>OX104111.1:32070732-33503232 GCA_944474755.1 Limnoperna fortunei | reverse complement strand
CTGTCTCGATAGCTAATGGTAATGAACCGCTTCTGAACTGAGATATGATTCTGCGAACGGGTCGTGGTAATCGTAGTCTAGTGTATACCTCAGTCTCTACTTTAGTTTTATACTCTCTGTAAGTACGCTGCTTATTTCCGTTTCGATTATGCCAGTCATCATTTAGCTCGAGTATGAATTCATCGTTGTCCAACGTTTCTAACCGTTCACGAATCGATCGCATTACTGTCGTAGTTGATATATACCCGTTATTGACCATGTCTGTAGCCTAGATCTTTCGGACCATTTCTTTCACTTGGTGAAGCCATCCTTTCCTGCGATTTTCTGACCATGACATAATTTTCCTTGTAAGTCTAAAATCATCTGATCTAACAATTCGGCACAGTAGGCGTATACATGCAATTCTTTGCTGTGTAAAACATGATGTCCATGCAAGATCTGCTCTCACTGCAATATTTGACGTGAATTTACCGACGGGCTGCTTTGTTCTGGACGGTATTTATGACAGAAAAAGTTTTTGTTTCCCCAGATACCAGCTCCATACATAAGGACGGGTTCTACCGTTGTAGAGTATAGCTTTGTGAACACTGCGTATGTCATTCCACCAGCACTGACGAATTTTCCATAAAGGGCATCCAATGCTCTATCTGCCGACTTCGCCAGTCCCTTTACGCCTTTATTCAAAGTAAGGTTCTCGTCGAACCATAATCCCAAGTATCGATATGACGATGAGTACTCTAGTATTTTGTCTGAACATTTAAATTCAAAGTCCGAACGTTGCACTGACGGGTTTCAGAAGTGAACAATACTACCTTTGGTTGGATTGATATGCAGTTTTCACTCTGTACAACATTCTGAAACAGAATTTAGTATATTCTGAAGATAAGCCTCGTTCGGTGCTATTAGCGCAATGTCATCGGCATTAAAGGAGAATGCTGTTCATAGAATCATTAATACTGCAAATAATGCAGGTGAAGGTAGACACCCTAGTAGTCCGAGAATCCTCTGCCGTCCACAGTTTTTTTTTGCGTGGGACGTCAGAGAGCTCTCCATAAGCAAAACAGCGGATTTTGCAACAACGGTCTGGGTCAGCATATTTCATCGTGTCAGATTTAATAAAGCATGTTCATCCAGTTAATATATATATAATTCGCTTTTTTGATATTTTTCGCTAGGAATATAATCATCTTACCTTCAATCAAGATGATTTAAGTCCATTTCTAAGCTCATTTCCATCGACACCCTTACATTCCTACATTTCACTTTCATTTTGAACAAACAGTCACGTGACAACAATGTGACTTAAATCCAGTGCTTAAATTAGCTTGATTGAATATATGATGATTATATTCCTAGAGAAAAATATCTAAAGAAGCGAATTATATATAGATTAACTGGATGAAAATGTTTTATTAAATCTGACACGATGAAATGTGCCGACCCAGACCGGTGTCGCAAAATCCGTTGTTTTGCTTATGGACAGCTCTCTGACGTCCCACGCAAAAAAAAGCGTTGGACGGCAGAGGATTCTCGGACTAACACCCTAGCTTCACATCTTAATCCATATTAAACCAGGTTGTAAATCGGTCGTTGACACGAACTTACATTTAACATCTGTATATAACGCTTGTACTGCAGAAGGAATTTCCCATTTCTATCCGCTTGTTTAAGTTTGAACCACAGTAAATTTCTCGGTACGGAATCAAAATGCCTTCCGCACATCGATGAAACTAACGAACGTTGAACGTATTTAGCATATTCTGAAGATTAGCCTCGTTCGGTGCTATTAGCGCAATGTCATCGGCATTAAAGGAGAATGCTGATCATAGAATCATTAATTTTAACACCACAGTTCAAGTTGTTTATCCGAGCTGACAAGTAGTTAATGTATACTGCAAATAATGCAGGTGAAAGTAGACACCCTAGCTTCACACCACATTCCACATTAAACCAGGTAGTAAATCGGTCGTTGACACGAACTGTACATTTAACATCTGTATATAAAGCTTGTACTGCAGAAGGAATTTCCCGTTTATATCCGCTTGTTTAAGTTTGAACCACAGTAAATTTCTCGGTACGGAATCAAAATGCCTTCCGCATATCGATGAAACTAACGAACGTTGATTGCGTTGATGTTTTTCTATTGGAAATCATCGAATATAAATTGTAAATATGTTCTTCACAGCTCCGTTTTGGTCTAAATTCGTTTTGTTCATCGCACAATATATCGTTGTTTTCTAAAAGTTTCGTGAGTGTTGCATTAAAAACGCTTCAATATATCTTTCTTGGAACCGAGACAAGCGTAATTCCGCGGTAGTTGTTCGTTAGTTTATAGTCAATTGAGCTGGGTTTTAGAATAGGATGAACAATTCCTTCCATTGTGACGGGACTTTTCCTAATTGAAACACCCATTGCAGATTATGTACAAGAGTTCAATTGCGACTTCGTTCTTTGAAACCTCCGCCGGAATTTCATCATATCCTGCCGCTTTTCGTAGTTTCTAGTTTTCTACTGCTAAAATGATTTCTTCCCGTGTGATTACACTTTTTATTTCCTCTAAGTCATTATTTTGTTCATTAACAATCTCTTATCTAATTCTCTAGCGCTTTGTGGTTCGTATTGTTAGCGAAAAGTGTCTCAAAATCAGTTTTCCATTTATCTAGCACCATGTCATGATCAGAAATTACATTACCATCTAAATCAAGAGTTTCCCCAGGGAATCTGAGCTTTCCTGTCGTTTACAATCACTAATTTTCCAATGTTTTTCCAAAAATCACGTTTACTTGCCGAATTGAGCTTCTCATGTAGTTCCTGTTCCTTTTGAGCTTGATGTTTTCGCTTGTATTTACGATTCAATCTATCGAACTGTTTCCTTTCTGCGCAATAAAGTTGCTTAAGATTATTTTTTAATTCTGTGACGGTCCGTTACATTTTAAACACTGTTTCCACTGATTTTGTAGAATATGGTTCCAATATGGCTTATAGAGAGATTTTGCTTTTTTGTTGTTACTTGGTTTTCGCATAGTCGGGAGTTTTTCGTCCATTTCTTTCCTAATCATACCATGAAAGTCATCATACGCCTTTTGTACATCTTGGTTTACCGCTATTGAGTGTTCGATTTGTGCAATCGTATCTAAAAGTTGAAATCGGACGGTATCGTCGTTTAAAAAGTCATTAGGAATATTCCGCACATAACGCTTTATTGTCAGTGTGTTTGGAGCAGTAATCGTACTATTTTCGTCACCTTCGCCATTTACCGGGCATTTAATGTCACATGACAGAAGCGAGTGGTCCGGTATACTGTTAGGGTCTCGTTATCATCTCGGACATTTTCGTAACTTTAAAGTCTAAAATACAGTCCAACTGCTCATATGGCACACAAATATAGTCTACTACAGATCTGCCCTAATGCGAAATATACGTAAAATCGTTGATTCATATATGTCCGTTAAGCATAGCGAAGTTTATGTCTGTTAAAAAATCGCAGAAAAGATCACCATAAAAACTGTTTGTGAAATCTATCACTGAACGGTGTATTTGAGCCACATCGGGCGTTGAAATCGCCGCAAATTATAAGTTGTCCTCTTTTTTGGTATGTATAAACTTGATTGATTAGTTCCTCGATCATGCGGTCATCTTGACTCGGGTGGTGGTAAATAACATAAAGCGATGGTTAGATAAAAGTCTCTACGCTGTTTATGTTTTAAAGTAACCCATATAATTCCTTCAACGGTTTCATCTAGAATGTCTACATCGTACATATTATATAAGTTTGAACGTATAAAGATTCCCACTCCACCTGAGCCTCGAACGGCATATAAGGTACTGTAAAGCTTTTAAAGCTAGGGTAAACGATATGTAATAAAATCCTTTCACCAAATGCACAACTCAAAATATAAACATAAGTTTTAATTTAAATATATTTATTTTGTTTTCAGTTTTATTCATCTATTGATATTTGTAGATTTGATTTATTTTATCAAATAACTGCACACAATGTGGTAACGTTTCGTCTTGGATGAATGAGTATGTTGATGACGCTTATTAAAGAAGAAAGATAAAAGATATTACATGTATAATAATACCTTACTGTACCTCTGTTTAATTTTTTTAAAAATTGCACAAAATATGAATTTGTAAAACGCAAGTAAAGGGTCAACTCGAATCATAAAAAAAGGACAATGGGAAAATCCGGATTGAAACAAAGTCATTCTGCAATTTTCTTTGAAGGAATAATTGATTATTGTCGAAATTGAAGGGACTGATGATATCACGTCTAGGGATAAGTGTTTTTCACAAATCTAAAAATTGTTTTTGGTGACTAAGTATTTGATAAATAAAAGACGCCATAAGAAATTTAAAACCCAAACTATTAATGTTTTTTTAAATAAATACAATAGGTTCATGGTGTGCATTTAAATTCTAAACAAAGGTTGATCGTTATAGGTTGTCAGTTCTGTGTATTATGAAATTAGAATTAGGTTACTAGTATCACTTATTTCTTGGTAGTGTCCTTTAATGAGAAATAGTTTGAATTAAAATATTATGTGGTTTCTTCCAAGAATTATATCAGCCAATTACTTATAGGTAAAACCAGATATTTTTTTTTAAATTTGATAATGCATTTGAAGAATGCATCTAAGACCATATTAGGAGGGTTCCCAGTGCTCGACCTACAGAGCAACCCAGCCCCTCCCCAGGTAGCGGATAGGAAAGACCATCTCGTTGCGGGTTGTCACGTCATAATAAGGAAAAGACCGCGAACTACAGTGGGTGATGTTTTTGGTACACAAATATAGTCTACTACAGATCTGCCCTAATGCGAAATATACGTAAAATCGTTGATTCATATATGTCCGTTAAGCATAGCGAAGTTTATGTCTGTTATAAAATCGCAGAAAAGATCACCATAAAAATTGTCCGTGAAATCTATCACTGAACGGTGTATTTGAGCCACATCGGGCGTTGAAATCGCCGCAAATTATAAGTTGTCCTCTATTTTGGTATGTATAAACTTGATTGATTAGTTCCTCGATCGTGCGGTCATCTTGACTCGGGTGGTGGTAAATAACATAAAGCGATGGTTAGATAAAAGTCTCTACGTTGTTTATGTTTTAAAGTAACCCATATAATTCCTTCAACGGTTTCATCTAGAATGTCTACATCGTACATATTATATAAGTTTGAACGTATAAAGATTCCCACTCCACCTGAGCCTCGAACGGCATATAAGGTACTGTAAAGCTTTTTAAGCTAGGGTAAACGATATGTAATAAAATCCTTTCACCAAATGCACAACTCAAAATATAAACATAAGTTTTCATTTAAATATATTTATTTTGTTTTCAGTTTTATTCATCTATTGATATTTGTAGATTTGATTTATTTTATCAAATAACTGCACACAATGTGGTAACGTTTCGTCTTGGATGAATGAGTATGTTGATGACGCTTATTAAAGAAGAAAGATAAAAGATATTACATGTATAATAATACCTTACTGTACCTCTGTTTAATTTTTATAAAAATTGCACAAAATATGAATTTGTAAAACGTAAGTAAAGGGTCAACTCGAATCATAAAAAAAGGACAATGGGAAAATTCGGATTGAAACAAAGTCATTTTGCAATTTTCTTTGAAGGAATAATTGATTATTGTCGAAATTGAAGGGACTGATGATATCACGTCTAGGGATAAGTGTTTTTCACAAAGCTAAAAATTGTTTTTGGTGACTAAGTATTTGATAAATAAAAGACGCTAGAAGAAATTTAAAACCCAAACTATTAATGTTTTTTTAAATAAATACAATAGGTTCATGTTGTGCATTTAAATTCTAAACAAAGGTTGATCGTTATAAGTTGTCAGTTCTGTGTATTATGAAATTAGAATTAGGTTACTAGTATCACTTATTTCTTGGTAGTGTCCTTTAATGAGAAATAGTTTGAATTAAAAATATTATGTGGTTTCTTCCAAGAATCATATCAGCCGATTACTTATAGGTAAAACCAGATATTTTTTTTTAAATTTGATAATGCATTTGAAGAATGCATCTAAGACCATATTAGGACGGTTCCCAGTGCTCGACCTACAGAGCAACCCAGCCCCTCCCCAGGTAGCGGATAGGAAAGACCCTCTCGTTGCGGGTTGTCACGTCATAATAAGGAAAAGACCGCGAACTACAGTGGGTGATGTTTTTGGACATTGTCTCTTTCCATGCACTATAAAACCCCTTTTGTTGATATCGATAAGAGTAGGCTTGTTGCAGCCGCTACCCCATACTTTTTTAGTTGCAAGCAAAATTTTGCACTTTGTCCAACATTTTCAAATTGATTTATTGTTTGTTAATTTTTCCTCGTCCTGAATATAGCTGAAAAACTGCTCGTTGGACGAAAAGCAAATGTCACATCAATCAACCAATCGAAAATCAAATCATTCTTAGAGAAAATTACACCCCGTAAGAATATATTTAGTAACTTCCAAGAAAAAGCGTGCACAAGCGAAACAAAATATTTAGTCCGTGCTGAAACAAAGGCTTATTGCAATCATCGAAGCAAAATATAACAAATTGATAAAAGAATAAGATACATTATGAAATTAATACACAAGGATTATGTTCAGTATTCTATTCATATTCAAATTTATTATATTCAACATTCTGCGTAATATGAAATTAGAAGTAGGTTATTACGAAATACTGATTTCTTGGTAATGTTCTTTAATGAGAACTAGTTTGAATTAAAAGTGTCATGTGGATACTTCCATGAATCATATCAGTTAATAGATACAAATAGGTAAAACCATGCAATTTCTCTTCATTTTATCGTAGTAACGGTTTTCAAAGCAGTTCGCTAGTTAGAAAAGCATGTATTCTCTCTTAAAAGCACAGTCAAACATTGTGTGCACTATATGTGACAAGAACAACCTTCTCAAATGGAAATGTTTCACATGTGAACAATTACTATGTGACGATTGTAAGAAATATCATGAGAAATTAAAAATTACTAAAACTCACAAGATTGTGTCTATTAAGGAGATCAATGAGGATGTCGTATCCGGGAATGATGGAGCTGTTATTTGTAATAATCATGGTCAGACATGTGAGGTTTTCTGCATGGATTGCGAATCACTGGTTTGTGATAAATGCGTAATTAGGAGTCATAACGGCCATCATTATAAAGTCGCAACAGAGCTACGGTGTAGTATTGAAAGCAAAGTAAAATCATTTTTAGAGAGAATTTTATCCAGGAAGAATATGTATAGTAACTTCCAAAAGCATCGTGCACTAGAGAAACAAAACATTCGGTCGGAGTTAAGTGTACAGAAACAAAGGTTAATTTCTATCATCGAAATGAAATATGATAAATTAATGAAAGAATTAGATACATGGTATTTGGATTCGAAAGAAAAGGTCCAACTGGCCAACGAGACTGACATATTACTTGAGGTAACTACCACGGAATCTTCCTTAGAAGAACTTTTAAAAACAAGCAACATAAAACAGCTGGTAAAAAAATTCGGCATGCTTCAGAAAGAGGTCAAATCTTTGATGAAACGATTTCCGGACATAAATGAATTTTACTTTCAATCAGGAGACACAGATGTAAACTTTGGGTCACTCTGTGCTAAAAGCCACTCGCATTCAATTTGTCTGTCCAATACAGTCTCGCTGAAAATAGTGAGAACAATAGAAACAGAACTAGCAAGTGTAACTGATATATGCCAAAACAGTGAGAACTTGATATGGATTGGTTCTCATAATGACGCCCGATTTCAGCTCTTAAACATCGCTACGGGAAAACCTGTGTACCAGCACAACAATAACTTAAATAGTTGTTTTGCTACATCTGATGGGTTATTCGTTTGTTGTCTTAATTTGAAGGCAATATTAATCGTATCTAGGGATGGTATTGTTTCAACTTTGAAAGATATGTCACCACTCCAACCAATGTGTATTTATGTAACCCTAGATGAATACATTTATGTCGGCGCGGTAGATACGACAAAAGATGAGCCATTATGTTCAAGAAGTCAAAGAGTTGTCATAAAAATGTCAAATTCAGGAAGAGAAGAAAGAAGATTTGAATTCGACCAAAACGGCCTGAGACTTTTTACCAAACCACATCGCTGTATTGTAAACGAGCAAAACAGTGACATCATTGTTATAGATAGACTCAGTGGAGGTGAAGGAAATGTAGTTGGTATTTCGTCAAACGGGAATGTAAAGTTTCGATACTTAGGTCGAAACGGTATGAAACGTACCTTTAATCCGACAAATATTATACTCACGGCAAATAACGAAATTATGACATGTGACTATTCAAATAATGCTTTGGACGTTCTCGACACAGATGGAAAAATGTTGAAAGTTATTTCAGTCGGTCTTTTTGGGATTGAGAAAATGGTGTCGTTATTTTTCGACTCAGATGGACAACTTTGGATTGGGAACGAAGACCGTTCAAATAATGCAAAGATTTTCATAATCAGGCTGCAATAAGTACTTTAAAAAGAAATTTGACGTAAAACCGTAAAGTATTTCTTAGTTAAACAAAACCAGGACAATTTTATTTAAAGAAGGTGACAACGAAATAACCTTCCTCAATATGTTACTTTTTTAGTCTGACAGAAAATTGACATAATCTGTTATTATTTCAGTAAATTGCAAGCTTTTCATGTAGATATGAGGAATAAATTTACTGTTGAAATACAGAGTTTTTGTTTGTATTCCTGTTACTTCCTTGAAAAGAGTTCTAACAGGTACTAATGTCGGATTACATTAGGAGCTATACAAAGAACATATATTCAGAGTGATCCTTTCCTAAATATGGTTTGTTCTGACCTAAAGCCAGATAGTTGTATCTAAGTTTATAAGGAATACGGAAGTAAAGTTAAAAATTAGAATATAGGAAGGACCTTAGTTTGCAAAATTTGAAAATTTTGCTACTCTTTTGACCAAACTGAAATAATGATGCGAAATAATAATATAAAAATATGTCAGTTTTTACTCCAATAACAGGAAAAGAATTCATAATAATCTGAAGGTAGGCAAGAAGAACGCAAAAAGTATAACTTTCAAGAGTTATTTGGTTTTGTTTCTTTATGTTTGTTTTATGTTTTTCTATTTTATTTGTATTTAAGCTTTCTGCAGGTTTGTATTACGAGAATTAACATAAATACGTGGCTTCGAATCCTTTTTTACCGCTTTCAAATGTTTATGCTGTTTTAAGTATTTTATAACTGCGTAGATTTCGTAATTTTTTGTGATTATTTTGGTTCTGTACTTTAGTATCTGTATTTGTTGTACATTCTCTTTATATATGCTATGCACCTTTCCCAATAGCTAGGTTTTTAAAAATTGCAAAAATCGATTATAACAAAGTAACAAGATTTTTGTAATGGATATAGGAAAAACAACAACCATAAACATTTTCTGATTAAAATACTGAATATTTGAATAACAATGTGGGAAACATTAATAAAGAGTCAATCTATTTATGTGAATAGTAAAATAATATATAGAAAAACAATACTGAATAATATACACGTCTCCCCTCTGAAATACGCAATTTAAAGATTATATAATTGCTTTTTGACGTTGCTGCTATTTTTCCATTGAAGAAATAATTATACATTGCAAAATGTTATAATGGGGCTTATTTCTCTTTTTGTTATTACATTATCGAAGGAATCGTACTTTATAAACAAGGTTACAAATTGTTTTGCAGTGAGAAACTAGATAAGTTGTGATAAAATGGTATAATAATAAGATAGTAAGCACTTACTTAAATATAGTCCTTTTGATATATACATTTAAGTATATCCGGTTGGTTACAGCATGTCAGTTATATTAAACTCGCCTCAAAGTGGAACAACATAACATCCATAATAAAGGACTACTCAGAAATAAATAAGCAGATTCAATTTGGCAACTTTGTTGTTTGTTTTGTGGCCATTGTCTGATTCAGACACAAGGAAAGATTTGTAAGTAAATATTTGTTGGGATTCGATATTGTAACTACTGAATAAGGCTAAAACTAATACTGAGTGACAGTATTATACTGAGCGTCAGTTTATAACATCTATGGCTGCTGCGCCTAGAATGTAAAGACAGAGGTGTAACCTCTAGACCAGATTCGTCCGCTATAAAACGGAGTTTCATTGGCCTAGTGTTACTTTTGGTTGAATATGTCTCTTACATAAATGTCATAAATTCAAAACGAAACTACATGCACGCATCTGTATAATTGCTTACAGATCCATTCTGACTGTATGAAAATCGTTGTTATTAAAGCTCAGGTCGCTCAAAAACATTGTGTATGCTAAAAGTAACACTAGGCCAGTGAAACTCCGTTTTATAGCGGACGGATCTGGTCTAGAGGTTACACCTAATGCTAGGCGCGGCAGCCATAGATGTTATAAACTGACACGAGCTCGATTCCCGAGGTGGGACGACTCAAAAATCAAATCTGTGTGTACAGATGATTTTCAGAGTGGAAATTACAGTGACATTGTTTGGTTAATTCATTAGACAATATATATATATATATATATATATATATATATATATATATAGTGCAGTAATTTTTGCATAAGGATAAGGTATACATAGATATACAAAATGTAGTTGGTTAGCTATTTATTATCTAGAACACCGTGATACATTGTAACATGTGAGTCGGTGTTCAAAACAGGGATAATATTGCAATACATAGAGTAATACCCCCTTTAGTGTTAATTTGTAAGAAGGTAGAAATACCACTAGTTGAGTGGCCAGCAATTGTGATTTTGTAAGTGGCGTTTCATTTACAGTTGTCTGCGATATAGCGATTTCTCTCGGATACTGGTAACTAGGTACAAACTTTTTAAAAAGCAACCGACCGGCACGCGACAATTCATATAGAATTTAAAACCCAAACCAGTAAACCTTTTTCACAGGTATAAGATTACATTCTAAGTAAAATGAAATATATGTATATTTCTGCGAAGTCAGTGTCCTTTTATATAGAAAAATTGTTTGAATTAAATATTTTGAGCATAATTCGAGAATAATATCAGCAAAATAATTAAAGGTTGAACCAGGTTGCATTTCTTTATATTATCATAATACTGTTAGTTAGGAAAGGATGTATTCGTTTGTAAATGCACAGTCGACTACAGTTTTCCCTAATTGTGACAAGAGCAACTTCCTCAAATGTAAACTTACTATGTGATGACTGTATAAATGTACCACGAGAAATTAAAAGTGACTAAAACTTACAATATTGTATCTTTTAGGGAGAAATGAGGATGTCCAATGATGGATCTGTTATTTGTAAAAATCGTGGTCAAACGTGAGTTTTTCTCATGATGTGGATTGCGAAATCGAAGATCTGTGATAAATGCGTAATTAGGAAAAGTTGAAATTTACATTAAAAAGAAATTTTCCATTTCATTGCACCTGCAAAATACATAATACAGGGATAATCAAATGTTAATTTGCATTTTGAAACACTTAAAAGGTTTATGCATTTCTTTTTTAACAGTTTACTTCAAATAGTAGTTGGCGCCTTGCTTACATGTAAAGGTTTGATTGTTAAATTTTGCTAGTCGCTGGTGACCTGTTCAGTTTTTCTTGACATGACCAAAAGTCCTGTTAAGTTTTTTTATCGTTCGGAATGTATCAGCACTGGAAATTTTTTGGAGTCTGATATTACAGATTTGACACTTAAATCACTAGAAAATGTAACCACTTTTCAGCAAAAATCTTTTTTTTTAACGAAGAAAAATATGACTTAGGAATAACATTTCTTCGACTCATCTTATGTTGTTTATTTACGGAATACTTCAAATTTCTTAACAGGTTATATGGTATAATATGGTTTGGGTAAGTTTACGCCTAATAAGCCGAGGAAGCGGTTTATGAATGGTGTAAACAGACCCAAACCATATTATATCGTATAACCTGTTCAGAAATTTGAAATATTCCTTATAATTTAATTTTAACTATACATTTTAAAATTTTTCATATTAAAAACGTCGATGACGTCATGGAACTATTTCAGTTGATAACGGCGTAAGATTAGGTCAAAGGTCACGTAAGTTATATCCTCTATTATATTGTATAACCTGTTCAGAAATTTGAAATACCCATATTTAAATAAGCAATAAAACTTGGGCAGCCATAAATTATTTCGATTCTGATATGAAAATAAAGAAATTTTAAATTTCGCGCCTACCCAGGTAAACGTTTATTTTGGCTATTCCATCTTTCGGAGACCCTCCCAAGTTACAAAATTATTTTTTTCTACGTCACAGATAATTTGTAATATTTGTTAAAAAAAATATAACAAATATAAATTAAAAACAAATTAAAAATACGATAGTGTGCCATTGTTTGTTTACGTTTTTATTTTTAGCAGACGATGATTCATCATTTGTGTATTTACGCGTGGGAGGGTACTATATTGCTGGAACAGCCATAACAAAACGCATTGCGATATGTAGGTAAACAAGAGAAGATATGGTTGAACCATATCGGGGAATCTCAATTAAAGTAAATGGAGGATTAAAACAGAGGGTGCGAACGCGAACTCAGAACCCCTGACTTGAGAGGATGAAATTAGTAGGGAAAAAAATTTCTCAATAATAAAGAGACACAAAAGATATAGATTTTTATTTAATTCAAGATTAAAAAAAAATTTGATGTTAAGATATTTTAACGAAGCAAGTTATATATATAATAATACAACAGAAAAAAATTCAGTTACGTTCGAATAAAGGTCATCAACAGTTTATATTGTTGAAAATAATTGTAGAAGTTAATAATCCCATCAATTGTTTTGCAAAATAAGACTCTTCTTCGAATTGTTTTTTTTTATATTTTAAATTCTGAAAATTTTATAAAGTCTTAGCAATTAATGAATGCTAGTTTGACGTTTAAAATACATTTAATTGCAAATCTTTTGAAACAATTTTAATTACAGTAAAATTAAATCAATAAAAAATGTAACTTGTCGGTATGTTTTCTTTGATTTTCCGAGGACGCGATAACTGCCGATCTTACATCACATTTTCCCCCACAGAACCACTTGACTATGGTCAATGTATTTTTATTGGTAAACATATATATGTCCTTCGAAAACTTTGCTTTTTTTATTACAATACTCTTCTCAAAGTTGAGATATTATAATCAAGATGATTATTTCTTGCCTTTCACAATCGTCTATATTTGCACCCCTTTACAGCATATGATAAAATTTTAAATAAAACAAATTGAAAAAAAAACTATTAAACCAAATGGGATACACCTATAACATATAAATCGAACATCTCTGGATATGGGTTTAACGCATATCTTTTCTTGTTATATAATTAAATTCAGATGAGAGCAGATTTAATGTGCATTTATGATAATAGTACGAAATAGTATGAAATGTTTATTTGTTCAACACATTTACAACACGTGATTTACAATAAATGGTTATGACACATAATCACGTGCACATAATGTAATTAATACAACAACTAGCCAGCTTGATCGCGTACGAATATATGAACAGAATTATATTTTTATTCAAATGCAAAGAACAAAATTATTACATTTCGCACTACAAAACATACTGTTTTTCACCTGAAAAATAGTCAAAACAATATTACAGATAGAAAGTACTTACTTCGGTAAATGCAAACATCGAACTATATTATCGCGCAATAGCTCAGTAAACCGTACCTGAAATTAGTTATAACGCCACGTGTGATACAATGCAATGATTTGAGTTATGAAAATGTTGCACAATTACACATGTACAAATATGTTGCTAAAACAACATAATCGTGTTTATTTTGATGTATGGAGCTGTGAAAGTCGAAATATACAACAAAATGCTGAAGTTTTGACATATTTATTTATGAAAAGAAGTTTACAAAAAATAACCGTTATACCATGCGGCACGATATTTTGTTGAATATTTTGTAATATTTGTTAAAATAATATAACAAATATAAATTAAAAACAAATTAAAAATACGATAGTGTGCCATTGTTTGTTTACGTTTATATTTTTAGCAGACGATGATTCGTCATTTGCGTATTTACGCGTGGGAGGGTACTATATTGCTGGAACAGCCATAACAAAACGCATTGCGATATGTAGGTCAAAAATGTTGCACAATTACACATGTACAAATATGTTGCTAAAACAACATAATCGTGTTTATTTTGATGTATGGAGCTGTGAAAGTCGAAATATACAACAAATGCTGAAGTTTTGACATATTTATTTATGAAAAGAAGGTTTAAAACAATTGCCGTTATACGCATGCGGCACGATATTTTGTTGAATATTTAAATGGGGGTTTATTTCCAAAGCATTTGAAGGACGTCATATTAGAATGTTTAATTAAAAATGTTTAACATTCGTTTTCGTTCTGCTCTTTGTATACTACCTTATTTTAGATAAATTTATTACATACATTTCACGTCTTAATAGTTGCATATTCCGCATAACAATTCAACGCTGCGCGTCTCGTAGTGATATAAATGTACACAACACCTACACATAATGTATGTAATGTGTATGTCTTTAATTTGACAAAAACGTCGTCATTCGTATCCTTGCATAATCTCATAGACTTTAACATTATAAAACAACAGCGGACCTTAACACGACCGTTTTTAAAATTTGAAAGCGATGACGAAAGATTTCTGCATCCTCACAAGTCAGGGTTTCTGTGTCCACATGTGTCCACGAACCCTTGACAAACTTAGCTAGGAAATTCCCGGGCTAGAAGTCACTATTTTGATTGGCTACATCGTACCTTAATGTAGCCAATCAAAAGCTCGCTTTCATTCATGACTTGGTTAGGGGATATCCCGATTGTAAATAAACCAAAAAGATGTGTTGCGTAGACCATGTGAAAATCAGAGTATTTTGTACAGTAGTGTTAATAGTTTGTTCTTACCGCGTTATTATTTAGTTGCGTTACGTTTTCTTCACACTCCAGAATGGATAAGAATGACTACTGCCAAACACTTGCTTCTTTAAAGCAATTTCATTAGTTGATATTTTAAATGATTGACGTCATACGAAAACGGGTATTTCCTAGCTAAGTTTGTCAGGGGTTCGTGGACACATGTGGACACAGAAGCCCTGACTTGTGAGGATGCAGTTTCTGTTTTCTATTAAATAAATAATCTTCATATCAACTTATTTTAAGTAATAGACCTTTATGCCATACCTTATGAAAAATCGCAGAAAATCAAACATGTTTAGTAATGTTCGCCTTTCCCGAGAATTAAGTGTTGAATATCTCAATAAGCTGTTAACAATTGATTGTTTGGTAGAAAGACTGATTGGTTCACTTATAGGAGGCTGTTGCTGATCAAATGATTGTACACATGTTAATATACAACTCACTTCATTTATTTCACAATAAAACTGTCGAAAATTTGAGGGGAGAGATTTATTTTCCTTTTAAAAATCTATATTTTGTCACTGTTCTTCCATTCAGAGGAAATTGTCTTTTTCCGAGGGATGCATTAAATAAAATAACAGGTGGTTTTGTTATGTACAGTTTGGTCAACTTAAATGCGATGTCTTATAATTTTATCTGGACCGGTAGCTTAATTTGATCAAGTATCCCAATTATATCAGTAATTTCGATTTCTTTACTTTGAATATTTTCAAAACAACTTTCAGTTTTGCTACCAAAATAGGGTATTTCCATTCCATTGTCATTCATTGACGAACCTGAACAAAAATAATTATTTCATAGATTACACTTTTCTAAATCATCATAAACAATGTCATTTTCCTATCCTCGGACATGATGTTAATGAGAGGGGTTATGTTTTACCAGCATTTACCAATATATTTTTGGCGTTTTATGTTTTCAATTATGTAATTATCAATATTTTTCTAAAAATTTCTTTCGCCATTTTTTTATATTATTAATTTGATTTCTTTGTTGTTTGTATTCAATCTCGTCTTTTTCGCGATTGCGTTTCAAAACTTTTTTACTGAGTCGATCTGGTTTACGAATTTTCCTTTGAAAGCGTTATTTCATTATAGTGCGCTTTGTGTTATGATCTTTGTCGGTATTTCGTTTCTGGCTATATTACAAGGGAAAGTTAATGCGCATCTTATCAGTATTATAATTTGACAATAATAGATTTTTTTCTCAATTCATTTAAGACATTCAGTTATTTTCAGTATCCATATATATGATTTCAATAAAGCCAAACCTCGCGAACAAAAGTAGTTTTAGATCCTGAAACTAGGGAATCAAGAAATGCAATCGTTGCATCTTGATTGCTTATCTTCCTATATACACTAAACACGTTTAAATAATTTTCGTGTAATGAAGTACTTCTTATAATTGGATTTTGGTCGTTCTGTGACTTGTTTGTTTACATGTATAATATGTTTTAGGTTTTGGTCGTTCTGTTTCTTTTTGGTTTGTTTACATGTATTTAATTTTAAGGTCAAACAGACGAAAGACCTTGCTGATTATGAACGGAAATTATGGGAAAGTATAAAATTTAAACCAGAAAGCGTTCCCATGAGAAATTATCAGTATCAGCACCCGATCTTGTAATACCAACAATAAATTTTTAATCGAAACATTTTTTTTCATCTATTTTTTTCCGGAAGATGGATGAAACATGTATACTCAAAGAGAAAACGAACGATATGGTCTTTGACGATGTATTTCAACTAACTTCTTTGCACCACGGTATGAAGCTTTAAGTTTCACTCGTATACGCGCTCTGTTGAGAAATATTATGTACCTAAATGAGATTTTGTTGGTTACCTTATAAAGTAGCCGGTACATGAACGATACATTTGTATTTATAAATTTAGAATAAGGGGGCCAGAATATGATATACGGAAGATCGGAATTTTGATTTGAAAGTATCACTCAATTTATAGAATGGCTGCATATTTTTTGTTTATTATACAAAATATATTATTCAAAGAAAACGCATAAAAGAACATATTTTACAGTATTTATACATTACCTTCATAAATAAAACCGCGACACACTTTTGAGAAACTTAAACTTGCAAAGAAGTGATCAGAAGTCTTTTGCAATGATTTTATTTGTGCCGATTTAACTGGTCGCCAAATGTGATCAAGGTAACGTATATATCCCCGGTAAGACTTATTCTAAAATCTACTTTCCCCTTTTAGTATAAACATTATAGTTGTACCCTAACATTATCAGGGTGAAT
Organism: Limnoperna fortunei; assembly: GCA_944474755.1. Lineage (NCBI taxonomy): Eukaryota > Metazoa > Mollusca > Bivalvia > Mytilida > Modiolidae > Limnoperna > Limnoperna fortunei. Next base: position 33,486,024 of record OX104111.1, on the reverse strand, counting down.
TCAAAATACATATATATTTATCGGTCTTCTGTCTTGTTATATATTGCCGATTCAACGAAATATATAAAATTGCTGTCGTATAGACTTGCTGCAGTTATTAATTTCATTTCATTTTTCAATCATATATTGTATTTTTCTGTGTTTGGTTTGCGTTTTATGTGACTTTCGGTGACTACTCAGCTAATCGTGATTTCTAGTTATTATTGATGGAGGAGTCAGAACAAACCGTTGAGGAACTACCCTCGTGACTTATCTTGCTGGGTACAGACGGTTGCATGTCAATCTAATTCAGTAAAAATAAATGGTATTAGTTAAAATTAGATGCCAAGTATTGAGAAAAATTTTGATGTCTTTCCTCTGTTTCATCCGAGATTTGTACTATAATGATATTGTTTTTACAACTGTTACTATTTAAATGGATAAAAAATGTATTAGTAAAAAACAAGAGGACCCCTGACATTGATCTTTTTCTAGCTATTGTGAAAATTCAAGGTCATGTTGGAATAGTCAACTGTAAAAACTTCCAGACTGTAAAAAAATTGTACGTACGTATATTTTGTTTTCCCTGTTCATTACGATAAAATACTTTTCGTGTTAGGAAAGTAGTTCGGAAGCTTATTTTGGCCACTTTGTTGGAAAAATATTTTTATTGCGTTTAAACTCAAATTATTATATGACTGTAAATAACTTAGATTTTCATTGGTTCAAAGGGTATTTTACGTATTATTGCAAAATCTGATAATCACCGCGTAATTATGCACGCGAGGTGATCATTACTTGTGTAAAAGCTTCAACGTGTACCTAAATATATTATCAGAGAAAATCCGAACTTTTTAAAAAGCCTTCTGTTGACTTGTAGATTTTTTCGGATTCACTTGTTTCAAGCCAATCATAAATTCGCTCACATTAACGTGCTCACATGCTAACGTGCAACTAGAATTTTAGAGCTTAAACACTTGAGATTTTAACCAATTGACACTTTCGTTGCATGTAAATAACTCGCTATTTACTTTTATGCTCGTGTGAATAGTTCCCTATATATCGCACCACATGCACCATCTGTATAAAAGTGCACCGTTTAAACTGACTTTATTGTGCCACAGGAAAAATGCCCGGTGTTCCTATAATGGAAGGATATACGTATGTAGATAACAAGAAGCTCACATCACTCGAATGTCGTCTGGTATGGAAAATGGCTGTGTCAACAACGACAAGTAAGAAGAGATTCGCTTCGTGTAATGATGAAGAAATCCAGGTTCTATTAACAGAGAAAGACGCCAAAACCACCAGGCAAGCAACTGAGTCCGCAGTGCAAACTTTTAAGTCATATCAAAAGGGAAAATCACATGATTAAAACTTTGAAGAAATGCAGTCAGTTAGATGCCAATTTGTCACGTTTTTTTGTGGAAGCAAGAACAAAAGACGGAGAACTTTATAAGAAATTTAGTTTACGATCGATTCGTTACTGAATTAATCGTCACTTGTCAAATAAACAATATGGAAAGGATATTGTTAAAGATAAAGAGTTTACTAACTCAAACAAGGTATTCCTGGCAGAGTCAAAGGACTTAAAACGTCCAGGAAAGCGAGTATCAGTACATACCCTACATTATAACTTAAAGATCTTCATAAACTCTCTATGAATACATTGACAATGATAATAATGTAAAGCTTCCGCTAAAGGTCTTCGTAGATTAATAGGTTCTTTCAAACATTTTTGGGAAAGACCGGTTGATCTTTCACGAGTGATTGAAATTTTATGTCTTTTCGCGAGTGGAGCGCAGCGGAACGAGCCAAAAGACATAAAAAATTTCTATCACGAGTGAAAGTTCACACGGGCTTTCCCAAAAACGCATGAAAGTACCTATTTCTTCCGTAAACCAACAACTTTCACATTGCTATATCCTATAGACTCTCCATTGTTTTATACTTCATTGTCTCTGACATCCAATCAGAACGTCGGAAACAAAAACGTCATAGAAGAACGTTGTTATGCTTCCATAGCAACGTTCTTTTTTCTGGCGTTTTGATTGGATGACGCAGCAAGTACAGATGTGTGCGCGTGAGCTCATCTGTACCGGGTCATCTGTACAAGAAATCGGCCATTTACGGAAGAATCCCTGCTTTATTTTGGTCTGCGTAGAAGGGAGAACATTTACGACTTTAACATAACAGACTTTTCTGCAACATCAGATGTGGACCAGATGTTGTATATTTACATGAAACGTGACAAGTTGACCAAAAATCACCAGGAGGATACACATACAGATTTGTAAGATACATAAATGTACATTTAATTTTCATTTAGTATCAACTACAATATACATAAATGTCTAATAAAAAAGTAATAACCAATCAAGAAATAAAAGTTTACAGAAAATAAAAAAATAAAAAAGATATGTCTCATAAATAGCGATACACAGCTAAGTAAAACTTGGACCCCTCTTTTCTGGCACACACAATAAAACAATTACAGTAAGAGAGTAAAAAAATTGCTTAAACAAAACTACCGAACTGGCATTTTGTGCATCAAATCTTCAAAATCAGTTGACAAACAGGTGGATAATCTGCAATATTCCCGACTTGGTACAGGCATTTCATTAGAAATGGCAGGTTAAACATGTTTTATGGTGGCAAACCTCACACTTTAAAAGCAATTAAAAAGATAATTTGTACTTAATTCATTGTAGTGAAATAGTTTCTATTTTCTCTTTTTTAATTTCAGATGATTTGGGCCCTGTCAAGTCCTTCATAGCCTACACTAGACAGTTGCGTGGAAATTAATGTGAAAGACTCTTTAAGCGACCATCAACAACACAAAATTCTGTACGATGGTATGACAGTGCTCCAATGGGTCAATTGGAAACATGATGCCAAAACTCTCAGAAAAAGCTGGATTGCTGCATCGATACACAAATCACTTTTACAGGCTACAACAGTTCCCGTACTCGATAAATATTGGTAACTTAGCAACGCCAAGAGGACGCCATCTTGTTTGCATTGATACTGAAAGTAGCCCGCTCAGATAATTTATATATCGATATTTCCTCTGAGCGGACTACTTTCTGTATCATTGTAACCAATATTGCGTCGTTAGGGAGAGGAGACCCTCTGCCCCAATGATTTCCAATTAAATCGATTGAGATTTCAAATAAAATATAATATAAATACAATTTAGTGTTTCATTTTGTTTTTTTCCTATCAATATCTACAGAACCACGATTCCTTTGGTACTGTTTTGCATATCTCTACGCTTTCCGGCCTATGTACGTGTTGAGGTCTAGATGGGTTTCTGTAACTGTTTTTGCTGTTTTAAAAATCGATGTTTTAAAAGTCCTTCGAACTTTATTTAGTTTGTGAGTGAGTCGCCGGAGTTTACACATTGATAATTTCCTAAAACCCAGTGTTTAATCCTATAATAAATTATCTGAGAAAACGCCATTTAAGTGTTTTTTAGAAGTTAGGCGAAAACGAAGAAAATTACAGATGTTTCATTCTATGTACTATAAAAAAGCCCCATAGTACCTGTGGTAATTGGTCCCCCGCCCATTCAGTCTCTAACGACATATTGCATAAGAAATGGTGACGATTTAATTGTCCCTTATTGTAGATTTTCCCTAACCAAGGAATCTGGCTTTAAAAGTAAATTACAAGGAGTTAAAACTAAAGTCCCTAGACATTTCACAATTGGTTCTAGAAAACTTAATATAGTATTGACACAATTAAGATGCTGTGCATCTTTTTTAAATAATGATCTTTTTAAAGATTATATAATTCAAAATGCATCTTGTCGATGTGGATATCATCAAGAAACCAGCTACCATTTTTTCTATGAATGTCCTTTGTATACGAATGCTAGAAGTGCTCTATTAGCCAACCTGAACTGGGTAACAGAGTATAATAATATAGATCTACATCTATTGCTAGGGCTGAACTCAAATATTACAGATCAACAATATGAAATTGTTATACAAAATGTATACACTTTTATAAAGGAAACAAAAAGAGTCCTCTTGAAATTATATTAAATAAAAGACACACACGTGCACGTGCACGTAGCTACAATAATGTAGCTCCTTTTTTTATGGACGGAGCTACAAAGAGGTCCCATTACTCGTAATGGAGCAAAAACACTTTTGGGATTTACACATATTTTCCGCTATTTAACCTTTGTCTTTATTTAATAAATATGTTTTCTTTCCTCTGCCGTTCATCTGATATGTCTACAAGGTCTAATTAAATAATTTTAACACTTTTTCGTAATCGTGTCATTGTTGACATAATCAAAATTGTGGAGTGTAGAAACTCAATTTTTAGAATTAAAATTTGGTTTTGTAAAATAAATACTTACCATCATAAATTTTGATATTTTCCCTATTCGCACCTTGTGAACCGGAAACACAAACAAATACCCTTTCAGACAACCCCCATTCCCACCTGGCGCATGTGCAACCATAATCTCCATCATTTTTCTGTGAACCGAGCAGACAGTTCCCAGAGGGGGATGAAGGGGAGGTGGGAGGGACCTTTAATTTATGATGGTAAGTATTTATTTTACAAAACCAAATTTTAATTCTAAAAATTGAGTTTTTATTACAATAAATACGTTACCATCATAAATTTAGATATAAACTGAATTTAACGTAATGCTGAATACCCCTGAAAATTGAGGAACCATGTGCATTACCTGCTGGTACTGGTCCGAAGCAAAAGGTTGTCACAAAACAGGGTACAGAGCGTAAGAAGTGGTTAAAACGTTCTAACTGACCGTCATTAACCAACCTACAAAACCTCAAATATGGAAGATTAGTAATATACCAGGAGGAGGTTAACGCTCTAAGTTCAATGAACCTTAACTAGAAGCTTGAGAAAGTTTGAGAAGCAGACTTAAAAAACTATGAAAGTTTTAACAAATCCAAGTAGAAAACCTTTAGCAGAAATAAACCCGAATTCCCTTCTTAAATGGGATTAAGACGGGTAAAAGCTAGGTTTTCTCAAGCTAGAAAACCTAGACAAATACTTCAGCTAGATTCTAATTGGAAAAAACTCCTATCACCTACATACAATTTTACCTCTGAGGTAAGGTCAGAAAGGTGACAGTGTCATAGACTTTTCCTGCAAGTTGAATCTTGGCTAGGAAAAGGAGTCTGTTATTGTAATTCTCGACTTGTATGATGTAATTCACATACAAAATTCAGAGAAACAAAAAATGCAAATGAAAATGACTTCTACAAACAAAAGTTAAGGCCACTAAAATAATCCAAATCCCAAGGAGGTACACATGTACCAGTAGTCCTTGTTTGGAACATTACACGAAACAGTTTATAACAGCGGCAAAAAAACTGTTTCTTCAAAGAACCCGACCTCAAACAAAGTCAATACATCAGCAATTGCTGAAATTCAACTCTTAATAGAGGAGGGTACAACAAGATTTTTCATGAACAATATACATGAAAAATCATATATCTGTAAGAAAAGGGTTGATAAATAAACAAATAGTTTGGATTCAACCGAAGAACAACAGATAATCCATTTTTGAGTCCTAGAAGGACTTCTGTGGACTGTCCAATACTCTTGCAAAAGATATCTTTCCTTACAAAGGAGAAAAAGTTCAAACGTCGATTCTTATAATAAGTCACTACAGTGGTACTGTACATGACTATAAGAAACAGTGAACCTGAATAAACTAGGTGTGCAGAAGAACCACCAAAGTCTGAAAAAGTCTTGCAAAAACTGAGCAAAACTGATACAGCAATACAGGTTTGGAACAGTCCACATCCCAGGGAGAAAAGATAATCTGATAAACCTGATTCAGGACCAAAAGGTCCAGAATAGGTCTCATCTTCTCATTGTTTTGAGAACCAAAACTGAAGAGCGAATAAAAAACCTGCGGAGATTGGTGGAACTTAGTACTACAACACACCTTTTTGATGCCAAATCCCTATATTATCCTAAAACAGTTGATTCTAGAAAGAATCTTTTGTCTTGGAAGAAAACAGAGGAACTAAAGACAGAAAAAATAGTTCCAGTGCCCTCCATATTACTGATAGAAACAAGTAGTCTTCCTAACTAGTTTCCACTAAGGGAGAAAGTGGGACAACCTGCCTCCCCCCCCTAAAACCCAGGAAGAGGAGTGGTAAACCAGACCTATTCCAAAGGGATAGTACTGAAGGAGGGGCACATAATAATTTCCAATGTTTCTCACACTTCACAACTAAGGGCTTAATGCCAGTAGATGAAGATCGAAAAAACTAGGAACAGTTAACCTTTCAACCAAAAAAGAGGTACTGAACCCCAGGGATTGGCAGAAGAGGAAAGTGACTCACCAAGATGTGAACATATTCCTCTTAATATAAAATAGATTGCAGATTAAAAACTTCAGCAATGGGTGAACCTCGAAAACTTCTGTATGAAGATTGTCCAAGTGAACTCAAACAGAAGAAGTAGGAATCACTATCTCTTTCCCAAAAAGAGAATGAGATATTGAAAACCGAGGATAGGCAAAGAGGGAACATGACTCACTGAAAAGTGGACAAGTTTCTCCTACTATCCAAAGAACAGACTGCTAATTAATGTCTGTTGGTTCGAAGACGTTTCGTTTTAACTATGCAACATTTATCCCAAAACTCTTCCTATGTAATAATAGAAAGCTAAAGGGATAACCGTCCGCCGTGTAGACTGTAGAATAAGTGTACTGTATAGTAAGTCGAGACTTTGACTTTGTTCAATATGCAACCTGAACAAAGTAACAAAATGAAACAAAAGCAATAATATTACAGTTTTCACTCCTAAAAATAATTCTTCAAAAATAAGTTTCCTATGTAACAGGCTTTGGACCGTCAACAAAATAATTCACGTGCGGCTTGGTTCAAAGAACCGGAAAAAAATGATGGACATTATGGTTGCACATGCGCCAGGCGGGAATGGGGGTTGTCTCAAAGGGTATTTGTTTGTGTTTCAGGTTCACAAGCTGTGAATAGGGAAAATATCTAAATTTATGACGGTAACGTATTTATTGTAATAAAATTTCGGAATCGTATCGGTAAAATTTGTTATAAGGGGACATAATCATAATGCAAAGAATACAGCTGAAATCATCCGGAATTACATTTTTTACCAAATCGACTCCGATATTATCGAAATTATGCACTTCCGGAATTCATATTTTGTTAACAATGCCATGATTACGAATAAAGTGATAAAACTAACGAATACGGTGTTGTGGAAATATCAGTTAAACTGCAAATACATAAAATGTATGTAGCAATTTAGGGAAACAGTTAATAGCTTATTATATGCATAAAACTCCCGGGTGTGAATCACTCCCGGCTTGCTCCATTGCAAGTAATGGGACCTCTTTGTAGCTCCGTCCATAAAAAAAATAGGAGCTACTTATTGTAGCTTGTGCATACGTACATACTTTCACAGTGAAATCTTTTGTAATATATGTATCATTTTTACACATTTTATGTTACTTTATTATGTTAGATACCATTTATATGCCTTATTATTATTGTTACAAATTGTAAATTGGAGAAGACTTCATAAGTATGTATAGTCCGAGAATCCTCTGCCGTTCAAGGTTTTTTTCTTTTTTTTCTTTTTTTTGCGTGGGACGTCAGAGAGCTCTCCAATAGCAAAACAGCGGTTTTGCGACACCGGTCTGGGTCGGCACATTTCATCGTGTCAGATTTAATAAAACATTTTCAGCCAGTTAATCTATGTAAAATTCGCTTCTTTAGATATTTTTCTGTATGAATATAATCATCTTACCTTGAATCAAGCTGATTTAAGTCAATTTCTAAGCTCATTTCCATCGATACCCACATTTCACTTTCATTTTGAACAAAAAGTCACATGACAACAATGTGACTTAAATTCAGTGCTTAAATTAGCTTGATTGAAAGTAAGATGATTATATTCCTATAGAAAAATATCTAAAGAAGCGAATTATATATAGATTAACTGGATTAAAATGTTTTATTAAATCTGACACGATGAAATCTGCCGATCCAGACCGGTGTCGCAAAATCCGCTGTTTTGCTAATGGAGAGCTCTCTGACGTCCCACGCAAAAAAAGAAAAAAAAGCGTTGGACTTGTGTCTTATCCTTTTGCTATTTATCACAAATAATATGTTTAAACTAAACTAAACTGGCACGACAGATACCTTTTTCGATTTGCCCAGAAGATTATTAATTAAAATAAAGACTCAACAAAAAAACAATATTCCGTATACTAATGTTCCTCATTTTACCCGCGGTTTATATTAACGTCATATGTTACGCCATATCTGTTTAAACGCAACGTAAACATGGTAAGACGTTCTCTCTTAAATGCTAACAGGAACAACAATAGTTGTCCATTGTTCAGTGGATTTATCAGTGAAAATTGATGGAGCTGTGACATGGAGTTGGTGGCAAATACGTTCATCTTGCTCATTTCGTTGATTTGTTGTGACCGAGAAAAAAAGGTAGTTTTACCGTTATGGCTATTGTTTGTTTTTGAAAGGATTCATAATTGAAATCACAAGAAACGCAATTTTAAAGTATCGTTTATATATGCCTTCACACTCGCATTTCGTCCGCATTCGAATTCGGCTATTTCCTGTCATCCAGCAATGTGCACAATGAATCCAAAACAAAGTGTACTGTTTAAATATTTTCTGGTATGTATTTCTCTGTAAAACAAATGATTTCACAATAATAATATACGGCTGTTTCAATTAAATAGCTTTCCGTTAAAGCGATACGTCACTAAAGATATTTGAATCGCCAAAATTCGAGTGTACTTGCTTAATTTATTGTCTGAAGCGTACACCACAGATGGCTGCCATATTTGTTGACTTTTAGCAAGAAAAAAGTAGTTTCCCAAAAGTCCTTCATCAAAGAATGAACGGAATAGGAAAGTACTGGTTTAAGGCTTTTTACCAATCAAAAATGACTATAAACGTAAACGAATGTAAGATAAGAATTATTAAAGTATCTGTGGTTTGTAATTTATATGTAGGATAGGTAAACAATGTACATTTTAAGGACATTGTTTACGCTTAACTATTCACCAATGGTGCTTGAGATAAAATACACGTCAACAGTTCAGGTAGAACAGAGGTAAATTTTTTTGGCAATAGTCGAAAACATTGTTATTTCTGTGATTTGCATACCTTTCTAACATTGATCAGCATTTACATGGACTAGGAAATTAATAAACTTTCATTTTCCATTAAAAAATATATGCCATATATATCCGTGACCAATTCCTTTTTTCGCTAGTTAGAACATTTTGAGACGCTCCCACTTTTACATGCAATTTCTAATGCAGGGAATGTAAAAATACTACATTAAAAAAATTACCAAAATATTTTCTTGCAAGATCTGAGAAAAATTTTGCCACTTTTAAAAATTTAATTTATGCAGGAGCTTACAGCTAAAAAAATTGTACACATCTGACCACTATTGATCAAATCAGAACACAATGTAGTATTCAGTACTGTACACAATCTGGTAACCTGTTACTGGTACACATTTACTACTGTTATACCTATACCAAGTTTGCAAGACAACCAATTTAGCCAATATTTCTACATCAAGTACATAGGTCATATTTGAATTAAAATCAATAAAAGATACATTGGTATTTAAAGTGTTGTTAAAAAATTCTTCTAGTTTAGCCCTACTCAAGGAAAAAAATTGCATATGTATATAACATGAGTTTCAAGACATCTTCAGAATAAAAATTTACATTTTTATCACTGCCCCTGCACTTTTAAATAAGAAAATAATATAAAAGTTTTATAACAGATACCTTTTAAAAGCACTTAGCCTTATATTATACTATTGGCTGGCACACTAAGATCTTGAGGTTTTCACTAGCTGACCACTCCATCTTTCAAACTATGCCATATTGTCCCTTTAATTGTTTCAATGTGGCTTCAAATTAACAAGATGGTGCTTTTAGACAAGAAACCTATTAAACAAGTACAAATAAATAAACAAATTTCAATTCAACCAGTTTTATACCTTCCATTAGTGCGAATAAAAGTACCGATATTTCAGTCCAAGGCTGTTGATAACACTAAATTCCACAAAAAAATCTACTTAAGAAAAGGAAATCTGTTTTCTCTTTCAAGTTGGATATTTTGACCCTTTATTATGCCTTTACAAGCCATCTGTTGGACAGGTTTTGTTAAAATATGTGCACAATCATCACTTTTATAGACGAAACATTAACATTTTTGGCTAATTTTTGCTTATTTTGGACTAACATTTAAAAAAATCTCAACTTATTCCTATTAATTTGCTTAATTGTGGCCCTAAATTCAGCAATTGGGGACAAAATCTAGTTTTCAGCCAAAGGTTTTCATTGTAATATCAAAACCTTGGGAGAAATTGATCCAAAGTTCAAACTGATCAGGACAGTTTAAAATTTACCTTATTTTTGACCTAATATTTTTTTCGCAATTTAATCTTATGCCCATGAATATGCCCGATTCATTGCGAAAAGTAAAGATTACCGTACAAAAAAAAGTTAAAATGGAATAAAGACAGGAGAACACTTTGTTGTGATTGTGTGTGGTTTTTATATGTGTATATAGAAAAGATGCAAAAAGTGCTGACAAAGCAGTTTTTATAGTGTCCATTAGACAATACTTTCTTTTTTGAGTACCGCCTTCAGTTAGTTTCAACAAGAGATACCACAATCTATGCAAAAAATAACCTTGATTTGCTCTCAGATATAAAAATCCACAAAACATCATCTGACATATAGGTAGAACAGTAGTAAATGTTTTGGCTATAGTCGAAAACACTAACGTTTCTGTGATTTGCATACCTTTCTAACATTGATCAGCATTTAATAATAATACATGCCAAACCCTCTTGGAAAAAATGTTGCTTGCATTTTTTTTAATTATTCTATATTTTACCTTTTTATAACGAAAATTCAGTAGAAAAAATGTAGATAGGATACACTGTAACATGTCCATGTTTTATAATATGCCTCTGTTGTTTAGTTGTCACAAATCGTCCTTGACTTTTGCTAGGGGAATTTTTACATAATAAGTCAGCCATTTTTGTTTCTAAAGAACCCTTACGATGTTTACAAATGTTCGTCTGCTTTCGTGACGTTCAATGTTATTCGGACAAACCGCGAGACTTTTCCCGCTTTACTGCAGTCACCCGGAGGATTTCGAGTAGACAACAATCGCTTGTTCCTAAAGTACATGTACACTTCCGTTCTAGGTAAGGTCAAATTTTAGTATGGAAAATCGCCCCTTCAAAATTTAAAACCTGCCATATTTCAAAACGCTGAATATCTCGAGGAAATAAGTATTGATTTCAAAAAGTACCCTTCTTAATCTACAAAAGGAGCATAAGTTGAACCACACGCGGTAAACAGTTTTCATTTTTCAAGCATAAAACCCTCTACACAAGACGTCAACACTTAATTGACTCCCTGAACAAATGATCAAAATGAACGATAAAAATAGGGGCAGCACCGCTAGTCCGACGCCCCATTGGTCCGACACCCCATTAGTCGGGTTGTTCTATTAGCATCAATATCAGAACGAAAATAAAGATATAGAAAATATTATTTTCCCCAGACAGCTTTAAAAATTATGGAGATTTTGGTACAATGTTCACTGATCAATGCACTGTATGAAATAGAAGTCAATATGTGGAACGTAACATTACTACACAAAAATACTGACTACAATCCCGATTCAACCAAAGAATATATCGAAATTTCAGTACACTTACAAGTGCGATACTGACGAAAACCAATGATATGACGGAGCTATTTATAGATTTAGTGAACCACCCAATCAATTAACCGATAGTCATTTACTCCGAAGACTGTTCGTCATTTGATTAGGAGACGGTAATGATCTACTTTCTGTATTGAGAAATAACGGTTTAGAAGACATGGGCATTGATGTAGCAGAGACATATGAGAATAAAAAGAATTTGCCCTGTTTTAGCAGCTAACAATCTCTTGAAATTGTTTACAATAACAATAAAACTGTAAATGTGGTAGATAAACAATTTCCTGTACCAATGCCAGTTTTCAATAACTGTTCCAATATCACTTTAAATTTTAACTTTAAATGAGAAGAAATTTTTAAAATCTTATTTAAAACATTTATTGTTATCTTTTTTGTTCATAAAATACTACTTTTGAAAACACGTTTTTGTCGTATATGTCCTATAATAAAACAATTGATAGCTTTAGATTTCAGCTAATATCATGATTTATCAACCCTCGAAAGAACTCTCAGAATATTGCGATTGAACGTAATAATTATTGCGGTTAAACGCAATACTTTCTGATTGAATGAAATACAGTCGAACTTCAGTAGCTCGAACTCGGATGGCTCGAACACCCGGGATTTCTCGAACACCTATCAAAGTACGGAACTTTACCCCTATATAATCAATGTTAAAATTACTTCGATTTCTCGAACACCGATTTCTCGAAAACTCGAACTAAATCAGCAGTCCCAATAGTAAAAATCCTTTGAAAAAACCATGAATAACTCGAACTAAAATTATTGACAACTTGCATGACTAATTGGTCGTAAAAGGTGTAAAGATCGAAGCCATACCTGTAAAGTGCCAAGCTTGATCATTAATGATATAATCCCTAATTATTAACCTAATGTCATCAATTTGTATTTATGTACTCCTTTGTAGGCAAATTTGTTGAAGTAGTTTTTAATAAATTAAAATGTGCGCCATTAAATAGCTATCAAATCCGAATCGAGGTCATTGACATAATTACGTAATGCAATAATACTTATCAATCCTCGTGCACAAAATTAAGCAAGAAATATAACAGTAAACTTTTTAATTTTAATAAAAACAAAAATCGTACTTAAAAATAAGATTTATATATGAAATGCAATAAAGAAACACAATTTTATTAAATAAATCCAATGTTACACAGGAAATTAACATAAATATATAAACCGATATCGATTCCGGTTCGCACATGAATCATTTCCGGACTTCACGAGCCCCGGTTTCTCGAACTCCCGATTTCTCGAACTATTTTTGTCGGACCCTTCGAGTTCGAGCCATCGAAGTTTGACTGTAATTATAGTGATTTAATTACTTTTGTGTTTAATCGCAATAATTAATGCGTTAAATCGCAATATTATTGCGTTTCATCGCAATAACTATTGCGTAGTATAAACGCAATACTACAATACGGTTTGCGTTTTATCGCAAAGTATTGCGTTTAAACGCAATACTACAATACGGTTTGCGTTTTATCGCAAAGTATTGCGTTTAAACGCTATATATTTTTTTTAAATCAAAGTGGCCCTGAATAAGCTGTTAGGTAGAGCTGTTTTCCAATAAAAATCTTTCGAAGTTTAGGGGCTAACTCTGGAAAGAAAAATATCTGTTTCACATGGTTCAATCTTGTCGCGAAACAGTTATTGTTACTGCTACCAATCTTGCAAGAAATTATACATTTATTTAAGAACCAATGTTTTAAACTTTAAAGAGGGACAAACGCCAACTGTAATATACGGGAATCCCGTAGAACCATGACACCCCCTGTCCCAATACCACCTTTTTATTACAATTTGACACGCTGTGGGAAAAATCATAGATAATTTACAAATACAAAATAATTAAACCACCAAGTCTTGTTGTAGTATATGTTAAAACTGTTATAAATTAAATCACGAAAAAAGATGTAAAGTTGTGTTGAAAAAAAATCAATCACATTTGCCGGGTTACAATAAATGGAGAGCTCCGCATATTTAAATTTACAAATGTAGGGTAAATGAAACATCTGTATGTATATGAATATCACTTACTATCAAAACGATTGAAAATGACTAATTCGGAAGTTTCTATGTACAACTTTCATGCAAGTAGGAATTTTAATTAGCACTAGGGATTATGCAAACATTTACATTTGTCACGCCGTAGGCATGTCTGTGAAGTTGTTACGCTATCTTGCAATCGGTGGGTTATATCACTACCCATCTGAAACAATATTAACATGTTATAATTATTTAAAACCAATAACCCTTCAAATTAAATATACTTGGTATTCTTTCGGGGCATTTTGAATTTGTGTCGATTAATTGTCTACGTAGGAATTTATAGATAAGTTTGATAAAATTAATAACACATCAATACCTTAAAATCAATAAAACATATTATTAATATACGCTGTAAATCCATTCTATCCAAGACGGATGATATTTCCTCGTCAATAGATGATTGTCCGATAGCAAGTTTCCGACGTAAACTCGTGACAGTCTAACATTTGATTTTCTAAAATCAATGGAACGTAGGTACGAGCAAGGTAAGACACAATTATTCATTTAGCAGAGACATTTATTTATATGATGATGTTATGTCATAGTGATAGTGTTGTTTAATGTTTTTGGGCTGTGAAAAGCTCTATTAAATCGTTGCTTAAATTAAAGATGTATTATTATAAATAACCAAACTGCAAAAATATATAACTCCACTTTGAATGCCATATAATCGCCAAACTTAATGTCTAAAGATATACATGTACCACTTAAATACTACACGTATTTTATGGATTGCTCATTTAACCAACACGACATTTTATTTCTATATGCAGTGTTACAATGTAAATGCTCTCTTGAATAATTAATGACAGGTAACTAGTTTCCATTTCTATACTAAGACATGATAAAACTGAAAACGAAAAACAGCCTAGATAACAAATATATAACAAACACTTTATGAATAAGAAAGTTGTCATAAAATTATTTTAAAAAATCACAACAAAAACCTAGAACGAAAGATAAAAAAAGAACAGTAAATTATTTTAACTTTGTCTCACGTGTAAAGTGGTTGAATATTTCAGTTATCTTGTCGAAATAATGTAGAAACAGGAAACTAATACTGAATCATATATTTTGTTGAACATGTATAATTAGCTACCAGACCTGTGTTTCTTCTTAATATGTATTTATCAGTCATGAAGTCTTGATGCTTTTTGGTAAAGATACCTTTGCTAAGACAGCTTTAGAATAACAAGCATCACTAACGAAGACTGACACATATGTGCAATTTTCTACTATGGATAGTTATACAATATTAATTGTGCGATTGTTTTGTGCAGCTTGATCAAATTTAAGGTAAAACTGGATATGTTTCGACCTACGAAATAAAACCTGCATTGAAAGCACTTAAAAGTCATGTTATCATTAAACTGATGCTTTTACAATATACAAACGGTAAACTATTAAACACATATGCCCGTCCTATAAAACAACCAACATTTTATTTCAGTGTGCAGTATCAAATGATTACATTTTAGTAAGAGTAAGTAGGTATGCAATAATATTTCTTGACGGTCCGCAGGTATGACTGATGCCTTTTGGGGGAAAAGTTCATAAATACCATGACAGGAAACAAATGAACCAGAAAGAGCTAGCCATTATTATACAAAATTGTAGACTTGTCAGTTCATTCTACAAATTCACATATTTTCAAAATGTATTCTCATATATTAAAGGTTTATCATGTCACTTAGAAGACAATCCTTCAAACATCGAATCTGTGACATATTAAGTGAATCAGTGATCAAGAATAGTTTGCATAATTGTTCATTTCACCAATAACAAATGATAAGGAAGTATAAAAATGCTCGTCCCCTTTTCTCAAAGAAACCAATGATTCGACCTATTGTGTAAAAAAGCTAGAATCTTTAGATGTATCTAACAATCATAAAAAATTATACTTTACCAAAAACAACAAAAACAAATTTTAAAAAAGTTTATATAAATATATAAAATTAAACCCCACAAAAAATCCACAACATAAAAAATTCTTCTAATTTTGAGCTTTTTTACTTCAAAATGTTTCATGATCATGTTAAATTTAAATGTCCGATAATTCAATCTAAAACTTATGGCATTGGGTGTTGATCAAGACAAGCTTGTGTTAGGCTAGAGGAAGAAAGCAGACGAAAAGTGCACAAGTGAAGGTTTAATGCCTATAATGACAACTGACCGCTGAATTAAACTCGGTCATCAATTGTTTCTTGCTCCTGCTATCATATGCGAAGACTGTATATGCCATTTGACATCTTAGTCATCTTTCAATTCGGAACAACCCGTGTGTATTGACAATTAAAATAATTTATAGTTTTTTCGCATTTTACGGATAGTATATATTATAGTTTTTTGTGTCCCTATTTTAATAGTACAATTTTTTTCTATTTCTATGCGACTTATGTACCCACATACATACAATGTAGTTATACGTTAGTTTTGTCTTTGCTTATAGAACTTAAAAAGATCATGTAAAAAATCATTACTGATATATTGTGCAAAGTAAATATTGCTAGGACAATGTAAAATTCACTTTACGACTCAACAGGTGCCCTGGATGACATACAGTGTTGTTTCTTTATTTGTTCAATTCTTTCCATGTGGTTTTCCTTTCTATAACTTTCTATAGAGAAGACAATTCACTTCGATTAAATTTGTCGTTAAGATTATCAATATTTACTTAGATGCATGATTGTAATTACATTTTAACCAGCATTGCACCATCAGTTACTACGAAATACAGTAGTGTTTGTCTTATCATTTGTTTCAATAAATCGATAATGAAAAGCAAATTTGTCGAACAGACAGTTCTGTAAAACAATCAGAATGAGAATAAAATTTATTAAAACTATTTGTGCAACCATGTATAAGAGACGACAAAATGTTTGCTTTGAGTCAAATGCTAGTATTTTTGGTTTTTCCATCAGAATTTAACTGAGAAAAAGAGTAATATTTAGCTATAGCAGGGTTTTTCGTGCAAAATTTAACATTTTAACTGCACAGTTTAAAATTGTCGACCTCACTAGCTCTTATCATTGAGACAAAACGTTGAGTCACACACGTTTATTAATTGTATAAGACTGCACTCGTTCTTTTGATTACGCTCTGTACAAATTATTCTACTGCTATTCAAATATGAAGTTATAAAAGCGGTGTCTAGAAATAACATGTGTAGATTATCAGAAATACAAAAACTACTTAAAATTGGTTCTTACAAAACATCGAGTATTGTCGGAATGGATCAAAGTTAGGTGTTTGATTCAAATTAAAACAAGTAATTTACGCTTAAACATGAGTATTACATTGTCACCAGTCTCCAAAGATATTGAGCTGATGAAATCCATGTCAAAAATTCACGACAATTTGTTTTTGTTCTGTAGATAACGCTCCTAATAATATAACTACGTAGATTGTTTAATAAATGAATCAGGTGTTGTTACTTACGCTTTCAAAAGAGGTGACTCGCACATTTTATTTTATTCCTTCATGTTGTTTCATTAGCCAATGGATACTGAACACTTTAAGGATAATGTCTCTTTTAAACGTTCAGTTTAGTGTCGCACTACAACTACCATCCTTATATAAGCTGCTTAAATCCATGCTCAAATATCTTGTCAGAGGCTGCTTTTTGGTAAAATTGAACAGTATCTAGTTTTTAGTAATGACAAAACATGGTCATTAGTGATACAAAACTGACAAATAAATTCACTGAAACAGTATGTCTGTTATTACATACATCATATTTGTTAGAAAGACGAATTTTTCAACAGATTTTTTTCACTCGTATAAGGCTGAGTATATCGAAAGTCTATTTTAAAAAAGGATAGACGTTTGCGCAGACTTTCAATTCACCTTTAGCTCCATATATGATGTCTAGTCAATGAATATCCCTAAGTTCGATGACTACTTACATTTCTGGGAAGTATATTAAGGACAATACCAATTAATCAAGCCGGCCTCCCACCTAGAACTAGAATATGCTCATAATGAAACTGCCGACGAAATTTAAACAATCGTGATGACTTAAAATTCCCAATTGTCAACTATCCGTTAACCTAAAGAAATATTCCATCAGCCCTAGGGTATGGTGTTTGTATTTCATAGTTCAAACGTCATGCGATCTGTATTCCTGATTTTCTAAACCAGACACTGTTGTTCAACAATAAGCTTTCAAACAGGGTTTTAACGACTTGATCGTCTTCCAAATGCAACCAGCCATTCTGTAGCCAGAAGTAAGTTTTTCTATTTCTAGATTTTTTAACGAACATAATTATGGTAGGTCGACGGTGAGTAATGTTTCGGGTTACTCATTTTCTTTTTCTGTTGTTATTTCAGCTATCTTCTTTATGTTGGGTGTCTTTGTCTCACCCGGATTTAGTTCCATGGTTTTCGATTCTTGTTGACAGTTCGGTTGTTACATTTTACTTCAAGCTTGGAAACTCATCTAACTTTATTCAAAGAAAATAAATCACATAAACATACATTTAGTACTTGTAGATGTTCGTAAGCGACCTATTCCGAATTGAATCAATGACCTCATAGCTTTATCATTTCAGATAAGATATAAGGTATGAGGTTATGAATGGTACAAATTACCTTTCTTTTTTGTATCTAGTATGCAAATTCGAAATTACCGGGATGGATTGTCCACGACGCCTAACTATTGTTATGATCATTTGGTTTATTATATTATTTAAACAATGTGCTTAATGTTCTATTACATAATTTCTTGAAAAAAAGCGTTGTGCTTTGTGTAGTTTTTTTATAACTATTTCAATAGTTGTTAGGAGTTTCCATACAGTTGGAACCTTAGCCAATCATGCTGTTTGCATGGATTTTGTTTTATATTTCAAGTATCAATTACAAGATTGATAAAGATCTCTTAGTTCTATTTTGGTATGAATGCCAAAGGATGCTAAGACAAATTTGTCACTCCTTGCTATTGCTAGAATTATTTGGTTTAAACCATGTGCTTAATGTCTATTCCATAATTTCTTGAAAAAAAAACCGTTGTGCTTTATGTACTAACAGTACTGCTATAATACATTGCAATATTAGTAAATAATGTATTTCTAAGTTATACATACACGTACATTGTACTGTTTGGTTCATTTTCAATTGAGTTAGATGAAAATCGACCAGCAATTGTATTTTATATTTGTCATTACATATTTACTAAATATGTACTGTTTTCCATCTTAGCCATTGATGTGATAACGACACATTATTGTAAATCAAATCTGGTCGATTTTCATCTAACTCAATTAAAAATGAGCTCAAATGAACAGTGTACTTGTATATGTAACTTAGAAATACAAAATTTACTGATATTGGAATGAACTAAAAAAAATTGAAAAAATGGTTATAATAGTCAAATAGAAAGTTCTGGAAATTCATAAAAAAGGAGACGCAGAAAAGATTTAAGCAAATTTACAACTATTAATTTTTCTTAATATGTCCACTTGAATTTAACACTAACAATTTAAACTATTTATTGTTAATATTAAATTTTAATTGTGTTCGATCTTTGAGTTGAACCAATAAACCTATAACAAATAAAATAGGTAAACTGGACACTTTTCAATACCAGTGAGACAGAAACAATAACAATAGATTCAGTCTCGCAATCATGTGGTATGTTTGTGTGCAAATAGTTAAGAAAATGTGTGCACTAAATGACTTCAAAGGAAGACAACTAGCTAGTTACATCGGTTTGCTAAACGACTACATCACCTAGCCTAACCATACGTTGTCTTTTGGTGCACTTAAAAAAGATCCTTATTGTTTTATTACGCCTCTTTGCTTTGTTTTCTTTTTGTTTGTTTGTTCGAGGACTGAGTTCATATTTAAATTTCTTTTTCTTGTTCATGTTTTTTGGAACAACGTGCTTGACTGAAACCTTATTAGAACTATACAATGGTGGAATAAAAGGTCAGCAAGACATATGGTTCTATGAGAATTGAATTTTGTCGAATAGCCTTCGGGGAAAAGGACGGTTATGAAAATGTCAGAAAGATCATAACTAAGAATGGGTGTAAAAAGAGGTCAAAATTGCTTTTAAGATTTGAACGACCTTGTGTTATAAAATAAAAATATGATCTTACATTTGAGTCAATAAGTTTTGAATTGTTTGCATTGGGTATCTGATTAGTATTTACCGTTTGTTAGAATGGTGTTAGATCAAGCATGGAGCCATTTTGATACGTTATTGTATACTTAACAAATGGTTTGCTACTCTATCTGAATAAGTTTAAATATCGTTTCCATTGCAATCCTATGATAAATGTAAGGTCAGTCTATACATTTTATTATTAAATATCAAGTCTAAATCACGTTGTACCAAAATAATGGTGTATTTTAATTTTGACGATTTAATTGTCATTCGGTCGCTATTCACACCTTCTTAGGTTAGAATTCATAATTGGATGTTAAGTTTTCTCAACAGGTAAGAAATACTTACTGATTTAAATGTTCTTCCCAACTTTAAAAGACAATAATATCTGAATCAAAAATATGTTTACGCAAACACTTTTTATTACATGCTTTTACACTTTTATTTTTGTCATTAGTATGTCTGTTTTTCAATGATTTGTATATTGACGTCATATAAAATTACCGTTATATTTTTTCTTTCTTCAAAATACTAGACTTCCTAATAGACATACTATCAGGAATAAACTTACTTCTATAATTAATGTAGCATTAACAAATTTAGAATTTAAATATTTTCGTTTTAATAACACAACACGAGTTACTTTTATTTCTTTCTGGTTTTAAAAAGTTTTCATGCGTAATTTAGCTTCTATTTTAAAAATAATTGATCAGTTATATTGCGTGGCTAGAAATATAACTTATCTAAAACAACTTGGCAGATTTAATGGCAGGCTTAACTTTGAAGTGTGCAAATAGAATTTGAGGTTGTAATAAAATTGATAATTAAGAACAAATATGGACGCAAATACTTATACTTTGAGTAAATATGTTTAGAATATTAGAATGAGTCATTAAAGTTAAAGCAACAACTTACCATTTTGACTAATGTATTGATTTGAAATGACGGGATGTGTGTAATGGTCCGTACAATACATAAACCGCTAAATGAGGAATTCAGTAAATATCATAAAAAGAAAAAAGTTACTACATTCAATGTATTGTAAATAAACCATAAACAATTTGTTTTATTTCTGTGATAAAAAGGCGACTGCTTACTCGATATTGGATAAGTAGATATGAGGGATTGTTACATAATTAATGTCTGTAAATAACAAAGTTTCAAAAAATGCCTAGAGTATTTCCATGTTTGTGCTTCTGTTTATACAGTATATATAAGGCATTTAATATTTTTAAAACTTGTTAAATAATAAGCCCAGAAATCAAGATAAACTGTGCATCCATGTCACGTAACGATCTTTATAGTTTTCTGCCGTGATTTTGCAAAGCTAGTTTCTATGTTATTGTAATGTTGTCAAGCATTTAAATGTTTTAAATCATTAAAAATTACACATTTAAAATCTGATAGCCTATAGAGAAAGTAAAAGTTTAAAGCTGTTATTTTAAGGAGAAGATTTCTGTTTAATAACACTTGATGCGAAGTTTAACAAAGAGAACGACAATTACAAATTTAAATGACATACCTAATGTACATTTCACATATTTTATAAAGGTTTTAAAATGTGTCACTCTAAATAGAAGGAAATCGAGGTATGTGGCGTCAAGTTTGCATCACATTTTAATTTTTTGTAGGATTTCGTTTTGTTTTGATTGCCTTTTCTAAGTATCAAATGGATAAAATTATATTATTCGTGGTTTCATTGGAAAAGGAAGAAAATACAATAATATGATAAGTAACTTGCCTATAACTACAAAATGTCTGTGTTATTGCAATAATTTGAAGCTTGATAGTTAACGTACGATTACGTTACAATGTAACATAAAAGTACAGTTATAAACAATGCCATTGATTAATGATAAACCTATATTTCTTGCTAAATACAGAGAATGTGATAGAAATTTAATTATCAGTAAAAGGTAAGTATTTCAAACGATTTTTATATAATTGAATTAAATTGTAATTATTGGTTTTCTGACATATGAAGATAACGGAGTTCGAATTTTATCCCACAATAAGTAGAATGAGATAGGTTACTTCCCTGTAGCACAATTCTGAAGCTCTATAGTTAACGTTACAATATAACATAAAGTAAACATATTGAACCATTCCATTGATTTATATAAAATCTATGCTTCTTACTAAATATGAAGGATATGATCTAGATTCGAAAAACAGCAAAATTTTAGTGGAGGTAAAGGTACTTACTTTAAAATTAAAAATTATTTTCCTTCTTCTGGATATTCTTTATCATGCTTTGCAAGTTTAACAAATGAATTAGTATTAACAAAACAACGCCTAATTCACCGTAATGCTTACAAATACAGTTAACGATGGTGGCAAAAATCAACAAAACAAAAAACAAGACAAAACAAAACAAAAACAAAAACAAAACAAAACAAGAATAAAAACAAAACAAAACAAAACAGAAAAAAACACGCAAACACTAACACACTCCTCCCCTAAAAATGTCGACGATTACGCAATACATAGTATTTCAATTCAAAAGGGTTAGTAAGAACGCACACAAACTCTATATATACGTCTACAAATAACGCTGTTAGAATTAGATTTTAAAACTGTCAAATTTTGTACTTACACTGATCGGGTTTCGAACTCACAACGTTGTGACACTGTGACACCCATTCGCCTGAATTATGTCGAGACCTCTCGGACAAATTTGTTATATAAAAATATAGCTTCATTAACCGAGGTAAATCTAGAGATAGACATGTAGTAAATGTATACTAGCGTATGACAATGGAATTTCGTAACTAATTCGTATTAATTTAACAGTGGTCTAATTCAGCATTTTGTGTATTTATTATATAGTATGACAAAGTTCCTTATCATACACTCACAGTAAGTAAATTATATACAATATATATAGAGAGCACAGTAGCCATTTTAACAGAAACAAAATTGCTTCTTGTATGTTCCTTTCTTCTCTTGCCTTGATATATTGACACACAAGATAAAAATATTTGCTCTATTTCTTTATACAATAAGTGTTTACAATAGAAAATTATACCGAGAAAGATCAACATTTACTTTTAACAAGGCGAATAAAGAATCAAAGGTGGGAAACATGGACGCAGATCTGAGGATTTTCATTGTTTCAGCTTCTCTCCACTGTAATTGTGGTGCAGAGGATTTCATGTTTTTTAACTGTAGTACATTGTATGTGTTTTTTTATATACAATACGTTAACTATCCCAAGGTTATAACATAAAACTAAACGCGTGTTTAAGGAGCTTTTATCACAATTTTCTAGTATGCCAAATCCATCTGAATCGATCTTTAACTAAGAAACAGAAACAAACTTACAATTGAAGAAACATTTTCGCTATTTTAAGAGTAATACGATACAAAAATTAATGTATAACTACTGGAAAGCTATATGCAAAGTAGATTTTGACAGGCACGCTATTTGGAAATCATTATTACTACTTTAATACACATTGAATTTCATAAGTACTGAAGATATGTTGAAAATTGTTCATATAAATTTAATGTAAATAATAGAAAGTATTTGTTGCAGTCTTTCTAATAATAATTTTTAATTTAATGTAACACAACTCCAGTATGACATCAACTAGTTGTCAGAAAAGTTTAAAAACAAGACGACTTCAAATTATGAATATCAAATTCGAGGTAGAAAAGACAGAACATTCAACTTAAAATAAGAATATATACATGGCTTATATAAATATAACATCTTAAAACATCAGTACTAAGTATGCATATGGAAATGACATAGTTACTTAGAATATTAAGACATTATATAATGAAACATTGAAGTAAATAAAAACAAATTAGGAAAAATCCTTGTATTGGCAAATGCCATGTGAGATTTGCCAATATGCAAAATGTAAAGCAGCTATTTTAATTACAAAGTTGTTTAACAAGGTTTAAACTCGGGCGTAAAATTGTATAGTACATGTGAAGTGAACAATGACCGTACAGTTGTCGTTGAAGTAGTTCTGTTTACGATTTCAATTTCTGTTGGGATATCAAAACACATTACTAGTATACTAATATTATTAAGTTGACAAAGTACCAAATATAATATTCTTTGACACAAAACAAACAACTTGTTATCCGTAGTTAACATGAATTATTACGCGCATTATGTCCAGTTCAAAGTTAACTTTTTTATGTGTATTCTGTAGAAACTAAAAGTGTATATATACTTTTTGTCATTGCAGGTAAAACTAATGTAAATGTTCGTAAGATTTTAGTTTATATGTCAAGTAAGAACAATGGATTCTACTTAATATTAGATAGATTAAAAAACTGTTATAGTGGTTCAGTAGTTCCATTGACAAAATGACAGAGGTTACAAGTCTTCGAATGCATTCAGCGGGGATGGTTTACCCCCTGAAAGATTTACACGACAATCATAAAAATAAACGGGAGCAACCAAATGATCCAAGAGTGACAAATTCGGCATCTGCCGCCATTAGAGGAGATAATACACCTAGAAAATTTAGGAGCATTAAAGATGGTTTTCAACAGGCTGCGCTGATAAATATTGTTGCATCTGTTAACAACGAGAATAAAAATAAACCTTTAACTTCTGCGGACTCCGTTCATAACACCATGAACGTCTTATCTAACTTGTTTTTACAAAGGGAAAGACAGATATCAATACCAAAACCGCAAGTTTTCATGGAGGTGCCGCATAAATTTTCTAAGAAGAAACCCCTCTTCAACAAGAAATCAGGACACCAGGTGACAGAAAAAGAAATGGAAAACAGAAGAAGAAATATTTCTCTGTCGAGGACAAGGCCTTTGTCACGAGATACGGAATCTCCGCCTAAGCAGGAAAGTATTAAAATAGCTGTATCGCTTCAAAAGGTTACAGACGATATAAATGTTTCAGGTGTTTCACAAGAGTGGATATCATCTCCATCAAAGGTTCGACTAGCTAGATCCAATAGTCCTCGTCATCGGTACATGACACTAAAAAAGAGACCCGAACAGAGAGCAACGACTTTTATATCAACATGTGAAGCTATTGATATCTTGGATGCTACTGAAACATTAACCCAAAGTAAACCCTCTTCCGTTTCTTCAAACCGCGATGTCACTTCACCTAGCCTAGATTCAAATTTATATCGTGCTAAATCACTTCCGGCATTATTTCCGGTTAAGCGACGTAAGTCATCCGATACTGCAAATGGTGCATCTATTGAAAAGAAAAATAACATAAATCCATTCAAAAGAACGTCGGTAAAAGCATATGGGGGAATGCCAAATTTACTGGTCGGTAAACCTTTTCAGGGAAAACCAAATGAACAAGCAGAACACGAGGAGGAAAACTCAAAGTCTGATTCTAAATCACAAATTAACGCACACGAACACCCCACAAAAGTGACAATCTTTGGAGAAAAGGTGAAAGACAAATATGTGATTCAGGAAAATATAACACTGCAGGGACGTTCAATTCCTAATCCAAGACCGTCCTCTATTCAACTTCAGCGAATTTCGCGGCACCCTGAAACAGATCTTCTTTATTCTGTTTTCGATGATAAAAGAGTTGTAAAACATTTGGACAAAGAATTCGAAGAATTACGTAAAACCATTTCAGCAAAGATGTCAAACATTAGTGACGGTGGAAGCGTTGTTTCTGAAACTACTTCGGACATTGCTAGCTATAATTTAGTTGGTAAAGCGTTTAAATCAAACTTAAGTACATCTAGTGCTGTTAGCAGAAGTGGAAAACAAAAATCTCAAAAACGAGTTACATTTGCAGAGGACACAGATGAAAGTATAGTATTAACTGACAAAGTTATTAACAACTATGACAATGAACGCGCACTTTTAAATGCACGATTAATGCAAAATAAGTATCAATTCAAAGAAAAAGATAGAGAAGCGCAGCAAATGAAGCCAATAAGTGAAACCGAAATTATTCGTTTAAAACAACGATTAGTTCAAGGTGTTTTACATGAAGAAGCGAAAAGCAAACATGCATTCGACTACCTAGAAAATATACGAATTTCCGGAATGTTAGTTCCTGGAGTAAGAAGTTCTTCGCGAGCTTCCGATACGAATCGATCAATTGTGTCTGAAGCAGACACTATAGCAGTGGAGGAAGCGGCAAAAGAGTGGAACGGTGTTGACATTGATGCTACAAATCGCGATCCTACTGAAATTCCATTGAGCCAAGGTGCTTCATCTTTTTATCCGAACGAACAAGATGACTTAGATTCATTAGAGAGTGACGAAGAAATAGAAAATGTGGACTCATATCGTGTTGTAAAGGCTGTAGATTTAGGAAAATTATCCAATTATCAGCACAGAAAATTTAAAAAGGTTCCACATAAACATGATCCTTCAACTACACATTTTGTGAAAATAAAAGTCAAGTAATGGCCATCAATACCATCAGGAATATAATACTCAATTAAAATAGCGAACGTCTACAGAACAAAGAAAAAATACGTGACTTAAACGTTTTACTTCATGTGAAAATTATGGGAAAGTTAAAAATTACCAGGATTTAAATAAGGCAGAATTGTCGAAGGTTATTTGAAAATGTCGATAAAAGTAAACTATCACGTGCAATCTTTTGGTAAATATTGTGGGTGCCTGCTTACGAATTGGAGATTTAACTGTGATTAACTGTGATTATTTCTTGTGCCAAAGCAGCGGGTTTGTATATTTGTTTAAACGGGGATGTGTATTGATATTACCTAGACCGTGTAGGTATTTATAATGCATATCTATCGAATCTTTAATCTTCTTTTAATTAATTATCGTTGTTAATTGTGCCAAAGTCTTCGCCATTTCTGACACATCCTTTTGACTGCTTACATTAATTATCTACCAACACAAAGTCGGGATTAATGTGGGACAATGCGATATAAACGCACCGATGAATTAATGGTATAAACACATTTATTGTTAGAAAAGTTGTTTAATGGATGATTTCCAAATGAACGAGTTGTGTACTTCACAAGACAGATCATTAATCAAGATTTTTTTAAGGTAAAACGTAGCGAATACACTTTGTAATTTCGTAATGGAAATAACCAAACATGGCTCAAAACATAGATGTTTGATCAATGGGTGATTTCAGTAGTTTGTTGACATTTCCCAGATATTTTAAACCTTGGACGGAAATATGTTTCAGAGATTTTATATTTTGTATTTTTTTACGCCAAAATTGCCCCAGGAATCTCGAGGCAAACAACACATATTGCGGAAAAATCATTTCATTTTGAAATTTAAAAAAAAATCACAAAAAAATTATAATGTATTCGCGATTCATCTAAATCTGTGTAAGAACAGCATAACACATCTCGCATAACATAATCAAATGAAAAGATAAAAGAATAACATTCCACATTAAATCTATCGTTCGTTTACCAGCTTTACAGCTTTACCGTCAATTGTTATGGATTTATATTAAATTAAGAGTTGTCTACAGTGCATTTTATCTACATCTATTCAATAGAAATAAACACGTGCTGTCATGAGAAATTGCTTCTAAACGATGGGTCTGTTATAGTGCTAAAACAAGTAGCGAACTAACAAAGGAGTGATATCAAATGTTCCGAGGGGTGAGCAATGATTAGAAAGTGAAACCCCTCGTTTTACTTAAGGTCAAAATCCAAGAATATCCGAGTATCTCTGCGCTAGATACTCCATAACGATCAACAAAATTCGTATAATGGCGACCATCAAAATTACGTAGGGTCCAAACATGACTGTCAGAAACACTTGCTTCATCCCCTTTCAATAAGTGGCAATCGGCTGTCAAGAAGTTACTGCAAGATTGCCCGACCTAATAAAATGCTATGTGTATACTACATACGCGGATGCTGTAGAAATACTACAACACAAAAATGTCAAACAATGTTAGAGTTAATGTGTCTCATTTCTGGTACAGAGGGTTTTTACTATAACTAATCAGCAACTAAATGTCACATAGCTCTCACAGAGTATTTGTATTATAACCAATCAGCTACTACATGTCACACTGCTCGCACAGAGTATTCGTACTACAACCAATTAGCTACTACATGTCACACTGCTCGCACAGAGTATTCGTACTACAACCAATTAGCTACTACATGTCACACTGCTCGCACAGAGTATTCGTACTAGAACGAATCATCTTCAAGACTTTTATGATTATGAAGTGGTGTATCATTAGGATGAATAGTAGGGTTTTGTTTGGAAGATACTATTAGTGTCTTAAGCAGATCCTAGGCTTGTGAAAGTTGAAAGGTCCTGAAATTTTGTAAAGAAGAGGTAAAAATAATGACAAGTGGTAACCTGGTCTTCTGGTGCAAAATGTTTCATTTACGTAAGCTTAACTTTCAAATATAACACCTGGCCAGGACCTCCGATATAAGCATTTTGATTGGTTAATAATATGACGCCATTTAATAGCACATGTCAATCTTTTTTAGAGCTGCGAATACCTTATCTTCATAAAATTCTACTATAAATTGCATTTAACTTTACGTTAAAATCATGAAATCTAAATGGTTAGTATAGAGAATATCCGAACGTCAAATTTCAACGCCGTTGAAATCCAATGCATCTGACCTGACGTTATATTCGAAGGCGGCTTATGCTAAAGAGGATATCATCGTCAGGGTACTGGAATATGATAAGTGGCAGAACGATGCAATCGTTATGATCTCAAACGGACGTTCACAGGCAGCAATATTCCATTAAATTCCGAAATTTCGTCAATTTTGGTGGCATTTGCATTAGAGAAAATATAAAAATAAACGGGTATGGTAGAGATCTCGTTAACCGATTTAATCCTATCAACACAGGCTGTGGGTTGAGTCTCACTATGGGTAGGGTTTACTCGACTGCAATCTAATAGACAAGGATAGCCAGTTATTCTTATTGGACGTCGAAGTTTTCTCTGGGTACTTCAGCTTCCTCCCTCCCTCCTTCCAAAAAAAATGGACGCTATGATAAAGCTGAAAAATGCTGAGTGGCAAAAAAGCAGTTAAAAAAAGAGAAAAATCCAAATCTATATAATATATGGTTGTTTTTGATAATTTAGTGTTATGTCATAGTATAGTGAATGCGAGGTATTTGGCGGATCTCATTTTCTGTATAGTTGATGTTATCTCATAATTCTGACGTATAATTTCATACAAATGATTTACCATCTCATAATTGTGAGATATGCATCTCATAGTTAAGTATATTATCTCATATTATGTCATAATTATGAGAGGTTATTTGATACAAGTTAGATATGAACCTAACAACCTGACAAATTGGACATTTTTTGTACCATTTTTTCTGTGTTGACATGTCCTAAAGAAAAATTGCCCAACATAAGAATAGACATTCTCTCTTAGAAACAAATCAAACACACAACAGGATAAAGGCGTACGTGATCTTTTGTGAAATCTACAATATTATAACAATAATTAAAATAAAGATACAGAAATTGAGAGTTAACAACATAGAACTAGTAATCATACAATAAATCTGGTCCGAAGAATTAACAGAAATATATTATCAGAAGTATATTAAAGATATTATAAAAATGAACATATATGCTCTTATTACAATACAGAACAAGGATTGTGTGGACTTGTGTCAAATTCACAATTTCATTCAAAATACATGTATCATAACAAATACATATGTAATTATACATGATACTTGTATGTTAAAATAATAATTATAGTTTTGGCAAGGTGACATTGGTTATAACGCCATGATTAGCAGGTAAATATATTTAAATATGAATTTACCAGCAAAGACATGATCTTTATCCTTGTTTCATACTAATCTGGAAATCAGCACGTGGCAATATGACTGTCTGTGGTTATTGACGCAGACAATTGAAACCATTGGTTTTGCTTTAAAACATATACTAGTTTTGCTCTGCACAAAAACTCTCATATTTTTATAATGATACGATGAATTAAAGGTTATTAACACGATTTAATGCAGCCGATAATTTCTTAAGTAATTTGTTTTATACATCCACAAAGGGCATTTCAACAACTTTGTATAACCAATGTCTGTATATCATTGAACATACAAAAAGTCCACTAATAAACAACGAAGCAGCGCTTTAATTCATCCTAAGCCATAGTGATGCATCAAATTGGAGTAAATGCTATAATTACGACAATCCTAGAAGCGGACTTAGGCGAAATCTGTCAAATGTCGACAACGCTCTTCCGTTTTTCTTGAAAACCTACGTTTAATAAGATCGCTAAGTCTAGTTTTATGTGTAGCATATGCGAAATGGCCTTGGTGAGTGTTGAATATGTAATGATAAAAGGGAATTTGTCAAGGAATAAGTTTGAGATCAAATGTCAGCAACACAAATATTAAACATATTGCATTCAGTGGTCTTCCCACACGCCCAAATATCACACTCCTACCTCAAAAGACAAAAATCCCGGACACTCATTTGTATGCAACAATGTGATCTGACTTAAGGTCAAAGGTCTAAAACCATGGTACGAAAAATAGCAAGGAAACCGACCGAACAACAAGAGTCGAAAGTCAGGATACCATTATAAATCCTAATATAGACAAAAACAAAAAACACAAAAACAGAAAGTGGGTTACCCGAACCCAATAAACACAATGGCAGTACCTGCCTCGAATTAGACACCCGCCGATTTTCACATTTTCATGTTTAGGAAAAGGTTAAATCCAAGAATATGAAAGATTACATATGACTCAGCGAAAATGTCAAATTCTTTTTGAGAGATTGATTTCTCATAGCGATCAATTACGTCATTGTGACAACCATAGAACTTCTTAAGGGATAACATAAATCTAGGTACAACAAATCCCTGTTTGAGTAGGTTAGTAGTTAACATCAGTGACCGGTCTAAAAACCAAAACCGGTATCACAGGTTCTAGCATAGCGTAAAAGCTGTTTCACACGACACGCCAGAGCTGCTGGAATCTTGCTATCGATGAACGGAAAGTTTACACTTTTAAAGTTTAAGTCATCACGTTTGTCGCAGTCTAGTTTGTAGTTTTCCCCGAGTGTATTTCTAGCAGTAGGTCTTAAGTTAAAGCCGACATAAGTGTATTGGTGGTGTCTTTATTTTCAAGCTCACTAAAATTAGCATTGTAGAGGACAAACATCATCAACACAGTGAAATGTGAAAAGATCTTGGGCGGTGCCTTTTCTTTCTTCTTAAGCAGGTTTTCTAGGAAGTCAGACGAATTAGAGTATCAGATCGGCGAGGAGAGGGGCACAATTAGCACCCATCGGAAAACCAAGTCTGTTGAAACAAAATCTTACACTTAACAAATGTGGTCTTTAGTATATTTATTATTTGATTAAGAGTCATTGATGACGAAGTAAGTTCTGGTTAATTACAAGGTATTTATATCGTATCATTCCGTTTATTTCTTGAAAAGCAGCATTTAATAAGATCTTTAAGCCGTTCTTAAGAGCATATGAGTGATGGCCGTGTAGATTAGCGAAATATTAAAGGTTTAAATGCTCTTACACTGGGGAAGAGATCCAAACCTCAAGATGTCTACCAGATCTTTTGAATTTTTTAGTATCCACATTCATTTTTGCTACTCCTGGAGTAGTAAGTGTTACTGTATTTTTTTAAGCGTCGTTATTATTGTTGTTAAAATAGCGGTTAAGATTTTTGATAGAGGTTTGGTGGTACACATACAGTATCCTGCTACTATAAAACGTTATTTGTATTGATTTTT
The DNA here is from genome assembly GCA_944474755.1 of Limnoperna fortunei. NCBI lineage: Eukaryota > Metazoa > Mollusca > Bivalvia > Mytilida > Modiolidae > Limnoperna > Limnoperna fortunei. The sequence continues at coordinate 33,454,386 of OX104111.1, read as the reverse complement.
TTTATTTTGTTTTACCGAATACAAGGATCACTATCTTCGACTTAATATGGAGAAAAGGGAAAGCCAATACCGATTTGTGAGACACTTTGTCTAGTAATTATCTACACACATGCCAAATATCAAAAGACTATCTCACCAAAGGTCGGGGTTTCTTCTTGTAATCTGGCTTCCTCCACCAATAACAACTGGATGCCGTGATCCAGCTAAAATTGCTCTTCAAAAGACAAGAACGTTTCTCGAAGTAGTCACTCAAAAACCAATGAAGTCAAAGTTGAAAGTTAAAGGTCAACATACATAGCATGCAACACATCAATTAGTTATAATCTACCCAAATGCCAAATATCAAAATGCCTACAGAAGATAAAAAGTTATAGCCCGGATACGATTTGTTATGGAAGGACGAACAGAATCAAGACAAATGGCGACCCTCTTTTACCTCTTTCACCAAAATCCCACTATGTACCTCCTCCAAAATATATCGCCGTATCACGATACGTATCGCGATATATTGAAAGGATCTTATACATTCATTTGAAGTAGGTGTTCCCCTTTTTGCTATGGTACTTTTGGAAGTGATATTACTAGTATTACCATACTATTCTGGGATTGGGTACATTCCCTGTGCAATTGTTCATGCATTAAAGTTATAATAGCTCAGTGTTTTTTTAACTGTTTCTAATCTAGGGGTCATTAGCTCAGTGTTTTTTTAACTGTTTCTAATCTAGGGGTCATTATGACCCTCTGCATCTGGGTTGACGGACTCGAATACAATTTTCAAGGGTCATTTGTATGATTCAGTTTTGATACAGTTTCAAACAACGTTGTAAATGAGAGTAAACAAAAAATACTTCTACCTTAAATTACATTTAATATTATAATATAATTTTTGCATAAATATATTCCTCTGAAATAATGCATGCATATCTTGTGTATGAAAAAAGTATTGTTTTGTTTTAAAATGTTTTTAATAAAAATGATTCAATTATTGTTAATGCAAAAAGAGTTTGACAGTATCATAATGTGTATATTATTCTTTTAATTGTATAATAACCAGAATTAAAAAAAAGAATGCACGTTTTGGTTTGAATACTCTGGAAACACAGCTGACTTTTTTATCCGTTTTGTTTTCTTTAACAAATCTACGTAAGGTCTGTAGAGCTATTGAACAGCTGAAAATAGCAGCAACTGTTAAAACTCTAAAAAATATTGAAATCCAAATAGGAAAATATATTTTTTGCAAGTATGGGATCATCAGTACACTTAAGTAATTCCAAAGCCGATCTCTGAATGGTTTTGGAACAGACAATTGAAAAAGTTTGCACTTCGTAGTATTTTGTCTTTTAACTTCGACCCTGCATCAAAATCAATTGTTCTAGTCATGCTCATTTGGAACAATCTAATCCATTTTATCACAGCCAGTTGACTGTTTATAAGTTAAAAGTGTTGTCGTAGTAAGTTAAAAAGCGTATCGTTCCATTCGTATACAAAACTTTGTCATCAGCGTCGAACATCAAGTCCGACGATTTTCGGAAGTAACGAACTGGTAACCGTTGCAAAAAGTCTCTTTCTTTAGACAAAGGATACCAGATTATTGATTGATTGATTAATAGTGTTTAACGCCCTAGCAGCAATATTTCAGCTATATTCAGGCGATGAAAATGAAATGGATGATAAAATGAACATGAAATGATGATGAATGAAAATGGGATGGGACACAAGGAAAAATAGGGGTAACGGATTTTAGATTGCCACTGGCAAATGGGAGGATGGATAGGGTCGGGCAATTTAGCCTCCTGTAGCGGGATCGAAATCCCTACTCATAGCGAATACTACAGCAGCGTTCTTTAACGTGCGAGGAACGTGGCATTTTTCCCAACACGGTGCACTAATATGGTTTGCGGTCAGGTTTTCCGTATAATGGCCTGACAACCCCAGCTTGCCAGGGGTACCCCATTCAACCACCTGGGGCACACATTCCAGTCGGTCTTTAGGCAAACTGACCTGACACGCCGGTCAGGGTACTGGGCGCTATTTAGTCGCCTTTTACGACAAGCTAGCGCGACTGCTGTCTATTCTTTTAGCCATTCGGATCCCGTCCGGGGCGGATACCAGATGTCTATATTTATCTATACACTGATGGGTTGTACGCCTATTAAAAAAATTAGTATATGATGACGCTCTGGGTAATATTTTTGGGGGGGTTGGGGTTGGGGGGGGGTTCAAATGTTTTTATGCGTAAAATATCTGCACGAACGTGGTTAGCGAACACGCTGATAACTGGCATTTAAACGTATTAAAAAGCAAGAAAACAACTAAAAAGGGTAATTTACGTAAATAAAGTAACGATCAACGTTTTTTTAAGAATTTGACTACAATTTACGGAGTCTTACGAATTTTCCCGAACATATCGGTATTCTTAGACCGTACCGACAATGACCCGAATCGCAATACCGGTAATACCGCCCACCACTACTCCAAACAAATGAAAGATGGAATGCACCACTACATAAGCCTATCTATTAACATTCATAACTATCAGTACAGTTTAGTAACTTTAATAAAAAAAATCTTTATTATCTAATTTTTCTAAACACCTATAATTGTCAAGGTGTAGGACCACCATAGTTTTTTTACTCTTCGGCTATATTAAAATTTGATAATTTTGACTTATCCTAGAAAATTTACCTTTGTTTCAAATTAAGTGACACTTCTGTCCCCTATAAAAAATGCACTGGCTGATAATTCTGTCAAAATTTCACAATATGTTTCATGGCATATAAGAAAAAACGCTCAACCTGAAGTCCACGTGGTCTAAAAATCTACTTTCACTTTCTATTTCAGTCCAAAAATAGTGCTTGTCCCTAATTGACTCTCAACATTTTTATGTTCGTTTAAAACCAATAAAACTTTATCCTCAAGTTTCCTAGAATATTCAGCTTTCCAAAAATACCAAATTTATTCTGGTATCATGTGCGGTTCAAATTCTGTATGATGCAAGAGTGAACCTGTCTGTTGACTAGCACTACTTTTACGTACAACCTCTGGACTGGTTCCCTGTATTTGGTGGTCCTACACCTCAATAAACATTTCTATATAGACCTCATGAATAGATTGTAAAGATTGTTTTAATTGGCTGGATAACAAGGAGTAGACAGTGGACTCGGCAAATTAGGAATATAGTCAAACTGGAATGCCACCTCTTACAGCTGATCTCAAGAGAAGGATACAGTCCAAAATTCATTACAACGAATGCTTGGCATTTCTCATTAACGAGAAAGTTAAAAAAGAATCAGGTAAGAAATTGGATCTTATGAAGACCTACTGACGACAATTTAAGAAAATTGAAATGTGTTAACACGTTACCTTATCATTAAGGCTTGCACCGTCAGTCATGCAAGGAAATGCTTAAGGAGAAGAAAAGGCGACATAAAAAATGAGATGGGGGAGGACAAAACATTTCAGACTAGACAGGCTTAAAACTGCGGAACCCCAGGAAAGCCAGAGGACAAAGAGTGTTAGAAGTTGTTTGAGCCATAAGTGGTGGCCGGGCGGTCATATAAGGGACGGACAGATCAGATGACAAACTTGCAAACTGGCAAAACAGGCAGCAGGACAGGATGCATAGCCAGTATGCATACTATTTAATATGAATATTGATACATATCGTATTATAACTTTCTTATGTAGATATACATGTATATATTTCACTCCGCTTATTTATTTAAATTTTCTATATAACCTTTCATCACTTATTGTACTGTTATGTTAAATTGTATCCTTTCATTGTAATCTCTATATGAGGAAATAAAGAAATGAATGAATGAATGAAGGGTCTTGGGATGTGGTGTGTACTTAACGCATAAAGCTTTATTTTTTCCAAAATGATCCAAAATCATTAAAACATACCATGTGATCAGGTTATTTTAATATGAATATGCATTTAAAACCAAAAAAAGTAGGCTAAGAAATTATTTTTTTTTCACAATTTAATTAAATTGAGATTTTGGCATTAAATTACGTGTTGAATATATCCTTTAGCACTTGACAGGTTTATTGAGACAAGATTTCTTGTAGTTTTCAGTAATAAATAATATACCTTTTTGGTTCATTTAATTTTAAACGTCATATTTGTTCTGGTAATAAGTTAATGAAAATGTACATGGCATTTTGTTTCCAAAACAAAGTAATGTTAATCACATTCAGATCCATTAACGCTTAACAAAGACATGTACTGTTTTTATAGCTCTGGTGAGGCAGTGCCGGTCGAGGGGTTAAGGTAGTTCGTCTGCTATTGATCACGTGGTCAACACTAAGATTGCGGGTTCGAGTCGAACTGCGTGTAGGGTGCGTACGACCGTCTAATCTTAATTAACAAAGATTGACAGTTTACCTACTGAATGTTGGGAGTTTTCGCCGGGTACTCCGGCTTCCTCCCCAATAAAAACTGGATGTCATGATATACCTGAAAAAAATGCTTAAAGTGTCGTTAAACAACATTTGAACAAACAAACAAAAATATATCTCCAGTAAAAGGGACAATAAAACTAGCGTAAACGGACATGCTATTGTCCATTCATTGAGAGTCTTTGAAAAAATACTGCAATGTTTGGTAGAATTTTATCGGTATGCCCTACTTTAAACTTATTAGTCTTTTTCTAATTTGATGTCCAGTTTGACGTGGGGACGGGCAAAATCCCTTTCAGACACAATACCCTCCCGTATATATTTCCAAATCTAACACAATCCCTTCCGTAATGTTTCCAAAGCAAACAAATACACTCTCGTAATTTTTAAGGCGAACAAAATAATTTTACTTATAACTCACATTTCACACGTCTTTACATGTTTTTTTCCAGTAAATGATGTACCCTCGTACATATTTTTCATGTTTATTTATTAAACTTTGATATACCAGTGAAATTAAATAATTTGATGGTTCTTGGTCTCGTTAATCACAAGTACCCACTTCTATAAATTAAAAATTATTACCGATTTAAGATTTAAATTTGGTCGCTCAAGTTATCATTAGTAAAGATACCAGAACTTATTTAAAACGTTGCATTAAAAACAAGTGTGGGCACAGAAATTCGTCTCGCCTGCATTCCATATCAGTAGTAAAACAATGACTTCATAAGCAACATTTAAATAACATTATATTGTGATCATATAAAATACGTGTTACGTATATTATGCAGACTGTATCCTCACAAGTCAGGGTTTCCGATCCATACTACAGTTACCCTGACTTGTGAGGATGTGCAGACTGTCGCGCATTACTATACCCACTATTCTCATGCTACCACGCAGGGTCAGTGAAGATCTGACTTAATCCAAAAACTTTAATATATCTACTTACATGTAACACAGATTAAGATCCGGTGACACCCACTAGACTGTTTGTTTGAATGCTGTTGAACGCCACTTTCAGCAATTTTTCAGCTATATCATGGCGTCGAGTTTTTATTGGCGGAGGAAGCCGGAGAACCCGGAGGAAACCCCTGACCCTCGGTAGGAAAACTGGCGATCCTTGTCAATAAAGATTGGAGTCGAGCGCATCCTGTTCGCAGTGAGGCTCAAACCCGCAATCTCAGTCCTGACAGACCACGTGATCAATAGTAGACGAACTACCTTAACCACTCTGCCACGGAGGACCCCCCCCCCAGACTGTCACGTACTAATCATCAGCAACTTGTATACTATTAGTCATCCTGACATGCATGGTTAATAAAGATCCGTATTACGGAAGATAAGAAAAATACATATTCTTGATAAACGACACTGTTATATAGAGATCTAGATAAAACAATCTATCGTTATCTCGAGAACGCGATATTGTTATTTCAAGATCTCGATAAAAAATATCGTTATCTCGAGAAACGATATTGTTGCATTATAATCTCGATAAAACAAATATATCGTTATCTCGAGAAAATGATATTATAATATCGTGATCTCAATAAACTATATCGTTATTTCGAGAAACGATATTGTTTTATCGTGAATTCGATAAAAAATATATCGTCATCTCGAGAAAACTTTAGTATTTATTGAGATCTCTATATAACAAAATCGTTTTCTCATGATAACGATATATTTGTTTTATCGAGATCACGATATAACAATATCGTTTTTTTCCCTAGGTAACAGCTGGGACTAGTATAACTTTGATTCATAGGTTCCTGGTAACAGTAACGTTTTCTCGATATAACAATTTGCTTTATCGAGATAACGAAACATTTTATTTTGAGATAACGATAGATTGTTTTATAGAGATCTCGATATAACAATTTCGTTTTATCGAGATAACGATATATTTCTTATCGAGATCTCGATATAACAATATCGTTTAATCGTGATATCAATTTTTTTGTTAATTTTTCATGTCCCCTTACGCTTGACAATTCACGCCTTAAACACAAAACATTAGCATAACTACTAAGGAGTAAAAATAATTGAAGTCAATATCAGGTGAGACCCACTAGAAAGTCATGTACTATTCATCAGCAACTTATATGTAACTCTTATCATCATAACCATCATAACATGCATGATTATTGAAGATCCGACCTAATAAAAATACTTTAACCTATATATACTTTGACCGTGTAAATATCAGGTGACACCCATCAGACTGTCATGTACTATTCATCAGCAACTTATATACCAACTCTTATCATCCTACAATGGATGATTAATGAAGATTCGACTTAATACAAAAACTTTAATAATTATATCTACACATAAATATCAAGAGACACGCACTAGACTATCATATAGTATAGCATTCATCAGCAACCTATATACCAACTATTATCACCCTACGACGAATGGTTGAAGATCTGACCTAATCCAAAAAACAAATGTATCTACTTAGACCGTGTAAATATCAGGTGACACAAACAAGACAGTCATGTACTATTTATCAGCAGTCTATATACCAAATATGTCATCTTACAATGCATGATTAAAGAGAAACTGACCAATCCAAAAACTTTAGTGCAGTTACTGGACCGTAAAACTGGTCAATATTTGGTGACATCTACCAGACAATCATGTACTATTTATCAGCAGGCTATAAACCAAATATTGTCACCTTACAATTCATGGTGGAAGAAACTGACTGAATACACAAATTTAGTGCACTCACTGGACATTGAAGATCAATGTCAGGTGACAGGTGACTGTCTCACAAGTACTCATCATAAGCGTCCACATCTTCACAAGCCAAGGGTTACAATCAGGTCCCCCTGAGAGAGGGGTACCTGATCGTAACCCTTGGCTAGCGAAGATGAAGCATCCACTGGACCAAATTTAATTGCCTCATTATGGCCTAAACTTCAAAATCGCCAGAATTAATTTTTTAAGACAGACAAAATTCCTTCTTTCCAAGGTCGACACAGTCCCTGTTAATGGCAAAGACAACTTACATATATAGTGTATTACAAGTCTTTGTTTGCTTTTCTTGATATAATGATTATTATCGCTAATTTGCAGTATTTTCCTTTGATCTTTATGTGCAATAATATTCCATCTCACTCTAATAGCGTGAGATGGGCCCATCTCAGCTTGCTGTCAAGACGTCATTAAGACACATTGTGACTTCACAATGTTACAAAACAGCGATAAACAGATTATTTACGTTTTTTGAAACTCGATGCACTTTCTCGCCATCTCATCTCGGGGCTTTCGCCCTTCGATGAGATACGATGAGAAAATGCATCTCGTTTCAAAAAACGTAAAAAATCTATAATGCCTTGTTAATATGTTTAAAGTGTAGATATAACAAACATGGAAATATACCATGAATAAAATAAAATAATTTTTGATTAGGCTCGTCAACATGTTTCAGAGAATAGGACTGTACATGCATTATAGATGACACTTCCTACAATCACATAACCCAAATGATGACAAGATTGTAAATGACACTTATGATAAGGTGAGTTAAACACCCAATCTGATATTATATTCATCTTAGACCACTGCCAAAGTTTTTATAGTATTTTGGGAAAACAGAAGTTAGTGCAGGCAAAAAAATCTCACTACCAGTGTGACCAATAACAAAAGAATACTTCACAGTAAACTGTAAAGCAAGAAACTAACAAACCACAGAGTTGTAAAACAATTTTATGATCTAAAAACATGAAAGACATAAGTTGTTCATATGTTGTGAAAGACAAATATGATATGAAGAAATAAATCACATGAGAAACTATAGCACATACACAGTGAATCTTTATTAAGAGACCTCTGCAAAAAGACTAGTCTTGGAAGACCCATCAAAGGATGTTTGTGATCTAAAATATGTACAGTATGTATATAGACCTACTCAGAACTCTTGTCATACATGAGTTATAAAATGGATGGATCTCTCAAGAAGTTTTTATGCTTCTGACACCACAACAAACACTTCAATAATACAACAACATAAACAATCACAAATATGAGAAATATCAAAGGAAACAAAAAACCAATACACATTTACAATATCCATTAATTTTATTCTTATGGCAGAAAAAAACCCCGCAAATTCAGCACGCTCTAATAAATGCATGCATACTACAAAATTAGGACTTTATTATTATTTCAGTATTTAAATACTTAAAACTATAAACCTCAAAAAGATGCTTCACACAATGAAATGTGGAAGATCAGAAAAGGACACAAATATCTAAATGTATAGACTAATACATTCTTTACGTTAAGGGATCATTTTTGTTGTTTGAAGAATTTCTCATCAAAATTAAAGTCATCATGAAATATTTTCCCTTTAGCTTCACCAAGAGAAGGTTGATATCATTCTTTTAATTTTTACTTGTTATTGAGATGTATTCTATATCCCACTTGGATATGTTGAAGAGAATGGAATTTTCAGATAATTTCATGACATTTTTTGGATATCCTATATGTATTAGTAGTCCTAGGTTTGATATTGGCCCAAGATTGAGGGCCAATATCAACTTGGGTTAAAAATGCACAAAGTCATGTAATTGCTTCAGCAAAATAAAATAAAATATGGACTTGGAAATATTAAAGTCTTATCCAGTTCTGGTACCATAATATATCTTTGCTTTTATTGTGCTTCAAATTGATTTTGAGCTACATAGATAAAATTTTCAGATCACTCAAGGTTTTTTTTGTTTAAGTTTTTTATAGACTCAATATAACTCTAAGTATTAAGAATCTTAAAATTTATTGTGATCCTGCATGTTCTCTGCTTCATCATTAGATGACATTTTTGTAAACATTTATGTAATTTTCAACAGCTTTATACTGAAGGGCATGTGACAACACTTATAGAAAAGCATGTAATAACTTCAGAAGTAGTTATTAACATTTTGATATCAGTCCACTTTGCCAATCTGTTTTTGGCCCTTTAATTTGTTTTATTATACATCCTAAGAAGCGTTCTTGTCACTCTTCTAATAATTTTATTATACAGTAAAAAAATATAACTTATTTACAAAAAGTATATTATAAAATTAAAAAATTATTGGACAAAGAAAAAAAAATTGTTCAGTCATAAAAAAATAAAAAAAATAAATAAAAAATAAGTGATCAAAGAAACAAAGGAAAAATTTCACATAAATAAACACTTGTATATTATTTATATATATATATATGGATATCAAAGTGAATGTCTGATGCAATAAGATTAGGTTTACATCAGATTCCATCAGTACTAAGCATAAAAAACTAATGATTGATATCAGACACAATCTGTATTCTATAAACATATAACATATGTTATACTAAATTATTAAGAAAGGAAACTGAACATTAACCACAGAAAGTTTGTGCAGCCAGGTCATTTGGTTTTTTTATATGATTCATTAGGACATACAAATAACAACAAATTTGGAATAGAATAACTGATAAAACAGACTATAAAATACAAGTATTTCTTGTAAATTCTTTTCAATAATAAAGTTATTCTTCATGCCAATAAAGATAATATTTTAGTCATAATCAGATAGGAAACAGAAGTTAAAACAAACTGAATATAGCAACATTGTGCATGGTCTTAGTACCTCAAGTTCATGATTATCATAATTTGAAATGGATGTTTGATATAAGTAACACTAATTAATAAAAAAAATTAAATAAAAAACAACATATTCTGTAATAAATACTAAGCATAATTATATACATCATAACAATATAATATTAAATATCTGCCAGCAGAAATAACAATCATATTTGCACCATGTCATATTCCATTCTTTCTAATAAGATTGTATCACATGTTCCATTGCAACAAATAGAAGTTGTATCACTGAAATCTACATGTACATGAAGATTATTCAATACATAACCATGGAAAGTACTCTTTCTATAGACATGAATAAATTACTTAAATTTCGTGCAGTATACAATTTATATAATGTGATAAACTGATGGCATCATTGCCAAAAAACATTTACAAGTAAACTTTAGTTAAATGTAATCACTGCAATTCATATAACACACAACAAAACTCTCTGGAAACACAAAATACAACAAATATATAACTTTGTTGAACAAAACCAAATACTTTTGTTGTTTAGTTCCTTGTTACCTATATTCTCATGTTACGATTTAAAGAGTATAAAAAACTGCATATCATAACAAAACAACATATCACAGACAATATTGAGTGAAAGGATTTCAGAAAATTTGGACATTAGGAAAGCTTCTGTCACTTGTCACACTTCGAGCACTACTTCTTGCACTGCTAGGTCTAACTAGCTCTACTGTACTGCCTCTTATACTTTCATCATCAGTTGTCTCCCCTCTGAAGGACCCATCTGCAATAAATAAATATAGTTAATAAATTTGGATAAATGATGGAGAACAAATGTATTCATATGCAATAGTAAATACACTATGTCTTTTGGATGTGGTTTATTTGATGCTGTTTTCTAGCTTACAAAAGTATTCATTTCCTCATTAACAATCATGTAACAGGATTTACATTTACTCTCATCAACATCTGTGAACATACTGCTGGAACACTCGTTTACTTTCATTATTTACAGTCTGGGACAAATCAACTTGTACACAAAAACACATCTGCATACATATCAGGATGGCTATGAAATGCTCGGAGTGGCAGGATTTGGTGTTATGACAGAGCTTCTTTGGCCTCAAGTGACCTGCAGATTCCTTGAGAAGGATTGCATTCTGATCTTTTTTAAGTAAATCATACTATTTTGCAAACACTTCATTTTGGGCTAACTACACAGCTAGCAGTTCTATAATTCTGATAGTCATATGAAAAATAGAAAAGAAAACCGACCAAACAACAAGAGTAAAAAGTCATGGGACAGTTACAAATCCGAATATATAGACAAGCATAAACAATGCAACACAAAAACCAAAAACACAAGAACAGAAAGAGAGTAACCTGAACCCAATAAAAACCATGGGTACACTCAGGTGCTCAAGACAAGTAAGCAGTGCCTGCCTCTAATTAGACACCAGTCGAGTTACTCATTGTCATGTCTAGGAAACAGTCAAATCCAGGATTAGGAAACACTACTAAGATGACAGAGTTTCAATAGTTACATAGATACTATCTTTGGTTCTATAATTCTGCCACTGTAACCTAGTTATAATAACTTATATAGATACAGTGACCTGTAATATGACACCACAACTATGATTCTTTTATTGTATGCAACTGTGACCATGCTTCATTAAACACAGATATCTAGTCCTCAGTTTTATAATTCTTACTGGTATATGCCAAGGTAACCTAGTTATATTACTTTCAGGTATTCTGTCTTCAGTTCTATAATTCTGCCTGTCACATGCTAAGATGACCTACTTTTATTACTTACAGAGATCATATCTTCAGTTCTATATTGTACATCCAAGTGACCTATTTTCAATACTCTTCAATACTTGTGGAGATATTGTTTCCTATCATTTAAAATTAGAATTCTACAATACTTGCTACTGTATGCCAACATGACCTAGTTTCATCACTTACATAGATACTTTAGCCTCTCACTTGAAATCAGACCGATGACAATACACTGTATGTCAAAATAAAATTAAGTTACCTAGTTTACTTTACCATTACTTACAGAGATATTGTCTCCTCTCATTTGACACCAGATCTACTGTACTACCAGCAACACTTTCAGTGTCTGTTTCATCGGGAGCTATACTATTTCTGGTACTTAGTCTTTTACCTACAGTTCAAAGAAAGGTTATTTTCACTCATAATTATAGCTAAACAGAAGTAAATTACAAAATGATAAGTGGAGGTTCAAAAAAAGGAAGGTGGCCCCTTTCAAAGGAGCACAATGCTGTGCCCCTAGACCCCCTGCAGAGCTGGCTTCCCCGTATAAGAAATCCTGGAACCATATTGTTAGTATTAGCGCCTATAAACAACAATGGTGATCCACAAATCATAAAGTGTTCAGGACAAAAAATCCCTACCCGTACTGTATGCATATAAAGCACTATCAACTCAATTTTTCCATTGATCTGTTAAGGAATCCATTTTTCCTAATAAATGCTGCCTTCTAGAAAGCAGTGATATCACTATAACTATCACGAAATTAAATAAACCTGAAGATTTCAGCTTATAAAGCAAATTAAGTTATATTATGGTAACATTGGATTTCATTTTCTGTTATTTCAAAGGGTTAAAATTTTAAAGGATAACATTAAATAATTTTACAAACCTCTGGCAGATATAGGTTTATCTGTAGACATTTCATCATCTAACATGTCAGTCTGTTTTGAGGCAAAGTGAATAAACACCTGAAAGAACCAGAGACAATAGACATCTAAGCACACAGAGTATATGCAATGTGTTAAATTGTTAAAATAACCATGTTTTTAAGAATTATTTAAACAAATTAATAAAAAGTTTGTCTTAATGGATCCTTTATATCTTGATGTATTGATTGACTCAGATGATTCAGACCCAAATGCACAGTCCAACATCATAGTATGATGTTAAAAGATTTCTTGTTCTTTACCATATTATAACACATTCTGTTAAGTTAAATGTAAACTGTGTTTAAAAGTCTGCTGCTTCTGCATCATTCTAATTCATTTTAATTACAGCTCCTTCAATTGTTATATATTAAATTCCTGCAAGAAAATATAATTTAGACACAGAACAAGTGTGGACACAGAAAAACGTCTCGCCTGCATTCCGCATCAGTAACGAAAATAAATTTTGTCATAAGCATTACGTAAATAGCATTAAATATCAGCAGCGGCCTGTATACAAAATATTATCACCATACCCTGCATAGTTACAGGGGAACAGCTGTAACCCAAAAACTTTAACGTAGTCACTGGACCGTGAAATTGAGGTCAAGGTCAGGTGGAACCTACCAGACAGTCATGTACTATTCATCAGCAACCTATATACCAAATATTGTCATCCTACCATGCGTAGTTACAGATGAACTATCGTAACCCAAATACTTAAACGCAGTTGCTGGACCGTGAAATTGAGGTCAAGGTCAGGTGACACCTACCAGACAGTCATGTACTAGTCATCAGCAACCTATACACCAAATATTGTCATCCTACCATGCGAAGTTACAGAGGAACTGTCGTAACAAAAAACTTTAACGTAGTCGCTGGAACGTGAAATTGAGGTCAAGGTCAAGTGACACCTACCAGACAGTCATGTACTAGTCATCAGCAACCTATACACCAAATATTGTCATCCTACCATGCATAGTTACAGAGGAACTGTCGTAACCCAAAAACTTTAACGTAGTCAATGGACCGTGAAATTGAGGTCAAGGTCAGGTGACAGGTGACTGACTGGCAAGTACTCATCATAAGCTACCTCTGGACCAAATTTGATGGACCTAGGGCTTGGGCTTACAAAGATATGAAGCAAGATGTCAAGTGTTTACGCCGCCGCCGCCGCCGCCGGATTCCCATACATATGTCTCGCCTCCAGCAACTTTCGTCGCAGGCGAGACAAAAACAGATTTGCAGGGGGTGTTGTGGATGCTTTATAATACCCTTACATAGTTTCCATTAATTTTATGATCTTCATCCATCACTCCATTTGGTTGAGGTTCTATTTAAAGTAACATAAATACCTGATCTAGTGTTGTTTGAGATACAGAGTAATCCTCAATTTTGAGATTGTCCCTCACAGCTTCTAAGTGCCCAAATATATGAGAGAGTTTGATTTTGGATTTCAGTTGATATTGTAACATATTATTGTGTTCCTCTTGCAGTTCTGGATTTACAAATGCTCCAGTCATGAAGTCTTTGACTGGTTCCATCACTGGAACTTCACCTGCTACACGAATTATCACGGTATAGCCATCACCAAACCTACAACGGGAAGGTTTAGAAAGTAATATAGTAATTGTAAAGAGACATATGGAATCAGTGTTTTTGTTCATCAAATCTTTAAAAAGAATTCTGTTAAAACCTTCATCTAAACTAAAACAGCAGATCTAACAAAAGTTCAAATTAACAATATTGACACTAACACAAAATTGCACTGTATCAAAAATGTGTTTTTTTAAATGAACTTCCTCATTCCTTCATACTGTATGTAAAGGATCTAATAGTTTAGGTTTCTATGAATACACACCTGTTTTTAAGATGCTGAGTACTTCCTATACATTTCAGTCTACCATTAACCATGATAGCCAATCTGTTACATAGGGCCTCACATTCCTCCATACTAAAATAAATAAATATTCTTATGGTTAGGTAGCAGAGAAACACAATTCTTTTAAATTTATTTCCGTTTATAACAAGAATCTGTTCTGGCAATACAGATGTCACTCTTGGCACATATTGATAAACATATCCCTCTTTTAAGTTCACTCAAGTGTGAAATATTTGCACAGCCCTACAGAATTTTGCGAGTGAAGGGATCTCATCAATGTGTAACGGTTGTAAAGTATTCTACTGCCTGAAAGGAATTCTGGACTTCATTTATGACTTCCTATCCCATTTGTTTCACTATGAAGTATTTTTGTTGCATAATTTTTGTTTTAAAAAACACAATCATTACATATAAGTAGATAAATATACAGATCTCACCTATGAGAGGTCAGAACAACAGATCTTCCATCCCTGACAATGTTATTGATACAATTCCATAAGAACCTCCTTGCATGAGGGTCCATACCAGTTGTAGGTTCATCCTGTAAAACATGTGATTAAATATTCAGTGTCTAATATTATAAGGAGTAAAATTATATCCAGAAACTGGGGATCTAAGAAGACAGAATGAACCAAAAATATTGTACACATATTGTCAAAAATTAAATAGCTACTTATCTAGAATTAAGGAAATTCTTTCATAAAAGCATACTCCATTTAATTGATATTGTTATAAAAAAATTGAGTTAGGTGTAAAAATAATTAAACTAATATGAAAAATTACAGAAGAGTTTTGGTAGATTTGTATTAGATTAAAAAAACCTTAGGAACAATGACTTTTCAAAAACCAAAAACTCAGAGAAATCTTTTACTTCTGTAAGTGCGACTATTTCTGTTGACAACTATACATACATCACTTATACTTACCATGAATATTACAGCTGGATTTCCAATCAGTGAGATTGCTGTAGACAGTTTCCTTTTGTTTCCACCTGAGTAATCCTCTGATCTCTTGTCTGCATAGTTTAACAAACCAAGTTTGCGAATTCCCCATTCAGTTATCTACATAAAAGGAAGATTTCATGGTTAATATTTTAACAAATGTACAATATATATACTATATCATACATGTACCTGTTTGATGTCTTTTTATGTACAGTATATGTACTATATCATACCTGTTTGATGTCCTTATATGTACAGTACATGTATTAATAGCATACCTGTTTGCTGTCCTTATATGTATAGTATATATGTATGTACTATAGCTCACCTGTTTGATGTCCTTTTCATGAATTCCTCTAAGCCTGGCAAAGAAACACAGGATCTCTCTTCCTGTTAGTAGTGGATCAAAAGCGTCAAACTGAGGACAATAACCCAGGTCCAGTCGTACCTTCTCCAGATCTGTCAGGATGCTGGAAATCAATAGTTTTCTTTCATAAACTTTGTTAGTTTATCAATTGGTACTTTCAGATTTAAAAATTAAAATTAAAACTATTTCCTTAAATTTCCTAAATAAATGACATCTATTACATCAGGAAGCAAACACACAGAATGTGATTACTGGAACATGTATTACCTGTTAGGCACACTTAACACAGTAACTAGAATATGCAGCTATTAACACATCATACTATTATGTTATAATGGTCCAGTTTGATTGTAATCAGGATAAAACAGATTACTTGAATGTAAATTTAATATCATAGTATACCTGTGACCATTTAATGTAGCATCACCTTGGGTAACATCTACGTCACCTGTCAACATCTTAAATGTAGTAGTTTTACCAGCTCCATTTACACCAAGTAAACCAAAACACTGCCCTTTTGGAACCCCAAAACAGGACCTGTCAACAGCTATATTCCTGCCTTTCTTACCTTTGAGTCTGTATACCTGTAAAAAAAACAGGAAAAAAACAAAGTGTAATACAAATTTTTCAGTTTTTGAAAACATAGACTTTAGTTTATTGCATTAAAGAAATTTAAAATACATGTCAAATGAAAACTACCAACTCAAGTGTTTTTATAACTTCTATCACTCAAACTGATGTCTGAAATAAATACTGCATATCAATTATGTTAATGTCTGTGAATAAGTGATACATGGGTATGTTCTGTCTTAAAATATCTAACAACTGTGAATTGTTGATACAAGGCTAGGTTCTGTCCTAAATATCTAACAACTGTGAAGTGGTGATACATGGCTAGGTTCTGTCCTAAAATATCTAACCACCATCAATTGGTGATACATGACTAGGTTCTATTAAAAAATTCTTACCACTGTAAAGTGGTGATACATAGCTAGGTTCTATCATAAAAAATCTTACAACTATTACTGTAACATACCTGTTAAGTTACTATGAAAATCCAAACATCTTACCTTAGTTAGGTTGTTAACAATTAAAACATCATTTTCTGTCTGTTTGTTGTTGACTCTCTTTCTCTCATTTGCAACATCAACATCTTCTTCAGCCAGTGATTTAAATTCTGGTTTAGCATTCCAGCAGCACTGCCAACTAAAAAAAACAACATTTTATGAGAATATTTCTTCTTATATTACAAATTAGAAAATATAATTGTCCCCAATGATAAATTTTGTATCATCAGATTGTTTTTCTTGCACATAAATGAGAATTACTGAAATGTGTTTACTGATATTTCTAAAATAATGAAATAGGTTTACACCAAATAAGGGGAAACATTTTCTACTTAGAATTTAATAATGGCTTCAATGTCAGAAAACTTGAGAATTACCGCAGTTGTGAATAGCAATATACATTCCTGTTATTTTGCATACAACAGTTTTCAAATGAATTGTAAACTTTAGTATGCATATAAGGTTAATAATCAGAACACACACATGACAGACTAAGGTAGCTTATTTGAAGTCATGTAACAATTACAACTTTATGAAGTGGGTTCTGCTTTCAACAACTAATTACCTTAATAAATGGATTTGCTAATATAAGATCATATACATTGTTTACTCTTCTTGTAATGTTTCTAAACAAAGCATTTCCAAAATAAAGGAGAAAATAATACTGGAGCTTATGTAATCAGGATTATAAGAGCAGGACACCAGTTTAACCGTATCAATACCAACCTTCTCCTCAAGAAGAAGTTGTACTCTATCAGAAGATTGACGACAAAGAACAGCAATCCAATACACACCATTGACAGCATGTTCCTACCGACTTGGTCAAATATAAATGGTGACTTCCATATTCTGGAGACTGTAATCAATTACAATTAGAATGTTAGTTACAAATTATATAAAACAGACTTGAATTCAGAAGATCTGGGTACTCCCGCTTCCTCCCCAATAAAAACTGGACACCAAGCTGAAAAGTGGTAAAAGATGTTTTAAACATCATCAAACAAACAAAAAACAAACAATAAATTTAGAAGAATGAAAAAATACAAATGTGGAAAGAATTGTTAATGATAGAATTGCCAAATTACACAACTAAATAACAGCTTAAGGTCTGTAGTCCTTGAGCTTAAAAGGTCTTGGAGTAAATTGTTTAAAAAACAACCTAAACTCTGAGCATTATCAACCAGTAAATTTAAAATCTAGACAGGTATTTCTTACTGTGTATTTTAATAATTTCTCAATTTATTAAATAAGTTCCAATGACTAAAGTGTTTACAACTAAGAGAAACATTTATTAAAAGATTACAGAAGAAAAACAAAAATAATGTCATTAAACAGGCGAACAAATAAAACAAAAACATTATCACAAATGAGTCTTACATTTATTTCTTTAACCTTTCCATTCCTTTGAGATTATTTTTCCCTGTCAATTTTCTCCTCATTTATTACTTTCATAATAGTAACTATAAGTTTATCAGAGAACAAGTACAATACTGAGATTTTATTCTTTCTGTATTTATTATCTTTTGTTCACTTTTGTGGTTTATGATATAATCATATCATAACTGCTCCTTTCAGTTATGTTGATATGTACAGTATAAAACACTTACATGACCCTGGGCTTATAGCATCTGCTGCATCAGCAAACAGCTGATTACGAGCCATATCCATTAGACCACGTCCAAGACAGTATTGTGGTAACAAAAGAAACACTCTTTTCAAAATATAGTTCACATTTTTCAGGTCCTAGAAATATAAGTCATGTTATGAAACATTAAAAAAAAATGATCATGTTTCTTAGTAAAAATGCTGTTGGATGATATGAAGGCAGTTCAAACTAACACACTGCATTCATAATTCTAGGCAGAGGTTCAAGATATTGTAAATTTCAGGGAAACAATAGAAATTGAAAACAAGTGTGGACACAGAAAAACGTCTCGCCTGCATTCCGCATCAGTAACGAAAATAAATTTCGTCATAAGCATTACGTAAATAGCATTAAATATCAGCAGCGACCTGTATACGAAATATTGTCATCATACCATGCATAGTTACAGGGGAACAGCCGTAAAGCAAAAACTTTAACGTAGTCGCTGGACCGTGAAATTGAGGTCAAGGTCAGGTGGAACCTACCAGACAGTCATGTACTATTCATCAGCAACCTATATACCAAATATTGTCATCCTACCATGCGTAGATACAGAGGAACTATCGTAACCCAAAAACTTTAATGTAGTCACTGGACCGTGAAATTGAGTTCAAGGTCAGGTGACACCTACCAGACGGTCAAGTACTAGTCATCAACAACCTATATACCAAATATTGTCATCCTACCATGCGTAGTTACAGAGGAACTGTCATAACCCAAAAACTTTAACGTAGTCGCTGGACCGTGAAATAGAGGTCAAGGTCAGGTGACACCTACCAGACGGTCATGTACTAGTCATCAACAACCTATACACCAAATATTGTCATCCTACCATGCGTAGTTACAGAGGAACTGTCGTAACCCAAAAACTTTAACGTAGTCGCTGGACCGTGAAATTGAGGTCAAGGTCAGGTGACACCTACCAGACAGTCATGTACTAGTCATCAGCAACCTATACACCAAATATTGTCATCCTACCATGCGTAGTTACAGAGGAACTGTCGTAACCCAAAAACTTTAACGTAGTCACTGGACCGTGAAATTGAGGTCAAGGTCAGGTGACAGGTGACTGACTGGCAAGTACTCATCATAAGCTACCTCTGGACCAAATTTGATGGACCTAGAGCTTGGGCTTACAAATATATGAAGCAAGATGTCAAGTGTTTACGCCGCCGCCGCCGGATTCCCATACATATGTCTCGCCTCCAGCGACTTTCGTCGCAGGGGAGACAAAAAGCAAATTAACAGATCATTTGCTTTCTAGTTTGAAACTACTTTTTTTAAACAGAGAGACATTAATTTCTATGAGTCAGTTTACTTTCTGCTTAACTGAAATGAAAAAATTAACAGTCAACCTAATCTTTAGATATATTTTAAAGTGCAGACATATTAAATTAATCATTTTCTGTAGTTGTGGGAACTCTGATATGACCTACCTCATCACCTTGTTCTAGAAGCTCCAAGACAAATGTAGCCAGCGTGGAGGTAGTACCCAGGAATATGTTGACAGAAGTCAACACGACCATGGCTGTACTTGGTATATCAAACATTCTGGAGAAGGGGTACATAAGGGGTGCCATTGCAAATCTATGAATAGACAATTAGATATAAAGGGATTAGATGCATGTTACCAAATAAATTGTTTGTGGATTAACAAGTTATCTCTGGCAAGTTTTATGAATTGATCTTTCAATAACAAAAATTGCACAGAATTTTCTGCATATCGTAAAAGTTCTCTAAATTAAATTTTTGTTATAATCCCTAAATCATCCCATGTCTGGTTCTAAGTAATAACTGTACTGAACAGTCAATACAATTGTATTACACTATGTGTAAGTAGAATTTATTTTTTAGATGCATTATGCATTTGTAATTACACCGAAATCTGACTACCAACATACTGTACTTACCCATACAAGAGTAATAACAAGATGAGAACTTCTAAGTTGCCAGGTCCAACATAAGACTTAGTTTGGAAACACAGGAAAATGATGATACACAGAACTGATGGAATAGCATAATTCACCTGAAACATTCAACTAATGAATATTAATTTTTTAAACTTTTAATAAAACAATAAACTTATAAACAGTTGAATACACTTGGCAGTTGTGTTTTCATTAGTCCATCCTTTTCACCATTGTTAAATTTTTCTCATCCTGAATATAGGTCACTGAACATTCAGCAAACATAAAATTCATCTACCAACCCTTGATATCTAAATTTGTAATTGGTCTGCTGTGGAAAATGTCAACCTTTGATGTTATATTTAATATCATGCTCCTGATAAAACAAAGTATGAAGCAAAATTTTGTGCAATAGAAAATTTATGTGGCAAATTGTGCTGAACTTCCTTGAAAAGTTAAAACAAACCACCTATGTTGTAATTAAAGGTCAGTATGATAGCAATTTTACTCCAAATCACAGACAGACGTTGTCTTTTTATTATAAGAAACATTGAACTATAAAAAACAAGAAACATCAATATTACCATATCCCAGGCAAAGTTTGCCAGCCAGTAAATATAAGGCTTCACACCACTGACAAACTGGAGGTGTTTAGAATTGGATGCTCTCTCTTCAATCAACACCATGACAAAACTGGCCGGGACAAAAGACATGGCAAAGATGACACAGATGGAGATTGTTACATCAATAAAGCTGGCTCGCCTAGAATAAATAATCAGTACAGTAAACAGTTGATATCTCTATATATCATCTACAAATTAATACCCACGTCAGTTGGTTTTAATGACCCCTAAATATCGTACATACATCATCAGTAGCATCAAAGTTGACAGTATAAAACTGAATACCCGTTTATTATCTTGCTCTATTACCTAATTATTAATAAGTTCCACACATTCATGTTATACATAAAAGGAGACAAAGTGTAAAACTTTGGTACAGCGATTTTTGGGCCTTTTTGGCAGCTTAGTTGGTAATTAGACATGTCTACAAATTGATCAATGAGTGGCATGTCAACACAGGAGTTTTATGTTCAATCATATAATGTAATGTGTGAACTGCTCCAACCAAAATTCATGGAGATCGTCAATTTTCATCTTGAAGACTGTCACTGAATACACTGTCTTCTTGTCTGTAAAAAATCAATCCCATGACAAAGCTAAAAGTGTAAAAAAAAAAGTAATTCTAAGATAATACATGTATTAATACAGAGTATTTCCGTAGCATAAAACTTACAGAGTATCTTCATTAAACTGTTTAACTGTCTTGTTCATTGGGAAGTTGAATGTGGTTATACCATACTGCAATGGATTCTGTCCTTTGCCGAGTCGACTACGTAGAATTAAGTTATTCATCACATTCATGTATGACACAACAGCTGCCCAACCTTTATTGTTGTACCATACCTGTATTGTAAATAGACTACTGATTAATTTAGTTAGAACACAAATCTTATGTGGTTATTACTTAAGGCAGCAATAACAAAAGAGAGTATGTTAATTATATGACATTTGATACAATTTATAAGTAATTTAAGTAAAAATCTTATTGTCAACACCTATTTTTTTCTAAGATCAAAATAAGACTATCCTCAATTCCATTATGTTCAGACTTCCACCACAATTTCCCAACCTCTTACCATCCTTTACTCTAATTATAGCATACAGTCACATGAAGGATTTTAAATAAATGACTACTTATATCATACATTTCTTTAATTACCTTGACTGTATCTTGTGTAACAGCATCAACTAAAACATTTTCCAGATCAGCAAAGAATTTTGAGACATTTGTCGTTGTACCAGTCATATTTAACAAAATCCTGTCAAATATTTCCTGTATTCTTGATCTGTTTAGTGACAGACTTATATTGTTGACATCTCCAAATGAAAATCCACCATACCTTTAAATATTAGTTTAATAGTATAAAACAGTTGTAGAAATTTAGAAAACAAAAGCATGTCTAAAAAGTGTCTTTCATGTACATCACTAAAAACATTTCTATATTCACAAGAAAAGAACCATGATTAAATTACAAAAAAATGCATAAACTGCTTAAAATGAAAACAAATTCAGACTTTCTTCTCCAAATAACTACATGTACATCTGATATTGACTTAACTTCATCCAATTACATATGTAAAGTGTTAGTTGACTTTACTGTGACCTTATTAAAGTATACAACATTTCCACTAGTAATACATACATACCTTCTTTTCTGAAAAGGTTTCATAGTTTTAACCAACCATTCACTGATGTTGCGACCAGTCATGTTATAGAGATAGTCTGTGGTAGGCAGAAGCTTCTTTGGAGGTTCAGGCCCTCCAGCACCTGAAATATTTTTTAATATTCTTTCAGTTTTTTTAGTGATAGATTATGTTTCATCCTAAAAAGAAAGATAAGGCCACACCAAATAAATTTCTTGTTCTACGGACCCGACCGCACATATTTTATGGAAATCGAAAAAATAATATGCAAAAAAAATTCTGATCCCCTCTCCCAGAAAGTCATCAGGAATTTTTTATAT
Organism: Limnoperna fortunei; assembly: GCA_944474755.1. Lineage (NCBI taxonomy): Eukaryota > Metazoa > Mollusca > Bivalvia > Mytilida > Modiolidae > Limnoperna > Limnoperna fortunei. The sequence goes on along the minus strand of OX104111.1, from coordinate 33,431,273 downwards.
CATACTCTTTGGAATCGTAATCTTGTGAACGCTTAACGTAACTGCCGTTTTATTGCATCACAAACAAAAATATTGATGTATTTTTAATAAGGAAAAGAAACTATCGTACCGTTTTTGTAGTGTGGATATTTGTCATAAAGGAAGGCATGGTTGTTTAAAACACGGTGATTTATTTCAGTGGTGGTGTGTTAGTACAGCCTTTAAAAGATGTGTAAAAATCAAACATTTCGACCTTAGCGCCGACATAAAAAACTTAAAACAGGGTACAGGAACATTTAAATAAAAAATGTGAAATAAAAGTTTGTGAGTAATATTTGTATTTATAGTAGATAGGATGTTGGAGCAGGATTGCCAGATGGATGACCAAAAAACTTAATTCGACTGACACTTTTAAACTTTTGGTTGCAACAGCATGGTGAACTTTTAGCCTCAGTAATGAAGCACATTCGATTTTTGTTTATCTCCACAAGATAAAACAAAATGACCACAGAAACTACAATACTTATTAAATTTGTTGACATTGATGCAAGTGTTGTGATATGTCCAAAAAAAGAAAATGAAATGACTGGTTAATTGTTCAGTGTTATTTGTGGAAAAGTTTAAGTAATTTTTATTTAGAGTCAGCATATAACTGTTTGAACTGGTTGTTGTCTTATTGTCATTTTTCATATATCTCTGTTTTCTAATAGCTTGCATGGGATATGAATTTTTTATCTCAAATATTGGACATTGGACACCATGTATCTATATTTTTGGATTGTCTTTGGTTGTTGGATCAAAAGGGAAAGTCTTACTAAATGGAAATATTACAGCAAACACAATGAATGGGATATAACTTATTTTATGACATTTTAAAATTCATTCCTCTAGAAATCTTCATCAATAAATGATATACAGTGTAGTCAGTTGTGCATTTTAAATAAGGTCTAGAAAAATATATTTTTGCAAATGAAGATGTGACAGGCATTCTTTTGCTTCCAGCTTCTCTAATGCTTTGAAAGTCATATATGTAGTATGTTGTATATGACCTACAATACTGAATTGTTTAAAAGGTGCAATTGATTGTACATAATTTGAATGATGAACCCATAATTACAAAATATAATTCATTTATTCATTTACATGCTTTGGTAAACTTCAGGTAAGCATAGTATGCCCAAGTCTGAAAGAAAATCAATCACAATGAAACGGAATTTCGCAAATTTATACATTGATGAAAGTACATTTTCTTATTTAAAAAAAAATTAAAATAAAAAAAAGTTATTGCTTTTTTATTTTTTGAAAATCCAAATAATAATATTAAAATTATTATTTCGCTCGCTCGCCCTGTTTTAAAATGAAAAAAAGAACAAGAAATTAGATTGGTGTGGCCTAAGAGTAATTTTCTTTTGCATGACTAGATATTTAATAGTAAACAAATTTATGTGCATGCTGTCAGCATATCACTAAACAATTTAGTGTAATTAGCAATTCTTTGCATTTTTCATTGGCCAACAACAATAACAAAAGTATCCCACAAACTAAAGCAGTACCAATGCATGCTATGAACTAGTTAAAATAATCAACAGCTTTATACTGTCGTGCTCCACACTGTCCGACCAAGGGCATTAAGTTGTCGGTGTAGGACGTAAAAAACTCCCCAAGTCAAGTACTGTCGTGCATAAGTAATTAGTGTCAGTAATAAAAAACATAGTCAACGAAGTAATTATTCCCAAGAAAGCATCATCTTAATATGCAAATGAAGTCAAGTGAAGAACATGTGTGACAATTCTCATCTGAAGAACTGACAAGTTATAAACTGAGTAGAAATAACACTGAAGTTAAGATTTATTGCAAGAACAAAATATGTATTTGTGTTTTTTAAATTTAATTTTTCTCAGTTAAGCATAGAAGTTGTCTTTTGTATCAGGCCAGTAAGGTTCCTTGTTTAGTTAAGCCAATGACATTTTCCTTTAAACTAACTCTTAATTAAGCTTAAGATGAGATTTCTCATTCCATATTATTGTCCTTTAAGTAGTTAAGCCCTCCTATTTAACCTATTTTCCTTTGATATGCTTGCTTCCATGTAGATAACAAGGGAGATTCCAATTCTAGTTTGTAACAATTTATCTAGTTAGTCTTACCTGGAGGACAGACTTGGAATCCAGTTGAACAGTCACATTGTGGAAAGTCGACAGCTTTATTTCCTGTAAATTTACCACCTTCTGACCATAGTGATTCATAAGTATCCACCATACATGGATAATCACTGCAATTATTTATTGACAATGATCACAAGGTCAGTTACAATATCTGGATGATTCTGTTTATATCTATATTCATCAAAAGCTATATCATAGTTCTCAACAAGATTTTAAATAGAATGCTTAACAGACTAGAGCTTCTAAATTTTTCTGGCTATGTAATCACAAAAATCCCCAGTGTTGGATCATCAGCGCATACTCTCTGTGTATGTAAATGTTACATGTAGTTATGTAATCAACTACTGAGTAGTTTGATTTAGAAGAAATATTTTAATTTTTAACTTCAAACAATTTTCCATAACAACATGACAGAAATCTGCAATAACAAGTTTCAGGACTGGTACCTTATTTGTTTGACTCTAGGATCCATACATCTATTACCCATCCATGGTTTGTATAGTAAATTTTTAGTAAGCTCTGATCCCATTCCAAAGTCATTGCCATCATTACTGAAAAATAAGTAACATTAATATTATTTAGTCTAACAAATGTTACTATCAAAACAATGTATAATGTTTAGCTAAAGTTTCATATGCTGAAGATGTTTGCAGTACATCAATAAATCATTTTCATTCTTATGGTAATATTAGGTATTCATTTTGTCTTCAATTTAAATAAAATTGTGTATTACATGTATTACATGCATAGTGCCAACAATGATTACCTGATGTATGTTGTGTTGTATATGGAGTAATATTTTTATTTAAAACCATCTCAAGACTTAAGTATTAACATTGTTTCATGTAGTCTGATTGTGTACAGTTTCAATTTTCTAGGACAATTCTTCGTATGTTAGCCATATTGCCTCATGGTATTAAGTGGTAAATATATATACAGTACTATTTCCCTATTCCAATCATTACACATTAGCCTAATTGCCTCATGGTATTAAGTGGTAAATATATACAGTACTATTTCCCTATTCCAATCATTAAATGTTAGCCTTATTGCCTCATGGTATTAAGTGGTAAATATATACAGTACTATTTCCCTATTCCAATCATTACATGTTAGCCTTATTACCTCATGGTATTAAGTGATAAATATATACAGTACTATTTCCCTATTCCAATCATTACATGTTAGCCTTATTACCTCATGGTATTAAGTGGTAAATATATACAGTACTATTTCCCTATTCCAATCATTAAATGTTGGCCTTATTGCCTCATGGTATTAAGTGGTAAATATATACAGTACTATTTCCCTATTCCAATCATTAAATGTTGGCCTTATTGCCTCATGGTATTAAGTGGTAAATATATACAGTACTATTTCCCCATTCCAATCATTACATGTTAGCCTTATTACCTCATGGTATTAAGTGGTAAATATATACAGTACTATTTCCCTATTCCAATCATTACATGTTAGCCTTATTACCTCATGGTATTAAGTGGTAAATATATACAGTACTATTTCCCTATTCCAATCATTAAATATTGGCCTTATTGCCTCATGGTATTAAGTGGTAAATATATACAGTACTATTTCCCTATTCCAATCATTACATGTTAGCCTTATTACCTCATGGTATTAAGTGGTTAATATATACAGTACTCCAAAACCATAAGACACCATATATTTCAATGTCTAAAATCAAGAAGACTAAAACAGTAAGACAAACCTGTAGAAAGTGTTCAAATGTGGGTCTCCTTTCTTTGGGGTGTATAACCAGGGGTGTAGTTCCAGTGGTGGTTCCTCAAGTGTACTCGGAGCTATCTTGGAGAAAGCCATGGCAGCCAACACAAATACTGCAGGCAATATAATCTAAAAAAAAACCATGCATGATATATCTTAAAAAATGTGTATAGTAAATGTATTGTTCAGGCAATACATGATTAAAATTTTCAAAGTTAAGGGGGCATAATTTGTCAATCATCAGATCAGAAGGCAAATCCAATTTGATCTGTAACTCATGATGATTGACTCACTTACCAAATATAAGCTTATCTGTAAAAGATCAGAAAAAAGGTCTGGACAGCTGTTACTTTAAAAAAATTGGGCCATAATTTCATCAAATATCATCGAACCAAAACAAATTAAAACAATCTGTAACTCAGATGAAATAAATTATTACCTCAAAGAAAAATCCCTTCTTACTCCTCCTGAGTCTGTGGAACCTTTTGATAAATAGAGCCTTAAACTGCTGTAATATCTGCCATTTCCCAGTTAGTTTGACATAATCCTTATGACTGAATCCTGACTCAACATTCTTTTCACTTGTTGGTACAGATATGACAGATTCTGTGAAAATTTCAAAGGCAGTCAATTCAAAAACTAATGTGTACAAAGAATGCATAACATAGTAGCTAATAGAAAAGGGTTTAATTCTTAGAATCCAGTAATTTACAATACGTGAACTGAAACGTTAAACCTTTAAATATTGGTATATGAATAATGGAATAAAAAAATTCCTGACTTGATTAACAGTATTCCTTCAAAAACATCTCAAAGTAATAAAATTGTATTAAAATAAAATATAAAATTCTGTATTGCATGGAGGCAAATACCTAACTAGCCACTGATGTGCAGAAAAGCTGATGCTTGTCTTTTAAAATAAAAGGATGAGTTAAGAAGTTTGATTAAAAAAAAATGTCAAGAAATAAATTAGCACTTGTATATCTTATATAATGAAGTGAAGAATTATTCTAAGTTAGCACAGGCCTCTCAAAATAAGTCAGTAAGATATTTTAGTGCTTTTTAAAGTAAAAATCTTTTACCATTATTCTTTATATTATAATGGTACATGTACATGATGCAATGAACCAACAGTAATTGAATTTCTTTTTATTTTCCGACACCTACACAAGTAAACATGCTTATCTCCGTATTTCATTTTTAAACATTCAACATTCAAATATAATGATTGAGTACATAACAAGCATGCAGGAAGTAAATTGTCTGAAACGAATACCTTGTAGAAGTAGGCTATCATCAGGATAATACACTACAACACAAATATATATCTAACAGATTACAGGTCTTGAATAAATTCAGGTCTATCTAACAACGGCAGTCTCTTAGGCTAATGTCAATTATTTATTTTTTTGAATTTTAACAACATAAATGTTACTATTTTAACAATCTGTGGAACAAATGTCCAGAAATTTTGCAGTTTTATAACAATTAAATGAGCCCCTAAATCAAAGGAAATATATAACATTTCTAACAATAAATACAGTCTTTATACCTGTGTCATCTATTAATTCGTCCGATTCAATTTTGGCATTTCCGGTCTTGGTTTTCTGAACCAGTGCTTTCAAAAATGATTTCTTCTTCTTGCGTCTAAAGCTTAATCTAGTCACAGGCCTAGCAAACCTCCCACCTGGAATTAAATGAAAGAACATGACACTGAATCCTCTCTGTGGAACTGTGTGCTTTGAGCTTCATATAAAGATCACATCCTGTGGAACTATGTGCTTTGAGCTCCATATAAAGATTATGACCTGTAGAACTGTATCTCTTTAGCAAAATATATAACAATCCTGACTTGCTGAACTGTATGCTTTGAGCTCCATATAAAGATGACACCTGTGGAACTGTTAACTTGGAGCTCCATATAAAGATCACTCCTGTGGAACTGTGTACATGGAGCTCCATATAAAATTGTCTAAATTATTATAAACAATTTGGACACTAACCTCAACTGCTTTATTTTTAAGAATTTACACAAAGAAAAGTTTATGGCAACAATTTTAATGACCACACTACAGATTGAAACACTTTTATTTTTGTTTTCTAAAAAAATAATTCAAAGGTAAAACGTTTTTCTGTTCTTATCAGAGAAGCTAGCATTTCTTTAAAACAAAAAGAGAGAACAACATAACCAAAACAAAAAATAAAATGTAACAGACACTTGAGTCAGATAAGAAAGATATATTGTATGTTTGTTTTCAGCTTTACATCTCTTTCAGCAACGGTTTAGCTGTATCATTAAATCTAAATTTTGCAAGAATTTGTGTGAACCCTATGGCCTTTGACAGGAGCAGAGAGGTATAGAAGAAATATTCATAGTATTGTCTGACAAAATATACCATCAGTAACTTCTTCCAACTTTTTCCTTTTTGCCTCATCATCCTGGTCTACTCCAGTTTCTTCTGCTACCTTTAAGAATACCTTTAAAAAAACCATAATATTTAGAAGAGATATTTATATATATTGGATTATTCAAGAGGAAACCGTTGTCCTATAGTGTTGTCTGGTGAGTATAATGCACAAGCAACAGGCTAGGGCACTATATTTCTCCATACAAACTGAACCAGAGGGATAAGTCCATAATATTTTTTTTTAGTACATAACACAATATTGAAGGTATAGTAACTGGAAAACCTTAATTGAACTATGGTAAATATCAATGTTTGTGAAAAGCCAAATTTTGATAGACAACTGCAATTTTCTGTGTTAACATTTCTGAACCTGTTGCCACTGCCAACCATGTTCAACTGTTGACATCAGACAACTATAAGCATGTCACGTGACAAAAATTAAAGGGAGATAATTCTTGCTGAATGGACCATAAAAAGAGTAGGAATTTATGAACCTATATTATAGTACTCTCTTTTATATATGTAACACAACTTCTTGTAGTGCTGAATAATCATCCAAAGTTTCATTGCTGAATGCCTCAGGATATTAAAATCTGAGATCAGAAGTGATTTTTGTACAAATGAACTGGCCAGGGTTAAATAATTATAGGATAATTAATTGGGTGGAGTGAATATCAAAAATATGATCACGAGTGCCGCATAACGCATCTGATTAAATGAGTGTGCGGAACTTGTTCCACGCACGAGTTTAATCTGATGCTTTATGCGGCATGAGTGATCATATTTTGGATATTCACGATGCCCAATTGATTATCCTATTTATTATATAGATCAAAATTGTTTTTGTAAAATTTTAATGCTTAATCCTAAATTTTATGAACGGCGGATGAATATCTGTATAGTACAAAACCAATTGCAACATGGCCGCCCTTATCTGGATCAGGACGCCAGCTAACTAATATTTCGTTCTGAAATAACAAATAAGGATATTGTCACGCTAAATGACATGTTATAGGATATTGTTCTAGCAGGTTCTAGTCTATTAGTGAACAATTATTTTAATTGTTTTTTAATTTAATTGAGTCCCAAGTGACATTTTGGCGGGAAAAAAACCGAGAGTGAAAATAAACGATAATTTTCACATGTGATTTACCGTGATTTCTGTCACTCGGAAAATTTGATATTTCATCTCTATCTATATAATAAATTCAAATATGTGTTTGACTTTCAATCTATGGTTTCTGCCTTGTATGATACACCTACTGGTAATGTTAAATAATCACTCCAAGTTTTATTACTAACTCCATGTGGTGTTCAAGTTATGGAGTTGAAATAATTTTTGAATATAAACACCGAATTACATTTCAGTCTGTACAGAACACCTTGCTTAATGTATATTTTAATATGATATACTTCATACACTTTGAGAACAAATTAGGTTTAAAATAAGCATAGAGCCAGCTGTGACATCAAAATGAGAATTCCGACGTCATTATTAGCTCAACTGAAACATTTTTAAACTGGAACAACACAGTTTTGTTAAGATATAATTAATTTTAATGCTTAAGAGGAAAGTATATTCAATAAAATGAAAAGCATATAGTTTTATGGCTATTTAATTTGCTTTACATGTTGTTTTACATGATATAACATACATGTATTAAGTTTAAAAAATCAATATGGCCACTGAAAGCATCCTCTTGGAGTTGCTTCAAAGTTTATTAAACATTTGTTAGACATATTAAAATCAAAATAGATTATTGCAATTGGGCTCTATGCGAATTAGAACATGGTCAGACCTTACATTTGTTTTTTTTTTACCTTGCGAGCTATAAAAAAAACCAAAAGGTCTAACCATGTTCTAATTTGCATAGAGCCCACTTGCAATAATCTATTTCTTGAGTAGTACCTCTTCCAGACTTGTGTCAGATATTCCAAAACTAGACACTCCTAGGTCTTTATGGCATTGTTCTAACTGTTTAAACAGTGCTTCAAACTTTCCAGCACGTGCAGCTTCTGTCGGTAGCTGGTATGTCAATTCTGTTGTGCTTTCCTCAACTAATTTGGCATCCCTGATATATTTACGAATAAATTCTGTTGTTCTCTTGGAGGAAAATCCTAAAAATAAATTATGGAGCTTACAACACTTGTCAAATCAATTTGTAATTCACGTTTTAACTAAAATAACTTTTAAAAAAATCATACTGAATAGTAAAAAAGAACAAGCAATTCCTTATAGTTCCTTCCAACAAACAAAAAATATTCATCTATATCCGAGGGCAAAAAGATGTCAATGAAACAGTTTGAAAAAAAAATCATTTTTAAAGATGACAGAATAAGTTTACCTGGTACCATTGTAGCTCCCTCTGGTGGTGGAGTTGGTGGTTTGGACCCATCACTTTCACTTTTTTCATCGGAATTAGTTTCACCAAATCCTTCATCTTCAATGTCAGACTGTTTTCCATTGACCACAGGCTAATTAAACATTAAATCTTTTTATTTAAAAACATAAAATATACTTTTAACTATTTGGCTACATGTTTATTAATAAATCTTTAATATTTTGAAACTAAGTTTAAATTTTATTTTAGAAAAACATGTAGTTATCACCTTCAATCATTTCAATAAGCTAACAATAGGTACAATCTATACTATTTAAAAAAAGAACATTTTCATTAATGTTAGTGATATTGTAACAGTAAAATGTATCATATGCTCCCCAGACCTGATATAACTAAGCTGCAGCACCAAAATAGCATTTTAATGCCCATCCTTCAATATTTTGCTTAAAGAAATGTTTTATTGGTTATTAAACAAAAAATGTCAAAAACATTTTTCATTTACAGGTCACTTGCATAGTTTTCATGCTAAACACATACTTAATAGGTGCTTGACAGAGATACATTTTTCTGAATGGGTACAAAATTGATCAGTTCTGTCTTGTACTCAAATCAACAAAAAACCTCTAGAATGACCTACACATTAATGCACACTTTGGCATTTCTAGCTTTCAGAAGTTGTTTGAAATTTTCAAACAAATCAATGTTGATCTATGTTCGTCATTTGTGCCCTTGGAAGTTTCTGAGTTAACATAAAAATAATGTAAAACTGTAAACTACCATCTAATGAATATGCAAAATATTATCACTGTAAAGGATTATCCAATAAACATTCATGTACACTATGGCTTTTTAAACCAATTTTTCTAGAGTCATGTTGCAGTGGCAGCAACGATGGTGGTAAACTTAGCATGTAATCTTTAAGGGAATATTGCAACCAATTTTAATCTAATTGGCCCAGTAGTTTCAGAAAAGAAGATTGAATATGTCAAAGTTTACAGACACTGATGCAGCCACAGACAGATGACACTCAATAACCTTTTGGGACATGTGAGTTGTAACAATGATACTAACCTTGACCTCAACAGTTGTCCTTACACTACCCCTTGATTGTGGCCTTGAGTCCAAGAAGTCAAGGTCATCATCACTATCTTCCGTGCCTTTATTCTTCCCATCATCCAGTACCAATGTCAGATAATAGCCATTTCCATACTGTGATTTAAGATAGAGGCTGGAGCCACAACAACATAGTTTACCATGGGAAATGATGGCTATTCTGTCTCCCAACACATCTGCTTCATCCATGTGATGTGTTGATAGTATAATAGTTCTCTCTGGAATTAGTTTTTATATATTTGCATTTCAATAGAGTTTTAAAGTAGATCTTTATAGAAAATAACAAAACATTACAGATAAATAGCCCCTTATGTTATTAAACAAAATATATACACATATTCTTTGCCAACAGTCATTATATCTCATTCCTTTTTTTTAAATATCATTTTCATACCAAGAAAATTTTTAGAATTATTTAAAATAATAAGTGACAGTTATGTATAACAAGCTAAAGGCTTTTTATCAGGAAAGGAACTATAATTAGTGACAACTAAAGAAAAAAAAACTCCATAAATTTACTTTTCTTGAGTTTAAGCAATAGTTCCCAGATCTCTTTCCTGGCATAAGGATCAATTCCTGCAGTTGGTTCATCTAAAATAACTGTTTTAGCATTACCAACAAATGCTATGGCAACAGACAACTTTCTCTTCATTCCACCTAAAAATAAATTTAAAACTATAAAATTTATGAACAATGCTCATTAATTTGTACCCTTGTCTCCCTATGTTAAAGAATGGCAAATATCATTCCAATTGAAATGTACAATATAAGGTGAGCAACGAGACAATGATTCTAGTCAGAGCAACGAGACAATGATTCTAGTCAGAGCAACGAGACAATGATTCTAGTCAGAGCAACGAGACAATGATTCTAGTCAGAGCAACGAGACAATGATTCTAGTCAGAGCAACGAGACAATGATTCTAGTCAGAGCAACGAGACAATGATTCTAGTCAGAGCAACGAGACAATGATTCTAGTCAGAGCAACGAGACAATGATTCTAGTCAGAGCAACGAGACAATGATTCTAGTCAGAGCAACGAGACAATGATTCTAGTCAGAGCAACGAGACAATGATTCTAGTCAGAGCAACGAGACAATGATTCTAGTCAGAGCAACGAGACAATGATTCTAGTCAGAGCAACGAGACAATGATTCTAGTCAGAGCAACGAGACAATGATTCTAGTCAGAGCAACGAGACAATGATTCTAGTCAGAGCAACGAGACAATGATTCTAGTCAGAGCAACGAGACAATGATTCTAGTCAGAGCAATGAGACAATGATTCTAGTCAGAGCAACGAGACAATGATTCTAGTCAGAGCAACGAGACAATGATTCTAGTCAGAGCAACGAGACAATGATTCTAGTCAGAGCAACAAGACAATGATTCTAGTCAGAGCAACGAGACAATGATTCTAGTCAGAGCAACGAGACAATGATTCTAGTCAGAGCAACGAGACAATGATTCTAGTCAAGTTCAACAAATTCCATACTGTGCTGTACATAAAGTTGCAGATAAGTGATGGGTACTATATTTATCAAAGAATGGCAAAGTCCATGTTTTGATTTGGGAAACCCAAAATATCATTCTGATCAAAATGTAAAACATCTTGTGCACAGTGGCCTTATGTAACAAGGATTCTGTGAAAGTTTCATTAAATTCCATTCAGTGGTGTAGGTGGATTTGCAGATAAGAGATAATAATGCCATTAAATGTCTGTCAAAATTCTATTACAACCATTATTGCAGCTGTATTTTATAATTTCACAAAACTGCCTTGTGAAAGGTTTAAAATAAAATGTAAGATATTTTTACCAGACAGTGAAGAGGATAATTCTTTCTTCTTGTGTGGTAATCCAACATCTTTTATCATTTTGGCCATTTCTCTCTTCACCCTTTCTGGTTCTAGATTCCTCAATCGAGCATAAAACCAGAGATGTTCTTCAACTGTAAGACTACAATTGAAAAAGTAAAACTTAATAATGACAGTATTTTAACCTGAATAGCAAAATAATAATGATATACAGAAAAAATAGTACAAAACTTTCTAAATGAAAATACAAAAGTTTCATCTCAAATTTACAATAAAAAATAATTAATATATAAACCATATAAACCAAACAAAATGTAAAATAAGAGTATGTAAAAGAATTCTTCCACCATTACTGTATAACTAAAATCACATAAAATACTTCAATAAAATAAACTTACTTGTCAAACAGGACATTGTGTTGAGGACACATTCCCAAGCTGTTTCTAACCACATCAAGTTCTGTCAGAATGTTATGGCCATATATGTAGGCAGTGCCATCAGTGGGTGGGAACAATCCAGTCAAAATTGACCTGTAACACAAGTAAAACTTAAGCCATAAATGTAGGCAGTGCCATCAGTGGGTGGGAACAATCCCATCAATTGACCTGTAACACAAGTAAAACTTAAGCCATACATGTAGAAAGTGCCATCAGTGGGTGGAAACAATCCCGTCAAAATTGACCTGTAACACAAGTAAAACAAATAAAGTTAGGCCATAAATGTAGGCAGTGTAATCAGAGGGTGGGAACAATCAACTTAAAATGGACCTGAAATGTAAGTGAAACTTAGGTCATAAATGTAGGCAGTGCCATTAGTGGATGGGAACAATCAACTTAAAATTGACTTGAAATGTAAGTGAAACTTAGGTCATAAATGCAGGTAGTGCCATCAGTGGGTGAGGACATCATACTACAAGCTATAAACATATTTTGGTAAGGGTTTAACTGCTTACCATGTATGGTTCAGCCTATGCTCCTTTTGTAGATCAAGAAGGGTACTTTTTGAAATCAACTATTATTTCCTTTTTTTCATTTTAATGGGCAATTTTCCATTGTAAATTTTATCTTAATTAGAACAGAAGTGTACTTTAGGAACATTGATAGTTGTCTATTTGAAATCCTTCGGGTAATGTCGTCTGCATTTAAGGCAGGAAAAGTCTCGCTGTCCGAATACCATGGACCTTAACGAAAGCAGACAAAGTTTTGTAACCAACAAAAGGTCCCTTTAGAAACTAAAATGGTTGACTTATGTAAAATTCCCATAGCAAAAGTCAAGGACGATTTGTAACAACTAAACAACAGAGGCATAGTATAAAACATGGACAGGCCATCGTATGTAATTTTTTTCTACTGGATTTTTGTAATAAAAAGGTAAAATATGGAATCATAAAAAAATGGAAGCAAAAAATTTTTCCAAGGGGTAGCAGCATTTAGTATAGTACAAAAATCCTAACTACATCCCTATCCATCCTGACATCTTTTAATGTCCCTTTATTTCAGACAAGTATCACCTTAATTATCATGATAAAACAAATTGGCTAATGTCCCTTTATTTCAGATAAGTATCACCTTAATTATCATGACACAACAAATTGGATATGTATATCATTTCAGATCTGATTATTATGGTCTAAGGTATACATGTGCTCCCTCATTATGAATAGTAAACATCTCTCAGTTAAGACTGTATAATATTATCTAAACTTACATGGTAGTGGTTTTTCCGGCTCCATTGTGACCGAGGAAGGATGATATCTGTCCTTCATAAAAATTTATGGACAATCCATCAACTGCAACCTTCTTTCCAGTTTTGTACACTTTCTTTAGATTTCTGATAGACACACCCACTTTCTTGTCTTTTGGTTCTTCTTCAACATTTGCTGTCCCTAAGTAAATACAATTAGTTTGACTCCTATATTCAATGTAAATGTTTACTTTTAATTAAATGGCAGGAAATCAGGAACAAATTATGCTTATCATAACTATTATAAATCCAGATTTATATTTCAAGCAATACAATTTTATTAATTATCTTAACTAGCAGTAATTCAAGTTCAATGCATGAATAAAAAACTAAAAAAATTGGTAGATTTTGTGATTTAAACAGTAATCATATGGCACAATACAGCATAAAACATCAATAGTTTTCTGAATTTCTGAAAGTATATGAACAAATACTTCTTTAAATCCAAACTACAAGTAAAATCTACTATCACCCACAACATTCAGAGCCTAAATTAATTGTCAATGTTATTATCCCACTTGTAAATAACTTACAATTTAGTGTGTATTTTTAGCTTATCCCAAATGAACTAACTACCTGATAACTTACAGTGTCTGCTAAGTTTTTCATGCAGGACCCAACTGATGACTTAAAGTGTATGTTTGTCTAAGCCTAGCTTTACTAAGGTGGACCTAACTAAGTGCATGTTTGTCTAAGCCTAGCTTTACTAAGGTGGACCTAACTAAGTGTATGTTTGTCTAAGCCTAGCTTTACTAAGGTGGACCTAACTAAGTGTATGTTTGTCTAAGCCTAGCTTTACTAAGGTGGACCTAACTAAGTGTATGTTTGTCTAAGCCTAGCTTTACTAAGGTGGACCTAACTAAGTGTATGTTTGTCTAAGCCTAGCTTTACTAAGGTGGATCTAACTCATCACTTACCATTATTGGTAAGCTCCATTGTTGAGCCCTGATACATGTAGTCATCACTTCTACCTTTGGATGAAAAACTGCTGCACCAATAAGATTTTTGGAAGGGAAAATAAAATTTTCTTGGTATTCCATATTGACCTGCCAAGATAATGTAACATTTCTAATAAAAACTCTTAGAAGTATGACTTTCTTTATTCCCAAAGATAAGGGAAAAGAATGAGACATAAAAAAAGTGCTTAGAACCCAACAGATATAACTAATTCTTCAATGCAAATTTATTCAATGTAATAGAGTTAGTTGTATTACGCTATCCCTTCAGTATTTAGCTGCTAATTACTGGTAATTATTCTAACTTATCAAAACAAACTTTTTAGAAGACTTGAACTTTCCTGCAGATTTTGTTTTTAAATGCATAAGTAGTATAAGATAATTTTTTTGCTTTTCTCCCATATTGTTTAAAGTGTCTAAATCAGCACCAAAAATATAAAAAATATTATAGAATTATCCTGTCTTTATTTTCAGCATTATTTAGTTTGAGTGTATGGAATGGTTGTTTCTGAGAAGATGCTACTTGTATTTGTCATTGGGTCCTATATTTAGTCTTGTTCCAGGGTGGTGGACTTCATGGATTTAGTATTTCCACCACAAACTCAGAATTAGTAGAGGACCATTTGAGGTACATTTCAATCTGACAAGTACATGCAGTTTATGTTGAAATTGTAGTCAATAAGAATTTATTAACAACCCTGTCATGTTTCATATACCAACAGTTCCTAAATCTGAACCTTTGTTATATACCAAACACAAACATTTGGTTCCAACTGACCAAGGGAATTGCAGAGATTGAAATGTGAGAGTTCCACCATCACTATTGACTGTGACAAGGGATGCAAAGTGATGAGTCAACATTGTCATTTAGAACTGAGTGCAGTCTCACATCCAATTCAATAAAATTTATTACCTAACTATTAGAATTTAAAATACTCATAAAGTTAAACATTTATATAAGCTGTTTATAAACAAATTCACAGTGGATAGTTTTATAAACTTATAGCTGATTGTGATTTTTTGCCGAATTTTTTAACACTATTTAAAGCTCATCGTTTGTTTTTGTCAATATCTTCAAAGAGTTAATTTGAAAAAATACATTTATGCCTCCCTATATATTACAAACCTGGGAATACTGCTTCAATGTACCAAGTCAAGACTCCATATATAACAGCATCGACCAACATCATTATAATACAGCCTAGTAAACTGTAATTGTCATCAACAATTGGAGTATCTGCTATGTTATACCACTGCGCTCCGATAGCTTGTTCCTCATAACGAGCCACATAACTACAAGCGAATCCAAATGCCACACTAGAGGACAGACACTGCAAAAGAACACAATCTCATTGTGTTTAAAGTATCCAATGAAAATGATACAAATCATCAAGCAATTTACTGAATATTCTGACAATGGTTTAAAATAACAAATTTTAAAATAAAATACTGTTCAAGAATTAAGTTAAACACCCACACATATTCAGTACATAAATTTACAGCCCCCAAAAGTTATAAAATTACTTAAATTATATAACCAATTTCCAAAACATAAGATTGATTGATTGATTGATTAATGGTGTTTAACGCCCGAGCAGCAATATTTCAGCTATATTAAGGCGACCAAAACATAAGATACATTAATGACAAAAATGACAAAAGTATACACACAGCAATAGACTTATGTGTGGCTGTCATTAATTCCTCCCATTGTGTACACAGAGGATATGGTAAGTACAACATAAAGTATAGGAATCCTGCCACACAGGCTGAAATGTTGGCTTTGGAGAAAAACACGCTGAACAGGAAACACTGAGATATCGTTGCCACTGTAAATGTTACCAATAACAACAGGACAACTGATGGGTCTGAATGTTCTAAAACTCTTCCTCCCTGAAAAATATGAAATATTCATATTACCAAACTGTTTTGTTGCCTCAGAAGAACAGGGTATATACTCCTGCATATTTAGAAATAATGAGGATTTCAACTAACTAGTTTACTGAATTGATTGAATTGGTGATGTTAACTAAAATAAACCATATTTTTACAAACACACACTAGGAATGAAATAAAATAGTAACGAATTACACATTTATAGAATTTTATTAAAGTAAGTAGTGATTGTTTACATCTTTAATGTTAAGAAAGAGTTTTTTTTTTTTTAAATTAAGTGTAATACTGTTTTAGACCAATATTTACATCAAATACTATATCAAAGACAATTTTACAAGGTTTCTCACACACTGCAAATTATTTTTTTGTTTTTTTAATTGCTTGCATTGATAACATACCTTTACAATGATTACGAGTAATATGACTGACAAAAACATAACAACAAACGCATCGATGAACCAGGCAAGCCAGTGAACACCATTACTGAGTCCCATGATCTTCATTATTTCCTTCAGTCGCTTCTCTTTTTCATAAACAATGTTCTTGCATATCATGGCAACTGACAGAACCCAAGCTAACACCAGAAATAATGGCAATGTTCGGGAAATAGTATTTATAAACCTATAAATATATTTAATATTTAAATAAGATTATAAATAGTGCTTACCTCTTTATGATATGAATTAACTTTTAGTGTTGGTTTGTTTAAATATTGTTAAATGCCACTTTCAGCAATTTTTCAGCTATATCATGGCATCCAGGTTTTATGGGGGGAGGAAGCCAGAGTACCCAGAGAAAAGCCCGACCTTCAGCAGGAAAACTGGCAATCCTTGTCAAATCAGATTCTTATGCACCCTGCTCGCAGTGAGACTCCAACCCACAACCTCAAGAGTTTAGAGACCACCTGATCAATAGTAGACGAACTACCTTAACAGCTCGGCCATGAGTACCTGCACTAATAGCAATCCTAAATACAAAAAAAAAATACAACAAAAAGTGTCATGCATCACATTTTTTTGACATAACATGCATGGTTAAATTACTTCAGTTTGATCTATCTGCTAAACAAGTCATTTAAAAATGCTGCATTGTGTAATATGCTTTAGTAATATTTGACCTAAATTAGAACGGAAGTGTACATTTGGAACATTCCATTTTTGTCTATTCAAAATCGCTAGGGTAATGTTGTCTGCAGTTGAGGCAAGGAAAGTCCCGCGTTTTTTTCAAATACAATTGTGTGTCACGAAAGCAGATGATTGTTTGTAAACAATATGAGACCTCTTGAAAAACAAAAATGGCTGATTTACTATGGAAAATCGACCTATCGAAATGAAAATTCCACTGCATTTCAAAACCCTGATTAAATGTGTAAAATAATTGTTGATTTCAAAATATGATAGTTTGGATCTACAAAAAAGCCCCAATAAACTCGACTAAATGTGGTAAGCAGTTTTTTTGTGTCAGGCAAAAACTGCAGCATATACACTGTAACTTTTAGAATAGATATGATGTACTACCTAACAAGAATGTTTTGTAATAATATATATATATTATATCTGTTAATTGTTCTAAATAATGTCAGCAGCAATTAAAAGAAAACTGATCTAATTTTTAGAAAGGATAAGGGAACATCTAATTAACACACATACCTATCTCTTATATAGCACGGATAAGGGAACATCTAATTAACACACATACCTATCTCGTATATAGCATGGATAAAGGAACATCTAATTAACACACATACCTATCTCGTATATAGCAAGGATAAGGGAACATCTGATTAACACACATACCTATCTCGTATATAGCAAGGATAAGGGAACATCTAATTAACACACATTCCTATCTCGTATATAGCATGGATAAAGGAACATCTAATTAATACACATTCCTATCTCGTATATAGCATGGATAAAGGAACATCTAATTAACACACATACCTATCTCGTATATAGCAAGGATAAGGGAACATCTAATTAATACACATTCCTATCTCGTATATAGCATGGATAAAGGAACATCTAATTAACACAAATACCTATCTCGTATATAGCATGGATAAAAGAACATCTAATTAACACAAATACCAACCCCATACATAGCATGGATAAAGGAACATGTAATTAACACACATACCTATCTCGTAAATAGCATGAATAAGGGAACATCTAATTAACACACATACCTATCTCGTATATAGCCAGGATAAAGGAACATTTAATTAACACACATACCTATCTCGTATATAGCATGGATAAAGGAACATGTAATTAACACACATACCTATCTTGTATATAGCATGGATAAAGGAACATCTAATTAACACACATACCTATCTCGTATATAGCCAGGATAAAGGAACATCTAATTAACACACATACCTATCTTGTATATAGCATGGATAAAGAAAACATCTAATTAACACACATACCTATCTCGTATATAGCCAGGATAAAGGAACATCTAATTAACACACATACCTATCTTGTATATAGCATGGATAAAGGAACATCTAATTAACACACATACCTATCTTGTATATAGCCAGGATAAAGGAACATTTAATTAACACACATACCTATCTCGTATATAGCCAGGATAAAGGAACATTTAATTAACACACATACCTATCTCGTATATAGCATGGATAAAGGAACATCTAATTAACACACATTCCTATCTCGTATATAGCCAGGATAAAGGAACATTTAATTAACACACATACCTATCTCGCATATAGCAAGGATAAAGGAACATCTAATTAACACACATACCTATCTCATATATAGCATGGATAAAGGAACATCTAATTAACACACATACCTATCTCGTATATAGCATGGATAAGGGAACATCTGAGTAAACACACCAATGTCTGATGTATTATTTGTCTGGATTTTTATAATAGCATGATCTATCATGTCCTGCAGGTAGGCAAAACCATAGGTTATGTATTTTGTATCCACAGCACGTGTTGCTCGTGGCCCTGGTCTGTAATATCTGTAATGAATAAAATAAAAAGCTGCACAATTCAATTAATCACTAAAAGGCACAAAATCATTGAAAATGAATAAAAACAAATAACAGATGGAGTCAACATGAGGCCAAAAACTATTAGCTTGCAACAATCACACAAATAGTGTGACAAGGTTGATTTGGTTAACAGGATCTGAAACTTTCTGTCTATGCTCACACAGTATACAGTGTGTTTCAGTAATAAACCAATTTATTATTCAGTTATTAGACAACAGTTTTAGACAATATAAATACATGGTATTCTTTGAAATACAACCAAACAACATGCTCCAGTTTACATTCTATACTAGCAATTACCTGTCTTGAATCTGATTGGTTGTATCCACTCTGTCTTTATTCATTCTGATTGAATATTGTACATGTGGTTCTAGCCCATTTTTGTGATCTTTGGCAAATACAATAGCTAGTAAACAGAAAGCATAAAAATTTTTAATAGAACTCAAGAAATATATAACAAAATTTTTCTTCATACATTATTTTTCTAAAAGCAACTAGGCTTTCAGCCCAATAAAATGTAAATGTGATCAAATATGTTAGAAATTTCAGAAAATGGTATAAAAACATAAAATAACCAAACCAAATTACTGATGGATCTGTACAAAGTTTTGAAAAGTGGCACAAAAGGAATTGCATGAAAATAATTACCTCCAAAATATCTGTTTTGATCCATTAAATCCAAGCTTCTTTGTGTCAACTCATACTGTGTTCTGAAGCCTTCAAATTTATTAAAGACGAAGCACTGCAAATTAAAAAATAAGCATTTAAAAAATCGCCAAGTCTGATCTGCAAAAGACGTGTAAACTCATTTCTTACTATAATAAACATTTGTACCATGATTGTTTTGTTTGTTTGTATGTTGTTTATGAAAACTGATCAAAGCCTTCTAGAGTTACAGTTTGTAAACTTAACACCCCCCCCTTTACACTTTTTTTTACAAAACAAAGTTCCATACTCTATAAAACAAGTGTGGACACAGAAAAACGTCTCGCCTGAATTCCGCATCAGTAACGAAAATAAATTTCGTCATAAGCATTACGTAAATAGCATTAATTATGAGCAGCGGCCTGTATACCAATTATTGTCACCATACTTTGCATAGTTACAGAGGAACTGTCCTAATACAAAAACTTTAACGAAGTCGCTGAACCGTTAAATTAAGGTCAAGGTCAGGTTAAACCTACCAGACAATCATTTACTATTCATCAGCAACCTATATACCAAATATTGTCATTCTACCATGCTTGGTTACAGGGGAACAGCAGTAACCTAAAAACTTAAACATAGTCACTGGACTGTGAAATTGAGGTCAAGGTCAAATGGCACCTACCAGACAGTCATGTACTATTCATCAGCAACCTATATACCAAATATTGTCATCCTACCATGTGTAGTTACAGAGGAACTGTCGTAACCCAAAAACTTTTATGTAATCGCTGGACCGTGAAATTGAGGTCAAGGTCAGGTGACACCTACCAGACAGTCATATACTAGTCATTAGCAACCTATACACCAAATATTGTCATCCTACCATGTGTAGTTACAGAAGAACTGTCGTAACCCAAAAACTTTAACGTAGTCGCTGGACCGTGAAATTGAGGTCAAGGTCAGGTGACACCTACCAGACAGTCATGTACTAGTCATCAGCAACCTATACACCAAATATTGTCATCTTACCATGCGTAGTTACAGAGGAACTGTCGTAACCCAAAAACTTTAACGTAGTCGCTAGACCGTGAAATTGAGGTCAAGGTCAGGTGACACCTACCAGACAGTCATGTACTAGTCATCAGCAACCTATATACCAAATATTGTCATCCTACCATGCGTGGTTACAGAGGAACTGTCGTAACCCAAAAACTTTAATGTAGTCGCTGGACGATGAAATTGAGGTCAAGGTCAGGTGACACCTACCAGACAGTCATGTACTAGTCATCAGCAACCTATACACCAAATATTGTCATCCTACCATGCGTAGTTACAGAGGAACTGTCGTAACCCAAAAACTTTAACATAGTCGCTGGACCGTGAAATTGAGGTAAAGGTCAGGTGACAGGTGACTGACTGGCAAGTACTCATCATAAGCTACCTCTGGACCAAATTTGATGGACCTAGGGCTTGGGCTTACAAAGATATGAAGCAAGATGTCAAGTGTTTACGCCGCCGCCGCCGGATTCCCATACATATGTCTCGCCTCCAGCGACTTTCGTCGCAGGCGAGACAAAAATTGTGTTTACTAAAAAAAAAAGAAAGTGCACATCTATTAAAATAAACATTCCCCAAACATAAAATAAAACTGATGAAAGCGTTTTTTAGTTATAGTCTAAAAACAAAAAAATCCCATAACTCTATAACAACATATCAGAATTTTACCAAAATCTAAATTAAGCTTGCATCAATAAAAATAAACCAATCCCCAAACTTTAAAGAAAATTCATGTAAGTGCTTTTGAATTATAGTCTGAAAACACCCCCCCCCCCCCTTTTTTTTCACAAACAAAGTCATTCTATAAAAATAAACAGAAATATACCAAAAAGTATACAAACCATTTAGCTAACATAATTAACAACTGTGTGCAGTTTGAAGATACTCTGTTAAGGCATTCTTAAGACACAGTTCAACATGTGGACGACGGACTGAATGATGGAGGGACAAACATTTGTATACCATAGCATGTCCCTCATAGAGGAATGTACACAAATCATCATGTACATATGGGACTTGATCCTATGACATCTCTATAAAAAACTAAGGATTCATCAACTAAGATAAATAGAGTTTCTACTAGCCCAAGGCAGGGTGTACTCGATTCCAATCTTTATTGACAAGGATTGCCAGTTTTCCTACCGCAGGTCGGGGTTCTCTCCGGGTACTCCGGCTTCCTCCCCCAATAGAAACTGGACGCCATGATATAGCTGAAAAATTGCTGAAAGTGGCGTTAAAACACCAACAAACAATCTACTAGCCCAATGAGGATGGTTTTCTGCATATTTGGCTGGAAAAAAAAATGTCCTGGTCAATTTCAGCATACTATTTTTATGGAAAAGCTGTGCAAAGTTCTTAAGAGAGTTTTCACAACTGTTTCTTATTTCTTGCTGTTTGGAAGTGGCTAAAAATATGTTGTAGTCAGATTCTTCATCAATAAAATAGGGAATTTCTTTAACTGATAAATATATTGTGTATGTCTTATTTACACCAACAATTTATATAATTAATATCTTACCTCTCCATAATTTGCCACAGTTTCTAATAATGTATTGACAGTTTGCAAAGTATCTTTCCATGTTAAGTTAGATATCATCGAATCCTTTCCATTGTACAAAAACTCAAATGTCGACTTGCAGGGACTATAATTAGGGTCAACATTACATAGAGCTGAGATTCCTCCAGAGTTAAACCCGGGTAATAGTGATGTCAGTTGACTGATGCCTAATCCTGGTATGAGAGATGCTATATTAAACCCCCCTATGTCAGGAAAGGTACCGTTACAAGCTGATTTTCTAAACGTGTGCCATAAATCATCACAAGCTTTAGAACAGGTGAAGTCCTAATGAAATAAAAAATGTATTGCAAAATTAATATGTTTCATGCTATTATCTGATTAAACTGCTAAATACATAAACTTTTAATATATATGGTGATATATACAGTCAATGACTGCAAAGCATCTCTCTAATCATAAGCACTATACAGCCACTGAAAATGTTAACTGGATTTCTAATATCTTTGTGTTCATTTAGCGCTCAGAATATTAGTTCTCGGTTATGGAATGAAAAATACAGATATTTTAAGTATATACAGTCAAACCTGTCTTAAGCGACCTTTGAAGGGAAATCGTAAAAAAGGTCACATAAGACAGGGGGTCTTTATACACAGGTCATGATGTTTGCAGACCAAACAACAAAATCATGTTGTCAGCATGTGAAAGAGTTAATTGAAGACCTGCATTGTTTGTTATATTAGGTAAACAATAACATATGACATTTATTTTATGTAAATAATGCAAGTACAAAATATACAACAATAATGAGCGTTTTGATTTCCGATTGAATTAACGCAGGTCAACTTTGTTCCCCCATTTAGTTGTATTTTTCTTTGTACCGGTTTTACTGGTTTCCTTGTGTTTTAACAATAAGCTCTATGTAGAAAGTGCAAGTCGGTTTAGAACCAGTGTACACCGGTTTCGTATTGATTATTTCCCTTTGTAAAACAAAATGGCGTGATTATACAATAAACACGCCGTTATGAGAAACATCATCATTTCCAACCCGAATGGCAACAAAATCAAATGTCGACATTGACGACTATTCAAATTTTACAGGGAATCTGAACTTCGCTTCTAAGATAATAAAACAGTTTTTGATCGCTTCATACTTTAGTTTTCCGTTTCGAAGAACCTTGATAATTGACAACAATGCCAATGGTCTACGAATCTTCTTTTCGTCCGACAGGGTTTATTTATTGCTTAATGATTTTAACAGTCCCGAGAGTCGTTTTAGACAGGTTTTTTTTTGTCAAAACGAACGGAAAACACGGTCGTTAGTCGCGTAAGACAGGGAGTCGTTATATACAGGTAAAATGAATGGGAAAATGCTCGGGAGGAATAAATACGGTCGCATAACACAGGAAGTCGTTATATGGAGGGGGTCGCTAAGACAGGTTTGACTGTATCAACTAAAACTTTTCCATTTGATTTCTAAAATTATTGAACAATAGTCTGCTCATTAGTGTGGCGTACTCTTCTGCAGTTTAGTGATATCTGACTTAGTTGATATTAATCTTTTTTTTTTTTTGGTTGTTTTTTTTATCCGTTTTGTGTTGTAACAATGTTTTTTTCTGTTGTTTTAATAATGATTCCTGATCACAGTTTTGTATCTTTTTACTTTTATAGTTGTCAGCAGTGTCATTTCTATAACTCAGAAATCAATAGGCCTTGGCAATTTTTAAGAATTCAGATTCTAATGACTTACTCTCAGAATCTGAATGTTGGGATCAGTATCTAGAAATTTATAGAGAGAATCTGATTCAAATCGCCATGTCTTTGCCAGATCTATTATGCTGGATATATCTTCAAATGTTTTATTTGCCTGTGTAATAAAAAAAAAGATTATATATAAATATATAGATACATATTCATGCACAATTTTAATGCAGCTTAAAAATTATTGTCTTTATAATATTTGCATTAAATAGCTTCTAAAAAAATGCAACATATGAAGATGGAAGAAATGAGACTGTAATAGATATTGCTGCCATCTCATAATGCAAATACCTTTGTTAGACAAGATGAGATGATTTTCATATAAAAATGTGGCTTCCAATTCTGCTTTTTTATATGGATCTTTTTTTTTAATTATCTGTAATAGACTTGATTATAAAGATGATAATGATGAAAATATGCATATTGAACATTTTCTGGATGTTTGACTAGGTTCCAATAAGTGGGTTTGCAATGAACACTAAAACATAAACATGAACTTTGATTTGAAAAAAAAACCAGCTAATGGCAATTCCCAGAAGTAGTAAAGTTGTATAATTAGTTTGTTTGTTTTAATGGTGTTTTACCCCATTTTCAGCAATTTTTCTGCTATATTGTGGCATCTAGTTTTTATTAGGGGAGAAAGCCAGAGTACCTGGAGAACATATAAAATGGAAGCATAGAAATAGCATTAATACTAGTTATAGTTTCCTATTGCTTTCACGGAGTATACAACACCTACCATTTTTATAACTTCATTGATTGCTGTCGTATTAGGACTATATGGAATCCTCCCTTCAACAAGAGGCTGTAACTGTGCCCATATAGCTTTACCAAATTCAGAAGATGTTAAATTGTTCACCAAATCTTCACAGACAGTTTCTTAAACAAAGAGTAAATATACAATATATACCAGCTTTGAAAGTATTTTTATGACTGTTTGTCTCGTCTACAGTCCAATCCTTTCATCAAAATAGTTGTTTAGATATATAATCCTAAAATTTGTGGTGGACAACACTATATTTTTTCTCTCCCTAAGAGATATGAAAATTTGTTTTCACCGGACACAAACTTTGAGGACTAAAAAGCAAGTGTACTGCATGTGGAGTGACAATGATAGCACTCGTGCATCGATACAAGTGCTTAGGGGGCACAATGAGTTGTTACATGAACAGAACAGACAACTAGCTCTCCTGTTACAAAAATATGTATCATAAGAATGTGATTTTGTAGAACCAACAAAAAGAAATGAACAGTTATTATTTAATTCTCATTTGGAATCAGTTTAGAAAAAAACAGAAATCATAAAAAGAATTCTTTTACATGCTCTTAATGACCTACTTTTACACTGTGTGCCTGGGTTTCCAATTATCTGATAGCGTACTTGACATATTTTACAAGTTGTGTCCAATCCTCTCGTTGATTTATACTGCCCAGCAGGACATGGCTTACATGTGTTGTCACTTGTATCCAAGAAATAGCCTTTATCACAATACACTAAAAATAACGAAACAGAATTTTCAAAAAGCATTCCTTTATCTATCCCAGAATAAATGTGATGAGTTTAAAATAGGACTGGAAGGAGGTGTTTTATCCAGAATTCCCAACAATTAAATATCTGTATGTCAAAATCCAAAATGTCTCAAAAAAGGTCCAATTTGTCCCACATAAAATTGAAAATGACTGATTATACAGTAAAAATAACTTTTTACATTTCTAAAACAATTCCTATGATTTTAAAAGAAAATTAAAGAATAATATAATAATCTAAGTTTATGTGCTTTAAACTTGAATCGATACACTTTCGTTCAACTGGACAAAAAATAATTTTTAGAATTGTTCCCTTTCATTGTAGTGTTCGGATAGTCTCTTTACTTATAAAAACTACATGTTGTAGTGTAGTAGTTATTTTTATGGTGTACGACATCATTATTTTAAAAATATATACAGTAAATTTGGAAATAAGATGCAAACATGTTATGGCTACTACAGGAAGACCTAAACTTATTTATCACAATCCTTGTTTGTCAGAAAATGGACCAAAGACTACTATTGTTAAAGTAACCTTGTCTATAATACAATTAGATGTCAGTATAAGATTTTGTTTGCAGAACATTCAAATTAAAAATCTCATTCTATAGCTGACCCATACTTACAGACATT
The DNA here is from genome assembly GCA_944474755.1 of Limnoperna fortunei. Lineage (NCBI taxonomy): Eukaryota > Metazoa > Mollusca > Bivalvia > Mytilida > Modiolidae > Limnoperna > Limnoperna fortunei. The sequence continues at coordinate 33,404,940 of OX104111.1, read as the reverse complement.
ACATTGTGTTCTGTCATTTATACTGGAAGTTTGATGACCTGTACAACGTTGACAAGCTGTCTTTCCACCAACTGATTTGTAATGGTCATTTTTGCACGGTTGACAGTAGTTAGTTCCTTCCTGGCCTGGTCCACAATCAACTGAAATAAAGTCATCTGCTACATATACATCTGTAAAACTTGTCATAAGCCAAGCAATAAAATAATAGATCAGTTGCAGAAAACAAGGTCATGACCTTACTGATAAGAGCAGTTGGTACAAACATTCCAGCTGCTATACACATATTATATATAGTTTATCAGTGTGCCTTGGTTTATTGTTGTTATTTATTCTATTAAAATCATGATTGTTTTTTAAAATGGTAACAAGATGATGCCGATGGCGAAGATGTAATTTTGACAGTAGATATAGTATTAAAGATTATATGACAAATGTGTTTTTTGTTCCTTTTCCAAAACCTCATATAAACAAGAATAAATGTTTAAACTGGATAAACAAATGTGGAAGACCTTTTGAACAATTAAATATCAACAAGATAGACAAATACAAATATGTTTTTTCAAAGGTAAGTAAATTTTATTTATATTGAATAAATGATTTTAATAATTAATAATAACATTATTATTATAATATAATGATAATCAAACTGAACAAAAGTGGTCTGGTTTTGTTTTTGTTTTTGGTTTATTATTTATTATGAGCTAAATTACTTCCATTTCATTATTGTTTAAACAGCTTTTCATTAATCTTTCTTATTATAATTACAGTGCTAAATAATTATCTAAATGTAATTATAGATATAATCTTTATATTCAAATAGCATTTTTTTGGTAGTGATTTTCCAGACCCAATAACTGCTGACCCTTATGATTTTCAAAAACCAAGAAAACGACCAAAAGAAAGTTAAGGGAACAATTGCCTGTTAAAACAAAAATAAGCAAACTTTCAGCAGCAGAGACAATTGTAAGTCTTCAAGATGATGAGCAGCCTTCACATTCGACTTCAGATCAAAATGAACCTGTTATGTATATTGCTGAACCTTTACCAGAGCTGAATCCAATACCTCCAGAAGATCCATTTGACTTTGGGAACTATGATTTGTTATGCGAAAATTGTGGCTATAAACTTGAATTTAGATATAAAAGGGAAAAAATAAATTCCAAAGACATAATTTTATTAAAGAAATATTATCAACTGACAAAGTATGTTTCCATTTCACTGGCGTTCCAACTGTAAAAGTTTTAAAAAGTATTTATTCCTGGATTGAACCCGCAGCTAAAGATGTAAAACTATGGAGAAAGGACTACAAAAGGACACCCTTAAGGGAGCAGGGGAGAAGACGTACTGTCACGACATTATTTGAAGATTTCATATTAAAATTAGTCAGAATTAAACAGGATTTGAATTGAGCCACCTAGGGTTTTTGTTTGGTGTCTCACCGAGTCATGTTAGTAGAATGATCCCATCCTCAAACATGGAATAACCTTCCATTTTCTGATAGTTTCTAAGTTTTTCAGATCAAACTCTTTAAATGTCAAAAGATAATTGTAAAGTCAAAAATTGAAATAGGAGGTAAGATTGATAAATCGGATGACAAGTTTTGCAAAATAGCTAAATTTTTCATTAATTTTCCTTCTGTTTTTTTTAAGTTTATCATTGAGCCAGTCTTTGTTTTGATTTAATCCGCCAGGGTCAATTTCCAAATTAATATCAACAGCTGCCTCACATAATTTCAATAGTTCATGTCTTCTACTGTTTGATGCTATTACTCCTCTATCTTTTAAAAATTTCTGCAAATCTGATACTTTTAAAATATTAAAATTATAATCCATTTTTCATTACAAGTGTATTATTTTTCCCATGTGGTACAATGTTAATCTGTGAAGCTGATAAGAATGTTTGTACCAACTGCACGTGACTTAACACAGATGTTACTATGGAGATAAGATTTCTGCAAATCCACTATTCCCCATGCCCATTAGTATAATATCAAATCTGATTGAATGTCCACTGATGTAAAATCTACAACCTACAGTTTAAAGTCCTGAGGGTTTCATTAGAATGGATACAACTGAATTTTATTAAAAAAATGTATGTGTCAATGTCAGTAAACCAGAATTACAGTAACACCGACTGACGTCAACATTTATCTCCAAAATTGTAAAAAAATTATATTGTTTCAGTAAATCAACTGGTTAAGATACATGTATATGAATTTTACCAACACTATCAATCTATTAAAATGAACAAAACATTTCATTTGTACATATGTAAACATTATGAAAAAGTGGTTTGATATTAAAAAATGCTTTACCTCGATGCTTCCAGAAAAATAATTAAATTATAAATATCAAAATAAACTTACTTTTGCAGTCATTTTCAGAGTCAGATCCAGTAAAAGTGGTGTTTTTGTTTGAACTACATTGTTTACAAGATGCCTGAGCACGTTGTGGTTGGTACGTCCCATAAGCACAAGGAGAACAAGAATCACCATTAATATAATATCCTGGTTTACAGTCCACTGTTAAAAGCAACATAAGTAAATGTGAAAAAGAAGCATATGTCATTGTTTGTTTGTTTTGGGTTTAATGCCAATTTCAACAATTCTTCAGCTATATTGTGGTGTCCAGTGTTTATTGCTGAGGAAGTCAGAGTGCCCAGAGAAAACCCCTTACCTTCCGCAGGATAAAATGACAATCCTTGTTAATTAAGATTGGAGTGGAGCACACCCTGCCTGAAGTGGGACTCCAACCCGCACCCTCAGTGTTGACAGACCACATGATCAATGGTAGTCATTTTTCAGAACATTTGCAGAAGATGGTACCTATTTTGTTTAATCAACTCCTCCTACAGCTCTCAACAAGACCAATAAAATTTCACTGAAAGATTGCAGTTGTGCCCTGATCTTGTTCAAGGAATCTTTTCTCATTTTTTTAGACATGGACATGGGAACATCTTTCAATAAATTTTATAGATGATGTACTGTTTTTGTGCAATCAACTCTTCCCTTTTTTGACACAGACCCAAAACTTTTTTCTAACAAATTATACAGTATTCCACATTTGATAAGGCACTTGCTGCAAAACCACCACTTCAGACTTGCAAGATTTTTGTGTTGACAGACCACGTGATCAATAGTAAACGAACTACCTTGACCACTCGGCCACCAAGGCCCCTTGTTTGATTATGCAGATTATACATAAAATTTATATCCCTGTATACTGAATAGGGATTTTTTTTTATGTCCTATTATAATTTTTGATAATTGTTAGACCCTTTTTATACAGCTTTATAACAAGCAAGTTTACAGTTTAAAACTTACAGATACAGTTAGTGTTGTCAGCACTTGATGTATAATTTTGTGGACATGCTGTACATTTCTGAATCCCTGCATTAGATTTGTAGAACCCTTTCTTACATTTTATGCAGTTTGGACCTTCTGTTCCTGCTGAGCAAATCACTGAAAACAAAAAATTTTTTTTTATCAGTATCTTGATACTGTCATAACTATTCATAAACAAATATTTAGCAGATATTTCATATTAATATACTGAAGCATTTGTATTGGTTGAAACAAAAAAGGAAATTTCTGTAATGGAGCATAAATGGAAAAGCAAGATATCAATAGGTGTAAAAAAATTTCTTCAAACATTGACCAACTTTATGTCAAATGTTAAATTCAAATGAAGATTATGCAACTAAGTTACTGAACAATAATATACAATTTTGGAAATATTGCCCTCTTTAGAGGACTGTAACAGTTTTATAATAACGAACAGTGGAGAAATTGGAACTTCATTGCACATCATTCAATGCTTCAGGTGTTTGAAAATGGAAGTCTCTATCGAGGGTCTGGAAACAGTCATATTTGCCAGACATGTCCGACATTTACATTAAAATGTCCAACTAAGGTTTAGTCAAATTGGACATCCAAAAAAGTGATATTTAACTTGGTCAATAATATAAATATCTTTTAGTTGGTTTTAATGCCTTTAATTTCCGCTAGATATAAATATTTTATTAAAAAATCAACCCTAAGGCTATTTCCCGTCTCTGACACATGTGTTTATTGAGTTATCCTTCACTCCAGTCCAGTGTTAATTACGTATAATGGTTTCTCTAATTTTGACGTAATATTTCAACCGCTAGACCGAGGTGTGGAAAAAATATTTCTCGTCACTAGTGAATTTGTTGTTCTCAGCAGTTGATTGGTTAAAAATAATAACGTCACAATAAGAACTCATGACGTCATAAACAAAACACCTTCCATTTACCGCGTATTTAAGTCATGAACGTAAAATTAGGGTTGGGAGAATTAGTACTTCGTTTCGCAAACTACTTTTTAAAATTAGAGAAACAGAATCTTACATTAGTACTCTTGGATTATCGAGATTGGAGAAATCCGATAATCCACTCGTACCAATGTAAGATCCTATATTAACAAAACCTAATTATGAGTACAGATCTGTTTCATCCATTTGGTAGAATATGTTATTGCAACAGTATTTTGAAACAATAGGAATGAATTGGTTGTATGTTATATTGCTTAGAAAATATGACAACTTGATGGAAAAACATGTGTGGTCAAAATTGTACATCGTGCATGTGCCAATGTACCTGAGATACATAAATCTTGGGAAAATCAATTCAAATTAAATTCTGAAATGATGAGAACAAAACTGAATATTTAATTCTTTAAATAATAACTTGTAAACAACGTGGTCCATCACAGAGTAGCGTATAAATTCAATTCTGTTCCGAACTTGATGTAATTTTGTAACAACTTCCTACTTCCGGTTAATGAGAATTTCTCACGACGTTCATAAAAAAACGTTGTTTGCCATTACTTTGTTGAATAGACAACATGTCATCTTATAATAAAGAAATTTTAGGAAGCAGACTGTGTTCCTACGTATATTTCCTTTATTGCACGATGCATATATCATAGGAACCCACCACAAAACAACAACTAATATCTACCACGGTCTTGAACAAAATTAAAAAGACCTTAATTCTGAACTTTAAGCATAAGCACATACACATCCCAGCTTAAGCAAACACAATAAAAAGTAAGTATTAATGCTTAACCTTACTTAGCCTGCCTAAGTTTGAAGACCATTAAAATGTCCGGCATGACGCAGGAAAATTTCCAGGGCCTTGGGGTCTATCTGTACCTAATAGAAACTGTTAAACATGACAGTGCAGCTTTTGTTCCCTTTTTCTTTGCTGTCATGAAGCCAGTGTATACCATCTTCACTCGATAAATCAAATCTGCCCTGCTGCCATTATTGTTTACAAACAACCATGACATCATTTACTCAAATGCCAAATGCAATAAGAGGCCCCAAAGGTTACTTACTGGGGAATAATAGGGTTATTTTTGAGTCATGAAAATTTTAAAAGGTTATTCCTTGACGGTAAAAAATTAGATGCAATATATCCAGATTATTTAATGTCATGTGGCTTTCTATTAGTCAATATTATTGTTTCTTCATAAAGTAAGGTATAATAATATAAATATTCTGCCTTTGATGGCAGGAGTTATGGTAGATTACTTCATTTGGACACATTAACCTTAATATTGTTTGGTAGTGTGATAACCTAAACATCTAAAACTAAAGCATCACATATTTATATTATATACTAAATAGATATTTTTTGTGCTTTGTCTTCTTGTAGTCCTTCAAAAACTAAATATATATTTCGGTTTAAAAAAAATCAATTTATAAAATTTGTTTGTATAGTTCAAGGAAACATATAAATCTGTGACATAATACATGCTTTTTATGTTCAAGACTTGTCCCCATGATAACATAAACATAAGTCCCAATTATATACAAGTAATTATAATTAAATAGACATTATGAGTTAGTACCTGTTGGTTTTTATTGGGTAAGGATTACTCTGTTTTTTCTGTTTTTGTGTTTTTGGTTTTTTTTGTTGCATTGTATATGTACGTCTATATCTGGATTTGTAACTATTTCTTGATTTTTGGCTGTTGTTTTTGTTCGGTCGGTTTTCTTTGCTATTTTTCTTAAGACATTCAAATATGTTTAACCCTTCCACAGCCTGCCAGGACAAATGAACAGATGAACAAGGTAATTCCTACATACCACCCTAATTTTGTTGAAACAATAATTAAATCCTCCCAAAACTCTAATCACCTTGACAATCCTCTGCTTTAGTAGATCCTGTTTTATCTGTATCATATTTGGCTGGGCAGGTCACACATGTTGTCTGGTTATATCCAGGTTGATAGGATCCTTTGGAACATTCTGCGCATTTACCATTACTGATGAAAAATCCAGGGGAGCAATTTACTGAAAAAAAAAACCAACATGTGAAAAATACAATGATCAACAAAACACCATATTTTAACAGTGACAAAAATAAAGAAAAGAAAATAGTGAGCTTTTGTATATATTTTATTTCTGCATCAACTCTATTTACATTGGGTTATGCCAATAATGCACTTGATACAACCATGTACCGGTAAGTCAACATGAGAAAAGTTACAGGACTACGTCAAAATAAGTGTAGATCTAATATATGGTTGGTTACTGTATTCATGTGAATGTGAAAAACATTGAAACTATTTTTAGATCCACAAAATGGATGTTTAATTAGAAATTTAAACACATTTATACTTGTTTTCAACAACAGTTTCTACACAAAGAACAATACAATACTGAAATATTAAGCTCTACTCACAACTCATTTTAGAATAAACACTAAGATAACTTTAATACCAGCACTGTTATTTTATAACTGCTTCATGTGGTTGAGTATAATTACTAACCATTACCATTATGACTGTCATAACGGTACCAATTTTGTCTTTGAAATTGTGTTTTTTGCTTTGTTTTCTCATGTTTAATTTTGGTGCCAAATAAACTGAAACATAAAATTTTATACAGGTCTCCAAGCCATGCCCAGCAGTATATACATTGATAGTCTGCATTGGAAAGTATCCTGTTTAGATTATACTTACAAATGTCACACTGTGTTCGGTCCTCAGTGGATGTAAACTGTTCAGGACATTTCATACAAGGTACCAAACCAGCAGCAGGTTTATAGTATCCAGCATTGCACTTAGAACATGTAGTCTGCCCTTCCTGTCCAGCACCACAGCTTACTATAATCAAAACAAGATTATAAGATCACCTTTTTTTATTGAATGATTGAATGTTTGCTTAATGTCCAGCGAACAAGATTTTTTCAAAGTCAGTGTTGTTGTAAGGTGTTTTTAATTTTGGGTCTTTTTATCAATGGATTTTAGCTACAATAAAAAATCTCAAACAAGTAACTTTCATCCTATCCTGTATAAAACCCCTAACTTCTCCATATCAGTTCATATAATTCACGATTTATTTCCCTGTCCTCAATGTTTTAACCACTGCATGATCAAACCTAAACAAATTTAAAACAGAAATCATATTATTTGAATTTCTAAATGTTATTTTGAGCAATTTGAAGAAAAAAAATCTGAAATATGTCCTGGAAGTCACACATAATGTCATGTTGTTTTGATCATGTGATTTACATGTAAAAAAGAACTGAACAGCTATATAAACACTTCAAAATTTATTGTGCAGTATCTTCAACCATTTGTCAAACAATGCATTTATTTTATTAATTTAGAAATAAAATATCACATATAATCCTAAACAGATTTGAATTCACATAGTAACATTATGATTAACTGACAATTTTCTTCAAGTCTGATTTTTGTAACTTACTCTGACAGTCAGTAGCATTTGTTGATGCAGTTGAGTTGGTTTTCAGATTGTTTTTACATGGAATACAAGCTGTTTGATCAGGATATGGCTGGTATGTTCCTATTTTACAAGGGCGACAACTCGATCCTAGTATGTAATAACCAGGCCTACATTTTGTGGCTCCACGACCACAAACAAATGTTTGTACGGTTTCTGTCATATTAACATCTGATCCCATAGTGGCTCCTTGAATCTGGCTAATCAGATTCTCTACTGCTGTTACAACATCTTTATCTTTCTGATAATCCTGGTACAACGTTTGGAACTAAAATCAAGAAAAGAGCTGTATATGAAGAAATAAAATAAAAATATATCTAATGACCTATGTGCCAAGATTAATGTTATCATAAGAAAACTGCATGTTCATATGTAATTTTACCTTAATATCTTATTTAAATATGCTTATAAGCAATTTTATGAAAAATCTGCAAAATGGTTCACATTACTCAACAATGTTCAACTACCGGTACTTCTTTTCCTATGCTAGACTTAATTTAACCTTATTTGGCTGAAAAATATAGCAGATTCAGCCAATTGAAGAATTAAGTATTTAAATTGACTTACTATCTTGGAAAAAAGGTATTGATACCAGATTTTAGGATTACTGATGCTAAAATTAGCCTCTCGGTTTTTGAAAGGAGTTTGTAATTGTTAAAAAAACCATATATGTGTCAAGGATTGGTAAATTAGTAATATTTGTTAGGAACCAGAATAAATGTGCAAGTCTTTCTCATGGTTGCTGTTCAATTTTGGCCTCATTTGGACAAGAAATAAAACAATCAAATTTGATAAAACATTTATATATTTATTAATGGTACTATCTTGGACAGAGGGTGGTGCATTAAATATTATTAAGAAAGACCATTCATGAATCATCTGGAACTCAGGGTTTGTTTAAAATTGACCAACTAGTTTCAGATAAGAAGATTTTATAAAAGGTTATGACAGGCTAAGAACATAAAAATAGCTTATAGTAAGTGTTGACATATTCTGGAGAGGGTTTTTTGCGTGAAAAATGAAAACTACTGTAGATCAAGAAGAGTTCTTTTTGAAATTAATAATAATTTCTTCGAGATATTCCACGTTTTGAAATATGACAGCTTTTTAATTTTTAAAGAGCGATTTTCCATACTAAAATTTGACCTCAATAAGTACGGAAGTGTACTTTAGGAACAATTGATTGTTCTCTACTCGAAATCCTTTGGATGATGTCGTCTTCAGTTTAGGCGGGAAAAGTTGAGCAGTTTGTCCGAATACCATTGAACATCAGGACAGCAGACAAACATTTGTAAACATTGTAAGGTCCCTTTAGAAACAAAATGGCCGACTTATGTAAAATTCCCAATGCAAAAGTCAAGGACGATTTTTCCAAGGAGGTTTGACATTTAGTATTAGTAGATCTCTTGGTCAGGTAAACTACAAATTTTGTATCAGTCTTTTCAGTGCATCGTTGCTAATGAATTTATGTAGACCAAAACCTTAATTTAAATATTAATTTATAAGCAATCAAAACTGCCCTGTTAAAGAAAACATTGTACATTTTAAGAAACTTACATCAGATAACACCTGTAAGAATGCTGCAGGGTCTGTTATAAATGCTTTTCCAGCATTCTGCTCAATAAACTTAATAATCTGCAATACACATAATACTCAATTAAAAAATTGATATGAAAATAAGATATAACCAAGATAGATATACATTATGCCAGCCTTTACAAACAATAGACTTGTGTTTACTTTGTTTCAAAACTTTTTAACTTTTTATTTTGAACAGATTCAATGTATAACATATCTTTTTTAAAAATACAGTTTTAAAGTTTTTTTGTGTTCTTTCGTACATCTTTTTAAAAACTATTTTCTAATGACTTTTGTCAATAGATAATAATAGTGTATTGACTCGACCAATAAAGCAGAAAAAGGTTATGTAAGGCAAAGAAACATGGGAATTTCAACAGCTCTGCTGAGCAATATTCCTTTTTCAGGCCGATTGCCAGTACTTCTATGATCAATTCCTCAAAATTATGTTTAACCCGCAGTTGCACATTATTTAGCAATATGGTAAATACATGTAGTTATATAATTAAATTTTTTTTTTAAATGGCCTAAAAATTGAACTCTGTAATGGGCCACTACACATTGAATACAGTAGCATATAATTATTAGTAATCTTGTACCTTTAAGTTTGTTACATATTAATTATTAGTATTTATTTCGCGAGACAAGGATTATCAGGTCTATATCAGATGAGCTCGTAGATATAGAGCTCTATCTACACTATAGCCTATCTACACTTTCAAGACACGTTTATCGCCGAAATTCGTGCGTACTGCCATACAAAAAGGGGGGTATTGTATATACATTGTTCGTTATACTTATTTCAGGAGATGAATAAGATACTCTCTAGATACTGATTATGTGTTGCGTTTTATATTTTGTAACACTTCTTAGTGTCTGGACAGGTCTGATTAATTGCAGCATAGATGTATTGTTTTTTTCGTGATGTTTGTTTTCCTTAATATTAATGAGCTTTGGTCAGTGAAGTGCGATTGGTCAAAAAGTAAGGCAGATTCTTCTGCAATGTGTTCGCGCATGACAAATGACCAACAGCTGATAATTTCTAGTATCCCTAGTCGTTGTTCTTCTGAGCGTTGATACTAATTTTATTGGTAGTAAAGATCAAAGGAAATTGTAACAAATTACCGATAAAATAGAATTCTGCATTCAAAGAAATCGTCCCAAGACATGATAATCCATCAGCATTCACCATTGTTTAATTTCAGACAGTAAGAATTGTGATGTCTCGGATGTGTCTCCGTCTATGACTTAAAATATACTGTCACTCATTTCAGCTGATTTAATAAGGCAATTGTATTATAACAAGTCAGATAAATGTTTTACCTCTTGAGAAGTTCTGGTGGTGTTTAGAGCTGATGTAAATATGTTGTACAAGTTGGTAAACTGTGGTAGCGACAAATTACATAACTGAGACTGGACAGTGTCTCGTAACGATTCTGTTGGGAATGTAAATGATTGATTAAACAGATTTCCTTCACAAACCAGTCCACGGACATCATTAACTGTGGCATTCATAGTCGTAGAGCGATTTATTGAAACACTGCATTCACCAAAATCTAGAAGTAAACCTAATGGTGCCTAAAATAAATAAGTTAAGATGTCATGAAGTACTTTTTATAATGGCAAAAATATCCAGAGGATATTACTTAAACCCAGCAGTCTTCTTTTGTATTTTACTATTTATTCATTTGACCATAAATGATTGATTGATTGTTGTTTAATGTCCAGCTATATTCAAAACGCAAAAATTATTAAAATTAAGCCATTCTGTGTCTAGAATGGCTGTGTCTTGAATGACAATGTCAAGGGCTTTGTTGTTGGAAACTCCAAAAATCAGGTGCACAACTGCACTTTTTGACAAAGGATTCTGCAAAAGTTTCATCAAATCCAAGATAGGTATCCCCTATGTAGAAAGGCATTATGTGACCAAGATTCCATTAAAATTACAACTACCAGTATATGAAAAGTATACCTCCACTGCTGAGAGTTAAAGGTTGATGTGTTAGTGGCAAAGTTTTTTTAAGAAAGTATAATGTAAGATACAGATGATGCCCCCCCACCAGATCAGCGACATGAGCAGTGTGTTGCAACAGGCAGAAATTTCAAGAAATTTGAATGAAAATCAAAATCCATTGTTTCTGCACACTTTTATTATGTGAACAAACATTCTTCCAAATGATTATTGATTAATATTTAATGAAAATTTAAATCCTTTACACCATATACAAACATTCTGCAAAATAAAAAATGTTGTAGCCCTAAAACTATAGTAGTTAGCTTAACAAGTCAACCTGGATGGGCAGGGTTAAATTAATATGAAGACCGAATCAAAAAATCATATTTACAAGAATAAGAACCATGTACCGATATTTAAAATATTTAGCTTGTGCATTATTATGTGTGTCCCCCCCTCCCCTGAAGAATTCCCCAAATAATAAGACAAGCACATTTCCATTGCAACTTAGCTTTTAAATAACAATGTATAAGATCACAATGGGGTATACTTTCCAGCTGTTACTGATAAAGAGCTTTAAAGAGAACAGTTTGAAGCCGGTTCCTAAACAGCTATTATCTGCAGTTAGAATTGATTGATAGAAAATATCTAACAGGTCATTGTATTTTGACTACAATTATAAATAACTATTATATAAAAAAAACCTAGTGTATGTTCTGAATACTATATGTTATTCGGAATCTTCACAGGGGATACGGGTTCATATTCCTTGTCTATGTTTTATATTCCCTGAGCCAGAGGAGAAGGGAATATAGAATACAGACAGGGAATATGAACCTGTATCCCATGTGAAGCCAGAATAACAATTATATTCTGTTGAAGTCTTCTTGTACTAATATTATTGAGTATATAATTATATATATTGATTAGACATTTCTCATGCTTGAAGAAAAAAATGTGTTTGGACCACCACTATCGAAGAACTTATCATTTAACACATTTAAGCTTATGAATACTGCACCCTACCTGTTTAATAAATGATTTTTTTTTACTGGTATGTGTATTGTGTATAATATGACTTTTTATTCCCAGCAAAACTTTTTATGATTAATTTCACCTTCGAGGTAAGATGCAAACGCTTTTGATTTCCATTTTAGCAGACTACTAATCAGAACATCTCACGGCCATACCTGTCAAGGGTCGGGAAAGTGACCTCTGAGGTAAGTGATCTATATTTTGAACTATTTTCAGTGATTTCAAAGACGTCACAAGTTCTTGACTTTTCAGTTCATTCATTTGAGTGGATTATCATTGACGTTTAGTTGACTGTTACTGATGATGTCATATTGTAAACAGATACTTCACCATTTAAACGTTGTCGGAGAAGGAATTTTTTGGCAGTGTTAGCAATTTAAGTTCAAAAAAATATAATCTTCTATCCGATTTTTAGCTCTGCTTCAATAAAGATTTGTATAATTGAATAATTAAAGGATAATCTATTTCATCGCACTAAAATAATGTTGCTGTGTAAACAGGCTAACCGTATCACATTTGGACAGATTTTTGGTCCATATCCATACACTTACCTCCGAGATTACTTTCCGACCATAGGCGGAAATAACTGAGGTGATCCGATTGGCAGACTACAAGTTATCGGTTATCTCCCTTGTTAATTTCAAGGCAAATCACAGACGGAGATGATATATTCCGTAAACTGCATGTATTTAAAAATGATATTTCATATCTTTATATTATACTAAACTATTTATATTATGTAAAACAAATAAATTAGTCAATGAATAGACGCCATTTCGAAACTGGTTTCAATATCCCCAGGGTTTCACAGGGAATACAGTATGATATTCTCTTTCTTGATTAACCAATCAAATTGTAGGGATTTACTGGATACATTACTTCAACAGAATATACTGTTGTATTCCTAGAAATCTACAAGCAACTATCCAGATGTACAGTTTTAATTTTGTACTGAAAATGGCAGATACATGTGTAATCTGTTTCTCAGTCATGTAATTTAATATTAAAAATAAAATAATGAAATGATTTTCTTGTGGTATTATATGTAAATTAATATTTTTCAGATCATCCTGAAAATTTAACTTGACCTTTATTTTATTGTTCTAAATAGCTGTGCAAAATATCATTCAAATCCGTTGACGTGTTTACAAGTTATCATCTGGAAACCTTTGGGGGACAGACAAACAGACGGACAGACACCGAACGAAACAGAGGGTATAACATAATACCTCAGCGCTTCGTGTGGCGGGGTATAAAAACCAAACTTGATTTATTTACTTACACCTGGACTAATGGTTGCATTTAGTAGTTGATCTACTACACTTGGAGACAACCCAATGCTGCTGTTGGCTATCTGATTCCTCACGTCAGATGGGTTAGCAATAATGTGTCCAATTGGTATACCGCCTGTAAAGGATACACACACACTAACAAGTAAATGTTCTAAATAAATACATTCATGCACAAACACAACACAATGCAGTAATTATTCATTGGCTATATTATATTTGGCTTGTAAGTATTAAAAATAACCTATTTAGCTTAACAAAAGACAGTATAGCTACTGGTCATCAAGCACAATTAATAAAAAAAAAATATATAATCACTCATGCATATCAAACATTATGAGTGTTAAACTTCAAAACAAGTTTCGCACACTTTTTCTTCTGCACTTAATATAGGTTTTGACAAGACAAGGTAAGGAAATCATGCTTTATTCATAATTATCATTTATTGAGAAACCAGCAATGTGATTCAGTGGCCAATACATTTTTGGTGAATTATGTATTTTAGACTTTTGTGTAGGAAAACTGGTAGATTCAGAAATTGAATTTTCATTCATAAAAGTGTTCTGCAGAAAAAAAAATATGCAATTTTTGATTCTTTTAGGGATTGGTTGGCATGTTTCTCTACCAAATATTAATATACTCAATTTTTCCATGCAAAGTATGACAAAATACTCCCTGGCACCAACCAAGTTCAGATGACATCTGCACTCTCATGCACAACATTTACTTTGTTGCATCAGCAACAATAGATCAAGAATTATGCAGTGCATAATTGGTGTCCGAGTCGCAATTAATAAAACCACATCTACTCACAATGTCGGTTTTCTTTAACAAACAGAGAAAAATCCTTCAAAGACAGAAATGGCCAGATTTCATTTAACAGGAAGTAGGTGAGTGACAGACCTGAAATCGAATCCGACGTTATGGGAGCTGAGAAAACTTACGAAAATTTTCCCTCAGCCTGCCCCCCATTCACCATATTATAACCCAGATTTTCACACCGTGAAATCCGGCCAAAAATGAGAATTTGTTCCATCTTTCCTTATTTTCTTTGTATGACCGCGGCACAAATTGTTTTCTAATAAAAAGTATGGAAATAGGTTTCATAATAAAGCTAACAGAATACACTTAAATGTATTAGCCACAGAATCCTATCACCAGCTTGTCCATGAAAAAATTATAAAGAATATAACTAAATACCTTCCTAGTCTTGTCAAAATATTTTTTTATCCCTTCCTTGTTTCACAATTTCTTCTCATAAGTTTGTTGGTGCATGAGTGTGATTACCAGCCATGTGTTAATTGTCTGAACAAAAACCAGATGTCTACAGAATCATTCTGAGACTACTGTTTGTTAGTTTATATAGTGTTAAATGCCACTTTCAGCAATTTTTCAGGTGTATTGTGGCACCCAGTTTTTATTGGAGAAGAAAGCAGGAATACACACACCAAAATCCCTGACATTCAGTAGGAAAAATGTCAATCTTTGTTAGTTAAGCCTGAAGTCAAGCAGACCATGCCCACAGTAAGACTCAAACCTGCAACCTCAATGTTGACAGTCATATGATTAATAATAATACCTCAACCATTTGGCCACCATGGCCGATTTAAAAGTTGATACATACAGAATATAAGGCAATTGGTTTTTGGTAGTGGCTTTCTTACAGTGTACCTCAGGTGAGCCAGTTAGGACAAACCTGAGATATCACCGTGAGAAAGCCACTACCTAAAACAAATTGCTTTATATTTTGTTTATCTGTATTTATAACCAAGAATATATCATGATAAAATCCAGGCAAAAGTTTGCAAAAAATACAGAATCAATACCGGTATGTTATTTAAAACATTTTCAGAGGGACTATTTCGTCTAAGTGATCTGTGAAAAATGGTGCCCTACATTATATAGCATTTACGTCATTCAACCGGAATGTGGTGTAATGAGTGGACTTTTGTTTCATTAATACTGTGTAAGGTTACAAAGTAAGTCATTTTTAATTGTTCATGTAAAAATTTGTGAATAAGAATCTTTTATTTTACTATTAATTATAATATGGGGTGTCAAATTTTGTGTTTTTAATATTTTGCTCTCTGAGGAACTGTATTATTTCAAATTTATGTTGCCATTTTTCTTACCAATTTTCCAATGTGGTGTCAGTTTCACTTTTTATTGTTTTCTATATTTTGTATTTTATATCGATATCATTAATGGTAACTGTTTGGTGCTGTGTTATTTTTAATTTTCACTACTTTGCAGTGGCCAGGGGAGATACCCTTTACACATCATTTATTTAGAATCAATTTTAATTATAAAGCATTGATGTGCAGACAGTATGTGATGAGTTGTAGGTTCTTCGTGTTGTGCGAATTTTTCTGCCGTAATGGTCCTATTACAGTTTTGTGATTTGTCGGATTAACCAAAATAAAATGGCGAGATTAATCGCAAGTTCTTCTGGTGAATGAACAAGAATTTTGGATTTTTCATTTGCTGTTGAATATTGATGTTTGTACAATTTGAACAGTTTTGTTCAGATTATTTTGATTGTTAACGTAAGGTAGCTGCTTAAACGTAGCTCTGGTGGTCCAGAACGAAGGGCAGAGAGTATTGCATGTCATTTTCTAAACCGTTAAAACAAAAGGGTGCTGTAGGGGGTCTATAATACATGCAGACGTATTTAATGCAAGTGCTATACGGGCGAGAATGCTTTATTTCTAGGAAAATGTGTAATATTTGATGTCTTGTTTGTTCGTTTTCATTGGGGGAGGGGTTTAGATCGTGTTTTATTTTATTTTGCCTTTTTTGTTTACTTTTTAACAGAATGTTACTGTGACATAATTATTTTTGATTCCTCCACCTTTAGTCACCCATGCCCGGTATTTTTTGTATCACTACTAGTATGCTGCGGCAAGCATTATCAAATGGCACCCATCAAAGGAAAATAACACAAATTACCGATTAATATATATTTATCATAGTGCTGCTAGTTATTCTTTCCCTTATACACCTATCAGTTAAAGATAAATTTTGTAATGATATGGCATGTGAAATCTTATGTTGCATTAACTTTTCTCTGAAAAATACTAACCAGTAGTACTGCCATCTCTAATCATACCAAGAACCTTAGATAAAGTTCTCCAATCTTCAACCAAATTCAGGATCAGAGAAGGTTCCAATATCTGTCCTATATCTGTCAAAATTTTTGTAATCCTGAAAAAGAACCAAGACATGACAAATCAAAATCATAAGAATGTAGACATAGTAAAATACATGTACAAGTATGAGAACCTGTTACTGTTGACTGGACTAAACTGAATGATCTTAAATGCTGCTTTCCACTGTAATTCAGCCATTTATGTACTGCATACTGATCTGAATGGAAGGGAAGCATATACAGTAGCTTGTAGGGTAAAGCTGACATTCACCAATTGCATGTTTCTGTGCAGACAGTTTTGGGAAGCAGAGGAGGCCATGTTTCCAACAGGGAACTGCTAGCACACATCAGTTTACTGGTATACATGTGTCATGATGACTGGAAGCCTTATACCAATAGTGTAGTACAAACGTGTAACTATAAACTTATCACATGATTTCACATAATGTGTACCCTTCTAAAAGCATGGGCCATAGCCTTAAAAATTGCAAAGTCTAAAATGACCAAGCTGCAAAGCAAGTGCCTTAATAAATAGAACATGGTTATTAATTTCTTGGAAAAAGGTTTTGGCTCTGTGTATGTTCTGAAAATATTTTGAAAAATGACTAAGTTCCCAAGTCTGGAAAATAAGGAAAAAATCCTTGAACAATTCCATAATCATGATAATAGCAGATGCACAACTTTAAAATATGTGCAACCTCTTTGTGAAATTTTAGAGATCTGGGTTGACAACTGTAGAACTTATATGTACTGTATTATGCAAATGTTCTAAAAATTGACTTAAGTTTCCAGGTCAGGAAAATTAGGAAAAAAAATCCCCTAATTAACAATTCCATAATCAGGGGCACAACTTCAATGCATGTGCAATCTGTCTGTGAAGTTTCAAACATCTGGGTGTGTTAAAAATAGACAGAGTTGATTACACAAAATAGGCATGTCTTCTGAACATGTTCTGAAAAATGACAAGTTCCAAAATTTTGAAAATTAGGAAAAAAAACCCCGAAACACTTCCATAACAGCAGGTGCACAACTTCAATACATGTGCAATCTTTCTTTAAAGTTGCAGAGGTCTGGGTTGAAAACTGTAGGAGAAGTTGAATAAACAAAAAAAGTTTACATTGACAAGTGTAATAAATCTATGATTGTATAAACTTAAACTTTTTTAGTTTTTATTTTATTGTATGTCCATTTATGACATGTTTTCAATTAACAACTGAACAGACTTCTTTATTTTCTTCTTATGAAAGAACTACAGTGATCCTGGCTTACTATATCCTATTATTTTCCAGCTAACACCTTATGACATATAAAGTGAACAAATTAAATTTACAATATAACTACATGTATCTAAGGTTATGCACAAAATGCTACTTAGTTATGAGTGTTGACATAAGTTATAAACAAAAATAAAACCTTTATCATATAGAGATTAACTGTTAAATGTGTCAAGCATTTAAGAATTATATATTGCATGTTGTTGAAGGTTTAAGAAATAAATAGAATTTATTAAGATTTAAAAAAGGGGTTTAATAGTTCTCATAGGTTTTACCAAATCTGGCAACTTTTCATGACAATGTACCAATTTAAATTTCTGTTCTATTCTGAACAACTGAACTATTATTATTAATTCAAATTTTACAAAACTATCAAAGGATAACTTTCTATTCGTGTGTACAGAAATATGTCATGCATGTCAGTGAAAAGCTTTAATTTTGTGTATGAATACTGAAAAGTATACAAATAACTAGGAGCAATCTACTTAAAAATAAAGCAGGTCAACTTTCATCACTACCTGTACATTTAAGTCTTATATTTGGACATCAATGTTAAAGCTTTTAACAGAGTACAATAATCTGAGAATTGTTGGGTGATTATAATAAAGAGATATATAAAAAAATTGCAATATTTAAAAAATTCTTCATGCACCCAATAATTACCATAATTGAATACAACGTTGCTTTATTTATTTATTTGGAAGCTTAACTATTTAAAGAATATCAGGATTATTATCTCATTTAACAGTATAACATGGAAGGCTAACATTTACATTTATTGGCATAAATACCGGTATATCACTTCAGTAGAATCACATGTTAAAAAAACCTTTAGTGAAAAGCTCATAGCAGAGTACATTTACTATCTACTGATAATGAAACATAGTGTTTTTGAGTCCTTAGGTATTTCCTTTTGTAATGTACATGCAGATTACATAGCATAGAACTTTGAGAACATGAATCCTTTGATCTTTTTTTAGAATAAACAAGAGACGATGAGTATGTATACTCTAGATTGAAACGCTTCAATAATAATGCATGAAGCGCAGAGGTTTTTACCCCTTTGCAGTACTCCCAGTTATTCTAATTATTTTTTTCAGTAATTTTGCACATTTATCCATAATCTGAAACTTAACAATAAAATGTCCGAACCATATTAAAAGAGTTTCTGGCCAGTCTTTTCCTATAAAACATATTTCTGATGCACATTTTATTGATCAAACATTAATAAAAAAAAACATATTCAATATTGTAATACCTTTACAAGGTCACAAAATCACAACCAAAAGCATTTGAAAGCTAATTGTAATACAGCGGAAATGCACTATTCCGGGTGCATTTCCGTGATGCGTATTTTTAGACCCAAATTCTGAATGATTCGGGAAAATTCGTACTGGTCATGTGTGCCTATTAAACGTAAGGAAAAAACAGCCATGCAATAATCAACTACAATAAGAACCAAAAATGCACATAAAAACTCCTCCTTAATTATGTCACATTTTCACTGCAAAACGATAGCACAAGCTTTGCATATCAGTTTTTCATTTGCTTGGTTGAACATCGCTCGCACCATAATAAACACCACCCTCGTTTAAATAGAAAATTATTAATGAGCGGGATCTAGCGGCTTATTCATGTTACAAGAAATTAATAGCACTGCCTATCTTGTTTGACAAACACACTTTCTCATGCTTCATGTTTGAGAGTGTATTTGTCTTACTCAGAAGACTATGCTATGCTATGCTATGCTATGCTATGCTATGCTATGCTATGCTATACTATAATATAATACAAGTGTGGACACAGAAAAATGTCTCGCCTGCATTCCGCATCAGTAACGAAAATAAATTTCATCATAAGAATTACGTAAATAGCATTAAATATCAGCAGCGGCCTGTATACGAAATATTGTCACCATACCATGCATAGTTACAGGGGAACAGCCGTAACCCAAAAACTTTAACGTAGTAGCTGGACCGTGAAATTGAGGTCAAGGTCAGGTGGAAACTAATAGACAGTCATGTACTATTCATCAGTAACCTATATACCAAATATTGTCATCCTACCATGTGTGGTTATAGAGGAACTGGCGTAACCCAAAAACTTTAACGTAGTCGCTGGACCGTGAAATTGAGGTCAAGGTCAGGTGGAACCTACCAGACAGTCATGTACTAGTCATCAGCAACCTATATACCAAAGATTGTCATCCTACCATGCGTGGTAACAGAGTAACTGCCGTAACCCAAAAACTTTAACGTAGTCACTGGTCCGTGAAATTGAGGTCAAGGTCAGGTGACACCTACCAGACAGTCATGTACTAGTCATCAGCAACCTATATACCAAATATTGTCATCCTACCATGCGTGGTTACAGAGGAACTGTCGTAACCCAAAAACTTTAACGTAGTCGCTGGACCGTGAAATTGAGGTCAAGGTCAGGTGACACCTACCAGACAGTCATGTACTAGTCATCAGCAACCTATACACCAAATATTGTCATCCTACCATGCATAGTTACAGAGGAACTGTCGTAACCCAAAAACTTTAACGTAGTCGCTGGACCGTGAAATTGAGGTCAAGGTCATGTGACACCTACCAGACAGTCATGTACTAGTCATCAGCAACCTATACACCAAATATTGTCATCCTACCATGCATAGTTACAGAGGAACTGTCGTAACCCAAAAACTTTAACGTAGTCGCTGGACCGTGAAATTGAGGTCAAGGTCATGTGACACCTACCAGACAGTCATGTACTAGTCATCAGCAACCTATACACCAAATATTGTCATCCTACCATGCGTGGTTACAGAGGAACTGTCGTAACCCAAAAACTTTAACGTAGTCGCTGGACCGTGAAATTGAGGTCAAGGTCAGGTGACACCTACTAGACAGTCATGTACTAATCATCAGCAACCTATACACCAAATATTGTCATCCTACCATGCATAGTTACAGAGGAACTGTCGTAACCCAAAAACTTTAACGTAGTCGCTGGACCGTGAAATTGAGGTCAAGGTCATGTGACACCTACCAGACAGTCATGTACTAGTCATCAGCAACCTCTACACCAAATATTGTCATCCTACCATGCGTAGTTACAGAGGAACTGTCGTAACCCAAAAACTTTAACGTAGTCGCTGAACCGTGAAATTGAGGTCAAGGTCAGGTGACAGGTGACTGACTGGCAAGTACTCATCATAAACTACCTCTGGACCAAATTTGATGGACCTAGGGCT
The DNA here is from genome assembly GCA_944474755.1 of Limnoperna fortunei. NCBI lineage: Eukaryota > Metazoa > Mollusca > Bivalvia > Mytilida > Modiolidae > Limnoperna > Limnoperna fortunei. Next base: position 33,383,649 of record OX104111.1, on the reverse strand, counting down.
TGGGCTTACAAATATATGAAGCAAGATGTCAAGTGTTTACGCCGCCGCCGCCGCCGGATTCCCATACATATGTCTCGCCTCCAGCGACGAAACGTCGCAGCCGAGACAAAAACATTAATAGCTTTTCCATTCTGCTTATTGGTCACTAAAGGTCACCGACTTACAGTTTATCTATTAACTCAATTAATGAACTGTAGAAATGAATTCTTGTGATAACAAGTGTGGACACAGAAAAACGTCTCGCCTGAATTCCGCATAAGTAACGAAAATAAATTTCGTCATAAGCATTACGTAAATAGCATTAATTATGAGCAGAGGCCTGTATACCAATTATTGTCACCATACTATGCATAGTTACAGAGGAACTGTCCTAATACAAAAACTTTAACGAAGTCGCTAAATTGAGGTCAAGGTCAGGTGACACCTACCAGACAATCATTTACTATTCATCAGCAACCTATATACCAAATATTGTCATCCTACCATGCTTGGTTACAGGGGAACAGCAGTAACCTAAAAACTTTAACGTAGTCACTGGACCGTGAAATTGAGGTCAAGGTCAAATGGCACCTACCAGACAGTCATGTACTAGTCATCAGCAACCTATATACCAAATATTGTCATCCTACCATGTGTAGTTACAGAGGAACTGTCGTAACCCAAAAACTTTAACGTAGTCGCTGGACCGTGAAATTGAGGTCAAGGTGGGGTGACACCTACCAGACAGTCATGTACTAGTCATCAGCAATCTATAAACCAAATATTGTCATCCTACCATGCGTAGTTACAGAGGAACTGTCGTAACCCAAAAACTTTAACGTAGTCGCTGGACCGTGAAATTGAGGTCAAGGTCAGGTGACACCTACCAGACAGTCATGTACTAGTCATCAGCAACCTATACACCAAATATTGTCATCCTACCATGCGTAGTTACAGAGGAACTGTCGTAACCCAAAAACTTTAACGTAGTCGCTGGACCGTGAAATTGAGGTCAAGGTCAGGTGACACCAACCAGACAGTCATGTACTAGTCATCAGCAACCTATACACCAAATATTGTCATCCTACCATGCGTAGTTACAGAGGAACTGTCGTAACCCAAAAACTTTAACGTAGTCGCTAGACCGTGAAATTGAGGTCAAGGTCAGGTGACAGGTGACTGACTGGCAAGTACTCATCATAAGCTACCTCTGGACCAAATTTGATGGACCTAGGGCTTGGGCTTACAAAGATATGAAGCAAGATGTCAAGTGTTTACGCCGCCGCCGCCGCCGCCGCCGGATTCCCATACATATGTCTCGCCTCCAGCGACTTTCGTCGCAGGCGAGACAATAACTTATTATATAATCAATACGGAAATTCATCAACTTTGAGTTTGATTACACTTTCTCACTGCTGTGTTCAACATGTACTTACAGTGACTGGGAATTACCAGCAGATGTATACCCAGCAGTTTCACCAGCTGTCACAGTCTGGTAACACTTGAAGTCTGCATTACATATCAGTGATCGTAAAAATGGCCAAGTGCCTGCACTCGGCATAGCAGTTCCATCATAATGGCCTATAATAAAGACAGTGAATTTGAATTTGATCCTTTACAGAACCTATAGCTACAAACTTCAGATTTTAAGCATAATTGTTTTAATGGCGTTTAGCACAATTTTCAGCAATTTTTCAGCTATATCTTGGCATCCAGTTTTATTGGAGGAGAAGCCAGAGTACATGGAGAAAACACTGAAGCTATATTTCCATTTTGTTTTTGTCTAGTTTAATTTGTATTTTGTGCAAATGTAACTTTGTCATGTGCCAACCTGTAGTCCTGTAGACAGAAATATACATTACACATTCACTTTAGAAGTTTTCTAATATTAATAAGGCAAAAATAAGTGGTATTGAACGATTGACAGGCATTATATTCACCGATTGTTTGTTTGTTTGAATGGTGTTTGTTGCTCCTTTCAACATTTTTCAGCTACATCGTGGAGTCCAGTTTTTAATGGAGGAGGAAGCCTAGAAAACCCGGAGAAAACCTCCAACATTCTGTAGGAAAACTGGTTATCTTGATCAAATAATAAACATGAAATAGAACGATTTCCCATAAGGCTACTGTTTAAAAATTTAGTATTTTTTGCAAAGTGTAAAGCTTTTTTTTCTGTTTTACAAATGAAGGCAAACTTGCATTTATGGATCACAAGTGTGGACACAGAAAAATGTTTCGCCTGCATTCCGCATCAGTAACGAAAATAAATTTCGTCATAAGCATTACGTAAATAGCATTAAATATCAGCAGCGGCCTGTATACGAAATATTGTCACCATACCATGCATAGTTAAAGGGGAACAGCCATAACCCAAATACTTTAACTTAGTCGCTGGACCGTGAAATTGAGGTCAAGGTCAGGTGGAACCTACCAGACAGTCATGTACTATTCATCAGCAACCTATATACCAAATATTGTCATCCTACCATGCATAGCTACAGAGAAACTGCCGCAACCCAAAAACTTTAATGTAGTCGCTGGACCGTGAAATTGAGGTCAAGGTCAGGTGACACCTACCAGACAGTCATGTACTCGTCATCAGCAACCTATATACCAAATATTGTCATCCTATCATGTGTTGTTATAGCGGAACTGTCGTAACCCAAAAACTTTAACGTAGTCGCTGGACCGTGAAATTGAGGTCAAGGTCAGGTGGAACCTACCAGACAGTCATGTACCAGTCATCAGCAACCTATATACCAAATATTGTCATCCTACCATGCGTGGTAACAGAGTAACTGCCGTAACCCAAAAACTTTAATGTAGTCACTGGACCGTGAAATTGAGGTCAAGGTCAGATGACACCTACCAGACAGTCATGTACTATTCATCAGCAACGTATATACCAAATATTGTCATCCTACCATGCGTAGTTACAGAGGAACTGTCGTAACCCAAAAACTTTAACGTAGTCACTGGACCGTGAAATTGAGGTCAAGGTCAGGTGACACCTACCAGACAGTCATGTACTAGTCATCAGCAACCTATACACCAAATATTGTCATCCTACCATGCGTAGTTACAGAGGAACTGTCGTAACCCAAAAACTTTAACGCAGTCGCTGGACCGTGAAATTGAGGTCAAGGTCAGGTGACAGGTGACTGACTTGCAATTACTCATCATAAGCTACCTATGGACCAAATTTGATGGACCTAGAGCTTGGGCTTACAAATATATGAAGCAAGATGTCAAGTGTTTAGGCCGCCGCCGCCGGATTCCCAAACATATGTCTCGCTTCCAGCGACTTTCGTCGCAGGCGAGACAAAAAATTGCATACTTTACAAATTTATATACTGAATATATGAAAACGTATTTTTAATTATAGTGGAAGCTTATAAGGAGGGCAAGATAAAATTAAAGTGGTATAAAGTTAAAAACTTCAACACCAATGTTATGATATTTCAACAAGTAACACTGGAACGGTATACGAGCTATAAACAACAAGATATAGACATAAACGACTGAATGACTAATCAATAAATGCATCTTTAATAGTCAAACGAAGTGATCAATAAAAGCACTTATATACATGGAAATGTTCCAGTTTTTCATTTTAACTGACAAAATCCTACATGTACATGGAAATCTTTGCACTAATTTAAACATTATACATAGCCACAATATCAAGAATAATTTGTTATATCATCATGCATTGAACCAACTGAACACAGTTTTTTTCGTATGCATCTGTATTACACAATTTGTATGGACCATTAAAAAGTCAGCCTTATCACCCTCAATCAATCTATTAAAATCCATACACAAATGTAACTTATCAATCTATAATTTGTATGAATTTTTTATGGTCTATTACTGATCATGAGACATTGAGTACCAGTGTACTGTGTAATGTTCTTAAAAATCAATAACGTGATTTATTTCTTAACATGTCAGAACAGATAAAAGTACATGTTATAAAATTTAAAGAAAGTACATTTAAATGCACAAATCTTAACTCAAAACTCTATAAATTATTATCTTTCAAGTCTTCTGCTCATGACTCACTGAAGAAAAAATTCTTGTAGGATCCTATTTCTGAACTTTCCAAACTAGAAATATCCTCTATTTTCCCAATTCTTTCTTCAGTAAAAATTCCCAACAAGACTATTTTCTGATCCTGAACTCACACCTGGCCCAACTTTCAACCAAGAACACAAAAGGAACACTTTATCAGAAATGCTGGTTAATCTTAGTCGTACATGTATTTACTGTTGTATTCAAGGCAGTTCTAGCTCTTTAAAAATGAAATCTTATGAGTAAAATTTTACTGTTAGTCTTTCAGAATAGAGGTAATGATTGTCACATCCCACATGGTCTCTCTAGTGGACAGAGCTAAACAAAAATATAAAATACAAATAGAAAGTCTTGTTTTATAACCTCAATGTCAAAGCTTCAAGTTTTCACAACTGTGACATGTTCAGCATTTATTCTTGATTTCATGAATATGTCGATAAACAAATTTATATTCTCAGAGTCCTTTTTCCAAAATAGTCTGATAAACCCTTGTCATGTGTCACAGTTAATAATAAAAACATAGCACGAGTAATATCATACTACTCATGGAAAAAAGCCTCAAACACTGATTCAAGAAAAACTGCCAAAACACCAATCATAATTACACAGCAAGCTCCATAAATATAAACCTTGAACTTACATTCTGGTTCGTTGATTTTTAGATCTGGTCTAGTTCTAACAATCACAAGAATTAAAAATAACGCAAGAGGAAATACTATCTCTGCAAACAGCCGAAACTGAAAACAGAAAATATACATTATGTTTAGTTTTTCCAAATCATCAACAACATTTGATAAAAGAATTCAAAACAAGTATGGACACATAAATAAGGTCTTGTCTACATATCGTAGCTTCCCGTTTTTATTCACCAAGAGTACCCAGTGAAACCTTCCACCTTTGGCAGGAAACATGTCATTCAAGGTTGTAGTTCTGTTGACTGCACCTTGCCTGAAGTCAGACTCAAACTCACAACCCTGTATAAAAATTATGGTGATCAATAGTAGATGAACTACCTAGACCATATGGTCAAAACAATCATGATTTCTGTATGGGAAAATATGTTTTCAATGTTGTAAGCCAGTTTATAACTTTTATTTTTATATTATAATTGTACTTTTAAATGTTTCTAAATGTACTAAATGCTGACCCACTGTCCCCTTCTACTCCTCTTTTTATGTTTTACTTTTCTAACTGAATATGAACACATTTAGAATAAAAGTATATTAGATTATATACATCTACTAGCATTCAGGACTGTTAGGCAAAATGCCAGTCCAGCTGAGGATCAAGTATCACAAATATTTACTCCTTCATAAGGTTTTAATAGGGGAGTGACGGGGGAAGGCTCCAGAATACTTAACACAAAAATTCAGCTACCTCTCTAAAAATAACCCATATGCATTGAGAAACATTTAGCTAATAAACTTTTTATTCCAAAGGTAAAAGCTGAATTTTAAAAAGTCTTGTGTGCTTTCAGGATTGACGTCATGGAATGAATTGCCACATGATTTAAAAAGCACCGAAAACACACAACTTTTTAAGTATGGTGTCAAAAACTATCTGACTTAAAGTAGAATTTGTAGTGGATTGGGATTTATATGATTTAAATTGTACTGTATACATACACTTTTTCACTTTGAATTGTAAACTTTTAATAAGATTGCTTTGTATTTGTTTTTATGCAAGAGGGTCTCCTGGAAGATTAGTTACAACACTAACTGTGTAACCCTCTTTAAATAAAGACTTTATTGTTATTTTTATTATTATTTCTAATGAATATACCGGTAGCTAAGAAATTGTAGATTTGGTATAAATCCTCAATCAATCCAACAAAAAAAATTATAACAGACTGACTTTTCTTTTGTGCTTTTATATTTATTCCAACAGTTTATCTGCTCATTTAGTTTACAACAGAAAACAATTAAATGGATTTTCATTTTTTTTGCTAAATACCGTGTTTTACAACCCACATTTAGCAAATTCTGGCTATAGTATTTCACACATCATTTAATATGGCCAAATATGTTAAAAATAACAATCATGGGAAATCTTGAAAATACTATTATGACTAAAATAACAGCAATAGGATTTAATTTTAGAAAGACTTTCACTTCTGTAATAAAAAGTTATTAAGATAGTTATTTTCTCAGCTCAGAGAACAATGTAAATATACATGTATTAGTGTGTAATGCCATAATGTAGTTAAAATTCTAGTTGGAAGTCATATTATTGTCAAATACTAGTAATATACATGTGTATTATTTGTTGTATGTGTTCATATCTGTAGATATGGCAATTATTGAGTACACCCTGAGGCAATGCCAAATGGTGTACAGGGGGGTGCTGAAGGTGTAAAAGCTCCATATCTACAGATATGGTGAGCAACACCCAGGTACATGGGTTTTGTAAATATGTCACTGACCAATCAAATTATAGGAATAATACTCTTACTGGTATAATCCTTGATAAATCATGCTCATGCACTAATGTTAACATATGTGTGTTATGTCATGTAAATCTTCAACAGCCCCTTTTTTCTAATGTTTGCCACATGAAAAAAGGGAGGAGCAAGTGAAAGATATATTTATTAGACTGGTTTTGCAGGAATAATTTATAAAGTGAGAGTGAGATAAGGTTTTGGTCAAGGTTTTCTGAAGCTGTCATACGAAAACTAGTTTTGTAGGTACACACTGTATGTACAATAGTGTACATTAAAAATCTATATGCCCGTGAGGGATGCCTATTGGTGGGGGTTTAAAGTATTATTGCACACATGTATATTTGTTCATATTTTGAGGGAAAGGGTATTATTTTGGAGAAACATCCCTTCCACTGTGATTTGTTTTTGCTTATTTGTTTGAATGGCCACTTTCAGTAATTTTTCAGCTATATAATTATGTCCAAGGTTTATTGGGGGAGGAAGCTGGAGAAAACACCCAACCTTTCATGTGCAATCTTGTCACTTAAGACTGGCGTCAAGTGCACCATGCCTAAAGTGAGACTCAATCCCACAACCTCAGTTTTAACAGACCATGTGATTAACAGTACACATGTAGATAAACTGCTTTGCCACCTCTTCCCACTTTGATGACTACCTGCTCATAAGTATTTACAGGAACATAACATATCATCTTAATTTTTGTTAATTGAAAAATTGGATAAATATATGAAATAAGGTAAAAATGTGGACATTACAAGTGGATTTCAATTCATTATGTCTTCAATTGTTGTCTGATTTCCTATAACTAGTTTTAAATGTAAATTATAAACAATGATGTGCATATAATGACCAAAAACTAGAAATGACCAGTTAACAGTTACAGAATAAATAATGAAGTACATATTTTGGTGATAAAAAAATATGAAAAGCAGTTCCATGATAGTAATCGATTAATGCCTTTAGATTTTGCCTTGATATAATATACCAAGGTAATTGCAAAGTGCGTAATTACAACATAACAGTATAGTATTTGATTACAAAAGAGGAACCTGATGATACTAGTTTAATCCTATATTATCAACTTAATATATGCAAGGTAAATGAAAACTTAAATCCAGGACATTTAAAACTCACCTTTTCTTTGTCAAACACGTAAATCATAAATACCTATTATTTAAATAAGCAATAAAAATGTTATGTTAAATCGATGTTTCATTGTGCCAAATTTGTTTAAATATATAAATTATGATGATTATATAACTGTTGTTTACAGTTATCTATTTATCCCAGATTTTGTTCATTAAAACAGTAATGTTAAATTTGCTGGACAAAATATATTTATGATTTATACTTAATTGTTGGTTTGTGTTTTAAAGTACTGTACACAGTCAAAGCAAAATATCTGGAACATGAACATCTACTGATTATTTTGGTGCCAATTTTATAAATTTAACACGAAGCTAGCTAATGATATTATCTGCAGTTTAGACTATACACTGTACATTAACTTCTATGAAGGAGAATGCATCTTTTTACAGTACAAATGTCAGAATCTGTAGTACAAACAATTTGGCACTTCATTGACTTGATCATCTTGTACTCATTTGGTCATACACACTAGAGTACATACATGTATACATTAGATATATAACTTGATAACATTATTAAAAATGTTTATATTTTTTTTACCTTCTGTCGTTTTCTTAAAGTGAAGTTTTTCCACAAAAGTAACTTTAGCTGTGTTCCAAATCCCATGACTTTAACAAGTTTGAACTACTTTATACAAAAAACCTGAAAGGAAAATGTAAATTAATTTATTTAAAAATACATGTACATGGGTACAAAAATTTATACATGTAAAGCACACTACTATTTTCAGCAAATTGTTTAAATAACTTCAAGGATTTTGTGTTTTGAATAAGTATTATATGTACATGTATATGTAATAATCTGTAAGACTAATTAATTAATAATATTGTTTCATTTATTCACTAGGTTACAAACATACTAGTAGTATAATTTATCTGTGTTTTGTTTAAGACTTTTACACCACTTTCAGCAATTTTTCAGTTATATTATATACTTGATTTGATATCAAGTTTTCATTGCATAAGAAAGACAGAGTACCAGGATAGATCTCCTGACCTTTGACATGAAAATTGGCAATCTTTGTCAATTTAATTTAACCTTTTCACAGTTAAACAGTTATGCAGCAACTTATTTCTATCAATTGAGCGCTTTACCCAACTTAATGTAGAAAAGTCTAAAATTACAGCCATTTGGCTAAAAAGAAATTTAAAGCTCATGACTCATCTTGGAGTAAACTACTAGTAGTTAAAATTAAGCAAAATTGTAAAAAATAGATTTGTTAGACCTTTAACACTAATATTTACCAAAAAGCTGGCACTTTAGCACTTTAGGTTAACCAGTTGTTTAAATAATAATGAACCTTATCATAGATCAGAAATTTTTGTAGGTTTTCCCTTCAATCAAAAATACTACTATATATGTATGTATATTTGTACATCTAAACCTTACTCAACATTTATTTTACTTGGTTTTTTTGTTTCAGGTAAGTATAATAGGCCACACATTTTCTTTTTGGCCCTATAATAAATTATTACAAGTCAAATATAATGTGCTTTATTTAAAGTGTGGTATAAATAATCTTTAACTTAGATCTCATTGTAAAATTTGACTTACTGAAGCGGAAGACCATTCATTAATTACCCTAAAATATAACTTGGTTCATGTTTTATAGGAAAAGGAAAATCAATAAAAACCCAGTTAACAAAAAATCCTTTGAGAAAACTAGACAGATTTGGTACTGACATGATATGCATTGTAACCAACATCAAGTTCATACGAGGTCAGTGATTTCAATTCAATTAAGGTCGTTATTGGTAAATGTGACAAATTAATCTTGGATTAGTTCTATCCACACATAACTGGTTTTTTTTTCATTTGTAATAGCACATGTACCTGAATGGCTTTTTATTTAAACCTTATTCATTTTTTCTCCTACATGAGGACATTTTATGAGTTGTTATTCTGTTAACATTTAGGAAATACATGTACTAGTAAATAGACTTCAGCAGTGATCCAGATATATAATGGACTTATTTGTATACCCCTTTTTAATTCAATGGGTTTTGCAGTTTTTTCTTGAACAAAATGTTCCTTTTAGCTGTAATGAATTATTCACTCTTAACTCTGTGAACAAAGAGAACAAAAGTAAAGTAAAACTTTCCCTGTTGAAAAAATAGAACCAATTGATAAACAAACATATTTAATTTTATTTTGAAACTTTAATATATTTATATTCCTTAAAAATATATTGTATTTTAATCATTGTCTTTGATAAGATATAACCTGCAATAGAAAGAATTAACATAAATAATCATAAATTACCACCTGACAATTCCTGTAGATGGGTGCCCCATAAACATGTTAAAGCAGTTTGGTTTAAGTTCAGCAGAATTATTTCTGGTTTTAATGTAATGTTATTTGCATTGTTTTGTCATAATACCTTTTATGGATACTAGTAGAAGGATAAATAGATATCTGGTAGGGTCACTAGAATTACCCAAGAACACCCAAGAATACCCCAGAATACTTCATAAAACTACAAAATTGATATGAAACAATGTTTTTGTGTAAAAAATACATATTGCAAGATGAGAAATATTTTTTATGCGCAATATTTTGGACAGGTAAATGCACCAAAATCATTTAAGTACTTCATTGCTTCAACACATAATTGTTTTATAAATGTATACTCTTTATATTTTTTTTCTTGAGTATCCTTTTGTATTAATAATATATAAATATTTTTTACAATAAACGCAGGGCCGTAAATTATACGTAGGCATGTAGGGAACTGCCTCCTATTGCAAACTGGCAAAAAAAATTGTGACCAAAAATAAAATGTAATGAAATAAAAGTAAAAATGAGAAAAGAGAGAGAATGGGAGAGATAAAATAAAAACTAATTTTAAATACAAATGTCATTGTTGTATTATCTATATTCTATGAGTATAATAAAGGTTAGAACAATTCTAGACACTTTGCCACCTTTTTTATATCAATCCTAAATCCCTATACTAGTACTACAAGTTAGCGTGTTTGGTGAGTTTTTTTAAAACTGCTTACTGTGTATTGTATAGCTTATACTCATTTTATTTACCAAGAAAGGTATTTTTTGAAATTACCAATGATTTTCTCGAGATATTCAACATTTTAAAAAGAGTTTTTATTTTTATTTTGATAGGGTGATTTTCTATAGTAAAATTTGACCTAAATTAGAATGGAAAACCTAGGACCAGTGGATTCTGAAACCAAACAACCCCTTTTTATCCAGCTTTTCGTTGCTACATGTATATGGAATTGCCCAACACTTCTGCAAAAATCATTAATTTTGACCTTTTAAGGGAAATAACTCAGATAAGGAGGAGCTTTTGATGCTTAGAGGGATAAGGGAGGTTCACTTCAAATTTACTGTACCTGTAATACTTTTTTAACTATCAGTCGAAAACTCTCTCGACTCCCACCCCCCCCCCTTTCATTTTTTCTATTTTAAGCCAACATAGCTATGTAGGTGGTCAGGTGCCATGATTTGCAAAATTTTGGTAGAGGATGTCTAAAGATGATGTGTGCAATGTTTTAAAGCAGTCCTTTCATTGGTTAAAGAGGAGAAGATTTTTTTAAAATCAAGTAAAATTGATTAAAAAATGTTCAAGTAGAATAATTCCTAAACGGTTCATCGGACAATCTTGATCTTAAAGTCATTTTTGTAGCCCTAATAGAGCAGAACAATAAAGCAATGGCAATGCTAACTTTTTGTCTAATTCTAATAATTTTTAAGATTTTGAGGCAAAAATGTCAAAAATAATCAATTTCGACAATTAAAGGGCAATAACTCCTATAAGGAGTCATCATACAACTTCAGCCCAATGGAGTGTTTCGTAGAGCTTTTGATGCAGATGAAGGCCTGTCTCTTCGATTTTCCTGTATCTGTTACACTTTTTTAAATATAAGCCAAAAACTGTATTTTACCCCCCCCCCCCCCCATACTATTCTTAGCCATGGTGGCAATGTTGGTTAATCTGCAGCCATGGTTGGTGCAAACTTGGTTGAGGACATTTGACAGATGATGAGTACAAAGTTTCAAAGCAGTACTTTCAGTTGTTTCAGAGGAGAAGATTTTAAAAAATCAATTAAAACCGATTAAAACAAACAGTTCAAGGGGAATAACTCTTAAATGGTTGATCAGACAATCTTGACCTTTAAGTCATTTTTGTAGCCCTCATAGAGCAGAACAATTAAGCAATGCTAACTTTTTCTCTAGTTCTAATAAATTTCAAGATTTTGAGGCAAAAATGACAAAAATCATCAATTTTGACAATTAAAGGGCAATTACTCCTACAAGGAGTCATCATACAACTTTGACCCAATAGAGTGTTTTGTAAAGCTTTAGATGCTTAAGAAGGAAGGTCTGTTCGGTTTTCCTGTATCTGTTATACTTTTTGAACTATAAACAAAAAACTGTATTTTGACCCCCCTGTTCTATTTTTAGCCATGGTGGCCATGTTGGTTGGTCTGAGGCCATGATTTGGGCAAACTTGGTGGAGGACATTTTACTGATGATGTGTGCAAAGTTTCAAAGCAATCCCTTCAGTGGTTTTGGAGGAGATTTTTGAAGAAAAGTTAACGATGACGACGACGGACAACGACGACGGACGCCAAGTGATGGCAATAGCTCACATGACCCTTCGGGTCAGGTGAGCTAAATAAGGCTGACTTATAATATAAAACTCCTGTAACGAAAGTCAAGAATGATTTGTGACATATAAATAACAGAGGCATGTTTTTGTGACTCACTTTATTTACTGGATTTTTGTAATAAAATATAAAATAGAGAATAATAAAAAATGAAAGCCAAAAAATCAGCTAGGCTATAAATTGCTGCGTTAAAAAAACGCAGTAATGGTAAAAATCTGAGTGCAAGTCGTTGAAATGACATACACATGCGTATTGATTTGTAAGGTAAGAATAAATACTCTTCTGTTTCAGATCAATTCGATATTAGTTTTTTAAAGGTTTGATTGTTCAATATTAAAATTAATGCAATATCGTCTTCACTGGTTTATTCAACGAGAGAAAATGTTGTGTATTGACCATTGTAAAGATCTGATTGGTTGATTTAAATAATTAAAATAGGGGACTTTCTCGTAATGTGTGTTTAAACATGCCATCTGATTTCGTAGGAACTACATCAGCTGATTTCAATGTAAATTTTTATTATTTGAACAAATAAAATTTTAATTTGAATATTTGAAAGGAAAAACAGCTCGGTTCATATCAGTTCTAAGTTGCAATCTGCGCTCTTTAATTTTTATTCACCAATAGTACATTTTGAGAATTCCCTTACTTTCATCATTACCATTTCTATTTATAAACGAAAACAAAATTCTTGATGCAACTGTTTCGCCGACATTGGCTTTAAAATCAAGATGAAAAACACTGTATCCACAACTTTTCTGGCCAACAAAAAAGAGGTTACAACCTAAAGTGATTTATTTTACTATTTCATTGACTAAACCCTGTTTGAGTTACAATTCGTTCTTTCTATCCTTGCATGCATTTGCACACAAGGCCTAATATTTTTTGCGTAGAATTTTTTTAAATTGCGTAAAAAACGCAATATTTGGCGTTAACGTGACCTCTGCAAAAAATACACTCCATGTGACTCTTACTATAGTGTGTTTCACACATCCATTTAAAATGTCAACATAAAAAATCATAGCACAACACAATATGGGAAAAATTTGGAACTGATTTGTTAAAATATTTTTTTACAAACTGTAGCAATGGTGTTCAATGAAATCATTTGTAACCAACTATATCTATGTATACAGATTTATAAATATACAATAACTGAATAAGCGGTCATACTGCCGGTGGTAATATACGTTGCACATATTTGTGAACTTAAGAATACTAATAGTAAAAGGAGCAAAGGACATGGTTCCGCCACAGTGACCTGAAATATCGATTTAACAAAATTCAAATGATACATGGTCGAATTTGTTATAGGATAGGTCCCTGTGTATGAAAGAAGGTTACTGTAGAATACAGATAAAATTAAAAAAAAACGGCAAGTCAAAATAATTTCAAATTTGAATTTGTTAAGTAAAAAGTTAAAGGTACTTACTAACAATTCTTCATTATTCCATTTTTAAAGGACGATGCTATTTCCTCTGCCGTTCATGAAGTTCTACTTCTTCAACCGAATAGATGTTCGGACTAAAAACACGCGTGGCTTCATCGTTTTGTTGAAGAAAAGTCCTGAGTATTTCGAAAAGGTTGTTTACAAACCAAGAATAAACGTTCGCGGGAAGCCTTTACTTCCGGTATTGAAGTCAAAAAAATCATCAATGACTGGAAAAATACCCAAAATTCCAAAAGCCAAGCTGATTTCGGCTATTCGCAAATATACAAAGAACACGAAGATAAAGCAAAAGAGAGTTATTCCATTGGTAAGATTCAAGGGGAAAAAACTTGGACTTCTCAACATACAAAACAATTTGTGATTTACGGTAGCAGGTCGTTCCGTCCCCAGGTCGATTCGTCTTCTTCTTCTTCCAGATACAGAGTTTACTCAGAACTGAGTGTTTATACTCCATGCATGACCAAAACTGTACAGCTAAAATCACGTCTATATACAATTAAAAACTGATCTCTGAATTTAGATGGTGGAGGTGGTCAGCACAGGTAGGGTGATGACTCCTAGTCCTGCTCTGAACTGGTCGACTGTAGGGGATTGTCTAAGATTTAGAGGCAGGTAGTTCCACTATTTGTTGGTCGATCCATCCCCAGTAAAAAATTTATAAGTATATTACTATATTTAATTTTATTTTAACTGTTTTTAAGTGAAAAAAAAAGTGAAAAAGTGCTGATTAAAATTAGTTTAATAATGAAATAAACAAAATATAGTGTTTTTAATTAATTAAATGATGATAACAGTTTTGATTATTGCACAGAGGTAGATATGGCAAGAAATTAGTGCACATTATATATAGTAAAGATTTGTAACCAGTTACAAGGTTACACTTTTTGTATAGTATAGATGTACAATACTGTATACAAAGGTTACAAATAACAAAAATTGTTTTAAAATGTCCCCCTTAAAATATAAAGTTTTTAAAACTTGTAACCAGATTGTAACCAGTTACAAATACATTAGGTCCCATTGAAGGACTTTTTTAGGACACATATGACAGAGGGGTAATTACCCTTTGATTATTGCAATTGACCCATTTCCAGTTTTACATGATTTATCTCCCTTTTAACTTCCAGTTAAAAAAATCTACGGCTATCATCACTATAAGACTATGATATTAAAATAAAGATTTTACATTGTTTTTTGTATTGTTTGACTATGCCAATTAAATTATCTAATTAACCTCATTAGTAGATGTTACTATAGCCATAGGCAACAGGTGAGTTTGAAAATTGGAACAGGTATGTCACTGGTAAGCTTGTTTAAACAAGCTATAAAACAGCTGGGGTTCTACCTTATCATCAGGTAATTGGGGTAATAAACATTAAGGTTAATTAATTAACAAACATGTTTACACAACATGGGGTTTTAATTACATCTTCAATTAGATTTTGACACCTGTAATTAACAAAAAGCATTAAAATTTATCAAAGATAATTGTCCATTGAATAAGTTTTCAACAGGAAGTGGACACTAGGTGGCTTTTTTTAAAATTGGAAAGTCGTCAAATGTTTGCATAACAACTGTAGGCTATGCTTTGTATGATTTACCCTGCATCCACGCCAGCAGATATTCAGACAAGTTACAGTGAGTGAACTTTGAATAACTTATGTTTCTTATCATGTTCTTTATGTTTTTTATGATTTTTATAGTTATCAATATTAAATGTAATAAAGAAATAAAATTATTCTACTGTCTCTACTGTTTTATTACTATTATCTGACACATGTCAAATGTTGGTTACAAATTACAGGTGTCAAATTGATCAATACTAAGTAACAATTACAATTTAATTGAACATACACATAAAAGTTAAACCATACCATAGTTGAAGAAGTAACACTATGTAAAAATAAAGAAAAAATATCGCAAATCATCCTAAATCATGGACACATATTCGCATGCATAATCGGCATAATTAAAAATACGACTTTTTATATATATTTATACCTACCTGCTTTATTTATTTTACCTACATTTGGTTTTACAATAACATGTCCACATTATGAAAAAAGTCTTTATAATTTTCTTCAGAAGACTTTAAATTAAAGCAACCATTATCTGTATCATGGTCACAAAATTTGCATGCTTACTCGGCATTCAAAATAGTGAATTCCAGTGTACTACCATACTTACCATACTTAGAAATACTACTTGTGAATGTTTTTTTTTCTATATTTTACCTACCTTCTTTATTTATTTTCCCTACCTTTGGTTTTACTGGGGCCGAATCGACCTGGGACATATCTACTTAGGGACGGATCGACTAGGGGACGGATTGGTTTGGGGTCGGATCGTCTAGAAATCGTGATTTACCAGTGTGAAATGGAACCAGACCAACCAAAAACAACTTTTAAGTTTTACTAAACCAAAGAAACTTTTCAGCTACATCAAAATTACAAGAAGCAAAAACACTGGAGTAAATACCCTAAAACATGAGGGAGTCCTTATAACAGACACTACAGAAAAAGCAGACTTACTAAATGATCATCAATTTCAATCTGTTTTCACCAACGAGGCAAACCTTAACATCCCAGATATAGGTAGTCCAAGAATTCTCTGCCGTCCAACGCTCTTTTTTTTGTTTTTTTGCTTGGGACGTCGGAGAGCTCTCCATAAGCAAAACATCAGATTTTGCGACACCGGTCTGAATCGGCACATTCCCATCGTGTCAGACTTAATATCCTTTTTGTATTGATGATTGTTCCATTTTTAATGATATTTAATACACATTTTTGTTGTTAAGTGATTTTTCTTTTAACTTTTCTTTGAAAAATTGCTACGACACACACAAATATATATGTATATATATAATGTTAAGAAAAAATAGTTTTATACTATTATATAAAAAAATAGTTTTATATTAATTTTTTTTAAATCTAGTTAGCTGATCACCTGAACCGAAGGTCCAAGTGAGCTTTTGCCATCACTTGGCGTCCGTCGTAAACTTAAAAAAAATTCTTCTCCTCTGAAACCACTTGGCCAATTTTTTTCAAACTTGGCCATAATCATCCTTAGGGTTCCTAGTTTCAAATTTATACCCAGGGTTGTGATCGACAGACAAAGATGGCCACTGTTACTAAAAATAGAACATGGGTGTCAACACTGGTTTTTGATCATTATCTCAAAAATTATAATAGCTATAGAGAAAACCGTTACTTCAAATTGATCAGCACATTAAGGTCTACATCAGTTGCTATTAGTGTAAAGTTGTGTATTGGCTTCTTATAGGAGTTATTGCCCTTTATTGATGATTTTTGACAAAATTTTTGGTATTTACAATATAACTTGAAAACTATAAGAGGTATAGTGAAACTGTAAAGGCAAAAATGATCAGCAATAAAATCCCTACAATTCACTGTATTAGTCTGAAATTGTCAGATGACTCATAATAGGAGTTATTGCCCTTAAATGGCAATTTTTTAATGAAATTTTTTGTTTTTGTCCTGTAACTTGAAAACTATAGCAGCTAGATTGAAACTGTAAATTGCACCAATGATCAGCAATAAAGGCCCTACAATTCACTTGATTGGTCTGAAATTGTCAGACAATTCCTTATATTAGTTATTGCCCATAAATGGAAATTGTTTCTGAAATTTTCCATTTGTGTCCTGTAACTTAAAAACTCCAACAGCTAGAGTGAAACTGTCAATAGAAAAAATGATCAGCAGTACAAGCCCTACAATTCACCATATAAGTCTGAAATTGTCAGATGACTCCTTATAGGTGTTATTGCCCTTAAATTCCAATTTTTTTATGAAATTTTCCGTTTTTGTCCTGTAACTTAAAAACCATAACAGCTAGAGTGAAATTATACATAGCAAAAATGATCAGCAATAAAAGCCTTACAATTCACTTTATTTGTCTGAAATTGTCAGATGACTCCTTATAGGGATTATTGCCCTCAAATGACAATTTTTATGAAATTTTCCATTTTTGACCTGTAACTTGAAAACTAGCAGATAGATTGAAACTGTAATTTGACAAAGGATCAGCAATAGAAGCCCTACAAATGATTGCTAGTCCGAAATAACAAGATGACTCTTTATAGGAGTTATTGCCCTTTAATTATGAATTTGAACAAACAGTTTTTGTATTATAAATTAGTCTATAACACACCTAGAGTTGAACTGTAATTTTCTAAATTACCCTAAAGGACAATGCGTACAAACCATTTAATTTTCAGAAATTGTCTGATGGCACCTTATAGGAGTTATTGTAATTAACTAAAATTTTTGAAGAAATGTTTAGTTTTTGCACAGTAACTTAAAAGCTATAAGAACTAGACTGAAACTTAATGTCAAAAATTTAAATATTGTTGAAGTCATTTAGGTTCCAGGTGAGCGATTACAGGCTCCTGGGAGCCTCTAGTTTTAATATAGCAGATGATGAATTGACTGAACTAGGTGCCAAATTAACTATACAGTGTGCCTAGATCTGACTAGTATTCCTTGAGAAGCCAGCTAATTCTAAGTTAATATTATTAGCAATGTAGAATGCATGCATTCTGAAAAGAATAATTATATTTTTTTCTTGCCAGCATCTGCAGTAGACTACATGTATCATCATAACTGGAATGGCTGGATTTTCTTTTCATTCAGGAAAAATCTCTGTAGAGCTTGCATTATGTTTTATATAGTGCCGAATAAAATCAAAGCTTTTGTATTCATATTATTTGTATAACATATTGACAGGCATAATCTATTTGATAACTCCAATTTAGTTTTGAAATTCTATACTATAGTGCAGCAAGTGCTGTAGTTTGGTTAATTTTCATGCAAGGAAATGTTTTTACCATTCTTGGATTGTAAATTTTAGCAGTTTGCATGCAGTAGCGTTTTCTAGATAATTTCTCTATTTGGACAAAATTCAGTTTGATTATTTCATTATACCGAATAAACGATTTAAGATAGTAAAAGTTAAAAAACTAATTATTTTTTCCGACAGGTATGGCTTCAGTATTTATTAGTGATGCAAAGATTAGCAGTAGCAGCACAAGAAAAAGCTAAAGAAGAAAAGAAAAGTGTTATTAATGCGGATCACATTAAAGCTGTATCAAAGGTAATGTTTTGATGAATCAATGGGAACTTGATTTTTTGTCATATCTACATACAGGGGACAATTATTATATGTACCACATCTTTTACCTGTTAACATATTTAAACTGTGAGATGCGTGCGTCAAGTAGTTTAAATACATTAACTGGTAAAAGGCCTTCAATATATGTTTTATAACATAATTCAATCAATAGAATTAGAAATGGAGTTGACATTATTGTTGTCGTATGATCACGTGCTACACGGTTAGTCTAGATGATATACATGATATATGTAGTTCATTTTGGTATTTTGAAGGACTGTAATAGGTGGGGCTTACACTATGCAATAACTAAAAAGTTGGTTGATTATACCATAGCTAAGCCCACCTACTTCAATTGTATTTGAATGAGGATTTTTATCAGGTGACATGAACCATGGTTTAACAAGAAACCTCTTATGGTAATGAATGATTTTGCACAACACACAGATTAAGTTTGAATAATCTATAAAAAGATCAAAGGAAAATGCCGTATTATGTTACAAGTATAAATAACTTGATTTCCAGATGTGAAAGGTACATTAATAGTAGCACATGTTTCACTTAAACTAACTGAACATTTTACATCGAAATTGTTTGTATTAGGTCATTTGTCATTTTGTCACTTTGTTTCTATTTACAATTATGTTGCTGTAATATTAATGTTTGTTTTAAATTTTAGAGAAAGGGCTTTTATAATGTTGTAATAACTTGTGCCCAATCTCATCTTTCTTTGATAGTATGCAAATAAAATATGTTTAATATATAAGCACATGCAGTAGCACATAAAATTTAATTTAAGATTGGGGTATCAGAGTGGACAATGATTGGAGTTGTTGATCTGGAAAGTCAACTTGTAGTTGATAACTTTATAGATAGTCTGATTAAAATCTGCCCCATAGTACCCTTGAGCAAAGAATGACCCGGGGTTAGTTGGGGACATGAATGTAATGAGTTCGTGCCCAAATTTGTTTACCAGTAAAGCTGCACACCAGACACCTAACCTTTTTTTCAATATTTTATAATCATTACTTTCCCTTAAAATTACAATGTACTTATTAAAGGAAGTGAATTAAATCATAGTATCTGCATATTCATATAATTTAATTTCTTTGAAATCTACAGTTTAAATGAATAAAATTGTAGAAAGAATTTTAATGCCTGTAAAAATTTAACACACCTGCACAGTTTACCAACCTTTGGTTAGAGATTATATCATACTTATACATTTGTATTATCCTTTCTAAAAATTCATCTGTGCTTTGCAATTTCTATGCTGCCCTGTTTGCAGAGTTGAGAGGCAGCATATAATAATTTGTATTTAATTGAATGAACTGAAATAAAGTTGACATCCAATTACAATGAATTTTTATCTTTGCAGAAAGTATTACAGTCTTGCAAAGCCTGATGAAAAAATCATAAAAAGTTCACTTGCTGCACATGTTGTAGAAGATTGATTGCCAGAGACCACCGATTGGCTCAAAGAAATTAATATTGATTAATGGTACAGACATTGACTGTACGATCTACATATTAACATTTGTATACAGGCACATGTAATGCAAAATATTAACGAAAGAAACTGAATTTTTGTACAGAACCTGGAAAAAAGATAGAAATGTATTTTTTTTATAATGTTAATGAAATTTGTTGTACTGTAACAGATAAAGACGAATGATTCATCTTCATGATGCTTTTGTCACATCTTTTTCAAAGTTTTAAGTATAAAAATACTCTGAGCTCTAGCTCGAGTATGAAAATGGAGGTGCATATGAACGGGACATTAATTGTTCTTGTGTAACTGGAAGGGGCAATTTTTATTAATTTTTTAATTTCATTTTTAACATAAAAAATGTTTGATCGGCAGTTATGGACTGAAAAAAATAGAGTAAAAAACATACAAAAAACCCGAACTATTATTCATTCATGCAATGGAAACAACTCTGGGCTGGTATTGTCTGAGTACATGTTATTTAGTTGCAACTCAATTTAATTACATACAGTGAAAGAATTAATAAGTATTTTCTTTTCTATTGAATTAAAATTTACCAAAAAAATCTGCTGATTTTTGATTTTCAGAAGATATTTTTTATAACCATATGCAAATTACCGGTAACAAATAGGAAGTAAACATTTTTCCTACCAAAGATGGGGGTGTTTTTCCGGTTACTCTGGCTTCTTCCCCCAGTAAAAACTGGATTCCATTATACAGCTGAAAAATTGCTGAAAGTGGTGTTAAACACCATTCAGACAAACAGTACAGGTTTTTATAAGGTACCCACACAATATGTTAGGAATCATTAAAATTTATCATGGTTTGTTGTCTCGCCTGCGACGAAAGTCGCTGGAGGCGAGACATATGTACGTGAATCCGGCGGCAGCGGCGGCGTAAACACTTGACATCTTGCTTCACCTAGTCCATCAAATTTGGTACAGAGGTAGCTTATGATGAGTACTTGCCAGTCAGTCACCTGTCACCTGACCTTGACCTCAATTTCACGGTCCAGCGCCTACGTTAAAAGTTTTTGGGTTACGGCAGTTCCTCCGTAACTACGCATGGTAGGATGAGAATATTTGGTGTATAGGTTGCTGATGACTAGTACATGACTGTCTGGTAGGTGTCACCTGACCTTGACCTCAATTTCACGGTCCAGTGACTACCTTAAAGTTTTTGGGTTACGACAGTTCCTCTGTAACCAAGCATGGTAGGATGACAATATTTGGTATATAGGTTGCTGATGACTAGTACATGACTGTTTGGTAGGTGTCACCTGACCTTGACCTCAATTTCACAGTCCAGTGACTACGTTAAAGTTTTTGGGTTATGGCAGTTCCTCTGTAACTACGCATGGTAGGATGGAAATATTTGGTATATAGGTTGCTGATGACTATTACATGACTGTCTGGTAGGTGTCACCTGACCTTGACCTCAATTTCACTGTCCAGCGACTATGTTAAAGTTTTTGGGTTATGACTGTTCCCCTGTAACTACGCATGGTAGGATGACAATATTTGGTATATACGTTGCTGATGAATAGTACATGACTGTCTGGTAGATGTCATCTGACCTTGACCCTGGTCCAGCGACTAGGTTAAAGTTTTTGTATTAGGAGAGTTCCTCTGTAACTGGTATGGTGACAATATTTATACAGGCTGCTGCTGATAACTACCGGTAATGCTATTTACGTAATGCTTATCACAAAATTTATTTTCGTTACTGATGCGGAATGCAGGCGAGACATTTTTCTGTGTCCACACTTGGGATATGATAAACATTTTTATATAACAAATGCAACGATAACAAATCAATTGGACTAGTTAATGAATAGAATGTTTGGTAGCAACCAGCTATCGCCAGTGTCCAGATAAAATTTCTAAAGGCTTTATTCACTTGAATAAACAATACAACTTCATTAAGCTAATTAATGAGGCAACATGCCTTGGGACACTCTAATTACTTTAAGGTGAGAATATAATTTGTACATGGAAGAGTGATATTGTACACAGATGCTTAAGAGGGGCACCAGTACATGGTAATTTAAGAGCAGGTTGAAGTACTCCATTATTCTAATATGACGTGCCTAAAACGCTTCCAGTCCAGACAAGGTGTAAAACGTCATAAACGATTCACTGTTTATGGCAACATCATAGTAAGATTTTTCAAATATTTAAATGACGTCACAATCAAATTTGTGTTCATAATGCAACTCAAAGGTTACATTGTTAAAGTGTTCAGTATAGCGAACCAAGTCCTGCAACTCGAAGGTTACATTGTTAAAATGTTAATATATGTGTACTTTTAGAATTTAAACTAGAGTAAAAAACCTGTGAGCAATTGCTCACCATTGATACCCCCGCTTCCCAATTACTTTGAAAATTCAGGTGTTCTTAATTATGAAATTGAAACTTTATCTAGTTAAACGTGAAGGCGAAGTTGCAGAAAAAACATGTAACCCTCCCCAATCACCCAAAGATGGCATCCCCTATGTCAATGACAAAGTCCATGTTTTTCACAGGGAAACCTCCAATAATATTCTGATCAAAATGTTTAATATCCAGTGCACAATGGCAATATGTGACCAAGATTCTGTGTAAGTTTCAACAAATTCCATTCAGTGGTGTAGGAATAGTTGCAAATAAAAGATGGGTATCCCCTTATGTCCATGACAGTCAATGTTTTTCTATGAGAAACCTCAAATATCATTCCGATCAAAATGTTAAATATCTCCTGCACAATGGCACCATGTGACATGGATTCTTTGTAAGTTTCAACAAATTCCATTCAGTGGTGTAGGAGGAGTTGCACATAAGAGATGGGTATCCCCTTATGTCAATGACAGTCCATGTTTTTCTATGGGGAAACCCCAAATATCATTCCGATCAAAATAGTAAATATCTCCTGCACAATGGCATTATGTGACAAGGATTCTGCGTAAGTTTCAACAAATTCCATTCAGTGGTGTAGGAGGAGTTGCACATAAGAGATGAGGACTCCCTTAGGTCAATGACAATGTCCATGTTTTTCTATGGGAAACCCCAAATACATCATGTATCATATGGATCAAAATGTTTAATATCTCCTGCACAATGGCACTATGTGACAAGGATTCTGTGAAAGTTAAATTCCATTCAGTGGTGTAGGAGGAGTTGCACATAAGAGATAGGGACCCCTTTAGGTCAATGACAAAGTCCATGTTTTTCTATGGGAAACCCCAAATATCATTCCGATCAAAATGTTAAATATCTCCTGCACAATGGCACTATGTGACAAAGATTCGGGGTAAGTTTCATCAAATTCCATTCAGTGGTGTAGGAGGTGTTGCAAATAAGAGAAAGTGTAACGGACGGACACCATGAACAGTATATACCTCCGCTTTTCAAGCGGGGGTATAATAATTCATTAGGGCATGAATATATACAGATTTTACAACCCTTTGCCCTGTATGCCCACATATTTAAAATATTGGACATAGAGGGCTAACCGGTGGTAAAATCAGTAAATATTCCTGCCCCAATAAATCATTTCTCAATTTTACTCAAGTAGAGACATTAGCAACTTTTGTTCACGTTTTTCTTTTTGTCTGTAATACTTATCTTTTGATACAGGCTTGTGATATTTTGCATATGGGTACATAACCACAAGAGAATATGTAATTTTTATGGTCCAGCCTTATAGCTGGAAGGTCAGTTTTGTGTCAGCTCTCTAGAACATTTACATGTTTAATATGATATCAAAAATATGTTGTTGCATTATCACCAGAAATAATGTCTTGTAACATTAGTTTACCTGTGACATTGATTTTGTTTTTTTGAATGGTGTTTAATGCCATTTTATGCAATTTTTAAGCTATATTATGGCATCCAGTTTTTATTGGGTGAGGAAGCAGTAACTAGAGGATTTTACTGCCATTATAATCCAATGTTAGTTTTGCCATTTGTCGGATTATTGGCAGAATTTAGTCCCATTACTCTTATTGTACCAATTTAAAAATTCAAACTTCGATCTATTTATACACAATTCAAACATAATATACATCTCTTTTATGTTATTAAAGCTTCCGACATTGCAAAACTAACAGGAAACAATCTTAATAAAAGAAATTTCTTTTTTCGTCTTACAAAATGCATGTGGAAAATGCTCAGTTGACCCTTTTTCCTTATATGGATAAATGTGACCTAATTTTAGTTAAAATGTGCTAATTTGCATACTGTAACAACCATACCGCAGTAAGAATCCAGTAATTTACATACGATACCTTTCCAAGATTTAACACACAATTTTTCAGTGTTCTCAATGTTTTTCATGCAGTAAACGTAATTAAACAGAGACAGGAATTTCAATTAATACACAACACTGTGTTATTAACTAGGGCTCCCAGAAGCCTGAATCACTCACCTGAACCTGAAACCAAACAACCCTTTTTTATCCAGCTTTTCTTTGCTATAAGTAATTGCCCAACACTTCTGCAAAAGTAATTAATTTTGACCTTTTAAGAGAAATAATTCCTATGAGGAGCTTTTGATGCTTAGAGGGAGAAGGGAGAAGGGAGGTTCACTTCAAATTTGCTGTACCTGTTATACATTTTTAACTATCAGTCGAAAACTCTCTTGACTTCCCCCCCCCCCCCCCCCCCGTATTTTCTATTTTAAGCCAACGTAGCTATGTAGGTAGTCAGGTGTCATGATTTGCACAATTTTGGTAGAGAACGTCCTAAAGATGACGTGTGCAATGTTTCAAAGCAGTCCTTTTATGGGTTAAAGAGAAGATTTTATAAAATCAAGTAAAATTGATTAAAAAAATGTTCAAAGAGAATAATTCCTAAAATGGTTCATCAGACAATCTTGACCCTAAGTCATTTTTATAGCCCTCATAGAGCAGAACAATTAAGCAATGCTTACTTTTTCTCTAGTTCTAATAATTTTCAAGATTTTGAGGCAAATATCATCAATTTTTGACAATTAAAGGGCAATAACTCCTACAAGTAGTCGTCATACAACTTTGACCCAACGGAGTGTTTTGTAGAGCTTTTGATGCTGAAGAAGGAAGGTCTCTTTGGTTTTCCTGTAGCTGTTATACTTTTTGAACTATAAGCCAAAAACTGTATTTTGACCCCCTGTTCTATTTTAGTAGCCATTGCGGCCATGTTGGTTGGTCTAAGGCCATGATTTGTGCAAACTTGGCAGAGGACATTTTACTGATGATGTGTGCAAAGTTTCAAAGCAATCCCTTCAGTGGTTTTGGAGAAGATTTTAAAGAAAAGTTAACAACGACGACGGACGCCAAGTGATGGCAATAGCTCACATGACCCTTTGGATCAGGTGAGCTAAAAACGGCAATAATTATCATCACATATAAATAATAATCAACTTTCAACACGAAACCAATAACAAAAATGGTGACACGGTAGAAACATATGAAAATTGACCATGGCTGGTGATTTATGCAACTACTTTTGGACATAAAAGTGCCGGAGTGATTTATCCCACTCTGCTACATTGAAGTATTAGGACTTAATTCGAACCCTCGCCCCAAAAAAGCGAGGGTTTGATTATTTGTTCTAACCAGACCTACAGTAGGGAAACTGGCAACCTTGTCTATAAAGATTGGAGTGAGGCCCAACCTGTCCTCAGTACAACTCAAACCAGCAACCTCAGACCATGTGCTCAAAATTAGACGAACTGCCTTAATCACTTGGCCACTGAGGCCCAGTCTGACATTGGTCATGGATTTGAAGATTATTTAAGAAATTTATATTTTAAGTATATTTTCCTGTCCAATTCAGAAACTTTTGACATATGCTTATAAAAAAGGAATTGGATCATAAATAAAACTTGCAGAAATGTATTTGCTGTCAACCTAATAAACAAATGTCAAAATGTAGTAAAGACAATATTTGGTCAGCATTTATTTTTTAATTATACATGTACATACATTGCTTAGCAAGTATGCAATTTGTTATTATAATAATGGAGTTCATGGTGTCACCACAAAGCAAGATGCACACGTATGGCATCAGGATTAAAAAAATTATTACTTTGGCCTTCAGTATTACTTAATATTGCACAAGATGAATAAATAATTTACTTTTGAATCTACAATGGTTCTACCTCCTTGGCTAGGTTCATCTTCAAATTCTCTATTTATTGTTTTTCCTGTTAAATTATTATAGACATATATGTGTATTTTTCACAACAATAAGCACTGACTTCTATTACACTGTACATCATTCATTCCATAATGTATTGAAAATTCTCTCCTCTTATTCAATGTGGAAATATTTAAGTTCTAAAACAAGCTATAATTCTTTTGAGGCAGTTTTGCAAGTCATAAAATGGCAGTTTTACCTGAATCTTGTTTATGCAGAAATTCTAGTTATATTGGACTTTATGACCCATTATTCTGTAAATAGTCAAATCAGATATTTTGTTTAAAAAAGTTAAGTTCAATAACTTTAATCATCTGATAACATTATAAACGTTGAGAATAATAACAAAAGTTTTCAATTTCATTCACATTTATAGACTAATTTCCAACTAATATTCAAAGACAAATTGCAAAATGAGATCACATAACTGCAGATATAGTACTTAAGTTTACTTGGTTGTCAAGTGATCTAATGTACTGCCATCTAGTGACTACAAAATGACAGACCCCCATTACAAGATATCAACAAATTCACATGACACCTGTTTAAACAAATTAACATTGATGAAAATTGACAAACAAAACATTATTAAACTATACATTGCTATTGAAAAGTCAATTTTAATAAAATTCACAAAAATACAAAGTCTAACACAGATGAAAATTTAAGTACAAAGAAATCTTTTTAACAGTTCATCCCTATGTGGTTATGCTACAACTATTTTTTATTGCAACTTATCTTTCATTGTGAATTGCAATACACTGTATAAAATAAATATATTTCTGGTCAAAATGTTAACAAATATTTTGTTTTGTTCCAATAAGGGATGAATTCAAATTAATTGAAGACTCAAAAAACAACTATAGAAATAAAATACAGTATGCAAAAAACAAATAGTTCTGTATTCACATTTATGGCTTGAGGGAAACTTAAAACATGACACTAAATAACAATTCAAGTAAATATGTAGAACTAACAAAATGTATGGTCCTTTGTAAAACATAAATAGTACCTCATTGTTATAACAGGCAGTATAATGATAAAAAAATCCTACAAGTACTTTGGTTATAATTCATCCTTTGGCAGGAAAGCACCATAATTTGTTGCTTGGCTACCTACGAAGTCATCATGGTGGTCTACAATTTCCTCCTTGGAGAGTTTTCCATCCTTATTATCATCAGCTCGACTTATTAAATGTTCTGCCTCCTCGATTGCAGTTTCTGTGTTGTCTGGTAAAATCCACGGTTTCATTTCCTGTCTGTCTAATTTTCCATCATGATTTACGTCGTAGCTATTAAATCTTTCTTTCTCTGTTTCTTCCCATTCTTCATCTCCACCACCCTCTAAAAAAAACAAGTAAACAATTTGTTACTTTTACTTTTTTCAATGTTACACATAATTCAGTCCAAGAATCTTCTGCTTCCTATGCTCTCATCAGTCTAAAAATAGTGTTATACAGCAAAGAGTTTTTGGACTAAACATAATTACATACTTTTCTATTATACTGCAATAATCCCCTGCCTTGCAGTATGGAGGACTGAAAATAAAGTTGTAGCAGATTTGCTTCATTTTTTTATCAACCTAGCTTTATAAGAATATGTTTTTCTATATCCTAAAACAAACCAAACAAGTTTTTATTGATGCTGTATGCTTTTAAATAAGTGTTTAGATCATTTCTTTGTAACTATATTGCACTACTGAAAGCTCATAAAAGGAAGAATTTTAAAAAGGACTGAAACAAACCATTTTTAAAGGGTTGGTAAAATCCCTTGAAAATAAATCATTCAATGTCCTGTTTTGATTATACAGGATGAGAAAATGTTAACAAACAATAAATTAAAACCTAAGGAAGCCTCAGCCAGTTGCCCTTATGATAAAGATGCCTTATTGCATGCACTGAACTGTTCTTTAACATTCAGCAATACGTATTTTAGCCTAGGATGATAATGAAACTTAATATTTCTTAATAAATAGTTAGACACAAATTTTAAGTTTACACTACAATATAAACAAGATCATTCTGTTTCATAAATGAAAATTGGAGTACAAACTTATAAATTGTATAGATTTCATTGTGACCTGAAACAAAACATGTTTAGAAATAACTTTCATATGACAAATTTTCAGTCATGTTAAAGGTCTAGGAGAATAGTAATTTGTGTGTAAAAAGCATCATGTAGCACTTTATACAAAAAAAATGTGCACATGATCAACACTTTTACACAACAAATATAATCCTACAAAACCTTTTATTCAATACATTCGATTGGCAAATAATTAGTAATAATTTAATGAAAATTGACTTGATGCATTATTTATTGATTAAAATTATTGTTATGTGTCTACTATGGCCATCATCAAGAAAGCATAAGCATAGGCCAATAAAACGTAATTTTTTCTTTTTCCAGAGGTATTTTTAACCAGTCAAAAGCATTGATAGCATACAAACAAGAAGGAATGTAATACATGTAACTGTCTTATTTTATAACATTGTAAACATCTTTTTAGTATATTTAGAATAGGTCAGTACATAAATAGGAT
The DNA here is from genome assembly GCA_944474755.1 of Limnoperna fortunei. Classification (NCBI taxonomy): domain Eukaryota; kingdom Metazoa; phylum Mollusca; class Bivalvia; order Mytilida; family Modiolidae; genus Limnoperna; species Limnoperna fortunei. Next base: position 33,354,612 of record OX104111.1, on the reverse strand, counting down.
ACCTTGTCCAAGGTATTCTTCTAACGATACAACACCATCACCATTTTTATCAAAATCCTTCATGGCTCTGTTCATTTCCAATTCATGCATGCGTTCAAAGTTATATGGGAATTCAAATGCCACATATTCCTTCAAATTGAGTGCTTCATCTTTGTCCTCATCTGCAGTTTTGAATTTTAAATGATCATCTTCAATCATCTACAAAAGAAAAAACAGCTTTCTCTTCATAAGAAGTACGCATTAGAATTCAGTGAATAAATCCCATCTAAAATCAGTTTGGGGTTTTTGTTTGAATTTCAGCAATTTTTCAGCTAGTTCAGATTTTACTTGGGGAGGAAGTTTATGGGATGTCGTGGCAAGAAATTCAGGATAGTCAATTAAGTGCATATCTTGCCACAAGTAAGGCACAAACAGCCAACCCTGGTAGACACATCTACTTATCAATTGTCAACAGTATATATGACTACATGTACCTAGACCACTCAGCAACCAAAATGAAGAGTCTATTCACCTTTGATTGCAAAAGAATAAAGCTAAAGGAGTTGATTCATGTTACAGTTTATTGCAAATCTTAATGACAAACAAGTGTGGAGAAAGAAAAATTCCCCATCAGAAGTGAAAATTACTCTCCACAAGCATAATATAAATAGTACATAAAATACATTGATTAGGTTCTGATGCAGTCAGGTTAAGGTTATGGTCAAGTGACCTCTACTAACTAGGCTGCCATCTACTGCTGATGAGCAACCTATATACCAACTAATGTCATCCTACCATGCACGGTTACTAATGAAATTACCTAATCTTACAACATAATGTAACCACTGAAACCATGATTGATTGGCTTACTGAATAACGCCTGTGTTCAGCAATCAATATTATAAACAATAAATCAATCAGGAAATGAGATTGACAAATGTAAATAAAACTGCCACTGGACAAGTTTGAACAATTGGTAGGGGTGGAGAATTTTGCCTTGTGTAGTGCCTTCAATTACGGTAGACTTCTTATTCTCTGAATCTACAAAATGGGTCTTTATCATGCAAGGAACTTAGCATTCTCCAAAAAAGTTACCAACTATAGTCTGGCTCTCTGATGTAACAAACCCCAACGAAAGGACCTCCCCTGTCTGCCATTTGAGAACATGGAGGGCAGCTTTGTGTATTAAGCACTGGGAACTCTCTTAGTATGGTCCCAAAATTGGACTACAAATATTGTCATCCTATCATGTATGATTACACAGCAATCGTCATAATCCAGAAACGGAATTGTTGAAAATAGATGTTCAGGTGCACAGCAGATTGTCAAGTACTGCTGATGAGAAACATACACTAAATATTGTCATCCTACAGAGCATAGAACTCAGGAACTAATATAATCCTAAAACCTGAACACAGTAAATTATTTATTGCAGGTCAAGAGCAGGTGACAGGTACTTGCAATAGGCTATCTAAAGCTTTAAAAGATATATGTAACGTGCAAATCGTGCCAGCAACCCATACATATCTTGCTTTGAGTGACATTTGTTGCAGGATAGACAAAAATATAAGAAACATTAAACAATATAGAAATCCCACTATAGCATTTTTCATGATCATAACTCAACTACAAGAAGCCAGTTGGTGGGTTGGAGAGTAGGGTTATATAATCTAATTTTGGAAAGGAGCCTTCTAACCAGCTAACTTATATTTCCTACTCAAAATACAAATTTCAGACCTTTATTCTTTTTATACTGCATTGTAAACAATAAAACAAGTTTAAATCGATAAAAAAACCTTTAATGTTTTTTTACTGTATTGTAAACAATAAAACAAGTTTCAGTTCTATAAATAATATTAAAAACTTGACTAATTTTGTTGGCCACTGCAAACTCTTGGTTTGTTGTATTTCACACCTAAATACAAATTAAACATACAGTGATATACAATTATACAGAAAACTCTTGATAACTGGCAGTACTCTATACTCTATCATATTCACTTTGCTCACTTTGTTTAAAAAACAGTATTTTTCATTTTCACAAATAAGGCTCGTTTAAGCGGAATGGTTTTATTCAATTAAATGTATATTACCACATGTTTAGAAACAAGTTACTACGGCAATAGTTTTTAAACTTATAAATACACTAAAAATGGCAATTTCACAGCTATATACGCTACCAAGGCCATGTTTGGTAATGCAAGCAACTGTAGTCCAACTCAAAAAACAGTGTGGGCTTTGTAATAACGTATGGAATGTTATTTTTTGTTTACCACATAGTTTTAAACACACATTATTTTGTAACAAGAGCAGTTAGCTAAACCACAGACATCACAATTATATTTATTACACAAGGATGAGACAACAAACCACAACTGGCACAAGCAAATAATTTAAAGAAATTAAAGAAGGCAGAAAAGCAAATGTATTTATTATAGTCTTTTAGAAATGTAAGTGAGTGTTAAACATATTTCAAAATTCTGGCCTTTATTGTGTTACCACAGAACAAACATTCAGGAAACTAGAGGATCCCAGGAGCCTGTAATCGCTCACCTGGAATCCAAATGACTTCACTTATAGTAAAATTTTTGAAATTAACAGTTTCAGTCTAGTTCTTATAGCTTTTAAGTTACTGTGGAAAAACTAAACATTTCTTCAAAAATTTTTGTTAAATACAATAACTCCTATAAGATGCCATCAGACAATTTCAGAAAATTAAATGGTTTAGGGTACTTAAGAAATTTACAGTTTTACTCTACTAATAGGTGTGTTATAGACTTATTTATAATTCAAAAACTTCATTTGTCCAAATTCATAATGAAAGGGCAATAACTCCTATAAAGAGTCATCTTGCAATTTTGGACTAAGCAATTATTTGTAGGGCTTCTATTGCTGATCATTTGTGCAATTTACAGTTTTAATCTAGCTGCTATAGTTTTCAAGTTACAGGACAAAAATAGAAAATTTCATAACAAAATTTCATTTAAGGACAATTTCAGACCAATGAAGTGAATTGTAGGGCTTTTATTGCTGATCATTTTTGCAATTTATTATTTCACTCTAGCTGTTATGGTTTTTAAGTTACAGGACAAAAACAGAAAATTTTGTAAAAAAATTGCAATTTAAGGACAATAACTCCTATAAGGAGTCATCTGACAATTTCAGACTTATATAGTAATTTGTAGGGCTTGTATTGCTGATCATTTGTGCTGTTAACAGTTTCACTCTAGCTGTTACAGTTTTCAAGTTACAGGACAAAAATGGGAAATTTCATAAAAAATTTTCATTTATGGGCAATAACTTATTTAAGGAGTCATCTGACAATTTCAGGCCAATCAAGTGAATTGTAGGGCCTTTATTTCTGATCATTTGTGCAATTTACAGTTTCAATCTTGCTGCTATAGTTTTCAAGTTACAGGACAAAAACGGAAAATTTCATAAAAAATTGCCATTTAAGGGCAATAACTCCTATAAGGAGTCATCTGACAGTTTCAGACTAATACAGTGAGTTGTAGGGCTTGTATTTTTGATCATTTTTGCTATTTACAGTTTTACTCTAGCTGTTATAGTTTTAAAGTTACAGGACAAAAACGCAAAATTTCATAAAAAATTACCATTTAAGGGCAATAACTCGTATAAGGAGTCATCTTACAATTTCAGACCAATCAAGTGAATTGTAGGGCTTTTATTGCTGATCATTTTTGCCATTTACAGTTTCACTCTACCTTGCATAGTTTTCAGGTTATATTGTAAATACCAAAAATTTTGTCAAAAATTGTCAATAAAGGGCAATAACTCCTACAAGAAGCCAATACACAACTTCACACTAATAGCAACTATTATAGACCTTAATGTACTGATCAATTTGAAGTAATGGTTTTCTCTATAGATATTATAATTTTTTAGATAATGATCAAAAATCTGGGTTGACCCCCATGTTCTATTTTTAGTAACAGTGGCCATATTTGTCTGTTGATCAACACCCTGGGTACAAACTTGAAACTATGAACCCTAAGGATGATTGTGGCCAAGTTTGAAAAAAATTGGCCCAGTGGTTTCAGAGAAGATTTTTGAAAAAGTTTACGACGGACGCCAGATGACGACGCCAAGTGATAGCAAAAGCTCACATGGACCTTTGATCCAGGTTAGCTAAAAATTACAGTAACCAAAAACAACAAATGTAAAGAAGCACAATATCTTTTATTATAATCTTTAATAAAACCAGAGGCTTGCTCACATAATTTATGCAGGCAATGAAGATATTTCCCTATGCTAATCTAGAAGTCTTGTAATTTTAATTTTCTACTGGAATAAATAACATATCTTTATTGATACCATCCAATGAATATTGATGCTTGGTTTTAACTGGTTTAATAGTTAACATGCCATTATAGAAATTTTCCTATTGGTTTCTAAGTTAAATTAATTCCTACAAACTTTCATTGCATAGTTTAACTATTAACTTGACATCATTATTTCTGTTAATAACTATTATTTCAAACCAATGAACAAACAAGAACCACATTTTCACTAGTGATGAGAACTATTTTTGCCACATCCATCAAGCAGTTTGATTTGTTTGTTTGTTTGAATGGTGTTTTAACGCCACTTTCAGCAATTTTTCAGCTATTTCATGGCGTCCAGTTTTTATTGGGGGAGGAAGCCGGAGTACCCGGAGAGAACCCCCGACCTGCGGTAGGAAAACTGGCAATCCTTGTCAATTAAGATTGGAGTCGAGTACACCCTGCCTGCAGTGAGAATCGAACCCGCAATCTCAGTGTTGACAGACCACGTGATCAATAGTAGACGAACTACCTTGACCACTCGGCCACCGAGGCCCCCAAGCAGTTAGAATATAATGCAAAAATTAAAGAAATTTCTTCCCATAGTGGCATATGTTAAACTACATCCTTTAGTGGTGGCCATTTTAAATTTCCTCTTCAGGGTTCGACATTAACATTTTATACTGCTGGACCAGGGGTCTTGGTAACATTAAAATTTACTAGACCAGACCTAATGTTTGTTTGTTTGAATATTGTTTATAGCCATTTTCAGCAATTTTTCAGCTAAATCATGGCGTCCAGTACCCTGAAAAAAACCCTGACCTTCAGTAGGAAAACTGGCAATCCTTGTAAATTAAGATTGGAGTCGAGCGCACCCTGCCTGGAACCAGACCTAATGTAAACTAGACTACATATAAAAAGGCAACACATAATGCAGAAATAAGTAATTAATATTTGGTTTTAGGGAACAGGTCCGACTTTATTAGGAAATCATACCTCAAGGAAAGTCTGAAGGCAAAAGTAGACAGCCAAACTGGAAAGTAGTTAGGAGACAGATCCCTGTTTAATAATACTAAATCAAACTCATTTATTAATACAGATTTTTTACTTGTGCATTTTTTATTTTATCCAGTTTATTTCCAAGTTTGCAATCATATTTTCAACAGTTTACATAATTACAGCATACATCTGGTGATGTCATGATACATCAAAACACCAACAATGAAGATAAGTTAACTGAAACACACATTACACTTTTTTTTTAATGAATTATAATTAAAATTTTTAAAAATCTATTCATTGCTGTTTTTTTATAGGTATCATCTATTTTTGAAACCTTGCATTTAACTACTAAATGAATAGAAAACCAATATCTATACATTTATTTGATTTTGTATGTTTTTGGTTTTCAGATATACCGAATTCAGGGAGATAATTACACTTTGTAAGAGTAAACGAACAATCTTCAATTAAAAGAAAAAAACCAAACCAACATTTTAACTCGTGAAATGTGAAAAACAAATCATAAATACAACGTCATACTGATCCCTAATAAACACATTGAAAAACTTTTTTTAGAGAAGATTCAAATGTCAGGCAATCTACAACAGGGACATACACTACAACTGTACTGCTGAAATAAATCCTAGTAGTGGATACAAAGGGTAGTGTACATTTAATAATTTTTTTTTTATTTATATAGTTGGTTTTTTTTTATCAGGAACCAGACATGCAAGCCACTACATCAGCGCAGATTAAATCTGACCTTTGCAAGAAAGCAGCAGAAAACCCAACACTACCAATGAAAGAAGTGTACAACCAGTACATGATTTTTACTGATGCACCACAGATAGATGATGACATACTGGAGCCCAAACTAAGATCTTGCAGATCCCAGATGTATAGAGCATGATGACACACCCAAGAAGATATCACTATAGAGGGACAATGGGCTATAACAAATGACAACCAGAATTTTCTACTACACCAAGATAACAAAATGGTGCTGCTTGGCACAGAGAACAACTTAAGGATGCTTGCTGGTGCAAATACACTGCTCATGGATGCCACCTTTAAGATAGCACCCAGACAATTCAAGCAACTTTTCACCCTTCACATTATGTACTTGGGCTTTCTACCAGTCGTTTGCGCAAATCTAGTGACACATAATACCAGATGCTTGCTGCTCTGCAGAAAAAGATGGCCCAACTAAACTTGATACTCAACCCACTTACACTAATGCTTGACTTAGAGAGTGGCATACTACCAAGCCTACATCAGCAATTTTCGAACTAAACTATAAAAGGATGCAATTTCCACTACACCCAAGCAGTCTGGCGAAAAGTACAATCTCTGGGTTTGGTTGGTCACTATAAGACAGGCATAATAAGAAGAATTATTAGATCCTTGATGGCACTGCCATTGGTACCTCGTTTATGGGATCGACAAACTTTCACAACAATTACCATGATGGACAACGGACAGTTTTCAGCCATTATCGAATTATTTAGCTACTTCAGAGAAATCTGGTTGAATGGTCAGTACCTGATTGCTATTTGGAACATGTATAAAGAAGACAAATGTACTAACAACAAACTGGAGGGGTGGCACAACTCACTAAACAAAACTGCAAAGGAAAGCTAACTAAACATTTACAAGCTAATTACTACACTTAAAATGGAACAATCATGTATAGACCGCACTTCAAGAAGCGACCTCCTCCAGACGAAAGCCAGTAGAACTACAAGAAAAGATCACTATATTAGAAGAAAAACTTGAGTCCGGTCAACGGCGTTGACTCTATAGATGAATACCTGTCTGCTATGTGACAATGATGTTGGTGTTAAGTGTTAACATAATGGCTTCATTAGAGACTTAGTGCTTCTCTTTGATTAGACAGTGCTTATCTTTAATTATTGTTGTGGAAAAAATTTTTTTTCTCTTTTTCTAATGTATGTGTGAATTATTTTAATCATAATAAAATGAAGATGCATTATTAAGTCTTTTATTTGCAATCTCAATACACCTGGTGTGGTTATCCCCCCCCCCCCCCCTCTTATCACAGATGTCACGTGTGAATTAAAATTTCACATCATTTCCATCAATATTCCGTAGAATGCATATATAAACATAAAATATCAAGAAATGTGCAAACTGGGAATCGGCAAATTGGACACGGCAGTCTGGGAATCAGCAATTCGGGATTCGGCAAATTGGCACTAAACCATTTTAATTCTCATCTTCCATTTGCTTTTGGTTCCATGATAGGAATATTTACTTATAATTTAATGGACTAATTAAAGTCTTTAAGGTATATGTAAAAAGATAATGGAATTACCTTATAAAACATATATTGTCTTCATATTGATCTAATGGGAATGAAATGGTTGTTAAACAATGGAAGGTTATTTGTTTGTAATTTGTTATTAAAAATTTACTCATGTATATTGACCTAGAAAGTTTTCAGCTAAAAGTTAAATAGGCCAGTTTTACTTGAAAGAGTTTAACACACTTTAAACTACATTTCCCCCTTAATTTGGTTAGATTTGCTGACAGAATTGTTGTTATTTCTAACGTTTAAATGGTCACAATTATGAAATGTGAAGCCACCGATTTTTTATTGTGAAAAGTAATGAGAACTTGTGCCAGGGTATTTTTTAGCCCTCGCCACTTTTGTCATTGATGAAATCATTTGAAAATTGACGATAGATTTCTAAATCAATGTTGTCACCTGATTTCCAACAAGAACTAAAATTTTTAGTTACAAATTCATTTTACCAAGTGTAAAATGACATATTGATGACCCCAAAGCCAATTAACAGGAAATTTAATTATTTCACCTCAATAGTTTTAAACAGCAGGTGTCAATTGCCGAAGCGATGTTTTTACAGGTAATCCGATTTACATGATTAAGTGGTGCTCCTTGTCAATATTCGAAAATAAAGTGTCGTTGATCATACTGATGTGCACAGACTTCCACCTTTTGATAAGATATGTTTAATGCAAATAAAAATAGCAAAGATTTTGCGTATTTAACATTCATATGTTTTGCTGGTTTCAAATGGATTACACACCATTTATGTACATTCGAGATACGTCTAATTACCATTGGCTACCACTTAGAAAACGAAGAGTACAACGGCCCTTAATGAAAAATTGTAACTGATTGATATACAAACGATTTTTAAATAAGTTTTAAAATGAAAATTCTTTGAAAATTTATAAACATTTTGTTATAATCATTTTTTTAAACACTTTATACACTGCAATTGAAAGAATACAGTTTTTTTACTATGATATTTCACCAGTACAATGAATGCATGCTTCTGAGCAGATGCTTATACAACTAATCCGCTGAAGTGACTAGAGCCCTCAAAATCCTAAAAAATTCCCTGCTTATGCTCCAATTGTCTGCAAGATTTGTTGAATATTCCATAGTTATATATAGGAATGCTAGCCTGATTACACAAATCTGTTTTTTACAGTTTTTCCTTTCATTCAGAATAAAGTTGCAACTTTTAAGAAAATATAAACTCTGTCGATTTGTCTAAAATAAACAAAAATGTGTAATTAAAAAATTTAAGAAAATATAAACTATGTAGATTTTTATAAAATAAAAAAAAACAAAACAAAAATGTATACCAAAAACAAAACATCCCAACAGAAATAAAATGCTTGTGAATAATACCCACTGCCAAAATCAAGAGTATCCTGTATACAGACCTCCTTTACCTTGTTGAAATCTTCTAAATCTTCATCAGTTCTCTGCTTAAAGTCTGCCAAATCTTCAGGATTGTAACCATATTGTTTACTTATGTACTCTTTCCACGAAACCTTCCCATCGTTATCACTGTCATGTTCTTTATGTTGCTCTGAAGAATCTTCTTCATCCAATTTTCTGCAAACATACAAATTTAACTGAGTAATACTGTACATCACTAATTATGTTAATATAAAATCATTATTTCACAATGTCCATTGCCACCAAGCAACTCTTAAATCAATTATTAGTATAATTTATTTTATCTCAAACACAAATTACAGTCCAAAATACTAAAATGAATTTAATCAGTTTGACACTTCTTTTACCTTATATATATATATATTTTAGTTACTGACCCTATCAGGTTCATTTGTATTCCAAATAAGTAGATTTTATGACAAGTTATATGATCAGTGATACTTGTAGGATTTTTTTATGGTGAGTCCTGGACTCATCACTTTTAAGAATGGTGAGTCCCAAAAAATTTTCATGAGTCCCACATATCACAGATGAGTCCAGCTAAGTGCATGCATACACCCGTTTTCTTTGATGACCGACCCATTAAATGTCGTTTTATAAAAAGATATAATATGGCTTACTAGTATGTTTATGTCATGCTATGTTATATTAGTAGTTAATGTAGTTGAGTTTCGCAGTCTTCTGTAGTATGATTGAACTGCATTCATTACTTGAAACATGCTGATGTTTGCCCATTAAAGAGAGACTTGTGTATTACAAGTTACCTGGCTCTTCTTAGAATTGAATGTCAGATGCTGACATTAATATTTCTTCCAAACAACTCATGACCCCTCCCCCCCCCCCTTTATCTTCTTGATATATATAAAAATTAAAAGTTTATTAGATAACGAATCTAATGTTCATATTGAAGATATCTTTTACCGGTCAAGAATTCTTACTTGAAAAAAAAAGCGTAAGAATTGCAACTGCAAGGTTCCGACCGTGTATTGAAAAACACAAGTGTATTATCAACGCTTAAATTTATCTGTAAAAACTGTCCATCAATACCTAACGTTTATTGTTTAATAAACATCTTAATTAAGGCATATTTGCCGCCCGAGTGATTGCTACCTGCTGAGAATAAGAGGAAACAGGTAAACATCGATCGCCATTTGTAAGAATATGTAATCACGCATCGGAGACGGAATTGACATGACGGAAATTCGTACGCGTCCGACAACTGACATGTACGCGTACTGGGACGCGTTAGATGTTGAAAAGGCGCGTCCAGAACTGAAAAGACGCGTACAATACGCATCTAGACGAGGATCCCTGATGATACAGCTTCAAATTGTTCAATCACATGCGCATGCATACTATTTTTCCTAAAGCCTTTGTGACATGTTTTTGATATAACATTTTCAAAATGACTTAAAAATCATCTTAATCACATTCAAATATAAATTGCTTTGTACACTGAAAAGGGGAAAATTTACTGAAAGGAAGACAGAATCCATTCAACTAGTTCTTGTTCCGAAACACTTCCATCATTATCTTTATCCATCTTCTTTACCAATAGGCTTAAACGCTTTTTTGATTCTTCTGGACTAAGCTCATCAAATTCTTGTTCAAGATGTTTAGAACCTGTAAAAATACATTATCTCATATCAATATACAAATACACATGTAAACAACTTAGTCTTCAACAAATTTTGGGAGCAAACATTTTTACAATTTTTTTTTTCACTTCAAAGTTTACAACTATTTAAGGCAACACAATTTCAACTAAAACTAGAGGCTCCCAGGAGCCTGTAATCGCTCACCTGGAATCCAAATGACTATATTAAAATTTTTGAAATTAACAGTTTCAGTCTAAGTTGTTATAGCTTTTATAGCAGACCACATGATACCTTTCCTGAGTATAAGCTGGTGTTGGTCAGGGTATTTAAACTTTTGGAAGATGAACTGTCCCATTGTTTGAATACAATACCAATTGTTCTCTCTGCAGTTTATTCAGTGGGTACTTTAAATCTGACAAGGAAAAGTCAATCACTCATTGATTAATTTTCCTATGCCAAAAAGTAAACTCCCCAATGGTGAAAATACATGAAACTTCACTGACTGTAGGGACAAAATTGTCTATTGCTGAACTTTTTCAAAATTTTGCAAATAATTTTGCCATGTTTTCAAATACTTTCAACATGTTTTAATGTCCAAAAAAAATTATGTTGTTGAATTCCAATTTATTTCTATTTCTACATGTATTTTAAACAGATATATTTTTTATTCAAACCAATTATGTTGTTGAAATTTGTATTTAACATTTTGGTTTGACCAAGTAGTACATGTACTTAATAATGACCATGTTTATATTTAGGGAGATCATGGGTTTGTTGATTGGTTAGTATTACCCAGTTTATATCTATATTTATCATATTTCAATAATATTGTCTTTCCTTGTACCAAAATAGACTTACCACTCAGTATACATACAGAAAGAAAACATGGGGGTCGTTGGTAATGCTTGTAATGCTCACAATTTTGGAGCACCTGGTTTCACCCCAGAATTTATGTCTCTCTTGTTTGACCTACAGAGTGTTATCCCTTACCCAATAGTAGGGTTAGATGTAATGTTTCTTTTTTTAATTCTGTGTTTGATGTAATTAATTTTATGTGTCATTATGTGAGGAACTGCCCCGTAGATTTGTGAAAAAATCTCAAAATGACAATAACTTTTTTTATTCTTGTTTTTCATACATTAAATCGTAAATTGTAAAATTAGTAGCACCTTTAAATAAAATAAATACACCATTTTTATACAATAACTGAAAATTGACACTCAACAAGGGAGATAATTTTAATGAATATATCCACAGTGTTTTTAAAAATGTTCTATGATTTTTTATGAGTTATTCCATCTAACACAGCATCACAAATTGCAGTTCTTGTGTAATCAAAAGTGAAATCACTGTTTGATCTCAATATCTGTTTTATTATATAAAAGCAGTATTCATATGTACTAAGTCATCGTGATAACAAGTCACCAGATAAAAACGCATTAGGGAAATGGTAATAAACCAGTGAAAAGAACATTCTGACTGAAAACAAAATAGAGAAATAGGATGGATTAAATAGTGTTGCTTTTCTAATTGTTACAATTTGCTTAGTCCACTCTTTTAACATCTACACATTAGGTTGGTTTCTTTGGCATGCAACTAAATTATACCTTGTGCACTAGCTACCCATTTAATTGTCTGTGGTTAGGCTTTCTGTATTATGTCTGGAAACCCATATTCATTTGTAAATGCTTGTTTTTAATGAAAACCCCATTTTGTTATTTTTTTAAATGAAGAATTATGGGGAATTTGACTGGCAGCAAGATGTATTAGTGAAAAAAAGATGCATATACTGCATATACTGTTCAAATAAAATATGGTTTTCTTCAGAATTCATTGACATTATATTGTTACAATAATTATTTGGTCACAATTAGTAATAATACAATTAAGTATAAGCATATATATTTTCCTAAGGGTGTTTCATTTTTTCCATATGAAAATTAATCAATCAATGATTGACTTCTCCTTGTCAGATTTAAAGTACCCACTGAATAAACTGCTCAGAGAACAATAGGTATTGTATTCAAACAATGGGACAGTTCATCTTCCAAAAGTTTAAATACCCTGACCAACACCAGCTTATACTCAGGAAAGGTTTCATGTGGTCCGCTATAAGTTACTGTGCAAAACTAAACATTTCTTCAAAAAATTTGTTAAATACAATAACTCCTATAAGGTGCCATGGACAATTTCTGAAAATTAAATGGTTTTTAGGCATTGTCCTTTAGGGTACTTTAGAAATTTACAGTTTTACTCTACTAAAGGTGTGTTATAGACTAATTTATAATTAAAAAACTGTTCATATGTCCAAATTCATAATGAAAGGGCAATAACTCCTATAAAGAGTCATCTTGCAATTTTTGGACTAAGCAATCATTTGTAGGGCTTCTATTGCTGATCATTTGTGCAATTTACAGTTTTAATCTAGCTACTATAGTTTTCAAGTTACAGGACAAAAATGGAAAATTTCATAACAAAATTGTCATTTAAGGGCAATAACCCCTAGAAGGAGTCATCTGACAATTTCAGACCAATTAAATGAATTGTAGGGCTTTTTTTGCTGATCATTTTTGCAATTTATTATTTCACTCTAGCTGTTATGGTTTTTAAGTTACAGGACAAAAATGGAAAATTTCATAAAAAATTGCAATTTAAGGGCAATAACTCCTATAAGGAGTCATCTGACAATTTCAGACTTAAAAGTAATTTGTAGGGCTTTTATTGCTGATCATTTTTGCTATTAACAGTTTCACTCTAGCTGTTACAGTTTTTAAGTACAATGTAACAGGATAAAAACGGAAAATTTCATAAAAAATTACCATTTAAGGGCAATAACTCCTATAAGGAGTCATCTGACAATTTCAGACTAATACAGTGAATTGTAGGGCTTGTATTGTTGATCATTTTTGCTATTAACAGTTTCACTCTAGCTGTTACAGTTTTCAAGTTACAGGACAAAAACAGAAAATTTCATAAAAAATTGTCATTTATGGGCAATAACTTATTTAAGGAGTTGTCCGACAATTTCAGATCAATCAAGTGAATTGTATGGTCTTTATTGCTGATCATTTGTGCAATTTACAGTTTCAATCTAGCTGCTATAGTTTTCAAGTTACAGGACAAAACGGAAAATGTCATAAAAAATTGCCATTTAAGGGCAATAACTCTTATAAGGAGTCATCTGACAATTTCAGATCAATCAAGTGAATTGTAGGGTCTTTATTGCTGATCATTTGTGCAATTTACAGTTTCAATCTAGCTGCTATAGTTTTCAAGTTACAGGACAAAAACAGAAAATTTCATAAAAAATTGCCATTTAAGGGCAATAACTCCTATAAGGAGTCATCTGACAATTTCAGACTAATACAGTGAATTGTAAGGTCTTTATTGCTGATCATTTGTGCAATTTACAGTTTCAATCTAGCTGCTATAGTTTTCAAGTTACAGGACAAAAACGGAAAATTTCATAAAAAATTGCCATTTAAGAGCAATAAGATGCCAAGTGATAGCAATAGCTCACATGGACCTCGGTCCAGGTGAGCTAAAAATGTCAAAAAAACTGTTCTGAACATTTTGAATCAGGAGTCTTTCAATGTGATATTTATTGGTACATGCATTGGTAATATAAATAAAGTAGACTGTCCATAAAACACAAATGATCCACCAAAAGCAATAGGCCAAATTTTACTGCCGTTATAATTCAATGTTAGATTTGTGATTTGTCGGATTAAAGGCAAAATTCAGTCCCATTGCTCATAATGTAACAAATAAAAAATTCTAACTTTGATATATTTTTATAAAAAAATTGAACATAATATTCATCTTCTCTACGTTATTCAAGTTTTAGACATTGCCAAACTAACGGGAAACAATCTTTATTGAAGAAATTTCTTTTTTCGTCTTTGAAGATGCATGTGGAAAATGCTATGTTCATCATTTTTGAGTATATGGATAATGTGACCTAATTTAAGTATAAAGGTGTTAATTTGCATACTATTACAACCATTCAGTAGTAAGAATCCAGTAATTTACATATGTATTACCCAAGATGCAACACGCCATTCAGTTTCGGGTTTCTCAATGTTTTTCATGTAGTAAAAGTAATTAAAACGATTTTAAACATGAAGCCAATACAAAAATGGTGACACTGTTGAAAGATATCAAGATCTACCACATCTGATTGTATATCCAAATTCTTTTGGACATCAAAGTGCTGGGAGTGATTCACTCCCGCTCTGTTACATTACGAGTAATGGGACTAAATTCGTACCCTCGCCAAAAAAAAACTAGGGTACGATTATTCGTTCTACAAAAGCAAAAGCATAACTTGAGAAGTACAAGTGAAATCTGTCAAAACTGAAACTGTTTTGTGTTTTTAGTACTCAGTAGTTCACAAAAAACATTCCAAAATTTTTAATGATTTGATTTACATGTAAGCTTTCTTAAGTTATCATGCAGAAACCACAAATTTGGCTATTTGTAATATACCAAGTACAGGAAACAATTCTTTATCCCCACAGATTCCTATTGGTGAGGCACACAAATATTGGTCTGTTAACATTATTAACATATACGATATCATATAATAAATGTCTGATATGTGTTCTATCAAATAATTCCATAAAATGTTATACCTAGAATAGCTTCATGATCATAATGTTCGTTATGTGTACCATCTTTGTCATGATCATGGTGCATGTGACTTGGTGGCTTGTGTCCTGCTCCATGCTCAATGGTCTCTTTTTCACCAAAGGTAAAACCAATAGTCAACATCAATAACATTAATTTGAGATCCATTTCTGAAAAGATAATTTGGAAAAACTATCAAAACACCACTATTAAATCCATTAAAGTTAGAACATTGCCTATATATATAATTATAATTCTCATAATCAAATATATGTACATGTATATGTGCAAAAGACACAAATTTACATGAACTTAAGTATAGAAACACTTCTAAGTTATGTTACCACTGATTCATTTGCATTGTACATACATGTAAATTTAATTGCTATAACAAGTACAATAATATCTAATGATATAAACATGTTACATTAAATCAATATTGACAGAAAACATAATTACAGTTTAAACCAGACCCCAGATTATTCTGAACCCTACAGTATGTTAAATAATTTTAGTCTTAATATTTGAAATCCCTTTAAATGGAATCTGTTGAATACTTCCATATTCAGAACAGAAATTTCAACAACAGCCACAATGAGGTTAATTTGGGGAGGTTTTTACTGTACTATATCAGAACCATTTGTATAGCAGGACACAACCTGTCTATGGATTTTATTGGGAATAATATAAAATAATTACTATTTACATCTGTGTAACATTACTAATCTATACATCATTACATGATTCATTCAACAATACTACATGTTTACCAAAGTTTTACCAAGGACTAATTCAATACCTGTTGATTAAAACATAACCAGAGGCTCCAAGAAGCATGGAGTAACTGGTTAACCTATGATAGAGACAATTATTATTAAAAATTGATTCAATTCATTTTTTTAACAGGTTTCTAAATATAAGTTATTAAAAATATTATATTAAGATATTATTTTTAGGCATGTTTACTTTTTTGAAACAGTGGCCATCCCTATCATGGACATGGCTATAGGATTTTTATTGTTAATGTTGCATATCGATTATCTTTGTTTATAGTACATGGAAGGCCGGTTGCATTGACTATACATTAAAATATTTGAAGGTACATGTTGTTTATTAAGTAAAACTAGTCCGAGAATCCTCTGCAGTCCAAAGCTTTTTTCTTTTTCTTTTTTTTTGCGTGAGACATTTTTTGTATCTAAACCTGTCAGCTGACATACTACCGGAATAAATTGATCAATATAAATCATTTATCTTGTATGAATATTAGAAGGATGGAAAATGTTTAAATCTATCAAATGAAGCCTTTACCATTGATTTAAATGGAAATATAATGGCAAAGTCACCAAAATGGCAAGAACTGCTTCTGTCATTTTTATGGCGATAACTACTCTCTGACCAGTTTACACAAGCTTCTTTAAATTACTAAACAATGTCATGTGACACCAATTAGGAATTAGCAGTAGATATAGTTGGGGAAAAATGTTTGAAAATTGTTTTTTTTAACTACCTACAGACACTATTTTTTATGACCTTTGGGCTTTGGGATATGTCAAACAAACATTTTTTTTTTAATCTGGCCATGGTCTTATCACTTATCTTATGTGGACTCCCCTCCCCCAAGCAGCCAGTCCTACAATGCCGAAGACAAATGTGATTGTTATTCATAGTTCTGTGATTGGGATTTACAGAATTTACTGATATCAAGTCATATCTTAATCTTTAACGATTTTTCGGACATACCGTATTGACTTACCGAACTGGAAATTCTAATATCTGTCGTCTGCAAGTTTCCTTTAGCATGTGCAATGCTATGTCTTCTGTTTAAAGATTAACAGTTAGCGTCAGCTGTAAATGAACAGAAATTCTGTGTTAATGTTGTTAATACACGTGGCTATGTACGATTAGACAAAGAGTACAAAGATCATCTTTAAAACAACATAATCCCCGCGTCAGCTGTATCTTCCCGGAAATAAACAAAGAAAGACAACTGCGTCCCTTCATCAATTTCGCGCCAAAATGTCAGAGTGACAACTTTCTAATTTTAAAAAAGGCACACAGACTATAGTGTCCATTTCTACCACTAAAAACTTCGACGCCGCAGTTTGTCGTATTAAAAACCTTTGAAATGGAAAAGTTGCTGATAACATTTTTAACGCTTTAGGTATATGACAGTGAGGATGGTAATACAGCACAGACAACCGACGTAGTTAATATTATAATGAAGTAATTAATTGTCTTTAATGTCAAATTGTCCGAGATTGACATATGCTGTACAGATACTGGTTTTTGAACAAGAATATCGTAGCATGTACCTTCACTTTCAAGACGGTGTAAAACCTAATATTTATTACGAGAATGTTACCATAATAAAGTTTTTAACAATAACAAAAACGTAGTTTTGTAGAAGTCTTGTATGAGAGGGCGGACAGGGTAGTGGGAGATAGGGAGAGAAAGGAGAAAGGATGAGAAAGAAAGGAAAAAATAAAAACGAGGAAGTCAGCACTAGTAAAAAATAATAAAATTATGTACATAAAAATCGAGTAAAAAGATATTTTGCATCCAAATGATCAGAATTTTTACTGCTAGTATGCCGCAAGGTTTTTTCCTAAAGCGTATGTCTGTCCCATTTACATATCAACTACAATGGTTGTTTTTATGGTCTCTTGTTAACTGTCTCGGTGTAGTTTGAATAAGCAAGCACGTTAGAAATTTTTAACAATAAGACAACCTTGTATTTTTCATCCTCCCAAGTCAGGGGTTCTGAGTCCGCGTTCGCTCCATCATCATGGTGATGATGGAGCGAACGCGGACTCAGAACCCCTGACTTGGGAGGATGGTATTTTTTAACTTTTAGAAAACTGTTTTCAATAGTATGTAAGATTAACAGTATTCTACACATTTTACAGGCAGCATTTAATAGTTTTACATTTAGAGTACAATTACGATTAATTAAAACACCGAGCAGTACAATATACCCAATTTAAAAAATTTATACTATCAATGCATTTATTTATATTATAAAGTATTAAATATATAAATTTATATTATAAATTTTATATTTTACATATGTGGGGCGAGTCGTTATTGAGTGGGGCGACTCGTTAATAAATGTGGGGCGACTCGTTATTAATATGGGGCGACTCGTGATGGGGCGATTCGAGAGTGGGGCGAGTCGTTATATATTCCAAAAGAGCACCTTACGTTGACATTTTGAAAAACAAAAATGATTGAGCTGCATGATGCCAGATACGAATTAGCTCTCATGCATTAATGATTGAAAGAGGAAGACACATTAAAATTCCTAGAGAGTTAAGAGTTTATAATTATTGTAATTCTGGTCAGGTAGAAGATAAAATCACTTTATTTTATACTGTTCAAAATTTAAGCAATTAAGAGAAACATTTCAAAGATATTGGATATTTTTCAAAACAAGAATCATTGTTTTAAAAATTTCCCAGACATAAATTTTCTTTTAAATAATTAAATAATACTTCATACCAAATATTAAAGTTGACTTCCTCCTTCATATCGGATGGGTTAAATACGAGAAATGCCATGTTAATTTACCCGTATAATAAATAAAGTATTATCTATATTTATATGTTATTATAATATTAACCCTAATGTATGGGTTGTAATTTCAATTTTGTATTCAATTTTTGTCATAGGCCTTAACCATTTATATTAGATGAGTTTGAGCCAATAAAAGTATTTGTATTTGTACAATAGACCAACACATCTCCATAAAAAAAAACGAAAAAACAACACAAAAACCAGCACCATTATGAACCACAAGCTACGACACGCCATCTACAAAAAATCAATGCTTCACAAAAAGTATTTAAAACCGAAATCAAAGATAATTTTGGAGTGTTACAGAGTGCATCGCAAGTATGTCAATAAATTAAAAAGACAAAACGACATCATTGAACGGTGTTTTGGGGTTCCCAGCAAAATGATTTCTACAATAAAGTCTTTTTGACAAACAAAGGCAGTGTTTTAAAATAATATTGCTTTCTGTGATGAAAATCCAATTAGAAGTAACTAATCTGATGTGTTTCATTGTTACACCTATATTTCCTAAAAAGCTAGTCAGGTAGTGCCACTTCACAAGAAAAACAGCCATTTAGATTTTGGTAACTAGACACCAGTCAATATTTTGCCGGTCGTGTGAAAAATCTTTGAGAGAGAAATCTACCAGCATCAATTATTTTCAAAACAACTTTCATCCATTTTATTTGCTAAAAGTAAGTTTAAAGATTGGAAAAAGACATTTGATGCAAATAAATATGCGGCTGCTGTTCTAATGAATCTGTTAATGAATTTGACTGTCTACTTTATGATTTACTATTGTTGAAATTGAAAGCCTATGGTTTAACTGGAGCTGCTTTGAGTTTATTAATGAGTTATTTATCAAACATATCTCAATGTGTTAAAGTTGGTTAAGTTCTTAGCACTCAGCAAAATATTTATTTTTAAGGGCATCCCCCAAAGCTCTATCCTTGGTCCTGTTCTATTTAAAATTTTTTGTTCTAAATGTTTTGTTAAAGAAAGTACACTATATAATTATGCTGATGATAAAACATTGTCACACTCGGACTCGAACATTGAAGAATTTAGTAAATACTTCAGAAAATGATATTGCTATTTTTATAAATTGGTTTTCGAATAATCAGATGAATGCTAATCCGGAAAAATTGCCATTGGGAAAAAACTAAATATAGGGGTCTAAAATTCAATTTGGATTGGAATGAAATTTCACACGTGAAGGATGAAGTGGGGCCCCTCTTGATGAAGTTACTCTCCTGGGTGTGACAATCGAATATAAATTGAAATTGAGTTAAAGGTTAGCTTAATCTAACCAGTATGCTTCAAGCAAAGTGGCTTCAAGACAATTTGCTAACAAATTTGTGCACTGTTTTGTTTTCATGCTTGTTCCTGTACTTTGGCAGCTAAAATTTTTTAATGCATAATGTATGCATCTGATTTATATAGATGTATTCTTTATTTCTTGGTTACAATTGATTTTAGTTCGCATGAATATACATACCTTAATTAGATTAAACTTAAAGACAGTAGTCCCTACTCATTCACTTGTGAAATCATCATCATCATCATCATCATCATCATCATCATCATCATCATCATCATCATCATCATCATCATCATCATCATCATCATCATCATCATCATCATCTTCTTCTTCTTCTTCTTCTTCTTCTTCTTGAAGGGATAGGACGTGTTTTTCGGAGCTCCGCTCAAAGCATTTATTTCTTGGTTATTTTGTATTGTGGTTCGACAAAATTTATATTGTTGTGTTCAGAAGAAGAAGCTTTTTCATTCTGTGGGGTTGTTTTCATTATTTATTCTCGGATTGCCGAGATTTTTGGTGGATTGTGTTTTTGTTTATTGGTTTAATTTTTGGTTTAAAGATGGCGTCGCCTTCGTTTTCTAGTGTGGTCGTAGGTAAATCTACTCAGTTGTCGACTGTAGTTGCCTCGGGCAATTCTTTGTCAAGTACTACGGACAATAGAGATCTTAATTTAATTAAGAGAACAATGCCAACCAAGGTAGGTGTAAAATCCGTGCCCCAGGCTAATGGTAGTAATGTTGTTAATTCGCGTGGAGAAAGTTCAAGACTAAAAAGTTCACCTTTGTCAACCGGAAATAATGTAGAGTCTGTTCGAGAAAGTGTAGGATCTGAACAGAGCGATGACATGCCATCATTTGGGCATAAACCGTTTGGTTTTGTTTCAAGGAAACATGGTGTCAAGTTAACAAATATACAGTCTATATCAATAGAACAGTATGTTGTTGCTGTTGCTGATGTGGTAAATCCAGAGAATATTGTGGCTGCCTCTCGTATGAGATCTGGAGTCGTTATATTTTTATCTAACCTTGACGATGTCGAACATTTGTGTTCAAGTGGCCTTAGCATAGGGGACGAATTCATTGAAGTACAGTGTTTAGTTAAAATCCCTAAAAAAGTTACCTTGTCTAATTGCCCCCTTTTATTCCTAATGATTTACTCGAAGATGAGTTGATGCGTTATGGACGCATTATTTCAGAAATAAAACCTATTGCACTAGGCATTAAAATCCCAACATTGAAACATGTAAAGTCATTCAGAAGACAAGTGTCCCTTGTTTTGCACCCCAATGTTATAATACCGGAATACTTTGATATGTATTATCAAAGGCAAAATTATAGAATTTTTTTAAATGATGATGTAGTTTGCTTTAAATGCAAACAGACTGGACATATACAAAGTCGATGTCCCGAAAACAGACCTAGAGTCGAGAACAAAATTTCAGAAGTAAATACAACCCCATTAACAGCTGAATGTATACCATCAACTAGAACGGTAGATCAGTCTGTTGCCTCGGACTCTAGCGTCCAATTTACGGCTGTACCAGTTTCGCCAATCGGGACAGTGGCTCAGTCCGTTACCTTGGACTCTGGAGTCCATGACTCTGCATGTAACAGCCCAGCCAATCTTAATTCAATTGTTTGTAACACCGCCACTAATGTTACCGCTGTTATCGTAGACATCCACACACCTAATGATAAAGTGCAGATTGATGTTTTGCCAACCAAGTCTGCACTTAAACGAAAAGCAGAAAACAGTGATTCTGCTATTAGTGTAAAATCCCCCACAACTGAAGCTGTATCTGCTCCAGATGATATAAGTATATGGGATTTACCTCCCCCATCCCATATAATACTTAGTACCAATGAGGAGGAGGATGTAGACATTGAGTCTATATCTTCCGATTTATCGGAGCAAAACATGTCCCAAATTGTAGTGGATCATGAACAAAAGTTGTCCACTGATGAATTGGATCAACTTCTTTCCGAACTGAAAAGTAACAAAAAACCAATTGAAAAATGCTTAGAATACACCTCCAACCTGAAGCAACTCTGTCAAGATTTTATAGACCTTCGTAGAAACCCTGAGTCATCATCACAGTTAAAAGCTCGTCTCAATAAGTTGATTAAGAGGGTTAAGGCATATGTGAAAACTCATGCTTAGACGACAATTATTCCGAAATCAATATGTATTTTGCTATTAGTTATGCATTTTTATTCTGTGTTTTCACTACAATTGTAATGTCCGGTTTTTCGTTAGTTTCACTGAATACTCAAGGTTGTCGTGACTCTTTTAAAAGATATTTTATATTAGATTCTTTGAAATCTAAATTAAATGCAGATATAGTGTTTCTTCAAGATACCCATACCATTCCTTCTGATGAAGGTATATGGAAAATGATATGGAGAGGAGAAATTGTGTTCTCTCATCTCTCGACTATTTCTGCTGGATTAGCGATATGTTTTTCAAATAATTTAGAATATACTATTCTAGATCATAAAGTTATATTACCCGGTCGCATTTTACATGTAACTATCAAACTACAGGAACAAACTGTATATTTGTTGAATGTTTATTCCCCCACCTGTCCCAAAGAAAAACTAGACTTTTTGGAATATTTAAAACACCATTTGAATCAACTTGATTCGTCCAATCCGATATTTATTGGAGGTGATTTTAATTGTACTACTAATCCTTCCCTCGATCGGACAGGAGATATTGAACCCCACCCACATTCTTGTAATGAATTTAAAGCTATTGTTAAACGTTTCAAATTTATTGATACGTTTCGCAATATTCACCCGTACGATAGAACTTATTCCTGGTCGAGAAATGACGGTGTCGCCGCAAGACTCGATCGAATTTATATACCTAAACATTATAGTCAGTTTATTCGATCCTCAGAAATAAAACCATGTTCATATTCTGATCATGATTACGTTCGTGTTTATTTTAAAGAAATACCAAGTAAACACAAGAGTGCTTACTGGTGTTTAAATACATCTCTTTTAGATGATAAATTGTATGTTGACATGATAAATAACTTTTGGCTTTCCTGGCAATTACAGAAATCTGAGTTTAAGTGTATCCAAGATTGGTGGGATCGTGGAAAATACAAAATAAAGGAACTTTCGCAAGAATTTTCCATTAAAAAGAATTATGATTTTAAACGTAAATTTAATGTTTTACAATCCGATATTGAATTATTAAAATCAAATATTACAACAAACCCTGATCTCAATGCCATTTTAATTGAGAAGCAAAATCAGTTATCTGAACTTGAACGGATCCAGGCCCGTGGTGCTTGGGTTCGTTCAAGATTCAAATATGTAAA
This sequence comes from Limnoperna fortunei, assembly GCA_944474755.1. Classification (NCBI taxonomy): domain Eukaryota; kingdom Metazoa; phylum Mollusca; class Bivalvia; order Mytilida; family Modiolidae; genus Limnoperna; species Limnoperna fortunei. Next base: position 33,331,178 of record OX104111.1, on the reverse strand, counting down.
TGATTCAGATAAACCTACAAAATATTTCTTTGATCTTGAAAAGAAACGTGGTACAAAGAAATTATTATCTCATTTAACCTTGCCTGATGGCAGTATAACTGATTCAGATCAGGAAATAAAAACCCTTGCCCGAAATTTTTATTCCGATTTGTATAGCCCGGATCCTGTTGATGAAGGTTGTCAAAATGAAATTTTGAAAGACCTTCCTACAATAAATGAAATCCAAAAACAAACATTAGATAGTGTTATAAGTTATGATGAATTGTCCTCTGCCGTTTCAAAAATGAATAATAATAAATCCCCTGGTATTGATGGGCTGCCTAGTGAAATTTATAAAACCTTTTGGAACATCGTTGGGAAAGATATGCACGAAGTTTTTGTTTCTTCGATTGAAGAAAAGAGACTTCCACTTTCGTGCAGAAGAGCCGTTCTGACAATGATACCGAAGAAAGGTGACAGTAGTTTGTTGAAAAACTGGAGGCCAGTGTCTCTTCTCTGTTGTGATTATAAAATATTAACGAGAGCTTTCTCGCTAAGACTTCGTACCGTTCTACCCGATATATTACATATCGATCAAAGTTATTGTGTTCCCGGTCGTCATATCAGTGACAATATTCGTTTTATTTCTGATGCTACTTGTTATGCTAATCAGGACAATATCCCCCTTGCTATTGTTTCCCTTGACCAAGAGAAAGCTTTTGATCGTGTTCATCATGGTTATTTGATGAAGACATTAGAAGCCTTCGGTTTTGGCGATTATTTTATATCATGTATAAAAACTATTTATACAGATGTACACAGTTTACTTAAAATTAATAACTCGTTATCATCTCCTTTTCAATTTAAAAGAGGTATACGACAAGGATGTTCCTTGTCTGGTCAATTATATGCCATTTGCCTTGAACCTCTTTTGCATAAATTAAGATCAAAAGATGGTCTTTCAGGTCTTGAACTTCCATTATCTGATGGTAAGAAAAGTTGTTTATCTGCATATGCAGATGATTTGGATACTCTGTTAACGCAGGACTCTGATTTTAATAAGTTGTCTTTCTGGTTAGATATATACCAGAAAGCTTCCAATTCAAAAATTAATTTACAAAAGTCAGAGGGTTTGTGGGTGGGAAGTTGGAAAAATAGAAATGATTGTCCGCTTGGTCTCAAGTGGAATAATAAGTGTTTAAAGGTTTTGGGTACTTTTGTGGGAAACAATAGGGATTTTTATAAACAAAATTGGGAAGGGATAGAAGAGGATATTACTGTCAAACTTGACAGGTGGAAACCATTTGCTCGTGGTTTGTCACTTAGAGGACGAACGCTTGTAATTAATTTACTCTCTGCGTCAAAATTGTGGCATCGATTAAATTCAGTGGTCGTACCCGACGAAATTATACATGCCATTCAAAATAAATTTGTTGATTTTTTATGGCAAGGAAAACATTGGGTTGCCAAAGAAATGTTATATCTTCCCGTATGTACTGGAGGACAGGGTTTAGTCCATATTTTGTCTAGAATTCGTGATTTTCGAATTCAATTTATGTATAGATTTTTGACATTAATGAATGGTGAAGATGTTCACCCTTGTTACTATTTTTGTAAATATTTTTTGTCTACTGTTTCTAATTTGAATTATGATGTTCAGTTGTTATTACTTGATGGGGATTTTCATTATACTAACATCCCACACTTTTATCAAGATTTAATAAAATCCTGGAAATATTTTGAATCATCTAGAATTAAAATAGATGATCCACTGTCACCTAGGATCAGCTGTCCAGAGATTCCAGTACCAGCCGACCACACGTCATCCAGGGTCGGCTGTCCAGCGACGAACAGACAGCCAATGGTGATGGAGGACGGAGCAGTCGTGTTGGGAGAATGTACCAACACGCAACGATGGACGAAGAGGTACAGGACCCCAAGACGACTGTTCCAGTGGATTGCCACCCAGGCGAAGATGGCCACCTACGTGACCCTGCAGCACCTAAGGACCGGAGGCGGACCAACAGAACCACTCCAGGAATTTAGGTCGCGCATCCGCGCCCGTTTAGCAATTGAATTTGCTTATTGTAAGTTTACTAATAATGTTAATTCTTTTTCAGATTTTTGGTCTTATAATAATGTATTGTGTTTAATTTCTAATGACAAGCTTGTTGTAAATATTTAATGGTAAATTTGTATTTGTATTTGATTTTTAATGTCTCATTAATTTATTGTAAACCGCGATGGGTTAAAGGTTAAAACATGGACTGGCGTGTACCAGTCCATGTTGACTTTGATCATTTGGACAAAGTCATTTATAGGGCTCTTTAATTTTAACGATAGGTAGGTTAAAAGGTTAAAGTTTAAATTGACTTGTATCAATTTAAACTGACTTTGATCAGTTGGACAAAGTCTTTTATTTTTTTCTATTGTATTTTCATATACTTTTGGATATAAAGTTATTATTAATATGTATATTCAAAATTGTTAATGTAGCTTGTCAAATAATGTATTGTTAGGTTTATATTTTATGTAATATGAATTTTTGATACCTTGTTAAACTGTGATTGATTGTTTTATTTAATAAAGGGTATTGAAAATTCAATTCTTCTTCTTCTTGAAGGGATAGGACGTGTTTTTCGGAGCTCCGCTCAAAGCATTTATTTATTGGTTATTTTGTATTGTGGTTCGTAAATATTTGTATTGTTGTGTTCAGAAGAAGAAGCTCTTTCATTTTGTGGGGTGTATTTCGTATTTTCATCTCGGATTGCCGAGATTTTTGTTGGATTTAATTTTTGTTTATTGGTTTGATATTGTTCAAAGATGGCGTCGCCTTCATTTTCTAGTGTAGTAGTTAATGGTAAAACTACTCAGTTGTCGTCGAATGTTGCCTCGAGCAATACTGTGTTAAATGATAAGGACAATAGGGACCTTAATTTAATTAAACGAACAATGCCGTCCAAGGTAGGTGTTGAATCTTTGCCCCAGGCTAATAGTGATAAAGTTGTAAAGTCGCAATTACACAGCGAAAGTTCACGAGATTTGCCGAATAATAATAATGTCCCGTCTGACAGAGAAAGTTCAAGATCGAAAAATAACGATGAGATGCCGTCATTTGGACATAAGCCTTTTGGCTTTGTCTCAAAGAAACACGGTGTGAAACTAACAAACATACCGTCTGTCTCAATCGAGCAATATGTTGTTGCTATTGCCGATATAGTCAAGCCAGAAAACATAGTGGCTGCCTCTCGTATGAGGTCTGGGGTTGTAGTGTTTTTATCTAATCTCGATGACGTTGAAGAGTTGTGTTCAAATGGTTTAAGTATTGGGGATGAGTTTGTTGAAGTTCAGTGTTTGGTAAAAATCCCGAAAAAAGTTACCTTGTCTAATTGTCCCCCTTTTATTCCCAATGATTTACTCGAGGATGAGTTGATGCGTTATGGACGCATAATTTCCGACATAAAACCCATTGCACTCGGTATTAAAATCCCAGCACTAAAACACGTCAAGTCATTTAGACGACAAGTGTCCCTTATTCTTCACCCCAATGTTACATTACCGGAGTCTTTTGATATGTATTATCAAAGGCAAAGCTACAGAATATTTGTGAATGACGATGTTGTTTGTTTTAAGTGCAAACAGACTGGTCATATTCAAAATCGGTGCCCACAAAATCGACAACAAAATAACCAGTCAGAATCAAGTACAAATGTCTAATTCACGGCTGAACCCGTTCCGCCAACCGGGACTGCGGAGCAGTCTGTTATCTTCGACTCTGGAATCAATGACAGCTCAGCCAATGTTAATATTTCTGCTTCCAACACCTCCACTAATGTTACTGCTGAGCAAAAATCTGAGATTTCAACTGTTTCTAATATCATTGTTGATGTTCACTCCGCAACTGAAAAAGTGGATACTGATCCATTGCCAGTGAAATCTGCAGTTAAACGCAAAGCTGTAGATAATGATTCCATTATATGTATTAAAACCCCCACAACCACTAAAACCCCTGATGTATCTACTAAAGATGACATAAGTATATGGGATTTGCCTCCTCCATCTCATTCCATTCTCAACACTGATGAAGAAGAGGATATAGACATTGAGTCTATATCCTCTGATTTATCCGAACAAAACGTATCTCAAGTCGTCGTGGATACTGAACAAAAATTATCCACCGAAGAGCTAGACAGACTTCTTTCCGAACTGAAAAGCAACAAAAAGCCTGTTGAGAAGTGTTTAGAGTATACCACCAACCTCAGGCAACTGTGCCAAGACTTTATTGATCGCCGAAGAAACCCTGAGTCGTCTTCCCAGTTGAAGGCCCGACTTAATAAATTGATAAAGAAATTAAAAACGTATTTGAAAACTCATGCCTAGAGATCAAAGTCAATATGTATTGCCCACTTAATTATGCATTTTTGCACATTTTGTTCATCACAATTACAATTGTAATGTCTGGTTTTTCGTTAGTTTCACTGAATACTCAAGGTTGTCGAGATTCTTTTAAAAGATATTTTATATTAGATTCTTTAAAATCTAAATTGAATGCTGACATAGTTTTTCTTCAAGATACTCATACCATACCTTCTGATGAAGGTATATGGAAAATGATATGGAGAGGAGAAATATTGTTTTCTCATCTCTCAACTATTTCTGCTGGATTAGCGATATGTTTTTCCAATAATTTAGAATATACTATTCTAGATCATAAAATTATTTTACCTGGTCGCATTTTACATGCAACTATTAAAATACAGGAGCAAACTGTATATTTGTTGAATGTTTATTCCCCAACTTGCTCAAAAGAAAAACTAGACTTTTTGAAATATTTAAAACACCATTTGAATCAACTTGATTCTTCCATTCCAATATTTCTTGGAGGTGATTTTAATTGTACTACTAATCCTTCCCTAGATCGGACAGGAGATATTGAACCCCACCCCCATTCTTGTAATGAATTTAAATCTATTGTTAAACGTTTCAAATTTATTGATACGTTTCGCAATATTCACCCGTACGATAGAACTTATTCCTGGTCGAGAAATGACGGTGTCGCCGCAAGACTTGATCGAATTTATATATCTAAACACTATAGTCAGTTTATTCGATCCTCAGAAATAAAACCATGTTCATATTCTGATCATGATTACGTTCGTGTTTATTTTAAAGAAATACCAAATAAACACAAGAGTGCTTACTGGTGTTTAAATACATCTCTTTTAGATGATAAATTGTATGTTGACATGATAAATAACTTTTGGCTTTCCTGGCGATTACAGAAATTTGAGTTTAAGTGTATCCAAGATTGGTGGGATCGTGGAAAATACAAAATAAAGGAACTTTCGCAAGAATTTTCTATTAAAAAGAATTATGATTTTAAACGTAAATTTGATAGTTTGCAATCTGATATTGAGTTATTAAAATCAAATATTGCAACTAGCCCTGATCTTAATGTCATTTTAATTGAGAAGCAACATCAGTTATCTGAACTTGAACGAATCCAGGCCCGTGGTGCTTGGGTTCGTTCAAGATTCAGATATGTTAATGATTCAGATAAACCTACAAAATATTTCTTCGACCTTGAAAAGAAACGTGGTACAAAGAAATTATTATCCCATTTAACCTTGCCTGATGGCAGTATAACTGATTCAGATCAGGAAATAAAAACCCTTGCCCGAAATTTTTACTCCGATTTGTATAGCCCCGATCCTGTTGATGAAGGTTGTCAAAATGAAATTTTGAAAGACCTTCCTACAATAAGTGACACCCAAAAGCAAACATTAGATAGTGTAATAAGTTATGATGAATTGTCCTCTGCCGTTTTAAAAATGAATAATAATAAGTCCCCTGGTATTGATGGGTTGCCTAGTGAATTTTACAAAACCTTTTGGAACATCGTTGGGAAAGATATGCACGAAGTTTTTGTTTCTTCTATTGAAGAAAACAGACTTCCGCTTTCGTGCAGAAGAGCCGTTCTGACGATGATTCCAAAGAAAGGTGACAGTAGTTTGTTAAAAAACTGGAGACCTGTGTCTCTTCTCTGTTGCGACTATAAAATATTAACGAGAGCTTTCTCGTTAAGACTCCGTACCGTTCTACCCGATATATTAAATATCGATCAAAGTTATTGTGTTCCGGGTCGTCACATAAGTGATAATATTCGTTTTATTTCTGATGCTACTTGTTATGCTAATCAGGAACATATCCCCCTTGCTATTGTTTCCCTTGACCAAGAGAAGGCTTTTGATCGTGTTCATCATGGTTATTTGATGAAGACATTAGAAGCCTTCGGTTTTGGCGATTATTTTATATCCTGTATAAAAACTATTTATACAGATGTACATAGCTTACTTAAAATTAATAACTCGTTATCATCCCCTTTTCAATTTAAAAGAGGTATACGACAAGGATGTTCTTTGTCTGGTCAATTATATGCCATATGCCTTGAACCTCTTTTACACAAACTAAGATCAAACGACGGCTTATCAGGACTTGAACTTCCATTATCAGATGGTAAGAAAAGTTGTTTATCTGCATATGCAGATGATTTGGATACTTTATTAACGCAAGACTCTGATTTTGATAGGTTGTCTTTCTGGTTAGATATATACCAGAAAGCTTCTAATTCAAAAATTAATTTACAAAAGTCAGAGGGTTTGTGGGTGGGAAGTTGGAAAAATAGAAATGATTGTCCACTTGGTCTCAAGTGGAATAATAAAGGTTTTAAGGTTTTGGGTACTTTTGTTGGAAACAATAAGGATTTCTATAAACAAAATTGGGAAGGGATGGAGGAGGATATTACTGTCAAACTTGACAGGTGGAAGCCTTTTGCTCGCGGTTTGTCACTCAGAGGACGAACACTTGTTATCAATTTACTTTCCGCGTCAAAATTATGGCATCGATTAAATTCTGTGTCCGTACCAGATGAAATTATTAGTGCCATTCAAAACAAATTTGTAGATTTTCTATGGCAAGGAAAACATTGGGTTTCGAAAGAAATGTTATATCTTCCTGTATGTACTGGAGGACAGGGTTTAGTTCATATTTTGTCTAGAATTCGTGATTTTCGAATTCAATTTATGTACAGATTTTTGACATTAATGAATGGTGAAGATGTTCATCCTTGTTACTATTTTTGTAAATATTTTTTGTCTACTGTTTCTAATTTGAATTATGATGTTCAGATGTTATTACTTGATGGGGATTTTCAATACACTAACATTCCAAGCTTTTATCAAGATTTAATTAAAGCCTGGAAGAATTTTGAATCGTCTAGAATTAAAATAGATGATACCTCAGTGGCCGATATTTTAGAAGAACCTTTGTTCTTCAATCCTTCATTAATTAACCCCAAAACCGATGAACCTTTTTATTTTGAAAATTTTGTAATTGCCGGTATGACCAAAGTTAAAGATCTTTTCGATACTAGTTTGGAAAGAAAATTTACTGCAGAAGATCTTGTTGGCATATTAAGCATTCGTTCCGAACGCTGTATCCAACAACATCTGGATTTACTGTGGTCGTCTTTTCCTCCGGAGTGGAGTATATTGATTGACCGTTTTTTAAATAATGATATTGATATTGGTGTTGTTCACCAATACATTTTTAAATTAGATATTGACAATGCTCCTGAATTAAGTAAGGGCGTTGTTCTCGATAAATGTCCCAAGAAAATGATTTATTTGTTATCTGTTGTTCAGAATTTTAATAGTTCCCATAATAAAAAATTACTGTCCCCTTGGTGTAATATTTTACGATCTAATGTTCCCCCTAATGTTATATATAGTCATGTTTATGAATATCCCCATAGCATGCATGAAGGTGACCTTAACTGGAGAATCCTTCATGGTGCTATTGCAACTAGTAAATTTTATTGTAAAGCTGGTTATCAGCAGTCTGATGTTTGTCCCTCTTGTGGTTTGCAAGAGGACTTACATCACATTTTTATAGCCTGTCCCCGTATTAGTGTTTTATTAAATAACGTTCATAATATTCTGTGTAAATTAAGCACAAATAATGTAGGTTCAATAGAATCATTTATGTTTGGACCTTCTACTTTTACTAGCACTGACCTAACGCCACCTCAGGTTAGTGCAAATCGATCTCCTCCAGCTGTCCACACGCTATCATCGGGCAGCTGTCCAGTTAGGAGATCGAATCCAGCTGATCCACCGTCACCTAGGATCAGCTGTCCAGATGTTCCAGTACCAGCCGACCACACGTCATCCAGGGTCGGCTGTCCAGAATCTACCAGACTGCCAATGGTTATGGAGGACGGAACAGTCGTGTTGAGAGAATGTACCAACACGCAACGATGGACCAAGCGGTACAGGACCCCAAGACGACTGTTCCAGTGGATTGCCACCCAGGCGAAGATGGCCACTTATGTGACGTTGCAGCACCTGAGGACTGGAGGCGGACCAACAGACCCACTGCAGGAATTCAGGTCGCGCATCCGCGCCCGTTTGGCAATTGAATTTGCCTACTATAGGTTTGTAAATAATGTTGATTCTTTTTCAGATTTTTGGTGTTTTAATAATGTATTGTGTTTTATTTCTAGTGACAAGCTTTTTGTTAATATTTAATGGTAAGTTATTTTAATTGTATTTGTATTGTATTTTAGATTTTTATTTTCTTGTCTTGTTTATATATTGTAAACCGAGATGTGTTAAAGGTTAAAACATGGACTGGCGTGTACCAGTCCATGTTGACTTTGATCATTTGGACAAAGTCATTTATAGGCTTCTTTAATTTTAAAATAGGTAGGCAATAATGTTTAAAGTTTAAACTGGCTTGTATCAGTTTAAACTGACTTTGATCAGTTGGACAAAGCCTTTTATATTTCTATTGTATTTTCGTATATTTTTGGGTTTAAAGTCAATGTAACTATATGTATTTTCAAAATTGTTCAATAGCTTGTCATAATAATGTACTTGTTAGGTTTATATTTTATGTTACTTGAATTTTTGATACCTTGTACCACTGTGATTAATTGTTTTATTTAATAAAGGGTATTGAAAATTCAAATTCTTCTTCTTCTTCTTCTTCTTCTTCTTGAAGGGATAGGACGTGTTTTTCGGAGCTCCGCTCAAAGCATTTATTTCTTGGTTATTTTGTATTGTAGTTCGACAAAATTTATATTGTTGTGTTCAGAAGAAGAAGTTCTTTCATTTTGTGGGGTTATTTTCGTTATTTATTCTCGGATTGCCGAGATTTTTGGTGGATTGTGTTTTTGTTTATTGGTTTAATTTTTGTTTTAAAGATGGCGTCGCCTTCGTTTTCCAGTGTGGTCATGGGTAAATCTACTCAGTTGTCGACTGTAGTTGCTTCGGGCAATTCTTTGTCAAGTAATACGGACAATAGAGATCTTAATTTAATTAAGAGAACAATGTCGTCAAAGGTAGGTGTAAAATCCGTGCCCCAGGCTAATGGTAGTAATCTTGTTAATTCGCGTGGAGAAAGTTCAAGACTAAAAAGTTCACTTTTGACAACCGGAAATAATGCAGATTCTGTTCGAGAAAGTGTAAGATCTGAACAGAGCGATGATATGCCATCATTTGGGCATAAACCGTTTGGTTTTGTTTCAAGGAAACATGGTGTCAAGTTAACAAATATACAGTCTATATCAATAGAACAGTATGTCATTGCTGTTGCTAATGTAGTAAATCCAGAGAATATAGTGGCTGCCTCTCGTATGAGATCTGGAGTCGTTATATTTTTATCTAACCTTGACGATGTCGAACATTTGTGTTCAAGTGGCCTGAGCATAGGGGACGAATTCATTGAAGTACAGTGTTTAGTTAAAATCCCTAAAAAAGTTACCTTGTCTAATTGCCCCCCTTTTATTCCTAATGATTTACTCGAAGATGAGTTGATACGTTATGGACGCATTATTTCAGACATTAAACCTATTGCACTAGGTATTAAAATCCCAACATTGAAACATGTAAAGTCATTCAGAAGACAAGTGTCCCTTGTTTTGCACCCCAATGTTACAATACCGGAATACTTTGATATGTATTATCAAAGGCAAAACTATAGAATTTTTTTAAATGATGATGTAGTTTGCTTTAAATGCAAACAGACTGGACATATACAAAGTCGATGTCCCGAAAACAGACCTAGAGTCGAGAACAAAATTTCAGAAGTAAATACAACCCCATTAACAGCTGAACGTATACCATCAACTAGAACGTTAGATCAGTCTGTTGCCTCGGACTCTAGCGTCCCATTTACGGCTGTACCAGTTCCGCCAACCGGGACAGTGGGGCAGTCCGTTACCTTAGACTCTGGAGTCCATGATTCTGCATGTAACAGCCCAGACAATCTTAATTCAACTGTTTCTAACACCTCCACTAATGTTACCGCTGTTATCGTTGACATACACACACCTAATGATAAAGTGCAGATTGATGTTTTGCCAACTAAGTCTGCACTTAAACGAAAAGCAGAAAACAGTGATTCTGCTATTAGTGTAAAAACCCCCACAACTGAAGCTGTATCTGCTCCAGATGATATAAGTATATGGGATTTACCTCCCCCATCCCATATAATACTTAGTACCAATGAGGAGGAGGATGTAGACATTGAGTCTATATCCTCCGATTTATCGGAGCAAAACATGTCCCAAATTGTAGCGGATCATGAACAAAAGTTGTCCACTGATGAATTGGATCAACTTCTTTCCGAACTGAAAAGTAACAAAAAAACCAATTGAAAAATGCTTAGAATACACATCCAACCTGAAGCAGCTATGTCAAGATTTTATAGACCTTCGTAGAAACCCCGAGTCATCATCACAATTAAAAGCTCGTCTCAATAAGTTAATTAAAAAAGTTAAGGCATATGTGAAAACGCATGCTTAGACAAAAAATATACCCAAATCAATATGAATTGTCCCATTAATTATGCATTTTTGTTATGTTTTTTCATTACAATTGTAATGTCCGGTTTTTCGTTAGTGTCACTCAATACTCAAGGTTGTCGTGACTCTTTTAAAAGGTATTTTATATTAGATTCTTTGAAATCTAAATTAAATGCAGATATAGTTTTTCTTCAAGATACACATACCATTCCTTCTGATGAAGGTATATGGAAAATGATATGGAGAGGAGAAATAGTGTTCTCTCATCTCTCAACTATTTCTGCTGGATTAGCTATATGTTTTTCCAATAATTTAGAATATACTATTCTAGATCATAAAATTATTTTACCAGGTCGCATTTTACATGTAACGATTAAAATGCAGGAGCAAACTGTATATTTGTTGAATGTTTATTCACCAACTTGCCCCAAAGAAAAACTAGACTTTTTGAAATATTTAAAACAACATTTGAATCATCTTGATTCTTCCATTCCAATATTTCTTGGAGGTGATTTTAATTGCACTACTAATCCTTCCCTAGATCGGACAGGAGATACTGAACCTCACCCCCATTCTTGTAATGAATTTAAATCTATTGTTAAACGTTTCAAATTTATTGATACGTTTCGCAATATTCATCCGTACGATAGAATTTATTCCTGGTCGAGAAATGACGGTGTCGCCGCAAGACTCGATCGAATTTATATATCTAAACATTATGGTCAGTTTATTCGATCCTCAGAAATAAAATCATGTTCATATTCTGATCATGATTACGTTCGTGTTTATTTTAAAGAAATACCAAGTAAACACAAGAGTGCTTACTGGTGCATGAATACATCTCTTTTAGATGATAAATTGTATGTTGACATGATAAATAACTTTTGGCTTTCCTGGCGATTACAGAAATCTGAGTTTAAGTGTATCCAAGATTGGTGGGATCGTGGGAAATACAAAATAAAGGAACTTTCGCAAGAATTTTCCATTAAAAAGAATTATGATTTTAAACGTAAATTTGATAGTTTGCAATCTGATATCGAGTTATTAAAATCAAATATTGCAACAAACCCTGATCTTAATGTCATTTTAATTGAGAAGCAACATCAGTTATCTGAACTTGAACGAATCCAGGCCCGTGGTGCTTGGGTTCGTTCAAGATTCAGATATGTTAATGATTCAGATAAACCTACAAAATATTTCTTCGACCTTGAAAAGAAACGTGGCACAAAGAAATTATTATCCCATTTAACCTTGCCTGATGGCAGTATAACTGATTCAGATCAGGAAATAAAAACCCTTGCCCGAAATTTTTACTCCGATTTGTATAACCCCGATCCTGTAGATGAAGGTTGTCAAAATGAAATTTTGAAAGACCTTCCTACAATAAGTGACAGCCAAAAGCAAACATTAGATAGTGTAATAAGTTATGATGAATTGTCCTCTGCCGTTTTAAAAATGAATAATAATAAGTCCCCTGGTATTGATGGGTTGCCTAGTGAATTTTACAAAACCTTTTGGAACATCGTTGGGAAAGATATGCACGAAGTTTTTGTTTCTTCTATTGAAGAAAACAGACTTCCACTTTCGTGCAGAAGAGCCGTTCTGACGATGATTCCAAAGAAAGGTGATAGTAGTTTGTTGAAAAACTGGAGACCTGTGTCTCTTCTCTGTTGCGACTATAAAATATTAACGAGAGCTTTCTCGCTAAGACTCCGTACCGTTCTACCCGATATATTAAATATCGATCAAAGTTATTGTGTTCCCGGTCGTCATATAAGTGATAATATTCGTTTTATTTCTGATGCTACGTGTTATGCTAATCAGGAACATATCCCCCTTGCTATTGTTTCCCTTGACCAAGAGAAGGCTTTTGATCGTGTTCATCATGGCTATTTGATGAAGACATTAGAAGCCTTCGGTTTTGGCGATTATTTTATATCCTGTATAAAAACTATTTATACAGATGTACATAGCTTACTTAAAATTAATAACTCGTTATCATCCCCTTTTCAATTTAAAAGAGGTATACGACAAGGATGTTCTTTGTCTGGTCAATTATATTCCATATGCCTTGAACCTCTTTTACACAAACTAAGGTCAAACGACGGCTTAACAGGACTTGAACTTCCATTATCAGATGGTAAGAAAAGTTGTTTATCTGCATATGCAGATGATTTGGATACTTTATTAACGCGAGACTCTGATTTTGATAGGTTGTCTTTCTGGTTAGATATATACCAGAAAGCTTCCAATTCAAAAATTAATTTACAAAAGTCCGAAGGTTTGTGGGTGGGAAGTTGGAAAAATAGAAATGATTGTCCACTTGGTCTCAAGTGGAATAATAAAGGTTTAAAGGTTTTGGGTACTTTTGTTGGGAACAATAGGGATTTTTATAAACAAAATTGGGAAGGGATGGAGGAGGATATTACTGTCAAACTTGACAGGTGGAAACCATTTGCTCGTGGTTTGTCACTTAGAGGACGAACTCTTGTTATTAATTTGCTCTCCGCGTCAAAATTGTGGCATCGTTTGAATTCCGTGTCCGTGCCCGATGAAATTATTAGTGCCATTCAAAACAAATTTGTAGATTTTCTATGGCAAGGAAAACATTGGGTTTCCAAAGAAATGTTATATCTTCCTGTATGTACTGGAGGACAGGGTTTGGTTCATATTTTATCTAGAATTCGTGATTTTCGAATTCAGTTTATGTACAGATTTTTGACATTAATGAATGGTGAAGAAGTTCACCCTTGTTACTATTTTTGTAAATATTTTTTGTCTACTGTTTCTAATTTGAATTATGACGTTCAATTGTTATTACTTGATGGGGATTTTCAGTATCCTAACATTCCAAGCTTTTATCAAGATTTGATAAAAGCTTGGAAATATTTTGAGTCATCTAGAGTTAAAATAGATGATACCTCCGTTGCAGACATTTTAGAAGAACCTTTGTTCTTTAATCCTTTATTAGTTAACCCTAAAACCGAAGAACCTTTTTATTTTGAAAATTTTGTAATTGCTGGTATGACTAAAATTAAAGATTTGTTTGATACTAGTTTGAAAAGAAAATTAACTGCAGCAGATCTTGTTGGCATAATTAGCATTCGTTCTGAACGCTGTATCCAACAACATCTGGATTTATTGTGGTCGGCTTTTCCTCCTAAGTGGAGTGAATTGATATATCTTTTTTTACGTAATGATATTAATATTGGTGTTGTTCATCGATATATTTTTAAATTAGATATTGACAATGCACCTGAATTAAGTAAGGGCGTTGTTCTTGATAAATGTCCCAAGAAAATGATTTATTTGTTATCTGTTATTCAAAATTTTAATAGTTCTCATACTAAAACTTTACTGTCCCCTTGGAATAATATTTTACAATCAAATGTTCCCCCTAATGTTATATATAGTCATGTTTATGAATATCCTCATAGCATGCATGAAGGTGACCTTAACTGGAGAATACTTCATGGTGCTGTTTCAACTGGCAAATTTTATTATAAAGCTGGGTATCAGCAGTCTTATGAGTGTCCCTCTTGTGGTGAACAAGAGGACATACATCATATTTTTATTTCCTGTCCTCGTATTAAAGTTTTATTTAATTTTGTTAAAAATATTTGGTGCAAATTAATGAAAAATGCTGTAGGTTCAATAAATTCGTTTATATTTGGACCTGCGACTTTTTCCAGCACTGACCATACGCCACCTAAGGTCAATGCATATCGATCTCCTCCAGCTGTCCAAACGTCAACATCGGACAGCTGTCCAGTTAGGAGATCGATTCCAGCAGATCCAACGCCACCCGGGATCAACTGTCCAGAGGATCCAGTGCCAGCCGACCACACGTCTTTCAGGGTCGGCTGTCCAGAGACGACCAGACAGCCAGTGATGATGGAGAACGGAACAGTCGTGTTGGGAGAATGTACCAACACGCAACGATGGACCAAGAGGTACAGGACCCCAACACGACTGTACCAATGGATTGCCACCCAGGCGAAGATGGCCATCTACGTCACCTTGCAGCACCTGAGGACCGGAGGAGGACAGACGGACCCACTCCTGGAATTCAGGTCGCGCATCCGCGCCCGGTTGGCAATCGAATTTGCTTATTGTAAGTTTGTTAATAATGTTGATTTCTTTACAGATTTTTGGTGTTTTGATAATGTATTGTGTTTCATTTCAAATGACAAGCTTTTTGTAAATATTTAATGGTAAGTTGATTGTATATGTATTTATTTTTTTCTTGCTTATATATATTGTAAACCGCGATGAGATAAAGGTCAAAACATGGACTGGCGTGTACCAGTCCATGTTGACTTTGATCATTATGACAAAGTCTTATAGGTTTCTTTAATTTTAAACTGTAGGTAGGTTATAAAGGTAAACGTTAAGGTTTAAACTGATTTGTTTCAGTTTAAACCGACTTTGATCGTTTGGACAAAGTCTTTAATTATTTTATGTCGTATTTTTATATAATTTTGGATTTAAAGTTGATATATTTATATGTATTTTCAAAATTGTTAAATAGCTTGTCATAATAATGTATTGTTAGGATTATATTTTATGTTACTTGAATTTTTGATACCTTGTATAACTGTGATATAAATGTTTTAATTAATAAAGGGTATTGAAAATTCAAAAAATTCTTCTTCTTCTTCTTCTTCTTCTTCTTCTTCTTCTTCTTCTTCATCATCATCATCATCATCATCATCATCATCATCATCATCATCATCAACAAACAAAATCGGCCCATAACAATAATTATTTAACTGTTTTGTGAAGATCTTATATATTTTGTGAAACTACCTAACGCATATTTCAACATTTGAAGGCTGTTTTGGATGCAATTTATAAAATGTGTTGATGTTGATGAAGTTGTCGGGAATTCCGCTTACATACGTTACTACTAAAATACTCGATGTAGAAAAATACATGTACATTCAAAACGCGAAGTACAAACACAATCAGCCAGAATTAACTATCCACGTGGACTCATTAGCCCAGTTATAGTTCGCAGCTTAATGCATGTTCTTTAAACCTTGTGGGAGAAACATTTAGAATGAGACGAATTTTTACCGTATGAAGTGGCTACTGAATTGACCGAAATCGCATTGCATATTGAGGTCGCAAAAAATATTTCTTCGAAAAGACAGTACTTTCAGAGTTGTTCCGACACACAACTGGACGCTGTTATTGTTCATATTTTCAATAATGCCATCAAGAAGGCTTATGAAGCGGTTGCATAGAACATGTGATGTCGAAAAACAGAGCCGCGCCATTAAAACAGTTAACAATACCGAGATTGAGATAAATGACAGCTGTTATCGTTAGTTGATTGTTCCATGTCAAAAATATCATTCTACGACCCATCCATCAAACCGTATCAAAGCGGTCTAAGAGCTCAGTAAAGAGTTAACTTGGAGATATCTGCCCTGTACGGATAACAAGTTTGTTAGAATGATGTTTAACGTGGCGTTTCAGTAATTTTCAACTTTATCAATTCGTCCAGATTTTAATATACCTTATTCTAGCCAGGGTTTTTATTAGGGTCCGCCACTTTGGACGACCTATAGTGATCAGTCTGTCCGTCCGTGCGTCCGTAACTTATCGTGTGCGAGCTGTAACTTTTTTCTCCTTTGAGGTAGGTTTTAATATTTGGTATGTGAATAGATAATTTCAAGGCGATGTGTCGCAAACTGTGGTTGATAACCTTTGACCTCAAGGTCACGTTATTGCTTTCTGAATGACAAATGTCCAGGCTTTAACTTTTTTCTCTGTTGAGATTAGCTTTTGATATTTGGCATGTGGGTTTATCACTTAAAGACGACGTGTCACTTACCATGGTTGAATCCGTGAAACATTTTTATGAAGTTTTAGCAACCTCTACAGTGATTATTGTACCTGTTATGATTTACAGGTAAGAAACAAATATTTAAATTTGCTGAATTAGATAATGTGTGTGTGCGTTATTTGGAACATTGTGTCTTTTCTTTGTAATGATTTATGAGGCACTATAGTAGATTTGAAGGATAGTGACATGCCAGCATCACACTTTCCTTCCAGTCTTCTAGTGTTATTTCTGTTTCTTTCTTTATATCACCTTTATCTAACCTGTCAACAAAGAAAATCTTATTTTAATATTTATTTCAATTTTCATTTTCAACATTTTGTGGTATGTGAGGAAAAGGGCAGAACAATTAAGATAGTCTGCATTTATTACTTTTTCTCCAAGTGGTTAGTGATGGTAATACCTAGTAATATGCACATATACATTTGGGCTTTTTCTTCTGTAAACTTTGATATACATTTTAGCATATAGCTTGACGGCTAAAGATCATGCATATTTTTTTCTTTTCTTTATTGTTTTGGTCTAAGCATGTTATTAATTTTATACCTTCTACATAGAACATTTCTTGTATCTAAATAAAAAAATATTTTCATGACATACATGTACTTAATATTATAATTGGAAAAGAAACAGAAATGCTGGCATTACATGTTATCTGTAGTGAGTGAAGCTGTCCACTCAGAGGTGGATAGATTGATGCATTCAATGGTGTAATATAGATAACTAAGAAGGGGAAATGGTTTACTGTGTTATCTCACTCCGTCCATCCCACGCGGAGAACAAATATTTTCAAACACTATTCTCAGCAATGGCAATTCACAGTAACATGATACATGAATTGACCAAAAATCTTTCAACACACCACTGACTATTTATTTTATTTTTTTCACACCAAATATTTTTGCATTACAGATTTCTCATTACATTATATTCTCTTTGTGCCATTTAATATTAATTTTTATTTAGATTTTAAATACTAATAATTAATAATAATTATTATATCTGTCATGAAAAATACATGTTAACAGTATGATTCAACTTAATTATAGCATGGCATTTTTTGTTATTATGTTAATAATCATAAAGTTTTTGTTTGTTTTTTTTTACATGTTGAAGTATGGAAAGAATCAAGATTATATATTGACAGCCTGATAATTGTAAAGAGTACATTTTTCACTTCAACAATTTTGTGACTCAAAGTTCATTGAAATTTATGGAAGTAATTTCTGTGACTCTCCATATGTAAAATGGTTGCACTTTTATCCAATGTTGATTGTTTTCAGATCTCAAGAAATATTTATTAATCATGCACATATCCAAAGGTCACCATGATCTGTGACTATATATAAATAACAAAAATTATTCTGATTTAAAAAAAAATATTTACCGATGTTTATATTACATGCTTTAAATAAATCAATGAAACAGAAAATGTCTAAGGGACAACAAAATTTTTAAAGAGTTAAAAGAAAACAACCAATGGTCTTAAATAAATGTTAAAATGCTAAAAAATATATTTTAGTCTATATTGTTTTATAGATTGAACTATGTATAAAAGACTTAAAAAAAGAGAAAGAAAACGTCTTGCTAGGAAAAAGACACACAAAAAGCAAGTTAATAAAACTAATTTATACCAGCTAGATGCATCATTTTTCATTTCAATTGTAGAACAGGCTTTAATTTTTTCTATATAAGCTGCATGGCTATAATGGTGAGCACAATACGAATTTTCATGGGACAAAGACCTGGCCAGAAGGAAAGCCAAACACTCTAAAAAGGATAAAATAACTAAATAAGCGAAAGAACACTTATGCACAAAGAAAACAAAAATTAGTAATGTAGACCACACAAAAAACTATGAGTAAAGTCCATAAAACATCCTCTCTTTTCCTAAAGACACCCACTGAACTGTTGTTCATAGGACGCAATATCATGGTTTAACCAAATAATTCATTTAAAATGCTCTTACTTAGTTTTGGTTTCCAGTTCTTTTGCTGACTTTGTCTTGTTTTACATTAATGTTTAGTTTGAGGTTTTTTTGTTAAGTAATACTATTATTATCATTGTCTTGATTGGTTATAAACCCATTTCAACCTGACTTTTGGTAATAAACATTGTGAAGATATATTTGCCAGTGTCTTGAAATTTTGATAAACAGGAACTATATAGCTTTATTTTCATTGAAAATTAACTCTTTATCAAATCATTAATTTTAATATTACACAAGATTCCAATAATAATTGTTAATTTAATAATTATTTCTTAAGAAAATAAAAAGCATAACACCAATTCTACTCAATAAAAAACTGTTTTTAACTATTAGTATTAAAACTTTACAATAAATCCAATACTAGTAATCAAACAGGATTGATAGAAATAAGTTATTGTCTTCGGGGAAAAGAATATATCTGTATATTTGATTTTCATTCGACTGAATGACAGTCTATACTAAATATCAGAACCTCTTGCCATTGATTATTTGAGTATGTTTTTATAGAACAGTCCTACTCTCCAAACCTTGCCAAAGCCTTTTCAAAGTCTATAAACTTGCAATAAACTTTTACTATAAGTGTATATGGAAAATGTAACAAGCATAAATACATCGAGCTGGGGCGTAGCTGACTTTACGCAAATACGCAGTTGCGTACTTTCGGAAACAGTAACAAAAATTAAAAAGTGACAAAAATGTCTTCATGCAGCGTTAAATTTATACTTTTCAATTCAGATAATATAAACTACAATCCTATAACTCGTCTCCGCATTCATAAACACCATCAATCCGGAAATTGTACTCTTCCGACCGTATAAGTTTGCGTTTTACTTTTTAAAAGTTTGCATTGCATAAAATTTAAAATGACCTCTTCGTCAAGGACTGAGTTTCTCGAATCGTCAACACCTTATCCAGACATATTGAAGCTCGACGGCGAGCATCATTCCATCACCGATGATGTCAAATATAAAGTGTTAACTTTGAAATGGGAAAACGTTCACCTATTCAATTTTCCAGCCAGGTATATATATCGTATGCATGCCTTTGTATAATACATTGATTAGGCCTAGAATAGCCTCTGTATTGGAGCTGACTTTTTGATTTTGTACAATAATTTATTATTATATTAATCATAACAAGGACAACGAAATGCAGAACCAGTTTCGATTTCCATCGACAAGATGTGGGATGATCATGTAACCTCCGTGTCTTAGACACGACCCATTCTTATTATGTGACATTTTTTTAAATATCAGCCACTGTCTAAATAGAATTATACTAGCCATGATCTGCGATCTTTCTCTCATCCGATCGTCCGTCTGTATGTATACATGTACATCGTGTGGTTTTTTCGGAAGCAACTCGTGCATGGAACAGCCAGGGATTTCATCTCTTTTGTAAAGTTATGTCTTTTTTTATATCTACCGTATTTTGTTGAGCCAAAAGTAGATTTGGTTTTCCGTCATGTCATAATCATATTTGAAGCCCAGTTAAGGTCTCTCAAAAAGTGGTTCAAAACTGTTCAAAATCGCTAAAATCCGGGAGCTTGAGCGGCCCCCAGACCCCTCGCCGTAATTTTGCGTACATCAAATTTAGGTCCAGCTACGCCCCTGTCGAGTAATTTTGACGAAACCCGAATAGGTTTTCTTTTCATCCTCCTAAGTAAGGGGTTTTTTCTTATTTTTTTTCATTAAAAGCCTGAATTCCCACAGGAAATTAATTGACTTATCATTGATAAAATTGATGTTGGTCTGGAATTCTTCGGGTCGAGAACCTTCCGCTTGATTTTACCAACTAATCAAATGTAAGGAATTATAAAATATTAATAATTAGGAAATTAAGGAATTATAACTTCTCATAAATGTTTATAAATGTGATGTGGACATTATTCATTTATTATTATTTAGTTTTATTATAAATTGGAAGAGATACATGTAACACGATATCAAAGTGGGTTTCCTTAATCGTAACCATGTTTTTGGTTTTTATTACAAAACAAATTACAAAATTTATTAATCCTTCTTATTTTCAGTTTCTTTTTAACTATGGTACATTTGCCTCACCAGACAGCTAGATCTGACTTGCCCTACATCTAGAACGTGATAATGGAGCACATGGACACACCCCCGGTTTGAGTGAGATTCACGTTTCCCAATTTTGGGGTTTTTTGGTTGTGTATCTTTGTTTTGTTTTCTCACCTCCTTTATTAACCATGGTTTTGTTTGTCTTTTACTTATTGTTTCCTGAAGACTCCTCAGTATCTTCGATATTTTTTATGAATAATTTGTAAATTCAGGTGGTATTTGCACTACGCCTAAAGTTACTGGATGCTCTGATTTGAATAGTTTCTCCTCGCCCTTGAACCAAATAGTACATTTAAAACTAGTTTCTTGCACTTTTGTCCTATGCTAGAGTATATGCGACCGTCGATGGTTACATTTTTCGAAATTTGATAGCGAAATTTAACACAGGAAAATCAATACCACCCATTTCGTCAATTTTGTCTCAACAAAGCGCACTATATCCTGACTTTTGATCAAATTTCGAAATTCCGGATATTGCAATCTTGGCTTAATGCCACAACAATTGAGACATAACAAAGAATTAATACAGTTGTTCATACGATCAATACCTGTTAAGAATATTTAGAGTTTAAATATAACCATTTCTACAGTTATATTTATACTCAAAATATTCTTAATATGTGTCAATGTGTCATATATAGTTTTAATTGCTGTACCCAAGTTACATGTTTATTTTAATTCAACGTGTTAGCATTATCCACATAAAAGTGATGGGTATGATTAAAATATATATTTCTATTTCAAAAATGAGTACAAAATCAATACAATCTCACAATCTTTTATTCAGCACTTCTTTCTTTTGGTCCAGTTTTATTAATTTGGTCATCTTTATTATATAAGCCAGCAAAATTATTGCCTAATTTAACTAATATTCGTTTTCGGCATGACTTACATTATCAACATATACAACATAATTATTGTCTATATTAACAGTGAGTGCATAATCGGTACAATCTTTTCTGTTGCGCCACCGACCAAAATTCAAAATTGGCTTTGTTTACATTGTAAGCAGTAGCGTTAGTTCACTATCATAACGTATTATAAAAAAATTGCATTTAAAACTATTATTACAAATACAGTTGTCTTGAGTTCCATCATTTGCTAATATTGATATATACCTGGCTATATTTGTAATTATTACTTTCAGTCACTATGGAATACATATCAGATCGGCGTAGAGAGTATATTTGTCTCTCTTAGCGTTGTAAAGGATTCGCAAAACCATTGTAACTTTCTATCAAATGGAGTCTTTCTTTATTTTATACTACTGCTTTAATTTCTCTCCACTTTCTTAATGTCCAAATATAAGTATCTTAATGCTCGTTTTTGTGCGCTTTTAGTTGCAGTCTAAAAACAATATTCGCAACCTGTCACAGAGCCTATAATTTTTACCTGTTTCTACGGGCTCGTAACTAAAAACTTGGAATTCCACCGTGTGCTACTAAAGACCTTATATAACCTTTTAAATTTGTACGTCACCGTCTCATTTCAACAACATGGAGTTAAAGAACAAACCTAAATTCCTGGTTAGTATTCTACTCGTGCTATTTTCCGTTTTCAGTTGTCATAAAGGTGTATGAGAATTTGTTGTTTGACATAGCTAGACAAAGGCGTCAAACCTTAAGCAGATATTTTTGTTTTTAATAAATACTATTCGGTTAAATTAAACATATTTTGAATGAATAATTATAGTATAGTAGTTATAGTAATTATCAGTGGCCTACGAAATTATTTTCTATATATATTTACCCATTTTGTTGTACTCGCTTCAATCATATGCAATTGGTAATCGTTGTATCAGTATTTAGGTATGTTGCTACAATAAAAGTGTAAATCTCAGCCATACTGCTAAAATTCTACTCCATAATTCCATGAGATCAATTTTATAGAAAAATGTCAATATTTTGAAAGAAAATTACGTTACAAATAAACTCAACAAAGGAAAATCACCAATGCCGTTCGTAGTTTAGTGATGATTACAAAAGTATAAACAAATATATTAAATACATTTAAATAACAGAGAAGTGCTGATGAAGCTAAGCAGATATGTATAAAAGTTGTTTTACTTTTGTTTTAGTGTAATGATGATGTAAGACTATTTACGCTTTGAAAATAGAAAAACATTAAAATTAACTTAATTTGAAAAAATTCAGGTAATTAAATTTAGAATATGACTGCATCACTGCAAGAATCAATGATATTCTTGTTAGCACATAAGTGTGACTACTGGGCTGGTAAAATTCTCGCAGACTTACAGTCCACCAGTAGAGGCATCACCCAGTGATTGCAAATAAAATGTGATCAAAGATACCAATGTTAATACAATTTACTATACGCCACACGAGCGTTTCATCAAGATTAAGTTACTTGTAACCGCTACGAAAGGCCAAATAATTCCGTGCCTATCAAGCAATCGAAATTCACGCTCATTGGATTCCTCCATTTGTTAAATTGTTCGCGTCATGACTAAAGCTGAATTTATGCTCTATGTGCGATAAGCTACTAATAAATTTATCCCACTTTGTTACAGGACGAAAATGTTTACAGAAGTAATGCTATGCGTCTGTTGTGTTTTCAACTATCTAAAGTTTGTTTCCAAAACATTTTAGATATCAAGTCTTATGTTTGTATGTAAAAAAAAATGCAAGCCTTTACATTTCAAGTTTGTTTTTTGTTTTAACCCAATAATTTTTATATTGAATTATGATTTAGAAAAGTCATTCGAATACAAATTTTACTCACGAGTATATAAAACTGATTAAAGTTATAAGTGTACAATATGTTATTTCTGATACCATACACATTTAATAACACATTTCTATTCACGTTTCAAGTAAGTGAGTTTTTTTGTTTAAATTTAACAACCGTTTATCGGGTTATTTTCACGAGATTGTTTTATGGAGAAAGCTAGGTAAAATATTCGTTACGTCTATAACTCTCAATCAATATATATTGCTCATTTATTTATTAAATGGGGTTAAATATTCTTGAATGCCGCGAACATAAGGAAAACTAAGCGCACGCAAAAGTTTCCCGATCTATTCCCTTGAAATTATGATTCATTACGTTATGTCAAATTTCTATGTTGTTTTTGTTTTTGGGGCGGTTATGTTTTAGCATTACTGGTATGTTTTTGGGTTTGTTCTATTAGTTTCTGTCATTTTTTGAGATAAATTTATTAAAAAAACAAGAACAATTATATACGTTGTCGTGGACATCAACCAGTAGTAATATGTTAGAATTCTCATTACTCCGTGTTATCTATCGCATTTATTGTTTTTCTTCCCTTTATTGATATCTCTTAAAGACGATGTGTATTAGCTATATTTCTCCTACAATCAAACATTTATCCAATATATCTCAAAGGAAACGCATCAAATTCCATTTTTCTTTTCAAAGTGTTTGGATTTTCAATCATAGAAGGTTGGCATCTTGGTTTCCAAACAACAGTTGTGGTTGCCATCCACACATTTGGAATATTTCAAATGCCATATAGAAACATCACTTAATTTTAGGCAATGTATTAACCCGAATAATAGCCATGATTCGGGGCAGCAACGACAGAAGGACAAACACCCTGCCAGACGTTAAACATTGTAGATACATGTAATTATAACAACCGCCACTATCTTGAATGATTTAAATTGACTTTATAACACAAGCACATGTTGTGATGTAGACTGAACATCATTTATAGTTTCTTAAATCTTGTTTAAACATTTGAATGGTTTTGAATTTTCATATAATTAACATTTTGTTAATTGTTACCTTGAGGCGTATGTCCAAGGGGTGGGGCTTTGTCCCAAAAATATTTAACTTTAAGCATGTATATGTACCAATATGTAATAATAATTTAAGCATCAATTGCAATACATCACTACCTTTACGTCAAACAATTTTCTGCTAAAGACCGCCATTACCAATGCTGTCTAACAAACAGACACGTAATACGCCAATTTAGTATAACGCAATACAATAATTAAGATATTTGAAGTTGATATACATATTTCCCAAGTTTAGTACAGTTTAATGCAGAAGTCATTTGAAAATTATCGGAATTTTGTTTCGTTATTGATGATTGATAGGAAAACCCGAATGAAATAATAAAACATAGGTAAACAT
The DNA here is from genome assembly GCA_944474755.1 of Limnoperna fortunei. Classification (NCBI taxonomy): domain Eukaryota; kingdom Metazoa; phylum Mollusca; class Bivalvia; order Mytilida; family Modiolidae; genus Limnoperna; species Limnoperna fortunei. Next base: position 33,306,285 of record OX104111.1, on the reverse strand, counting down.
TGTCCATAGTGGAGCTCGTTCAATTGATTGTCTAACTATTCCTATTGGGCAATTGAGAAGCTAATGGCGTGTCTGAACAGAAACATCAGTGGTTGATCTAGTATTCTACTTAGCCTCAGGTAATACAGAGCTCTCTGATTTAGCTTAACAATTGATTTGTGCAATTCGTATGGAATATCGTCATGAGATATATAATACAGACGCAATATTTGGTAAGAAAATAATTTATTTTTATTTTTATATTAAAGACTTTGTTTTTATATGTACATGAATGAGAAGAATGCATATCCATTGAATTGGTTTTATAATCTTGACATCATGACACTTACTGTACCATTTAACAGTGATAAATACTTCTCAAACTAATGGTAATAACTATGCTTTGAATAATTAATATGACTGATTACTTGGTAATCGGTTTATTATTCATTAAAATTGGTTCTGTAGAGCTTAGGTCCAACACCTCAAAGAAGCAAATAGCGCTGTTCACAATTACAGTGAACGATGATATGGGACCAGTACACATTGCTACCAAACTGTTAAAATAATCGTATGGACAATCTTAACACATTCACAAACGTTACTTACAATGTAGAAGTTAATTCTTCTATCTTTTTGAATATTTTTATAATGATTTTGTTGGTCATTATATTGATTCCTTTTGCCGAATTTTCAGTCGTATTTTTCGGATTTGTTGAATAAAATACATGTGATAGAATTAATTGGTAGTTTGCATGGAACAAATCGTATGAGAAATTCTCATTCATCTTAATTTGTCTCTGTATTGCTTTTTATTATGGTTTTGGGAGTATTTTCCCTGGTTTTGACTAACATTTTTTTTTCACACTACTTAGCTAATTAATGGCTTGTTTAAAAAAAACACAGCGTTTCACATACAATTCCAAATATGATTAAGTGAAGCTAAAGCACCGCTGTTCAAATCCATATCACTATATATACATATACCCAAAATTCTACTCGGGAAAACGTATGTTCCTTGTTTAAACAAGCAATTTGCAATTTTTGAGAGTTAATTCCCTATTGAAAAAGTCGAACCAATTTTCAACAGCCGTTGCAGTGTAGGTTATAAAATAGGCACTCAAAAGGGATATTTTAAGAGATCACATGAGCCCCATAGTATTTGAAAGATACAAAACATAGTTCTCCAAAATTGATCAACATATGTCAACAACATTTTTAACGGATATAAATGGCTACATATTACACGAGTTTCAGTGCATACACTTGTTGTAGAAGAAGCGCTCTACGGCGACTTTTACATTTTCCCTAGTTTTTTACGCATTATTTTGTATTTTAGAGAACTATACATAACTATACTTTATGTTGAGTACGAAAACGACTCTATCTAGAAATACAGTCGTTTATTCCGAACAATATAAAGCGATCTATCTACGTCTTAGTGTATAATTATATGTCTGTTTTTCCAACAATTTTTCTAACTACATACTAGTTAAGTCATTCCCATGGCAATACTAGTTTTGTAGTAATACTGATAAATATGTGTTTTGGTAAGAAAGAGAAAAAACGGATTTACGCAAATGAAAGTGACAAACCAAATGACCTAAAATCTGCGGGAACGTTTCAGAGACGTAGTTCAAGGAAAAATTCTTACTTATATGTAAGTGTAAAATTGTTTCGGAATAATTCCAATAGTGTTTTTATTCACGACCTTTTGGAAGTGTAATGAAAACCAACAATTGCATCATCGCCGGTGAAGTACTTTGATAATTAAAATTTTCATACCATATTTAATGGTTGTTTCCTTATTTGACAGGAACAGTTAAAAAAAAGGAAAAACAGAACAACATATTATTCGCCTTCCCGTTTTATAGAATCCGCCAATCAAAGCAGAGTTTTGAAACAATGGCATATGTATACTATCATAATTATATAATTAATTAAACTTTTTCCTTATTTGACTCCATTGTTTTTTATGAGAATGAAATTGGGAGCCAATAATATAATACATGGTTACGATAATAGATTAATGTCCTGTGTATTACGTTTGTGAAGTAATTGTTTGATATCAATCATGGAAAACCTTATTGCAACAATAGCTAATTTTCTAGGGTTAAAAGTACGCGCACAGTGTTCATGAATACATAATTTGTATGTTTTTTTATGTCATCTTTCATCCATAAAGGAACACTTTTGATTGTATGATTGACACATATATTATCGGTGTTGACAAAAAAGGAGTCAAAATAGCAATAAATTATAAGTAATAAATAGGTCATGTTAGAGTTATTTGACCTCAACTCAGGCCAAAGTTCAACATGTAGCCAGATTTGAGTTTACTGTTAACCTTTGCTTTGAAATTTCGTAATTTCGGTATCCTCGGATTAGCCTTTTGTTTACTGAAAGCTTCATGTCAGACTCACGTGTCAGGAAAAGTAATCTTAATCATTAATAAATTTGTTTAACTCTCTTCAGTATTTCCTTACTCAACATGACGTTATGCGAGATACAAACATATTCGTGGTGCGAGCAACACCTTACAAATATAGTGAGCACTGCGAAGTACAACACTGAAAGAAAATGGCTAAAATAGAAAACGAATTTACGCTAGTTAATAACGTCTGGCCTAATAAATTTTATAACCTTGTTATCTTTGAAGACAGTTTATTTAATACGACTTTAAATGTTTGTATCAACAGAAACAACTTGCCTTTAATTTAAGTGTTGTAGTTGATGTTACATAAATACAAAATTAAAGAAAAATGCCATATCGTGTCATCTGTCAACAATTTTATTTCAGAAATAACCGTAAGAATAAACTAGCAGGATATTAAAATAACGAGTAAGCCTCTCTATTGATTTTTTTCAGAACAGTTGCACAATTTATACATGCAATATGAAAATAAGGATAAAATATTGATAACGTTTTAAATTTTGAATCGAAAATCGTTTTTTAAATAAAGATGTACGGTAAAAATAAAAATACAGAGAGAAAAACTGATCACGTTTGAAGTTCAAAATATGCCGAGATAACTTACTCTTTAGTGTACCTACGAATACATTTACCTTCAAGCAAAAGGACGATTTAAAGATTCAACTATATAGCATCATGTAACATAAGACATTCAATGTGCTATTATTAAATCGGTAAGTCCGAATAATAATGTCAAATACTTTTTTATTATGGACAAGATAATTAAAACGGAAGGAAAACCTCACAAACTATCTGTTTTTTTATGATGAGGTTTGTGAAAATCCTAATATTTCGCAATAATATATTTCTACTCTACACAATGAAGTGAAATTAATTAGACATATATTTTGTTTTTAGCATATTAAGATAAACAGTGTTTTGTAATCTTTGGTGTATGTAACAAGTATATAACATATTATAGTTGCTTACTCAAAATTTAATAAATTAAACCGTCAGGAGAATGGGAACACAAGAATTTCAACTAGGAAATACAAAAATTGGAACAAAAATAATTGTCAGAATTAGGCGTAACATTGTGCAATTTTAGGAATAAACTCCTCGACATCTTAAACTATGACCAACTATGCGGTTTTATTTGAAACCCTGTTGGTTGGCACTTGCAGTGAAATATGTGTTATGTGTAACACGAGCCTTCTTGAATTGCAATTAAATAAAAATTTTATGCTTGCATATACCGGAGCCTTAAACATATCGTTAAGATCAACATAACAATAGTTTCTAAGATTTATGACAAAGGTCAGAAATAAATCTACAGTCATTAGTCCTTTGAAAACAATCAGATTGAAAAACATTAAAATATTGATTCATTATAGCGTTGTAATAGAATTGTTTTGTAACATAGTTTAAAGGGAAAAACAATGGCCAGTAATGGTTTTATTATCTTTTATGTTGACAAAATATTTATTTATATTTCGTTTAGTTTTAACTAGAACATAAATCTCTATTTAGTCAGGTGTTGATGATAAAAAAACCTTTCAATCTCATTTACCAACAGAAAACGGTAAGACAGTTACCATTGCTTAAATGTGTTTGAATGATAGCTTTATATGTTCTGTTAGAACTTTGAAACGTTGCTTACCGTTTTTCTTTTAAGTTCTTATTTTGTTGGCTGACACAATTGCATTAATTTTTTTCAGATAACCATATACTTTGGCGTAACGTGGTCATGGCATGATATTTCTAATGTAGACTACCATTGTTGGCCGTTATCGGCTAGTTCCCAGTCTCCAGAACCGTTTAGTCCTGCATGTACAGGTAAAAACAACACAGCGAGAGTGTGAGTGCTGTTGGTGTTATGTTCAAGATATTTGTGACCAATATTCATACTATATTTGTATGCTCATATATGGTTTAAAGTTACTTTTACTTACTAGTATTTGTAAAAAGAAACAAGAACAGGTTTCATATCAAGGAACCAATCAATTTAAAAAAAAATTATAAAATAAATGTGTTTCTTTAAACTACAGAAATAAATCAGTACATTTATTACAAATAAAGATAGAGTATCACAACAATAAATACACAAACATCATTCCGTCTACTATTAAGTTTATAACAATTGACCGTTTTTATTATTATTCTATTTGTATTCAGTCAAAAATTCAGCTTCCGTGACGATAAAAATAAGAAAGACCTGAAGCGGTAAAAAGATTTTTTATGTTCTTCTGTATATTCCATATGGCAGTTCCGCAATAAGCAATAAGCGTAAGCTATAATGAATTATGAACATATTTTCAATGACAATGTTGAAATAATTTTTAATTGTTGTGGTTGATACAGTGGATGCATAATGTTAATGTCTATAGGCTAAGATGAAGTATACATGCAATATGAACATAAATGTTATTCTGACGCCACTTCAAAACCATACAACTCTACTGAAAAAATATTAACTGCAAAATGACATGCATAAATCTAGCTACTTTAAAGAAACAATTTAAAAAAACATGTTGGTTTCTTTAGCATTACTATGCAATTACTATAACAACTCATTGCCATTAACCACCATAGAACCTTATTATAGAAACATAATTGTTTCAAGTAACATTAAATAGTGAAGCTAAAGAATACAACATACATGTAGTTGTATTTGTTGTGCTCTGGTCTTTATATTGCGTGAAGTACCTAACATAAGTATAAAACGATACCAGTAAATATCCCCTTCGCTTATTTGTTTAAGGATTTACGAGAGCACAAAGTTATGCAAACAATTGTTTTTATGGTCAGTTATGGGTCATTATACATCCCAGACAGTTTGAAGTATAACAAACTTGAGTGTGTTAAATTTCCCAATCTAGACAAACAGGTTAAAAATAATTCTAGCAAATGGCGAACATAATAAGTCACGAAATACGAAAATGAGAACCATCGTGAACTGGTTTATCACTAGTGAATAGTGTAGAATGCGGAAAGTAGAGTAACAGATGTATTGAAAACTAAATTAGTAAAATACCAGTACAACGTACAAGTTGAAAATCGTCAAATGTCAATAGGACACATGTAAAGTAACGGTAACAAATTGTAGCAAATTTTGGCCTTACCAAGAAACAAATAATCCATAATGATCAAAGAACAATGTTAAAAGGAACTGCTAAAACGGAATCAGCGCTTCAAACATTAAAAAAGTAATTAATTTAATTTTTCAAGTAATATATAAAACACTTGAAAAGACAATAATTTTCTTGCATTTATGTAGGAGTACTAATTAAATGGATTATGTCACCCCCGAGAACAGTGCGAGTGTCACAGGCATTCAATACAACTACTGAACTTATATTAGAATTGTCATTTTATCAGTGGGCAGTCGACCATAGCTTTTTTGGCCATGCAAATTTTTCTACTGGAATAACGTAAGTAATGGTAGATTCAGTTTTACTACATTACAATAAAAATGTGAACAAAAGTATATCTAAAGTTTCGAATGCAGGTTTATAAAAACCCCATACACTTGTAATTCCATGACAAAGTGTTCTAATAAGCTTTGGTATGCTTTTCTGTTGTTTGATATTTACACTGTATTGTATATCTTTGTGTTTTATAATCTGTTAAAATAATTGATTAATAGTACTTTCATTGCTTGATTCAGGATTAATATTTGGAAGCCCAATTTTAGCATTCTCAACTAATATCTGGTGTATTTTTTGTTCAAAAATAAAGTTTATTCTTTCATACAAATGATATCTGAATAGATTGTGTTGCACCGTTTGAAAAAATTATGTTAATTACATAAACTTGGCCTTGATGAAAGAGGAAATTATATGAAAGAAGGAGAAAGACTCTAACGGCTACAATATATACGCAAACATAAAAGAGTGTAGTTATTTTTATTTTATTATTGTATAGAGATGCCATCAAAGCTAAAGATTGGTGTGAGAGCACCGTGTGTCCCAGCCCATCATCTGCTACACAGGAAAACTGTTGTATTCATCATATGAATATCCATAGTTGTCCTTTAGATGACGAATCCGTAAGCAATGGATTGTGTGGACCATGGATTCCTGCTAAAGGACAAATTATTACGCATTCTCAAGTTATGGTGGGGTCAGCGTTAGTTGGTAACTGGACGAATGTTGTGCCAGGCCTTTATGTGACAGGACGAACATCAATAATAGCTCATTTTAAAGTGGCTGGGACAAGCATTGCCTTAGTCTATGATGTTAATGTTTATGCTAAGGCTGGTAATAGTTATATACAACTTAACTGTTGTCTACTAAACGCATTTTCTGGTAACATCTGACTATAAAACAAAAAAAAACGTTTTCTCTTAAATAATTATTACTATGCATGACTATGACATTTTATAGAACAAGAAAAAAACGAAATCTGCATGTTTTAAACAAGGTGAACAAATCTAATGAAATATGTTAGAGACATGTCGGATTTTCTCTAATCAAATCTATTTTAAGATTACTTATTTCCTGTTTAAGTTTGATCGTTTAAGCCTGGTAAGATACCAATATTATTTCAATAGAAATCTGAATTCCTAATGGAATGTTTAAGAATTGATATAAAGATTAATAATTAAAATTGTGCAATACTTCATTTTTTTTCATTTAGACAGCTTTTATCTTTTTTAAAGCACATTAATGTAAAAGAAAGTGCAAGTTATAATGATAATGGTTTGAACTTTAAAAAGTCATTTGTACCTGTTGATCTATGTCGCATTAATATTTAATCTTGTGTAGTAATGACGCATCCCGGTATAATCTACATTGAAATGATGATATCAGTAACGTTTTTAGCAGTACATATAATGTCTTCTTTATAGAATGTGGAAATGCTATTTGTGAAAATGACGCCGCAGAGGATTGTTCCGTATGTCCTAGAGATTGTGGCATGTGTCAGTTAGAACCATGGCACATTGGGTTGATAGCAGCATCAGTTTTAATTATATCTGTTATTATTGCAGCTATCTATGGTGTACGTATATACGATTTGAAATTTAGAAATAAAATTATTATATCATTCTACGAAAAAGACGATAAAAGTTATTATTTTCATTGGGGATCAAACTTTATCTCGGTTACAATAACTCTTGCATACTCTTATTTATTATTGCAAAGTAAATACATGAAATAGTATAAGCATAAGAACTGGTATGTCTGCTTTGATTCTATAAACTAGTGTTGTTACACTATATTGTAGTATTTTGCATATCAAAGACGAAAGTTGCTGTATGACAATAGCTGGATTTACAAGTATGAAAAAATAAAAACAAGTGAGTTTGTTTTAGAGTTAGAGTGTGCATATAATTACTGACAGTTCTTCTTTCTGAAATGTAAATTGCAGCACTTTTTGTAATAAAATTTTATACAAGAAGTATCGTGTGCGTTTTATTATGGCGATTTCTGGTATGCTAAATAAAAAAGCCGGATATGTTTGCTTATTCTGGCATAAGGTTTAATTTACAATGATGTAACGTTTTGGTGTTTTTTAAATGTAAATGTTACTAAAGCCAATTGATCGTTTTACAGGTGTTCCCCATTATCTCGATCATCGATATCTTACAATGAAAAAAACATCGTCATAATGACCGTAATTGTTGTTATTTACGCGGCTGCGTTAAATATTGTTGTAGTGAGTGAATAATTAAACTCCGACAAATAGAATGCCGTGATCAATAAAGTAGACAAACCTGAAAGTGAAAAGAAAATACCTAAAATATTCTGGATATAAAGTATACTCTTATGTGCTTTAAACAGCGTGTGTGTTTTTTATTCTTGTTAACAAAACAAGTCATGAGTCATGCCAACAAAGTATTGTGGCCGTTAAGGATATGTAATACTTAATACTGGTCTTGAGTACAATTTTGAATGCATCAACTGAGACAACATATATTTGTTACTCACTGACAAAATGAGCATGTCTTTGATCTGCTTTATTTATTTTTCAAAAGACAAAAAATATATAATGATCAAAAGAAAATTATGACAACTACTTTATATCTTTTGAATTCATAGATGAAAATAGAATTTGGATGGGAAGTATGATTAGTCAAGGAGATCGCAATAGTCTCACTGACACCGGCTTCAATCTTTTACAAGTGTTTGTCACAACAGGAGATGTGTATGTACCTTTCAGACATTTAGCTTTATTCAAATATGCGAAAAAGTACAATAGAATTGAAATTATTATGATGCTTTACTTTCTGGTTTACGATAATGTACTTTCTGTTTGTATGCAAGCTTTTTATAAATGTACCCATACTGAAGGCATAATTATCCCATCACAGACAAGGTAAAAATCATGATTTTGTTTACAGATGAAACGGACTTAGTTGTAATTATAAAAAAAACGTTTCGCTTGTTCGAAAAAAAGTTATTGAATTGATCGTAAATGAACTAGTCTTTAACAGTTCAAAAGTCTTTTTTTAGTTTTGATCGCCTAATGTTATTTCTAATTTATTCTCAAATCTTTTGTTAGTTTGTTTTTTCACTTTTGATTAGTACATTCATGCCGATATTCGTTTTTCTGTGTTTGCGTTCTATTTTGTTTTGAAGTATTGATTTAAGATAATTAAAAACTTTAATCATCATTCTATTTGCGAATGTTACTGATTATATATCAATTTATTTCAAATTGTTTTCCGCTTTATTATTTCATCACTAATTAATATTGTATTTTTATAAATAATCTTTAAAAAATTGGAATACAATTGGAATAATTAAAACTGGAACATGGAAGAATTCTTGAGCAATTATGGAAGTCTTTGATTTAAATTCGGTCATAAAATGGTTTGACGTACTAACTATATCTCTTTATGCTGTTTGTTTCTCCAACATGCAGTAGGTTCAAAAAATGTTTTAAAACGTTTTTATATCTTTATCAGATTATAAAACTTTTTTAGGTTATATTCATTTTATAGCATTGAAAATTCATAAACTAGCAGGAGAAACCCCCTCTGCTGCCAAACTTTCAACCACTTATTATTCATATCTTAAAAATTGACACATCATTACTTTTGCTAATTTGTTCCAGTGTCAAGGTGTTTTTGGAACATTGTTACTATTCACCTAATATTTTCCGTTTTGTTTTGGAATAATAATATATCTAACACCTACAATTTTTTTTGACTTTATTTGAACCCATACTTTATTAAACTGTCATTGACCTTTTCTAAACGTCTTTCTATTAGGCAAAAGCATACAGAATATCTCTTTCGTATAAAAAAATGTAGGTTTTTTTTAAAGTTTAACTATTTGTTTGTTGTTCTATAACAAAAGTAACGGCAGCTAACAGTATTTGATGTAAGTCTATACAGTAGGTTGGTTGCATAGGTCTTTATTTCGTTATTCCTATCCATTGGTATATACTTGACTATCCATAATTTAGATTCAGCATGATTCTAGCATTCAATTCGCATTTCAACACATGTTTACAATGGATGTGCTGAGAATTGAAAATCATAGTAGAAGCACAATAAACATTTCCATTAAAAGTGGTCTTTGTAAATAAAATTCATTGTAACTGGATTATTATAACGGACAGAATCGATTTGTAATTATAATTGTACTATACTTTGAGAGATTTGGCTTTGAATTTGTTTGATGTTAGATGAAGACAAATATATTACATTGCAGTTCGGGATTCGTGCATTTCATATAAAATCTAACTGCAAGTTTGCTTAAGGGATTTTCTTAATACTGTTCTCTTCAAGAGAAAATAAAACAGTAATTATTTACCTGAATTTAAAATGCTTCCCACATAAAAAGCCAATAAACATCACAAGGCAAATAATTCAAACGTAAAGCCATTTCACAAATTAACTGCATTGCATAGAACACTCATTTTATGCATATCTAAAACACGTGAAGAGGTTATTTAATTTTAAGCATTAAAGTATAATAAGATAATAATCATGCACATGACCATAAAAATGAGAATCCCAAAATAGACTACAATATAAAAGAAGTATTCTTTGTGTTATCTTTTAGGGACGGAAAAACAGTTGCTATTAAGAAAATAAAAAAGAAGACGTTCAACTTAACTAAACAGATACGTGAGGAGGTCAGAAAAGTAAGGTGAGCTTCATAATACTGGTGTAAAAACTCTTAATAGCATCCATTTATATTTGTAGTGAGCAGTAACAGAAATACTGGATTTAAAATATCAGAAACAACGCATGCGATACTTAATATTGTTTCTCATATACGTATGATTCACTATGTACTATTAGTAAGATTTACTTTCTTGAAGTCGCCAGTTAGGAATGTAGAATAATCACAAATTCTGCTTTAATGAATATTGAATCTCAGTAGGGAACAGTAAACATTCTATATATGAAATATTTCAATAAGTAGAAGAGTTTGATAAATTGACAAAATAATGATAAAAAATGAATCCCAGACTTGAAATAAATACGGTAAATATCTGACTGAATAAATGCTGTGACATGACGTAACAATATCTGAAACAATAGTCAGAGAATCCTCTGCCGTCCAATGCTTTTAAAGAAATTGATGAAAGCCTGAGACGTCAGAGAGATCTATGTAAACAAAACATCAATGTCTAAAACAAGCGTCCGACGGCAAAGGATTTCGGACTATTATCTGTATCGTGGAGAATTAGTCTGAATGTTATAATTTGTTCAAATAATAAATATACTTTTTTCCCTTGAAATACAATATATATTTGCATAAACATAACAGTTTGTACAACTGTTTGTAAAATGTTTTGTTATTTGTGTGAACCGCATCACTACTCCATGTGAAGCCTTCCTAGAGATGCCTAACCAATTTTGTGAAGCCTTCTTAGAGATGCCTAACCAGTTTACATACCAATGACATGAAAATTAATATCTGTTTTTTTTCCAACTGTTTGGAATGTATTTGGAATGTATTACAAAACAAGTATATATTTTTAGAGTTTGCCTATATTTAACAATGTTGCCATATACTTTATTCATAAGAATGTGTATTTGCTTTCGAAAAATAGCGTTTGTATGCCTGTACTATAACCAGATAAAAATCAAAATGCGGTGGTAATCTTAAAGAAGTTTCTTTGCTATTTAATACGTATAATTACAAGTAGTTATTACTTTGGTTTAACCTTTTTTTAAACAAACATGTTTTGCAGACAGCTAGACCATCAGAATGTTTGTAGGTTTATAGGTGGCTGTATAGAAGTACCAAATGTAGCTATCGTAATGGCTTACTGTTCTAAAGGAAGCATCAACGATGTCCTGCTGAATGAAGACATTCCATTGTCTTGGTCTTTTAGGTCTGTCAGTTTAAATTTTGATTTAGTTAGATTTTTTTGTGGAAGTTTCATTGTGTAACTACATAATTTGTTAAAGGCAACAGACCAAATGCTGAAATCCATTCCGATTGAAAGAAAAAATAGTCGTATTCTATAGCTATCAAGTCCAGCTTTCTGTTTCGTTTTCTATCATTCTAATACGATTACAAACTAGACACAATTAAACCACTTAAATTCAACAGTACAACTGTTTGTATGAAATTTATACGAAGACAAATATTAGCAGCTTGAATATGAAATGATATGAGGTAATAAAAATACCACTTAATATTATATTTAATATTTGTTCACAGATTTTCCTTTGCTACCGATATTACACGAGGAATGAAGTATTTACACGGTCATAAAATCATACACGGACGGTTGTGGTCCAGTAATTGTGTTGTAGATGACAGATGGTCAGTTAAAGTTACTGGTATGTACTGCTGTAATATTTTCTTAGGACTCAATTGACCTGTAATCACTCATCTGGTGCCTTATCTGATATTTGCATTTGTACGCTTTTCTCTTGATGTTAGTTTAAATAAATCCAACTGAATTACTGAGTTAAAATAATTTTGTTCATAGAAAACAACACTGTACTTTTTCTGTAGTTTAATTTGTGTTAGTTTTAGTCAAATTTCTACATTTTTGCAAAGGTTTTGGCAATATGACAAGATTTTGAAAATGACTATCCGGGACTATGCTTGCCATGTGTATATTTGTATTAGACTAGTAGTTCAAATGAGTATGTGTATCATATCCTAATATCCTACTATAGTGTTATTAAATGGGCGTGTTCATATTTGATTTGTATTATGTACAAGGGAAGCTATAATGATGTTTTTAGGATAGCTGTTTATGCCCGAGGCAACGCCGGGGTCTAATACAGTCATCCGACGCCCAATACCACTTTCCGAGGACATAATACATGTGCAATAATATGAAAACGCCCATTTAAAGATATTTTTATTAACAAGCTAAGTACATTTCAATACCATTCTTGTCTTATTTTATTACATCTCTCGTGGACATAATAAAAAGTTCAATATGAAAACCTTCAGTATCAAAATGTAATTGTTTTCCTTGAAACTTCTGATGTAACTATATCTATATGTTGACCTTAAAATTTATATTTATCTTTACTTTAAAAGTTCCAGTGTACGTATACTTTTATCCCAATGTTATCAGGGAAAGTTTCACTTGAGGTTAGCAACTTAAAACCTCTAAAACATCAGACCTAATATGCATATTCAGCATAATGGGCACAATATTTCTTTCGAACAAATCCGTATTGCATGTTACATACACTGTATGGTGAGGATGCATTAAATATTACCTCTGTTTCTATTTTAGGGACAGATATAATGTTAGTTGTTGTGACAATTGTATAAAAATAAGTGACCCTAAGGCTGATTCAGCTTTATTTTAGCTCTAGCATTTTCACGAGAGAAGAATACCTCCTATTTAAACTCGTTTTACTAACATAATTAGGGCGGAATCCTTAAATACCTGTTCTATTTCTTAGTAGCGGACACTATTTAGAGTCACTACGAGTTCTCTAGTCTTTGTTTTTATTCCTTCGGCGTAATAAATCTATGTATTTTTGCCTCAAAATTAGTAAGTCAAGATTATAATGTTTCTAAATAAAGTTATAAATAAGAACGAGTAATTTTTTTTCAAAGTTTTCATCACAAAAACACTCAACACAATTCACCAACTCTACGAGTCGGGATATCAGCGGATTTGAAAGACCGGTCAGCATCTCTTGTTAGGCTACAAAATCCACCCTTTTGAATATTAGTAAAACATGTAAGGTAGTAGTGAACTCTTTGGACCACAGACAAAACAAATTCTCCCTACGTTGCATTGATTGACAAACCCGAGATGACCCGAGAGGTACAGTTCTCTGTCAACAAATTCATCTTGTCACTAACATCACTGTAACGAAAAGACGTTTAAGTGAAGATAGCAATTTGCATACGACGGGCACCTGGTATTTGGCTGTTAGTTTACGGTGTATTTAAGTGGTTTTCACAGAAATTTTCTTTTCTTCTAGCCCTAAATATTTCTATCAGTGTCATTGTAGTAGAACTAAATATCAATATATAAAAATGTTTCAGACGGTAGTTACATTCTTAATTAGATATTTTTTATAAAGTGTGATAAATCGCAGTTTTAATGGTAGATCATCTTAAAGAACCAACAAAAGCTTTTCTTTACAATATATTAATCATTTACAGATTATGGTCTAGAGACATTCCGTAAGCCATCTGTGTGTGACGACGAAGCAATTAAAAAACAACACAATGTTTATTTGGCACCAGAACTAAGAAAGAGTCAAGTCAGATCTTCAGAACAGAGTGATGTGTATTCATTCAGTGTTATATTAATTGAAATAGCAACCAGAGGTGATCCTTATGGGGTAAATTGATCATTTTCTGCACATTGTCTATTCCATTTTTTCGACATAAATATATTTAATCAGATCTCTTACTTTTAATATTTCTACCAGGATTTAAAGCATATATATATATATATTAATCTTCGTTGAAATCAACTTTTGTATTATTGCTATTCTGTATTGAAATATTATTATAGTTAGTATATTGATTTGATCATTCATGTCCAAGTATTATAAGGAGTTACAATTACATATTGACGTTTGGATAGGAATAAGAGATTAATGTGTCAGTCTTGTATAACGAATCAAAATGCTAAATAGTATAATTTACAACTGCAATGTGCATCTTTAATAGTTAACATCCATGGGTTCTTCTCTTACATGTATTGTTTTTGTAAGAGAGTTGGTTTTTTTTCAAGGACGAAGATCCCTTTTCTGTTCCTATAGACTGGCAACCACCATTGCCACGGTTTGAGAAAACATTAGATGACAAGGATTGCCCTTGCCCTGAAGAATACTGTAAGGTAATTTTACTTCCAATATAACATGTGCAAATCTAGTACTAATCACTTACGGATAGCTTTATCGATAGCTTTATTTTGATTATTTTAAACATTAATATCTTCTTATAACTGAATTTCTTTTTCACAAAATAAATGACTTTGTAGTTTTTAAGTTTTTAAATATAATATACTTTATCCTCAGTATATAATAACATGCAAAATAAAAAAAAATATCCTAAGTTAAATTACGCTCGTTTATGGGGAGGAAGTGTAGTTGGACGGTAATTTTTAAGGTTGACTATTGCTGTTTTGTGACAAAACCATTTGTTTCTGTTTTCCCATAAAAAACTCTGACTTTGACGTCATTGTTTCACTCCAAAATAACGATAGAAAAATTCATTGGAGCAGAATTGTAGTAGTAGATAATAAAACTAAATAAATACGAGTGCTTACATTGATTTTGAAGCTAATTGCTGCAGCTAGAATATATAATCCTATGGAACGGCCAACATTTGATAGCATTAAACGACGATTACATCGCATAAACCCAAACAAGCTGAATCCAGTAGATCTTGTCATCAATATGGTTAGTGTTTTACTGTGTTTTATGGAGTTTTGAAATTAATATGGCAATATTGCACAACATTTTCCATAGGTATTGAGTCCTAGTAGCCATTTTACACATTTTTTTTCAAAATATGTAAAAATTTAATAGCGTCTTATAAACGCATAGTAGGTGTTCTATCTGGTTTTATAAAATGGAACCATCTGGTATTATCTAAAGGATTAATTTTGTTATTGTATAAGAGAATATTACGTACAAATTTGATTAATCTGCTTTGATAAACGATTTTCTTATTAAACATTTGATCGAAAACAAGGACGCATTAATTCAACCATTCAAATAACTATAACATTTATCAGCTTTCTTGGTTATTTACTTATCAATATTTTTATTTATGTATTCACATTTTATCAGACTACTTTTTAACGTGTTGTTTTAAGATGGAAAAGTACTCAAAGCACTTAGAAGCGGTGGTAGAAGAGAGAACACAAGATCTTTTAGTCGAAAAGCAAAGAACAGAAACTTTACTTTACAGTACGTAAGCAAAACGGGATGTATCCTCAAACATCAGTACAAAGATCCTCCATACATAATTATATTAAAATAGTTCTTGTTTTCAGGTATCATCTTTAATCTTTTATTTCTAAACTCTTTCTTAACAATTAAATGTAAAAAGTTGCAGAAACCGAAACGGTAGCGCGAATATATTTTTCATCCGGACATAGCGGACAAAGCAACTCAATCTAATGACATAAAAAAATCGTAACTCGAGATTTAGGAATTAATTATCGTGATAGGGGAACGACTTTTACCTGAAATCTTTATAACCATCGTTCATCAGTTTCGTTACAAACTACAATTCAACATTATTTCAAAATTTCTCTTAAACCTGGATTTATCTAAAATGAAACATATATAGCATTTATTTTTAGGTATGCTTCCAAAATCGGTAGCAGATTCATTGAAGACTGGATTGTCCGTGCAAGCAGAGTCTTTTGACCATTGTACTATATACTTTAGTGATATTGTGGGTTTCACAGTGTTGTGTTCTAAAAGTACTGCATTTCAAGTTGTAGCATTATTAAATAAATTATATACAGTATTTGATGAAATTATTGAACATTTTTGTGTGTACAAAGTGGAAACAATAGGTGACGCATGTAAGTATTTTACTCCACATTTTGCTGTAGACATTACGAAGTAATATTATTGAAATGTTAAGTTTTTTAGATTTGTGAACAGTTGAAACTATTAAACTATAACTATCTTCTATGTGACGAGAAAAAATACATGATATACACAGAAGAAGACACATAAAGTAAAACTTTTTTCCGCATACAAATAAGCCGTTCTTTTTAGATTTTATAGAAACAAATTAAATCAAGCAACTTACCTGAACACAAAAATAAGAGGAATTTATGAAGCGTCTAAATTTGGAGACAGAAAAAACCGTAACAATAGTTTCCATTTTTTTTAACATTACGTATAACGCTCAAGTAAAAGAAGGGATCTTTTAAGCTATAAACTAAAATATACATTGTAAGTACAAGTAGAAACAATTTTGTTTAGTTACAAGAAAGAAAACGTATCATTGTAAAGGAACGGGCGAAACCTCAAGCAATAATATAATTAGAGATATTACTTACCTAATCCTCTCCGTGCTGAAAAGGCCGATAGGCAATCACAAATGATTTCACATGCCTGTCTGTTAAGATTTTTTTCACTTAACTTCTTCTCTACTGATTTTCTCCTCGTCTCTTTTGGTCTATCGCTTTTTTCTTACCAACTGGTGTTTATCTTAATGCAACCTTGGGATATTTCGCAAACATGACTACATGACTACACATCTTGTGATTTCTTGAGATTAATTCTAACATTCACTTTTTCATTTTAGATATGGTAGTGTCAGGTTTGCCCAAACGAATACCAAATCATGCATCGGAAATCGCCCAAATGTCTTTACAAATTGTGGATGCTGCTAAAAGGTTCCAGATTCCACACGTACCAAATGAACCACTAAAAATAAGAATAGGTCTCCATTCGGGTAAGCATAATCGGTACACTGATGTTAAACGCTCAGTAATTAACATCTACCTATGTCTTGCACAGGAAATTTTATGACCTTAGTATCTTTGAAGACACTTTAGAATCACTGGATCGATACTTCTGGTAGGGAACTGTTAGTCCCCAAATATATCATCATCTTAGTAGAACTATACTAGGACTATACTTGGAGGATTCCAGTACTCAACCCGCACAACTGCCTGGAGTGTCTCCGAGTGGCGGATACTGTAAGATCTCTTCTGTAGAGGGTGTGTTAGATTATAATACGAAAGCGTTACCGCGCGACTGCAGTGGGTGACTTGGTGCTTAGCTACTTGCACGATAAATACCGCTTCTTTTGGACATTTTGAAAAAATGTTCATTGTAGCTGCTCCTAATGATGACATTAATCTCTATCCAACACACCATACTTTGTAAGTGCCAGTTTTAATTTTGGTCCCGTTAGTCATTCTCTTTTCTCGTTAATTTATTTGTTTTAAACTTGTTCTTGCATGAATAAAGCTAAAAAGTAGATCGCTGGACGTTAAACAAACAATCAATTTTCACATCAACGAAGAAATGGCTGCATTTATATGATTTTAAGTAACGTACCACTATTTTTACTAAGTGCACGGACAGTTGTCATAATGCATGTGAAATGTTGTTTCTTGGTTTTTTTACGTTTGTATCTCCAAATAAACAATAATAAAACATCACAATGGTGGAAGTCTATTAATTTGTTTAAACCACAGTAGTCTTTGAAAGGTTTCACATCAATATAAATGAATAAGTGAATACTTACGCATATCAAATTGGTAACCTTTGTTTAAACTGGCAAAAGCCCGTGTAATTACATATTTTAATATTTAGGATACGTTTGCGCTGGAGTTGTTGGGAGAACAATGCCCAGATACTGCTTGTTTGGTGATACAGTAAACACAGCTTCCAGGATGGAATCTAACGGAGAAGGTATATTTGTGATTGTAATAAACACGGAGTTATATTCGAGTGTGTTATATTCAATCTATTGGTCGATTTGATGTTAACGGCAATGTGAGCAATATTTTAGCTATACTCAAGACTAACAAAAGCACCAACTCGAAAGGGTCAAACCTTGGTTAATGAGTTGGAAAGTTGGATTAACACAAGAAGGGAATACTAAGTAGAATCGCTAAATGAAGCATACTTGACATCTATGAACAACTTGAAATGAGTTTGTTGAGTGGGATCTGTAATCCTGAGAAATATCACGTAGGAGAGCATGATTGTTATACTACGGCTTCTATCAGGTAATATTATATTCGACAAAAACATTGCTTTTTACAATATTTACTGACTGATGTTTTTCATCAGCATAAGATTCAATTAATCTATGACACATTAAAATCAATTGCTTATTACCATGTATAATAGACAAATTTCGCACCTGCAGAAGTTGCTACAACTTAACCAGTCATTTACTTTCAAATAATCGATTTTTACTGGTAATTTATTACTAGTGCCTCTCATTTATTACAGCTTACAAAATACATATAAGTAATGACACATATACAGAACTTATTATGACAGGAGGTTTCAGCTGTGAAGAAAGAGGAGTTATAAACATAAAGGTAACAACTACCGGTTTTTACCAGGTACTTCTTTCTACAGACCTTTTTCCTATATTGTCCCTTTTATTGTTTTCAAAGATAAAACATTCTAAATACATTTGTAAGTTTAAATATTGACTTCATCGTTCGAAATATTGTTTATTGTTGTCCCGTTCGTAATAAATTATGTTATTACATAATATATATATATATTGCCTTTTTCCTATTGGCTTAAACCAATACACGTGACTTTCCATTTCCTATCATATTGGTTTGCAAAAAACTCATTCTACTCAATAAAAAACCATATTGCACTCTCGTGAGAAATTTATGAATGAAAATACCTAGCACGTGCTGTTTCCCCCAACAGAAATACGATAGCCAATCAAATCTTCTTTCTTTAATTTCCTAAACAAATCAAAATTATCGTTCTGACTGATGTTCGGATTCTATTGTTGTTTGTAAACATGGTAACGTTGTAACGTCATCGAGTGAACGTAATGCGGATAGTTCTGGTGCTAATAAGCGAAGATTTGCAGATATTACTAGTAAACTTGGAAATTAATGAAATCATTAAGAAAAAAGATGCTGTCAACACTCGCAAATCGAAACAGCAAGCGATTATTTTTTTTTCCAAATATTTACGTGAAACGGATATGTCAGTTAATTTGGAAATGACGGACCCTCAGGAATTAGAATCAAATCTTTGTAAATTTTATGGATTAGCAAGGACTGAGGATGGGACATTATACAAGAAATAATCAATGCAAACATTTCGTCATGGATTATGTCGATATTTTACCGATTTTTGATAAAAAAAATTATGAAAGACAGTCACTTTCGGGAATAAAAAAAACATATATTTCATTTCATGACTCAATAAATTATGTAATAAAACAATTACTACACTCGAACTCGATCAATATGAGGTTTTATGGAGCAGGGTAGAGTAATATTGAACTTGGCTTCGCCTCGTTCAATATTATTCTACCCTGCTCCATAAAATCTCATATTGATCTCGTTCAAGTGCAGTAATTGTATATTATTACATTTCGTAATTTTAGTTTCCATTTAAACAATGTATCTTTCACTAACCCATATTTTATGATATTGCACGATTGTGACGTTTTAACTATACGTGATATTGCACGGCTGGCCATTTTAGTACAAGAATGACATCTAAAAATTGATTAGCCGTGCAATATCATTAGTAATCAAAGATTAGCCGTGCAATATCACTTGTAATCAAAACGTCAGTCGTGCAATATCACAATATGTTAATGTTTTTAAAATTTTTTTCTGCAGCAAAATATCGACAAAATTTAATACATAATATCATATAGTGACAATGATAACAAAATCCATGATTATAAATTCTTTTGTATAAAACAAATTATTAAGAAGATGGTAAAATGTACAGTGAAATGAAATAAAACAATTATGGCAGCTCAGTGCATGCGATATCATGTTTTATGGAACACTTAAAAGGAATATCAACCTCGGCCGTTGGCCTCGGTCGATATGTCTTTTAAGTGTTCCATAAAACATGATATCGCATGCACTGAGCTGCCATAATTGTATATTATTACATAATATATATTTTTGCCTTTTTCCTATTGGCCTAAACCAATACACGTGACTTTCCATTTCCTATCATATTGGTTTGCAAAAAACTCATTCTACTCAATAAAAAACCATATTGCACTCTCGTGAGAAATTTATGAATGAAAATACCTAGCACGTGCTGTTTCCCCCAACGGAAATACGATAGCCAATCAAATCTTCTTTCTTTAATCCCCTAAACCAATCAAAATTATCGTTCTGACTGATTTTCGGGTTATATTGTTGTTTGTAAACATGGTAACGTTGTAACGTCATCGAGTGAACGTAATGCCGATAGTTCTGGTGCTAATAAGCGAAGATTTGCAGATATTACTAACTTGGAAATTAATGAAATCATTAAGAAAAAAGATCCTGTCAACACTCGCAAATCGAAAGAGCAAGCGATTATTTTTTTTCCAAATATTTACGTGAAACGGATATGTCAGTTAATTTGGAAATGACGGACCCTCAGGAATTAGACTCAAATCTTTGTAAATTTTATGGATTAGCAAGGACTGAGGATGGGACATTATACAAGAAATAATCAATGCAAACATTTCGTTATGGATTATGTCGATATTTTACCGATTTTTGATAAAAAAAAATTATGAAAGACAGTCACTTTCGGGAATAAAAAAAACATATATTTCATTTCATGACTAAATAAATTATGTAATAAAACAATTACTACACTCGAACTCGATCAATATGAGGTTTTATGGAGCAGGGTAGAGTAATATTGAACTTGGCTTCGCCTCGTTCAATATTATTCTACCCTGCTCCATAAAACCTCATATTGATCTCGTTCAAGTGCAGTAATTGTATATTATTACATTTCGTAATTTTAGTTTCCATTTAAACAATGTATCTTTCACTAACCCATATTTTATGATATTGCACGATTGTGACGTTTTAACTATACGTGATATTGCACGGCTGGCCATTTTAGTACAAGAATGACATCTAAAAATTGATTAGCCGTGCAATATCATTAGTAATCAAAGATTAGCCGTGCAATATCACTTGTAATCAAAACGTCAGTCGTGCAATATCACAATATGTTAATGTTTTTAAAATTTTTTTCTGCAGCAAAATATCGACAAAATTTAATACATAATATCATATAGTGACAATGATAACAAAATCCATGATTATAAATTCTTTTGTATAAAACAAATTATTAAGGAGATGGTAAAATGTACAGTGAAATGAAATAAAACAATTATGGCAGCTCAGTGCATGCGATATCATGTTTTATGGAACACTTAAAAGGAATATCAACCTCGGCCGTTGGCCTCGGTCGATATGTCTTTTAAGTGTTCCATAAAACATGATATCGCATGCACTGAGCTGCCATAATTGTATATTATTACATAATATATATTTTTGCCTTTTTCCTATTGGCCTAAACCAATACACGTGACTTTCCATTTCCTATCATATTGGTTTGCAAAAAACTCATTCTACTCAATAAAAAACCATATTGCACTCTCGTGAGAAATTTATGAATGAAAATACCTAGCACGTGCTGTTTCCCCCAACGGAAATACGATAGCCAATCAAATCTTCTTTCTTTAATCCCCTAAACCAATCAAAATTATCGTTCTGACTGATTTTCGGGTTATATTGTTGTTTGTAAACATGGTAACGTTGTAACGTCATCGAGTGAACGTAATGCCGATAGTTCTGGTGCTAATAAGCGAAGATTTGCAGATATTACTAACTTGGAAATTAATGAAATCATTAAGAAAAAAGATCCTGTCAACACTCGCAAATCGAAAGAGCAAGCGATTATTTTTTTTCCAAATATTTACGTGAAACGGATATGTCAGTTAATTTGGAAATGACGGACCCTCAGGAATTAGACTCAAATCTTTGTAAATTTTATGGATTAGCAAGGACTGAGGATGGGACATTATACAAGAAATAATCAATGCAAACATTTCGTTATGGATTATGTCGATATTTTACCGATTTTTGATAAAAAAAAATTATGAAAGACAGTCACTTTCGGGAATAAAAAAAACATATATTTCATTTCATGACTAAATAAATTATGTAATAAAACAATTACTACACTCGAACTCGATCAATATGAGGTTTTATGGAGCAGGGTAGAATAATATTGAACTTGGCTTCGCCTCGTTCAATATTATTCTACCCTGCTCCATAAAACCTCATATTGATCTCGTTCAAGTGCAGTAATTGTATATTATTACATAATATATATTTTTGCCTTTTTCCTATTGGCCTAAACCAATACATGTGACTTTCCATTTCCTATCATATTGGTTTGCAAAAAACTCGTTCTACTCAATAAAAAACCATATTGCACTCTCGTGAGAAATTTATGAATGAATATACCTAGCACGTGCTGTTTCCCCCAACGGAAATACGATAGCCAATCAAATCTTCTTTCTTTAATCCCCTAAACCAATCAAAATTATCGTTCTGACTGATGTTCGGGTTATATTGTTGTTTGTAAACATGGTAAGGTTGTAACGTCATCGAGTGAACGTAATGCCGATAGTTCTGGTGCTAATAAGCGAAGATTTGCAGATATTACTAACTTGGAAATTAATGAAATCATTAAGAAAAAAAGATCCTGTCAAAACTCGCAAATCGTAAGAGCAAGCGATTATTTTTTTTTTCAAATATTTACTTGAAACGGATATGTCAGTTAGTTTTATAAATGGCGGACCCTCAGGAATTAGACTCATATCTTTGTAAATTTTATGCATTAGCAAGGTCTGAGGATGGGACATTATACAAGAAATAATCAATGCAAACATTTCGTCATGGATTATGTAGATATTTTACCGATTTTTGAGAAATAAATATTATGAAAGACAGACACTTTCGGGAATAAAAAAAACATGTATATTCCATTTCATGACTCAATGAATTATTGATAATAAATTATATAATAAATCTTAGGTTCTGTTTATTCATGATTTCATAAAGGAGAGTAAAAGGTTGATGGTGATACATGGATGTATATTAGTGCTAATTAAATTAAATAAATTTATTAATCTGTCAAGAGTATTTTAATATGATAATATGAATGTATATGTTTTATTTAGTTATTTCTTTTTTATTTACATTATAAAGGCCACAGATCTCACAATCCATATTTTGGCTTAAGAAATCTGTCTTCATTTGAAAATGGTTTATGTCGTCATATAATTTATCACATATCATACTTATTAATTTACTAAGAAATGAATTATAATTTTGTCATTGACAAAGACATTTTTTCTTTAAGTAAATTTTTGACCTACTACACATTGAGTTATCTTTCTTAGATCCAAACATATCGTTCTATTTCATGAAATTGAAACCTTTTAAAAAAATAATTAAAAAACTATACTAAAAGTTACACCCTTTTATTACTCAATATCGTATCTTTTAAATACCTGAATTCAATAGTTTTATCCTACTGTCTTTGAAGAGGTGTTAGGGTAGATTATCACATGGAGTAAAAATATCACGAGAAAAAATTATCACCTAATACCAAATCGAAGGTGATAATTTTTTCTTCACGCGATAATCTATCATAACGCCTGCGTTCAAGAGCAGAATGCATTTTATAATAATGTATGGCTTTTGCATTAAAAAATGGGAACACCCATATAGATATTTCACTGAAAAATACGTTTAATGGGAAATGCTTGTTTGTTGCTAGTTGTTTTTCAAGATAACTATTGAACAATTTATTTTACTACCGAGGTCAGGGGATTTTCTCCAAAATTTAGCCGAAAATTTGCTGAAAAGGGCGCTAAACAACATTTAAAAAATTAACATTTTCATGTATTGGTTATTTCTTTGACATAATTACACGGAAATACAAACGTCGTGTAAGTAAACTTGATCCATGTAGGTCGACAGTTTTTGGTGTGAGCGGTTGATATTTTTTATATATCACCCGTCGGTAGAAAAACATGAGAAATTAACATCCGTTGATGTGGTTGATTGATTGTTGTTTTACGTCCAGCAAGCAATGCTATGATGGGAGGGGATAAATTCGGAATCAGTAGAAATTGATACATGGTCATTGCGCAATAAAAAGACAACATTTTTGCATAAAGTATAATATAAAAATAATTTACACGATAACATATTTCATACAATTCCTCTAATACACATGTAAAAACAGTCTTCTACTTCTGTTTTTAAAAAATCTACTGCACCTCGGTTACTCTACCGATCAGAAATATTTTATATGATAAACCAGTCTATCATAATGAATAAAACCCAACAAATTTTTAAACGCTGATTAACTGTGAAAATTAATTGTTGCTTTTAATTTGGAACTACAAATGAAGGATATGCTCGACTTTACATAGTTTTCATTTGGTTTGTCGCGCAAAAAAACCTTCACCTAAACTCGCTGACCTGTAGTGAAGATGCCTATTCAAACCACGAAACTTTGATTAAAGTGTCGTAAAATTGTATTTATTCAACGACACAAAAGTAACTGCTGCCTTTGGGACAAATCAGTGTTGTAATAATAGCAAAAACTAAGTAAGCAGTAACATACTGGAACACAAATAACAATTTGGTAGCTTACCAATTATAAAACAAATAACATGTTGACACATGTATCATACAGGGACACTTAACACAAATTATAACTACAGAAAACACGAACCAAACTAATATCTAGGGTAAAACCAGTCCTGTTGAATGCCTCCATCCATGGCAAGCGACATTGGCGATGTTTTTTTATTATATTTATTATATATTTTTGTTTTAATTTGTTGTAGGGTAAAGGTAATATGCAGACGTGGTGGCTCATTGCATACGATTATAATAATGAAGATTCTAAACCAATCTAAAGTTAATTGTGGACGTGTCTTTATTGTTGGAAATAGGCCGAATTTTACTACCGTAATAGCCCGATTTTAGTTTTGCGATTTTTTGGATTAACGGCAGCATTAGTCTCGTCACTCATATTGTAAAATATCTTTTAACATCGATTTATTTTTTTAAAAAGCGCGGGTATATTATTCGTTCTTTGTAAGATACAGATGACTGATTGAAAAAGACACGTACTTGTATTATAAACTAATGTTGACAGATTGTTTTTGTTTCAAATACAGAATAGATATGTTTAATAAAATACCAAACAAAATAATAATAATAATAATAATACATATGTATGTTTCAAAATATTTCAGTAAGTACAATAGTTGTCATTTGGCTACAACCACGACATGGCAGACGTTACCATAATTGATGTTAATAACAAAATACTCTGTAAACTTTCCCAAAAATATCCACAAATCAGTCCACTAAATCGGAAGACTTGAGAATCAGAACCCAAAAAGGAACTACAACAATGGTGCTTACTTTGTTACAGGCATTTCAAATGAAATAGTGGGTTAAACCTGCTTTTATGGCATGCCAAACTTCTCACTCCCATTACTGTAGTAGGTAAATTAATGTGTTTTGAGAAAAATGGTTAGGTATCATATATGCAGTGCGTATGCCCACCGGTGTATGGACACGCCCTAGCACTCATCAACCTTGCCCCTTCTATGGGTTAAATAGTTGGTCAGACAGGGGTCATACCCTTGGATGGGAAGCTGTCTAAAAGAGCACAATCTGATATAAAACAAGTTAGAAAGGAACTGTTACCCTTGGTTGGGAACCTATCTAGGAGAGAAAACTCTGATATAAAACAAGTTAGAAAGGAACTGTTACCCTTGGTTGGGAACCTATCTAGGAGAAAAAACTCTGATATAAAACCAGTTAGAAAGGAACTGTTACCCTTGGTTAGGAACTTATCTAGGAGAGAAAACTCTGATATAAAACCAGTTAGAACATCAATAAAAAAGGAGTTGAATTTATGTTGACCAAGAAAGCCAAGTCGCTTCTAGTGTGGAACCCAATCTTTTGATACAAAGTTTCAAAAAAGACATCGGCAGTATAGTGACAGCATAGACCATCAAGTCCTGTGAAACATCCGGCACTATGGAATTCCTACAAAAAACCAAATCAATGATAAAACTGCTATATGATGGATTTTCTTGCCATGTCATACACTCGGGCACACGGACAGATCCATTTCCTGTTACAACTAGAGTTAGACAAGGTTGCATCATCTCTCCCCTTTTTTCCTTATTGTAATTGATTGGATTGGAAAAACTTTTTACAAAACACCATATGGAATCCATTGGACTTTTACATCACGTCTTGAATATCTAGAATTTGCTGACGATATTTGCACCTTATCGCATCGCCGTCAAGAATCCCAACACTAAGCCAGTCAACTTGATGAAACATCAAAAAAGAACAGGTTTATACATCAAACAAAAACCATGAAAGTAAATGCTAACCATAAACTCCTATTATGATCAACAACTCAAATTGCCAAATAACTTTGGCAAAAAAAGATCAAATTTGAAATGCAGCAAGAAAAATACATGCTAATAACAAATGGTATTTAACAAAATCAATTATGAAACGCATGTTTGTTACTTATGAAAGGGTTTCAACAAACAAATTTGGGTTGGGAGCTGCCCCACGTCAATCCTTATGTTTAACTTTAGGCGCAAAGGCACTAAGTATGCGATTACAGGTTCATTTAAGCATTTGATTACAATACATACAATAAAACCTTGTCTTAGCGCTCCAATGCCCACAATGTTACACAAATAAACGAAATAATTGCCTGCACTCATATGCAATGTTTCCCAAAAAGCTGGAAATATGAAGTTTTTGAACTGTTCTTTTGCTAATAGTAACTTCGTGTTCAATTTTCAAAAGATGTTTTAATGATTTTCGTTATATCAGTAAAAGATAAGATGTAGACAGTCACAATTAGTCATATTAAAAATTTGGTAAAGTTAATGTACTATATATATACAACTTCTATTACCTAAATTTGTGAATAGGTAAACACAAGTTTTACTCAACAACCGTAAAAATGCAATACAGCTGCATCCAAATATATTTAGTTTAGATAAAAACATTGTATGATGTCTTTTTTTCAAATTTTGTTCTAAATCGGCAGGAATTAATGTACATTTGATATCCATCAGCATGCATACTTGTTTGTTAATAAAACTTTCTGAAAATTATAAGTTAATACATTATTTAATTTCAGATTTCATGTTAGGAGTAGTTTTGTGATAATTATTAGTATATATATTAAACAATTTAATGGATATGGATCTCTTGCAAACGCTATGGTCAGTGTTGTCCTTTTTGCTTTACTTTTCATAACTTAGATCACTATAAATAAAAATAAAAATTGTATTATTAAGATGAAGAAAACATTCTTAACTATTAAAGTGCTTTAATGTTCATGTAACAAACAAAATCAAAATTTCCGCTTATTACTATTTTCGTATTACTTTTTTGACTATAACAAAATATTTTACGAGCAGCAAATAAGAATATTAATTTTGAATGGCAATTGTATAACCCCTCCTTTATTAGCGTATGTACTAATGTACTAATACTCCTAGGTTGGACAAGTCCCATGCTAAGGGAATGGCCCTCTCTCTCTCTCTCTGCACGTAGAATCAATAATTTTTTGAATAGTGTGTTCAACGTTGATTAACAAGGATGGCTAGTGTTCATGTCAAAGGTATGGTGTTTTAATGGGTATCCCTCCGCAATAAAAAGCTAAATAAAAAATATACACGCTCATATAATGCTAACCTATTTATCATGCTGGGTTTTCAAATCCAGGTTTTAGACCTAGCCTCTGTTTCTTAAAAAATAAAGTTAGGCCATCAACCCACATCAGCGGTATATCTATATATGTCAAAGCTGAAAATGTAGGATTTAATCTACTATTTTCTACTAAAGATATCCTTAATTTACAAAATGACTTGATACACATAAACCACCTTAGATGGGACATAATATGATTTCAGAAGTATATATCCTTATAAAACCAAACAGATAACAGTGGCGTAGCTATTTTATGATTGCAAAACTTACGGCAGGGCACTGGGAGGGGGCGCGAAGCCCCCCGGAAGGTCCGTGGATATAGACTTTTAGAACTAAATTTAAAGTGTATGGAAGCTTACTTTTCCAATGAAATTGACCCAGTCACAAGCATTCAAAAACTATTCTTTCGATCCTTTTTTGTATAATACTTCTTTTTGTAAGAATTTGCAATCTTCCAGCCAGTTTTCCGAGAAATCCTTTTATTAAAACCGAAAACAAAAATGATCTAAGTGAACAAATGATCAGACTAATTTCCGACACGATGCAGCTGCCTTCTTCATTTTGTGTGATGCGGAATTACGTCATGTAGTAACATCGGACCAAAAGTAGGAGAATTTCCGGACTGAATATACTACCCAGGCAAATAGAATGAGTATGGTTGGAGAATTTTTGGACTTAAAACTACCCAGAACACATAGAACATATAGAATGGGTATACCTCTTCTTCTTCCCTTGTCCTTTTTTAAAAAAAAAAATAATAAAACGCATGTATGATGTTTCGTAAATGGTAGCTACGCCACTGGATAATCTTGTATTATGTGAAATCACACTGTGTAAACACTGTACTCTATGGCTAAGTATGTAATGTTGACACTATACTGTTGCCTCATGTTGACAATCACATGCAATTTAGTGAATACTTGGACAGCAATTATGCATTCACTTGATCACTGCAACTCTACATGCTCCCTAATTTTTGGACTTCAACATATCGATTTTCCTCAGGTTAGAGTCTAATATCCGGTCGCATTACAGAGAAAATTTCTTCTGATTTGAACTAGAGAAAAATTTAGCATTGAAAAATTGTTTAGCTCAATTAGATCTACAAACATAATAACATTCGTCAAGTTATGGCCCCTTAACTGTGTTTCATCAAATTTTCAACTTTCTTTGCAAATCGTCTTCTCAAAAACCACTGAGGGGATTGTTTTAAAACTGTGCTCACTTTTTTAAAGATGTCTTCTACCTAGATTGCACAAAACATGGCAGATGGTCAGAAAATATTGCGACCATGGCTAAAAATAAAACAGGGGGTAGGACAAGATATATTGTCTGGTTTATAGCTCAAAAAGTATAATAGATACAGGAAAATCAAAAAGTGACCCTCGTTCCTTATCATCAAAAGACCACAGAGTTGGGACAAACACTCGCTTAGAATTTATGGCCCCTTAACTGCGTTTCTCATTTTCACCTTTCTTTGAAATCTCAAAAACCACTGTAGATAGTGCTTTGAAAGTTTGTACACTTTTCTGAACAGATACAGGACATACAAGATCAGAAAGCCCAAAGTTACCCTTCTTCCTCGGCATCAAAAGCTCTACAAAACTCTCCATTGAGTTGAAGTTGTATGACGACGCCATATAGGACTTATTGTCCCTTTATTTAATTTGTCGATTTTCCTCAATATCTTAGAAACCGTAAGAGAAACTAGTTTATTTATTATAATAGACAAAAACTACACTTGTAGATTTTACGACAAGTTCATATTCTTTTTTCAACGCAATTTAATGTCTTGCAAGGTAATGCTAAAACGTTTCAGTTTTTTTAAAGAATTATACTATACAAAATTATATGGGGAAGACCTTGAAGAATTAGCTACCGATATGTTTTCACTTTAAATTGTATTTATATAGTAAATGTTTGTACCTTTGAATGTTTGTTTGAATGGGGTTAAACGCCTTTTGTAGCAATTTGTTCTGCTATATCATTTTGCCCAGTTTTATTGGGTGTGAAAGCCAAGGTGCAGTTTTTTTTTATTCTGTTCGTCGCCGGGCGACAATAAATGAAGTTTTAACAACACAAATTGTTGGCGTATTTTTTCACACTCGTGAACAATACATGCAATTACTGCACGCATTGTGGGCAATGTTATAACTATTTTTAAGATTTATTAAGTTTGAACTTTCAGCACCAGTTAAAAATATACAGTGTGAGGCTCATGAAGTTGTACTTTATATCACCCAAATATGTCGGGCATATATATTTGACTCGTACCTTCTTGAATTTTTGTATAACATCACGTCAAATATTATGATCTTTTCATACATTAATTCAAATAAGATTATTTTTTGAAATCTGAATTCATATGTTTTCTTAAAACAGACAGTTAATCTAAATTTTATTCCAAAAATCAATTGGTTTATTGCATATCAGTCATACATTCGTAGATTTTATTGAATTACAACTAATCTATTGACATACAAAAATACAAGGTATAAAGGAAAGCGGTCCAATTTTCGAAAATGCTAGTTATAATACATGTAATGAAACATGTCCGCAATGTAATAAACACTGTAGAAAATAAACAAGTACTATCTTTAAAAAAGATAACCGACGCAGTAAAGATATAAATTGAGTTATGTATTAAACTACGAATCGTCATTATTGTCATACGAATTCCCCGTTTCAATAAACCAGAAATGTTTGATTGAAATTTTTTTGGGGAAGTACTGACGGACAATTATTACTATGTGAAAGAAATCATGAACCTATAATTTAACATTAGTCCCAGGTGAAGTGAGTTGGAAATTATTAATTTATACATGTGTTCGCCCCCTTTTTATTTACGTGTTTTCAATATTAACAGATTTACCAAGCATACAGTTAACTCAAAATTGATAATTTACATACAAATACTTTGTTGTACATGTACATGTATTCCAGAACGTTTATTGCTATTATGTATTGAAACCCACTGGCTAAGATATAGAAATGAAGTTTTTCTGCAAGCACCAAAAGCAGTTATACAATTATGTCAACAAATTGAATATAAGAATTGTTTAATAAAATGTTTATAGTTTAAAATTTACTGATTAAGCAAAGTATACTTTACAATTAGAGCCACAGCTCTCTATCTATGTGTGTACTACGACGGACGCCCAAGAACAATAATGACACATTTGATTTACTATCAACATGAATATACAATGATTGTTAATTTGTATTTTTTAAAGAAATTAATTAAAATTTCTTCTCTTCGTTTCTTTTACACCCCATAAAATCCCGAAAAAATCCAGGGTGTTAATATGCGTTTTAATTTGCGCTGTACTTCAAATAAAAAATATTTAACATTTTTGTACAAGTCGTTTAATATAAAATGTTACAAACTGCAGCTCATCTTAATATTTAAGTTGCACTATGAAATAATTTTATAAACAAACAGACGGCAAAATCTAATAATAATAGTACACAATTTGAAAGGAGAATTGCCAATTTACCATCCTGTTCCGAACCCCTGCCCAATTCATTACCCTGTTTCGAACCCCCGTCCAAATTGGTTTTTGACTAATCAAGAAACAGAATTAAGATCACGTTACTTGCTTTTCGAGAGGTGAAGTGTCATGAGGTCAAAGTGTAAAAAGTGAATATAATACCGAGTGCGTCGGAAAAAGATGGCAATATCAGAACGTCGAATAGCCTGCTGGCCATACCACGGTCAATGGGCAGTACGTATTTCGTGGCATTGCCACCAGCATAATTACAAAACCAGGGTTAATAAGTGGTCAATATTGAATAACGGTATTCTTTGGTTTTTACAAGATCAGTGATGTCTTTTCGGTTATTTTGTCCTTATTAGCTTTAATTGGTGTTCCACTTAAATTGAAAAAGAAATTAACACAACGTATTTTTTATTTGGTCTTCTGTAAGAAAACCCGAATTCATAATGATGAATGAAATGTAATGAGGTAGATTTATAGTTATATTATTTTTTGGAAGGAACATTGGCAAATCTATGAAATATCGATTCCATATCTCTTATTTTATGATATACACATATTTAAAGATGTCCCAGTGAAAATTTGTGCAGTCAAACCATTTTTACATCGAATATATCGTCTAATGATAAAAAAAGGTGACCACAAATTACGGCAAAAATTGTCGCGATGACAGTTTATGCAACTGGCCATAGTTTATCATGACAGTTTTTCGCCCATTTCTCCGAAGACAATATGTGCCGTATGCCCCCCTTTCCAAAAAGAAACAAAGAATAGAAAATCGTCAGGAAAACGGCAATCCTTGTCAATTAAGGATGGAGTCGCCTGACACCTTTCACGCACTTATGTATTTTCAAATTTAGATAGACTATACAAACGGAACATGTACTATGTTGTGCAGGGATGCAAAGCACACATTTAATATAAATTTATGAAAGGGGGTCGAGTTTTATGCCTTGCTCACAATGTTAACAAGAAAAGATATGGGTAAAACCCATACCAGAGATGTTCGATTTATATGTTATAGGTGTATCCGATTTGGTTTAATCGTTTTTTTCAATATGTTTTATTTAAAATTTCATCATATGCTGTAGAGGGTTGCAAATGTAGACGATTGTGAAAGGCAAGAAATAATCATCTTGATTATAATATCTCAATTTTGAGAAGAGTACTTTAATAAAAAAAACCAAAGTTTTGGAAAGACAAATGTTTACCAATAAAAATACATTAATAATAGTCACGTGGTTCTGTGGGGGAAAATGTGAATGTAAGATCGTCAGTTCAGTCGCGTCCTCGGAAAATCAAAGAAAACATACCGACAAGTTACAATTTCTATTGATTTAATTTTACTGTAATTAAAATTGTTTCAAAAGATTTGCAATTAAATATATTTCAAACGTCAAACTAGCATTCATGTGCATAAACATTGCTAAGAACTTTATAAAATTTTCAGAATTTAAAATTAAAAAACAAATAAAAACAATTAGAAGAAGAGTCTTATTTTGCAAAACAATTTAGCTTATTAAGTATCGGATCGACAAACATGACGATACAGTATAAACAAAAAATAATATACAAGTCTAGAAGATTATGCAACGATACAAATGACGGTGTTTCTTGTCAAAAATTAAGACAAAGACTGACCAACGAATGGCCTTAGTCATTGAATGTCAATATAAATAAATGACGTAAACAAGTCATAACATATTAATCTAAAACTTTATCATTTCCAACTTAACCCAAAATAGTTGTTTTTCAAGTCCGCCAGCCGCGGACGTGCCGTGCTGTTACTTGGCTTTCCTCAAATATTCCAACAAGATGTAATCAAAATTACCAAGGTGACAAATTCCTTACGCCAGACGCGCGTTTCGTCTACTTAAGACTCATCAGTGGCGTTTAACTGTAAATGCTTCAAGTATTTTTTCATTCGGTGATGGAATGATATAAGACCACTGGGATCGTGTAAAAACACAATACAGGTAGTTCAAAATATTATATAAACGTCTAAAGAGTCTATTAACCAGTAAAGCTTATTAAGTATCGGATCGACAAACATGACGATACAGCATAAACAAAAAATAATATATAAGTCTAGAAGATTATGCAACGATACAAATGACGGTGTTTCTTGTCAAAAATTTAGACAAAGACTGACCAACGAATGGCCTTAGTCATTGAATGTCACTATAAATAAATGACTTAAACAAGTCATAACATATTAATCTAAAACTTTATCATTTCCAACCTAACCCAAAATAGTTGCTTTTCATGTCCGCCAGCAGCGGACGTGCCGTGCTGTTACTTGGCTTTCGTTGCATAATCTTCTAGACTTGCTCCGTTAGAATAGCTTAACATCAAAATTGTGAAATCTTGAATTAAATAAAAATCTTGATCTTTTTTTTATTATTGAGAAATTTCTTTTCCCTACTTATTTCTTTTTCACTGATTCAGACATCAATTTTTTTAAATAACATGTCTATTTGAAAATCTAATTTGTATATAAAAATCATAATATAAATTTGCATTTTAGCGGCTTATTATGCGAGTCTAATTGGTCTTTCATTATTACCAGTCATCAAATTTCAGTTTCAGGTTATAAATAAATAAGGCACATCTAATATACAATTACATCACAGAAATATCTTTGCCCCCCCCCCCCCTTTTAAAACCATCACTACTCACAGGAATCGTTCACGAGAGTTTGGGATTTCGAAACCGTCAATAAAAAACCTCAGGGAAATTAAATTTAATGTTCAAGATTGACTAATTTTCTACGTAAAGGTTCCATTTTCTACCTTATAAATCATGAAATAATCCAGAAATAAGATCAAGGCTTTCTGAATAAGTGGTCACAAACGCGTTAAACAAAAACTAAAAATGCACTTTTATTATCAAATTAACTAAGTAACTAAAAGAAACAGAAAAAATACATTTTATCATGTTAAAATAAGAATGCATAAACAAATTACGAAGCTTACCATATAAATCATAAAATAATCCAAGAAATACAATTGAAGGGATGAAATACATTACGTAATATAACATAACAAAATTTTAAAATGCCTTTTTCGTATCAAATTAAATAACTAATTAATAAAAGACACGCAAGTATATACATTTTATTATGTCAAGAATAGAATGTATTAATAAAAATACTAGGCTTACCCTTTAGATAGTGAAATAATCAAAAAATAAAAATTGAAGCGGTCTATTCATACTACCGAGATAGTAAAGCGCGCATTAATATGCAATTGTGTACATCTTTACTTCTTCTTATTAGATCGGGACAACAAA
This sequence comes from Limnoperna fortunei, assembly GCA_944474755.1. Classification (NCBI taxonomy): domain Eukaryota; kingdom Metazoa; phylum Mollusca; class Bivalvia; order Mytilida; family Modiolidae; genus Limnoperna; species Limnoperna fortunei. The sequence goes on along the minus strand of OX104111.1, from coordinate 33,271,395 downwards.
ATGTATTTTAAAGCTTGAATGATTGAACAAATACGAAAAACTGTAAATGAAATATTTTCTTTAATATTAAATTAGTCATTTTATTACTTACAACGTGAACTATATTGTAGAGTATGGTTTTTCACCTAAGTACTCAATCGTTCCCGAAAACTATTATTTATCATTAAGAGATAATAAGAAGAGATCGAACATATGAAAAAACTGGGTGTTAAGAAAAGTGACATAAATAAATCAAGGGATACCATTTATAGCGTGATACAAAATGTAGGATACATATAACTACCTATCATGAAAACCGCGTATTCTGTAGTATCAAAATAAGGAGTAATAAGTATCATCTAACTAGTGTCAAGCCATCCCGCAGTTCAATTTCCGCAATTAGTCTTATCCAGCAATAAAATGTGTGCGTTCGGATACATTAGCGCGGACGTCGAAGAGGACACGCTGACTAGCCAGATCTAAAGGAAAATCTTGATTGCAGTTTGCATCCTGCAATTTGTACTGAAATATGCAATTAAATGACCGATATTCATTAATGTCAATAATAATAATAATAATAATAATAATAATAATAATAATAATAATAATAATAATAATAATAATTATTATTATTATTATTATTATTATTATTATAATTATTATTATTATTATTATTATAATACGGGTATTTATCAAGTCGATAAAGAACTTATTGCAAAGTATATTACCCCAAACGCTTTTATAAATACCATCCCCATTAAAAATTAGGAATTACAAATTCACACATTCCTGCATAGAGTTTGATATACAGCATCTTCGATAGCCAAATGATTTTCGCCTGTGACATAGTATGAGATCGGGCTAGGGTGTAAAAATGAAGAGTATATGTAGGCTCATCGGGGTTTCAGCCGATTGGTGGTCTAAGGTAAAGTAAAACACTGTCAGCCTATCAAAGTAGACCAATGTTGACATTTACGTAAAAGGGTGGGGGTAGGCTTTTTGAAAGTCATATGTTGAGACGGGACTAGTCTTTCTCGCTCTTAGGTATAAATGAAGAGTACACGTACAAATGTACAAGCAACCAATCCGCTGAAACCCAGGGTCGGTCTACATGTACTCTTTATTGCACCTTGGAGGCAGAAACCCTAGCCCCGTCTCACACTTTGCCATATGACGTTGAAAGAACCTACCCTTCCATATCTATTATGGCAACTTGGACTGACTTTGACCAACACGTGACACGTGTTTTAAAGGTTACTTTACCTTAGGCCACAAATCGACTTCTAACCGGGATAGTCTTACATCTACTCTTCATTATAACTTGAATGCAGAAACCCTATCACCGTCTCACCCTTTGCCTCAATTACTTTGAAAGAGCCTACCACTCCCTATCTATTATGGCAACTAGTACTGACTATGACCAACTTTGAAATTTGTATCAAAGGTTACTTTACGTTCGGCCACAAATCGGCTTCTACCCGGGGTAGGCCTATATGTACTCTTTATTGATACCTAGGAGCGAGAAAGCCTAGCCCGTCTCACACCATGCCATATTACTTTAAGGCGTTTTGTGTTGCATATACAAGCAGACGTGACCGATCTTGATATCTTTCGGTAGTATCACCATTTTTTTTTATCGGTTTCGTCTTTAAAATCGATCATTATTGATACCCGATGATTGCCGTTTTAATAACCCACTGTGCGTTGTGTATTTTTTGACAATCGTGTCTCTTTTTGATTACGTTTGCTACATGAAAAACATTGAGAAACCCGAAACTGAATGGCGTGCTGGGTTATACATATGTAAATTACTCGATTCTTACTACGGAATGGTTGTTATAGTATGCAAGGTAGCAGGTTTATAATAAACTTAGGTCACATTAGCCATATACTGGAAAATTATCAACATAGTATTTTTCACATGCATCTTCAAAAATCGTTATCCGTTAGATTCGCAATGTCTTAAGCTTTAATAACGTAAAGATGATGAATATTATGTTTGAATTTTGTATAAACAGACCGAAATTAGGAATTTGTATTTGCTACATTACGAGTAATAGGACTGAATTCTGCCGTTAATCCGACAAATCACAAAACTAACTATAACGGCAGTAAAATTCGGCCTAGTGACATAATATCTACAAATCTAATATTCTTGTTTTTAATAAAACCAACATTTTGCATTCCTAGAATAAAACACAAAACTGCAATCAAGGTTTTACTGTAAATCTGTCAAGTATTGGTGTCCGCTTCGACGTTTGCGCGAATATATCCGAACACACCCAAATGATTTCGGGATATAACTTTTGCGGGATTTTTACTGCAGGATGGCTTAACACTACTGTATGATTATCATATAATCGATTAAATGGAAGAAATAGTAGTAAATTTATAATTTTAAATAATGTCAAGTAAAATGAAAATTGTTTTCCTTGTGTGACGATTTAAGAAAATAGAAATTAATTTACAGATTCACAATGACATAGCGACTTTCTATCTTCAATTTAAAAACATTAACACGTGTACACGTGTCAATATTGTAACTATGTCAGGTCACAGCTATATCACGACTTATTGAACGGGAAGTCATTCACGAATAACGAGTTTTAATTTGCTTAGCAACAAATTGGACTTTAATACAGGTAGGTAGTACTGTAAGCGGTTCTCGTCAAACGTATATTCTCATTATCTCTGTGTGTACAAACAAAACGGTAAGTGTACATATCAATATCTCAAAATATCAACCGTTTTTGTTGTAAAATAGTAAATATATTACACTTCCGCTTTTGTTTAAATATAGCCTTTATAATTTCATGAAAATTCCAAACCGTTTAGTAAATACTTTAAAGTGCAATAGTCATCTATGAATGTTTTGCTTTTTTATATTAAATTGTTAAAATATTAGTATCTTATTTTGATAAAGAGATCGAATTTCAATGAGATGACGTGTGTGTCCTGTCGATTGAATGTTTCTCAAGCGTGAAGTGATTACAAAGAGTTTGGTTAAACTATATTGTAAATAATTTTCTCATAGTAATATTTTTTTTAACATAAAGAATAAAACAAACATTTGCTTGAAACGTTGGAAGAAAGTCAGTGTGTCTGCATGGTACTGTACATGATCTGTTTACTAAGTAAACTCGGTTTTAAAAATAAGTATGGGTAGATGTTTGTGTGTCAGTGGTATGCTTCATCTTGAACGGTGACATATAGACCGAATGCTTCTGTCTCTATGATGCAAATATTTCACAATTATCGTTTGTTTTCATTTTCTAGTTTAACTTATTTCGCCCCCCCCCCCCCTCAAAATAGAGCTGCAAAAAAGAGTAAAGAAAGAAAATAAAAACGAAAATTATGAAATATTTGCCTTAAAGAAACATAAGAATTCTGTCTAGTTGACCTATCGCACTATAGATTGACAATGGGTTTTTAAGTTTCATGTCTATAAAGGATGCATGATCCAGAGCGTACCGCAATCGATATCCCACAAATTAATAGCCGAGTTCAACTGGTCGCTACTTGGAAAAATGCTTAAGCGGTGTTAAATTCCAAGTTTAAAAATAGTGTATATTTTAAACATGCCTCACAAATTATCGACTGTCTTTGTTTGTATTATGCCTAACTAAATGAAAAAAAAAATGCAGACAAAATTTGAATTTCTCCATTAAAGTTCTATGTGATAAGGAAATTGATTTCCTTTAACTTAAAAGTTATGTGTAATAAAATGTATATGACCCAAAACACAAATTGCCTTTTAATAGGTGAATTCAATTTTTTACTTTTGTGTTTTGTTCCTGGATCAAAAACCCAATTTTAACTTAAGACGGAAAATGTGTTTAATTTGTTTTTGCTGTTTTTATAATTTGCAGACCGAGAAAAGATGGCTATGAGAAGAACAGACTCCACGAAAGTGTGTTCAATACCCCATAAGCATTCTTTATACAATGAAAGTTATTGGTTATTGTGGATTGTGCGGACTATACTACTTCTTACTTTTATTACAATGTGCGCATACAAACATAAAATGCAAATTCAAATCAACCACATGTGGGATCGATTGCTGTCATCATCTATATATAATTCTGTGTATTTTGAGACTCTGTTTACAACAACCTGCTACGCGATAATCATAGCCATGTATCCGTTTGTTCTGCATTATATAAAATATTTCGACAAATACAAAGTAGATCCCTCAGTGACCTACAAACACCAAACATTGTTAGGAATATTTAGGAAATCCGTTACATATATGATGCCGTTTGCAGCACTCGATACAATCGTTGTTAAAAAATACATTGGCGTTAATACAGAAATTTGGGACCGAAAGTCTCAAGACTGGATTCAGACGACACGTGCCTTACCAGAAAACGCGCCATCTTTATTTGATCTTTTTTTTCATTTAGTTCTCAGCATTGTTTTATTTGATTTAATATTCTTCTTCGTTCATCTTACCCTACATCGAAATGTTTGGCTTTACAAAACTGTCCACCGTTACCATCACGACCACGATGTCTTACACCCACACGTGACAGACCAGCTTACTGTAGTGGAAAGAATTATATTAGTTTTATCTGCCAATTTTGCACTTAAATGTTTTAACAGTCATCCTCTCACCAGAACCTTATTTATTCCAGTTTTTGTATTTCTTCTGGTAGAAAATCACACAGGTTATGATTTGCCATTCGGTATTCACCGCATTGTACCATTCGGAATACTTCCAGGGCCCGTTAAGCACTTTAATCATCATGTACACGGCGGCATAAATTATCAACCGTTTTTGAACTACATGGACAATCTTTTAAATAAATCTAGATAAAGCGCAGCCGTAAAAAGCAATTGCTGTGATCTATATACTTTACATTTATTTTTATGACATGTGTTTTTTTAATATTTATGGAAATAAATTATCATAGCAATAATAAACGATAAAATTGATGTTATTTTTAATGTATTACAACCATGGAGTCTGGAATAATAAAGTGCGCGAGATTAGATCTGCCTTACCATTAGAGCAGAAAATAAGTAACAGAAAATTTTTTAGAACCATGAACATTTTAACTTTTATTGGCTTACTACTTTGAAATACCCTTTTAATACAGTAATTAGTTGATAGGAAGTGACGGTAATGAGTTTCCTGTAATAGCCAAAGTTACAAAGTGGGACGTCCGTTATTATTATGTGTAGGTAGGACAAGTATAGAATTTCCGAAAAAAGTCATCCCTGATGTTACAATATGTGAGTGGTATACTGTCTTTCAAAATTTAACGACTGCAGTGAGTAATAATAAAAATACGTAATAATAAAACTCCTTGTTAAACAACGGCATTAGGTTTTCGGCGTAGGACGTACGAACCAATAACATAAAAAAATAACCAGCTATCCCCTTGTTACATAGCCGTATTGTAGAAAAGGGATTGTCTTCTAAGTGTTAATATTCTAACTGTAAAATAACTAGCAGCTATAATATACATATACATGTTCTTGTAACACATATACACATACTATTTTCTAAATTTATAGAGCATTATGATTTTAACAGCTGTAACAAGCGATAAATCCCTCTACCAATGAACTCTTACAACTGTAAAATGCTACTAATAATCCAACTAACTTAATCATGTGTGAAAATGTTCCATTTTCTAAACTGAAACATGTCACAGCCGACATGCAATACCTAGGAAAACTATAAACAAGTAGAGTTACTTTATATCGGTTAGAGTTTACAAGTTCGTCTACCTTTCAACTCTTACAGCTGTAAGATGTTAATAACAACCAACGTAGTAATGTGTGAAAATTCTCTTTTTTCTTGGCAGAAACATACAACGTAAATAAAAGGAAACATATATAAGTAATTTGTTTCGTACCGGTTATTGTTTACTAGTTTACCGTGTTATCACTCCATAGAGAGTTACTATTTCAGCATGGTTAGTTTAAAAGTTTATCAAAATGAATATAAAATGGAACATTTTTGAGATTATAAGTTATTAAAAGAAAGTAATTTTGTAGCAACACGAATTGACAACAAAAGTAATATACATTCCAAAATATTAAGTGTAAACATGAACTATCACCAAGATACCCCGGGTACTGCTTTCCACAAAGGGACGTAATTTATTTAAAATCAATGCAATCGTGACGTGACAACGATATGCGCAATATGGCAAGGAACTTTTAAATGCTGTGAAGTGAAATAGCTTTGACTAATAATATTTTACATATTCAACATTATGATATGAGCAACTTGGCCTAGTACTTACCAGTCCTGTAAAGTTAAACTACAATCCAACCAATGGTAGCCTAGAAATAGCGCGGAGCAATCTCGTCTATCGACAGACCAACGGATGTGACTTCAATATTACCCGCGTATACTTAGTATCAGAAGGTACAATAACGAAATATAGTATTTGCTAAGATAAGCGAATTATACATTGATAAGCGGTTGGGTTGTGATTTTTATACAACTCCACACAAAGTGGGGTATGAGTGTTTGTCCGTCCGTCTCGGTGATTTCCAGATGATAACTTGAAAATGCGTCAACTTATTTTGTTTAAATTGTGCACAGTTGCACAATACCATGAAGATCAAGTTCGATTTTCAGCACAATCCAATTTGTAATTTTCGACTAAGGAAAAATTTCTCTTTGTTTGGTCCACAGTTTGTGGTTTCCAGATGATAACTTGAAAACGCGTCAACAGATTTTTCACAGCAATAAGATACTATAAATGAAGATCATGTTTAAGTTTAATTTTCAGAACAATCCCATTTGTTGTTTTTGACTTGTGACAATTATTTTTATAGCCCCAATGTCAAGGATAAAATTGTCTTCGGAGATGGAATGTTATCATGACCAGCTGTTCCTATAGGCAGATTTTTTTGAGTTCAGTCAAATGTGTTCATGAATATTAAACGTGGCGGAGTATCAGTTTATGTTCCATTTAATGCTCTAGTTTTAACATTGCTTTGATGATTACTGAGTGTGTTTTACTAGACAAAAGTGTCACAATTGTTGGATGTTAAGGTATGCATATCTTTTTGTAATACATAAAATACTACAAGTATTTTATTTTTTTATTCCAATAACGTAAATATTTACAAAAACGAAAAACTGCATAACGATTTAGTAAAAAAGACAATTTTAAGTAACAGCACCAAAATTTGATTGAAAAAACCTTTACATTGTTACATTCTATAACTGTTTTATCTTTCTGAAATAAACAATCCATCAACATTTTTAAACTGAATGTCTCATATGCTCAATTCTTATATGCAGTAAATGCGGTGTGAAATTTACATTTACAGAAAAACGAAAATGGACGAAGATGCATATAAAATATAATAAATAATTCTTTGTAAACACTAGCAGAAATTGCGTATTTAAAAACAAACCATGTTTTGTCCACAACATTTAGAAGATATTCTGCATCTTTTTAGGACAAACATGTTCTGTTCATGTATACTTTGAGTATATATAGTTCGGAAGTATTCAGAGTTTTAAATACTAATAATATGTGGTTCCGAAGCATGTATGGTTAAAATGCAAATGTAGGGTTGTTGACATAATAAGTATCATATGAGACGATTCTGGATATTTCCATCTCATTCAAAAATAGATTAATATTGCATTTCTAAAATTTAAATATTGTTAAGGTATCAAGCAAACATGTCAAATAAAAAAATACAAGTACGAATTTATTATTGAATTTTGATAAACAATATAAATCAGTTATCAGTTTGTTATAAATATAAAAACAACTGGACTTGCCATTGTTAGATTATAACTGAAAACCTGAAACCATATGGACATTAAACGAAAATCTGTCCACAACGACCTGACAAAGTTGTAGAAATGTGTACCTCTTTAACGAAATTTCTGACTTAGTTTCACAACCTTGTGTTCAATAAGGCACAAACATTTATGAGCATTATGGGCATTAACTTGTATAGAGTGGGTATACTTGAAACCCTAAATACAATATATAATAAAGATTTATGAATTGTACTCAACAATAAAAGTCACTTTTCAGCACTAATTAACTTAATAATGTTTAAGGAGGTACTTTTGTCTACGTTTATTAAACACTAGTATGTTTGAATGGTTATCAAACGAAACATGTAATTTAATATTTTTATGTTAAATCAAACCGTTAAAATTCTAAACTTATTCTTCAGAATAGAAATAATATCACTTCACGTGTCACTTGTAAGTCATCTTGAATAGAAAATAACCTATACAATACAAAGTTTTGCAGCAGTCAGGGTTAAAACAAGTTCGATAAATATTGGAATGTGAATTTAACAGAAATGATTGGTATAATATTCACACTATTTACACTAAAGAAAAATAAAGACCGTGCAAAGGGAAATCATCAACTGCAAGTTTAAATAAAAACGCATGTTTGATAAACAATGAGAGTTGTCCTTTTTAACAATTAGTCGTGTTACTAGTTTACTCAACTTTAGGATCGTTCTATAAGATACACAATTAAATAAATTCCTTGAAAGAATATTTGCATCTTCTACATGTTCCAGAAAGATAAAGACTCATTCGATCCATAATCAGCCGCTCCAGTTTGAAAAAGTTTGTACCATGATACACAATGCTCACTTAAATTCATTCCGTCAAGTTTGATAATGGCCTCTCCTAAACTAATCTTCTTGTCAAAAGTTTTCTGTCTGGCCCAAACTATTACCTTAAATAATAAAATAAAATATTATATATTTTGTGAAAACAGTTATAATATAATTGAAATAATAGATATTAAAAATAGGAATATTATAAAGAAGCGAAGAACTACCAAAGTGGAAATAAAATGTCTTAGTCCTAAAACACTAATACAAAACCACGGGACATACAAACAAACAACATAATCCATCAACACAAACTATTAAAGAGTGTGAACTAAGGTGCTCAGCCTCTGAAACCGTAAGCAGTTCTTGCCCTTTGCAACACACCCGTCGTATCGCTGGCAGCCAATCCAGGATAGGTTACGTTCGGTACAGCAATATAGTACACAAACTCTTAAGACAAACCTACATCTGGACTCATTTGATTGGCAGATATCGAGTTTTTTTTACAGGTACACATGAAGTCTTCCATAAAACTTCTTCAATAAAGACAAATACCTGGGAGTCACAAAACCTTGCGTTTGCAGTTTCAACATTAATCGAATAGCTCGAGCAAGAAAATCTGGTATTCCAAACAAACAGTAAGAAAAACATCAACGGAAACCAACAGAACAAAAAGCGTTATCAGTTTAAACGAATGCTTATACATATGCTTTACCTTTATATTCCTTCCATGTATGTTACATGCAGAATATTTGATCTTCTTTCTGTACATAGGCTCACACGAAGACTTCACAACATTTGTTTTCTTCTTCTGAATTATTTTGGGTCCTTCTACTAGATAAGTTTTAACATATGTATCTGAAATGAAATGAACAGCGTGTGATTGAGATATAACATATACAAACACAAGTTTTTTGTACAAAGAAAAGTTTTGTTGTAACTGTGTAATCTACTGCACACTGTAACTCACTATTAAGAAGTACTTAATTGGAAACAGCATAGAATGTTGATCACCTACATTCTGTATATATGCTACATGCAATTTAGATTTTTCTGATCGATTCTGAGCGATAAAAGCTACACAATTACAAAATTAGCATGCATTAATTAATAGCCAGAGACTTCATGATAGTGGACACAAGATAGAACGATATAGACCACTTATGAACAATTCAAAGTATATGAACATATTAAAAATTGTTCAAATACGAGCATACTTTCCTGCTCCTGTTCCTTAAACAATGGCAAATGGAGTCATCTTTACACCAATAAACGAAAATTATTCAAAGCGATAATTTTACATTAAATCGTAAGAAACTGACTCATACACTAGAAATTTCATTATACATTGTCTGTGAAAGTAAGGTGAAGATGAAAACTGCGATAATTAGTGTACTTTATAACTTAATGTTTAATATTTGAATTTGAAATCAATTTGTCTGAGTAGATAATTTTACAATCACAATCCACTGAAAAAATATAGATGGTAGCTCTAATTTTTCTATAACACAATATCCTGTGGACCTCCATGCAATATTATCAATCTTTTATATATATTTAGATTACTAATTCTGATTTTGGAAGTAAACAAATCATCATTATTTGTTGTTATACGAATGGTCATTTGACACAAAATATTCTTCTTAAGTCTCATGAGTAGCTATAGATGTCACAATTGTGTATGTACTTGTCGAAAAGCGTCGGAGGAAATAAGACGCATTGATTACTTACCAGGTGGTGGTGCGTCGGTACCATTTTGTAGTCCTGATGCGTTGATGACGTCTATTTCTAATTGCCCTTTCGATACCATGAAACCCAATCGTATGTTCCCACATACAAGTTGCTCTAGAAGGGTAACGAAGCAAAAAATATATGAACAACTAGCGAATATTTGCCTTAAAATGAAGGCGATTTATTAGTATCCACTGTAAATAAAACTTTTTCACTAGAATGATATTAAGACTTATGATGAATATATCATTTGTATCGTGCACATAAAAGAGCCCCAGTATCTTATGTAAATAAACAGATAAAGAACTAAACAGTAAATAATGTACACATAATATACAGAAAAATATCAAGGAAACCGACTGAAAAAAGGCCGAACGTCAAGGGACAAATACAAATCTGGATATAGAGAAACATATACAACACATAAAACTCTGGTGCCCCGACGAGTAGGCAGAGCCTGCTTCTAATTAGGCATTCTTCGAGTTACTGATTGTCATATAGGAGAAGACTTCGATTAATGAATAAATGTAACATGAAAACTTTTGATGCAAAGCATCAATTCTTCGCCAAATTATTCTACATGTTTGTCTGTTTGATAAAAAATTGATGGGCGTATTTAAACATTTTATATCTACTAGTATGTTACAAAAGTTATTTTATATTTGTTTGTTTAAATTTTGTTTAACACCATTTCAGCAATTTCTCAGCTATATCAAGACGTCCAGTTATTATTAGACTTTCACCTGGTAATGAGGCTTCCTCCTCCAATAAAAACTGGACGCCATCATACAGCTGATAAATTGCTGAAAGTGGCGTTAAAAACCATTTAAATGCACAATAAATATCCTCTAGACAATAAAGCAGCTATAAGAGAAAGATAGTCTGATATAAAAATGCATGCAAGTTGTCTTTTCAATTTTGAATTGGCTAAATAAATTGTACGTGTAGAGGTCCAGATAAGCATATATAGTCACAGTAGGATGTTATATAACATAAAGGCTTGCGTATCAAGCATTTCGAATTCTAGATCGAAATACAAACATACTCTTTGTATGGACTATGTAATAAACATTCGCTTAGAATCAGAACTGCAATTTCTAACAAGAGGCTCCCAGGAGCCTGTAATCGCTCACCTGGAATCCAAATGACTTCAACTATTATAAAATTTTTGAAATTAACAGTTTCAGTCTAGTTGTTATAGCTTTTAAGTTACAGTGCAAAAACTAAACATTTCTTCAAAAATGTTTGTTAAATAAAATAACTCCTATAAGGTGCCATCAGACAATTTCTGAAAATTAAATGGTTTTTAGGAATTTTCCTTTAGGGTACTTTAGAAATTTACAGTTTTACTCTACTAATAGGTGTGTTATAGACTAATTTATAATTTAAAAACTGTTCATTTGTCCAAATTCACAATGAAAGGGCAATAACTCCTATAAAGAGTTATCTTGCAATTTTGGACTAAGCAATCATTTGTAGGGCTTCTATTGCTGATCATTTGTGCAATTTACAGTTTTAATCTAGCTGCTATAGTTTTCAATTTACAGGACAAAAATGGAAAATTTCATAACAAAATTGTCATATAAGGGCAATAACCCTATAAGGAGTCATCTGACAATTTCAGACCAATAAAGTGAATTGTAGGGCTTTTATTACTGATCATTTTTGCAATTTATTATTTCACTCTAGCTGTTATGGTTTTTAAGTAACAGGACAAAAACGGAAAGAAAATTTCATAAAACAATTGCACTTTAAGGGCAATAACTCCTATAAGGAGTCATCTGACTATTTCAGACTTATTTAGTAATTTGTATTGCATGTATTGCTGATCATTTTTGATATGAACAGTTTCACTCTAGCTGTTACAGTTTTTAAGTTACAGGACAAAAACGGAAAATTTCATAAAAAATTGTCATTTATGGGCAATAACTTATTTAAGGAGTTGTCTGACAATTTCAGACCAATGAAGTAAATTGTAGGGCTTTTATTTTTGATCATTTGTGCAATTTACAGTTTCAATCTAGCTGCTATAGTTTTCAAGTTACAGGACAAAAACGGAAAATTTCATTAAAATTGCCATTTAAGGGCAATAACTCATATAAAGAGTCATCTGACAATTTCAGACCAATCAAGTGAATTGTAGGGCTTTAATTGCTGATCATTTTTGCCATTTACGGTTTCACTATACCTCGTATAGTTTTCAGGTTATATTGTAAATACCCAAAATTTTGTCAAAAATCGTCAATAAAGGACAATAACTCCTAGAAGAAGCCAATACACAACTTCACACTAATAGCAACTATTGTAGGCCTTAATGTGCTGATCGATTTGAAGTAACGGTTTTCTCTATAGTTATTATAATGTTTTAGATAATGATAAAAAAACTGTGTTGACCCCCATGTTCTATTTTTAGTAACAGCGGCCAAATTTGTCTGTTGAGCAACACCCTGGGTACAAACTTGAAACTAGGAACCCTAAGGATGATTGTGGCCAAGCTGGAAAAAAATTGGCCTAGTGGTTTCAGAGGAGGAGATTTTTGAAAAAGTTTACGACGGACGACGGACGCCAAGTGATAGCAAAAGCTCACATGGACCTTCGGTACAGGCGAGCTAAAAAGAAGGCATTTGACGTTTTTTCCCCCATGAGGTCCTATGGGAAGATTAGTCCAGCAGTTGGGACTAGTTTGAATTGCCGATTTCTAAATTTGCGCACATGTAATTTTTGTTTCATATATTTAAATCATAAAAATACCTGAATTAAAACAAATGTTAACTGGTCCAACTAAATTAATTATTGACATAACATTTATTTATTGCATCTTACAAAAGAAGGCATACCCGGGATCGTATACATAAAATAGCTTTTTATCCTGTTCGAAATTGTATATACAAAGCAGCTTTTTATTCTGGTTTTCGATTTTTGAAAGGTACACTTATCGGTAGCGATATCAACGAAAGACAAAGTACCAGGCTAAATTTGTCTCCACTTATTATTAACTTCCGTAAATAGAATAGCAAAAATATTTATCAATGCATGAAAATGTGATATAACCCAATCACATTAAAAATGTGGAGTTAGGCATTGCCAAAAATGCGAGCACATACAATATAGTCCTTTATTATCAATATATAATGTGCATTTCATAATTGACGTTACTTCCGAACACTAAACGCCTTTCTTTTTAATGGTGACGTCACATGAAATGTAATTTGATTGTAAGTTTTTAAAGATTGATTTAGAGATTGCAAAAAAATAGTATGAAATTTTTGTTGTTAATTTTTAAATATAACAATATTTACTTATCGATGTCAACTTTATTTTCAAGTCTTTCTTTAAAATTAATTTTAGTGCTCTTCTTCATTCACTTTGTTACAGTTTTTTGACGATATCAACTTCCGGACAAAAAAAATCAATATCAGCATAAAGCAGATTTTGATCACGTCATTTCATTTTGATCACATAACTAGTCTGGTCTTGGATTTTTATTTTTTATCTGACCATACTCAATGGCGTTAAAGAACTCTGAATCTGTTGACATTTTATCTATTAAACAGATACGACAAGTACGCTACACAAAATTACATTAACTTACCACTTGAGGGTCGCGGTGGAATTTGTGATGACCCCAGGCTTGATGTTATGTCGTCACCTTCTGGAGGAGGTCGATCAACAGAAGCTAATCTGTCCCTATAATTAGATAGCATTCCGGATATCCAATTAGGAGCAATAAATATGTCAAGATAATTAAAATTTGATTCACTAATAATAATTTGCAATATGAAAGTTTATTATATTAATTTAAATAATGGTGAATATAGAGAAGTGCATTTAGAAACATCGTTAACAAGCAGTGCAGAAAGTTTCTTCTCAACTAATGTCACAAAAATCATAACAGATTCTTATTCTCCTGAGAAATCACCAACCTTGCTAATTCTTCCTTGTCATTTTCGGTGTTTAAAAAGCTACTGATGCTGGTTGCACACGACGCTAAAGGATTTTGAATGGAATGTTTTGGTGCTAAAATGTAAAAATCAAAAGAGAGTATTTAAATATGACAAACATAAAATAAGCGATAACGCACTTTCAAATTAAAGTGTTGAATATCTGAAATATATTTTAATAATCTCCCAGTTTAACGTAATTCAACTTCGGTAGTAGCTTTTACTACACAATTCTTAAATAACGTGAAAAACACCTGACATAAACGACCAAGATATGCAGTTTGTTACTATTTCAGAACAAATCAGGGTGTGCTTTAATGTGCATATATATATCCATATAAAGTGCAAGATATTTTTTTAATCGAGGAGAAAAATAGAAAATAATATGCTTTTCCTCGAGATTGTGGCAAATGATATGTTAAAAATATAATATAACAATCAGAAATACGTACATGGAGTGTTGGTAATTTGGGATATAACATCTCCAGCACTTTTGCTTCTGTTGGCTAATGATTCTTTGTCAGCTTCTGGAGTATAAAATATTATTATTAAATGTCACATTGAGTACAAAGTCTATTGGAATGAATGCGTCAAATAGAAATACATATTAAAGAATAAATACAAGAAAATAAAGACCTCCATGTCTCAAAATATCCGGCTACCTTCGCACAGTCCTTGTTAATTGTCATATCAAAAAGAAGTGTTAATGTTTTGATATCTTGCATAGAAAGATAGGAAACTATTCCTCTCTTGTGTTATTTCTAGTAAGTACTGGGTCAATACATTTTGCAGCATTATAATCAGATATAAACTACTGATTTCTTTCACAGCTAAACGTTTATAATCTCAAAGATAAAGTGGATTTTCGATTGTTCTTATATATATATTAAAAGCCTAAAAAATCATTTCTTGGTCATAAATCAATCGCATTTAAATGTAAAGACTACAATGTAAATTGAATTTTTAAGTTAATATTAAAAAATTACAATGATAATAACAACTATTGTTAAAACCGAAATGAAATGTCAAATTGAAAAGCTAAGAAATGATAATAAACCTAATGCAATGTCCAACCATAAAAAAAGTTTTGTTGAGATACAAACTAACAATTTAAATCCCAGTAACAAATTATGTTATAATGTAGAGATATTTATCGCCGTATAACTGATCTACAATGGTCTTTATCTCTGGTAGATTTATATCCTGACTGTAACTTCAATACCTGGTATTAAGTTCATTATTTCTATTAGTAAGAAAGAAAGATTCCACATAATTATCTGACACTAAGGGTGCAAAATGAATTAAGTATATTTACCGTGTACTATACTAGAATGTCTCACGACATCGATCCTGCCCGTTAGGGGAAATAAAAGAACGATGAATAACAAGAAATGGCTGAAATTCTTGTTAAAATTCACTAGGGTATTTTCGTTAATGTTGTACGAATTTCTTGCCATGACAGATTTTTAATAGTCACGTGCGTGAAGCTTAAGAGAAACCCTTAGGGAATCTCATTTATACATTTTGTCCTCATTAATTGTAACAAGTCCGGCAAATTAATATAAGTACACCAGCTGTCCTTACTATTAATAATGTCTATTATAAAGATTTCAGGCTAAAAGCATCATAATCATTTGTTGGCTCATTATGACTGGATCAATATACTGCTATAGATTAAATTCAAGGATACAATAATTTCAAAACACAATCTCGTCCTGGCACAGTATAGCAGTAATAGGCCTAACTTTATAAACAACAGCAAATTTATTTTAAAAAAATCATCATAATAGTCGTCATGCAGCTAGCTCTAAATTGTTGTTGTTTCCCATCTGAACAGAAGATACGCTAAAATACTACTGTTAAAGACAATATAACTTACGTTGACTACCTCTTCTGTCGGTGTGAGAGAAGTACGATATTTTGGCCATTGCACTCGAAACTCTTCTTTTCATTTTACTAGAAATACTACCTCTATGCGGAACTGCAAAATAAAAATATAGATTTGATCATAAATTAACAATTTCGTTTTAAAATATGTATAGACCTAAACCAATCAAAACGCACAGAATAATGAAAACTTATCTAAAATGACTTATATAACCTTTTAATTATGTGTTTTTCAGCAGACAATCGGAATTCCTATGGGTACAAACTTCCCCCTCCTTGCCGATTTGTTTTTGCATTCTCATGAAACTGAATTTCGAAGTGTTATTAAAGACAAGAAGATAGCAGAAGCTCGGTCCTTCAAGTTTCCATATAGATATATTGATGTTATTTCAATTAACAACCCTGTATCTGCTGAGTGGCTTCTGTTAACATATCCTTCAGAACTGGAAATTAGGAAACTACAGAAACATATTCATTCATCTACATCATTTGTTGACTTTACATTCATTCATGATAAAAGATGGTAAGCGAAACACAATTTACTAGATATTTATAAAAACCCAAACCAAAGCGAGTCATATATTATATAAGCAAAAAGGATGTAATATCATTCCCTGCAATTTGGCCGACGATCTTTATCAAACAATTGCTGAAGACCGTGTGTAAGACCAGAAAAGATATATCCTTGGGTTTATCTGGAAGTTTTGTTATAAAAAATAATTCGTTATAATTAACATAGACATTTTAGTTATAATAATTTATATATTTAATACAATTCATACAGCAGAATTATTTTGTTGCCTTATTCTTACTTTGATAGATCGTGTATAATCCAATATAAGTACTGATTTTACTATTTAAGCTATTGCTATTGTCTTTTTCCTTGTTATATATAGTGATACCAACTTACTTTGTTCATAAAACGATAGATCCCGATTTGTATCTGGGGATAACGTCGGTGAAGAAGGAACCGATTGATAAACTCGATGAAGCTTTTCAAACGCTGTAGAAAAAACATTGTTTGTTTTAATTTGAGCCTCACAATCAGCAATAGTGATTAAATAACAAAAATGATAAGCAGTAATGCTGCGAAATATGAAAAATACCTTTAAATTATGTGCATGAACGCAAAAACAGACTAGTCTGTTAACATATATAATATTAAGTCAATATTGACCTTGTGTTGCTTTTTTGTATTTAAAATTTAATAAGTTTCAAAGACAAGACTTGTATGAGCGGAACTGATGTGTTGTGATAAGACAAGAAGCCAACATGGCGTAGGAAAAAGTAAAAACTTATTTTCAGGTACATTATTGTTTAAAAACAGTAATGTTTCGATTGGGTTTTATGTTACCTTAAATTTTTTCAGATATATTAGAGTGTCTTATTTGCAATGGGTTAGATGACGGAATATCTAGTGAGAACTCACGACCTTCCGCCGGATTACTGACACTTCTTGTTAATAAAAGTTAGAGTTTAGCTCACCTTGCCCTAAGACGAGCTCGAACTTACAACCCTGTGCGGAAAAGTCGTTGGTCAATAGCAGATTGCTATATACCTAGACCCTTCTAGCGCAGAGCCTACTGTTAACTATTAAAACTTATAATACCTATGTGTTTCATGATCATGCCATATATGGTCTCAAATGACTTATATTTTTCGAAATTTTATCATTCCCTTGTCAAGACATCTTTAATGTGTATTAATTAGTAAAATTACATTTAAAGTATTGAAAGTAGAACTACTCTTTTTTACTTACGGAGGAATTCATTTTAATGCCAGGTATTATTTATGTTAATGAATGCTTCGTCAGTGTGTGAAGGAATCGTAGGGAAAACAGGTTACTATGGATCTTAAATCTTGTCTTAGTTATTAGTGACTGCACAATTCTGGTCAGCTGAATAGCTGATATAGAATTCAACGTGAAAAGCAAGAAAATTAAACTAGGACACATTATAACTCCGAATTTGACTGGACGTTCCTTTTTTAAATCATGAAATAAAGCTCATTTGACCGTCACAAATATTTGGCGACGCCAGGAAAACAATATGGGATTGTGGAATCACAAATTTACGTCTGCACCCTATAAAATACAAATTGTTACTTATCTTTACTAATACATATATAATCAATGATGTATAAAGATCTCACCTGGGCTTGATTTCCGTTTCGGTGTTTTTCTTGATTCACTTTTGTTGTTTTCAATATTATTGAACGTATCTCTGCTCTGGGTAGAACCATAATTACAAGGACTAGATGCCATACTTGACGTTTCAACTGGACTAATAAAGCTACTTGCTGTTATATCTGAGCCAGATTCTCTGCGTCTTCTAACCGGCAAAGGAGAACTATTCTCATCATGATCTTGCAAATCATATGCAATAACTTCGTTATTAAGTTTGACATCTGCCAAGTCAAGAAGAACCTCTCCTAGAAATTCATAGTCATGTCCCACATAGCTCCAAATTGTTACTTCTAAAGACTTCTCTTCTAACTATATGAGGCAAATTATAACATTCTTTATTTCAACATCAATATACATATGAAGGTTGAAAACCCAAATACAATATAAATTATGGTTGCATTATGAGGCGGCTCGGGATAAAAAATTGCATAAAAATGATAACTGAAAACACAATGGAACGAATGTTTGATTCGAAATTGTTATTGTAATTTCCACGATAATGAGAAGTATTGCAACAAAAGCAATTATTTTATGGAGATTTGTAGTAAAAAACTGCAGCAACAAAATAAACACAATTACTTTTGCTTTAATTAACGTTTATTTGAAACTTATGATTATCAGGTGGTTTTTTTATTGCATGAAGTGCAATTTGTGAATTCCAAAGAGATTTCACAAAAATGATTTAAATAAATTTCGTAATAAACATCTTACCTCAGACTTGGATAAATCAAGAAGATTAAAAGTTTCATCCCAGACAGGTGATGTAACGTTAAACTGTGGTATTGTTTCATAAGGTGGAAAGGAACTAAAAAAAGAATCATGCCTGTATCAATTAATGATGATCGCGTTCAATCAAGGTCTTAATTTACTATATTGCACTTAAATTTGTTTAACAATAACCTGTGCAAAATTATTTTTGTGTTACCTGCAAGGTATAGTTAGTTCTTATAATAAATTATTCATAGGTCTCTTTAAACATCTTAACTTTCAATCTCCAAACAGAGATTTTATGCATTTATTCAGTTTACAATAAATATAATCATTCTTGTGCGCAAAGATTCAGTACATTGATATAAAGCTTTTATCAATCGAGTTAATTCAAGGCAAAAGTTGGAAGCAAAAGTGTAAATGCTACAATAATAACAAAAATATGTAAATGATAGACATAGTAATATTTTTAATCTTTTTAATTCAGTTGTTGACAGCATTTCTTTTTGGATCTGCTGTAATTTTGCTGTAATTAGTAAAAACGTATAGAAAAGTATATAACGATAATCAACATATAGCTAGCAAGTTGTTTATACAAGTCTAAAGAACACTGATTGTTAATCAATAAAGTGTCAATCTGTAAGGAAAATATTCATTTAATATTATCTGGGTTCATTTATTCAGTCAATAAAATGAAGATACTGGAATGTAAGGAAATACTCTTTTTAGATCCATAATTTTACAGTTTGTTAGATGGATGCATCAAATTATTATCAGGTGCAATCTACCGTTACAATGGCATAGCCACAAGCGCAACTCAGAATGCAAGGTTTCAATTTATATTCATTAGATCGAATCGTGTAAGAGTTGAAAACACGGAACAACTGCGTAAAATAAAACGGCGTCAATATGGGATAGCAGAAACAAAAAAACAACATTTAGCTATAACATTATTACCTTTCAGTCTTAATTTAAGTTCAATTCAAATTCAATACTGGCGGACAAGGTATTTGTGAAATGTTTTTTTCTGTCAATTCCAGCTTAAGTAAATTACTGAAATATTCATAAAATTCAAAAAGTCCTGGAATATCAAGACCAAATAAAAACCATACATATTGAGACAGTACCTCTTTGAGCCTCCGTGCACTATTTTCACCATCGACGAGAAACGATATCGATTAATATTTTTAGCATATTTTAAGTTATGAAGTTAAACTTAATTCATGGGGAATGTTGCTTGAATTTTTTTTATGGTTCGAAATATAGTATCTTGTTATATTTCTCGTTTCAATCTCACACTGAATGCAACATTACCGGAATCATTTGCGACAGAAACAGTTGATTATTAGTTTTACAGTGACAGGGTATACAGAAATAAAATCTGCAAAACAGAAACGCAAAATCGACTTAACGACCTTACAAGATGTATTTTGGATAAAGATTTTAAATTAAAAATACATATATTCACTAAAATGGTTTTTAATTTCAAAAATAATATATTTCTTTGAGATTGGTGACTAAAAGTCAGTTAAGAATCCAGGTAGTCACGGTAAAGTTATTGCCGTGTATGACCATCTCAAGCTGCCGACACTGTTTTGCATCTCTTTGGCAATGTTCTTACGTTACTAAAGTAAAACCATTCCTGTTGCAATATTTGACGGAGCTGATCAAGGGTCTGAGACAGATGTTGACGCTGGGGCATACGTGTTTCCAGCTGGTCTCTACAGTGTTTAATCGGATTTAAATTCGGTGACTTAGAAGGCCCTGGTAGCACACTAATGTCTGCTCAAGAAAGTCTCTTGTAAAGCACGATGTGAGTGGCCTTGCATTGTTTGAAGCTATCCATTTCCTGAACAAAGGAGAGGGAAAAACGTTATAAGCGCCGGTATACATGGATTTTCCCATAACGTTTCTGTAGCAGAAAATGGGACTCGTCATTGAACCAGATTCTTTGCAAGTTACGGAATGTATAGCCCCTCAATCTGTTACACCATTATCGTCTGTGTCAAAAATGCTCCATAATACGACAATATGGCGTTAATGCCAAATTGTTTGTTGTCGAATATATTCAAACCGATTCTTTTCAATTCAGGTCTACCGACTGCAGTGACTGTTGCGTCAACGTTTCGATTCCGTAGACTCGGATGTAGCGATCTTGACCGAGAATCGTTATGCGGTGTCCCGATGGGTCACTGGTAGAGCCAGTCTGCTGGAATCTGCTCCACAGCTTAGTAATTGTGCTCTGGTTTACGTTTTCAGTTAATGCAATCCCACTTTAGGATACTCCAGCCAAGATACGACCGATGAGGATATTTCGAGTAACAGCGTCCAAACCTTGGTAGGACAGTATTTTAACGTTATGATGAATTCAAGCTCCAAATATCGGCCATTTATAAACTTTAAAGTAGCAGTTGTATTAACTACATAGTTTATGTGAAAATGTTAGCCAATTTAAAGGCTATATGTAGACCTTTAAAGTTAAAACTTGAAAAAAAAGAATGAATAAATTGACCATTTCATTCTCCTTTGTAAAATACATAATTTGCGTTTCCTTTTATGAACAGTATACATGTACAGCATGAAGCAATTATATATTGCCGTGTCCCCTTGTAAATGACTGTGTAATGAATTTATCCCAGCGATGAAATTTTATTCCATTAACTTTAGTTCTGTCTTAAGAAAAACAAAATGCGACGCGAATGTTGTAGCTGCCATATTGTTTGTGTGTTTTGTCGCCAAATCACGTTATTCCAAGGAGGAAAATTGCGATGTTGGAAGAAAATCACGTAATTTCACCGAGACAGGATACAATAATTACAAAAGACACAGTTTAGCAAATCAGAAGAGAGTTTGCATAAATGAATGCTTCACTGTCTCGTTTTTTTGAAAATGGACAATATGAAGAAAAACAGCAAAAAAAATCGACCAAACAACAAGAGCCAAAACTCAAGGGACAGTTTCATACACGAATATAGGCAAACATACACAAAAACCAACTAGAGGCTCCCAGGAGCCTGTATTGCTCACCTGAATTTGAAATCAAACAACCCTTTTTTATATAGAATTTCGTTCCTATAAGGAATTGACCAACACTTCTGCAAAAGTCATTAATTTTGACCTTTTAAGGGAAATAACTCCTCTAAGGAGGAGCTTTTGATGCTTGGGAGGGAGGTTTACTTGAAATTTGCTGTACCTGTTATACTTTTTTAACTATCAGCCAAAAACTCCCTTGACCCCCCCCCCCTTTCTATTTTAAGCCAACGTAGCTATGTAGGTAGTCAGCTGTAATGATTTGCAAAATTTTGGTAGAGGACATCCTAAAGATGATGTGTGCAATATTTCAAAGCAGTCCTTTCATTGGTTAGAAGAGAAGATTTTTAAAATCTATTAAAATTTATTGAAAAAAAGTTCTAAGAGAATAATTCCTAAACGGTTAATCAGACAATCTTAAAGTCATTTTTGTAGCCCTCATAGAGCAGAACAATTAAGCAATGCTAACTTTTTCTCCAGTTCTAAAAATTTTCAAGATTTTGTGGCAAAAATAGCAAAAATAATCAATTTTGACAATTAAAGGGCAATAACTCCTACAAGGAGTCATCATACAACTTCGATTGGAGTGTTTTGTAGAGCTTTCGATGCTGATGAAGGCCGGTCTCTTCAGTTTTCCTGTATCTGTCATACTTTTCGAACTATAAGCCAAAAACTGTATTTTGCCCCCTCATCCCATCGTTCTATTTTTAGCCATGGCAGCCATGTTGGTTAATCTGCGGTCATGGTTGTGCAAACTTGATTGAAGACATTTGACGGATAATGTGCACACAGTTTAAAAGCAGTACTTTCAGTGGTTTCAGAGGAGAAGATTTTTAAAAATCAATTAAAACAGATTAAAAAAAACAGTTCAAGTGGAATAATTCTTAAACGGTTTATCAAACAATCTTGACCCTAAGACATTTTTGTAGCTCTTATAGAGCAGAACAATTAAACAATGCTAACATTTTCTCTAGTTTTAATAATTGTCAAGATTTTGAGGCAAAAATGGCAAAAATCATCAATTTCGACAATTAAAAGGCAATAACTCCTACAAGGAGTCGTCATACGACTTTGACCGAATGGAGTGTTTTGTAAAGCTTTCGATGCTGAAGAAGGAAAGTTCCTTCGGTTTTCCTGTATCTATAATATAATTTTTGAACTATAAGCCAAAAACTGTATTTTGACCCCCCCCCCCGGTTCTATTTTTAGCCATGTCAGCCATGTTGGTTAATCTGTGGCCATGGTTTGTGCAAACTTGGTTGAAGACATTTGACGGATAATGTGTACAAAGTTTCAAAGCAATACTTTCAGTGGTTTCAGAGGAGAAGATTTTTAAAAATCAATTAGAACCGATTAAAAAAAAAACAGTTCAAGTGGACTCTTAAACGGTTTATCAGACAATCTTGACCTTAGAGACATTTTTGTAGCTCTCATAGAGCAGAACAATTAAACAATGGTAACTTTTTCTCAAGTTCTAATAATTTTCAAGATTTTGAGGCAAAAATGGCAAAAATCATCAATTTCGACAATTAAAGTGCAATAACTACTACAAGGAGTCGTCATACGACTTTGACCCAATGGAGTGTTTTGTAGAGCTTTTGATGCTGAAGAAGGAAAGTCTCTTCGGTTTTCCTGTATCTGTAATACTTTTTGAACTATAAGCCAAAAACTGTATTTTGACCCCCCTGTCTTTTTACGAATCAAAAATCAAAACTATAGTTTGGTAAAGGACATGCTACGCAACAACCATACCAAGTTTGGTAGCATTCTGTCAAGTGGTTTCAGAGAAGAAGATTTTTGAAAAGTTGAACGGATAGACGACGGACGACGGACGACAGACGATGGACGACGGACGCCAAGTGACGGCAATGGTCAGGTGAGCTAAAAACCGAAAGAGTAACCCGAACCCAATAACAACCATGGGTGTTCTTAGGTGCTCCAGTGCCTGCTTCTAATTAGACACCCGTCGAGTTACTCATTATCATGATAGGAAAAAGTCAAATCCAGGAATAGGAAACACTATCTATGACTCAGCGAAAATGTACGAGAGATTGATTTCCATAACGATCAATCAAGTCATGGTAAAGACCAAAAATCTTCTGGAGATAACAACAACCTAGGTTAACTTTACCCGTCTAGAGCCATACATCATATATTCTTACTTTTTTTCATCGCTTTCAGACAAGATTTGGACTATATTCACTGGTATGCATTTAACACAACACAGTATTACGTTTTATGTGTCATTCTTACCTGGATTATCAAGAATGTAGATATTAGATTAATTTCATGTCCATACAGAGCTTTAATGTTTTAATAATTACCTTCTATCAGGAAGAATATGGACCATAGCTATTGGATTCAAGTCAGACACAGACAGTCTATCTGGAGGTTTTAGTGTTTCAGCCTTCACAAGATTAACAGATAAACATTCATCATTCTCATTGTAGCCTAAACTAAAATGAACTTTGCCAGTAACGGGTCGATCCTCCTTCTTTATTTCCAACTAAAAATGTAATGTAATGTAAGCATTAGTGGCTTTTTTCATTAAGGTCTGTTTAACCGTGCTTTGACCTTTAAATACAATGCCTCTTAAAATATTGTTCATCTTACCTTGTTAGTAATCTCTCTTCATATTGAAAATATAGAAGAATATTTAACTTATATTAACAAAAAAAGAATAGACTGGTTTGAAAGAATAAAATCTCGTTACATTTAACTACTTACAGGAGTCTTTGGCAGCATTCTTCTTTTTGGTTTATTCAATGGCAGTGACCTTGGAGGTTCATAGATGGATGAATGATTCGGAGGCGCACCAGAAGATACTACAACAGGTATGTCTACTGATGAAGTACGCTCATTGTTTTCTAAAAATAATAAATCAGTTTAAACCCTTCAAAAGACCGTCTATAGACATTTTCTGCCAATATAGGTAATACTGGACAACTCTTAAATACCCTATAATTAGTGCGTCGGAATAATCCATCAAGTGAGTAAAAGAGAGGATGAGTCTGGTATTTTCAAATTTTAAAACGTCGTTTTATGGTTGCACTAGTAAATCGACCTATATTTGAATAACTGTTTTTAGTTCAAACATATTAAATTGTTACATGTATAGATGACAGTAAGGAAATATTGACAAACACAAAAGTGACATTAGAGGCTAGTGAAAGAAACGGCTTGTGATTAAAACAAGCAATAAATTGTAATAACGAAATAAGTGCTGACATGAGGACTACAAATGCTACCTATAGTCCAGTTTGGTCTTGTAACATTGCTGGTAGATCTCTTGTGAACTTCTTCTTTTCTAAAAAAAATATTTACAAAAAAATATTCATTATGAAAAATGTGAATTATTAATTCGTGTGGTGTTTTTCTTAAACGCTATCTTGTAAACTAAAAAAGTGGTTTATGTTAATTGAAATACAATTTAACGCATTCTGATTGCAAAATTGTATTCAGCGTTTGTGCAAGAATGAAACAATATGATCAAAAATTGGCAATTTTACTTTGATAAATATGTAATAATTATTAATTATGAACCTTATTCGTATAAGTATAGTTTTTTTTCTCATAACGTAAGAACTATATGATTCTAATAAAATGGCTTCTAAGGTGTGTTTTAATAGATTAATATAATTAAAAACGTTGCCACTGAAAATTTAATAAAATATTTAATTCTTAAATATTATTGATATTCTGAATTACCTTTCAGGAAAATGAACAACTAGCAACTGTACAAAATCTGTACTTTGGCACATAATCTCTCTGGATTCTTCGAATGATATATCTATTAAGGATTTACCGTTCCAAAATAATATCTGGTCACCTGTAACAAGAAAAAGTTCGAGTTCATTCTAATACTGCATTTTGTAAAAGAAAACAATTCCATGTGTAATAGTTGAAACTGACAAAACAAAACAAAAATTTAACTTCAAACAACTTTTTAGCTACATTTTCTGCACAAGTAGCACAAATTTTAAAATACTGTCATTTTTTGTCTGGTATATCAAAATGAAATTTATTTATAGTATTTAGAATGTAGTTTGTAACTATGAACAATTACCTTCAACTATGTCATATGAATCTGCAGGTCCCTTTTTCTCTACATATGTGACATATGCCCCAAGTCCTCCGTCAGGGCCACGTTTCCCACCGATTACACGCATACCTAGGCCATGATCTGTTACAATTCATACAAAATTAGATTAACAAATATATTTATTCTGGTAGACATATTGGCCAAAACGTGTGTTTGCGAAATTGTTGCATTTCTGTTTTTCAGATCTTAACATTCATCTACTTTTTGAACTAGCTTGTAATTTTTATAACATATATCTCAAGCGGCAAAATATACAGTTGCCCAAAAAGCTACTTCTTTATTTTCTTTCTTTTGTTTTCACATAGTTTTCAAATTATGGCTATATCGTTGTTTAAAAAATTATTGTCGCAACTACATTAACTTCAGTCTTTTCATTGCTAAACAAACTACTTACACCTCGGACTGTATGGTATACTGTCTCTGTATAATAATACCTCTCTCGGCTTCAAATTGTTAAAATAGTCTGAAATGTTGTAATAAAAAATCGCTGAATGTAGAACAGTCAATACATACACAAACGATAGCATTGGGATTTTAAAAAAATGTCTGATAAGTCAACAACAAACAAAATGCAAGAAAAATTAAAACACTAAATAATCATTAAGGATACCAACGTTATATTTACTAGGCCAAATCTAAATAATAGTAATGTAAGCGGTTGTAGAGCAGCAGCACATATCCCAAAGTAGGGCATCTGTCGGAAAGTTCTTGAATATTTAGTTATTATTCAAAAGCATGTGACAATTATACTATTAAAATATTTTTTGAGACTCGGATCGAAGACGTCCTTGAACACGGGAAATGCCCTTATTTATTTATAAACGTGGTTTAGAAACAGCAAGTTAACTCTTTGATTAGTCAGACTCGCAATGCGGAGGATAAACAAAACAACAGCAAAAAAGTACACATTAAAAAAACACGAGCGCCATGCGGTCATGATGTGCTCTACTTCTATCTTAATTGAAAAGGATTGCCAGATTTCCGATCGATGGTTAGTGGTATTCTCCGGATACTCAAACTTCCTGCGCCATAAAACTGGACGCCATGATAAAGCAGATAAAATGCTGAAAGTGGCGTTAACCATCATTCAAACAAACAAAAACAAAAAAAATACCATAACATTTTTTTCAGAAATATTAAAGGAGTGTAATCAATTAAGAAAGTGTGACATAATTATATTATGGTGATAATTCTAACATTTGGTGTTTCTTTGTGTTCGGTATTATCTTATTACCTTCATTCATATATTTATTTAACTAGGTTAAGTAATATTGAAGTATTTAATCAAACAGTAATGCTTGTAAGTATGCAAAAATCTAGCACATATACAACAAATATATTCTTTAAAATATAGCCTTCTTCTACATAAACAAACAACACGTTTATAGTCTATACTCCACAAAATGTTAATAAATTTTATTATTTTCCCATAGTAAAACCACAACTCAAAATACTAAATAATAAATATGAGCTCACTTATGATTTGTTATTCTAAACAGGATCTTAAAAAAAAAACTTTTATTAAAAGTTCTGCTAAATGTCACACTATTGTTTCTTAAAATAGCTGGTACTTCGATTTAGTAACCCATTCATCATTTAGTTTGATATTTCAATATAGACGTCAAACGTATCTTCAAATAGAAATGCATTGGAAATTTTATGGCTTTCAGACGATACAGAAATCGTATAGAGACCGTTTAATGTCTACAGAACCTTTTTATGATCTATACTATGCACTGAGTTACATTCCTTAGCGACATTTCATTTTAGCAAACGAAATCTTGCAAAGGAACCACTCACAAAAAAGCTCTTTTAGTGCCAATATCAAATTGATAACAGATCATCTGCCTTAAAAAACAACGTTCACAGCTTACGAAATGTTTGCTCTTTCATTCGTTTTAAAAAAATCTAACTTATTTGACATCTATACTTTTAAATGACAAGATTCCTTCTGAAACAATGATTTTCCACGACATTTCCATATGCAAAACTAATTTTCAATTATAAAGTAACTCCCCATGAACGAAGATTTTCTCATGTAACGGTGATTCCCAATGAAACAGTGATTACATGCTCAACAAACCTTGTACAAACCTTGTACTACTGCATTGTTAAACAATTTTACAATGCCTTCATAAATCATGTAAGCTTAAGAGGACGGTGTGTCTTGCAAAGATTGATAGTGTCAAAACGAAACGACAAACATTCCGTTTATTTTTATTATGAATTAAAAAAAATAATACCTTTATAATACTGACTTGCTTCGGATTGAGACGACTTCCTTGATCTTATTGATTCATCTGAGCAACGTCTACTGCCACTTTCTACTGTAAGTACCTGCAGTTGATTGCGTTGTTCACTTGCTGAATAATCTTGATGGTCTAACGATGAAGCTCTTGATACATCACGTGATGCGCTGTTGTAGCGTCTGCCGTTGGAAGGTGATGGTGAGACCGAATGCCGCCGATTTGACTGTATGTTATCCGATATAATGCTTGAAGAGCTACTATAACATAATGCTTCTTGACGTTGAATTATGGAAGAACTTGTACTTCTTCGACTGGAAGTCTGATCCTCCGATAAGGAATCATACGGTTGAAAATATACTGAGACACCTCCTTGATTTGCCGATAAGACGGATTCAGCTGAGGAGCGTCTTGACCGTAGTTCAAGGTCGTCAACCCCTAATGATACCACATTTAAGTAATTGGACGGTACTCCTTTTAATCCATATATACATTCATCCGTCTTTCGTCTTATTGTTTCATTGTTATTTTCTGTGAATCTTCTACTTTCTGCACTTTTTCTTCTTCTTCCGTTTTTCAAGTCTCTCGGCACATGTAAATAATTCCCAGAAATATAATCAGTGTCATTGTCACTTTGATTATCAGAATTTGAATCGGAATTTGGTCGTCGATAAACTTTATGACGTTTCTTTTTAACATCAAGTCTACTTGTATGACGTCTTGAATTTTTTCTAGTTCGTCGTTCGTAATGTCCATCGTTGTCGCTTTCATTTTCACTGATGTCAACTACCGTACTAGCAAACATACTTCGTCGTCGTGGTTTCTGTTGGTTAACATCTTTCTGCATTACCCTATTGCAAACAACTTCAGTGTCGGTAGCTGTTTCCTCTGACGCAGATTGAGAGGGTGACGTACATGGCTGCTTTGTCGCAAAATCCTAGAAATAACATACATATGTTTATTGTTACATCGTGTTAATATCACGTGGGTTTCTTACGTTAATATGCTCTGACGAGTTTTGCAACATTTCAAACATTGTCAATGCAATTTAGTTAAAAAACATTTTACAGCAGGAAATAGTTCATATAATTGCATTTAGGCAAAACAAAAATGTCTCATTTTCTTATTTAGTTATAAAAGTACAATATATCCAATTGGAAAGGTAGAAAGAATTTTTAAGTACAGCAGTTTGTGACTTCGAGTTCATGTATTTGTATCTACTTTCAGTGTGAAAGAAAACCATTTAGACCAATATTTGGAGTAAATTTGAACTATTTGTTTTTCCGACTCTTTAGTAAACGTTTTATAATATGAAAATATTTCCGCGAGGTATAATGCTACTGTATAATAAACATTTGTTATAGTAGTTTTGTTCCTTTTAATACTTTGAAAAAGATTAATAGTTTCTTTCATACGTTTTTGGGAAAGACCGGTTGCTCTTCCGTAAATGGCCGATTTCTGGTACAGATGAGCCCACGCGCACACATCTGTACTTGCTGCGTCATCAAAACGCCAGAACCAAGAACGCTGTTATGTTTGGGCTTTCTCATCGGGTACTTCAACTTACTACGTATAACAAAAAACGAGACGCCATAATACAGCTGATAAATTACTTTAAGTGGCGTGAAACTATTTTCGAAAGAACAATGTATGATACTTGTTTCATATCAATACTTAGAGAAAGTCGGATGTTTTTGCGATCTAAGTCTGTGTACCTCAGTGGCCAAGCATACTTTATCTTTGAAATCAGAAAAACATATATAATAATTTCTACTTTTTATCACCTTCATTTGATACCGAAGTCGAATGTCCATGGTTTCCTCCAAACATAAACTGGACGCCATGATATAGTTTAAATTTTACTTACAATGGCTAACGCATCATTCAAAAAAGCAAAAGTATTGTTTCTTCAGATAAAACTTGTCGACGCTTACGCTTTCTGTATGCTGATTGTCGTATTCAGTTAGTTTTTGTTTATTTGTAGTGATTTTTATTGCCCATATAAAAATGTGTTTTTATATTGTTTTTCTGCAATTTTTCAGCAATATCATGGCGTCCAGTTTTTATTAGGGATGGAAGCCAGAGTGCACGGAAAAAACCCCCCCGACCTTCAATTATGAAAGTAGTTGGCCTTTATAGTTGCTAAGTATAAATAAATCGAAACGTTAGAAATTGTTCACTGTAGCGTCAACAAGAATATGGGAATCATTTGACATATTATGTTTAGTTTAAAGGTTTCTTGTTATAAAACACTAAACAAAAATGAAATCAAGCAAAATAAAAGAAAATATATGACTTATCTGAGAAACATGCATACACAATTGATAAAAATCGATCAACTCTAAGTAAACAATTGTCAGCAAGACAGTTCATTCATAAAAGTAATTTATCTATATGGCCGTAACAGATGTCACATACAAGGTCTAAAAATGTGAATGTAAACATTTAAAACAAACAAATAGTTTCCCTGATCTATTACTGCTCAAAACGTCCATTTTTAATTAAGACATTAATTTTGTATTTTGTACTGTTTTAGTGAATGTTTTGCCCCGCCCTTTTCTTTTTGGACCACATGTACAAGCATTTTAAACAGACGGTGTGATATACACGTAATATAAAAATGTTATTCAGGTTCCTACTATTGCTAATTCAGACAAAATATTTTGTAAACATAAAATGTGATAACTTCTATTTAATATCATAGTTATGAACACAACTTTCAAATTCTCACAATATTGTAAAGAGTTTAACAACAATTAAAACTTACACATTTCAGGGGCCAAACAATAAGATCTTGTACCATTTTAGTTGTCTATCTTAAGACGATTTTGAGTTTTCATAGGTGCCAGTTTCCAAACGAATAATAATCGTATAAAACATATATTTGAAAAAATACGTATTTAAGGTTTATAAATATATAATACTGACGATGATCCAAAAGAGTTACAATAAAAAGTCTTACCTCAATATCAGAAGAATCTAAATCTATAGTGTCTAGCTTTTCATGAAAAGCTTGTTTGTTGAGGCTAGGTTGTGCTTTGTGTCCGTGATACCATTCACCAGTCTTACATAGGAGCTCTCGTTTTAGTTGACACATGTTACATTGCCATCTGCCTCTGCCTCTCTGTAAAATAAATCGATGATTTTAATTTTATATCGGCCAATAGCTCACTGCAATGAAGTGATGGAATTACTGACAAAAGCTGTTGTAATGATCAGTGTACTTTTATTAGTATTTTTATTGGCCTCTGTATTCTAAGATAGCTGTAGGACACTAAAGGACGTAGATGTTCATTTTAGGGTAATTACTTATCTTATATCTTTATTTACATTCAGTCATATGATATGTCTAGCCAAATGACGTTATGTGTAACATTTGATAGTAAATTAAAAGTCTTTCTATGCGATTTAATATTTTCTTCTTGGCGATTTAAAATGAAACGTTATGACCTCATAAGTTAGCGTTCCTAATGAAGTCTGTGGTTTCAGCGGGTATAGGTATAACTTGAGATATCTGGGGTATAAAGGTTAAAAAAAATCTAGTAATTTTCACAGGGTTATCAGATAAGGGTATAAGATTAACTCAGAATTATTTGTTAAGAAATAGGAGTCTTTGAAAACGCATCATCTAGCTTGTGTCTTGATCGGCACCAAAATTATTGACCAGCATCACTACCAAACTCTCTAACAGTTAAAATGCTACGAAGCTGTGACAAGTTAAGTTATTTTAGGACACGAATGGAAACATGTTATCCATCAGGAAAGGTGGAAAAACAATTCTAAATACATTGCAAATAGATTTCTTATCGGGTAATTGAAAAATAACAGTGGTTTCCCTACCTTGCTCGATTTAAGGCTGTATTGATCTCTTACATATAAACCACACCTCTGACATACTCTCTTCCTACAGTCATAACAGACACGACCAATACCATCAGCAAACTTTGTTTTGTAACACAGACGACATAATCTTAGATCTATGTGTTTTAATTTGCCTTTAGTACTGCTTTGTCTTTTAACTTTGCATTCGTACTCACGTAACTGTTCTTTTATTTGTCTGAAATATAAGAAAGAACTTTAATATGGATACATTCAGTCAAATGTTAAAGAAACAAAAATTTAAGTTGTTGAAAACTGGCTTTAACATACAAATGTTTTGCATTGTTTTGCAGAAGTTGTTAACTAATGTGCAAATCTTTGGAATTAATTACAGTACCCGATTTTTATATAATAGCACTTAATGTCTGTGTAAGATGTCATCAGTGACAAAGTCAAGGATGCGTTAACACGCTTTTGTTTGAAAATAGGTATAAAACACCAAATGTCCTTTAATATAACTTTTTAATTGACCTCAAATAGGTAAACATGAAAAATGTTGGATTTCTCAAAAAAGAAATACGACGAACAAGACATGAAATAAACTGTCAAATAGTACTTAAGGTTCTATTTCTGTCAGCATAAACGTGAAAAAAGGAAATATGGCTATTTCCCATAAATCACGAATAGTCATAACGCATTTAATGCAGCTGTCAAAGGCTGGATGACTGGATATCACGTAAAACATAGCATCTAGATTTCTGTGATATTTTTATGTCTTTTTGAAAATCAATTTCATGTAAATGTTGGTTCCAGATTTGTCACAAATTAAATGTCAAGATAAAAATCTTCGCCACTGTTATGATATCAGTACAATACATTCGATATTGGACAGGTAAAAGTTTCATTGATTTTAGTACGTTTCCTTTGTGACCTAAATAGATTTAATTGCAAATTCGGAAATGTGCTCTTCTAATTGCATGTAAAACCAAATGCATTTTCACAATATTGACTGCCCTCACAAATAGATATAACAAAAAAATTGAATTAATTCATTCTCTTTACAGACCTTCTGTTCATGAAATGTATAAAGATTAAAAGACCAGACAAACGAAGGGTATTTATGAAGTTTTTTATTACGCTATAATGCTGATAATGCAATTGTATGATTTTCGATCTGCTCACACTATTGTTGTTTTGGATAATAAATCATTTGTAACGTTTTGTGTATTACAGTATTTATTGATAAATGATCATAAATATAACACATGCACCTTGGAAATGAATACAATAAACAACGACAACAAGGGAAAGATGGTGAAAAACGTAGTCACGTAGATCGCGTTGTTGGGGAGTTTTAGTATCTGATAAATAGCGTTTTGGTTTTTAGACCTTTAGCGAATAAAGAAAGTGTCAATAAACTATTATTTTTTTTCAGTTTTGGGTCCTAACGAGCTGTATCCGTCTTTTGAGCAACCAAGATACTCGAATTATTGGAAAATAACTAAAACGTCCCCTATAAATCGCGTTGTAAATTGTAACAAGAAAAGCAAGACCAGGTCTTTTAAACATTCAGAACTTTTTTTTATTTGGTTACTTATTTTCCTAAAATTCGGCAAGAGTATTAGGTATACCTCACAAATGTGAACGTCATCAGTTGATTGTGTCAAAATGTGACGTCATTATATAGTATGATAACGCAATTTTAACTGATTTTCTGTAAATATTGGGACAGAAATACAGTAAGCTGTATTTTGGAACGTTGTTTCTTCCTTAAAATTGCTAAATTAAAAAAATACACAATTTTTCAAAAATGCGGTTTTTTTTATTCATGTGTTGTGAAAGCGCATATACATTCATCCATGTCAAGTCACGTTTCTTACGAACACATTTTTACAATTTTTATCGATTTATTACAACTTTTAAGGTATTTGTCGCACTATTAATTTACACAGAATAATTTGTTTAGAGTATAACATATATTTTTGTCAGACTGACATGGATTTATCCATGTCTATAGCCGTTTTTGTTACAATTTAAAAAACTTTTTCATTTTACGTTTGCGATGTTTTTAAAAAACAAATGAATGAAAATATTAGAAATAAATACTTTTTTCTTTGTCAAACCTTTTTCAGTCTGTACTTTAGGGCAATAGACGATTAAGATATATTACTGATTAAGATATATTATATATATTATTATTATGTTAAAGGTTTCCAGGGCTCGATCTTCAGCTTCGTGCTCCCCTTTGTGGCGATAGTTTCTGCCCTCTTTTTGGAGGAGGGGTGTTTATAAGTGAAATAATTTGACACTCTGCACCTTTTCCCTGTTTCTAAGGCGCATCCATTATTGTTTTATGTCAAGTCTGTACACTGATGCTATATATATCATGCAAAAAGCCTGGACCGGACCATTGTACGTAACGTTTTTGGAGAGTGCCATTAGAAAGTTTTTGTATGTGTCGAAAAAAGTAGGCCCATTGTAACCGCTACCAAAGACTTAACTTTCAATCCGCATCCTACTCTTATTTTTTCAGAACATTAGCTCACCCAAATTCCCCGAATTATTAATTGACTGTTAACTTGTCCTTTATTGACATGCATTACTGCTAGTCAGATATAAGCAGCCAATCAATCAATCAATCGAATATATCACTTCTTAAGTTACTATATTTCTCCACAAAAGTTTTTTTTTGTAAATTCTCTTACGCTATTCTATTTTTTTCTTTGTTTTCGAACTCTTCCTGTCTTTTGATGACATCATTCAGTGCTGCAAGCTCGACGGAGCTAAGACCAGTTAAGTCTGGAGAAGGTGGCGGTAAAGGACTCCTTGGCCGTTGTGGTTCGTTATTGTTGGTTGGTACTAAATGACGTCCTTTAAAAGCCTGAAATAAACTGAAATTTAATTCCTGAGAGGAATCAGTGTGCATATTTTATAATTTTAAGCTGATCTTCACATAAATGCCGCTACGCAACAAAATCACCCCCCCCCCCCCCCCAACAAAAAAAAACAATTATAGAAATAAAATTGTTCCCGTCCTAGCACAAAGCAACCAGTTTACTTTTCGAGATTCCGAAAATATTTGTATAGCCCTGTTACAGATAATTTTATTTACTGGTAAACTATTGATTCTTATTAAACTGTTAAATCGTTTCACTTATACATGTTACATGCATTTAATTGTCGCTAAACTGATGATAATGGGTCAACACCATAAAATTTCATTAATAAATAAAATATTGTTTTCATTTAACCTTTAATACAGATAAAATTCAGTACCTTTTTGAAAATGTTTGCCATGGTCCCTCCATAAATCTCAACTAGTGTGCATCTTTATCTGAAATCAAAGTATGGCACATTGTCATATCAAAAGTAATATACGTATTGTTTGGTTGATAAAAATCGATAAAAGATTATCACTTCAGCGCTAATTGAACAGAAAAACCATAATTATCACCTGTTGCGAATAGAATTTTCGAATGTCGTAGCTAAGAATCTCTTTCTCTAGTAAAGATGAAACGTTAACATGCAACTGTAAATTTATAATCATTCGTACAAAAAACAAAATAAAATGCAAAAGACTGAATAATTAAAGATGTGTTGGCGAGAAACCTGATATCAATGTGGGAATTGAGCAACCAATCCTTATCAACATAGAAGATGATGTGAAGATGGCAGCTATGGAGAAACAACGTGACACGTAATACAAACCTAGTCTCATGTGAGACATGTACCTGCATATTACAATGTTTAACGGACTATTTCCTTGCGTAGTAGGATAGTATTAAATTCTTGTCTAAATATTATGTTGTTTTGTATGTATTATTAATCTGTTTATTGTTCTTAATTTTATAAAAATTTACATATATAACCAATGTCAACAATTACGCGTCATTGATGTTCAAATATGCAGTGGCAGATCCAAACGGGGGGGGGGGGGCGTAAGGAGCGTACGCCCCCCTCTTTAAAAAAAAGAGAACAGGGAGGGTAACAACCAGCGCCAAAGGCAAAAATGTAATCCTCGCTCGTCCTCGTAATAAATTAATGCATTAACGGTACTAATTCGTTTATGATATTTCTGTTGTATACTGTACCAAATAAAGGAAGAACTTGTTTTAAATAAATTCATTTTGATGCTTTGAAATTGCGAGAATGCAGGATTTTACACCATTTTTCGCAGACTCCTTGCCGTAATGCGCCTATGCGAGGCGCGGGGGGACCACATCGTGGCCCTCCTTTTCCGATATCCCTTTATACGCCCCCTACCTTTCCAAAATCCTGTACCCGCGCCTGACATGTATAGAGAAACCAGCTGACGAGTAATAAAACACCCATTTTAATAATACTTTTGCTATGGGGAGACAATTCATAGTGTCGAACTAGATTGAATGTTATTTTATCTCTGATAAAAAATGTTTTAAAATAATTAACAAAAATATATATAACATGCTTAAATTTGGAATTTAATGATAACCTATCTAACATTAGTGTTACTGGACACATAAGATTAATAGGTTCTTACATACGTTTTTGGGAAAGCCCTGTTGATCTTTCACGAGTGATAGAAATTTTATGTCTTTTCGCGAGTGGAGCGCAGCGGAACGAGCCAAAAGACATAAAAATTTCTGTCACGAGTGAAAGTTCACACGGACTTTCCCAAAAACGTATGAAAGTACCTATTTCTTTCATAAAACAACAACTTTCACATCGCTATAACATATAGACTCTCCATTGTTTTAGACTCCATTGTCTCTGACGTCCAATCAGAACGCCGGAAACAAGAACGTTGTTATGCTTCCATCGGATGACGCAGCAAGTACAGATGTGTGCGCGTGAGCTCATCTGTACTGGGTCATCTGTACCAGGCCATTTACGGAAGAATATTCATTTTTACTCTGCTTGGATTTGATCGGTAATAGAGTGGTAATACTGTGACGTCTAAAAACAACAAGATTTTGAATTGGCCGATGAATCGGCCCGCTGGCACAGAAAGGTACCTAATTCTGGACCGATGATCGGCCCTGTGGCACAGAACTCGTTAAGACTCATCAGTGGCGTTTAACTGTAAATGCTTAAAGTATTTTTTCATTTGGAGATGGAATAATATAAGTCCACTGGGATCGTGTAAATACACAATACAGGTAGTTCAAAATAGTACATAAAAAGTCTAAAGAGATTTCCAACCAGTAAACTTATTAAGTATAGGATCGACAAACATGACGATACAGCATAAATTAAAAAATAATATACAAGTCTAGGAGATTAATGCAACGTAGTCCGAGAATCATCTGCCGTCCAACGTTTTTTTTTTGCTTGGGTCCCACGCAAAAAAAAAAAACGTTGGACGGCAGAGGATTCTCGGACTATATGCAACGATACAAATGACGATGTTTCTTGTCAAAAATCTAGACACAGACTGACCAACGAATTTTTTAAGTGGATTCTGGTAAACCAAAACCAAGTTTTTTAATGCAAACAGCTTTAAACAACATATTTAATTGTTTTAAATACAACAAGCTCTCCCATTGTTCTTTCGTGGAAAGATTTTCGCCAAAATTGATAGGCTTCTTACCAACCTGATTTATAAAAATATCCCAAAGTTTCATTCAAATCGATGCAAACTTTTTGAGTTATTGTCCGGAAACAACTTTTTGGTAAAAATACCTAACATTTTTCGTGGACTGCGACCTTGAAATCTGAAAGATTTCCCCAGAAATCGATAGGCTTCTTACCATCCTGATATATAAAAATTGCTAACGTTTTTCGTGGACTTGTGATGCTAGAATTTTTCATTAAGATATGTTTAAGTTAAGATTAATAGGTTCTTTTATACGTTTTTGGGAAAGACCGGTTGATCTTTCACGAGTGGTAGAAATTTTATGTCTTTTGGCGAGTGGAGCGCAACGAGTGAAAGATCACACGGCCTTTCCCAACAAAGTATGAAAGTACCTATTTCTTCCGTAAACCAACAACTTCACACCGCTATAACCTATAGACTCAATTGTCTCTGACGTCCAATCAGAACGCCGGAAACAAAAACGTCAAACAAGAACGTTGTTATGTTTCCATAACAACGTTCTTGTTTCTGACGTTTTGATTGGATGACGCAGCAAGTACAGATGTGTGCGCGTGAGCTCATCTGTACTGGGTCATCTGTACCAGAAATCGGCCATTTACGGAAGAATTGGTCGTGCGCTTTACATCACGGACGTTATGGCTTTGCCAATTAATCTCATTAAACAGAAATCTAATATATGTCTATAAACGTCAAAAACTGTTACTTGCATATCCAACAGCCTAACAACGAAGCCTTCTAGGTGATGTACGAAGTAATAATGATTTGTCTCACAAAAGCACCATATCCCCCTTTTCGGGGAGTGTTTAAGACACAAACGGGTAAACAAATGACCGTCTTAATTTAAGCCAACCCCTGGTACAATAGCAAAAGGATTAGTTCATGAGTTAAAAATATACAGTATCACCTATCCAAGAAATATGTCGCATCTTTGACTTCGGAATATCAAAAAAGAGCAGCCTTAAAGAGAGTAATATGATTAATTGAAAATGATTGTTCTAACATGCGATATTTTTTAAGCATTGTTTATTTCTGTTGTAACGGGAGCTATTTCCAAAATTAACGCAATGATTTTAATTATATGGTTTTATTGCAAATGACCAGTTGTTGCTACGTATATTTAAATTTTAGGAAAAAAATCATTAAATGTTGCTACGAAGGATGGACATTGTCGGTACTCCAAGCCTGATTATTGTACGTAATGGTATCATCTGTTTGTTCTCCACGATGAGGGGTGGACTGACTACTCTTTTTTTCAACAGTGTTGGGCTAAATTTGTAGACGTACATACATATTTGGTGTTAACCTTGTATTTGTGATGCTTCATCATCACACGCTAGTACACATGTACTTAGTCCGAAAGT
Source organism: Limnoperna fortunei (assembly GCA_944474755.1). Lineage (NCBI taxonomy): Eukaryota > Metazoa > Mollusca > Bivalvia > Mytilida > Modiolidae > Limnoperna > Limnoperna fortunei. The sequence continues at coordinate 33,232,263 of OX104111.1, read as the reverse complement.
CCTCTGCGGTCCAACGAGTTTTTTGCGTGGGCTGTCCCACGCTAAAATAAAGGAGAAAAATGTGTTGTACGGCAGAGGATTCTCGTACTAACATGTACTATGTGTATCACTACGATTCACCTCGGTTTAATAAGCTAGAGCGCTGCATATAATGCTGGCGAAGGAGTTCAACAGTGTCACAACGGTGTGTTCGAATTCTGCTGAGGGAAATAAAAAATGACAGTATTAAAATCTTATTCTTAATTCTTAATTTGTTGACGTATATAATTCTTTGCATGCATGTCAAGAGAGGGAAAAACTTACAACCTTTAATTTGATGTGAGACAGATATGCATGGAAGAGTTGCATTTAAGTAAATTTACAAAGATATGACTAGAAATCATAAGTAAGTTAAGAATGTGAAACGATCAAATCTCTTTTTTTTTCTTTTTTGCAAATCCAACGCTTTTTCAAAGTTTCATTTCTTACTTTATGCTTCTAATTGGTTTTGTGACAATCCCAGAGTAAGCCTGAATCATGTTTAACCCAAAGATATCATCTACATAACATGCTACGGAATAATTACACAGATGTCAACAAAATAGCATTTTAGTCGACTTCGTTGAATGTAATCAAATTTCAAGGTTTTGCGAAATCTAAGAATGATTTAAACCCACAGGAATAGATTACCACGGATACTTATCTTTAAATTTCATTACTGCTTATCGTTAAATTTTACTGTTTTACGTTGTGTATTTACAGCAGTTGCGTGTATTTAAAGACGCAATAATTAAATGAGAACGCAATTTACCGATTATAGTCAATATAGTGGGTAGTGCATTGACATTTAGAATTAAGGGATTGTGAAAATGTGCTAATTATGACCAATTCATAATTACAACCTTTAAAATGACAAAACCATATATAATGCAACATCAAAGTAACCTAAAATTTTATCAAGCTTAGTGAAACTGACGTCAAATCAGATCCCAATAAAGATACAAAAACTTTGTGACAGTAAAATTACCAATAACGTGTCGGTAACTTGTTTTAAAACAGTATCTTGTATAGTTCTACCAAAAGTACAAATCACACACTTCTAATTATTTTAGACAGTGTGAGACTATTTCAATTCACACAAAGTCCAGAACAACGTTTGAACAAATAATTAATTGAATTATGGATTATATTATAATAGTTGCCAAAAATTAAATTATAAAGGATACGTTTTTGATAATCAGCAGGAAATTTTCGTTGAAATGTGATAAAAAAACTAACAAACGTGAGTCAATACTTTTGTTTTAAAAGAACATGATATCTACATCAGTTAAGCGTTGATTCTTCATTTCATCTAAATTTTTCAGTTATATAATGGCCTCATTTACCTTTACGCTGGTTATAAGTATATGCAATAGATACATTATATATCTATAATGGTTGCACATTCTACAAATGATTAGAATAATCAACAATAACGTGATACTGTTACCGATACACAATGACAGTCTACATGTAACATAATGTTTACAGAAAATGTCGACATTAACTAAATGTAATGTCATAAAATCAAAGGAACCGGCAGAAAATAACAATTTAACTGATACTCAATATTACAAGACTTCATTTTATGAAAACTGAAAAGTGTCTCAATCTTCGTTTTATCGCGTATTTCATTAGGATTCCTACAGTTAACTCGGCAGTCAATCTGACATTGTCGTAAGCGTATCTATACTTTGCCAGTTCGTGTTGTAATAGTTGTATGTTGTCTATAGTGAAAAAATGTTGATCTTAAATTAAAGTTGATCTCAAACTTCAACAATGCAAGCTCTCACACATAGATACAATTTTATGAAACTATTATACACAGGAAAAAATAACCGTGTGAGTATTCACCCAGTGCACAGCGTGGACATTAAATTAATCCATTGTGCTGTGCTGTGCTGTGAACGTTTCCCGAGTGCTTTAGTTGTCATTTCTTCTTCAATCAACTGTCTATTTCCACTCATGCATTTGTATGTGAAAATGATTGTTATAACATCGGTAATTTACTCCTACTTATTTGTTTATTTGATTTGTTTTGCCCGCGGAGTTATTGTCACACTCGATAAGGCCTGACAATAATTGCTGATTTTCTGGACGCCATAAAAGTTCAATATTTGTTGCCATTGATAAACGTTTTCGATTGTTGTTTATCACTTGCTATCCGTACAAAGTATTTATAAATTAGCTTAGAAGAGCTTTATTGTCCGATACATAATTTCCACAATGATTTTTTTTTACAAAAACGTAACGGTTTTCTGTCACCGAATCTGTCATTTATAATTGTATAAAACATAAACGTTAAAGATCTTTATTTAAAACCTTGGTCTGAAGTACTTATAAGTTAAATTAAAACATAACATATAATAATAACTAACGAATTTCTGGATACCAAAAAAGGACAAGTTTTACCTACCGAAGGTCGGGGGTTTCTCCGGGTACTCCTGCTTCCGCCCCAAGTAAAAACTGGACGCCATGATACAGCCAAAAATTGCTGAAAGTGGTGTTAAACAAGAATCAATCCAAACCAACCAAAAAAGGACAAATATTTAGTGATGTCTTTACATGGATAATAAATTTCCATATTCGGTTTGATAACGACAATGTGAACGAATTACACCTATTTTATCCTGTTTAGCAAGCCATAGGTTTTATGCGTAAAAAATACATGTTGCTTTAGAAATCTACGAGATTGAACTGAACAGTAAAACGTAATTACAGGAAATATTGCATGCGAAATCGAAATAAATTAGTTGTGTTCCATTTCTGTATAGAATTCGAAAATAATTACAAAGACGCCATCGTAAAAAAACCTTTTTGAATGATTTACTGGAATTTTCTATGGTATTCAATAGGGATAAATGACCAGTCCCAGTAACAAATTCAAATGGTTAATTAGAACCTAGATAACCCCTAGATAATGTATTTAAAAAAAATCATGGACTTCTTTACGATAAAAGATAGTCGTTAGTACATATGTCTCATACCTGTCGATTTATTGTAAAGTCGATATTTTAAGAAACAACGAAGAAATCCTACCTTTCTCTGCCACGTAAATCCTTGAACACAGTACATGAACAGGTGACCGTCTGATGTTGTTCACAAATCTGTATCTCAGTTGTGTTGTCAGTGGTTTAACGACCAATTATCTGCGTTGACTTAACATCTGCTACTAGTCTTTTGGGGTTACAAATCTCAGTTCGTTTTCTACAACCGAGTATAAACCAAACGACATCATGAACAACTCAAGGAGGCTTTTCAAAATCCATTATGTTTAACTAAAAACTCGTAAGGTGGAAGGAATGTGAAACCAATAAAAACACCGATATTGTCTTTGAAGGGTTTGAACTGCATTAAATCATAGCAACAGTAGACATATTTTTGTACACTATATGAATCATGTCCGTTGCCCATCAGAATTTGCGATGTGCAATACACAGTATCAACTAACAAAAATGTATAGCAAAAACTCGTCACAATAGGGAAGTCAACTGATTCCAAAATAATGGAGAGTTTTATATAACATAAATCTTGGCTATAGAAGTGTTAGTTATGCTTATGTTTTAATATGAGTTACCGTATTGGATTTCTGTAAATCGATAAACTTTGTCTTTATGCACTTGTTTCTTCATTTAATGAAAACGGGGAAATCTTATAATTACCAAGAGTGATTAATCAGCCAATAACTCTAATATACGGTAACTATATATACATATAATGTTTAAATATTTGAGTATATGATTCTAATTAGCAATTTAGCATATTCTGTCATTGGAAATTGTTTGCAAGGTATGTACGAAGTGTCAACAGCTAACATTCTCAACTATATTCACACCTGTGATTTTTCTGTATGACTGGCAGGGAAAACTGTATTTTATTGTTTTTGACACAATAGAATGCCTTAAAAAAGACGTCTTAAAAATATGTGGAAAACACAAACTTTTAGAATCTAAACATTAGTTACATAAATTTACTGACATAATCCCAATTCAGTTCAACGTTATCCAGTATATTTTACTTGAATGTGTCCTGTTTATTTTTGTATGTTTATACAAATAAAATATCTTAAAAATTACAAAAATGTTTCATATTATTCAGTCATCGTGGCTGCTTCAAAATGAACATTATGGCACGCGATTCAGCAAAAAGGTTCAGACATAAGTTAAACAAACTTATGAAGTCTTTTCCCACAATAGCAGATATTTTACAATAATATATATGTCGAGCATGCTAAAATAGTATCAGTTTATACATTTAGAAAAGGTATAAATAGTAACGAAAACATATTGTGCGTTTGCCGATTATACGATCAATCTTTTTGGTCCTTTAATAATGGAAATGGGACCTTGGTGGTCGAGTGGTTAAGGTCTACTATTGATCATGTGGTCTGTCAACACCGAGGTTGTGGGTTCGAGTCTCACTGCGGGCAGGGTGTACTCGACTCCAATCTTAACTGACAAGGATCGCCAGTTTTCCTACCGCAGAACAGGGGGTTTTCTCCGGGTACTCCGGTTTCCTCCTGCAATAAAAACTGGACACCATGATATAGCAGAAAAATTGCTGAAAATGGCAGTAAACCCCAAACAACCAAACCTAATAATGCAAAAAAGATATTTGTCTCCGATTTTGGTAACGAGAGCATTCGAAAAAGTAATAAAACGCATTTTCAACTGGAGCTCAACATTGACATTAAGGGTTCCATGATTATGTGGACTCTATTTAAGTCATAATACAGATAGGATGCACAACATGTCATTTGTGAAAGAAAAATATTAAACTTCTTAGGCAATACAAAAAGTAGCTTTGAACTGTTAAATCGTTGGAATATAATATTTTAAATTCACGTTTAAATTTGGATGCTGAATCTGATTGTCTCAATTCAAGTTCAAGATTGTTTCAAAACATGTGGTCAGTTAACTATAAGATAACCAACAACACACAAAGTCCATGGAACCGAGGGTCATTTGGTAGTATACGAAGGGGTTGCTGGTCCCACAAATTATATGGACCGCAGCACAATTGAGGTCCATATGGTTGCCCCTGTCCATATACTGCCATTTGACACGGGGTATCGTGAACTATTTGGTACATGTACCTTTTTAAGATGAAGTGGTATGCTCTTTAATCTTCTCTATATGTACTACATGAATTGTCATTACGGCGATAGTTTTAGGTTATTATAGTCTCTAAACTCATGTTTCTGTGTTTGTATACAGATAAGAATATACACCACGAAAACGAACAAAATACAAAATCTGGATTTTAGCTGGTGCACATAATTCCCAGCCTTATATGGATTGAGTAGAAATACCTACATTAACACAGAGTAATAATTGTAAAAGTATAATATTCATTACGACTCGTGAACATGAATGGAAATGGCTGATCATAGTTGTAGATCATGTGTATGGATCAAATTGACTTTCGCGTTCCATATCCGTACAACTGTTGTGAAACGTCATCATATTACTTTGTTGCTTGTCTGGCGATCTAATTGGCTGCATGGCAATTATATACGTTAATTAAATATTTATCGTCAGAAATTATTTGCATTCAAAATGAACATTTGTATATTTTTAAGACTTGTTTTAATTCTTGATTGTCTAATACGGCATACTTGGAACTTTAGGACGTTGGCCTAAGACAAATAAACGTATTTCCAATGTTGAGTGATGTGAAAATCTGATGTTCTATAACAATTTCTATACTGGATGTCATTAATCTCAATGACAATGGCTTGTCCTTAGTCCGTCTAATGAAATGCAAAACAGGGACATGTGTTTATTGATTGGTAATCATCGGTCATTTCATTTAACGATCCTCTTATCATCGAGGATTACCTCTATATTCTTACATATTTAAAATCAAATCACCAAAATAAAGATTGATATTGGATTTCTATTTAAGCCGATAAATCTGGAAAGAAAAGAATAAATGACTTCTTACTGAATTGCTTCGTGCGTCTATTGTGTTATTCATATCTAATTATGCCTTGTAGACCAGTATAAAGTAAATAAATGGTAATATATTCCATAACTAGCGGTATACAAAGAACTCATCCTTTATGGTTCAACTATTAAGTACCTTGTGGAATTTTTTTGACAGATTAAATCATTTACTACACGGAATGTATTGAAGAGTGTCTTCTTTGAGGTAACGTTGTTGACCACAGAAAACATGAAACCACAACGACTGTCTTCTGTATTTAGTATTGACATGCTATAATATTATATATGGAGGAAATAAATTAGGTTAACAACAGGAACATACTGTGTTGTCAACGATAACTGCTGTTGTCTCTAAGACACTTAAGAATTGGCTGTAATAATACTAGTGTATTTGAATAGAAAAGATTAAATTTCTGCACACTTTAGTGGGTTTTAGCTTTTATAAAAATATAAATTTATATGTATTTCAATGGTATAATACGTTTAAACAAGAATATTTGAAAACAACAATACAGCGCTAGTTCGTTCAAAGAAGATCAGAGAGAAAAGATTTTTCAAAACTATACATCAATCACTCAGGAACCTATAAAAGTTAGTTATACTAGTCTTAGAATTACCTAATAAACAATGGAGACCAATTTCAATTATCAATAGAATTCAAAGCCGTATAAAGTCGTCCTCAACAGCTTTAAGCATATTATATAGTGTTGGGTTGTTTGGTATTTAACTCTACATTTAGCAATTTAACAGATATATGATGGCGTTATTGGTCATTGGCTGAGAGCTAATACCCGGAGAAAACCTACGAGCTTCAGTGAGAAAACTTGCAATCCTTGTCATCTGAGATTGTAGTCAAGCAGCAAGCAGTGAGACTCGAACCTACGACGAATGACAAGAATCCTAGTCAACTCGTACCTCAACCAACTAGTACTCTACCAACTCGTACCAGCAACCTATGTGTTGACAGTAGATGACTTACTACCTTAAACACTCGGCCAACGAGGTCACTTAACCAATTGATTTAAGCGTAATAAAATAAATATAAATTCTAACTTATAATTTGTTTGTTTTATGTGTAAACAAATGGTCCTTAAAGGGAAACTTCGCGAAAAAATGAAAATTTGATATGTTATTCTTCAACTAAAAAGAACCACATTTGCCTCTTGGTGTTTTATTATATTTTCAGCGGTTAAGTTTCTGCATGGAATTTACCGTGTAAAAAATGCACTTATGGAGGTCCGCCATCTGTAACTGTAACGGGTGCAGGTCAACTCGTACCTCGACCAACTCGTACCCCACCAACTCGTACCTTTGCATTTAATATAGTAAATTTAGAATGTTCTTAATAAAAATATATATTGTATATTAGATGACAAATATTTTAAAATATTAGAACTTTTTACAAATATTTTGCAGTTTGCGAACATTACAGATTACGCTTTTTCAACAATTAATTACAAAGAAAGGGATCCAATTATTATTTTTATTTGTTCTTTAATAACGACCGCTCATTTTTGTTGTGTACTTAATAATTGCAAGTTTTTACTTAAATTTAGCAGTTTGGAAACAGATTACGCTTTTTCAACAATTAATTACAAAGAAAGGGATCCAATTATTATTTTTAATTGTCCTTTAATAACGAACGCTTGTTTTTATTGTGCATGTAGTTAATAATTTCACAGTTTTTATTCAAGCTTGAGATTTTTTTCAAGTTCTTTTAAAATCAACGATATACACCTTCGCTGTTTATCCAGAGTATTCGATTCAATTTAAAATTGTATTTTTTGTTTTGACTATTTTATAAATATTGCATTAAAACAAAAAACACTATATTTTATAGAAAATGCGGAGGTGTATTGCGTAAAAAGAATAGAATATAATTTATTAATTTTTACCTTTACACGCGTAAACACCATAAATTAATTATCACACGTGCGTGCTACTAATCATGTAAACATGCATTAACTTGCATTATCGAAAAAAGGAATAGATCTTTAAAAAATAGATGTGAAATTAAAATTTTCCCCAATAATGTTTTTGATCATATTTAGTCAATTCAACAATTTAAATTTTTTGCCTAAGTACCGGTAGTCTCTATTTTCGCCGAATGAGATCCGGCGATGAGAAGAAGCCGTTTTACTTGCCATACTTCCAAAATTGCAAGAAGAAGGTACTCTTCTACCCACCAAACTGAAAATGATCACAGAATCTAAACTTAGTCGGCAGCCGAGTTCCACTACCAAATACATGCAGGAGGAATTGTTCATTTTGGTTTTGTTGCTTGCTTTGTATTTGTTAGTTTATTAGTGCTGTACTATATATATATATGATAATAAATAATAATAAATATTACAAATTTATAGCTTTAGTTTAACATAATATCAGCCATTTTCATATTGTGTCCTTTTTCATTCTACCATATAATGCAAAGGTACGAGTTGGTAAAGGTACGAGTTGGTAGGGTACGAGTTGGTCGAGGTACGAGTTGACTAGGATTCACTGTAACTGTAACTGTGTAGGTTCCTCCACTGTCTGGAGAACTATGTACAGGACAATGCACATATACTAATAATGGACAATATTTTATCTAAAAGTGGGGGGGGGGGATAAAGGTAAAACAATTGGTTCTTGGGGATGATTTGGATCTCACACAAAAACATAATTCAGTACATCTTGTCACCATCTCGTCACTAGATGGCGATACTAGACATCCAAGTACCTTAAAAGTCGTCGAATGATAATAACGCGAAACGGTCAATAACAGAAGGTTATACTATACGACAAGCTTGTGGACAGATTACGTTTCGTATTCCTGATCTATATATAAGCAAAGAAAAACGACTTGTGTAACAAGTAGTTAACCAATTTAAAGACTTCTACTTAAGACTATTTCCACAGCAGCAACAACGGTAAACGGAAAGAAAGTCGCAAGGTTTGATAGGAAAAAAAGTCCATAAATATTAATTTAAATTGAAAATTATTCGTATTATTATTTTCAATTTAATCAGATTAAGCAACTTATTGAATGAAACTTTTTTATACAAAATATTTGCGAAGTTGACTATTCATGAAATAACGGTCATTAAATGAAATATTTTTAAATACTCTGGTTTTCGCGCATCATAATTTCACTTCACGTTTAATACATTTACAATTATTATTATTGTTATTATTATAATTGTTATTACTGGTAACATTTATTGTGCGTGCGAGTAACACAGTTTCCAAAATTTAACATGTTATGTATATTTGAGTTAACGTGTAAGTTTTACGTTTCCTCTGACATCTAAAGGTATTCGAAATCTTATATACATCCTGTGTTCTGACACTTCGGTGTATTCAAATCATACCTGTCCTTGACAGGAGGGGGTGTACCTTTCTAATTTCGAATTACATGATTAACTTTTAATCTGGTTAGCTTTTGAAAAAGTCCGAATATTCATACTTCAAAGTCGGCGTCAAATGATCTAGTAATTGCAATAAACATCCTGTTTGTTTACCTGCTTATTCTGTTAATTACCCTTCATAAACGAGTAACAAGAGACTTTATTGGTGCATGCACCAAATATTCGGGCCGTAAATAATTAAGTTTTTTGCTGCATAAAAAGTATTTCTTCCATGTTGTAGGTAACAAAAAGGTATACAAACTGTCATATCCGATTTATTAATTCAATGAGGCATGAGATGTAGAACAAGGTTTTTTCATTGTGAAGTAGAGAAAAAATTCAAGAAACATCCACACAAAAAACTGCATAATGGTACCTCGTACCCTACACCAACATGACCAAAGTACTTGCATGTTAGAAAATCAACTTAAACTTTAACTAGTATTACAGGTGAGTTGAAAATTATTTATTGTGCCAGATGGATGAAGTTTCAACAAAGTTGAAATTTGTGTTTAAACTTAAAGTTTGGTATAAAGTAGTTTTTTAATGACTGAGAGCCATAAATAAATAAATGAAAACCATAAATAACAAAAAAAAGTTATTATTTAACTTGAAACAAAAACATAAAAAAGTTTTAGAGCTTTCACATACTTTGGGATTTTTACAACATTCACATTAAACATAAAATTATACTAATAATAATGATAGAAGAAAAATAATACCGATTTTTATGTTGGTTTCAATTGATGTGCAGTTACTGAAATAGTGAAAAATAAATATATGTTTGTTTTCATGCAATAATGGTGATATTGAGGATGAGTTCCGTTTTTTCACAATCTGTCCTCATTATACAAATCACAGAAATGACCTGATTGAAAAACTTAAAAATGTAATTAAACATCCGTTTTTTCATCCAAATTTTTCAATGGAAGAAACTTCTTATCTACTAAACAACAGCTCTCATGCTGTTGTAAAGCTAATTATAAAATTCATGAAAGAATGTTGGCAACTAAGAATTTCTTAATACATAAATATAATATATATTTATACCACTGTCACACATGGTAATGACCATTTGTCTCTAAATTAACATATATTGGTGACATGCAGCTGCGAGTAGGAATGGTTGGCCAGTAGTTGTTTCTCTTGAAGATTTTCCATCATTGTTGCCCGCTCTAAATGGTATTTGTTACAGTGTACGAAAAAGTGTTCCACTGTTTTTTGTTGAAAACAATGTTCACATAATTCCGAGTTTTCAACACCAATTTTCTTGTTTTAATAGAGATGTTTTTATATCCAGTTCTTAGCTTAAACAAAATTACTTTTTTGTTTCTTGGTAATTTTGTTATATTTATTTCAAAATTTACGTTTTCGCAGATTGAATATAACTGTCTGCCCTTTTGTCTCGTCCCAACATTTTTGCCACATATTTTTCAAAAAAGTTTTTGCTTCTAGTTTTGATATCCTCCTTGAATATGGGAACAGAGACAGATTTCTTTTAAATGATTGTACTAGCAAAGACATGGGTATTTATAACACATTGAGCTTGCAGAGAACACTGTTCAATGCTTAACACATCTCAGACATGCCTAGCTTGTCAGCTTGGCCTCATCTGCAACAATGGACAGTCTAATACTTATTATATCATAATAATTTATTAAATAAAATTAAGAAATACAACATTTTCATGTTAACTTATTTTTAAATATTTGTATACTAAAATTCTATTTTATTTATGTATTTTTAAAAATTTACCTGGAAAAATAATTAAGGACAAATTACTAAAACAACACATTACACAATAACAACATCTATTGTTCTAAGTATGTTGGAATAGCCAGAATAGATAATTTTAAAATGTTGGAATAGCCAGAAGACACCGTCAATGTAATGGTATTTCTTATAATTATATAATTATGTTGATATCTTCTTCCTTTTATATAATGACTTTGTTCTATGTTTGAATTGTCTATGTCTGTTGTGTGTTTTTATAACAATATGCATCCTGAAAATAAGTATGGATTTCTCTTAATATTTTCAATTCATTTAACATTGATACAGTTATTTTATTATCTACAAACTTTAAACAATATTAAGAATCATATTAAAAGTGTCCAGTGACTAAATTAATCTACAGAAGCTATTAATGAAATACAAAGTGTAGGTTAGTGTGCCACGTGCAGTGTGCAATATAAAATCACATGGTAACCGTTCAAAGGCTTGAAGCGACAATATTTAAATAGACTCTCTCTGATTTTATTGAGCTTATATTTTGATCGATTTTAAATAGAATATGCTATTTTGGAATAAAAAAAAATAAAATGTCAAATTTCATGTAAACCGTATCGTTGTCATGGTTGTACGAACATGGAATATTGTTCCCAGTCTAATCTAAAAATAGCATTGCAAAGTGACCGATTTTCACGTCTTTTGTTAAACCTACGACTAACTAAACGTTGTATTTTTGATATTTTAGTAAAATACATTATAACTTGTAAATGTATTGTCAAGTATGATATATATCAACAAATGTACGTAAACATGTTCTAACAAGAAAAGATATGGCTGTAACCATATCGGGGAAACTCAATTAAAGTATTTAGAGGATTAAAACAGGAGGTCATTTTCTATTGTAATATCTGATAAATGTCCTATAATCAAAATAGAAATTGTGTAATCAATACTGCAACCAACAATAACAGTACGACCGCAACATGTTGAACCCTGTACGTTTGAGGCCCAATATTGAAAGTCAATTGCTTTGGACATATGCAGCCCATATTTTTTTTGACACATGCATTCCTTGGTGGACTATCGACCCATATTTTCATAAGGAATCCATTATATATTTTGTTCAAAAGTAGACAATAAATAAAATGCATGTTTATCTATTATTTGATTAAAAAAAAAAATCCCCCCTTTGGCCCCTCATTACTAACCGGAATAGGCAGAAAAAAGGGGCTAAAAATACTCTTCATTATTTATCCATTATGTGACAAGAATTAATTAGAAAAAAATCAAAATCGGACAAGAAATGCAAAAGTTACATTTTTGCCCCCTTTGGCCCCTAATTTCTACAGGGGTAAAAAAGAGGTGGTCTGGAAAAATTTATTCTTCATTTGGTATCACTATTTGACAAAAATTAACTTCCAAAATTTTTTTTTCAAAATCGGACTAGAAATAAAAAAGTTTCATGTTTGCCCCTTTTGCTTCCTAAACGGAAACTAGAGGCTCCCAGGAGCCTGTATCGCTCACCTGAACCTGAAACCAAACAACACTTTTTATCCAGCTTTTCTTTGCTATAAGGAATTGCCCAACACTTCTGCAAAAGTCATTAATTTTTACCTTTTAAGGGAAATAATTCCTATAAGGAGGAGCTTTTGATGCTTAGAGGGAGAAGGGAGGTTCACTTCAAAATGCTATGTAGCTAGTCAGGTGTCATGATTTGCACAATTTTGGTAGAGGATGTCCTAAAGATGATGTGTGAGTAGTAGGGTGTGATCAGTTTTAGTCACCCCAAAAACCCAGGGAGGAAGGGAGGAAGCCCCGCCTCCTTTCTATATATGGTCACCGGAAGTGAGTCATCGGAAATTCCACCATCGCGCAAAACCTTATACGTTTCTCATGACGTCACCGGAAGTACGTGAGTCATCAAAGATTTCATCATCGCGCAAAATCGTATTTGGTCAACCGATTCCAATGACTCATCATGTCTGCTAATAAGCCCACTTAAAATGTCCATGACGCGCGACCATGAGTCATCGCGCGGCGTATAATTGTCATTCCATATCAATCGATGATAACGTATATTTTAAGGAATTAATTCCCATTGCTTAATTAAACATCTAAAACATTTTATTGGATAAATTATTTCAAACATAGCGCCGATTATCGATCCGGTCATAACACGTCAGTGAACCTAGTTTATAGCCTATACGATTAATCTTTCACGTTCGATTAAATCCACGTGTGGAGCTTATCTGCAAATCTGTTATCATGTAGTTCCCATATTTAATTGTCTATTTACAATATTCATTCTCTAAACAATTATTTTTATTATTGTCTGCGTCTCTATGTATATAAACAGATAAAATTTTATTTTAAGCGTTGGTATTTCTGTTAATAATTAGTTTAATTAATATATCTAAACCATTAATTTATTGATGAAACAAATATTTCAAACATAGCGCCGATTATCAATTACCATACACTCAAGTCATAACACGTTAGTGAACCTATTTATAGCTTATACGATTATCTTTCACGTTCAATTAAATCAACATGTGGAGCTTATCCTCAAATCTGTTATATGAAATATCATGTAGTTCTCATATTTACTTTTCTATGGTCATCTCCGCGTTTATCTGTATCTTCAAATTACCCTTTCATATACACTGATAACAATCAACAACATTGTCTCAAGTAACCTTTACACCGACACGTGCCAGACGTCTATACTCTTGATTTGATTAGGATTAAATAAACAAACATCAATTACCAGGGATTACCAGTTAAACAATCAATATTTTTAAATGGCGAAATCAATCGACACGATGATAGAGATGACTTTTATTAATAATGACATAAAATTTAATACACGAATATATACAACGATAGAGTCATTGGTACAGGTCTTTCAGTGTGTTCTCTATAATCAGCGGATCTCTACCAGAAAGTTCCTTCACTATGTCCTCCATGCTAAAGTTCTTGTATCTGTATTTGACGAAATGAACGCAGTACAGGCCACAATATCTCCATCCTCGGGTTGCACTTGCACTCTGCTGAACTTGTATTGGGGTCCGTTGACGATCAGTACGTTTCTGAAGCGTGGATGATACGTTTCCGGCGCTCTTCCAAACGAATCGAAAAATTCGGGTGGTCCATTGAATGGGAAATGAAACGCCACCACCACCACCACCACCATCACCCACCACCACCACCACCACCCACTACCACTACCACCACCCACCACCACCACCAGACTACGGTGGTAGCGGTGGTGGTGGTGGTGGTGGGTGGTGGTGGTGGGTGGTGGTAGTGGTAGTGGGTGGTGGTGGTGGTGGTGGGTGATGGTGGTGGTGGTGGCGTTTCATTTCCCATTCAATGGACCACCCGAATTTTTCGATTCGTTTGGAAGAGCGCCGGAAACGTATCATTCACGCTTCAGAAACGTACTGATCGTCAACGGACCCCAATACAAGTTCAGCAGAGTGCAAGTGCAACCCGAGGATGGAGATAGTTGTGGCCTGTACTGCGTTCATTTCGTCAAATACAGATACAAGAACTTTAGCATGGAGGACATAGTGAAGGAACTTTCTGGTAGAGATCCGCTGATTATAGAGAACACACTGAAAGACCTGTACCAATGACTCTATCGTTGTATATATTCGTGTATTAAATTTTATGTCATTATTAATAAAAGTCATCTCTATCATCGTGTCGATTGATTTCGCCATTTAAAAATATTGATTGTTTAACTGGTAATCCCTGATAATTGATGTTTGTTTATTTAATCCTAATCAAATCAAGAGTATAGACGTCTGGCACGTGTCGGTGTAAAGGTTACTTGAGACAATGTTGTTGATTGTTATCAGTGTATATGAAAGGGTAATTTGAGGATACAGATAAACGCGGAGATGACCATAGAAAAGTAAATATGAGAACTACATGATATTTCATATAACAGATTTGAGGATAAGCTCCACATGTTGATTTAATTGAACGTGAAAGATAATCGTATAAGCTATAAATAGGTTCACTAACGTGTTATGACTTGAGTGTATGGTAATTGATAATCGGCGCTATGTTTGAAATATTTGTTTCATCAATAAATTAATGGTTTAGATATATTAATTAAACTAATTATTAACAGAAATACCAACGCTTAAAATAAAATTTTATCTGTTTATATACATAGAGACGCAGACAATAATAAAAATAATTGTTTAGAGAATGAATATTGTAAATAGACAATTAAATATGGGAACTACATGATAACAGATTTGCAGATAAGCTCCACACGTGGATTTAATCGAACGTGAAAGATTAATCGTATAGGCTATAAACTAGGTTCACTGACGTGTTATGACCGGATCGATAATCGGCGCTATGTTTGAAATAATTTATCCAATAAAATGTTTTAGATGTTTAATTAAGCAATGGGAATTAATTCCTTAAAATATACGTTATCATCGATTGATATGGAATGACAATTATACGCCGCGCGATGACTCATGGTCGCGCGTCATGGACATTTTAAGTGGGCTTATTAGCAGACACGATGAGTCATTGGAATCGGTTGACCAAATACGGTTTTGCGCGATGATGAAATCTTTGATGACTCACGTACTTCCGGTGACGTCATGAGAAACGTATAAGGTTTTGCGCGATGGTGGAATTTCCGATGACTCACTTCCGGTGACCATATATAGAAAGGAGGCGGGGCTTCCTCCCTTCCTCCCTGGGTTTTTGGGGTGACTAAAACTGATCACACCCTACTACTTGTGTGCAATGTTTCAAAGCAGTCCTTTAATGGGTTAAAGAGGAGAAGATTTTTTAAAATTAAGTAAAATTGATTAAAAAAATGTTCAAGGAGAATAATTCCTAAACGGTTCATCAGACAATCTTGACCCTAAGTCATTTTTGTAGCCCTCATAGAGCAGAACAATTAAGCAATGCTAACTTTTTCTCTAGTTCTAATAATTTTCAAGATTTTGAGGCAAAAATGTCAAAAATAATTAATTTTGAAAATTAAAGGGCAATAACTCCTATAAGGAGTCCTCATACAACTTCAACCCAATGGAGTGTTTCATAGAGCTTTTGATGCAGATGAAGGCATGTCTCTTCAGTTTTCCTGTATCTGTTACACTTTTTTAAATAAAGCCAAAAACTGTATTTTACCCCCCCCCCCCCCTTCATTCTATTTTTAGCCATGGCGGCCATGTTGGTTAATCTGCAGCCATGGTTGGTGCAAACCTGGTTGAGGAACTTTGACGGATGATGTGTACAAAGTTTCAAAGCAGTACTTTCAGTGGTTTCAGAGGAGAAGATTTTTAAAAAATCAATTAAAACCAATTAAAAAAAACAGTTCAAGGGGAATAACTCTTAAACGGTTCATCAGACAATCTTAACCCTAAAGTAATTTTTGTAGCCCTCATAGAGCAGAACAATTAAGCAATGCTAACTTTTTCTCTAGTTCTAATAATTTTCAAGATATTGAGGCAAACATGTCAAAAATAATCAATTTTGACAATTAAAGGGCAATAACTCCTATAAGGGGTCATCATACAACTTTGACCCAATGGAGTGTTTCGTAGAGCTTTTGATGCCGATGAAGGCATATCTCTTCGTTTTTCCTGTATCTGTTACACTTTTTTAAATATAAGCCAAAAACTGTATTTTACCCCCCCCCTTTTCATTCTATTTTTAGCCATGGTGGCCATGTTGGATAATCTGCAGGCATGGTTGGTGCAAACTTGGTTGATGACATTTGACGGATGATGTGTACAAAGTTTCAAAGCAGTACTTTCAGTGGTTTCAGAGGAGAAGATTTTAAAAAATCAATAAAAACCAATTAAAATAAACAGTTCAAGGGGAATCACTCTTAAACGGTTAATCAGACAATCTTGACTCTAAAGCCAATTTTGTAGCCCTCATAGAGCAGAACAATAAAGCAATGCCTACTTTTTCTCTAGTTCTAATAATTTTCAAGATTTTGAGGCAAAAATGATCAATTTCCACAATTAAAGGGCAATAACTCCTACAAGGAGTCGTTATACAACTTTGACCCAATGGAGTGTTTTGTAGAGCTTTTGACGCTGAAGAAGGAAGGTCTCTTTGGTTTTCCTGTATCTGTTATACTTTTTGAACTATAAGCCAAAAACTGTATTTTGACCCCCCTGTTCTATTTTTAGCCATGACGGCCATGTTGGTTGGTCTGAGGCCATGATTTGGGCAAATTTGGTAGAGGACATTTTACTGATGATGTGTGCAAAGTTTCAAAGCAATCCCTTCAGTGGTTTTGGAGGAGAAGATTTTTTTAAGAAAAGTTAACGACGACGACGACGACGACGACGACGACGGACGACGACGGACGCCAAGTGATGGCAATAGCTCACCTGACCCTTCGGGTCAGGTGAGCTAAAAAGGAGATACCCACAAAATCAATCTCTTTCATCCTTTTATGAAAAAAAAATTATTGTAAAATTTCAAAGCAATCTGTAGACCAGAACCAAAGTTATTGTAGAAACAAATAAAAAAGTAGCATTTTTTGCCCTTTTTGGGCCCCTAATTTTTAAACTAGAAAAGGGGGAATAACAAAAATCAATCCCATCCGTCTATTAATGGTAAGGAACAACATTGTAAAAGTTTCAAAGCAATTGGATAACCATCTTCGCTAGCCAAGTGTTACGATCAGGTCCCCCCTCTCTTAAGAGTATCGGATCGTAACCCTTGGCTAGCGAAGATGTTGGATAACTAGAACAAAAGTTATTGTGAGAACACTTAAGTTAACAGACAACGACGCAGACGACAGCATCATACCATTATACACGCCGGGTATTCGGACACACAGAACAGGGTGGAACACAAAAGAACGGGTGAGGTGGATGAAAACATCGTGTTCAGGTAGGTGTGTTATTTTCATTCTGAATGTATTGAAATAGGATTAAAGACAGAAATAATTTTATAACGCCTTTTGTATGTCCCTTAACTACTAGTACACCAAGTATTGTCCGTTTTTACTGGAGAAATAATCCACAGGAACGTCATGAACACGGAAATTACTTCGGAAAAAGTAGATTTCCAACTTTCGTTGATTGTAACTCCTCGCGAAGAGCAAGTTACAAAGTTTTTATGGTCAATATAGATACCCCAATGCATACTTGATTATCTTTAAAAAGTTGAACTTCTAATTCGACGTATTAAGCACAATATTCTTCATTATCCAAACATACTTGGCGGAATTTTGACACAACGGACCGCGGGTGAGGACACTGTGGACCGCGGGTGTGTGCTCCTTAGAGAACACAAGGAACCGGGTGAAAATGCTTATATTTTTTTTAATTTAAACTGCTTCATCCCCTTTCTATTATTGTAATGAGCAACCGTATATTTTCTTTTCAGGAATAGAGGAGGAACCATGTTTATCCTGCAAATCCTTCGATTAGAGCAGCTTAAATTTTGTATATGTTTCACTGCCACTGGCTATGAAACGAGTTTAAGCCACGACCACTTTAAGAACTACTTTTGTGTATTGCAGTAATGTACTTGTTTGACCTTTCTTGCCAAATGTAAACAAATCGGAATGTTGCAATCGCGCAAATACGTGTTTTTGTTTTAATCCATAAATAAATATATTATTTTCATCTGTGTTGGTTTTTTCTCTTCTAAAACAAACACTTTAAACAGGCTAAATTCAAAGTATTATGGCGCAACCCTGCAAATCCAGACCATGAATGTCTATTTTGCAACTATCGGTTCAACTATTCAAATAAGACACTACGAATAAAGCAAAGCTTATTTAAGAAATAGATTATTGCTAGCGGGCTCTATGCGAATTAGAACATGGTCAGACCATATATTTGTCAGCGAGGAATAAAATGAAGAAAAATATAAGATCTGCGTGACCATGTTCTAATTCGCATAGATACCAATAGCAATAATCTATTTCAATTCTAATATGTATAACAAATGATTTAAAATTTCGCAGCGGCTCTAAGAGGACGCTTTCAGTGGTAATTTTGTTTTTGAAACTAATAAGAGATATCCCACAGCAGTATGTTAAAGCAAATAAAATTTACATACACATATATTCTCGTCATTTTATTGAATATACTTACCTTTTAAGCAAAACAAATATTGAGAAATCTTAACAAAATTGCATTGTGTTTGAGCGTATATGACAGAACTTATTTCGTCATAAATGACTCAAAATATAATACTGAAGACCAAATCTGTCATATGTTAGATTTTCTGATCGACAATATATTCGTCATGTTTCGTTGACATGTTTTTCAACAGACTTGGTATTCCAATGGGTTCTAATTGTGCTCCTCTCCTCGCCGACCCGTTTTTTGTACTCTTATGAGGCTGAGTTCCTAGAAGGCCTACTGAAGAAGAAAGAAATGACACTGGCCCAGACCTTTAATTTAACATTCCGCTATATTGCTGATGTTTTGTCCCTCAACAATGCTAAATTTGGTGACTATTTACATTCAATTTACCCTGCGAGCTTGACATTAAAGATACCACCAATACACTAAGGTCAGCCTCTTACTTAGACCTTTTTCTAGAAAAAGACTCAGGAAAACTACAAACTAGACTCTACCGTACAAACGTGATGACTTCAACTTTCTTATTTTCAACTTCCCGTTTATTGATAGCAACATTCCAGCAGCTCCAGCGTATGGTGTGTACATTTCACAACTTATACGTTATTCTAGATCCTGGGATAGGTATTCCGATTTTCTTGACCGATCACTGCTGTTGACTGCTAAACTACTCAAACAAGGGTTTGTTGTACCTAGGTTGGTGTTATCTCTTCAGAAGTTCTATGGTCGCCACCATGACTTAATTTATCGTTATGGGAAATCAGTGTCTCAAATACGATCTGACATTTTCGCTGCGTCATAGTGTTTCCTATTCCTGGATTTGACTTTTCACTAGACATGACAATGAGTAACTCGACGGGTGTCAAATTAGAGGCAGACACTGCTTACTGATCCGGAGCACCTGAGTGCACCCATGGTTTTTATTGGGTTCGGGTTACTCTCTTTCTGTTTTTTGTGGTTTTAGTTTTTGTATTGCGTTTGTGTATATCCGGATTTGTAACTGTCCCTTGACTTTTGGCTCTTGTTGTTCGGTTGGTTTTTTGCTATTTCATAATTCGGATCACCTCGGTTATTTCCCGACCCTTGACGGAAATGGCCGAGAGATGTTCCGATTGCTATTTTCATATGACGTCGGAATTCTAATTGTGACGTCATAGCGGTCCAAAGCGTATGAAGCAAGTCATATTAGAATTGTAGAATAAATAAATAATGACGTCGGCTCCTGGTGCCCCTGTCCTTACTTTTAACGATATTTAGTATTCTGTTCTGGTTTACGGCATGTTTTCAAATACGATATTTGTTTGTGACATCAGGCTATCACATGATTACGCGCCGAAAATTTCAAGTCAAAAATCACTTTTAATGCTTTTCATTAGTATAAAAGGATTTTCTGGTTGCAGAATAAAAACAATATTCGTACATTGTCGGAAAAAATAAAGTTTATTTGTACTCGCCGCGAAACAGGAAGATTGGGCATAGCCTCGCCATTATACTCCGTTTCTGAGCCTTGTCCTTATATTGGGTTTATGTCAAATAAATCCACTAATATTATATATACAGACAACTTATATTGCACGAACCAATGAGAAACAAAAAAAGATATCAAACTAAAATACACGAAGGAGTCGTTCCATCTAAACTAAAATAAAGTGGATAAACTGTTCAGGACGGTCTTACATACACCCTGTTCTGTGTGTGCAACACCCGCGCTCTAAGTGTTCGAGTCAAAAAAGTTGCCTGAACAAAACTATTTATAAAAATAATAATTTGACAAAACACATACTGTAAACTAATTAATATTCGCGTAAGCAAATTTTCGCGGTTTGTATTCAATGGACTGATTCGCGGATACAAACTTTCGCGAAATTGATATTAAAAATCAATATTCGCTGATCTACTGATCCTTGGCACAAAATGGGCACAAAATAAATAATAAATATTTGAGTTGTCATTCTGGTGTCTTCTGTTTTATTTTTTGTCTGTCGATTTTTATAGCTGACTGATTCAGGTGAACATAAAACTCAAGTACATGTAGTTTAGTTGAGTTTACTAAATATATTTAATTTTTGAAAACAAATAAATTAAAGCAAATCATCTAAACATGTGATTGCGTTATACATTGAATAGAATAATTTTGAAGCCGACAATTTTAATGAACCGTTTTTTTCCTTCATGCCCTGTCATGCTTGTATGTGTACATAGTTGTTCATCACCAGGGTGATTGCTGCTTTAATAACGGCTGATAAGTAGTTTGATCTTGTGTCATTCTACATAATTAAATAATTAATTCGTCCTTTCAAGTGTCAAACAGATGTCAATAACAGGACTCAGGCGATAAAAGACAAATAATCAGATTTTAATTAAAACGTAAGAAAGTTGTCATTGTGAAATCATAGTTTAGTTATTCCAAATAAGGTTTTTCACACAAATTTTGTATTTTACACGACGTTAGTAGTGTAACCATTCCTCGTCATTCTTTTTCCCAAACCTTTTCGCTGATATAAACTTTCGCGTTTGTTACCTCCTCGCAAGATCCGCGAAAGTTTTAACCACGCGAAATTTTATTGGTTTACAGTATATTAACTACAGAGAATATGTCGATGTAACCACCGTAATATACTAGTATGAGATTAACTTAGTATACGTAAGTGCACATAAAATGTATTCTATAACAAAGATATAGGACTAACATGACTTAAACTGCTGTTCTACAATATTTGGACACAGAAAACTAAATAAAGCAGTGATTAGACACTTCTTTAATACCAGGTCATTGCTAGTTAACGCCATGTTCTGTGTGTCCAACACCCGCGTTCTTAGTGGTCTTCATCTCGAATCACCCGCGGTCCGTTGTGTCAAAATTTCGCTAACTATGTTTGGATAATAAAGAATACTGTGCTTAATACGTCGAGTTAGAAGTTCAACTTTTCACAGATAATCAAGTATGCATTGGGGTATCTATATTGAACAAAAAGACTTTGTAACTTGCATTTCGCGAGAAGTTACAATCAACGAAAGTTGTAAGTCTACTTTTTCCGAAGTAATTTCCGTGTTCATGACGTTCCTGTGGATTATTTCTCCAGTAAAAACAGACAATACTTGGTGCACTAGTAATTCAGGGACATACAAAAGGCTGCATTAACTTATTTCTGTCTTTAATCCTATTTCAATACGTTCAGAATGAAAATAACACACCTACCTGAACACGATGTTTTCATCCACCTCACCCGTTCTTTTGTGTTCCACCCTGTTCTGTGTGTCCGAATACCCGGCGTGTTATACGTCCGCAATTTTTTTGCGGCATAAACCAGTTAACATTTTTGGACATTTTTTTTTAATTATTTAAAGTAAAAGAAAGATACAGGACAATGCAATTGAGACCTGTATTTAAAAAATTGACAGGAATTTAACAGATTCGTATATACTTCCCTCATCAAGTCGGTGTGCAATCTTTGTCCCAAATTATTAACATTCATGACATTTGTACCGTTTGTTAAATCTGCAATCGCAATTGAGATAAAGGACGGGTTATTGTTTGTTTTAAAAATATTCGAAATTCTTAATACATTGATTTATGTGTTATTTTTATTTTGCAAAGATGTACATGTGAAAATCGTGTTTACTGTTATTCATCATGATGATCTGCAGCAGCACAGGCAGCCATGGAATATTAACGGTTTACATCACGAAAATTGTTTAATACACCATTAAAAACAGTAGCAAGAAATTTATTATTGTTGGACATATTTACAGTGCGTTAATTATATAATTAAATTCAGATGAGAGCAGATTTAATGTGCATTTATGATTGTAGTACGAAATAGTACGAAATATTTATTTGTTCAACACATTTACAATAAATGGTTATGACACATAATCACGTGCACATAATGTAATGAATACAACAATATGATCGTTCACCTAGCCAGCTTGATCGCGTAAGAATATATGAACAGAATTATATTTTTATTCAAATGCAAAGAACAAAATTATTACATTTCGCAATACAAAACATACTGTTTTTGACCTGAAAAATAATCAAAACAATATTACAGATAGAAAGTACTTACTTCGGTAAATGCAAACATCGAACTATATTATCGCGCAATAGCTCAGTAAACCGTACCTGAAATTAGTTATAACCCCACGTGGGTTTATTCACGTTTCTCCAACATTGTCACTTGGACTAAAACAACAACCAATTAAGACAGGGGATTAAGAGGCGTTCAAAGGGAGAGGTTAAGGATTATCCAACAGATAATATTAAATACAGATTTTAGATAAAATGATCGATGATTAAATTTTTGCTCTTTTTTATTATTATGTTTTTTATTAGTTTCATCATCATTATTATTGTGATTTTTTTTTAAATTTTATAATATTGTATGCATAGCAATACTATAGTATGGCTAGCACTTACGTGCACGTTATCCCATTTAAATTGCATGGGATAACTAGCGATCGCTTTATGAAACGGCACCCAGGACTGAGATATTCCTGCTTGTACATTGAGTCGGTTGTCAATGTTTTTCTATTTCTTTTGCTCTGGTCTGATGCCACCTGAGTCTGGTTTGCCTCTGTATTTGTCTGCGACTTATTTCGAATTTGTATCAGCTGAAAAATATTGTGGTGAGCGTGCATGCCAGTTTCTTTGGCTTTTTTTGCGCTATCCTTAGATGTGGTTGGTGATACGTGGTCCTTCAGTTGTGGAGTGGTTCTATTGGGTGTTTTTTTGTTCGCCGTCTTCGTCTGCTTGTAATAATCGTCGTCAAGCTGTATACTTCCGTGGTTATACTTTTTAATATTGATTTGAATGTAATATATTCATTTTTAATCATTTCGTAATAGTAGACAAAACATTAATGTTTTTTTATATTTCTGTAGATGATTTTTTCCTTTTATGTAAACGAAATGCAAAATATTGAGTTAAGACACAAAACTTATAACCTGTTGAAGTTTATTAAACAGGTATGTGTTACAGGTAAATATCACCATGATAATCCTTCAGATGCCCCTTAATCCCCACACTTAATTGGGTGTTGTTTTAATTAATTATCAAATGTTGGAGAAACGTGAACACACCCCCACGTGTGATACAATGCAATGATTTGAGTTATGAAAATAACATTGTAATCAAAATGTGACCGACTTTTGCTGACTCATAATTAACTAAAAATTGAATTGCAAAATACCACATTAATCTCAAAATATATACTATATATTATGCTTTAGTAATAACACCGGTAAAACTCTAATCATTATTTTTTTTAATTATAATTTAAAAGCAGTAAAGTAATCCAACCTCCGCAGCAAATCATGAAACGTTTTCGAACTCATATCATATGACGGACCGGCTTAGTGCCGGCCCGTAATGATTTACCTGTAACATTTTCATGTCCAGGTACAACTGCCGTTTCAAGACGTGCAAAATTATCCACGGAATTTTATTTTATATATAAAAAAATAATTATATAAATATATCTTTTATTACATTATTATTATTATTATTATTATTATTATTATTATTATTTAGGTAAATTATATCTGAGTTAAATAAAGACAGGTTAAATTTTGTGTCTAAAAATACTTGTTTTAAAACCATTAAGACGTATTTGGTAATCTTATGTTATCAGCCGGTCATTAGTCATTGCCACAGTTTATATATTCTTCAAAGAGCTAAGACAGAAAAACATATTTTCAAACTGGATTATTTATCATATTTACTGGATAATTACATTTATCACGTCACAAATGCAGTCACGTGATAAAATACTGTCAATATGGCGTCCCCCATACACAAAATTTTACCACCTTTAATCCACTCTAGAAGGTGTGTAAACACTAATCCAATTTTTTAAGATTTTCTAATAAATTTGTTATTTTTTTAATTAGAGCAGCTCTTTTACCTTAAGTGCAACTTGACCGACATCTTATATATCCAGAATCGTACGTGAAATGCCTATGTTCTCTCAAAATTTCATGACCTCTTTAAAACCTTCCAAGAGAAAACCAGCTTCCGGGTAAACCCCACTCTAAAAATAGCTCTTTCTTTTCAGAAAATCTTGGTTTATAGGTCATGTAGTGCATGTGACATAAAACATACTAAACACCATTAGAACAGAGCAAGTTAGGACTCAAAATTTTTCTAATATATTCACCTTTTAGAAAAACTTTCATTCATAAAAATCCAGTTAGTAGTTTTTAATATACACTAAGATAAACAGGACTATTTTGTTTTTAAGTACTATTTTCTTATATGTTCCAAATTTGATTGGTCCCCTTTAGTGTCTTGACACCAGAAGCGTAACAGTAAAGAATACAATAAAAAATCAAAAGGCAATTATATTTCTTTTTATTTGAATAATAATATATCAAATTTTCATTTTTTCGCGAAGTTTCCCTTTAAAATTTGACGAGGCAGTTATAATGTTTAAATAGATGTTGGAAGTGAAATTTAATTTTATTTCACTAAAATGACAATAAAAAGAGTAAAGTGGCACTCTAAGAACAGATGAAGGAAGTTATTATTTACAATAACAATTATGATTCTTATTGATTTTTCTACCAAGTTACATGTATATTACAAATGGATTGCAATTGAACCATTTCAATTACAGTTACCTAAATTTATACCCAAAACCACCTATAAATGACTATTTTCATTGTACAGAATATGTAATACTCAATGCATATCCAAGAAGTGTTTTACCAGGGGCCCATCTGTTGTTTATACATATTTTATTCCATGGGTAATACTGTAGCAATCTTCTCTTCACTTGACTTCCAGGAACAAACAAACATAAATTACATGAATCTTTACCATATAACTGTCCAAGTTTAGTTAACCTGCAGTGAATAAACATTATTAACCAGCTACTATGTTTATACTATTGTTCCTTCCTTAAAATGGGGACTGAAACACTAACACAGAGTACCATGGCATTTTATTACATTTTATGGTAAAACTGAACATAATTTCTAGTTGTTTTAACATTTCACTGAAAGCATGAATAAATACCGATTGTTACAGTGTTCATGCTGAATTTTCATCCTTTATCACTGATATCTTTGATCCAGTACTCAAACAAGGTGATCATGAGATCACACACATCTGGAAAAAAATGTTGTAAGTGTATTTGGTTAAGTATGCAGCAAAATCAATGATGTACACATGCTCAATAATTTATACATGTATTTAATGGCAATAGGGTGATTTTAAATAAAGGACAAGGTAGGGTAAGGGCCATTTTTGGCCCCCTCTTGAAAATAACTCATCTTTGCAGTAATTTGAGCATACAGACATAGCATTAAAAATATGGTCTTATTTTGGTGCTATCATGCGCATGCGCGATACACTTCACGTGCTTCCATGCTTGGCAATTTTATAGGATATTTTCGATTCAGCTTAAATTTGAAGATGGTTTCAGTAAATTAACTTCTGTTCTGCTCATCAAATATTCACCAAATGTTAACACAAGATGTATAGATACCTGTTACAGGCAAGTTCTAGTTTAAATAAATATAGAAAAACTTTATCTCGCAAAAAGAATGCTTTTCTCATGCAAAATCTTTGCTTTTGAGAATTACAAGCTTTTAAACCAAAACTTGGTAATCACTATTTCTTCGTCAAATTTTATCACAATATACAAATTGATAGAAGATACAGACAGAAGGTGATTTTAAATAAGGGCTGTCTGGGTTAAAAGTTTTTTTTTCTGTTGATAAAAACTGTTAAACAAGTAATAAAAATATAGATTTGTCAGAATTACCTCCCTTGTTAAGATTGAATTTTCATTATGTTTGCCTATACCGAACTCGTTATATCGAAAACTTTGTGTTTAAACAAAAATAATAAGGAGATTTGATATTAAGGTTATAAGTCTGTCGTAGTATTTAATAATTTTATTGAAATTATGAGTTAATAATGAAAGATATTAATGTTAATTTTACCATCAGGGCAATATCTATTCTGAGATTTCCAAAAAAACAGAGGATGGTGTTCTGCATCCCATCAAGTCAAACAAATTATTTTTGTGTGACCTTATTGGTAAGACAAACTGTTAAACAATTATATAATAGCGAACAAAATATCTATTTTTGCAAAAACCAATATTTAAATCTAATTTGTATTAAGTAAATCCTGTAGCTAATTAACTTGAAATACGACCGCCACAGTAGCAGTACAAAGTACTGAAATTATTGTATCTTTTTTGCATGGTTAGGAGAAAATTATACAGATCCAAAGCGTTGTGTTTAATTAAAAAGTATTAAATATTCACATATGTATTACGATAGTTTATGCTATCCATAAAAGATTATCTCACGTGGTTTCCTTGATGTTAACTGCCAAAAAAACCAAGCACGAGTAAAAAAATGCTAACGTTTAACTTAACGGGCAAATAATTATACAGTATAAAGTAGAAAATAAAAAATAATTTTTTTTTCATTTATGACACAAATATCCCTCGTTATCATGTAAATTATTATTTTATCACATGTTATGATATTTATTTAGGGACCGGTCAATATTCTTTGGGGTGGTGGGACCGGTGCAAAATGCAATAGGGAACATACTTTTTTATGCTGCCATATATATGGGACTCCAAATTTTGTTATTTTCAGCACTGATACTGATAGGACAGCTAGTTTTTTTTCATAACAATATCATCAATGAAAAAACTACTTTTTTCTGACGTTTTAATTCAAAACCAACATACTGTAATCGCACAACTTGTTTAACAAACATAAATACTGAATTGTAACCATAAAATTATTCACTAGATAGGACACAAATTTTTATAACCCTTATGATGTAGGACGGCAACTTTTTGTATTTTAGGGAGATAGGACATAGCCCTTTTTACACCTGATAATTTGAAATGCACCGGTCCCAACCCTTCAATTAATATTGACCGGTCCCTTATCTACTTTTACACATCGTCGGAAACCCACGTCCGGTCGCGTTCTCGCTGTGCTACCACTTGCCGGTCGCGTTCTCGCTTTGCTACCACCACCGCCAAGTGGTAGCAAAGCGAGAACGCGACCGGACGTGGGTTTCCGACGATGACTTTTACAAGGTTAAAGAATATGCTCGCGCTGACATTCGATGTTGTTACACCAATATATGTTTAAAACGTTTCCTGTTAATAAAAGCAAGCAAAATAGAAAATAAACATAGACCATCGGGATTCGAACCATCGATTCGCGGTGTATAATATTCACAAGCTACGGGTTAAGCAAAAACACCACATACACACAGACATTTTCATTCAAAAGCAACTTATTTATGCGTCATACAAGGCCGTAAACAAAAGGGGTGCATTGATTGCACGTGTACTCCTAGTCCGAGAATCCTCTGCTGCCTACAGCACTGTCATTTTGCAGACGTTATATATTTGTTAATAGATTAGTAGTTTTTATAACATCTTTAATTATTGCGTATAAAAAATAATGGTGTAAATTAACATTTATTGAGACATATCGAGATGTGATCGCTGAAGATGTTTTACTTCAATAAAAATGACTTCTAGAACAGTCTTATCAGTTTGTTGTTCGAGTGAATACAAACGAAACAAAATTAAATTCTTTTAAATTCTTTACGTTTACTTCGTCGGAACGTGTGTTTCGCGCATGTCATACGTTTCGTCACTTTCGGTATTAGTTTAGACATAATTTTTCAACCTTTACGTACGAATTGTGTTCTTTAAATGTTGCAACTTTGTTTAAAAGTAAAGATAATACATTTGCATACAATATAACATCAAATTTTCAATTCATTTGGAAAATATTTCTTTTTCCTGTATTCCAATTATGGTTCCATGTTAATTTAGTCACATAATACAAAGGCAGCCATGTTACAGCAGGTTTTACATTTTTATAACCATTTTTATAACATAAATCTAATTAAATTATTGCATACTGTCAATGTAATTCTATAAATGTTTTTACATTTGTGTCGTATACAATGGATAGATATGATCACCATACTGAATTTCCTGAACTCTTTCTGTATTTGAAATTGACACAAAGAATTGGAAGCAGATATTCAGAATTTCATCCAATCAGAAAACATTTATTGGTGACCTAGCCCAAGTTTAATATCTGATGTACAAGCAAATTTTGTAAAAGAATTTTCCAGAAACACACATTTCAATGCTGGTTTAATCTTCATCTAACATGTTTTGAAAAGATTTATATGCAGTAATAGCTAGGAAACTAAACAGTGATGGAAGGATAAATGAGGAATGCAGTGTTAGAGAACTTGTTGAATTGAAAAAATAAAATATTAAATTACTGTCATCAAGTAACCATTACAATTGAAAAATATTTGTTCAACAAATTAATAAATGATTTAAACTAAAGGATATAGCTAACCTGTTTAACAGATGACAACAAAACAAGAATTTGTACATGATGGCCATCTTGGAGGTACATGAATGGTTGGGGCAACATATAAGGACATTTTAATAGGTCTTACCATGGGTTATCCATATATAATGACATTTTATTTGGCTAGCAGTTTAAAACTTAAAAAAATATTTCAGTCAATCAAAACTAGAATAAATCATAGTGGCCATACTAAAGTCTGATCAGCACAAATGAGGAAAGTATGTAACAAAACTCCTATAATGCAATCCTACAAAGTTACAATACATTTAGCTTTATATAAGAATATGTTTTGAATTTCAGCCAATCAGAAACAATCATTACTTTTGACCTTGTAAGGCAAAACATGAGGGATACTAGTATTTGTTATGACCAGATCTCTCATACTTCAATTCTGAGTATTTACAAAAGATTGTTTTTGTGAGAGAAGTATTCAAATATTTAAGCCAAGTCTTGATTCCAATTGGCTAAAACAGAAATCGCTGTAAATGATTTCTTGTATTTTAACACCAAGAAGTACACATACTTTATATGGATTTGCATTTCTACCAACATTTTTTCACATAATCTTTACCATATGTTTCTGTGGTAAACTAAATCCTGTGATAGTTTACTAAAGTCAGAATCACTACTCTATTGTTGGAACATCTGGAAGTCATACTTAGACTCACCAACCTAGTGTTGGCACACCTGGAAGTCAGACTTAGACTCACCACCCTAGTGTTGGCACACCTGGAAGTCAGACTTAGACTCACCACCCTAGTGGTGGCACACCTGGAAGTCAGACTTAGACTCACCACCCCAGTGCTGACACACCTGGAAGTCAGACTTAGACTCACCACCCTAGTGGTGGCACACCTGGAAGTCAGACTTAGACTCACCACCCTAGTGCTGACACACCTGGAAGTCAGACTTAGACTCACCACCCCAGTGCTGACACACCTGGAAGTCAGACTCAGACTCACCACCCTAGTGGTGGCACACCTGGAAGTCAGACTTATACTCACCACCCCAGTGCTGACACACCTGGAAGTCAGACTTAGACTCACCACCCTAGTGGTGGCACACCTGGAAATCAGACTTAGACTCACCACCCTAGTGTTGGCACACCTGGAAGTCAGACTTAGACTCACCACCCCAGTGCTGACACACCTGGAAGTCAGACTTATACTCACCACCCTATTGTTGGCACACCTCGAAGTCAAACTTTGACTCACCACCCTAGTGCTGGCACACCTACAAGTCAGACTTAGACTCACCTCCTTATTGTTGGCACACCTAGAAGTCAGACTTAGACTCACCACCCTAGTGCTGACACACCTGGAAGTCAGACTTAGACTCACCACCCTATTGTTGGCACACCTGGAAGTCAAACTTAGACTCACCACCCTAGACTTGGCACACCTGAAGGTCAGACTTAAACCACCATAGCTTGCACACATGGACCTCGTACTTAGACTCCCTGAGATCAACAATAAATAATTAACTAGATATCAGTGAGATGGTACCCATCTCTGTGGGCCCCCTGGCCTTAAGGTCAAAGGTCATCAACTATGGTATGCGACACATCGCCTTGATACTATCTACCCACATTCCAAATATCAAAAGCCTACCTCGAAAGATAAAAATGTTACAGCCCGGACATGAATTTGTCATTCAGAATGCAATAATGTGACCTTAGGTCAAAGTTCACGGTCAAAGGTCAACAATAATGGTATGCGACACATCACCTTGATATAATCTACCTACATTCCAAAAATCAAAAGTCTACCTCAAAAGATAAAAAAAGTTACAGCCTGGACATGAATGTGTCATTCAGAAAGCAATAATGAGACCTTAAGGTCAAAGTTCAAGGTCAAAGGTGATCAACCACGGTATGTGACACATTGCTTTGATATTATCTACTCACATTAAAAATATCAACAGCCAACCTCAAAAGATAAAAAGTTACAGCCCTGACATGATTAGTTTCGGACAGACCGACAGACTGATCACTATAGGGCGTACTCCACAAAGTGGCGGGGCCATAATTACAAAGACCAAGCATCAAGTAGCTCAGTAGATAAATAACTGCACAGACCAAGCATCAAGTGGCTCAGTAGATAAATAACTGCACAGACCAAGCATCAAGTGGCTCAGTAGATAAATAAATACACAGACCAAGCATCAAGTGACTCACTATGACTAACTAAATAACTACACAGACCAGACATCAAGTGGCTCAGTAGATAAATAAATGCACAGACCAAGCATCAATTGGCTCAGTAGATAAATAGTTACAGTGACCAAGCATCAAGTGGATCAGAAGATAAATAACTACACAGACCAAGCATCAAGTGGCTCAGAAGATAAATAACTACACTGACCAAGCATCAAGTGGCTCAGTAGATAAATAAATGCACAGACCAAGCATCAAGTGGCTCAGTAGATAAATAAATGCACAGACCAAGCATCAAGTGGCTCAGTAGATAAATAAATGCACAGACCAAGCATCAAGTGGCTCAGTAGATAAATATATGCACAGACCAAGCATCAAGTGGCTCACTAACTAAATAACTACACAGACCAAGCATCAAGTGGCTCAGTAGATAAATAACTACACTGACCAAGCATCAAGTGGCTCAGTAGATAAATAACTACACGGACCAAGCATCAAGTGCCTCAGTAGATAAATAACTGCACAGACCAAGGATCAAGTGGCTCAATAGATAAATAACTACACAGACCAAGCATCAAGTGGCTCAGTAGATAAATAAATGCACAGACCAAGCATCAAGTGGCTCAGTAAATAAATAACTACACAGACCAAGCATCAAGTGGCTCAGAAGATAAATAACTACACTGACCAAGCATCAAGTGGCTCAGTAGGTAAATAACTACACTGACCAAGCATCAAGTGGCTCAGTAGATAAATAAATGCACAGACCAAGCATCAAGTGGCTCAGTAAATAAATAACTACACAGACCAAGCATCAAGTGCCTCAGTAGATAAATAACTGCACAGACCAAGCATCAAGTGCCTCAGTAGATAAATAAATGCACAGACCAAGCATCAAGTGCCTCAGTAGATAAATAACTGCACATACCAAGGATCAAGTGGCTCAATAGATAAATAACTACACAGACCAAGCATCAAGTGGCTCAGTAGATAAATAAATGCACAGACCAAGCATCAAGTGGCTCAGTAAATAAATAACTACACAGACCAAGCATCAAGTGGCTCAGTAGATAAATAACTGCACAGACCAAGGATCAAGTGGCTCAGTAGATAAATAACTACACAGACCAAGCATCAATTGGCTCAGTAGATAAATAACTGCACAGACCAAGCATCAAGTGCCTCAGTAGATAAATAAATGCACAGACCAAGCATCAAGTGGCTCAGTAAATAAATAACTACACAGACCAAGCATCAAGTGGCTCAGTAGATAAATAACTGCACAGACCAAGGATCAAGTGGCTCAGTAGATAAATAACTGCACAGACCAAGGATCAAGTGTCTCAGTAGATAAATAACTGCACAGACCAGGCATCAAGTGGCTCAATTGTGGTTTTGACAAAAATAAGTCAGACGGGAACCAGCTTAGGCTGTTTTGATTATTCCCCTTTGACAAAAAATGTCACGTAAAATATTTCAAGACAATTCCTGACGCAAATGTCAATTAAATTGTTCTATCTATTCCCGATCTGGATTATAATTAAGCCACTTCACCAAATATCCTACACGCGCGAAATATTGCCAATAACATTTTTAAGGGACAAAACTTGAAATGTAACTGCAAAATGCGTCTAAGCGTTCGTTGGTCGGTGCATCGTACTATACTTGTTACGTTCGCCAACTAGGCGATCTATACACAGGCATTTGGTCGCCCAACAAAAATTCTACTCGCATTGGTGACTGGGCGACTGTTAAGTTTCATCCCTGACTACACAGACCAAGCATTAAGTGTCTCAGTAAATAAATAACTACACTGACCAAGAATCAAGTGGCTCAGTAGATAAATAAATGCACAGACCAAGCATCAAGTGGCTCAGTAGATAAATAAATGCACAGACCAAGCATCAAGTGGCTCACTAACTAAATAACTACACTGACCAAGCATTAAGTGGCACAGTAGATAAATAACTACACGGACCAAGCATTAAGTGGCTCAGAAGATAAATAGCTGCACTGACCAAACATCAAGTGGCTCAGTAGATAAATAACTACACAGACCAAGCATCAAGTGGCTCAGTAGATAAATAACTGCACACTCAAAGATCAAGTGTCTCAGTAAATAAATAACTGCACAGACCAAGCATCAATTGGCTCAGTAGATAAACAACTGCACAGACCAAGCATCTATTGGCTCAGTAAAAAAATAATTACACTGACCAAGCATCAAGTGGCTCAGTAGATAAATAACTGCACAGACCAAGCATTAAGTGGCACAGTAGATAAATAACTACACAGACCAAGCATCAATTGGCTCAGTAGATAAATAACTCCACAGACCAAGCATCTATTGGCTCAGTAAAAAAATAATTACACTGACCAAGCATCAAGTGGCTCAGAAAGATAAATAACTACACTGACCAAGCATTAAGTGGCACAGTAGATAAATAACTACACGGACCAAGCATCAAGTGGCTCAGTAGATAAATAACTGCTCAGACCAAGCATCAAGTGGCTCAGTAGATAAATAACTCCACACTCAAAGATCAAGTGTCTCAGTAAATAAATAACTGCACAGACCAGGCATCAAGTGGCTCAGTAGATAAATAACTACACGGACCAAGCATCAAGTGGCTCAGTAGATAAATAACTGCACAGACCAAGCATCAAGTGGCTCAGTAGATAAATAACTGCTCAGACCAAGCATCAAGTGGCTCAGTAGATAAATAACTACACAGACCAGGCATCAAGTGGCTCAGTAGATAAATAACTGCACAGACCAAGCATCTATTGGCTCAGTAAAAAAATAATTACACTGACCAAGCATCAAGTGGCTCAGAAAGATAAATAACTACACTGACCAAGCATCAAGTGGCTCAGTAGATAAATAAATGCACAGACCAAGCATCAATTCGCTCAGTAGATAAACAACTGCACAGACCAAGCATCTATTGGCTCAGTAAAAAAATAATTACACTGACCAAGCATCAAGTGGCTCAGTAGATAAATAACTGCACAGACCAAGCATTAAGTGGCACAGTAGATAAATAACTACACAGACCAAGCATCAATTGGCTCAGTAGATAAATAACTGCACAGACCAAGCATCTATTGGCTCAGTAAAAAAATAATTACACTGACCAAGCATCAAGTGGCTCAGTAGATAAATAACTGCACAGACCAAGCATTAAGTGGCACAGTAGATAAATAACTACACAGACCAAGCATCAATTGGCTCAGTAGATAAATAAATGCACAGACCAAGCATCAAGTGGCTCAGTAAATAAATAACTGCACAGACCAGGCATCAAGTGGCTTAGTAGATAAATAACTACACAGACCAAGCATCAAGTGGCTCAGTAGATAAATAAATGCACAGACCAACCATCAATTGGCTCAGTAAATAAATAACTACACAGACCAAGCATCATGTGGCTCAGTAGATAAATAAATGCACAGACCAAGCATCAAGTGGCTCAGTAAATAAATAACTACACAGACCAAGCATCAAGTGGCTCAGTAAATAAATAACTGCACAGACCAAGCATTAAGTGGCACAGTAGATAAATAACTACACGGACCAAGCATCAAGTGGCTCAGTAGATAAATAACTAAACAGACCAAGCATCAAGTGGCTCAGTAAATAAATAACTACACAGACCAAGCATCAAGTGGCTCAGTAGATAAATAACTACACAGACCAGGCATCAAGTGGCTCATTAGATAAATAACTGCACAGACCAAGCATCTATTGGCTCAGTAAAAAAATAATTACACTGACCAAGCATCAAGTGGCTCAGAAAGATAAATAACTACACTGACCAAGCATCAAGTGGCTCAGTAGATAAATAACTACACGGACCAAGCATCAAGTGGCTCAGTAGATAAATAACTGCTCAGACCAAGCATCAAGTGGCTCAGTAGATAAATAACTCCACACTCAAAGATCAAGTGTCTCAGTAAATAAATAACTGCACAGACCAGGCATCAAGTGGCTCAGTAGATAAATAACTACACGGACCAAGCATCAAGTGGCTCAGTAGATAAATAACTGCACAGACCAAGCATCAAGTGGCTCAGTAGATAAATAACTGCTCAGACCAAGCATCAAGTGGCTCAGTAGATAAATAACTACACAGACCAGGCATCAAGTGGCTCAGTAGATAAATAACTGCACAGACCAAGCATCTATTGGCTCAGTAAAAAAATAATTACACTGACCAAGCATCAAGTGGCTCAGAAAGATAAATAACTACACTGACCAAGCATCAAGTGGCTCAGTAGATAAATAAATGCACAGACCAAGCATCAATTCGCTCAGTAGATAAACAACTGCACAGACCAAGCATCTATTGGCTCAGTAAAAAAATAATTACACTGACCAAGCATCAAGTGGCTCAGTAGATAAATAACTGCACAGACCAAGCATTAAGTGGCACAGTAGATAAATAACTACACAGACCAAGCATCAATTGGCTCAGTAAATAAATAACTGCACAGACCAAGCATCTATTGGCTCAGTAAAAAAATAATTACACTGACCAAGCATCAAGTGGCTCAGTAGATAAATAACTGCACAGACCAAGCATTAAGTGGCACAGTAGATAAATAACTACACAGACCAAGCATCAATTGGCTCAGTAGATAAATAAATGCACAGACCAAGCATCAAGTGGCTCAGTAAATAAATAACTGCACAGACCAGGCATCAAGTGGCTTAGTAGATAAATAACTACACAGACCAAGCATCAAGTGGCTCAGTAGATAAATAAATGCACAGACCAACCATCAATTGGCTCAGTAAATAAATAACTACACAGACCAAGCATCATGTGGCTCAGTAGATAAATAAATGCACAGACCAAGCATCAAGTGGCTCAGTAAATAAATAACTACACAGACCAAGCATCAAGTGGCTCAGTAAATAAATAACTGCACAGACCAAGCATTAAGTGGCACAGTAGATAAATAACTACACGGACCAAGCATCAAGTGGCTCAGTAGATAAATAACTAAACAGACCAAGCATCAAGTGGCTCAGTAAATAAATAACTACACAGACCAAGCATCAAGTGGCTCAGTAGATAAATAACTACACAGACCAAGCATCAAGTGGCTCAGTAGATAAATAAATGCACAGACCAAGCATCAAGTGGCTCGGTAAATAAATAACTACACAGACCAAGCATCAAGTGGCTCAGTAGATAAATAACTGCACAGACCAAGCATTAAGTGGCACAGTAGATAAATAACTACTCAGACCAAGCATCAAGTGGCTCAGTAGATAAATAAATGCATAGACCAAGCATCAAGTGGCTCAGTAAATAAATAACTACACAGACCAAGCATCAAGTGGCTCAGTAGATAAATAAATGCACAGACCAAGCATCAAGTGGCTCAGTAAATAAATAACTACATGGACCAAGCATCAAGTGGCTCAGTAGATAAATAACTGCACAGACCAAGCATTAAGTGGCACAGTAGATAAATACAAAAATGTAACTACACAGACCAAGCATCAAGTGGCTCAGTAGATAAATAACTGCACAGACCAAGCATTAAGTGGCACAGTAGATAAATAACTACACAGACCAAGCATCAAGTGGCTCAGTAGATAAATAAATGCACAGACCAAGCATCAAGTGGCTCAGTAAATAAATAACTACACAGACCAAGCATCAAGTGGCTCAGTAGATAAATAACTACACAGACCAAGCATCAAGTGGCTCAGTAGATAAATAAATGCACAGACCAAGCATCAAGTGGCTCAGTAGATAAATAACTGCACAGACCAAGCATCAAGTGGCTCAGTAGATAAATAACTACACAGACCAAGCATCTATTGGCTCAGTAGATAAATAACTACACAGACCAAGCATCAAGTGGCTCAGTAGATAAATAAATGCACAGACCAAGCATCAAGTGGATCAGTAAATAAATAACTGCACAGACCAAGCATCAAGTGGCTCAGTAGATAAATAAATGCACAGACCAAGCATCAAGTGGCTCAGTAAATAAATAACTACACAGACCAAGCATCAAGTGGCTCAGTAAATAAATAACTGCACAGACCAAGCATTAAGTGGCACAGTAGATAAATGACTACACGGACCAAGCATCAAGTGGCTCAGTAGATAAATACCTAAACAGACCAAGCATCAAGTGGCTCAGTAAATAAATAACTACACAGACCAAGCATCAAGTGGCTCAGTAGATAAATAACTACACAGACCAAGCATCAAGTGGCTCAGTAGATACATAACTACACAGACCAAGCATCAAGTGGCTCAGTAGATATATAAATGCACAGACCAAGCATCAATTGGCTCAGAAAATAAATAACCACACAGACCAAGCATCAAGTGGCTCAGTAAATAAATAACTACACAGAATAAGCATCAAGTGGCTCAGTAAATAAATAACTGCACAGACCAAGCATTAAGTGGCACAGTAGATAAATGACTACACGGACCAAGCATCAAGTGGCTCAGTAGATAAATACCTAAACAGACCAAGCATCAAGTGGCTCAGTAAATAAATAACTACACAGACCAAGCATCAAGTGGCTCAGTAGATAAATAACTACACAGACCAAGCATCAAGTGGCTCAGTAGATACATAACTACACAGACCAAGCATCAAGTGGCTCAGTAGATATATAAATGCACAGACCAAGCATCAAGTGGCTCAGTAAATAAATAACTACATGGACCAAGCATCAAGTGGCTCAGTAGATAAATAACTGCACAGACCAAGCATTAAGTGGCACAGTAGATAAATACAAAAATGTAACTACACAGACCAAGCATCAAGTGGCTCAGTAGATAAATAACTGCACAGACCAAGCATTAAGTGGCACAGTAGATAAATAACTACACAGACCAAGCATCAAGTGGCTCAGTAGATAAATAAATGCACAGACCAAGCATCAAGTGGCTCAGTAAATAAATAACTACACAGACCAAGCATCAAGTGGCTCAGTAGATAAATAACTACACAGACCAAGCATCAAGTGGCTCAGTAGATAAATAACTACAAAGACCAAGCATCAAGTGGCTCAGTAGATAAATAAATGCACAGACCAAGCATCAAGTGGCTCAGTAAATAAATAACTACACAGACCAAGCATCAAGTGGCTCAGTAAATAAATAACTGCACAGACCAAGCATTAAGTGGCACAGTAGATAAATGACTACACGGACCAAGCATCAAGTGGCTCAGTAGATAAATAAATGCACAGACCAAGCATCAAGTGGCTCAGTAAATAAATAACTACACAGACCAAGCATCAAGTGGCTCAGTAAATAAATAACTGCACAGACCAAGCATTAAGTGGCACAGTAGATAAATGACTACACGACCAAGCATCAAGTGGCTCAGTAGATAAATACCTAAACAGACCAAGCATCAAGTGGCTCAGTAAATAAATAACTACACAGACCAAGCATCAAGTGGCTCAGTAGATAAATAACTACACAGACCAAGCATCAAGTGGCTCAGTAGATACATAACTACACAGACCAAGCATCAAGTGGCTCAGTAGATATATAAATGCACAGACCAAGCATCAATTGGCTCAGAAAATAAATAACCACACAGACCAAGCATCAAGTGGCTCAGTAAATAAATAACTACACAGACCAAGGATCAATTGGCTCAGTAAATAAATAACTGCACAGACCAAGGATCAAGTGGCTCAGTAGATAAATAACTACACAGACCAAGCATCAAGTGGCTCAGTAGATAAATAACTGCACAAACCAAGCATCAATTGTCTCAGTAGATAAATAGTTACACTGACCAAGCATCAAGTGGCTCAGTAGATAAATAACTGTACAGACCAAGCATCAAGTGCCTCAGTAGATAAATAACTACACAGACCAAGCATCAAGTGGCTCAGTAGATAAATAAATGCACAGACCAAGCATCAAGTGGCTCAGTAGATAAATAACTGCACAGACCAAGCATCAAGTAGCTCAGTAGATAAATAACTACACAGACCAAGCATAAAGTGGCTCAGTAGATAAATAAATGCACAGACCAAGCATCAAGTGGCTCAGTAGATAAATAAATGCACAGACCAAGCATCAAGTGGCTCAGTAAATAAATAACTACACAGACCAAGCATCAAGTGGCTCAGTAATAAATAACTGCACAGACCAAGCTTTAAGTGGCACAGTAGATAAATAACTACTCGGACCAAGCATCAAGTGGCTCAGTAGATAAATAACTACACAGAACAAGCATCAAGTGGCTCGATCAGTAGATAAATAACTACACAGACCAAGCATCAAGTTGCACAGTAAATAAATAACTGCACAAACCAAGCATCAAGTGGCTCAGTAAATAAATAACTGCACAAACCAAGCATCAAGTGGCATAGTAAATAAATAAATACAGTTTTTTTTTTAGATAAATAAAGGTTGAGTTGGGTATTCATGTTAATCACATTAATTTCATTATAAATTAAGACAGGCACAATTTTGGTTGATTCCAAAAATCAAAAGTCTACCTCAAAAGATAAAAAAGTTACAGCCTGGACATGAATGTGTCATTCAGAAAGAATTAATGTGACCTTAAGGTCAAAGTTCAAGGTCAAAGGTGATCAACCACGGTATGCGACACATTGACTTGATATTATCTACTCACATTAAAAATATCAAAAGCCTACCTCAAAAGATAAAAAAGTTACATTCCAAACACGATTAGTTTCGGACGGACAGACAGACTGATCACTATAGGGAGTACGCCACAAAGTGGCGGGCCATAATAACAAAGACCAAGCATCAAGTGGCTCAGTAGATAAATAACTGCACAGACCAAGCATCAAGTGGCTCAGTAGATAAATAACTGCACAGACCAAGCATCAATTGGCTCAGTAGATAAATAACTGCACAGACCAAGCATCAAGTGGCTCAGTAGATAAATAACTGCACAGACCAAGCATCAAGTGGCTCAGTAGATAAATAACTGCACAGACCAAGCATCAAGTGGCTCAGTAGATAAATAACTGCACAGACCAAGCATCAAGTGGCTCAGTAGATAAATAACTGCACAGACCAAGCATCAAGTGGCTCAGTAGATAAATAACTGCACAGAC
Organism: Limnoperna fortunei; assembly: GCA_944474755.1. NCBI lineage: Eukaryota > Metazoa > Mollusca > Bivalvia > Mytilida > Modiolidae > Limnoperna > Limnoperna fortunei. Next base: position 33,191,440 of record OX104111.1, on the reverse strand, counting down.
CAAGCATTAAGTGGCTCAGTAGATAAATAACTGCACATACCAAGCATCAAGTGGCTCAGTAGATAAATAACTGCACAGACCAAGCATCAAGTGGCTCAGTAGATAAATAACTGCACAGACCAAGCATCAAGTGGCTCAGTAGATAAATAACTGCACAGACCAAGCATCAAGTGGCTCAGTAGATAAATAACTGCACAGACCAAGCATTAAGTGGCTCAGTAGATAAATAACTGCACAGACCAAGCATCAAGTGGCTCAGTAGATAAATAACTGCACAGACCAAGCATCAAGTGGCTCAGTAGATAAATAACTGCACAGACCAAGCATTAAGTGGCACAGTAGATAAATAACTACACTGACCAAGCATTAAGTGGCACAGTAGATAAATAACTACACGGACCAAGCATTAAGTGGCTCAGTAGATAAATATATGCACAGACCAAGCATCAAGTGGCTCAGTAGATAAATAACTGCACAAACCAAGCATCAAGTGGCATAGTAGATAAATAAATACACAGTTTTTTTTAAGATAAATAAAGGTTGAGTTGGGTATTCACATTAATTTTATTATAAATTAAGACAGGCACAATTTGGTTGATGTGGGTTTATCTTCAAAACAAATCATTATTTAAGAACAATGCACTTTCAAATCAATATAGCTTCAAATTTCAGACCCCATATTTAAGATAACAATAATTACACTTTAAGTGAGAAAATCAATGTAATATGAAGTATTCTTACCTTGGGAGATCAAAGAATCTCTATCAGACTTCAATACACCAACTCCTTCCTCCACTGCTTTGAAATCTCTCAAAATAATCAATTGTTTTATTCTGTGAATGTTATTCAGTTGTTTAATATGTTCTTTGTTCTGTAAATCTGTACATTTTAAACATTCATTAAGTTGAACAAACAGATGCTGTCGTTCTGATGATTTTTTCTTTTCTGAAAATGTAAAGCATTGTTCACTTTGAAATATAATACAATAATTTTCATACACCCATTTGTCATTTTAATCATATAAAATATCATTGCTCATTAATCTAAATGAGATTTCAATCTTAGGTTTACAGGTAAAAATAATCCATGGTTATTTTGTACAATCATAAACATCAATATATAATGGGAAAATATTTATTTTCTTGCTCTGATATATATTATTCCATTAAAGTGCATTATCAACAAATAACTATCTGCCATCATATTCAGTATGATATCTATACCTGATATGTAACAATATCAGAAAGTCTCACTGATATTAAATGCAAACTTTTGGAGTTTTCCTCCAGAAAGTCTTTTGTTTTACGTAAAATTTCTAGCATTTGTTGGCAAATGCACATCCTTGAAATTTAACAGAATTCCCCAAAATAAATAGGCTTCTGATCCACCTAATATGAAACTCTATCCCAAATTTTTATTGAAATAAAATACAAACTTTTCCAGTTATGGCCTGGAAACATTTTTTTTTTCTAAAATTGTGTTTTTTGTTGACTGTGACCTTGACCTTTCACAGAATTCCTCCAGCATCAATATGCTGATTTTTACAAATTTGTGTTAAGACAAAGTGATCTCCAGTGAGTAAAATCTTATGTGTGCCTATAGGAGAGAATTAAGAAATATTTTCTGGATTGTGTTTATTTCAGAAAATTAAAAAACAACAAAATCAGTAAGAAATGTCAGCTGGAACATTTCTGCTAAGTTCAATTCAATCTGATTGGTCCATACAAACACATCAAAGGACGTTAGTGCTATAAGGAACACACAAAGTATTTACATGTTTCAAATTAGCACTAAGAACATTATGAATCAATTTTATTGATAAATAAAAGATAAATACTGAAAAATTATTATATTTTTACTCTTTTTTCTTCAAAGAAATAAAACAAGTCTGAGTATGTAAGTAATTAATGATATCCAGAATATTCCTGACAATATATTGTTCATAATAGGTCAGTGAATGTTACAAAGATTGTTTACAACAATAAGAAAGTAATAACTATGTTTATCTGCGACAATTCAACATTTGTCTGCCCCCATTTTTGTTACTTGGATAGCGTTTTATTTGCATATAACATTAATTTTTATTAAAGGACAATTAGAAGCAGAAACTCAGTGCATATATAGATATTCAGATTGTAAGTGATGATGAAGGTGGATTTACGACAGACCTTGCCACTGTTTTTCCTAAAGAAATCAGGTTGCTGTGCACAACGCACATCAAAGAGAACATCACAGATTGCCTAAAAAATAAGATGGCGATTACATCTTAGCAGCAGTCAAAATTTATTAGTGATTTCTTAAGTGCTAGTTGCATTTCAACTACAGTTTACTTACTAATAAAAAAAAATTAAGTAATTTTTAAATTTTTTTTAAAATAATACTATGAGTTAATTAATGCCATCTCAGCGGGGAAAATAATCAACTCTATATCGGTATGAGCATAAATTACTGTCACCTTGACACAATATTTTTTTTTTATATAAGATGTTTTAATTAATTAAATTAGTATTTCTGAAAAATTAAATTATGTTTTTTTTTACAGTAGAAGCAATTACAGTCATAAGTTCTGATTTGAAACATGTAAATGCTACTTTGTGCTCCTTAGTGTTTCTTAGTGTACTGAGAAGGTCCTTTGCTGTGTTTCTATTGACACCAAGTTGATTAGATTATTGCTTTTAATAATCAGAATGTGTATTTGATCATAGTTGTCATACTTAAAATAAAATCTACATGTAAATCTATGTTCTGATGCAAGTAATAGAGTAGCTCTTTCAAATAAACAGTAACTAGCTCACGGTGAGGATGTGCCATTTTTGATTGAATTCAATACCTATATTTCAATTTTCATGACCCATATTTATATTCAGTAAACTTAAAAGAAGGTCATATTTATATACAGAAAATGATAACATAGTGAAGAAAACACAATGTCATTAATAAAATTACACTAAACATGACCCATATTATATTAGACCAGATTTTTTTTTCAATTAAGATTAAAAAGCATACCAAGATTGTTTTAAAAACTATACCCATTTTTATATCACATATAGGTATACCTCCAACCCCCCCCCCCCCTGTGAACTTGCTATAGAAAATATGTGTAAATTATGAACAGAACATATATTTTGTAATATTCCAACTAAGATTAATTCATAAAGCAAACCTTGTAACTGGTATACATCCCAGACAGCATCAAAAAAGTTTATCAGATCTTTTGAACATTGTTGCACTTTAGCAATGTCTATGTTCTGTTCTTCAGAAGTTGCAGCAAATGAAAATAATATACTTCTTTGGTGCATTTTCTGTTTTTCCTTTCTTCTTTTCTTCTTTAGTTTTCTCTTTTGATTTTTAGTCAGAATATTGTCTGTAATGTTTATTGATGATTTTTCTTCCATGCATTTATCTGTGTTTTCTCTATTTCTTCTTTTCCTTTTTCTCTTTGTTACAGTTTCTTCTGTTAAAATAATTTTGATAAAAGGCTATTTCAGATTTACCAACAATGGGTACTTTGTCTAACCCTGGAACAGAAATAGGATCCAATACAAGCCCTCAAAACAGAAATGGGTAGTGTGTCTAATCATGGTATAGAAATAGGATAAAGTAGAATCTCTATAACAAACAATGGGTAGTGTGTCTAACCATGGTACAGAAATAGAATCCAATACAAGCCCTCAAACCAACAATGGGTAGTGTGTCTAACCATGAGGCAGAAATAGAATCCAATATAAGCCCTCTAACCAACAATGGGTAGTGTGTCTAACCATGGTACAAAAATAGGATCCAATACAAGCCCTCAAACCAACAATGGGTAGTGTGTCTAACCAGGGTACGGAAATAGAATCCAATATAAGCCCTCTAACCAACAATGGGTAGTCTGTCTAGCCATGGTACAAAAATAGGATCCAATACAAGCCCTAAAACCAACAATGGGTAGTGTGTCTAACCATGGTACAGAAATAGAATCCAATACAAGCCCTCAAACCAACAATGGGTAGTGTGTCTAACCATGAGGCAGAAATAGAATCCAATATAAGCCCTCTAACCAACAATGGGTAGTTTGTCTAACCGTGGTACAAAAATAGGATCCAATACAAGCCCTCAAACCAACAATGGGTAGTGTGTCTAGCCATGGTACAAAAATAGGATCCAATACAAGCCCTCAAACCAACAATGGGTAGTGTGTCTAACCATGGTACAAAAATAGGATCCAATACAAGCCCTCAAACCAACAATGGGTAGTGTGTCTAACCATGGTTCAAAAATAGAATCCAATTAAAGCCCTCTAACCAACAATGGGTAGTTTGTCTAACCGTGGTACAAAAATAGGATCCAATACAAGCCCTCAAACCAACAATGGGTAGTTTGTCTAACCGTGGTACAAAAATAGGATCCAATACAAGCCCTCAAACCAACAATGGGTAGTGTGTCTAACCATGAGGCAGAAATAGAATCCAATACAAGCCCTCAAACCAACAATGGGTAGTGTGTCTAACCATAGTACAAAAATAGAATCCAATTTAAGCCCTCTAACCAACAATGGGTAGTTTGTCTAACCGTGGTACAAAAATAGGATCCAATACAAGCCCTCAAACCAACAATGGGTAGTGTGTCTAACCATGAGGCAGAAATAGAATCCAATATAAGCCCTCTAACCAACAATGGGTAGTGTGTCTAACCATGGTACAAAAATAGAATCCAATTTAAGCCCTCTAACCAACAATGGGTAGTTTGTCTAACCGTGGTACAAAAATAGGATCCAATACAAGCCCTCAAACCAACAATGGGTAGTGTGTCTAACCATGAGGCAGAAATAGAATCCAATATAAGCCCTCTAACCAACAATGGGTAGTGTGTCTAGCCATGGTACAAAAATAGGATCCAATACAAGCCCTCAAACCAACAATGGGTAGTGTGTCTAACCATGGTACAAAAATAGGATCCAATACAAGCCCTCAAACCAACAATGGGTACTGTGTCTAACCATGAGGCAGAAATAGGATCCAATACAAGCACTCTAACAAAAGGGGGTTCAACTATGTGCAAGTCATGCAGCCAACATCCCTCAGATGTGGATACTTTTATACTGTGGATACTTTGAAAGGGTATGTGGCACAAGAACTTTAGCTATATACCTACATGTATAACTAATTTTGGTGTTACCATGTTGTTTTGGTGGAAATTTTTCTTACTGTAAACTACCAGTAAGCATCAATCCATGCATCTAATGATAAAATATTTATTATTTTTCATCCAACAGACTTTATTGATGTAGATTATGTTTTGGCATTAAATATTTCAGATATATTATAAATAATCCTTTGATGTGCAGAATATAATGTGTTCTATTGCAGTCATTTTTCATACTCTTAGTAGCAGTGACCCATCTTATTGGCAGAAAAGCTATCACTATCATATAGGAACTGCATAAGTTGTTTGTTTGTTTTTGTAAAATTTGATGCCATTACAGTGTACCAGTATCCGCAATTGTTCGGCTAAACCAGAGTTTCCAGTTTTTCTTTTGCAATTTAAATACCCTGACCTTTAGTTGAGACTATTTAGTAAAAAAACATATCACATCTGGTTTTGAGTTGAGCTGAGTTTCTGTTGAGAGCACTTATTGTGTAATGATACAAATCCAGGCAAAAACTTGCACTACTGATGTGGAAGGCTAGTTAATGGATGTGGGATTTTGTTTCAATAGATTTCTTTTACATAAATTCTGCTGTAATAAAACATCATAGTGTTCAGATTATCACAAAATCATAAGCTTTTCAAATGAAACATGTAACTTAGTACAATACCTAAAAGAAAGCAAATAGACAAAGCGAAAATCAAAATTTAACTAGTATAAACATGATACGAAAATTGTGCATAAATGGTGCAAGATAAAACCATGTATTATCCCCAAGGTTTCACATTAAATCTCCTGTATGCATTGCCATTTGAATAGCAAAAGCTGATTTATAATCAATATTAAAGTATATTAAATATAATATTAAAATTTGATCTCTCATCGTTCCATTTCACTGATACCCTACAACATGAGTAAAATGGAAGTCATGAAACATTGAATATTAATTAGATTGATGAATAATTTCAAAATTATCTTGGCATTATTTGTATATTTTATTTACTAGTATGTAAGCTGGTTAATAATTTCAATATCATATATGCAGTAAGTATTTGTAGACTGCATGACATAAGACTACAGAAAAAACATATAACATAGAAGATTGTTACCAATACCATCTGCTAATTTTGCTATGCTATCCTCTTTCAAACATAACAAATAAAGTGAGATATATGTCATGTACTTATCTTTCATGTACTTATTTTGATATTACTAATTAACTAAATCAATAGTGATAAGTAAAAATACCATAAAATATAGGTTCAATCGTTCTAAAGAACGATTAATAGGCTTTCCACTTCAAAAGAAGACCTTAAATAAATGACCTTGAAACCAAAAAGCTAAGAAACATACGTAATTTGTCTATAGCAATTAATAAGAATAAAAATTATTAAAAAACTATTAAGATATCTTTAAAAATAAGAAAGGTCATTAAATAGGACGTAAGAAAACTTGAATGACCTTGACAACTGATCTTTTAATCTACGTAAATATTACTTATAGGCAATAGCATTAAAAGAATAAGCCATTCAAAATACATAGTACCATGAAAAACATTATAAAGGACTTTGACCTTGACTTTTACAGCATGACCTTGACCATGCTGAAGGTCAACAGTGATCAACATTGAAGATTTAATGCCAATATCTTTTAAAGTCATTAAGATATGACTACTTATAATATATACAAAAAATTAGAAAATGACCTTGACCTTTGACCTTGTATTTGTTTTCAAGGTCAAGGGTCCTAATGATCCATAGTGAAGACCCCATGCCTCTACTATCAATAGTTGATAAGTAATTAATGAAAAACTAATTATCAATGGTTGTAATGGGGGATAACTCCTATAAGATGAAGCCGGATCCTTTCCCTTTAAATAGAAAAAAGTTGCGCCTTTATGAGACCAACATTTTATTCATTATAACTTATAGCCTATCTTTTACCGTTTCAAAGTAATAGCGATGACAAGACAATGCCAAAATTTCAAACGTGACCTTGACCTTTGACCTTGTGTCCATTTTCAAGGTCAAGGTCAATGATGACCAATGATATAAGGTTTCATATATATATCTGTTATAGTTGCTGAGATATAGTGATATAATGCAATTCACAATACATTTTATTGGTCTAAGGGAGATAACTCTTATAAAAATGTCAAATAAAAAAAGTGACGATTCAAGATCTCAATATGATACACATTTTGGTAAAGGTTTCAGTTCTCTATCTATTATAGTAAAGGAGGAGATCTGCACACAACCAAGGGTCAAAAATTAGAACATGGCCTTGACCTTTGACCTTGTGACCTTTTTCAAGGTCAAGGTCAATGATGACCAACTGTGAAATATCTAGTCTATATCACCTCTGGTTCATGAGTTACAATGGTACAAATTGTACTTCCAATAAATAAGGGGAAATAACTCCTACAAGGAGTCGTCAAAATACTTTGCGCGATATGTAACAAATTGTCGCAATCCATAGCTGACCATTTTGCAACAACTTTTATTGCGAAATCTTTTACGGTTTCATAGTTTATCTGCACACAAGCTTTTCTGTAACAGGGGAGATAACTCCGTAAAGAACAAGTGTTCGGTGTGCCAGGGTTAACTGCGAAAGCGTAATGTCTAATACATTCATAGTACAAAATGTCTTTACGACATGTCGCGAAACAAAATTTATAATGGGAAAAAAAAGTTGGCGGAAAAACAATAAGAATAATAAATATAAGTTCATTGGTTCTACCGAACAAATGAGAGGCTTTCCACTTATTGCATAAATGACCTTGACATTGACTTTGGCTATATGGAAATTGAATCTTCTTTTCAAAATAAACAAAAGAAAGAAAAACCATTCGTATATCTTTTGAAATAAAAAAGGTAAAAAAATAGGACGTTAATTGTGATAAATGACCTTGACTACCAAGTGTTTGATATTTGCATATTCAATGCTTTAAAAACAAATCATTTACTTGTATTTACCATTTTATATACACGAAAAAGCAGAATTTCCAAAAAATATTATTTGACCTTGACTGCTGTCAATATGACCTTGACCATGCTGAGGGTCAATAAAGGACCAACAGTGAAGATCCTTTGTCAATATGTCTTATAATTATGAAGAAATGCGTATTTATCATAAATACCCAAATTTATAAGATGACCTTGACCTTTTACCTTGTTTCTATTTTCAAGGTCATGGGTCATAATGGTCTTTGGTGAAGTCCCCATGCCTCTACTATCAATAGTTAATAAGTTATCAATGAAAAAGTAAATATCAATGGTTGTAATGGGAGATAACTCCTATAAGATGAAGTCAAATCCTTTTCCTTTAAATAGAAAAAAGTTGCGCATTTATGAGGCCGACATTTTATCCGTTATAAGTTATAAGCTATCTTTTACCGTTTCAAAGAAATAGCGATGACAAGATAATGTCAAAATTTCAAACGTGACCTTGACCTTTGACCTTGTGTCCATTTTCAAGGTCAAGGTCAATGATGACTAATGATATAAGGTTTCATATAAATGTCTGTCATAGTTACTGAGATAACGCTATATACACTATATTTAATTGATCCAGGGGAGATAACTCTTTCAAAAGTCAAATCATTTATAGTGACCTTTCAAGAACTTAATATGATACACATTTTGGTAAAAGATTTATTTCTGTATCTCTTATGGTTCAGGAGGAGAATCGCACACACCACAGTGTCAAAATTTAGAATGTGACCTTGACCTTTGACCTTGTGACCTTTTTCAAGGTCAAGGTCAATGATGACCAACTGTGAAATATCTAGTCACTGTCATCTCTGGTTCATGAGTTACTATGGTACAAAATGTACTTCCAATAAATAAGGGGAAATAACTCCTACAAGGAGTCGTCAAAATACTTTGCGCGATATGTAACAAATTGTCGCGATCAATAGCTGAGCATTTTGCAACAACTTTCATTGCGAAATCTTTTACGGTTTAAAAGTTTATCTGCACACAAGATTTTTATGACAGGGGAAATAACTCCGTAAAGAAAAAGTGTTCGGTGTGACAGGGTTAACTGCGAATGCGTAATGTCTCATACATTCATAGTACAAAATGTCTTTACGACATGTCGCGAAACAAAATTTATAATTGGATAACAAAACTTGGCGGAAGAATAATAAGAATAATAATAATAATAATAATAAGAAACAGACAAAATGCAATAAGTCTTTCCACTGGAAAGTGGAAAGCCTTAATAATAATAATAATAAGAAACAGACTAATAACAATAAGTCTTTCCACTGGAAAGTGGAAAGCCTTAATTAATGTAATGCCTACTAGTACATGTATGTCATTTATTGCTGATATATATTTAGGTCAGCACGTGGAAAAACTATTTGTGGGTAAAGAATCTGTACTTTATGACCAAAATAGAAGAGATAAGTGCAATGTCCAAGATATTAACACCAGCAAAAGTGCACTGTAGGTTCATGTTAGTGCAGGTTGGAAAAAATATTCAGCATGTCTACCATATCCTCACAAGTCAGGGTTTCTGTGTCCACATGTGTCCACGAAACCCTGACAAACTTAGCTAGGAAATTCCCGGGCTAGAAGTCACTGTTTTGATTGGCTACATCATACCCTAATGTTGCCAATCAAAAGATCGCTTTCATTCCCGACTTGGTAAGGGGATATCCTGATGTCGTTTGTAAATAAATCAAACAGATGTGTTGCATAGACCATGTGAAAATCAGTGTATTTTGTACAGTAGTGTTAATAGTTTGTTATAACCACGTTATTTACTAGTTCCGTTACATTTTCTTCACACTGAAGAATGAGTAAGAATGACTACTGCCAAACACTTGCTTCTGCCATGCTCAATCACACTTAGGAAAAAACATTCAGCTTGTCTACCATGCTCAATCACACTTAGGACAAAACATTCAGCTTGTCTACTATGCTCAATCACAGGACAAACATTCAGCATGTCTACCATGCTCAATCATACTTAGGGCAAAATATTCAGCATGTCTGCCATGCTCAATCACACTTAGGACAAAACATTCAGCTTGTCTACCATCCTTAAAGGGAAACTTCGCGAAAAAATGAAAATTTGATATGTTATTCTTCAACTAAAAAGAAACACATTTGCCTCTTGATGTTTTATTATATTTTCAGTGGTTAAGTTTCTGCATGGAATTTATCGTGTAAAAAATGCACTTATGGAGGTCCGCCATCTTGTCACTAGATGGCGATACTAGACATCCAAGTACCTTAAAAGTCGTCGAATGATAATAACGCGAAACGGTCAATAACAGAAGGTTTTACTAAAAGACAAGGTTGTGGAAAGATTACGTTTCGTATTCCTGATCTATATATAAGCAAAAAAACCCACTTGTTTAACAAGTAGTTAACCAATTTAAAGCTTCTACTTAAGATTATTTCCACAGCAGCAACAACGGCAAACGGAAAGAAAGTCACAGGAAAAAGTCACAGTTTTGATAGGAAAAAAGTCCATAAATATTAATTAAATTAAAAATTATTCGTATTATTATTTTCAACTTAATCAGATTAAGCAACTTATTGAACGAAACTTTTGCGAAGTTGACTATTTAAGAAATAGCGGTCATTAAATGAAATATTTTTAAAATACTCTGGTTTTCGCGCATCAAAATTTCACTTCACGTTTAGTACATTTATAATTATTAATTATTATTATTACTAACATTTATTGTGCGTGTGCCTAACACAGTTTCTAAAATTTTACATGTCGTGTATATTTGAGTTAACGTGTAAGTTTTACGTTTCCTCTGACATCTAAAGGTATTCGAAATCTTATATACATCCTGTGTTCTGACACTTCGGTGTATTCAAATCATACCTGTCTTGGCAGGAGGGGGTGTGCCTTTTTAATTTCGAATTACATGATTAACCTTTAATCTGGTTAGCTTTTGAAAAAGTCCGAATATTCATACTTCAAAGTCGGCGTCAATTGATCTAGTAATTGCAATAAACATCCTGTTTGTTTACCTGCTAATTCTGTTAATTACCCTTCATAAACGAGTAATGATTTACCTGTAACATTTTCACGTCCAGGTACAACTGCCGTTTCAAGACGTGCACAATTATCCACGGAATTTTATAATATATATAAAAATAATCATATAAATATATCTTTTATTACAATTATTATTTAGGTAAATTATATCTCAGTTAAATAAAGACAGGTTAAAATTTGTGTCTAAAAATACTTCTATTAAAACAAAGATCATTAAAACGTATTTGGTAATCCTATGTTGTCAGTCGGTCATTAGTCATCGCCACAGTTTATATATTCTTCAAAGAGGTAAGGCAGAAAAACATATTTTTAAACTGGATTATTTATCATATTTACTGGATAATTACATTTATCACGTCACAAACGCAGTCACGTGATAAAATACTGTCAATATGGCGGCCCCCATACACAAAATTTTACCACCTTTAATCCACTCTAGAAGCGTAACGGTAAAGAATACAATAAAACATCAAAAGGCAATTATATTTCTTTTTATTTGAAGAGTAACATATCAAATTTTCATTTTTTCGCGAAGTTTCCCTTTAATGACAGGACAAACATTCAGCATGTCTACCATGCTCAATTACACTTAGGGCAAAATATTCAGCATGTCTGCCATGCTCAATCACATTTAAGACAAAACATTCAGCATGTCTACCATGCTCAATCACACTTAGGACAAACATTCAGCTTGTCTACCATGCTTAATCACACTTAGGACAAAACATTCAGCATGTCAACAATGCTCAATCACAGGATAAACATTCAGCATGTCTACCATGCTCAATCACACTTAAGGCAAAATATTCAGCATGTCTGCCATGCTCAATCACACTTTGGAAAATTATTCAACATGTCTACCATGCTTATTCACACTAAGAAAAAAACATTTAGCATGTTTACCATGCTCAATCCCTCACTGAAGAAAACATTCAGCATGTCTACCATGCTCAATCACAGGACAAACATTCAGCATGTCTACCATGCTCAATCACACTTAGGGTAAAATATTGAGTATGTCTGCCATGCTCAATCACACTTTGGACAATTATTCAACATGTCTACCATGCTTATTCACACTAAGAAAAAAACATTTAGCATGTTTACCATGCTCAATCCTGCATTGAAGAAAACATTCAGCATGCATATGTCTACCATGCTCAATCACAGGACAAACATTCAGCATGTCTACCATGCTGAATCACACTTAGGGCAAAATATTCAGCATGTCTGCCATGCTCAATCACATTTAGGACAAAACATTCAGCATGTCTACCATGCTCAATCACACTTAGGACAAAACATTCAGCTTGTCTACCATGCTTAATCACACTTAGGGCACAATATTCAGCATGTCTGCCTTGCTCAATCACACTTTTGACAATTATTCAGCATGTCTACCATGCATATTCACACTGAGGAAAAAACATTTAGCATGTTTACCATGCTCAATCCCACATAGAACAAAACATTCAGCATGTCTAACATACTCATTTACACTTAGAAGTGTACTGAGTACATGCTATTACTTTAGGTTTATTATAAAACTTGGAAATAATCCATTAACAAAATTAGGAATGAGTTTGCACTACTTTTATAAACTATAAGTCCAAGCAGAGTGTGCTTAATCCTTATAACATGCAGTGTCCTGTCCTATCTTATCCCTATTTTGTTTGATTATGAATGACTTTTAATCCTTCTTCATTTGTATTTGATTTTAAAAGTCAATCAGTCTGCAAGCAACACATGTCATGAGTGACTTGTATTTGAGTCAGTAATTTTCATCCAAGTTTTGCTAAGCTCTATTATTTTGTCCAGTACTGAACACATGAGTGCTACATGTATAAATAATTTTTTATTGGTTTCAAAATGCACATTTCTCCTGTATGGAATTAAATTAGAGCACACAAGTATTGTAGGATCTGAAAACAATTTACAATAGCATTTATAGCGAGCACACTCACAGGGGGCAGCGAAGCTGTCCGCGAAGAGCAGTGAGCTCTACAGCAATTACGTGTCACATGATCAAAATCTGCTTAATTACAATGAGTCGTCATGTGACCACTGGAATGTAGAGGCACATTTAGGGTGTTCAGAAGTAACATCAATTATGAAATGCACATTATATATAAATAATAAAGGACTATATGTATTGTCTGTGCTCGCATTTTGGCAATGCCTTCTCCATATTAGTATCATACATGTATGTCAGTACCAACCTGTGGACGAGTCTGATGAAGTTATCTCCCCTGTATTTATTTCATCTTGAGGCAAGGGATTATAATCTTTTGGTTGAGGTGTAACACTGTACTTTTTTACTACTGATATGTCAGTAGATATATTTGGAGTTGTCTCCTCTTCACTGTCTGTGTGATCAAATGCTTCATCTCTGCCATACATAATTTTCCATACATTTTCCTTAAAAACTGAAAAATAACAATCACACTCAATGACAATGTACTAATTATATTTCAAAATCTGTAATGTGTGTAAACTATATGTTGAGCACACCTTATCTTAGTTGGGCTTAACCTCACAACCTCTAGATCTGTGTCGACACCTTGATGGTCAACAGTACTACGGTGGTGTATTAACCACCTACCACTAACGGTCCTGTTGTTAAAAGTGTAACATAAAATTTAAATATCACAACATAATCCAGTGCATATTATGCAAGGATAAAAGAATACATCTTATACAACAGATGAATTCCAAATAGTTGGTACTACTAGTGTACAGGTACATTGTCAGTGGAGGATCCAGGGGAGGGGGCGTAGGGGAGTACGCCTCCCCCTTTAAAAAAAGGAAAGGAAAAAAAGAGAGAACGGGGAGGGTAACAACCAGCGCCAAAGGCAGAAATGTACTCCCTGCTCGTCTTGCCATAAATTAATGCATTAACAGTACTAATACGTTTATTATGATATCTCTGTTGTATATTCTGTACCAAATAAAGGTTACTGAAAACTATAAAAACCTTGTTCGTGGCCTTCTTTTTCCGATATCCCTGTTTTACGCCCCCCCCCCCCTTTTCGAAAATCCTGTATCCGCCCCCGATTGTAGTTATACATTTTTAAGTGTGTTTACCTGTGTATATTATTGTCTCACAAAGTAAATTGATGTCTGTTTTTTTTTGTCAAGTCCATAATAATCAAGCATTTAACTGAGAAACTTAAAAACAATCCAGCCCAAAGAAAAATTCACCTTCATGTGAAACTGAGAAACTATTTCATTTCAGAGTAAGTACGTACAATTGTAAATATGCATTGTTTCTCAAAATCATATTTAGATACTATGTACAATAGACATGTATCCTAATTTTGATGCCTAACTACTCAGACCATACATATGAGCCAATTTATAATTAATTAAGTCTTAGCTGATCTTTCTGTATGCATATTGATTAAAGGATTATCAAAACATCTTATAACATCGTTTTCAAACTTTCCCAGTCTAGGGTCCTTGGTGGCCAATTGGTTAATTAAGGTAGTTCATCTACTATTGATCATGTATTGTGATTGCGGGTTTGAGTCTCACTGCGGGCAGGGTGCTCTATAAAAAAAAACTATAAAAACTGGACTCCTTGATATAGCTGAAAAATCGATCAAAGACAGAAATGGCAGGATTTCGTTAAAAATGAACTAAATATGTTAACAGGAAGTAGGTGAGCGACAGACTGAAATCGAATCCCACGTTATGGGAGGCCATGCTGATGCTGCATAACAATTTTCAAGAGAATGCGATTAGTAGTTGCTGAGACAACTGTTACGAACATTTTTTCCCTCTCCGCACACCCGCTCAACATTCACCATACTATAACCTAGATTTTCACTCAATGAAATCCAGCCAAAAATTGCTGAAAGTGGCATTAAACAGCATTCAAACAAACACACTTTTCTTATTTCAAGAATACCAATGTACTTAAAATTAATCACTATGCTTTCCCACACCCAACCTAAAAAGTAAACAAGCATGGGCTAATTTTAATGAGACTAAAAACTTCCTACTTTATACTTTCTATATTAATTCACATTTTTATTAAAAAAATGTCACAACAGCTGCCATACTTAAGTACCATGGAAATGCTGTAACATTACTAGGTTTCACTCAACATGCTCAAAGAATAGGTGTTCTTTTACTGGATATTAAAAATCAATAAAGAAATTTTTGAACAAACTGCACTATGAGTAAAACAGATGAACAGTTGGTGAATGGTGAAAGGTAGGACAGAAAGACAAGACAGACAGTGGTGGCAGGGAGTTGTGTTGATGGGAATGAAGAGAATATTGTTTAGTATACACAAGTGGTGTGTAGTCTGACAAAAAACTCCAATGTATCATGTGGAGTCAGTGTATGGCCATGCAGTGAGATAAGAAACATCATTGCTGCAGATCTCACTCCAGTCATGTCTGCAATGAGATGCTATGATGGACCTCAATAAAGTCTGAGATGTCACTAATGACTTTAACACTAGTGGACTGTACCTAAGGTCCAAACAGTTGATTTATATTTTGTTCTTAATGTCTGACAAAGATAATAATCGCTTTCAAAATAACAAAACAGCTGGACAGGGTGATGGGCTTTATAATACAGAAGATGCATTTGAAAAAACATGGTTTAAACTACATGTAGATCAAGAAAATTTTAATTCTAAATGGCATCTTTTCAACTCCAACTCAAATTATTTTCAGTTTGGGCAAAACTGGAAGTAGTCAATTACACAATGTATTTGTATCAAGTAAACAACAAACCAATTCTACAAATGGAAAGAAACAATCAAATTTGACTGCCACTAAACACAAATTTTAGTATTGGATAGGGACAGAAAATTTAGCAGCTACAACAGGCTACTCTTTTTTTTTAACCTACAAAAGGTCTTAGGGTTCAAGCAGAGTAATTGTCTTTAAAATATGGCCAATATGGATTGCAGTCAAACTTTTCATATTATTAGCTGAAATGTCCTCAATAAGAGGGCCTCCCCCATTGTCACTTGGTGATAATCTTTAATTAACACATTGTGGGATGCGCCCAGGAAACCTTTCCAGTACTCCAGGGAAAATATACAATTATGTAACGAAATTTGATGTGTTTATTACGTGTGTTAATATAATTTGTTTTCAAATTGTCAGTTTAACTAATTCTCATTACACCTAAAGGAACAATTAAAGTCTAATAAATCTATTATTTACATCCAGTATTAAAACTTTATGGAATTGAAATTCAGAACCTTGGTAAATTTATAGTGTACATTTACTCTTAAATAAGTCAAATGTATGATACACACACGAACCAATAAATAGCTTGATAGCTCAGGGACAGTCTATACTAACTACCGGTATAATATACAGTATAGTTAGTATAGACTGTCCCTGGATAGCTGCACTGTTAAGCTTCAGCTTCATTTGTACCTTTGAGAATATTTCACCCATATGTGATATGCTGAAGGCTAAATGCAGTAATAGTTACAATATGCCTTCTCTTTTTTTTAAATCTACACAAGGGTCTTTGGTGCAAGGAGAAAAAACAACACTACAAAATGGAAAGTCACCTTTTTAATATTATCAACCATCAAATAGACCAATCTTCAATATTTAACTGGAGTGACATGATAATAATGTATATATATGCATATTAAAGTATTGTCCCAAGCTTTTAATCGGACAAATCTTCTCAACAACTTTACATTTACTTTTAAGTTAACTTTCAATAACAAAGCTTTAAATTATAATATGGATTGTTAAGCTTGTGTCTATTTTCTGTTTAAACTAGTGCACATTAATAGGATAATTGTAATGGAAAAATTCAACGTAGTTTCTTTATGTAATCGAATTATATTTTATTTATCTCGCAGCGTCTATATGATATTGTATATAATATAAAATTGAAACTCGGTATTATAACAGAAATAACGATTTGTTTACCTTTATCTCTTTCCATAGCTGTTCAATAACTGACAGGGAGTTCCGAAAACTAAAAAAGGCGGGAGATGAGAAAATTCCCATTTTGTATAAAAATACATATGCTAAAAATAAATCAGATAAATAAAAAAGGTCAACAATTGTAAAATAACAAAAACTCGTATATAAAGTAATAACATGTGTAAAAAATAACCTGTACAAAAAGGATATATTTATAAAATAAAATGTGTAAACAAACAAACAAGGTAGAAGATAAACTGTACATATATAGCAATATACATTTTTACAAACGCTGTTTTTAACAATATATACATATACAATATACACATGTACAATAAACATATTTAGCAAAATATTAAAGGCGATATTCGCATTTTTTGTCAAGATTTACAAACTGATCACATAAATATCAAACAATAAAAAAATTGCATATTTTTATACAAAACGTTTAGCAATCTGTTTAAATTTCCATCGATATAAAGTTTTCAATACATTTACAAATAACTCTTCCATACTTTAAGTAAATTTACAAGATCATCCGATGTTGGCCTGTCCAAAGGAGAGGGCAGCCAACACTGCGAGTATAAATCCTTATAACACTCCTCAAAAGGATCGACTTCAATATCTGGATGTTTCGGCCTCTGTCCATATGCAACAACGCCGAAAATAACCACATGTTGATTCTCGTTTCCGAATGGTGTCTGTCGGCTGAGCATCTGCCACATTGTTACTGCCAAAGCATAAATGTCTGCTTTCTTGGATGGTGCTTCCCCTTTAAGTAACTCGGGAGCTCTGTATGCGAAAGTTCCCGTTAACACTGATCTTTGTGTTGGACTAACTACTCCAGTGTCTATTTCTACTTTTTGTGAGCATCCAAAGTCAGCGAGCTTGCAGTTACCGTCTGGTGTAATCAAAACATTTGCTGGTTTTAAATCCAAATGAACAATCTTGTTTTCATGGGAGTATTTCAGCGCACTGGCGATTTGAAGTGAAAACTTTAGCCTACGAGATGGTCCCAGTGAGAATGAATGGTCATCAATTATGTTCTGTAAAGTGCGATGTCCAGCATATTCCATTACAATCCAAGCACCCATGTCGAATGAATCAAGTGGTGTTGCAGCTAAAGTTTGCACAATGTTGGGATGGTCAAAGCCAATAATGTTTAACTCAGCCTTGAAACTTTCCAATTGTGCCGCTGGATTTTTTGTAGTTTTGTGCATTATCTTGACGGCCACTGTTTGAGATTTATACGTTCCCGTATACACTGATCCAAAGCCACCGGCGCCCAATAAGCGTCCAAGTTCAATGTCATCCTTCTTGAAAGATAAGTGTCGACGTTTTGAGCTTACCGAATTCAAGGGACGTTTGAAATCTTCACAAGTTTCCTCATGATTTGCCAGAGCTGGCATGACTCGTTTAGCCAATTGTCCCAACTTTTTTCTGAACGATTTATACTTCTTACGTATCTGTTGGATTTTACCAATCTTTTTCGCGCAAACAGACAATTTTTTCCGATTTTTTATCTGCATCTTGTTGTAATACAACAAACATACTCTATGGTTTTGATATACATTCAGTTTTAAACAGTGTTCACTCCGGGTCAAGGTACAGTCTTTGCGTTATGGATCAACGAACTGTGTCAAAATTACAACCTAATCAATATATAATTGAACGTGTTTGCACCTTTGCAGCAATAAGGCGCTTTTTTTGTTAACAATTTTTGCAACATGCTGTATTTAGATTGTCGTAGACTTTGAACATTTAAAACAGTCCTCCAAAAAAGAAATTGAGATCGGCAAATCGTCTTTCTTAACACTATATAAATAAGTCTGGATCTGATTTTTATTTTGTGTAATTTATTATATAATGAACATGAGTTGTCAAAATCTATATCCCATGCTGTATCAAGTTTAACCCTCCACCTATTTCACCCCTCGTGGGTTCTCGTGCTGATACAGCATGTGATATAGGTTTTTAATGTAATATTTAGTATATCTGATAATATCTTATAAAATTTTATTAACTATTTTATAAGGGTTCTTGAAAGATATCTAATATAATTCTATATTATATGATATAAATCATATATCATATAGGTGTATCTTGCACGTTGATTCAATGTAGATACAGCGTTCCATACGTGCATGTGGGGGCCTCGGTGGTCGAGTAGTTAAGGTAGTTCGTCTATTATTGATCACGTGGTCTGTTAACACTGAGATCGTGGGTTTGATTCTCACTGCGGGCAGGGTGTACTCGACTCCAATCTTAATTGACAAGGATTGCAAGTTTTCCTACCACAGGTCATGGGTTTTCTCCGGGTGCTCTAGCTTCCTCCCCCAATAAAAACTGAACGCCATATATAGTTGAAAAATTGCTGAAAATGTCGTTAAACATCATTCAAACAAACAAACAAACAAACATAAGTCCATGTGTATTTTCGTCACTAAATAACTTTTTTCAAGAATGCATTTACGATGGGAATATTATCTACGACGGCTTATTCGTGCCAAACAACAGAAAGAAAAAAAACAAAATTATTTCGATAGTACGGTTTATTAAATCGTTTGTACGATTTATTAATCCGTTTGTACGGTTAATTAATCCGTAAGTATGATTTAATAAACCGTACAAACGATTTAATAAACCGTAAAAACGGATTAATAAATCGTACAAACGGATTAATAAATCGTACAAACGATTTAATAAACCGTACAAACGAAATATTTTTTTTTCTTTTTGTTGTTTGCCACGAATAAGCCGTCGTAATTATCGCAAGAAAACGAATCGGAATATATTTTCGTATTTAAGGTTAGGCTTTGATCGTTTACAATTCATACATTTCAAAAAGATCAATTAATGCTCTGTGCTTAATGCTAACCCTGACAATAATTCACATATAATGTCGGATGCTAAATGCTAAAATATCAACAAGATACTATTTAGCGACCAAATTGACTGGTAATATATTTAATCATTCACTATTTGTCTGTAATAAAGTTCAATATATCCAGCATACAATGTACGATTGCATATTTATACTTGGATATTTCTTCTTGCTTCAAACCCAGAAATCCAAGTATTATATACAACACCTTTGAAGAGTTAACATACTCAAGGAGATTTTTTCCACGTTACGTCCGTTACAGAGACGCTACCTTCATACTCGATTCAGACTGTGAAAGAAAATGTTAGGGCACAGGAAATCATTATATTCACGAAAACAACTTCCTCAGTAAGGAATTGCATATATATCATTTCCTTACGGAAAAATACAAGGCATGGAAAATGTTACATTATATAAAAATTGTGGCATGCTTACGCGCATGCTTAGGCGAAGTAAAACAAATAGGATTAGTAATAAAACATACAAATATACAAATTAGAATCAGTCAATTACTACGGACCGTGAACACAAAAGCATAGTAAGTCTCTGACATTCATGACGAATATTTTGCTGTCCCTGCAGATACCCCCCCCCGGATAACCTAATTTCTATATTACTGCATATATATGTTGTTTGATTATTGGAATTCAATTGTCTACAAATTGTGATCCTCTCCTCGCCTATTTTTATGTACTGGTATGAGGCCGCGTTCCTCGAAGGTCTATGGAAGAAAATATGTAGAATCAGACGAATGTTAAACAGAAAGGCTTTCCACACGGGAAAGCTATAGATATACTACAATGATTGTTATCTTATCATGAGAGTGAAGTCCGTATTGTTAATCTGTGTATACCCTTCATTGGCGTGGTTACACGGAATGCAAACACCTGAGGGGAAAATAGAGTACCTGTTTTAGTAAACAACTCCTCCCATAGTTTTCAACACAGATCTCTAAAACTTCTCAGACAGATTGTACATGTAAAAAGTTGTGCAACGGATTATGGAAATGTTCGAGGATTTTGTCCGTGACTTTCAGACTTTAGTACTTCGTCATTTTTCTAAACATTTGCAGAAGACGGTCGTAATATTTTGTGTAATCAAATCCTACTGTTTTCTACCCAGATCTCTGAAACTTCACAGAAAGATTGCACATGTATTGAGTTGAAGTTGTGCAACTATTATGGAATTGTCCCATGATTCATCTCTAACTTTCCATAGTTTCATATGTAACTTTGTCATTTTTCAGAACATGTGCAGAAGACGGTCCATATTTTGTGTAATTAACTACTCCTAAAGGTTTCTCTGAAACCTATAAGAAAGATTGCATATGTACTGAAGTTGTGCACCAGCTATTATGGAATTGTTTGAGGATTTTTTCCTAATTTTTAAGACTTGTGAATTTGGTCATGTGTTAGCAAATTTTACGAAAGTGTGTACATATTTTGGGTAATCAACGCCTCCTTCAGCTTTCAACCCATATTCCTGAAATTTTACAGAAAGATTGCACTTATATTGAAGTTGTGCATCTGCATCTGCTATTATGGAATTGTGTAAGAGATGTTTTCCCATTTTTCTAGCAATGAAGCCTAGTCATTTTTAGCACTCTTTATACCTGATGGTTTCTGTTTTTGTGTAATCAACTCCTTGTACATTTTTTTGAAACAGAATAAAATGCAAATTTATCTGTTATCTGATAACAACTGGAATGTTTATTGACAAACTACAACAAACATGTAATCAAGAGGATGTGTGAAAATAAGCAAGAATTTCAATATTTCTGAAGGTTTTAAGAATCTGTTCCTGTAGTACTCTATATATAATTCTAACAAGTGTTCTCCTCGGGGTGCTTAACTGGGAAGTGATCAACTGGCTTTAAATAACTCATATTGCTCTATTTATTTTAAGTCTATTTAATATTTAAATCTTCAAATATTTCATAAAATTATTGGCTTAATTACGAGTGTGTTAAGATTGAAGAACATCAGAAATAGAATAATTACCGAAACTCGGTCTAATGTAAATAGTAATAAATTGCAATTTATTATTTGTTTTTGTTAAAAAAAGAAAAAAGGTTTTTATTTATATATCGCTAAGAAAAACAAGCATTTTTTTATTTTTTGTTATTAAGCTTGGGTATTGAACAGACTTGAACGATTTTCAATAGACGCAAATAAAAAGGAGATAATCCAAGTTCAAAAATACAAATTCATTATAACAGCAAATCCAGTTTAACGTCAAAGCCATCCTCCCAAGTCAGGGGTTCCGAGTCCGCGTTCGCTCCATGATGATGGAGCGAACGCGGACTCAGAACCCCTGACTTGGGAGGATGGGTTACAGTTGCCAAACAAAAACAAAGACATTGCAAAGAAATCAGACCTAAGTAAACGTCCCTTAAATGCAAAAACATAAAAGAAATTTTAAACATTTGAATTTTAAAATTATTTGTATAAAGCTTAAAGCGTATATATGCAAATAAAATATGATTTTTTTTTTAAATTGGAATACCAGTCCCAACATACAAAGAAGGGTATCAAAATTATACAGCATACTAAATTATCTAAATATTTACAATTTACGAGGCATTAGTCTATGATAAACAATTGTACGCGATTCGTAAATTGCGAATATTGTAATTTATACTCTAAATATCATTAATAGGTGAAACAAAAATCAGTCACCACTGCTGATTAATCACATGACTGATATACACTGGAAGCGGTAATGAACCTTATATCGTAGAATAGATATTTTATATATATTTTATGTAAAAAGGGCATACCCGTAAGAAAAAATTAGTATACATGTATATATCTCAGTATATGTATGTGTTAAAAAAAATGAAGCACTAAAATACTTTTGGTGTGTCTACAGAATGTCTAAAATTACTATATAATATTAAAACAGAGTAGTTGCTTCATAAAACTATTTCACATCTCACAATATGCAACAAAATATATTGTCTATTTTGTAGTTGGCACAGGGAACACGTTTTCTAAACGGAGTTATTTCCCCTGTAAAAAAGCTTGTGTAGATCCACTTTGAAAACGTAAAAGATGTCAAAATGAAAACTGTTCCAACAGTTATGAATCGCAACCCTTTGTTATATGTGGCGCAAAGCATTTTGATGACTTCTTATACGATTTATCTCCCCTTCTTTATTGGAAAGCAAATTTTTAACATAGTAACTAACGAACCAAATGTGATCGAGACCTGGGGTTTTCACTGTTGATCATCAATGGCATTGAATTTAAAAAAGCCAAGGTCAAAGCTGAAGGTCACTCTATTCTTGACCTTGTGTTGTGTGCGTATCTCCTATTAACGATAAAAAACTGAAACCTTTACCAAAATGCAGATCATGTTAAGGTCTTTGATTTTCCATACATGTCCAGAAATGTGTCCTAAATTGGACATATCCACATTTGTAACCCTGATATAGATTTGCTTACCTAATGGTTCCAGGTTGATAAATATGAAGAATGTTTTTTTATGCAAAAATCGTAATTTTCTATAAAAAAACCGTACATCTTATCTTTTTTGTAAATGTTTCTGATCGACTTAGAATGCCAATATCACCACAACCACGTATGTCAGCTACGCATACATGTCAGTAAACTTGAAAATTGGACAAAACAAAATCGTCAAGAACCCATCGTGAGCCGCTAGATTTCACGGGTTACACTCTAGGTATTGTTTTATTCTTGAAATACACACCTTTATCGTTTCTTCGCGAGATATTCCGCAAAAGACACTTTTTAGGCTCGCATTAAATTTGAAATGACAATAAAATCCACACCGTCTGGTACGTACGAATTTTGCATTACACAGGACAAAAGTTTTCTTTGACAATGGATTGAAAACTTCGTTGATTCATGACGTCGTTAAAATATGTGAAAACTTTTGCTATGACGTCGCGCAATATTGACCTCCATTAAATACAGCAGGCTTTGTACCAATAACTAGGCCAATACAGAAATTATCACCTAATAATATCATAATATTACATTACCTGCACGATTAGTACAGTTGAACATATTGTATTGAAAAATAAAGCAGATTTTGCTTTGTATAAAAGTTTCTGCATTTCATTACAATGTTCTTTTAATAATAATAGAGGACATGTTGATTCGAGGGAGGGGAATTTGGTATCATTATAAAAAGTAGACAACTTAAGGATTTGGTTTCAATTGGCCAAGTAGTTTTAAGAAGATATGGCTTTTAAAGATCACAAATGAATACATGGATGACAGACAAAAGGGATGGGTTTTTTTTCATTTTGTTTAAAGAACTGAACCAAATTTTTGTAATAATTAATGAACCATTGAATACATCAATCTCTCCAAAGATTTTAATAAGGAATAAATATATCCTGTTAAATTTTATACAGTTTAAGAAATATTGTGTATGGTGGTGTCTTTAATCTGGAACTAATGTGTTAATCAAACATGTCTAACCATTTTGAGATTCACTACCTTGGTGTTTTTCTAGCATTTTGGTTTGTATTTTTCTCTCTGCTGCCCCCAGGTATCCATGGAAGATTGACTTCTGATGTCTCTTTCATCAGAATTAACACCAGTCTGTATATCAAACTTCACTCAAGTTTTCTATTTACGTAACATTTAACTCCAGTTTTTTGGGGGCAAACAAAAAACAGAATGCTTCATTAAGAGTTCAGACACATTTTATTTACAAACCAGTACAAAGATTTACCCACTTTAATCTAATACCTATACCAGTAATAGTAGATATGAATACTAATCTTGTCATACCCTATGTATGATTATGTAGGATTAAGTTCTCAGAAAAACTACTGGTAATTGCCATTTAACAATAAAAAAATGTCAGGATTTGATAAAATCTTAGCAAACAAGAAACCATAACAACCTCCATATATTTTGCTTCATGTGGCAATACAACATTTCTGTTTTCTTATGTATGATCTTTTAAATATAAGTACATGTACATTAGTTGCTGAATACATCTCACCATAGCTCATCGTTGAGCTTATTAATGCTTTGCAGGTTGTTGATCATTATACTTGCTAGATTTGTGATAAAATTTAAGAATAAAATTTTCATTGATAAAATGATATTGTGGACCAATTTTTAAATTATATTTTATAAAAGACAAATTATATATATAATTGACCAAAAATATGATACAAAAACAAATTATTCATTATGCAGTAAAATATGTTGATCTTATTTAAAAACATTTTAAAGGCATATTGTCTTCCAAAAAACGTAATTTTTTTGTCAAGTATTTTGTACCAGAATTATATTACCATTTATGAAAATTATGACAGAAAACTTGTTTTCTGTAAAAAAATTAATGTATCTGTGAATTTTGGAGAAAACATTGACTGACCTTCAGTGGAATCTCATTATTTATGCACTGATCTCGATTCTCAAGGATGAAGTTTAAGTTATTTTTAGACCATAAACATAAACAATCATGTACTAATTGCATTCATTTTGTGCAGTCATGAGATTCATATAAAAAACACAAATGTTGATTGTTCGAAGTGAAATATTGCTGGTCTCATTACAAAAAATATATAAAACATATTGACACCTCCAAAATGATAAAAATAACATAGAGGAAAGTTTAGCCATTTCTTCCTGTGAAAAGCATTTATTTGATGCACATGCTCAGTGTGATTTCAAACTGCAGGTCACACGAATAAGGGCGGGTTTACATCAAATTATTGTACTCCTTGACAATAATTCTTGAGATGTATTTTATTGCTTATAATTATTATAAAACACGATAAAACTGACTTTTTTACATAAATCTTATTAAAAATAATCATTTATTTATTTAAACTTGTTTCACAAGTTGTTTAAAAATTATGTGAAAATCGTAGACAATATGCCTTTAAACAAACATTTCTAAATTTTTCTTTTTTATGGTCACAAGACAACAAAGTGAGATTATAAATATGTCTACTTATACATTTATACACTTGTAATAAGCTGACAAGGTAAAATTCTTCCCTAAAGCAGCATTAGAATTTTAAGACCTTACTTTGGTTTATTGTGCCTAATACCAATTAACATCTGAATACAACTATTTATACCTGTCAGTCGCATAGCCAGGGTCTGAATCTATTGGAAGCCTTTTTCTTGGCAAGAGGTCTAGGTCCAGACCTAGGTAGGGGTCCCAGGTAGGTGAATCCACCTGATGCTCCACAGACCTAGTATTTTAAACATGTAATTTGATTATAACTACCATTGAAAGGTTCCATGATCTATCTGGGTTTTTTTTTGCTAAAAGGATGTGGAGACCTGTGCTTCCAAGATTGCGCCTAGCTACACCACTGTAGAGCCTTAGAAACAGGCAGAAATGGGAGGCTCTGACCTGTTTCTCTGCGAGTACAAATACACTCTATATTTTTTGACAATGTAAGAATGTTGTTTTAATTCTGCAACAATAAAAATACATTTTATACTTATGAACAACATGAAAAAATTTGCATTTCTAGCTGATTTTCAGCGGGTATTGATAGCCTGACGTCACAAACAAATTTCATATTTGACAACATATCACGTAAACCAGAACAAATTATTTACAAATAAAGAGTCATATTTTTATAGTTGAAGCTGTAGTTGCAGAATAAAATGAATAAAAATAATGTGTGTATATATGTTATGCTGGCTTTTATCTTGTTATCTTGTGAACAATTGTCAAATATTAAAAAAAACTTAAATATAAGTAAATATGTAAAGTAGAAAAAAGGAGCAGAACATAGAGAAAAATGAACTGGAAATTACTGGATATATAAAACTTGCTTTCTGTTTTCTTATGAACAAAAATTATGAATTCATTATTTTTGCATCTTTTTTTTAATTTCTAGTTCTGTTTAGATCCCGTCAACAAAGCCTTAATAGTTTGAATCATTTCATCTATTTAGATCAAGTTTTTTGTCTAAATTAGTTAATGTAGCTTATAATCCTATGCTCATTTTCTCTGAAACAGTAATTCTAACTAGTAGAACTATTTCTAAACAACTATTTAAATCACAAATAACAGTGTTAGTACTTGGACAGATCAACAAAATAAAAAAATACAGTAACTATTGCAGGTGCTTAACAAAATATAAAATACAGCTAAAATTGCAAGTGCTTAACAAAATATAAAATACAGTAAATATTGCAACTACAGTATAAAAAATCCACAAAGCGTTACAGTTGTAAATCCTATAACATTTGTTTACATATATCAGTCCAACTTTAATGATTTGTCTTTAACTTGACTTCATAAAATCAAAAATAATGCAAGGACCTTAATCTTAATTGTACGAAATGTATGGATATGCAAGACTTCTTGTTCAAAATACAATATTGGTATAATTAAATTGATTTAGAAGGAATTTGAAGGCAATAATGATATTGTTTCTGTCTTAGATTTGGTTCTGAGAACATGGAAATCGAGGTGAAAAAATATAAATGGTAGAGACTTATATCGGATGTTGTGCTTGAAACATCCCATAAAAAATATTTAATTAACTGCCAGCACTTTCTTAAAGGACATTTTACTGACTTTTAAAGTTTGTTTAGTTTCATTCATTTTCATAAAATGTTTTTTAATATCATTTCAATGTTGTATTTCTAATCTACGTAAATAACAATATTTAGGAATTGCACCAAAAATAAAGAAAAATAATCAAATGTTCACATAAAAAAAAATCATTCAAAACTAAGAAAATAAAAGTTGAGCGACAGAACATAAAATTACAGATGACATGGTTGACTAATTGCGTCACATAACTAATATTTTGGTGTTTATGCGTCATGAACTTGGATGGTATTTCCTTTTTTTTTATTTGTTAACTTTTACATATTGCATAAGATTTATACCTGATTTAATTTCTAATAGTCCGTTTATCGATTTAACAATAAAACAACCAAAATGAGCTGTTCAGAGAACCTGTCCAACTTGATGTTAAGCATCCGGTGGACGGAGTTGAAATAATTTGTCTATGACAGTTTCATCTGCCATGGTCGTTATATCACCAACATCTCTATCACCAACGGCTATTTTTCTGAGAACACGTCTCATGATTTTCCCTGATCTAGTTTTTGGCAGTCCTGGCGCATTCTGTACAAAATCTGGTTGAGCAAATGGTCCAATTTTCTTTCTCACTGAAGAAATTTGAGTTATAAATGAATATAAAACACTGTTGAGCCTAACAGATTAATAATTAACTCTACACAGAAAATATGTGTTCTTGCTTAATGTACAATTTACATAATACCAAAAGGATATTAATGTTTATAAACTACCGAATAAAATATACATACTAGTTACAATTTTTAACACTGAATACAGCATTTTAAACCAACAAACGTCTATAGAAGACATTTTGAAAAACAATGAATAGAACAAATAAAGTAAATACAATTACAGGATTCAGCTGAACATAAAATGCTTTAATCTTGTCGTAACTTACCTTTTTCTATAAGTTCTTTAACTAATTCATCTGTAAACTCTTTACCCTACAATTAACCAAGATAATAAATGACTTCTTGTCTGACATACAGAAGACAAATAAATGGGACAAATAAAATTACAAATGTTATATGATTTGTAAAACTGGCACAAAGGTAAAAAGTATGGACACAGAAAAATGTCTAGTTTTCATTTCATGTAAGTAGGGGAAACAAATTTCTGTACATGTATATTAGAGAAAATGCAAGAAACTGGCAAAAAAAAAAGAGCTGAAAGTCAAGGGACGATTACAAATCCACATCTAGACCAACATATACAACAGGAGACAAAAACTAAAGACACAAAAATCAGAAAGTCAGTAACCAGAACCAAACCATGGATGAACTCAGGTGCTCTGGATATATCAATTTAATTATCTTAAAATTAAATATATATATTACAACGTTCTCATATAGTCACTGTCAAGGTCACCTACATGATTGCCATTACCGATGACCTGCAACCTACATACCAACTAATGTCATTTTACCATGCATGATTAGAGAGTAACTGACCTAAGCCAAAGGCTTTACCTTACCCACTGGACTGTAAAACAGAGGTTAAAGACAGGTGACCCATACCAGATTGTCATGCACTCAGGGTGATAAACTTAAATATTAAATATTGTGGTCCAAATGTGCATGGTTACTAGGGAACTGACCATATCTAACAAACTTAAATGTAGCAAATGGATAATGAAAGTACAATTCATTAATCAGGTGACAATAACCAGATTGTCATAATATTCAACAGCCACCAATATACCACATATTGTCGTCCCAGCATGCATGGTAACCTAAGAATTGACCTAATGTTGTAACTTTCACATAGCCACAGAACTGTTAAATTGAGGTCAAGGTCAGGTGACACCCACTAGACTGTCATGTACTAAAAGCAACCTGCATACCAAATATTGCTGTCTTAGCAAGCATTTTTGCTGAGAAACTGACCTAATCAAAAAAACTTGAACATAATCATTGGGTCTTGTAGCTGAAGTTTAGATTAAGTAACATCTGAGGACTGACAAGAATTTATCATAACCTACCTACAAATAGGCTTTTAATTTGTTGAATATCTATTATTAGTTGAAGCTTAATAAAGAGCACTTAATTTCATAAGAAATAAAAAAGTTTTGTACAAGACAAAGTGTCAATTATAAATGATCATGACGATAATAACAAATTACAGAACACCAAGGAAGCTGTCAATTAAGACATCCACAAGTCTAAGAAACATTCTAGCATTGGATGAGGAAGAAAATGAATAGCCAAAAAAGAAAAGACTGCTATGTTTTTTAAATTGTCAAGTTTAACATAGAAGTAGAAAAACTGTGAGAAATGCTCACTAATCGATACCCCCAGCTTCCCAATTTTCAAAAACACCCCAAATATTAATCTGATCAAAATGTTAAATATCAGGTGCACAATGGGACTTTGTGACAAAGAATCTCTGAAAGGTTTATTAAATTCCATTAAGTGGTAGATGGAGTTGCAGATAGATATGGGTACCAGCTTATGTCTATGTTTTTTTTTATGGGAAACCCCAAAACTTTCCGATCAAAATGTAAAATATCAGGTGCACAATGGGACTATGTGACAAAGTTTTATCAAATTCCAGTATGTGGTGTAGGTGGAGTTGTGGATAAGAGATGGGAACCACTTACATCAACAACAATTCCTTGTTTTCACCATGACCTTCAATGCAATATTTTCTTTCTTATATGCAACACACAATCTTACTAGTGCTGTATAGTAATGGAAAGCTTAATTACTGAACTCTAATGTGCTTCACAGTTATACAGCAGAGCAATTCTTGTGAATATATCCATTGTAGGCTAATCTTAACCAAGTTTCTTACCATGACATAATGCATGTTTTGTTTCGATGTAGATAACATACCTTCTAGTGGTTCGGAACAATTATGAACTATTAGAGGCTCTAAAGTTATACAGAGAAAAGGATGGATGGACTGACAGACAAGATGTTTACTTAGTGCTTTTATGAATGATATAAACAAGATCAAGAATCTGCACAGAATTTTTTTTTTATAATTTTAAATGAATACCTTAAGATGTGCTTTCCTTATGACTAATGAAATAATCAAAACACTAACCTCTTTTAATGTAACAAAACAGTATGTTGATTCTCCTTTAATTTTGTGTGGATGGGAGACAACTGCTGCCTCAGCTACTGTCGGATGTTCTACCAAAGCAGATTCTATCTCAGCTGTACTCAGAAGGTGGCCGGATACATTTACCATGTCATCTATTCGCCCTGTCACCCAAATGTAACCATCTTCATCCCGCTTGGCACCTGGGAATTGAACAATACTTGAGTAAAAATAACCATTACCATACCAGTCTAAATCAAGAAAAGATAATTAATTTATAACTGTCATGTCTGATTACCCAGTCAGCTTAAAAACTTACATACCATACAGACAGAATTAAAATAAATATCTAAAGTATTTTCCTTCAACATAAACATATAATTTCTAATAATTAAGAAAAAATTAGTAGAAATTAAAAAGACAACTGAATCATGCAACAACAACAAAGAATTGTGTTACAATTTTTAATAATGAATTCTGTTTGGTTGTCATAAGAGAGGTTGAGATCAGAAACTTGTACTTGTACTGGTACACGCCGTATGTGTACATGGGTTCATTTGTTGTTATTTGTGTTGAGATTTCTTTCCACTTGTATGTGTATTTCTAGTATACAAGGTGCCAAAATTAAAATCAAAAGTGAAAACAAGCCAAAATTTCCTTAAATAGATTGTTCAGTCATTTCTATGAAGCATATATTATGATTTTTATATTACTGTAGCGCCAAACCTGAAAAAAAGGTAGCCCTTTTTTGTCTCAACTTTTTCAGAGGGTTAGAAAAATAATTTTTCTGGGGGGTTTTACAAACATCTAACAAAAAAAAGTTTGAATAAATATGATGCAGCATACTGTGAAAGTACTTAAATTCATGGGTATCAATTTTGTTGTTTTACCCAAAATTGCAAGTTCGTGGATTCATAAATTAATGGATTTGTAATTTTGAAGAACAATTTTTTTGGTGGTATTTGGCTGTACATTGTACTCGTTTATAGTCGGCTCATGAAAGTGTTCATTTCATAAAAATATGGATTTTCACAACCTAATAAAGATGATTAAAACATATTTGTTGTTTTCTTAAATAAACATATGCCAGAAAATTCCTTTATAATAATGTAATTATCATTAATTAATGTGTTAACGAGCTGTGTTTATTTAACTTCATTGAGCTGTAAAGGTAGGTGAATAAAAGATCGACCCAAGCTCATTGTCTAGCTGAACATTTTATACAAAGTAAATTATTTTACTCACCCGAGCTACATTAATTTACTCAAGTACTCAAGATCGTTTAAATAGAGGTTTAAATGAATTTATGGCATACTTTCTAGTAACACATGCAAACATGTCTTTGGCACAGTGGTTAAAATCCGGCTCGATTAAAACCAAGGAACCCTCCACACCAGGACTACCTAACCCAGTCGACTGTGCATCTACTAAAGATGCCTTGATTACCCAAGCAGCTAATGATGCCATCGACACCCACCATCACTTTAGACGCACCGTCCAGAAAAAAAAATCGGGGTGTCTATGGTATATACAATGAAGACACCAGTTGAAGTCGACAACAGGGTATCTAGAGCTTCAAGAAAGTCAACTACAGACTTAGTCCTCATAGTTAGCGAGAGTACCATACGCAGTATGAGAGACAGTTATATCAAGCTAAAAAAGAAAGGTGCTAACAAGAAATCTTACATTAAAAAGTAAAATATGTTTAACACTTGCCCATCCCTGAATTAAATCATTTAAATTTTAAATACATTTACTTGGTACTACAAATTTGATTTTCATAAAAAAATGAATCTACAAGTATAGGTACAATCCATTTTTGAAAAAAAAATCTCTTTTTTATAATCTTTTCATCTTCAAGCTTTAAAATTAACCAATGAAAAAAAAATGTTTTTTTTTAATGTCAATATTTATCAATCCTTATTTGATTTGATTAATTTTATGATCTTAACACCTTTTAAAAAAACACAGAGGCTAGACTTCTAATTGATTTATGGTAATCGAAGGGATTAATTTTGTTTTAAACTACCCTATAGGTGTTTATATAACGGTAGTGAAGTTTTTATGGCATCAGTCTGGTTTTGACAGGACATGATTATAAATTTGATAGAAAAAATAGATTGATTAATTTTTTACTAGTATAAAATTTATTCTTTTATTCAGTTGATACAGACCTTACTACACTACCAGGCTCGCCTCATGGAAATGCACTAATGCTTGGTGATCTAGACTCCAAAGTATAGGACTGGATCCGTCAAGTTTGTGTAAATGGTGGTGTTATCAACGTAAGGACCGTTATGCTTTGTGACCAAGTTTGTCTGTCACTGCTTGGAGTGCTATGGTGGACAAATCAACATCACAAAGACTTTCACCAAGTCACTTCTCTGTCGTGTGGGATTTGTCAAATGTGAGGGTACCAAAGCAATTAAGCATCTACCAGAGACTTCGACAACATCAGTAAAACCTACATGGACATGATAAGTAAGGTGACACAGGAGCACAACGTACCGGACAGCCTCATCATCAACTGGGACCAGACAGATTGTCAGCTCATACCCAGAAGCGATTGGACCATGGAGCAGCACGGGACTCAACAGATCTTCATCACAGGACTTGACAGACAACAAACTCAAGATCACCCTCCCTCTAGCAGTTACCAAAGCCGGGACCTTTCTTCCAACACAGCTCATCTACGCTGGAAAGACTGACTGCTGTTTGCCAAAGGGTGTAGACTTTCCTGACAATTGGGATTGCACCTACACAGAATCACACTAGAGCAACGAAGACACCATGGTCCGTTATGTCAACAAGGTGATCATCCCGTACATAGAAGATGTCAGTGAATCGCTTCCACTCAGTAAGGACAACCAGAAAGCAATCGCCAACTTGGATGTGTTCAAGGCCCACCGTGGGGAAAAGCTCCTCAACCTTCTTAAGGACAACAACATTGTGCAGCTGTTTGTACCTGCTGCATGTACCGATAAGCTTCAACCAAGGACCGTTCTGTCAACTGCAAAGAAGACAAAGAAGAGCTAAAGTCACACTTCAACAACTGGTATTCAGTATAGGCTATCAAGCAGATTAATCAACACGAAGACAACAGTGAGCCCGCACAGAACGTAGTTGTTGATTTAAAGACCTCAGTCCTTAAGCCCATACACGCTAAGTGGATTATCTCGACACACAGCAACATGGAATCCTGTAAAGACCTGATACAGCTTGGTTTCCCCAAACATTCAGTGACAATTTCGAAGTAAACTATTACACGACTGGTAATGATGTAAGTATAACTCCAGTGCTTTTCTATTTAAACTATTTTAGTGCAAATGAATATAGTGCTTTATTTTGTCATGTCTTTAATGTGTTGTTATCCACTATTGTTATTTATCAACAGTAATAAAATGATATAAAAGATCTGGCATTGTTTTTCATATACTTTATTAGAAATTCTAATATGACGTCCTGCTTTAGCTATGTAAACAAAGCTGTGTCAAAATTACAATAAGTTTAGTTCGCACATGCGTAAGCTGCGTGTTTTGAAATTGTGTAAATGTAAAAACTGACTTACAAATGCCATTTGTTATGTGACATCCATAATTATCCTTTTTGTTAATAATTTAGTTATTTTTAGTCTGAATTCTGAGATTTATATGATTTAAACTACTACCGATACATTATTTTTATACCAATTCTACATTCGAATTGATATGACATCACAAAATTCCGACGTCATATTACACTAAACTGAAAATTTCAAACTGGAACAATGCAATTTTGTTAAGATTTCTCAATATTTTTGTTTGTTGAAAAGGTACCTATATTCAATAAAAAGTGAGAATATATGTTTATGTCAATTTTATTTGCTTTAACATACTATTTTGGGATATATCTTATTAGTTTCAAAAAACAATATTACCATTGAGAGCGTCCTCTTAGAGCCGCTTCGAAATTTTAAAACATATGTTAGACATATTAGAATCTAAATAGATTATTGCAAGTGGGCTTTATGGGAATTAGAACATGGTCAGACCTTATATTTGTCTTCATTTTATACCTCCCTATCGCTCAGTATAAAATATTGACAAATATAAGGTATGACCATGTTCTAATTTGCATAAAGCTCGCTAGCAATAATCTATTTCTTAAAGAACATGTGAACGTACAAGATACATTATAACACTTCTGTACACATAAAATGAACACTTTACAAAAACATTTTAATAAACCGGAAGTATAATGACTTGTACAAAAACTCATGAAATCATTTGAATTTCACCAAATAAACATGACAAAAACTTATCTGATATATTTTTAATGATTGACTTTGATATCCAAGGTATTTATCTGGTAGATTAATCAAAGATTGGCTGTTCCCATAGCTTTCAATGTATTAAAAATACACTTCAAAGACATAGAGCATCGGTCCACATTGTAAAACAGAGCTCACATCTATAATAACAATACAAAAGAGTTAATATTTTGTTGGATTCTTAAATTCGTGGATAAGCCTACCCACGAAAACCATGAAAATTGGTACCCTACGAATAAAAAGGAATTCACAGTATCCTAAACTTAATATATATAGTTAGCACTCCACATTAATTATAAAGCTGCTTAATGTAAAGAAAACTACACATACTAGACCTACTTGTAAACAGCTTTCTGGCAAACTTGTACATCTCACATAATCACTTGACACGCCAGTCCTGATGACGTAGGACAAATTACATGTTTCACGTATCAGTACCGGTACAAGTTCTGAATCTCAACCTGTCTATTAATAACATACCATCTCCTGTGCAATAATACCCTGGAAATTTCTTAAAATAAGTTGTTTCATATCTTTCATGGTTACCATATACTGTTCTCATAAGACCTGGCCATGGCTGTTTGAAAACCTGTCAATAAATGAGACTAACTGAAAAAAACCATTTGATAGTCAATACAAAAATCCAGCTCTTAAAACCTTTACCAATATTTTATCAAGATTCTATTTATTTGTTACTCATTGAATCATTATAACTGAAAACTAACACAAATATATGAAAGATTACCGTTAATTAATTGTAACTATTCTACTTTCTTCAAAGCAATTTAAAAATTTTTATTTACATACACACAAAAAAATGCACAGATGCTCCAGCAATTAATCAACACAAACTTTTAGGAGCTATAAACTTCCTGTTTAAAAAAATGCTAAGTGACATTAGAGAACATTTAAAACATCTTCACATAATTTTCAACAGTTTACAGCATTCAGCAACAAAATCCCAACAAATAGTACAGAATAACCCTGGTATCAGTATCACATTTCTGTAGAATTTGGTTTATATGTTTCTACAAAAGATGTGGTCCTATGTTTAGCTATATTTTATGGTGGTGGTCATCTTAAATCTGAACCAAAAACTCAAAATTAGTACAGCATCATTTGAGGTACACTTCTGCATTAACAAACCTTTTGTCAGATTTTAAAAAAAAAATTCTGCCAATGGACTAAGTCTGTAAACAGGAAGTAGATATGCGACAGACCTGAAATTGGTACTCAAATAATAGGACCACATGGTTGCGTTAAGTATTCCTGAGAAAAATGTTGCTGACAGAAGGACAGAAAGATGGAAGGACAGGG
This sequence comes from Limnoperna fortunei, assembly GCA_944474755.1. Classification (NCBI taxonomy): domain Eukaryota; kingdom Metazoa; phylum Mollusca; class Bivalvia; order Mytilida; family Modiolidae; genus Limnoperna; species Limnoperna fortunei. The sequence continues at coordinate 33,155,258 of OX104111.1, read as the reverse complement.
GTAAACCAGTATTGAATACTGCCCTTCCCCCCTTTCTGTGCATATATATAATGTGACGTATTGTATTGCATTTGTTGGAAGAGGTCTAGCTCTTTCACGATCATAAATATTGTGTGTTGAAAAATAATCTATGAAAATGCTGGTACATGTATTTAATTATTTTGACTGAAATAGTACTGGTATAGGTGACAGAATTTTGGTCACCCACAGTGCAGCGTTAACATAGTTTGTTGTCGAATACTTTGTTAATTTATAATTGTTAAGGTTCATGTTAATAGTGTATTGTTTTTATCACGACAAATGCATTTTGTTGTTGTGGTCACAGGAATCATCCAAACAGGTGACGATTTCGTGTTTGTAATAATAAGCGGTCTGATTATAGATACGAAATATACCTATTCGGATGATTTAGAATTAATAAACTAAGTCTATAGAAATCCATAATTTTGTCATGAAATGTGTAGAAGTCATTATTTATTTTTGAAAAGATCCAATATTTATTTACAACATGGCAGATGCTTAAGATACGAAAAAAAATTATGTCATAAGCATAACGTAAATAGCATTAAATAGTTATCATTTAAAATATACAATTTATGGTTACAGAGATATGAACCTAATCATAAAACTTTAACGTAGTCGCTGGACCGTGAAATTGAGGTCAAGGTCATGTGACACCTACCAGACAGTCATTTACTATTCATCAGCAACCTATATACCAAATATTGTTATCCTACCATGCGTGGTTACAGGGGAACAGCCCTAACCCAAAAACTTTAACGTAGTCACTGGACCATGAAATTGAGGTCAAGGTCAGGGGACACCTACCAGACAGTCATGCACTAGTCATCAGCAACCTATATACCAAATATTGACATCCTACCATGCGTGGTTACAGAGGAACTGTTGTAATCCAAAAACTTTAATGTAGTTGCTGGACCGTGAAATTGAGGTCAAGGTCAGGTGACAGGTGACTGACTGGCAAGTTCTCATCATAAGCTACCTCTGGACCAAATTTGATGGACCTAGGGGTTGGGCTTACAAAGATATGAAGGAAGATGTCCAAGTGTTTAGGCCACTGCCACTGCTGGATTCCCATACATATGTCTCGCCTACAGCGACTATCATCGCAGGCGAGACAAAAATTAGCATTTAACCTATTTCGGTGATGGTGACTAGCACATACATTTGTTTTAATATTAACGTAGCCCGTGGGTGACAGGACGCTTATCTGGGTGATGGTGACATTATTTAAATTTGGGTGACAGTGACGTTATATATTTTTGTGACTGTAAAAACTCTGGGTGACAGTGACGTTATTTATATTGGGTGATGGTGGCATTCACAATACTCTTAAATAAAGTTGGTTATAAATAATAAAGTGACAGTTATTGACTATTAGTATTAGTATATTATATAAGTTACTTTGGTTGACAGTCACCAAGAGTTAGTTTTGTGATCTTATATTTATAAATTTGTGCAGTTTGTAATACCGGTAATATTAAGACCAGTTAACTACCTACTAAATCAGTTGTATTCCTGTCCAGAAGAGTGTTCCAGAGCCTGTTATTTATTTAATGAATTATTATATAAGTTCTGTAGTTTCCTTGTCTTCCCCTCTTGTGCAAGTCTTCTTTTGTCCTTTTGATTTCAGTTTAAGGTATAAATTATAAAATAAAGGTTGGTTTTCAAGCCAAACAGTTGATGTTTCCGGGCTTCTTTGGGCCCCCAACTCTATTTCCTGAAAAGCGTGTTACAGTATACCCCCTTTTCTTTGAAGCGGGGGTATAATAGTATTGAAGAGAACTATATGGGCTTTATTTCTGTATGATTAGGTTTTTATGTTGCTTGAATAATGAATATTCTATCAGATCCAAAACATAAACTTTGTTAAGTTCTACCTAATAAAATTTTGTTCAATTTTGCTTCCAAATGGCCATGGTATGCGACACATCACCTTGATATTATCTAAACTACATACCAAAAATCAAAAGCCTTCCTCAAAAGATAAAAAAGTTATAGCACTGACACAATTAGTTTTGGATATACAGACTGACAGATAGACTGAAAATGAAGTGGTGGTTCACTAATAAATACTTACTAAGTAGCCCTCTACATTAGGTTCTGTCACCTCAATTCCTTCTTCATTTAATATGACTGGTACAATGCCAAAGAATGGAAATGTCTGAAATCACATTAATTTAGTTTTCAGAGAAATTAAAAGCTATTCTTACTTGTACATTGTTTTATAGTTATTTCACTTTATAATACATGTGTATATTGTATAAATTCAGAAATTTTTGCAATGTTGTTATTATTGCGAATAATGCCATTGTTCTGTAATCACCTCGCAATTCTACTTTCGTTTATCCATTGACAAAATTACTCAAACTAGCATACATAAACCATCTGTAAAGCCCTAACATAGCCATTTTATTTGCATAAGATAATTAATTTTGCACAACATAATTGTTTTTTCTTTGATGTAAACCTCAATATACACACAGATCATATCAGTAAGACACGTGATAGTTTCTGATCTTCCACAGTGATTCATTACTTTAGAAAATGAAATATGAACTCTAATTTTTTTAAGGAGTCCCTTCAATAATAAATAATAAATGCACCCAATACAGCTGTAATTTCCAAATTTACAGTATGTTTTGATGCTCAGGTGAATTACAATCTTTCATTTTATATTGTCAATTAATTTGACAATAAATACAAATGTACAATAATACCTTACTGTGTTCATCAAGAAAGCATAAAATAGCACTGTAACACCAAAGCACTTATATAAAGCCTACTCATAAGGTTCCAGCTCAGAATGTGTGGCCCTTTAACACAGACACTGCTGTATATCATGGAAACCAGTTTTAAAAGAGACAGTTGGTTACTTTATTACATATGCATATGAAATATGTATGCATATTTTTGTATCCAAATTTGTCATATGTAATACTTTGGTATAGACATGTATCCCAAAGTGAGAGATGTGATACTTTAGTATAGACATGTATCCGAAAGTGCCACATGTGATACTTTCGTATAGACCTGTATCCCAATTTGTTACATGTGATACTTTGTTTACGACAAGTATCCCAAGGAGTCACATGCAATACTTTGGTCTAAAGGTTTTAATCATTGTCCTCAAGAGGTGTTTACCATTGATATATGTACTTTGGTCAACAGGTTTTAACATGTGATACTTTGGTCTTTACATGTGATTCTTCGGTCTAGGTGTCCATACATGAGATACACTGGTCTTCACGTCTGTACATGTGACACCTTGGGCTAGAGTTATATACAAGTGACACCTTGGGCTAGAGGTCTATACATGCAAAAACACTGTCTATAGGTCTATGCATGTGACATATTAGGATGTCTGTACATTCTACACTTTGCTCAGATCTATTCATGCAAAATTATTATGTCTATTCATGTGACATCTTATTCTGGAGGTCTAAATATTTTATAATTTGCCCCAGAGGTACATGTACATACCTTTTCCTAGAGATCTATACACCACATCTTTACATTATAACAGCTAGGGATGTCGGTCTAATTATAGGACACCTTGATCAGTGGTCTTTACAAGTGACACCTTGGGCTAAGGGCCTATGCATTTGACAAAATAAACTAGAATCTATACATGTCATACTATGGGACAAACAGAAGTCTATACATGTTACACCTCAGGCTAGAGATGTATACATGTTACACCTTGGGACAGAAGTCTATACATGTGACACTTTGGGATCATGGTCTATGCATTTGACACCTTCGATACTTCCATGGTTTACAAATAAATGGTATTACATTTCAACAATACCCACTCATGCAGTTAAGCCAATAGTATCATAAATAGTTTTTTTTAATTGAACAAACTGTTAACTGAAACCAAAAAAAAAAATTAATCTCAACTCATTTAATGTAAATATTAATATCAAGGATATTTCTCTATTCGTCACTTACAGCAGATCCTGGTTTAGTGGGTGTAGCTCCTGGTAATGGCAACAGTGTATGTCCTCCCTGTCAACATTCATTTTTAAACCATCATTTCATATCAACCTTATCAGACAATTAATCTTATTCTAAAACACATCTCAAATATGTTCTATGAAATTATTTTACAGTTAATACATATAATATCACCAATGATAAGAACTATATGTGGTACTACTAAAACTTGGTAAATCATCTTGAATCCAGAAATTGTGGACAAGTGCTAGAGAAATTGTCAGTTTCTAGCTTTTCTATTGTGCAAGAATTTTAGCCATATACAAACTGCATATTGAAGAGAAAATAAACATAAGACCAACACAAATACTATTAAAGTTTTACAATAGATTAACTGTTTACAATTATAAATGTCCACATACTGATTTCAAGTCAGTCATTGGCCACCTCTTGTAAGTCCTCCTCTTAGCAGAGAACAGCAATTAACATTTTAATTGACTTGTTTTAAGCAAACCAGGGTACAAACCAACATCTCCCACAATCTGGGCAAGTGCATAATGATTCAATTTAGATGGTAGAAACAAACAAGTGTGGACTGTGAGCACGCTCACAAAGCAATACCCCCCAATTCCCTTTCAAGTCCAATTATCTCCCCTTAATGATATCCGAGGTCAATAAAAATCCTTCATGCACATTAACATGTACTTCCTTTATGCTAGGTTTCATTAAATTTCATCAAGCGATTTAGGAGGAGTTGCACCTACAAGGGATGTGGACAGAAGGACAGACAGACAGACAGGGTGATTCCTATATACCCCCCAAACAAGCTTGCAGGGGGGGGGGAGGGGGGGATATAATAAGATGAAATATGCTTTAATATTGATACCCACAGAACAGTCAGACAGAGTAATTCCAACTTTCATTTCAGACAGTGTGATTATAACTCACTTTTGTTTATAATTGGACTGATTTGATTAAAATTTGAATCCTAGAACTGAGTATTTTGACAACATTTTATCCCGATATTACACTTGAAGCAGTTCAACTGACTTTTAGTTATTTTGACCTAAAATTGAGTATATTTAGAAAAGTAAACATGTGACAGTGTATATGTTGCTTATGACCGAGGCATCTAAAGTTTAAACATGTTGTGAATAGTTTGGACCTTTTTGAATGAATAATAATACTAGTATTTTTATTTCATGTATGCAGGATAATTACAAAAGACTGTCATTGTTGAATAGTACAACATTTCCAAAATTTTAATTGAAGTTACAAAAGATTTGTCAACTTTCTAAATATTCTGGTTATAAGATCCATGGAAAAGCATCCTGAATACAGTTTATGATTTTGCTTGGTGGCTGTTAAGCAGTCATCAATCAATCAATCAACCCATACAAAAATAAAATCAAGGCTTATCAAAACAAGGACATATTTGTTTTATCAAATGTACAACATTAAAAAAGTCATCTTAATTATTGGTCCACACTAAATTTCCTACATTCAGCTTTGAATTTATTAACAATTTCTTATACAGAAGTTACTTGTAGCAAAATGATTGCTCTACTAATTTGTGTATACATACTGTCTCTGTTTGCCAAAATGTGTCTACTACAGCACACTGTTGATTACCAACAACATTATAATACCACAGCCAAGCTTCTGGGTTGATTGGTTCTCCTACTGTACCTAAAACTTTAAGGGAGGATCTGTCATACCTAAAATGTCAATAAAAACCTCACAAAATATACAGTGACTTTAAAGGGAAACTTCGCGAAAAAATGAAAATTTGATATGTTTTTCTTCAAATAAAAAGAAATATAATTGCCTTTTGATGTTTTATTGTATTCCTAACCGTTACGCTTCTAGAGTGAATTAAAGGTGGTAAAATTTTGTGTATGGGGGCTGCCATATTGACAGTATTTTATCACGTGACTGCGTTTGTGACGTGATAAATGTAATTTTCCAGTAAATATGATAAATAATCCAGTTTAAAAATATGTTTTTCTGCTTTTGCTCTTTGAAGAATATTAAAACTGTGGCGATAACTAATAACCAGCTGACAACATAAGATTAACAAATACGTCTTAATGTTTGAATGATCTTTTTATGAATAAAAGTATTTTTAGACACAAATTTTAACCTGTCTTTATTTAATTCAGATAATTACCTAAATAATAATTGTTATAAAAGATATATTTGTATATTTATTTTTTTAACATAAAATAAAATTCCGTAGACAATTTTGCACGTCTTGAAACGGCAGTTGTACCTGGACGTGAAAATTTTACAGGTAAATCATTACTCGTTTTTGAAGGGCAATTAACAGAATTAGCAGGTAAACAAACAGGATGTTTATTGCAATTACTAGATCATTTGACGCCGACTTTGAAGTATAAATATTCGGACATTTTCAAAAGCTAATCAGATTGAAGGTTAATCATGTACTTTGAAATAAGAACGGCACGCCCACTCCTGCCAAGGACAGGTATGATTTGAATACACCGAAGTGTCAGAACACAGGATGTATATAAGATTTCGAATACCTTTAGATATGGCATCGGAAAAGTAAAACTGACACGTCGACTCAAAATATACACATGTTAAATGTTGGAAACTGTGTTACGCACACGCATAATAAATGTTACTAGTATTAATAATAATAATAAATGTACTAAACGTGAAGTGAAATTTAGATGCGCGAAAACGGGGTATTTAAAAATATTTCATTTATAACCGTTATTTCTGAAATAGTCAACTTTGCAAAGATTTTAAAAAAAGTTTCGTTCAATAAGTTGCATAATCTGATTAAGAATTTTCAATTTAATTAATATTTATGGACAAAATACAAACGAATATTCGATGAAAAATGAGGTCACCATACCACTAAACTATCCTCCATTTAATTCTGGAAAATGATATTCGCATGAAGTTGTTGCTGCTGTTTACATAGATCTTTTTTTTGCTTAGATCATGAATACGAAACGTAATCTTGCCACAACCTTGTCTTATAGTACAACCTTCTGTTATTGACCGTTTCACGTTATTATCATACGGCGACTTTAAGGTACTTGGATGTCCATGGATCTCTACTATCGCCATCTAGTGACGAGATAGTGACAAGATGGCGGACCTACATAAGTGCATTTTTACACGGTAAATTCAATATAATAACTTAACCATTGAAAATATAATAAAACATCAAGAGGCAAAAGTGTTTCTTTTTATTTGAAGAATAATATATCAAATTTTCATTTTTTCGCGAAGTTTCCTTTTAAATGAATTTATAAGTTTGTAGTTTCCTTGTTGTCCGACCAATTAAGAACAATCTACAGGGTATATACCTTAATGGGTTGCAGGTTCATGTCTTTATTACCTGTAACATTAACACTATCTATGTCATTCATCTTTATCTTGTACATGTATTTCTATTGGTTCAAACCTTCATATGACAAAGAATGGTTCGTTTTAATCCCGTAGATTCTAAAGGTAAAACCAAATTATAGTAAAAGCTTAGTTTCTGTTCCATTAATGCTTTTAAGTAACATTTTGCTGGAACTGCTATATTTTCCCAGTGTGCACTTTTATATTATCTAGTGATAAATCGAGATTCAAGTATAAATTTTAAATAAATAATTAAAGAATTACCTAACTTTGTTAAATAACCATCCAAACATCCAGATAGTCACCATTTGGTTAGTCTATCAAGTCACATAACCTAATGTTACCTGAATATGACCCTAGAACAAGGATTTATTTGAAAACTGGGGAACAGGTGAAAGTTTTTATTTTAATTAGATAAAATTTATTCAGCTAGCAACAACATTCAAAACTTAATGACTTAATATTTGTGCCTGAAAAAAAAACATGTGACTTACTTTGTAACATATTCGTCTCCATATCTCATTAGAGATCTTAATGCAGTTGGTGCTGTATAGAACTTGGTTACTTTGTACTTTTCTATGATGGCCCAGAATCTCCCAGCATCAGGGTAGAATGGAGTTCCCTCAAACTGAAAAACATAGATACAACACTCATTAATTAAATACAATGTGAAAAAAGCTCATTCTGTTTTCAAACTCTTTCAAATCCAGTAATACATGTTTTCTTATAATGTTTTGGCATAATCTTGAAAACAAACTGCTCTACATTAATGAACTTAAAGGTGTACAAATACAATGTCTATTAGTATGGATTGGAATTTCATTGACCTTTATGTAAAACAGTCAAATCTATTTCATTGCAAAATGCTTAACAGCCAAATTTGTTTATCTGCAAAATATTTCAAAATAACGTACCATTTGCCATCAGACTAGTGTAATGTCAACAGGTTAATAGCAATTTTGTATTAAAGCAACAAAAATTATATTGTTAAATAGCAAAGCAGTAAGATGCAATTCATGTGTGTGTTGATTGTACTTTGAAGACTATCTTCCATGTCTGTAATAATATTACATGGACTGCAAGTTTTGGTATTTAATTGATTTTATTCAAAAAAATGTGATAAAAAATTTACATTTTGTTGTTTTTAATCATTTTTATACATAAAACGATGTTTTGTGTGCATTTATTTCTTATTCTTTGCCAAGGTAACAATGTGTTATGTTTTACCTACAATATCAAAAGGGACATCCTGTCTATATTTTTATTAAAATAACTTCACAAAAGTTGTAAAAAGCACCTATCTGCTTGCAAATTTGAATTTATTTATCATGTTTATGATTAATTTAGATAATTAACAGACACAGTCCTGTCTAAATCTATTTTTGTTAGATTAAAATTGATCTGCATACAAGTTGTGATAAATAATAAAGTTGTTTTGAAGATCTGAATTAATGTATGATAATAAATTTTAAACAGTTTTAATCATATCGAAAAAAATTAATTTAAAAAATACTGCCACTTTTTTTCATCCCTCAACCTTTGCATATTTAAAAATAGATCCATTGGGTATGTAAACAATCAAATGAATTTTAACAACCAGTGCAAACAAATAGCATGAGAACAACAACATTAAAGCTTTTAAAATTTTACATCATATCTTTATTTAAATATTTAAGAAATTAAACATGTATCTAGAGAAAAGTTTTAAGTATGCATCATCTGTACATATAGGTAAAGATTTTTGCATCAAAATGTTTTACTTCCAGTTGATATAGGCTAATACAGTTAATTGCAAAATTTACCATAGCAAATAGGCTTTGCAAATCAGCTGATTCTGCTGTGTATAATAACTGTCGTCTCACATCTATTTTAAATTTCTCTACTATAATAATGAACACTAATTAAACCATGTGGAACAGCAGATCTGAGATATCTTTGAGACCTTAGTTTTTTGTTGGTATCATATGTTCCTGCATGTGTGTGTTTTTAGGGTGTTTATATGGACTTTCTACTCCCGGGTAATTGGCATCTGCATTTGTGAATAGACATTATTCTTGTTGGCAGTACTCACAATAATTCCTGTACAACCATTGTTTAATGGACCATAACAGACATAAGTATGACCAGTAATCCATCCTACGTCAGCTGTGCACCAATATACATCATCTGGCTGGTAATCAAAGGCATACTTAAACGTAGTAGCAGAATACAGCATGTATCCTCCTACTGTATGTAGGACACCTTTTGGTTTGCCTGTAGACCCACTAAATATGACACAATAATTTTATTTTTACACATTTATATAAACTATAATATTAATCCAATTTCCTGTTCTTTAACAATTTCTTTTTCAATATGGTATAATAATTAACTCAAATATATAATTTTAGATTTATTAGCTTTGAATACAGATATGAGACAATATTTATCTGTATTGTATGTCAAGACCACTTAATTGTAATATGTGTAATAGCAGAATTTGTTTATTTTCAAAATGTTTCCAAACATAAAATATTGATTATATGACATGATTAAAAGCAAAGCAATTAATAGCAAAACTTGGTTCGTTACAAAGAAAATCCCTAACCATTTCCCACTGAAACATCCAAAGTCATCCAAAGGTTATACCAAAGCAGTAAGACATATAACAAGAATTCAATTAAATTAACCAACAAGACCTTACATTACATTGTTTGTGTAATAAACAAACCTTGTATATAACATAAATAAAGGATCTTCAGCATCCATCCACTCCGGGTCACATTCAGTGGATACTGTGTCCATGACATCATGCCACCATATATCTCTGTCGTTAATCCAATCTATCTGTAAATATACACATATTTTCTTTATAAAAAAACCTAGAGGCTCTTAAGAGCCTGTATCTTTCATCTGACTAACAAAAAAAAACTTTTAATGAGACATGACTTTTCTTGCAAAATTTAATATTAAATGCTAAAGAGTTTATGCAAAGATGCTGTTTATATAAAAGTTGCTATGTTGAATTTCCAATCAGCAGCAATTTGTAGGATAGTTTCTGAATAGAAGTTGTTTGTAAGTTTTTCCCCTACAGACCTATGTTAAGCTATGTTCCATAATGGCAGCCATGTTGGATTTTGAATGGGACCCAAAAACTCAAACTTTGTTGAGGACTATCCAAGCTACATTCCAACAATACATATTACAAATCAATATGCCAAATGGTTTTTTGGGAAACAACTTTTGAAATTTCAGCCAATCAAAATGTATTTCTGGCCTTGGCTGTCATGTTGCATTACAAATCAGCTCAAAAGACTGAAAATATTTAAAAAAAAAAACTTTCCAAGCTTCATTTCTGCATAGTTAATTTAAATGTGTGGAATAATTTCAGAGAAGAAGCTGTTTTATGTTTTCCTCATAAGTTATTATGTTAAGCGATGTTCCATAGTGGCAACAATCTATTATTTTGGATTTAAACAAAAAACTCAAAATTAGTACAGCACCATCTGAAGTTTATTTTTAAAATATCACAATTCCGTCTCCCAAGCGGTTTGTGAGGCAACTAATTGTGAAATTTCAGGTATCAGAACCTATTTGTAGCTCTGGCATCCATGTTACTGTGAAATACTTTTTATTCGTGGGGTATCAATTTTCGTGGTTTTCGTGGAGGCCTCGGACCACGAAATTAAAAATCCAACGAAGAATAAAACTTCATTAACAGATGGTAACGAGATCGGACATTTATTTGTAAATGTAATATATGATTTTGTGGTTCGATCCATTACTAATGTTCAGCTCAAAATCCATCTTAATGATTATGTTACAGGTTTCATGTTCGAATTGTGTTTTTATTAAATGTAGGTATTATTTAATTGTAAAGCGTACGAAGAAACATCGACTTCCGGTCAAGGTGGTGATATTTGAGGTGTTCATTTTCGATGTTAAAAAATAACAAATTATTATCGGAATTATGAGTTTGGTTGCTACTTTGAACATAAATTAAAACAAATAAAATATTTAAAAGATAAGCTATACTTTATCTTTATTAGTGCACATCAATGACACGCTATATCAAATGGATGTTGTGATAATACCGATCGTGGCACAAATAACATTAAATTACACCTTTGTATTTATTGCTACTCAACACATGAAGTGACAAATGCCCTTCGGCTAGGAATGCTTCTAGATAGATAACAATTAGAATTAAATAGACTCAAAGTAGTTTTTATTGCAATTAATCAGTTAATTAATACATTTCTGTGTTTATAATTAGCTATTGATTTCCGTGTTGTTAATTTTACATTCGTTACCACGCGCGTAAACAACATCATGTAATGAAACTGTTTTGTCTTCTTTATATGTTAATGTTTATTAACAGTGAAAATGATTCTGATGTAATCATTTATTTTGATCGCCTCCTCACTTTTTGCATTTTTGTAAACCGTCAGTCCACGAATTTAAGAACCCACGAACATGTAAAATTTCACTAAACCACGAAAATTAATACCCACGAATTTAAGTACTTTCACAGTATATTTCCTATGGACTAAAAAAACTCAAAGTAATAAGATAACTATCCAAGTATCACTTCTGCATAATTTGGTTTAATTGTATGGAACAGTTTCCGAGAAGAAGCAGTTTGTATGGTTATCCCATAGGTTCCTATGTTTTGCTGTTTTCCATGGTGGTGGCCATCTTGGATTTTAAATCGGCACAAAATACTAAAGCTTTGTATAGGACCTTCTAAGGTAGATTGCTGCATTATTTCAAATCAATCTGCCAAGCGGTTTTGAGGAGAAGATTTTTTAAATTTAGCCAATCAAAAGACATACGTAGCCTTGGCAGCCATGTTCATTTCCTTTTGCCTCAAAAACTCGAAAGATAACCATCCATTCAGTTCTGCATAATTTGCAATTAGTAAATGTGTGGAACAGTTTCATATAAGAAGCTTTTTGTGTGTTTTTCCCATAGGGTCTAATGTTAAGCTGTGTTCCACTGTGGTGGCCCACTTAGATTTTGGATCTGCACAAAAAACCCAAACTTTGTAGAGGACCATCTAAGGTACATTTCTGCAATATTTCAAATCAATCTGCCAAAGCAGTTTGTTAGAAGATTTTTGAAATTTCAGTCATTCAGAAAGCATTAGTTGCTCTGGAAACCATGTTGAATTTATAATTGACTGGAAAAACCTTTAAATAATTAGATAACTATCCAACCTTCATTTCATCATAATTGGGCTTAATGGTGCGGAACAGTTTCGGCGAAAAACTTTTTGACTATAAAAAAAACTTTGTAGATGATCATCTGATGTACATTTCTGCAATATTTAAAATCAATCTGCCAAGCAGTTCTTTAGTAGAAGATTTTTGAAATTTCAGCCAATCAAAATGCATTAGTGACCCTGGGAGCCATTTTGAATTTACCATTGGTTCAAAAAACTCAATATAATGGTCCTTGCAGCCATGTTTAATATTTGATCAACACCAAAAACTTTGTTAAGAGTACCCAATAAACATTCTTGCCAAATCAGGTGAGCTAACTTGAAAAAGTTGGTCTAGTGATCACCGATACCCCCAATTTAATTTTGAAAATTTTTTAAACATTTCTGGCACTTTTTTCAATAAGTGACCTTGACCTTTGAGGGAATTCCTTCAGTATCAGTAGATGTCTTACCCAACTGATAACTAATAATATCCTAAAGTTTCATTGAAATTAAATACAAACTTTTTGAGTTTTTGTCCAGAAACATCTCTTTTGTAAAAAACTTTTGTTGTCAACTGTGACCTTGAAATTTGATGGATTTCTCTCAAATTCAATAAGCTTCTTACCAACCTGATATGTAACTATATACCCCAGACTCGGTTGAGGGGGGTATAATTATTAACACCTTTAGTAAAAATTTGAGATCCCTACATAATCCAAATATATACAATAAGGCATTTAAGCAAGTTTCATGTCATTGGTAAGCATTCTCTCAGCAATATGAATCAAAGACAAGACTTGTGTTTTGTGTGTAAATAGATGTTAATACATCTGATATGTGTAAACATAAAATTCTGGATTTGTTGGAATAACAGTTAAAATAAGAAATGTCAACCCATATCAACAATAAGGCTGCATGCTAGAGCATGGTAAAAGTTTACAATCTGTATTTCCTGCTTTCAATATATATTAATGTTAACAGTGATGGTTTTTTTCCAGGTATTTCTGCCGCCTTTACACATATAAATAAGATGCCATGATACTACTGAAAAATTAAAGAAGGTGGTGAAGAACTCCATTCAGACAAACAAATAAAATAATTGCTTCCAACAGCAATGTATTATAAACTGTGTTTTTTATACAGAGAAACTAACCTTCAGACTACGAGTTGGCCGTTTTGCAGGAATTTCCTCCCCACAATCACCCCAATCTCCATTTTCTTCTACGCCATTTCCATGTGGTAGTAGATGTTTTACAACAAAGCAATGTGATAATGAGTGGTCCCTGAACATATAATGTAAATATAAAGATATATAATGGGTGAAAAATCTACACAACACACAATGATGAATATATACAGTATAGTCTACAAAATGGAGCAACACACTGTTGTAAGGAGGATAAGATGATCAGCAATTGTTTTCTATTTGTGTTACACATAATGTATTATTTTTTTTAGGTTTTCAATTATACAAAAGATAAAAAAACTATTTAGTGCTCCCTTGACTAAAATAAAGGTCCATATGAGCTAAATGGGTAAAAAGAACAAACATTCAGAAACTACATGTAGTAACCTGTGAGCTACTGCTCACTCAGTATACACCGGCTGTTCACATCATTAAATTGACTAAGTCGGTAAACAGGAAGTAGATATGCGACAGACCTGAAATTGGTACTTGCAATATAGGACCACATGGTAAGGTCACATGTAAAATTTCAAGTGGTTGTGATAAGTAGTTGTTGAGAAAACTGTTAAGAAATTTTCATATATTGACCACTAATGTTGAAAACTGACAGTCTACAAACAGGGAGTAGATGTGCAACAGACCTGAAATCGTAACTTGTAATTTAGGACCACATAGTAAGGTCACATATAAAATTTCAAGTGGTTGTGATATCAGTTGCTGAGAAAACTGTTACGAAAGTTATGTTGCGGATGGAAGGACAAACAGAATGATGGACCGACATGGGTACACCTGTAGAAACCCCAATTATTCGAAGTGAGGATATAATCAATGGTTTAAAATACCAATTGTAAGGGACTTGGGGGAACGCTCACAATGGTGGGATGGCACAGATTAAAGGCTTAAAAACAAAAACACATCAGCTTCAATTGCTACATTTTATCCAGACAAACAATGACGTCACAACTACAAATACATATAGCGGGGAAAAGGGGAACAATTCTATCACACAAACACAAAAAACACATTTACCATTCACACTAACATACAACATCCCGCCCACAAAACAAAAATTTTCTAAATTTTTCAAATGGAAAATTTGTTTTTGTCAAATTGAAATATAGTAATACAGCCATTGTAAAAAAAATATTTAGACACATTTCGTTAACATGAATGTAATCTGATCATTCGACCAACTAGTAACCATTTTATTAAAACATCCGTATCAACACTGCATAACCTGAAAGTCTGGCATCTCGGACTCCTCCCTCGGATGACCTTATGCACGGATTACTTTCAAACAACAATTTACAGCGATACCAATCAATAAATGGCATTTTCTACTAGTTCAAACAAAGTCATATAAAAGCTGAATACAATTTGATAAAGTCATCAGAGACCTTAAACTCTTACACACCAAGGTTTTATTTATGACCAATATCACACCGCTAAATGACAAACTCGCTCAGTTCAGAATACGTTCATGTAACCAAGGAACAAAATAAACTTTCACCGAAGTTACTAAAATTTCCAATCTAATACTTTAAAATTGTCATAACTTCGATTTCTTTAACACTGTAAAATCGGCGATATAAATAATACACTGACATAAACAATTTGATATGAATGAGAGAGGTGCACGCTCAAAAAGTCTTGAACTTCCATATTATCAGTGTTGATACAGTCAAATGTTGGTCAAAGTCGTAAATCATTAAAATGTATTGGCAGGATGCAACCAATGTGTAGTCGATGCATCTGGAACACAGAAAGATATCACTAGAGCAGCAGACAAGACATGGTTTGGTTCTGGTTTTGAACTGTCACCGAATAATTGAAATACGACACATCATAAACGGCAGTAGAAACTTACAGGAAACTTTGGTTCATATTGGAATTTGGTGGAAAATGTCAAAGTTATTATCCAACTGTAAACTTCCGAGTAAAATATTCTAAAAGTTCAACAAATTTATAATCCAAATGGTGTAAAATGCAAGTCCAAAATCACAATCCGATTTGAATTGAAAATCAAAATCCAACATGGCACCAAACAGGTTAAAAATGGCTTACGTACGAGAGCCCACACCACAACCATATTTCCTTGGTAAAGTTGTGACACATGATAATGCACAACAAAAACTCACAAGAGAATCAGACGACTCTCAGTTGGTGAATGCCTTGAGGAATATTGATGAGGTACATAAAGACAAAGATGAAATGAAGAATAAAAAGGGTCATATTGATTTACGTCGCTCTGCATGTACAAGGAAGCCTCCAGAAAGATATGGGTTTACCATATATCTAGATGAAGTTCTTAGCTCAGAAGACGGAGTTATGGATAGCATGGGATACCATAAAATTAAGCAAGTTCTGAGACAAAAGTGTCTTGACAACAAGAAGTTGTATTTAGTTCAGTTGGTGGGAGAGCATGCTGTTTAGGTTCCCTTTTCAAGCTTAAACTGTAAAGCTAAAAGGTCTGTACAATTTAAACCCCCTCCAGTAATAGTTCAGATGGAATAATAAATATTTTATTTATTGAGATAAAATGTATATTGTATGAAATTAGGAAAAAGATAAAGTGTAGATGTGAAGTATCATTAACTTAGTTTTTTTTACATATGATTAGAAATAATCCAATTTTTCCCCTTATAATCAGAAAATCAGTACCATTAATTGGTCATTTAAGATAATAGGGCTAGAAAATACCATTTGATTAATGTTTATTCCCAGGTGTTGATGAGACATCAGGTAGATCATAAATAGGATTAATTATATATTAATTAAGCTAATGTTCCAGGGAAAGTTATTTCTGTGTAAACAAAATGTTTATAGTATTTTATCATTGAATATAATATTTTGTTTGTGTTGATGCATTAATTTGTAAACAAAAAAAAATAAAAAAATAAAACAAAACATTAAATAATTATAAAAAATATATTGAACCTTTTAACATTATAAATTTGAAACATTGTGTATTAACCAATTTTCAATGTATTTTTTAATATGCTTATTATATGTGTAATGTACATTATTTTTTCTCTATTGTGTTTTATTACTTAGCTTTTTTATAATTTGAATGTTGAATGACAGTGAATGTCAGTTTTGATAGATGGGTGGTAGCAGAATAATTGGGTAGTGCAAACACAGTGGTGTGAAATTGTAGAAATTCACGAATACTGTATACAAATTCTTCTTATGCATTGTTAGTATTTTTAAGAATTATTGAATAGCAGTATGTTATTAGAACAATGTTTAATGTATAAATATGTGTTATTATTTTTTTGCTTTTTCCTAAAGTTTGTCATGGAAAAAAAATAAAATAAAATGTCAGTTAATAAAAATTGATGATACATTTTTATTTTATTTTTGTGGGGGATGTTATGTATTGACTTTTAATATTTTATTTTTACAAATATATTATGGAAAATAACTGAATCTTAAACATAGTTAGTAAGCATAATCTTGGGGTCAGAACTTTCTCACATTGTGTCAGGGGTTAACTTATTATTGACATATGTTAGTTACAAAAACTGAGAAGCAACTTTTGTTTCCTACTGATAAAAATCTTCTTCTATTTATGACTGACATTTATAGTTGTATAACTGCCCATTGTAAACATTTTGGCATCTTTGAAAATATTGTATTAATATTGTGGGAGGAGTCTAAGAGTAGAAAAAAAAGAGAAGAAATTGTTACAAGAGAGAGACTAAATTTAACACACATCATTGTGCATGTACCTTTGCAATAACATTTTGGAATAATAAAGTTTGGAATAATACCTCTCGCATCTTAATAAAATATATATAAAATTAAGAACATTACACAATAACTAAATGCCTAATATAGAATAGTGAATCCATCATTTATCTCTAATTCTTAAAAAGACAATACTATAAAGACTTTATTAAATAAGTTGTTAAAGCATAAACTGCCTAGAATTACCTCTTTGAACAGATGTCTAATGCTGCATCTACTATAGATTTCAGATTTAATAATTTATTTCCCCTCCACACACCATCTAAAATACAACAAATATTTAATATATATAGTTTAAATTTGAATAGAAAGTGACATTTTTATCCCAAAATCTAATTTCTATTAGAATTATAAAAAAAATATTTTGGTTTTAAAAATTCACATGCAAGACGGTTTACACATTTATACACTGAATTATGTGAAATTTTTGTGTTCAATTTAGTGAAGGTTTCTTATTTAATGGATATAAATTTCTTTTATTTTAAGTAAAAAATATATCGAATAAATGAAATACATACTTAATGTTAATAAGTGTCATTGCACTGTTACATGAATATTTAACTAAAACTCTGTGATTACATGATGTTTTATCACACTTGTACAGTTATACATAGTCCAAGAATCCACTGCCATCAAATGCTATTTTAGACTTTGATGTACGACCCTCCCATAAAAGTCTAAAAAAGTGTTGGACAGCAGAGGATTCTTGGACTAAGTAATACATTATGTAAAAAACATACCTGCTGTTACAATAGCACAACACTGACCATCTAAGATTCTTTCTGCTAGAGATTCGGATGAAAAACCAGCAAACTATAGAAAAAGGGCATACATGTATTAAATAATCACATAAAAGTAAATGAGAATCAAGAAAGAAAAAGCATACAATTCTTCTAACCTTCCCTAAAAATATTTGGGTCTTCATACAGATATAGTAGAAATATATTATATGTTAAATGTAAATTATATCCACTAAGCAATTATATACATGTACAAACCTATAAAACTTCATTCATAATTATTTTAGGCTTTAGTAAAATATAAAATATGTACATGTATGAAAGTTTCACACAGATTAGCAAAGAAACAAAACTGTACCACTATGGAATGTATTATGCCTAGCCTGGCACATGCTAGCATTGCCACTGTCAATTCTATTATCATTGGCATGTAAACAGCAACACGATCTCCTTTCTTTATGCCTATAAAATGGATAAACATAATAATTATTTATAGGTCTTTATTGACATATTTTCTTCTGGATGAGTGGGTGCATGGTGTTTACGAGTGCAATTTTTCAGCAAAAACAAACTTGTGGTTGAAAAATTTACTGTTTTATGTTCAAAAATACAATGTACATGTAATATTAATATATATAATATTATATATTATTTTTTGTTTATGCTGTATTGTCATGTTTGTCGATCCGATACATAATAAGCTTACTGGTTGGTACATTCTTTAGACTTTTATATATATACAAGTCTAGAAGATTATGCAACGATACAAATGACGGTGTTTCTTGTCAAAAATTTAGACAAAGACTGACCAACGAATGGCCTTAGTCATTGAATGTCAATATAAATAAATGACGTAAACAAGTCATAACATTTTGATCTTAAACTTTCTCAATCCAACTTAACCCAAAATAGTTGCTTCCCAGTCTGCTACCCGCGGACGTGCCGTGCTGTTACTTGGCTTTGCTCAAATTTTCCAACAAGATGTAATCAAAATTACCAAGGTGACTGATTACATCTTGTTGGAATATTTGAGCAAAGCCAAGTAACAGCACGGCACGTCCGCGGGTAGCAGACTGGGAAGCAACTATTTTGGGTTAAGTTGGATTGAGAAAGTTTAAGATCAAATGTTATGACTTGTTTACGTCATTTATTTATATTGACATTCAATGACTAAGGCCATTCGTTGGTCAGTCTTTGTCTAAATTATTGACAAGAAACACCGTCATTTGTATCGTTGCATAATCTTCTAGACTTGTATATTATTTTTTGTTTATGCTGTATCGTCATGTTTGTCGATCCGATACTTAATAAGCTTGCTGGTTGGTACATTCTTTATTCTTTATAGATTATGCAACGATACAAATGACAGTGTTTCTTGTCAAAAATTTAGACAAAGACTGACCAACGAATGGCCTTAGTCATTGAATGTCAATATAAATAAATGACGTAAACAAGTCATAACATATTGATCTTAGTTTTACAAATTCTTTAGGACCAAATGTTTCCTATTCTAAACCTTTCAACATTGACTCTGGTTGACAAGTTGTTAGACTTCTAAAAGACTCTTTCTCATTTACATGCTTGGTAAAAATAACACATGTTAGTATTTAATATCTAACATGTCATGAAAAATAACAGAAAAGACAATTAAAACCTTACCACTTTGTTTTAAAACATTTGCAAACTGACAGACTTTGTCCTTAAGTTGTGAATATGTGATATGGCCACCATCACTAGGGTCATTACCTTCCCTGAAAAATTAAAAAAACCAAAATGCATTTGTAATGTGTGCAAAATAGTGTGTTTTTGGTATCAATACCATAATAGGCTATGTATAATACATATTGATAATTATACACACCCAATCCAATTTTCTTAGACATGTTAAAACTGGTGATTTAATTAACTGAACTTCAACCCATTTAACTTCTTGACTTCAATACTCACTTAATCATATTATTAAACCATCTTTGATCTTTTACACAAAAATAGCATTATACACAACTGATAACAGTATAATGCAAAAATATTTTTACAAACATTATTATTCTATAATATGTTCCTATTTTTTATGGTTAATCTGGAATCTGTAATTTTCTTGTCAATGGTGACTTTTTATTAAAATTAAGCTATTTAAGCCAGTTCTTATTGTAAATTTAAGTATATCTGCAATTTAGAAATTGCTATAAATGTACATGAAATCTTTTGCACTCTCTAAGTTTCCATTATTTCTAACAAATACCACTGTACCCTCCCAGTAATGTTTTACAGTATATAATGCAGTTAAAGCAGGGCTATCAGCAAAAAGGCCTGTTGAATAGTATAATAAACAAAAGTAAGTGTTATTATTAACCAATAATTACTGCCTAAAACAATAATCAACACAGGTGTGAAAGGGTGACAACATTTAGTGTTGATTTTTTCATGGTTGAGCGACTGTACTTTTTAAAATAATAACTGGGGGTGAATTTTATCTATATGTACTACTAAAAAGTATTAACCGATAAAAATAGATCAACTATAAATATTTTAACAAGTATAGAAATCAACATTAAACATGCACGTAAGTATGTTTACACATAATCTTAACAGTATGTCACTAACATCCCATTGTGTTTAAATGCACAAAGAATTATACAGATAAAAATACATAGATTCTTTAAAGGTCATTAATGACTGCATGTAGTTACAAAAAGTAAGTGTTATTCTTATTGATTGCAACTGATATATTCACTAAAAGCCATGATTAGAATCTAATAGAGTTTCAAAGAACTGAAGTTTACAAGCCAATTTATATTTCAAGGCAAACAGAACAGCCAGATATTACCATATTTTCAGTTTGGTAAGGTGACCCTTGGACATTGATGGGAGGCAATTATTAGAGAATTTTCATCCCTGAAAAATACATGAAGCCTGCACCCTGCTAAGTTTAAATTCAGGACATTTCACCCTGTAAGCCACAAATCTACTAGCTAAAATAAGCTAAAGGTGATCTCCAACAAACACAGCTAGTGCAAGTGGCAACCAACTTTTTTAGTTCCTGTAACTCTGTGAATGAGTATTCATGTTGAAGTATAATTAATTTTGAATTGTATTTAAATAATTAAAAAAACATTCACGACTACCATATTTTTTTTCCAATTTCAGAAAATCCATTCATGGCAGAATGACAAAATTGACGACTTTTCATTAAAAAAAAACGCCGCCTATTGTCCATTTCTGGTACTAAAAACTGCAGCTGAAATGGACAATAATTTTTGATAAATTTTCACGCTTCAGGTGAATGACAGGTGTAAATACCTGAGTGAGGATGTCATTAAAACCCCATGCTTTGTAATCTACTAATGAGGTTAATTAAATAAAATTTGATTGGCATTGACAAACAATACATAAACAATGCAAAATCTTTATTGCAATTTCAGTCTTTTGGTGTCAAGACACTAAAAGGGACCAATCAAATTTAGAACATAAAAGAAAATAGTACTTAAAAACAAAATAGTCCTGTTTATCTTAGTGTATATTAAAAACTACTAACTGGATTTTAATGAATGAAAGTTTTTCTAAAAGGTGAATATATTGAAAAAATTTTGAGTCCTAACTTTCTCTGTTCTAATGGTGTTTAGTATGGTTTATTTTACATTCACTACATGACCTATAAATCAAGATTTTCTGAAAAGAAAGTGCTATTTTTAGAGTGGGGTTTACCCCAGAAGCTGGTTTTCTCTTGCATTGGAAGGTTTTAAAGAGGTCATGAAATTTTAAGAGAACATAGGCCTGTCACGTACGTTTCTGGATATATGATGTCTGTCAAGTTAAACTTAAGGTAAATGAGCTGCGCTGGAAGTAAAAGGGGAGATAAATCATGTAAAACTGGAATGGGTCAATTGCACACCCACAACAAAGATACATAGTATTTTCATTGTATTACTTTTGGATAAAGGCATGTTTTGCTTTTAAAACTATTAATATGTATCATCAGTTATGTACACATGGGTTTAAATGTCTTAGCATTAATTTGGTAATATAAAGCAGTGATGATTGCAAAGTTACTGTGTAAATGCTTTTTACATCTGTTAATTTTTTTTAATTTGCATTGTTGAATCATAAAACTGCATTGTACATTGCATATGTAAAGAATATCTGATTACAAGATTTGACAATTAGAAGTATATATTAATATTACTTGTCTGTACTCTTTGTTTTTTTTTTAGATTTACTAATTTTCTACTACTGGTCAAATAAACAAAGACCACAATGTCTCTGATCTCTAAATCTTATGTTCTATTCACTTCTTAATATAACCCCAAAATGTGTCTCAAGTTGAATTGCATCTGCCTGTACTAACCAATAAAATGCAATTTTTTCACCGAGTCCGTCATTGATTTGACGATCTAAAGTATTATAACAGATATTTGTTTTTGCTCCTTCCATCCACTTAACGAAAATTTTGCCTTTCCGGCAGTCAAAATTGTACTCTAGAAATTTTCCTAGTGGCGGGGAGACCCAGTGGAATTGTTTTGAGATCTCGCCCCAGAACCCTTCAGGATCTTCCACGGATCGTTTATACATCTCATTGTATTCTGTCATACTTTTGACGTGAGATTCATTTTGTAAGCGACTAGGAGGTAAGAATAACTCCATTGAACTGTCCGGCGTGTCCATTTCGATCGCAAATTTTTTGAGCGGTTCAACGTTGAAGAAAGACTTGAAGTGCTTTAAAGATTTACTTCCTGTAAAGCATAGAAATGATTAAGTCTCGAGGAGACACTTAATTCTAAAATTAAATCTTCATATCCGTAATTTACATTAACTAGCATTTTATTTGTATTGGTACAAATTTAGACTTTAAAAGTCAGACAATAACAAATGTTGTTTTAAATTAATGTTAATAGTATTTTCTTTAATAGATATATGTTATTAGTTTCAAATAAGATCAACACTTTATAGCAAAAAACTTGCGGACTGGTACCTTGCTGGGTTAAATGAATAGAGAACCAGTAAAAAGAAAGTCATGGCCTCTAACGAGAAACAGACTGATTTTAACTATGGTTGTCAGCATTACAAAAGGAGGTGTAAACTTATGGTCAGTTAATATGAATGTAGGCGCAGCCTAAAATGCGAGCATCGCACATTGTTCATGTCGTTACTTCAGAGCCCCCTAACAGTGCCTCTATCCTAATTCCTCTGGGCACCATAAGGAAAGGTGTTTTACGTCAGCGTTATATTAACATCTACTGTTTATATTATAAGAGTTTAAACACACCTTTATTGTATAAAAGTTTACTATATCTGTTTTGTGTTACCCCTTTTGTACAAACTATAGTAAACTTTACCGTGTCCATCCGATGGGTTTTTGCTTGACAAAATGGAAAACTGCTACCGCGTTTGGTCGAGTTTATGTTCCTTTTGTAGATCTCATATTACACTTTTTGAAAGAAACAATTATTTTCCACAGTTAATCGGCCTTTTGAAATGCGGCCGTTTTTTCATTTTGACAGATCTATTTTCCATACTAAATTTTGACCTCGTTTTGAACGGATGTGTACGTTAGGAAAATTCCATTGTTGTCGAAATCCTTCGGGTAATGTCGTCTGCAGTTAAGGCGGGAAAAGTCTCGCGGTTTGTCCGAATACCATTGAACGTCACGAAAACAGACGAACGTTTGTAAACAACATTAGACCCCTTTAAAAACAAAAATGGCTGACTTCCTATGGAAATTCTATTTATCAAAATGAAAATTCAGCCGCATTTCAAAACGCCGATTAACCCTGGAAAATAATAGTTGATTTCAAAAAGTGTAATATGAGATCTACAAAAGGAACATAAACTCGACCAAACGCGGTAGCAGTTTTCCATTTTGTCCGGCAAAAACCCGTCGGATGGACACGGTAATATTTAGTATAATATGAACATATTTATTATGTAAAATAATTAATAAAGTACCCTTCTTGAGCATGTTTTTACTGACGATCTGGAAAGAATGTATACATAGCTGAATGGTTTAATGACATGAACAATACACTATCTTCAAATAAGGTATTTATCGAATTTAGTCGATGACAATTACATTTACGTTCAGGGAAATGTGGAAGAAATGCGGATCCATTGGAGACATCATATTTGAATTGTCTGCATCAGGAATGTCCGCGTACTACAATCAGTGTCCTTCATGGTCTCACGGACTTTGCATAATCTGTTTTGGCTGTAGTGTACATTTTGGACATACTATACTTACATGTATAGCTTTGTAGTATTTGTAGTATTTCTATTGCATGTCATAATTAGCATCATTATGTTTCTGTTAAATATTAGTATTTAGTTATAAGTCACGATGAAACTCCAGAATATTGAAATGTTTATGTAGAACTAATAGTTATATACATATAATATATACTATAGGAAATACAGATTTCAATTGTGTTGAATTCATAATCAGAAGGTGGTTGTAGTTAAATGAAAAAAAACAAATGTGAAGTTGAACAATTTATTTTGTGCATTTAAGTTGGTACTTTTAACTTATCGTTGTGTTTTTATACTCATTCTTTTTCTCATAATTATTACGTTTAAAGTTGGCTTGTTGTTAGGCTTGGGTCATCCTTTGAGTCAGTGTTCAATCTTATCAACATCAAAGTATTTTTATTAATTTACTTTCTAATGGTGATTAAAACATCCTATCTAATGATGATTAATCATTAATTAAATTTTTATTTAATTCAAACTTATATTTACCATTGTACATTTTAAGATGATTTTCAACTATTTTACATAAAACTAGTTACATAAAACCATGGCTGAAATGTCTTATTACAGTATGGCCGAACTGTACTATGGATGAAATAACTATTACCAAAATGGCTATGTATGAAGAGGTACTATGGCCAAATTGTCCTAAAAGCAAAATGGCTTGACTCAAATTGTAAACAAACCAACATGTCAAGATAACACCGTTGACCTTGTTGGCATCAATGTCCCAAACCAAGTACAAAAAGCTGAGGTTCTCGCAGAAACTTCAGACCATGACACTGTGTTTGTTGAATTTGTAGTAGCACCCATAAAACTCAAACAAAAACCTAGAACAATCCCATTGTACAAAAAAAAATCTTGGACACCATAAAGAGTGAAATGAAAAACTTGCATTATGAACTTGTCAGATGTTATCTATATGTAAATGAAATGTGGGAAAAATTCAAAACCAATTACTAAACCTAGTTAAAGATCACATTCCCAATACAACCTGCAAATCCAAAGATAGCCATCCATGGGTTAACACTGAAATTAAACAGCTAATAAAGAAAAGGTACAAGCTTTATAAAAAAATCTAAACAAACAGGTTCAACAAATCAATTAATGAAAATACAAGGAAATAAAACACCATGTACAAAAACTAATAAGAATTGCCCATTGGAAGTGCATTGAACAGATTATACTTCCATCTGAATCCCAAACAGAGCAAAACAACACGAAAAAGTATTGGACACATATATAAAACACAAAAAGAATGATTACAATGGTTTAAGGGAATTCAAACAAGATGGAAAATTATTCACAGATCCTTTTAAAAAAGCAAATGCTCTTTATGCACAATTCCAGTCAGTATTTACTAAGAAAGTTAATTTTCACAACATCTAAATTCATATACATCAGTAGTTTACCACCTAGTCGTAAGTCCATTTGAAAACATCACAGAGCTAACAATGAACTTAGAGGGTATACTTAAGATTTTGCTTAACTTAAACCCTGCCAAAGCAGCTGGTCCTGAGAAAATCAGACATCTTAAAAGAACTGGCTTATGAAATTGCACCAGCACTAGCACACATATTCAGGAAATTATAAGCTTATCATAGTAATTTAAATAAATAACGGCCCAAGCTGAAATATTATAATTGTGTAAGATCACTAAAAAGTACTGGTGATTAATGTATAAAATTTTTCAAAGCATGTATAATTGTCGCTTAAGTTCAGTGACTTGAATTAACTTAATTTTTCTCAACTGAAAATTATCAGCTTATCATATTAATTTAAAACAAATGACATCCCAAGCTGATAATTTATAATTAAGAAAATTCAGCAACAAATTAAATTCCTTGTATGTAAATGTAATTAATTAAATTATTTAATTAGTATAATTAATTTACATAATTTTCTTAAACACACATTCTTGATAAAAATTCTTTAATACAACTTGTTGATTTTTCTTAATTAGTTGAATAATAGGGAATTGGCAGAAGTGGATGCGGCAGACTGGAAATTGGCAAACTGGAATGCTGCCATTATCATGACCATGTTTCACCTTTTGAAAAATAAAAATGATCAGAATGTAAATCATGTAAATTATGAACAGTGTTAGTGGTGGCTATTTTTGATTACCATTTTGATGAATTTCATTATACATATATTCTCATAATCCAAAATTTAAATTGTAAAAGATATATGCCAATAAACTAGTATTTTTTCATTGCATTTTGGCATATATTATTTTTGTGAATGTCTTAGATACTTTCGAATAAGGTACCATGAAATATTATCCAGTTTGGAGGAAGTTGGGACAAATTTTATAGTTGTCCCTTAAAAAGACTAACAATCTGTGTCTGTATTATAAAATCCATATTCGTTTTTCTGTCCTATTTTAAAAGAAGATTGTTTTATGATGTATTATAAAATCCATAATCATTTTTTTGTTCAATTATAAAAGAAGATTTTTTTACGAAAATTAACAATCAGAATTGAGAATACAATGGAAACAATTTTTGCTAGTTTACACGTCATCTCCATCTAATTATGTATTTCCAGGATCTATTGTACAAAAACAAAATTTTTACTTTTATTTCAAAAATCAATAATCTAAAGGTAGATTCTTTCTGACAGGTACTAACATATACTACTGTCTGGATTTTTAATGAACCAGTACCTAACAGGGTTCGACATTAAGGCACAACAGAATGACACTGTCCAGTAAATGTATGCTCCGGTCTAGTATACATGCCCAGTAGCTGGTCCGACTGGTCATGCTGATAATGATCAGCCATTATTTTTGAAGGATGAATTTTCATTGAGAAAAGAACAAATCTTAGAGTTTTTTTATGTGTTTAATATAGATCAGTATGACGTTGTATTAATTATTCGTCTTTCACATTTAAGGAGTTAAAATGTTGTTTTGTGTTAGTTTAATTGAAGATTGTTCATTTACTGTTACAAAACATTATTATCTCTCAGAATTTGATATATCTACAAACCAGAAACAGACAAAATCAAATAAATGTTTAAATATTCGTTTTCTTATCATTTAATATTTAAATGCAATAGACCAGCAACGAGTAGCAACTGTTACAAAACATTATTATCTCTCAGAATTTGATATATCTACAAACCAGAAACAGACAAAATCAAATAAATGTATAAATATTCGTTTTCTTATCATTTAATATTTAAATGCAATAGACCAGCAACGAGTAGATTTTTTAAATTCAAATTATAATTCATAAAAAAACAAATGTAATGTGAGTTTTAGTTAATTTATCTTCATTGTTGGTGTTAAGTTGTATCATGACATAACCCGAATTATGACGTAATTATGTAAACAGGGAAAATATGATTGAAAACTTGGAAATAAACTGGATAAAATAAAATATGCACAAGTAAAAAGTCTGTATTAATAAATTCCTGATTTAGTATAGTTAAACGGGGATCATTCTGCTAACTACATTCTAGTTCAGCGGTCTACTTTCATTTTCAAACTTCAACGGAATTTTTACCTCTCTCTCGGGGTATGATTTCCTGATCAAGTCAGAACCGTTCACTGTTGAACCTAAACTGCTAAAATGCCCTGCTTTTGGTTAAAATAAGGGTAAAAAGGCTAAAAATTATTTTTTTACCATTTTTCTCCAAGATTAGTCACACAACTTTGTTTTTAGCCTTGTGCTGTAATTTTAACCAGTTTACTGTAATTTTAACCATTTTACCTTGTAAAACGCTCAAACATTTACTGCTAACATGATTGATCTACACCCATTAGTAAATGTTCTTAGCTGGCCCATAAGTTTCAATGTCTAGTTGACCGTTGAAGGAAAATTGGTCATTTAAAGATATGATAACTGTATTAATATGAAAGCTTCCTCAATTTATAATTCACAATGTTAAATATAATGAAGCACACAAGTTGCATCCTCACAAGTCATGATTTCTGTGTCCACGAAACCCTGACAAACTTAGCTAGGAAATTCCCAGGCTAGAAGTCACTATTTTGATTGGCTACATCATACCTTAATGCAGCCAATCAAAAGCTCTTTTTCATTCATGACTTGGTTAGGGGATATCCCGATGTCGATTGTAAATAAACCAAACGGATGTGTTGCATAGACAGTGTGAAAATCCGTGTATTTTGTACAGTAGTGTTAATAGTTTGTTATTACTGCGTTATTATTTAGTTGCGTTACGTTTTCTTCACACTCAAGAATGAGTAAGAATGACTCTTGCCAAACACTTGCTTCTTTCAAGCAGTTTCATTAGTTGATATTTTGAAGGATTGACGTCATAAGAAAATCTTCTAGCCCGGGAATTTCCTAGTTAAGTTTGTCAGGGTTATGTGGACACAGAAACCCTGTCTTGTGAGGATGCACAAGTTGTTGAAGTAAATTTTCAGTTCTTTTCTTGTTTATGGGTAATATATGCCTATTTAAAAAAAGTACTGGAAAAAACATCAACTACAGTAGCTGTTTTCTTCAATAATTTTAACTGAAATGGAAATCGTGTACTATTGGGTTTACAAAAAAAAATTCTCATAATTTCTTTGTTGAATGTTGAATACCCATAACATAAATTAGAAATAAATACTTTTCAATAAGCGTGTAATGAAAAAGAACGTTAGGGTAATGAAATAAGTCTAATTAGGGTGCATTAATTTTGCATGTTTTTTTCAAAAATCGCATACATGTAAGCATCCAGTATTTCAAACATTTTGTGTCTTTCTTCCAAGGGTGTTTATTATGGTGGTTATTTTGTACAAAAGAAGGTCTGTGTTGACACACACCTCTATGAATAGCATCTGCTGCGTCTGTCTCAAGATGACTGAAATAAAGCAATCAGAATAAACTCAATAACGTTGATGTCTCTGCATACTCAGACTGATGTTGCAAGGCAATTAGGTTGCCACAGAAACACATTCTTTATGGTTGCACTACCAACAATTAAATAACATTCATAATCGCCCTATAAATCTGGATGTCTGTGTATAACCACGCTTTTCTAGGGCAACCATATTCAGATTTTGCACCTTCGTAACTGGTTCCCGAGGTAAAATTTAACAGCCAGGTGCAGTCTGAGATTAAGACTGATTAGTTTGATGACAGAATGTAAGAGATTACTTGAGCACAATTGGAACAACAAAAGGATCTCTGACTTTTTTCCACCTACATGTAGATAGCAGGTGCATGTTACACTGATCCATATGTTATTCAATATCTGTCATTTAGAGGTGGAAGTGGAATGATGTGGGGAGTCATAACAGCAAGCGCTTGAACCCTTCTGCAAATCATTGCTAAAACTTTAAACACTGTACAGTGGTGCCAGGGATGAAATTAATGTCATTCCATTCAAATAGATCCAAGGTCCACACATAACGTTTCAACCAGAAAGCACAAGACTGCATATTGCACGTGTTGTCTGAACAGTCATTCATTGAAAAACAAAATGTCAATGTGTTTTGGCCAGCAGTATCACCTGATCTGTTGCCTATAAAACATTTATATCACAATTGGACCTAAGATTATGTCCTGTACCAAATTTACTCTTTACTTTGCTGGAAATGGGACCCAGCACTAGTAAACATTTCGAATAATATTCACTAAGCTTTAATTATACCCCCCGCAAACTTGTTTTGGGGGGTATATAGGAATCACCCTGTCTGTCTGTCAGTCTGTCCACATCCCTTGTAAGCACAACTCCTAAACCACTTGATGAAACTTAGCATAAAGGAAGTACAATATATGTAGATGTGCATGAAGGATTTTTATTGACCGTGGATATCATTAAGGGGAGATAATTGGACTTGAAAGTGAAGCTGAGGGTATCCCTTTGTGAGCATGCTCACAGTCCACACTTGTAAAGTTAGGAATTCTTATAAAATATGTTAGATGCAATTTATGTGAATGGGTTTCATGTTTGAGTGCTGGTTTTAAAAATGATGACAAGCATATAATATGTTACTTGTGTTTTGTTAGAACTCATTGCTCAGGATATTTTAATTCAACGTACATGTATATTATTATACTTTGTAGTGCCCTAGCTGTAGTAGGGTATATCCTTGCCGTATATGTCATGATGATGTTGAAAACCATGAGTTAGATAGATTTGCAGTGGAAAAAATTGTGTGTTCTGAATGCAATGAAATTCAGAAGGTATGTATTGTGTAAGGCAGTAACAATTATGCCAATCCCATGATAAAACATAACTACTGGATACACACCAGCATGTCTGTTAGCTTCAAACAAGTGCAACATGTTGACATTAACTACGAGTACATACTATAGTATATTATAGTCATTACACATGGTAATAAGATATACATGTAGCATCAGTTACCTGACACTTTCCAGGTTCAATTAAGGTAATTTTTTTGTAAAAGAAAATTTGACTCTGCATCAAAATTTGATCTCTTCATCAGTGTGGTGTCACTAGATCTATAGGTATCAGAGATACATGTACTATGTAGTTGTAATAAAAAATTGACTTCTTTACTTGAAAGCTATTGGAAGTCTATAACTGGCTATTTAACAGACTTTCTATTGTAATTTTGTATGTTTGTAGAAACAAAACAAGTGTGAAAAATGTGAAGTGGTCTTCGGTACTTATTTCTGTAGTATTTGCTCTCTGTTTGATGATGAAGACAGACAACAGTTCCATTGTGATGGTTGTGGACTATGTAGGTGAGGAATTAGTTCAGAGCCTCATGTTTTACTTACTGTAGTTTAAATGGACAAAAGTAGTGTATGTACATTATGTTGTACTTGTGAAGAGAGTTGTATAAAAATCATCTGATAAATTATATGTAATGATATCTATTTTTGCAGTTTCTACCTTTGTGTGTGGAATCTGTCTGTTGTTAAGAAAAGTCTAAACCATTGCTATTTGATCAGTGTCACAGATTTGGACATGGTTGGGGAAATGACAACGGCCTTTTAATTATTTGTACATAATGGAAAATGTTAGCATTATTTGCTATCACTTGTTCACCAAGTTTCGTTGAGTAATGAGATACCTCTCAAAACGAGCGGAATAATTTCAACTATTCATCTTGTATTACATTCAATTTTCGGGGTGTCATGTCAGATAAAATTTTTCACAAATTTAGAAACCCAAGGGTACCCAAGGAAACGCACAAACACCCCTAAAATAGTGCAGAGATTGGCTTTGCACAATCAGCTAAACAAAACAGCCAATACATTTAATAAATTATACAAATACATTTATTTCAAATCAAATACTATGAGACACTGCTTTTTTTTTGTCATCACTTTGCGTAAGTCTGCGTCGTAGGCTTCTGTAAACTTTTTACATTTTAATCTTCTTCTCTGAAACCTCTTGGCCAGATGTTCATTGGAGGGACCTTTACAAAGTTTTTGTTTCTTATTTGGATTGGAAAACTAATATGGCCACTACTGCAGGACTTAGTCTTAGGCTTCCTCTCTGAAACTGGTTAACCAATCAAACAAAAACTTACTAGCAATATTGTTTAGATGGTCTTCTATAAAGTTTATGTTTTCTATGCCAATTCGAAAATTCAAAATGGCTGTCACCACAGGACTAAGTTTAACATAGGACCATTAGGAAAAGGTTTTAAAAGACTTCTTCTCTGAAACCAGTTAACCATTGGAAACAAAACTTACTTGCAATATTGTTTAGATGGTCCTCTTTGAAGTTTATGTTTATTATACCAAAACGAAAAACAAAATCACCAACACAGCAGGACAAAGATTAACATAGGACCCTTTTCAAAAAAGTTTTAAAAAGTCTTCATTTCTGAAACCGTTTAATCAATGGAAACAAAATTTACTGGCAATATTGTGAGGATGGTCTTCTTTTAAGTAGATGTTTTTTTATTGCCAATTGGAAATTCAAAATGGCCACCAATTAGTTAACATACTAACCTTTGGGAACATTTTTTTACAAATTTTCTTCTCTGAAATGGGTTAAACAAATGGAAAATAAAATTATTACTAGCAATATTGTTTGGATGGTCCTCT
Source organism: Limnoperna fortunei (assembly GCA_944474755.1). NCBI lineage: Eukaryota > Metazoa > Mollusca > Bivalvia > Mytilida > Modiolidae > Limnoperna > Limnoperna fortunei. The sequence continues at coordinate 33,122,816 of OX104111.1, read as the reverse complement.
TTAAAGTTTATTGAAAATTACAGGACTTAGTTTAACATCAGGAAATGCTCTCTTCATTGCCTATAAAATCAGGTTAGCAAAACACACCCTCAAGAGCCTTTGATACAGCTCCAATATCAAAATTTCATTGAATAATAAATCCACTGTCTATGTTCCAGTTCAGCACACCCAAATACAAAATTGGAACTAATTTCTGCAGCCTCAGTCAAAGTTCATTTACAGAGACGATGTCAAATGTTAGGTGTGTTTATGGTTATTAAGAAATTTTTTTTAGATAAATGATGACTAATCAGTATGATGTTTTTTTTTAAATTAAATCTTTTATTTGTCTACACCAATTTTTTTGAAAGGGGGTGGACATGCATCAACAATAGAAATGGGTTGGAGAATGTGAAGGATTTAATTTTAATTGATTGGTATGATATCGGTTATCAGATTAAACAGACCTCCCTAAGCTGAAATGGAATAAAATGAAATGAAAAATGACATGATTCCAGCATAAATACAATAGTAGCTGCTGTTTGAATCATGAAAACCAAAGAGTGACTCGTATTTCCTTTACTTTTTACAATAGTTTTGGCTTTAATTACTTAATTGATCTTTTAAAAGAAGTCTTCTTATGCATGTATCATTCCAAACAATTGTTCTGACAATTAGTAGATGCATACATAAAATTTATTGCAAGGTTACTGGTACCTGGTTACAGTCTGTACAAATCCTAATGGACAATTCGTTGATTGTTCAGCAAACCTTAAATAAAGTTATTTTTAGTTCTGGCTTTGTCCTGCAGGTACGTGCATGCATTCTTCTGTAAATAGATTAATCAAAAATGCGTTAAACGAGCATTGTTATGGTGACATAACATTGTTCTTGTTTATGGTGTTCTGATTGGATGTCGGATATTAAACAATGGAGGGTCTATAAGTATAGGATATGGCGATGTGAAAGTTGTTGTTTACATAAGAAATCGGTACTTTCACACGCTTGTGGAAAAGCCCTGTCATCTTCGGACTTCCCTTCATGAAACAAAACTTTGTGTCTTTCACCTCATTCTGCTGTGCTTCACTGCACAAAAAGACATAAAATTTCTATCACTCTAGTGGAATATAAATGGGTCGTTCCCAAAAAACAAATGTAAGGACCTATTAGACTTTATTATGGAATTAACCTGTCTGCTAAGTTATGTATTTATAAACAAACTGGAATGTATATTTTACTATTATATTTAGGGTTGGAGGAAGAGAGAACTTTTATCATTGTGATAAATGTGATATGTGCTTAGCTGTTGATCTGAAAAATAAACACAAGGTAAATTGGTTAAATAAACAACAAAAACTACATCACTACTATTTTTGTACTGGTAGTATCTTAGAGGATGGCTAATTGTCACAGATGGTGAAATCATAAGAAGAAATTTGCCAATAGCTAAAAATAATTAAATCTTACTTAATATTTCGGTTACTTTTTGGTAGAAAGAAATACTGATATTAGTATGTAAAGTCAAATTTACATTTAATAAGATTTGTTCAAAACATTTTCTTGTTCCTTTTTTACCAATTTACAGACTTCAAAGCATTGGCAGTACTAAGTAGTAAAAAAAATAATGAAAATGAAACAACAATTTCTGTTTCAGTGTATAGAAAAGTCATCCCATTCAAATTGTGCTGTGTGTTTAGAAAATCTACATTCATCAAGGATTGCGGCTCATATTCCTCATTGTGGTCATCTGATTCATAGGTAATTTATATATTTTTAGCTCACCGGATCCTAATGATTAGTGTGAGCTATTCTCATCACTTGGCATCCGCTGTCATCCTAGTTGTTGGCCGTAAACCTCAACATTTCAATCTTCTTCTCCAAAACCTCTTGGCCAATTGGATTCAAACTTGGCAGGAAAGTTTATTGGGTGGTACCACTACAAACACCAAAACCTTAATTCCCGCAGAAAACCTTAATCTCCGGGGGAAAACCTTAATTTTTTAAGGAATCCCTATAAAATTAAGTGTTGGTTTTTTAAATTAAGGTTGTCCCAGGGAAATTAAGGTTTTCCCTCGGAGATTAAGGTTTTCCCGCGGAGATTAAGGTTTTTTGTTGATTGGACCCCTGGGTCGGTTTTAAGCCCTCTGGCATTGTTGTTGATAACGATCATCAGTTACTCTGCAGATTTATGACAATAGTTATAAAGCTATATATTTATGTATAAAATTTATTCTTGTCCAAAATAAATATGTATACGAATATCCCAAAATAAAAATGCATGAACGTGAATGCATTTTCTATCAACTTTATTTCAGAAAAGACGTATATTTAAAAATTATTATTATACAAATTATTAAAATATAATTTTTAAGTAACCGTTAAGTTATTATTTTTCCATTTGAAGATCGGTAGGTAAGAAATATAGAACAATCAATACACGGACCGAACTTGTAATACACATCCGCCATGCTGTTTGTTTACCTGTACAAAATGAAAGAAATAAAGGACGGATCAAATTATTTTTAATTATTTGTTTTTTTATTCGCAGGTTTCTGGTAAGTTTTTGGTATTCATATTGTTGTTGAACAAAATCTAACATGTTGTTTGTTTTGCATTTTTAACCTTTCTTCGTTTTAGCTTTATATTTTTATTTTGACTTTTTATTATTACGTTGGGTTTCTAATGATTTGATTTTTTTATTGTCGATTTTATTTATTTCAAATTATGTTAATTGTTAATAAAATTAAATGTGTTATTTGTTTTGCATTCATAACAAATTCTTAGTTTTTACTTTATAAACATTTATTTTTTGTTATATTTTAATTTGCACAGAAATTTATTTTCAATACAAAGCACGTTTTCGCCGTTTTCTGTTATTTTCTATTCAGCTTTAAATTGTTTCAATTTATAATTTTAATTGGTATTACAGCTGTGTAAATTTATGAATTTTTTTTTTCTTTTTTTTCTTGAACTGAAATTAGCAGTGTTTTTTAATCGATACTAGTTTATTTATAATTATTTCAACGCTTGAGACAAAAATGAATACATGCGTCCATTAACTTAAATGAAATCCTATAGTCGGGTGCAGCTCTTATGCCCTTCCGTCGAATATCATCGGAAAATCAAAGAATAATCGACTAATTAGAATATTCTTTACATTAATTTGACAAAAATTTCCAAATTGTTAATTTAACATTTCTTCGTTTTTTGCTTTTACATTTTTTTTTCAATTTTTTCAATTTTATTTTTTATTTCTTAAATATAATTATGTTCGTGCTTTTAAGTATTTTAATTGCTTTATTATGGCCTTTAGTTGAAGACGTTAGTACAGTGTATCCAGAAAAAATTATGCAAAGTTAGATCCACCATCCTATCACAGCTAGGAGAGGACGATTTGTCTTTTTAGCTTAAAATGTAATCTTTGTTATGTTCGTTAAGTTCACGAAACAATTACTATTGTTAAATTTTGTTGTTATTTTGCTAAATCTATATTTTTATATTTTTATATGTTCATAATTTGAAATGTTTACTCTAAGATTATGCAATAAACTTACTGAGATGGTCTCTTCTTTACTTCTATACAAAGCTACAACAACGGGTTAGTTTCTGCCTTACAGCCATCTTTAATCATCTGTTACGCATGTTGCATCAAAGTGCGCTTAGTAACAGATTTTCCATTGTTCACGTCCTGAATATAGCTGAAATATTGCTTGCTGGACGTTAAACAACAATAAATCAATCAATCCATTATAACGAATACAGGAGGAACAATAACACATGTACCGATCCATAGTTCTGACAAAGCTGTTTTATATACTGTCGGTAGTATTTTCTCAATATTATTCTTTTTTACAAGTTAACTCTATAAAAATCGAAGAATGTGTCCATGGGACACAGAATGAAGTCCCAAACAGGAAGTAGTTTTCCGACAGATCTGAAAGTTGATTAGGACGTACAACTACCACCCTGCCAAATTTCAAACTGTTCTTATGTACAGTTTCTGAGAAAAGCTTGATGGAAATTCGTACATACGGACGGACGTATTTACGTACAAATGAAGTCCCAAACAGGAAGTAGTTGTCCGACAGGTCTGAAAGTCGCTTAGGACGTACAACTTGTAATACTGAACCACCCTGCCAAATTTCAAATTGTTCTCATGTACAGTTTCTGAGAAAAGCTTGACGGAAATTCGTGCGGACGGACGGACATGAGTAAAACTTAATTCCCCCCCCCCCCGACATGTCGTCGCGGGGGCATAAAAAATGTTTATTTGAAAATTGGTACTAGGGCTTAATTGTAAAAATCGCACTACAGATATTTATAGTCATAATTAGTTATGATATTTAATTTTTAGTCCTCTGCTTAAATTAGTGGTCAGCATTTCCTATAACTAGAGAACATAACTACATATACAATAGAGCAAAGAAAATAATCAACCAGTCAGAAAGAAGCTTATTATATGTCCAATGTAGATGGATAGTTCTATCTTTATTCTCCAAATTCAATGAATACAATGGTTACAGAGCGAGAGATTGAATGTCATACAAATACAATAAACAAATACAATATACAATAAACAAGTACATTATACAATAAACTAATAGGTAATGCAACACCATCTACTTTCTTATACAATCAATACCATATATATCTCGCAAATAATTATTGTTACAAATGATAGCGATAAAAAGAAAAAAAAACAATAGACAAAATTCAATACCTTATCGGTATCAGATTTGTCAAGTAAAGTTTACCTTTTTGTTGTTAATATCTACAAATCTGCTGAGTTTTCGTAATGTGGTCGGGTTTTTACTGTTAAATAATTGACGAAATTTAATTGTGTTCGATGTATAAATATACATCCTAGAAATAAATTTCAGAAAATACCGGGCATTGTAAGATATAATGATATTCATCACCGATTTCGTTTTTATTACACAACGGACAAAGTCTATTTTCTCTTTCTATATTTTTCCAACGACAGAGCTCTATTGGCAGTTTATGATTACCTAATCTAAATCTACAGAGAATATTATTTTACAAATTGAATCCAAGAAAATACGTTTACTTCATTCGATTTACATATTAAGAGCTTATATATTTTGACTGTTTACCACATATTAGTTTACACCAATAAGAAATAACTCGTAGTTTAATTTGTATGTGAAGTGGGTATCTACCTTACTCTCCATATATCCTTACACTAAGAGTGCTAGACTCGAGATTCAATAGCAGCTTACAATATTTCAAGTGCAACATTTCTAAGATATCACAGTTTTGGAATCCCCAAACTTCTGCTCCATATCTTGTCGAAAAGATCTAATTGACAACTAATAGATACATTATGCAGACGGCCTTTATTTAGAATTTCATACATTGCTATAAAGGCTTTCTCTACGAGGTATTTTTTATTTTTATTAAAAGAGCCCGTTCTTTGGAAAAGAACCCCGAGTTATATAAATTCACTTACAATTTCTAATTCTCTTTCCTGGAACGTGAATTTAAAATTTCGTGAGATTGCACCTTTACTGAATATCATAACTTTAGTCTTATCTATGTTTAATTTTAGCTTCCACTTTTCGCAGTATTCTTGAAAGAAATTTAGACCCAATTGTAAATCGTTGGCAGACTCTGCCAAAAGTACATTTCTGCAAATAAGATCGTAAATAATTTTACGTATGCATCGAGTTCACTCTCTAAATCGTTTGTAATGGTTGTCAACCCATAGATAGATTGTAATATGATCGACATGTGTTAATTTGTTTTTCCAGTTGCAAGAATTCGAACATTTAAAAAGAAATCTTATACATCTTAATTTTACGATTTAAAGAACAACATTTAGAATCGCTCTTGAATACGTAAAACCAGAGATATATGCACGGAAACTGATGGCGTAATACATAATGTCTTAGTAGTAAAACGTACAATATAAATTATCTTTCAACATATAGCTACTCCAAATTTGAAGAAATAGCACCGTGGATCGAATTTACGGTAAAGCTGTTCAAACTGCATATTGTAAAGCTAGCTGCGTTGTTTGTAAGCGATATAGCTGATTTTGTTGAAACCCTTTTGTATATATATACGCGGTTAACGGAGACTAATCCGAATTGAATGATAGATCGATCGGTACAAAAATCTAATAACCTTATAAGGTGAGGTGATGCATTCTAGACCCCTTTTTTTATCACGGGGCCTTGTGGACGCCGATTCATAATCGCACCCCTCCCCCCTTTCCAGCCCCCATCCACCAATGATGTGCTACAATACATAATATATGTAATGGAAAAATAACTACAAAATAAATAATTTATACACAATCTAACAAGACATATAGTCCAATATTGTATTATTGACCAAGTACACAATATTTCTTCAGCAGAACAATACTGCACAAAAAAATGATGTGCTCTGTTGGAGTCCTAGGCTTGCATTTTTCTGAAAAAAAAACCATGATAATAATTTGTATAATTTCATACTGGCGGGCAGGGGTACAAATGATACAGAATATGAATTCATAATTCCCATTCTCGCCTACAGGATTTATCGAGAATAAGGCCCAAATTAGTTACTTTTCTATGAGGACATATAAATTACTTTGCCTTGTTATTTCTTAATACCTGCAGCCATAAAAATGTCTAAATCACTAACAGATAATACAATAGAAAATATAAATATATATATACATCTCTTTATACTTTATACAGATACATGTATAACAATATTATATTACGATCGATACTTACAGCATTAGCTATCTAATTATATCAAACCGGAGCTTCTTAACTAACGATGTAAAATAAAACAGCATAAATGTGTTTTTTAAGATGATTTAAATTTTGTGTATTACTGCTTATAAATTGTAAATTGAAACAATTTGAAGCTGAATAGAAAATAACAGAAAACGGCGAAAACGTGCTTTGTATTAGTAAGTAAGTAAGTAAGTAAGTAAGTAAATTCTTTATTTATTGAAAATAAATTTCTGAGCAAATTTCAATATAACAACAAATAAATATTTATAAAGTAAAAACTAAGAATTTGTTATGAATGCAAAACAAATAACACGTTTAATTTTATTAACAATTAACATAATTTGAATTAAATAAAATCGACAATAAAAAAATCAAATTATTAGAAACCCAACGTATTAATAAAAAGTCAAAATAAAAATATAAAGCTAAAACGAAGAAAGGTTAAAAATGCAAAACAAACAACATGTTAGATTTTGTTCAACAACAATATAATATGAATACCAAAAACTTACCAGAAACCTGCGAATAAAAATACAAATAATTAAAAATAATTTGATCCGTCCTTTATTCCTTTCATTTTGTACAGGTAAACAAACAGCATGGCGGATGTGTATTACAAGTTCGGTCCGTGTATTGATTGTTCTATATTTCTTACCTACCGATCTTCAAATGGAAAAATAATAACTTAACAGTTACTTAAAAATTATATTTTAATAATTTGTATAATAATAATTTTTAAATATACGTCTTTTCTGAAATAAAGTTGATAGAAAATGCATTCACGTTCATGCATTTTTATTTTGGGATATTCGTATACATATTTATTTTGGACAAGAATAAATTTTATACATAAATATATAGCTTTATAACTATTGTCATAAATCTGCAGAGTAACTGATGATCGTTATCAACAACAATGCCAGAGGGCTTAAAACCGACCCAGGGGTCCAATCAACAAAAAACCTTAATCTCCGCGGGAAAACCTTAATCTCCGAGGGAAAACCTTAATTTCCCTGGGACAACCTTAATTTAAAAAACCAACACTTAATTTTATAGGGATTCCTTAAAAAATTAAGGTTTTCCCCCGGAGATTAAGGTTTTCTGCGGGAATTAAGGTTTTGGTGTTTGTAGTGTACTTAACAAAGTTTGAGTTTTTGGTGCTGATCAAATATTAAACATGGCTGCCAGGGCAATTTATGCATTCTGATTGGCTGAATTTCAAAAATCTTCTCCTCATAAACAGCTTAGCAGATTGACTTGAAATATTGCGTAAATTTACCTTAGGCAGTCCTCTACAAAGTTTTTTGTGCCCATCAAAGATCCAATATGGCCACCTTCGCAGGACTTAGTTTAACATAGGACTCTATGGAAAAAACATATAAGTAACTTCTTTTCGGAAACTGTTCTTCACAATTATGACAAATTATGCAGCAATGAAGCTTGGATAGTTATATTATTGTCTTGAGTTTTTGAGCAAATGGAAATTCAACATGGCTGCCAGCACCGTTATTGCATTCTGATTGGCTGAATTAAAAAAATCTTCTTGTCACAAACCACTTGGCAGATTGATTTGAAATATTGCAGCAATGTACCTTAGACAGTCCTATACAAGGGTTATGTTTTTTGTTCAGATCCAAAATCCAAGATGGCCACCACCATGGAACATAGCTTAACATAGGACCCTAAGGGAAAACCATACAAACAGCTTCTTCTCCGAAACTGCTCCACACAATTAAAACAAATAATGCAGAAATGAATCTTGGAAAGTAATCTTATACCGGTAATTTTGAGTTTTTTCAAGCCAATTCAACATGGCTGCCAGAGTTGAAAATGCGTTCTGATTGGCTGAAATTTCAAAATTTGTTTCCTCACAAACAGCTTGCAGAAGGCATTGTGATATTGTAGAAAACTATCTCAGATGGTCCTCTATTAATTTTGAGTTTTTTGTTTCAATCCAAATACAAGATTGCTGCCACCATGAAACATCACCTAACAGTGTAACCTATGAGAAAAACATACAATAGCTTCTTCTCATAAACTGTCCTACAAATTGCTGCTGATTGGAAATTCAGCATGTAAACATTCATAGAGACAGCATCTTAATATCAAAATTGGCAAGAAAAGTCATGGCTCTTAAAGTTTTTTTGTATGTTTCTATAATTTATATAGTTTGTTCATATTTTTCAGTTATCTAGATACAAGTGAATTACATATGGGGCTCCTATATATATACTTATTAGCTGTTTAAACAGCTGGTAGTCTAGAATATGTACTGCAGCATTATTATAACCATGTGTGTCTAATACCTAATACAAAGAGATTGGTCATTTTTTACATTTGATTATCTCCCTTCTGCCATAGGTTCTATGAAATATTTTAGCAAATGTTCAAGGATAACCTACAAAAATCCGCATGCAAAAATCAATAATGGTAGAATCTATATCACAAGTTTAAGGACTACTGGTAGAATAGCAGGATATATAACTATAATGCCTTTTGTATTGTCTAGTCATGCTGGTATTGGGAAGGAAAGATCAATACATAAGGAACTTTGGTATAATAAGCATTACATAAACACCACATTTGATTACATTTTAAAGCATTTTTCAGGTCCCAGCGACAAAATTAGATTTTCATTTAATTTTTTTTTATTTTCTTAAATTCTCAGCTGTGGACTTGTCATCTAGTTTGAGATGCTTTACTTTAACTAGTATTTATTTTCTGAGCTATGTAACCCCATATTATATTTGACATAGATTCAGTCTTCACGAAAAACATGTAAACCCACAAGCCAGTCGGCTTCTGAATTGAAAAATGTCAAATTTACTAGCCCAAATAAAATCATATCAGTTTTGTGTGTCTAAATTCTAAAAGTGTAGACGAATGAGCAACATTTGGCAACATTTGGAAGTAAATAGTTTTGATCATATATGTATGTTTTCTGGACTTTTTCAGAACATGTCAGGTAATTTTAAGGACATACTGTTATCCTAAATCTGTGTCAATAATGTGGTATGTTTGTGATAGTGAACTGGTGATTCAAATTTTTTAAACTATATTTATGTTTCACTCTCCTGCTTTATAATACCCTTGAAAACAATGTTTTTTTTATTGTTTTCAACATTTATATAGTAAATAGTTATTGTTTTTTTAATTTGCATTTGAAACTTCCACCACATTTTAAACACTCATTATCAGTTTGACACACAAGCCTGTTAGACTTCCATTATACTTTCATTTAGAAGTCTGCAGATGATTTTACTGGCTAGGACTGTCTGGCTTGTGGCTAAATTCAAAGACTGGATTTAAAAGATCTTTTTTACTTACATGAAATTTAATTTTCATAGTTCATAATAAAGTGAAAATAGAAGTATTTTACTTTCAAAATACTTTACCCAAATGAAGGCTATTTCTATTGTTAGTGCTATGTAGCCATCACAAAAGTTGAACAAACATATGATAAACATTTGTTAATGTGACTCTAATTACTTCTTTATTAAACAAAAATCAGTGTTTACTTGGGATTAAAATGGGTGATTATACCACCATACAATTTTGTATCTTCTATTCAGTTTAGGAATATTTTTCATTTTAGCCCTTTGCTCGACCCACAGAGCAGCCCAGCATGTCCCCGGGTGGCGGATAGGGGAGACCCTCTCGTTGGGGGGTTGTCAGGTCATAATACGGAAAGCCTGACTGCTAACCGTAGTGGGTAACGTGTTTGGAGAGTGCCACGCTCCTTGCACGATAAAGACCCCTTTTGTAGATTTCGAAAAAGAGTAGGCTCATTGTAGACGCTACAAAAGGCTTAATTTTCCGCCCCTACCCAAAACTCCATACTTTTCCAGTGGCAGTCAAAATTGTATTCCCTGTGACCCATCCCACCCCCATTTTCCGTTGATTTATTGTTTGTTAACTTGTTCCTGTCCTGAATATAGCTGAAATACTTCTCGCTGGATGTAAAGTAGACATCCAATCAATCAATCAATCAATCAATCAATTGTTGGTTAGATTATTGGATATAAACGACTTTGCGTCGATTTACGCTGAATAAACCGCGAAGCGGTTTTATGTTGCAGCGTAAATCAATCCAAAGTCATTTATATCCAATAATCTAGCCAACCATTGAAAACAAACCTTATATTTTAAATTCTATAGTAAAAAGGAAATAACGAGAACAATTTTTTACAAGTAATCAAATAATATTTGTAATTCAATGTAGTGTCGTCACTTGTTGTTTGCAGAAGAATTCATTTTTAGTCAACATCAACAATATATGAAAAATCTGTATATTGTATCATATCACTAGTACATGTACTTTCACTTCTTCCTGCAGCTCTTCAGGCGACAACCATGTTTACAAATATTGTTTACATAAACGTGAGATACAAAGATGAGGTGATAATGTTTTTAAATGTTTGGGAAAATAACGTTCATAACGTTACATAAACTAACATTGCGTTCATATTAATTTCTTCTAAATTAATGAGTTGCTGTTAATAAAATAAAATCTAGCCATTTAATATGGCTTTAAACTACTTATTAAATGAATTTCCTTTTCATTATGCAGAGATTGTTTGTCTTACAAAACTTTGGGGAAAATGTTAAATGTTTCATTTGAACATTTGTGCATTTGTTTGTTATTTTTCATAATGCTTAGTTCTTCTGTTGGGGATGTAAAGTCATTCTTTTCCGTACTTCATTATTAGTTTGTCCAATATAGAATTTCTTACATTTTGCACAAATAATTGAATATATAACATTTTTAGTTTTACAAGACATATTTTGGTTTAAAGGAAATATTTTACTGTTAATAAAAGTTATGGAAGGTCCTTATAATAAACTCTCACATGTTTTACAAGTTTTTACTCTGCATTTTCGAACCTGACAAGGGTTTTGAATATCAAAGCATGATTTGGTTAAAATTCTTTTCAAGATTTTAGGTTGTCTTCTGCTATATATAATCTTCTTTTGTTTCAGTATAGATTTTATGGTCTTGCTTTAAATAGGTTCATATCCTGTTATCAATAAAAAAAAATATTCATATTTCTAGTATTATGTGTACACACAAACAGTATAATTGTACTTATGTCATTTTTAAGTTTTCACTTTTCGTAACTCCTTGTAAGTATATATCGGATTATAATTACTCTACTTTCTATAAGATGGAGGACCAGGTCCACAGCCTTCTTCCCTCTCTTAGGAGACAGGCAGTTATGACAGAATTTGTTACTTGGATGCCTTGATGGAGAATGAACAAGAATGAACAATGTACATTTTAAAACAATCAGATAGTGCTGTTCTAAATTATTTCGTTCTTTTCAGTGCTTTATGTTTTTTGTAACAGATAAATTGATTTTGTTATTCTTAGTGCTTACAATTGACTGTTTGCTTGTTAAAAATAAAAAGTAAAACATATTGTGAGTTTTTTTGATATTCTTAAAGGTTTGACTGTAACAACAATCTTCAGTGTGAATATCGATAAATTGCACAGTAAACAATACACATGCGTATAACACTGAAGATGAAAATAAACAACAAATACACAGAAATTATACAATTTTATTAGGACAAACAAGAGCTAGCAGTAATAGTAATATATGTAGTAACAGTAATAGTAAAAAATATAATCAAATAAAATCATCCAGCATCGTCTTCACAAAATGTTTGGACTCCCTTGTCATAAAATATACGACTATGTCAAATCGGATACTCCCTGAAAGGGTATATTTTTACCTGACATTTTGTGTATTCAATTAACCGGAGTCTACTGTACTCCTTACTTTTCGGTAGTACAATTATACCATTTGTGTGTACTCATAATCCTAGAAATATAAATATTTTTCCATTACTTTGTTACCTATGTGTTCATCATCAGTAACCCATAGTTGATTCCTTACATTGTTTCAAAAGTCATCAGTAACCCATTTTTATACTCCCATCTATGATGAACCTAGATGTATTATGGTATATAAATGTCCGTCACTCCATCATCCACATGTCACACTTTATTTTGAGAATGCCTTCACAGATTTTCTTCAAACTTCACACAGTTGTTAATTATGTTAGCCTCATTGTCAGTATACTTTTTGGTAAATTTCTAATTTATCATTATAGAGTTGTGGGACTTAGTTTGTAAAAAAAGGGTGGATTTTCAAATTTTCAGACAATAACTTAAAAATGCTTTCATCAGTGATATTGAAAGTTTAGGGAATTGTTTATTTAATAGGTGTGAGTTTCCTGTTTTTTTGGGATAAAATTTAGATTAATTTTTTTAGAAATATGGGACTTTGTTCATGAAAAAGTGGGGGATATAACTCAAAAACTCTTTTTCTTAAAAGTTTAAGGAGTTGTTTATTGTAATAGATACTTTCATCAATTTTCTTGGTTTTTTGTTTTTTTTGTTTTTTTTGTTTTTGTTTTTTTTTTTTTTTTATTTGGGGGGGGGGGGGGGGGGGGGTGGGGGCATGTTGATATTAACAGATAGAATGAGGTCTCATCAGTGCAGAAAGAATTATGCATCTATGAAGTGTATAGCTATTGTTCTTGTCTTTAGACATACACATCACACACTTATGGCACAGGTATTTGTTCAAGCATTAATTACATAAAGTAATTTATATATTTTTTAAAAGTAGACTGATACTTATAGCAGCTGCCAACTCAGTTGTTGTGAAATGGTGTTGAAAAGGACAAAGATAAAATTTTTACCTCTAAAAATAAGTTTGTTGTCTAATTGATCAGTTGAGTATTTATTGGAATCCATTGGTGATTTAGTAAAAAATTTAATGGAATCAACTGTGGGTTACTGACCAATATTAAATTTGATGAGCAGTTCTTTAAGTTGTAATTTTTTTCTTATGGAAAGAGCAGAGTACATGTATACTATAGTCATTTAGCTTATCGAATTATGCTTACTAGTATTTATATATGAATACAGTAGTGTTTAAATAATTATCTTTTGTCAATTCCTGTTAGTATGCTGCATGTACAGTTTTTTTTTTAATTTCAGCTCCTGTTATGAACGGATGATGAAGACAGGGTATATATCTTTACAAGTTACTGAAATTATATACTTTATTTTACAATCTAATTGAAATTAAATCATTCACTTGCTCCCCTGTTGTATTTCTATTTTAATATTTGCATATTTTAAAAACATTTTTCTGAAACCTGGCAATGTACATTTGTTTAAAATGGGGTTTTTACAATATTGGCCTATAACTTAACAACCATAGCAGATAGAGAAAATTGTTATTGATAAAATGTTTACCTAGATATGGCCTACAACAGTACAAACATATAATGTATTTCAATTAAAAAATAATTTTTAGAGTTCAGTGTCATAAATAATAAAAAAACAGGCAGAATATCTCCCTTTAAAAAAGTTTTTAAAAAGGGAATATTTATGAATTGTTATGACTTTATGTAACTATAAACTTCACAATATATTTATTTGTTTATATGTCTCATAAACCAACAGTATAGTGGGAAACAATTAGCATGTTCATAAGCTGCAATTTATTTGAAAAAACCATAAAATATTGAAGTAATAGTATTTGTAATATCCTCAACAGAATATTGGACTTATTTATTGTGCAAAGATTTGTTTTTTATAGATTAAAATGACTTAGTCTGCAGTTTAATTAACTCTGACTTAAAAGAATGCTGTAAAATTATGAAATGTTTTTGTAAAATAAATTATAGCTTGGCTTTAAGATCAATATTTTATTGAAAAAAAATGAAAAAAGGGGCAACTTTGCGGTATGCTCACATATACCCGACATCATTTGCCCAGCAATTTCATGCCATTAATTAATAACACTATTAGGGTACTATAAGAGAGAACCAGTGAAATAAGAAAATAATCACGGAAGCACATCCTACAGTGATTTTGAATGTGTGCATATTTTGGCTTTTTCTAAATATGGGTTTTAGAGGATTATCTCCCCTCATTTCCTCATTATGTTCGAAAACATAATTGTGTTTTTTTTTCATTGAAAGATAAAACACATTTGTATCTTATTCAAGACATAATATATTTTCTTTGTAATTAGTTGTCTCAGTTGAAAATTTTAGCCGTCGAAAATGTGATATTTTCATGAAAAAAAAAGTGTAAAAAGCAGGAAAACTGCTTCCCGGTACTTAACAGGCCATTGAAAAAAAAAGCGGTTTGGATAACAGAGGAAATATTTTGTACAAAAACATCTTTTGTTGTGCCCATTCATCACACACAAATTTATCAAAATTGGTTGACCCCCCTCCTTGTGGACAGTTTTGCATGGTTTTCTCAGAGACTGGGCGTTAAAAAAAATGATTTACTATATTCTGAAGATAAGACCACATTGGATAATAGAAACACCACTTACAATACAAGTAAATTAAATTTAATATAGAATACACTCAAGTGCAATCATACTTATTTGTGCCTTCCTATATATAAGTTGTGCAGATTTTCATAACTTTGTCATCTTAAACCTTTAGTCAAAATTTACATACATGCTATATATATGCTGACATTGATTCTGGAATGATTCATTTATTTGAAAAAAAAACATTTGAAATGAATGTAGAAATCAAAACAATCAAGCATCTTGACCTACACATTTTTTATCAACTTACATTTTGAAAGTAAAACAATGTTATGTGAAAAAGTCTGATATTTCTATAGTTTTTTTGAACTTTAGAATTCACTTAGGCAATTGTGATGGCATATAAATTAAAGTTAAATGAATGTCAATGCTTCAGACTGTCACCACTTGGTTGGTCCTTAAAGTCATATGATCTAAGCTTATGAATATTAAGTGAATTAGATTATATCTTCCACACTTAAAAAAAAACATAGGGAAGAGCAAGTGAAAGATACATTAAATTAGATCGTATATTTTATAATTTATTTTAAAAAATGTGTTTAGTCTGCAATTTTTGAAATCCTTTTACAGTATTTTAATTTAATTTTTTTTTTTTAAATCACACGTTTAAGATAAAATATAAAAGTTACTTCAGTAACCAGTGGAATGTGTGAAGAACACTACTGGAAAAAAGAAACCTAGTTACCTGAATGGGATTGTGATTAATAGTGTTCAAATAGAATTGATCTTGTAAAACTGTTTCTTTATCATATGAGATGGTGCAATTTCATTTTAATAAGATGAGATGTTATGTTATGTTGAGTAAAAAGAAGTTTGTTGGTGGAAAACATGATTTTCATTAAAAATTGTCACTGTATCTTGAAAAATTCCACTGAGAATACTGTGTCCTATTTCTAGGACATAACTATCTTTAAAGTTTCTTTCCAATGCAGTGACATTAAAATAAATATGATAACTACACATTTTATATCAACCACTAAATAATAGTCGTATTATCAATGTCAGATTGAATGTTTTAGGAATTATGCATGCCCTCTATGTGGTGAAGCTATGGTTGATATGCATGACATTTGGAAGCAGTTAGATGAAGAAATAGCCCATTGTCCAATGCCTGAAGAATACAAAGATTATCATGTGCAAATTCTTTGCAAAGATTGTCACAAGGTATGTAACATTCCATCAAGAAGTTTTTGCTGATTAATTGTGTTCCGTTATAATCCGAAGTTGATTTTGTTTTTTGTCAGATTAACGGCAGAATTAAGTCCTATTGCTTGTAATGTAGCAAATAAAAAATTCTACCTTCGGTCTATTTATACAAAATTCGAACATAATAATCATCTTCGGGTTATTAAAAACTTCAATAACTATCATCATTACACTGTTGAATAATATCAAGATTGACCTCGGCAGATTATATATGCCACTTCTTTTTGACATCATAGTGCCCCTGATTCACTTCTGCTCTGCTACATTACAGGTAATGTGACTAAATTCGCCAAAAAAAAACTGCAAGGGTATGATTATTCGTTCTAAATTCGTCCTAAATTTGATGATGTTACAACAAGTGATTCAATTAATTCACCTTGAACCTATTTGACTAAACATGTATATTATGCACCCAGGCTGATTAGGACAATCTTATCAAAAACATGTATAATACACACCCATGCTAATCAAGACAATCTTAGCAAAAACATGTACAATACACACCCAGGCGGGTCAAGACAGTCTCAGCAAAAACATGTATAATACACACCCAGGCTTATCAAGACAATCTTAGCAAAAACATGTATAATACATACCCAGGATGATCAAGACGATCTCAGCAAAAAACATGTATAATACACACCCATGCTGATCAAGACAATCTTAGCAAAAACATGTATAGTACACACCCAGGCGGGTCAAGACAGTCTCAGCAAAAACATGTATAATACACACCCAGGCTTATCAAGACAATCTTAGCAAAAACATGTATAATACATACCCAGGATGATCAAGACAATCTCAGCATAAACATGTATAATACACACCCATGCTAATCAAGACAGTCTCAGTAAAAACATGTATAATACACACCCAGGCTGATCAAGACAGTCGCAGTAAAAACATGTATAATACACACCCAGGCTGATCAAGACAGTCTCAGTAAAAACGTATAATACACACCCATGCTGATCAAGACAATCTTAGCAAAAACATGTATAGTACACACCCAGTTGGGTCAAGACAATCTCAGCAAAAACATGTATAATACATACCCAGGATGATCAAGACAATTGTAGCAAAACCAAGTACAATACATACCCAGGATGATCAAGACAATTGTAGCAAAAACATGTATAATACACACCCAGGCTAATCAAGACAATTGTAGCAAAAACATGTACAATACACACCCATGCTGATCAAGACAATCTTAGCAAAAACATGTATAGTACACACCCAGTTGGGTCAAGACAATTTCAGCAAAAACATGTATAATACATACCCAGGATGATCAAGACAATTGTAGCAAAAACAAGTACAATACATACCCAGGATGATCAAGACAGTCTCAGTAAAAACATGTATAGTACACACCCATGCTGATCAAGACAATCTTAGCAAAAACATGTACAATACACACCCATGCTGATCAATACAATTGTAGCAAAAACATGTATAATACATACCCAGGATGATCAAGACAATTGTAGCAAAAACAAGTACAATACACACCCAGGCTGTTCAAGAAAATTGTAGCAAAAACATGTATAATACATTCCCAGGATGATCAAGACAATCTCAGCATAAACATGTATAATATACACCCATGCTGATCAAGACAATCTCAGCAAAAACATGTATAATACACACCCAGGCTAATGAAGACAATCTTAGCAAAACATGTACAATACACATCCAGGATGATCAAGACAATCTTAGCAAAAACATGTACAATACACACCCATGCTGATCAATACAATTGTAGCAAAAACATGTATAATACATACCCAGGATGATCAAGACAATTGTAGCAAAAACAAGTACAATACACACCCAGGCTGTTCAAGAAAATTGTAGCAAAAACATGTATAATACATTCCCAGGATGATCAAGACAATCTCAGCATAAACATGTATAATATACACCCAGGCTTATGAAGACAATCTTAGCAAAACATGTACAATACACACCCAGGATGATCAAGACAATCTCAGCATAAACATGTATAATTCACACCCATGCTGATCAAGACAATCTCAGCAAAAACATGTATAATGCACACCCAGGCTGATCAAGACAATCTTAGCAAAAACATGTACAATACACACCTAGACTGATCAATACAATCGTAGCAAATACATGTATAATACACACCCAGGCTAATGAAGACAATCTTAGCAAAACATGTATAATACACATCCAGGCTGATTAGGACAATCTTAGGAAAAACATGTATAATACACACCCAGGCTGATCAAGATAAATCTCAGCAAAAACATGTACAATACACACCCAGGCTGATCAAGACAATCTTAGCAAAAACATGTACAATACACACCTAGACTGATCAATACAATCGTAGCAAATACCTGTATAATACACACCCAGGCTGAGCAAGACAGTCTTAGGAAAAACATGTATAAAACACACCCAGGCTGATCAAGATAAATCTCAGCAAAAACATGTATAATACACACCTAGGCTTATCAAGACTATCTCAGCAAAAAATGTATATTACACACCCATGCTTATCAAGACAATCTTAGCAAAAACCTGTATAATACAGACCCAGACTTATCAAGAAAATCTTAGCAAAAGCAATTTATGATATACACCCAGGCCAGGGATTTTCCTACCTTTTTTCAAATGGGGCCTGTGCCCCTGTTAATTGGGAAAATTACGAGGTAAATTCCACAATTGGGAAAAGTCTTAAATATGAATAAAGTAAAAACATTGCTTTTAAACATCAATGTTTTTAACGAAAATGTTTCTTGTATGTAATTAGTCATGAATGAAAAGATGGAATCTATAAGCGTGACCTGAAAACTGACAAATTCAAATCAGTTTTCATAAATATTTTGGAAAAAGTTCTCAAAATTTACATATGTAGCCAACTGTGCTGACATCATACTCAAAGAGAAAAATTTCCATGAATCTTGGTGGAATTAAATAGAAACTGAGTTGCAAACATCAGATTTTACTTTCACTCTCGTTTGTTCTGGGGTCTTAATAAATGACTGGATAAGAACTAAATCAGATATACAAAACTCTAAAAATGTGCATTGCGTTGGCATTTTAGTTTACCCTGATTCGTATGCTAATCGGCATTCAACCTAACCTTCGCTACCAACCCTTGTCATAAATGTCATAAATGACAAGGGTCGGTAGCGAAGGTTTGGTTGAATGCCGATAATGGATGGGTCTAGAGGTGCAAGAAAACTCATGATTTTCTATTCACAAAGGCTCTGGTCAATATTTAATTTCGTAAAAACAAAATTTCCTAGTTTTGATACAATACGTCATCGTTCCACTTCGGTAGTCTTTCGCGTTGTGTAATGCCATTTTTGAACGTTAATGCAGGGTCACGCTTCATTCCACATGTATTCCTCCGACTTATTCTTTTCTAGACAAAGCTATTTGAACCAAAAAAACAGCCCATATTACTGGACATCGTAAAAATAAAGTAATTTGTCTTATTTGCGGCATACAATTATCTTTCATATTATTGAACAAAGTTCCGCGACTTACCAAATCTCAGGTTTTTTTTATATCATACCAGAATCTGCGTTTGGTATAAAACAAGCAAGCTCTAATATAAA
The DNA here is from genome assembly GCA_944474755.1 of Limnoperna fortunei. Taxonomy (NCBI): domain Eukaryota; kingdom Metazoa; phylum Mollusca; class Bivalvia; order Mytilida; family Modiolidae; genus Limnoperna; species Limnoperna fortunei. The sequence continues at coordinate 33,102,905 of OX104111.1, read as the reverse complement.
ACTGGTTGCCGTTATGACTAAAGATACCAGGAACAGTAATTATAAACCAATGTTCGCGAAGTAATCAGATTTTGATTTTGTTTGTAATATTTCGGCTTAGCGTGATTGAATTTATTTTTAGAAACCGGATAACAAAACCTCCTGAATTGGGAATTTTCACTTTCATAATTGGGAAAAATATGGGTTTTTGCCGTTGGGAATGGGGCCGAATATCGGCCCCAACATAAAGGCAGGAAAATCCCTGCAGGCTGAGCAAGACAATCTTAGCAAAAACATGTATAATACACACCTAGGCTGATCAAGACAATCTTAGCAAAAACATGTATAGTACACACCCAGGATGATCAAGACAGTATCAGCAAAAACATGTATAATATACACCTAAAGTAAACTTTACTGTGTCTTCCCGACGGGTGTTTGCCTGACAAAATGGAAAACTGCTACCGCGTTTGGTCGAGTTTATTATCCTTTTGTAAATCTCCGATTACACTTTTTGAAATCAACAATTATTTTCCACAGTTAATCAGCGTTCTGAAATGCGGCTGAATTTTCATTTTGATACATCGATTTTCCCTACTAAATTTTGACCTTGTTTTGAACGGAAGTGTACGTTAGGAAAATTCCATTGTTGTCTATTCGAAATCCTTCGGGTGATGTCTTCTGCAGTTGAGGCGGGAAAAGTCTCGCGGTTTGTCCGAATACCATTGTACATTACGAAAGCAGACGAACGTCTGTAAACAACATTAGACCCCTTTAGAAACAAAAATGGCTGACTTCCTATGGAAATTTGATCTACCAAAATGAAAATTCAGCCGCATTTCATAACGCCGTTTAGCTGTGGAAAATAATTGTTGATTTCAAAAAGTGTAATATAAGATTTACAAAAGGACCATAAACTCGACCAAACGCGGTAGCAGTTTTTGTCTCGCCTGCGACGAAAGTCGCTGGAGGCGAGACATATGTATGGGAATCCGGCGGCGGCGGCGGCGGCAGCGTAAACACTTGACATCTTGCTTCATATCTTTGTAAGCCCAAGCCCTAGGTCCATCAAATTTGGTCCAGAGGTAGCTTATGATGAGTACTTGCCAGTCAGTCACCTGTCACCTGACCTTGACCTCAATTTCACGGTCCAGCGACTACGTTAAAGTTTTTGGGTTACGACAGTTCCTCTGTAACTACGCATGGTAGGATGACAATATTTGGTGTATAGGTTGCTGATGACTAGTACATGACTGTCTGGTAGGTGTCACCTGACCTTGACCTCAATTTCACGGTCCAGCGACTACGTTAAAGTTTTTGGGTTACGACAGTTCCTCTGTAACTACGCATGGTAGGATGACAATATTTGGTGTATAGGTTGCTGATGACTAGTACATGACTGTCTGGTAGGTGTCACCTGACCTTGACCTCAATTTCACGGTCCAGCGACTACGTTAAAGTTTTTGGGTTACAACAGTTCCTCTGTAACTACGCATGGTAGGATGACAATATTTGGTGTATAGGTTGCTGATGACTAGTACATGACTGTCTGGTAGGTGTCACCTGACCTTGACCTCAATTTCACGGTCCAGCGACTACGTTAAAGTTTTTGGGTTATGACAGTTCCTCTGTAACTACACATGGTAGGATGACAATATTTGGTGTATAGGTTGCTGATGACTAGTACATGACTGTCTGGTAGGTGTCACCTGACCTTGACCTCAATTTCACGGTCCAGCAACTACGTTAAAGTTTTTGGGTTACGACAATTCCTCTGTAACTACACATGGTAGGATGACAATATTTGGTATATAGGTTGCTGATGAATAGTACATGACTGTCTGGTAGGTGCCATTTGACCTTGACCTCAATTTCACGGTCCAGTGACTACGTTAAAGTTTTTAGGTTACTGCTGTTCCCCTGTAACCAAGCATGGTAGGATGACAATATTTGGTATATAGGTTGCTGATGAATAGTAAATGATTGTATGGTAGGTGTCACCTGACCTTGACCTCAATTTAACGGTTCAGCGACTTCGTTAAAGTTTTTGTATTAGGACAGTTCCTCTGTAACTATGCATAGTATGGTGACAATAATTGGTATACAGGCCGCTGCTCATAATTAATGCTATTTACGTAATGCTTATGACGAAATTTATTTTCGTTACTGATGCGGAATTCAGGCGAGACGTTTTTCTGTGTCCACACTTGTTAATTTTGACAGGCAAAATCCCGTCGGACAGACACGGTAAAGTTTACTATAGGCTGATCAAGACAGTCTCAGCAAAAACATGTATAATACACACCCAGATGTCTCATTTCGTTTCAAATGTTGTTGTTTTACTCTAAATTTGCCAAAAAAAATTGTTTGTAATCACATGATCAGCATAACAATTTAACCTCCTTTAATGAGATTGATTATATCTTGAAAATGACATGCTGAACAGCATATGTTCTTCTTTCAACAAAAAATACTTTATTCATTAAAGTCATCAAGATGCAACTTAAACAAAACATCAGTTTTCAGTATTATTTGACAAACATAATTCTTTTGTAGGAGAGTAACATTATTTTCCATGTTCTTGGGTTGAAATGTGCCAAATGTGGATCATATAACACCTGCAGAGCTGCAGACCCAGACCCCGCTAACAAGCAAGTTCCTGGGCATCAAACCAGCCATGAATCAAGTCTTGATCATATAGACCCTGAAGCTTTAGACTCGCCCAACACTGGTGGTAATGATTCACAGTCCAACACATTTGAGGAAGGTGGAGTTTGATCTTGGTCACATAGGCTTGGTCTATTTCTTAAAATAGATTTATTATCCCTTAGTAAATTTTGATTTATGAAACCATAGAAGTTACATAGGTCGTGTTAATGCCAAATATTGCACGTTTTTAATGCAATTAAAAAAAAATCCACGCAAAAATATTAGACCCTGCGTGCAAATGCACGTATTTCCAAAACATTTAGTGGGAATCTTTGTATTTCCACATCATTTAGTGGGAATTCTCTTATTCCCACAACATTTACTGGGAATCCTCCTGACCCTAGGACACTTATTAGAACCCCCCAGTCCCTACATTATCTATTAGCAATCCTCATACCCTGAAAACATTTATGGTGAATCATGTCCACACAACATTTATATGGAATTCTCCTGTACCCACAACATTTATTGGGAATCCTTATATCCCCACATTTATTGATAATCCTTAAATCACAGGAATCCTCCAGACACCACAATATTTTGTATGTCTTTTCCAGGATACTACATGTATAACTTTCTAAGCATCAGAAACAGAAAGAACAAATTTTTCTACAAAAGAATGCCTGTCCCATCTTTATTTGCAAAAAAATTAAGACCTAATATAAAATCCACAACTGACTGTGTACATCATTTATTGATTTTTTGAGGAATCAAGTTTATATTGTCGTAAAATAAGTTATATCACATTCATTGTATTGAATTTAGTAAGTGAGACTTTCCTTTTGAAAATCCATAATTATAGATAAATTGTGATCCAGTGTCAGAGATTTTAGGGGAAAAGTACAAGTCCCATGTAAGCCATTAGAAAACAAGAGATATGGACAATGTCAGTAATAGAGACAACTACCAAGTCATCAGTCAATCAGTATAGACAATGTCAGTAATAGAGACAACTACCAAGTCATCAGTCAATCAGTATAGACAATGTCAGTAATAGAGACAACTACCAAGTCATCAGTCAATCGGTATAGACAATGTCAGTAATAGAGACAACTACCAAGTCATCAGTCAATCAGTATAGACAATGTCAGTAATAGAGACAACTACCAAGTCATCAGTCAATCAGTATGGACAATGTCAATAAGACAACAACCAAGTCAAATAGTTATATGGTGACTCTAAATAAAAATTGTTTATTTTACTTTTTTTTTTTTAAATTGTCTAACAATAATACGGAAACTCAATCTATAGTAATTTCATTTTCATTTTCTGTTTTTCATGATAGAGATGATCACAACCCTAAAAATAATGGCAATAAGTTTAATTAGCTACAATTTTGTAGCTCTTGTGACCATTTGTGTTCTCAGCAGGGATAAAAAAAATCTTGAGCAACATTATTGAGGCTACAAGTTTCACCATGCAACCAAAAAATTTAAAGTGTCAGAAGAATTCAGATTCGGTGATCTTACTATCCTTTTGCAACAGCCTGAAATGAGAATAACTCTAAAGACAAATAGTATTTATTTAATTGGATACCTACTCACAAACATTTGTTTTTGATTTCACCACATTTTTTAAAAAGCTGTGCTAAGGTACTGCCACAGAAAGAAATCACAGTCCTCTATTTATGACAAATATGACTACTAGAACGACATGGTTGTTTTCTTTTTCAGATCAAAAGAGTAGTTGTGATAAAATATCTGCTGGTCAAGAGATTTGTTTAACTTTAGAAGTGTTATAAAACCGTAACCCTAACCAGACTGCACCCTTGGTTAGGCATTATTACATTTTTTTGCGTGTGTGACCTCAAAGGCTGTGAATAGTTGATATTTTTTAGTAATATTTATATTGCATGTATTTAATTTGGCTGTTTTATTGTGTGCCTCCATCAAAAGTTGGGGGATATAGATTTTCAGTCCATTCGTTCTTCCGTTCTACCTCAGGTTACCTTTGCTTTGAAGCTTTTTTTTATTAAGATGACTTCAAATCTTCTTGAAACTTGGTTTACAGTTAAAACAAGATGAGTTCTGTTAATAATTGAAATTCTGTAGGGCTGTGGACATTATTTCACACTTGAGTGAACAGAGAAAAGAGTGGGTGTTCACCAATATGTGGCAAGGGGGACTGCATGTGGCAATAAAATATCAGATATTGCATTTGTAGGGACCATTTCAATGGTTGTATTTTTCTACAAACATTTTATTATCCTACATGTAATTTGTTTTTTTTTTATACCCCCCCCCCCCCCACAAACTTGTTTAGGGGGTATATAGGAATCACCCTGTCTGTCCTTGTCCGTCTGTCCACATCCCTTGTAAGCGCAACTCCTCTTAAACCGCTTGATGAAATATAATGAAACTTAGCATATTATATATAGATGTGCATGAAGGATTTTTATTGACCTAGGATATCATTAAGGGGGGATAGTTGGACTTGAAAGTAAAGCGGGGGTACTCCTTTGTGTCAATGGTCACAGTCCACACTTGTTTTATTTTTCATTGTTTGTTTAGAGCAGCTTTGAAATGGAGTTTAATTGTATTATATTTCCAATGCATATTTATTATCATTATTGCTTTTAAATACAATACTTGTCTTGTTTAAGTCAATAATTAACTTTATATACATTTATATAATTATAACAATATAACTAAATATCTGTTTGCAAGACAACTGGAATCATTTTTAGGTGGTAAAGGTATTTTCATTGTTTTGCCATACACATAAATCCAATTGTTTCTTTCTATCAATGAAGGTTAGTCTCTGATTTAGTATGTAGTCTGTACCCAGTGTACATGTACATTCTGCATTGGTTAGGTTTTATTATTTAGTTATGTCGGTATATTTCTGTTCAAGATTTTTTGGATGGACATAGGCTGTTCACTAGCCTCCATTGTTTCTTTTTTTATTGTCAACAAGACATTTGCCTTAGTGTTATTTTGATTCACAATCCAGTTAATGACAACAAATTTCAATGTAATGTTACCTTGTTCAGCATTTTTTTAAATTAAATCTGTCAGAGTTCAAAGTGCATGAAACATCCTACAAGTGTTTTATCAATCTAATTAAAATTAGCTGTTATGTTTGCTCTTACTACATACTATGCCACTGTGTTGTACACAAACTTCATTACAGGTCAGGTGAATCAGATTTTTTTTTATGTACAGCACATTATTTGCGAAAATCAGATGAGGGAAAAAAATTGCACTTTCAATCTGTTCCAAATTAATTAAAGTAAGTAAAATCTACCTACAGTAATGTAGCTTCTTTGAATCTTTTTATCTCGGGGAATAAAAATAAGTCAAAGGAGCTTCATTATTGTAGCTTTTCTTTATAAACATATTTTGTGAAAACTAATTAATTAATGAAATTGATGTATTCTATTTATTTTTATTCGGTTATTATGTTGTTAATATATTATGCCTTAAAATAGCAATGTGTTTAGTTCTGTCTGACACTTTGATTTGCTTACAATAATTGTAAGTTATTTAGCAGATGGTAGTATCAATATGACTGTGCTATTAATTTATTGTAAAAGCTACACAAATGTTGAAAATAGAACAGATATATCCTGGTTGTAAAGTTTATTTGTGGCAACAACATTTGAAGGACAGGCAAATTTCAAATGGTTTTGTACAAGTTATCATAGACAGCAAGTTATAAAGTAATCACTGCCAACAATTCAAATTTGGTGTACATAGAAAGCAAGAATTTAAAACATGGAGCAATTGAAATAAAAGATAATTTGTTTGTACTTTATGTAGGTTTTTGTTGATAAGAGAACAGCTAAAAGTTTTTTACTTGGATTTGTTTTGTTGTTGTACATAAATTATTATAATGTATACATTTATTTATTCAATAAAACTAAAATTGCCGAATTCACATACTAATATGCCTTAATTATATGCCATTGTTCATTCTGAGCAGATATGTATTATGAGTGTGTTCCAGGAATGCCAACATTTTTAAAATCACATAATTAAGTATTGTTGTTTTTGTGGTTAAAAAGGGATGCAAAAAGGGCTGTTGATTATTCTTCTAATTGAAATGGGTATAATCATACAAATGTTTTATTCCCAAAACGGTTTATTCCCCGAACGCCTACTGGATTTAAAAAAAAACATCTAATACGTCATTTTCAAGATATAATCGCTCTCGTTAAAGGAGGTGGAAATTGTAATACTGATCACGTGACGTCATAAAAAATTTAGGGCACTTTTAGTTTAAAACGGCGACACTTGATACGAAATGGGACGGCATAAGAAAGACGATGCAAAACAAAACCTGTGCTGTGTTGTGCGGGGGTGCAACGCCAACACTAAACATAAAATTTATGGAAAGGAGTCAAGTTTTATTCCGTTTTATGACGTTCACATGATGTTAAAGACGGTACGTTGAGGAAAGTGCCCTAAATAAAATCACGTGATACCATTAATCACGTGATATGATACATCTAACTACCTATCTTGAAAACGACTTATTAACGTATGGGATTAAGTGGCCTTCTAAGAGGTGTTTAAATTAGTGTCACCTGTTTTTAGCTCACCTGACCCGAAGGGTCATGTGAGCTATTGCCATCACTTGGCGTCCGTCGTCGTCCGTCGTCGTCGTCGTCGTCAACTTTTCTTCAAAAATCTTCTCCTCCAAAACCACTGAAGGGATTGCTTTGAAACTTTGCATACATCATCAGTAAAATGCCCTCTACCAAATTTGCCCAAATCATGGCCTCAGACCAACCAACATGGCCGCCATGGCTAAAAATAGAACAGAGGGGTCAAAATACAGTTTTTTGCTTATAGTTCAAAAAGTATAACAGATACAGGAAAACCGAACAGACATTCCTTCTTCAGCATCTAAAGCTCTACAAAACACTCCATTGGGTCAAAGTTGTATGATGACTCCTTGTAGGAGTTATTGCCCTTTAATTGTCAAAATTGATGATTTTTGCCATTTTTGCCTCAAAATCTTGAAAATTATTAGAACTAGAGAAAAAGTTAGCATTGCTTAATTGTTCTGCTCTATGAGGGCTACAAAAATGACTTAAAGGTCAAGATTGTCTGATTAACGGTTTAAGAGTTATTCCCCTTGAACTGTTTTTTTTAATCGGTTTTAATTTATTTTTTAAAATCTTCTCCTCTGAAACAACTGAAAGTACTGCTTTGAAACTTTGTACACATCATCTGTCAAATGTCCTCAACCAAGTTTGCACCAACCATGGCTGCAGATTAACCAACATGGCTACCATGGCTAAAAAAAGGATGGGGGGGGGGGGGGGTGGTAAAATACAGTTTTTGGCTTATATTTAAAAAAGTGTAACAGATACAGGAAAACCAAAGAGACATGCCTTCATCTGCATCAAAAGCTCTAAGAAACACTCCATTGGGTTGAAGTTGTATGATGACTCCTTATAGGAGTTATTGCCCTTTAATTGTCAAAATTGATGATTTTTGCCATTTTTGCCTCAAAATCTTGAAAATTATTAGAACTAGAGAAAAAGTTAGCATTGCTTAATTGTTCTGCTCTATGAGGGCTACAAAAATGACTTTAAGGTCAAGATTGTCTGATTAACCGTTTAAGAGTTATTCCCCTTGAACTGTTTTTTTTAATCGGTTTTAATTGAATTTTTAAAATCTTCTCCTCTGAAACAACTGAAAGTACTGCTTTGAAACTTTGTACACATCATCTGTCAAATGTCCTCAACCAAGTTTGCACCAACCATGACTGCAGATTAACCAACATGGCCACCATGGCTAAAAATAGGATGGGGGGGGGGGTGGTAAAATACAGTTTTTGGCTTATATTTAAAAAAGTGTAACAGATACAGGAAAACCAAAGAGACATGCCTTCATCTGCATCAAAAGCTCTAAGAAACACTCCATTGGGTTGAAGTTGTATGATGACTCCTTATAGGAGTTATTGCCCTTTAATTGTCAAAATTGATGATTTTTGCCATTTTTGCCTCAAAATCTTGAAAATTATTAGAACTAGAGAAAAAGTTAGCATTGCTTAATTGTTCTGCTCTATGAGGGCTACAAAAATGACTTTAGGGTCAAGATTGTCTGATGGACCGTTTAGGAATTATTCTCCTTGAACATTTTTTTAATCAATTTTACTTGATTTTAAAAAATCTTCTCCTCTTAAACCAATGAAAGGACTGCTTTGAAAAATTGCACACATCATCTTCAGGATGTCCTCTACCAAAATTGTGCAAATCATGACACATGACTACCTACATAGCTACGTTGGATTAAAATAGAAAAAATGAAAAAGGGGGGGGGGGTCGAGAGAGTTTTCGACCGATAGTTAAAAAAGTATAACAGGTACAGCAAATTTGAAGTGAACCTCCCTTCTCCCTCTAACCATCAAAAGATCCTCCTTATAGGAGTTATTTCCCTTAAAAGGTCAAAATTAATGATTTTTGCAGAAGTGTTGGGCAATTCCTTATAGCAAAGAAAAGCTGGATAAAAAAGGGTTGTTTGGTTTCAGGTTCAGGTGAGCGATACAGACTCCTGGGAGCCTCTAGTTTTTTAGTTGGAATATTATAGCAGACAAATGTAAGGTTGAAAACAAAGTCAAACTAAAGAAAATACTTTAATCATATATTTTATTAAAATCATTTCATCTATTTCATGATGTAGCACTATACATCTAATAAGGCAATAATAATAATAAAGTAACAAAAACAGCACTAAACTAAACACAGAGTCATTTTGTCACTTATTCGAGATGGAGGAGCTCTGATGCTGAGTCGACCTAAGTCATTAAGTCGATGATGCCTATCTAGTAACGTTCTTTCAGTGTAGTGAGTCTGTGGTCTATGTTGAGGTATTTCTTGGCATGGGGTTGAGTGGTTCCACCAACTTGTCTCTGTATGTCGTTGTGGTTCTGTATATCTTTAAACATCTTGATTGAAGTGAATATGTTGGGATGTGCGTGCTGTGTCATCTTCGTTAGTTTGCTGTGCCCGCCCTCTGTGTTGTTGGTAGTCCTTGGTCCTTGAGTTCCAAAGCGGTTCCACACTGTCCTGTCTCCTACCCACTGCTGTCACATAGTAAATATCGGTGTAAGTTGAGTTATGTCTTCGAGGGCCTGGAACCATACGTCTTCTATTGCTTCCATGGGTATGAGTGGGAGGATTGCTGCTCGTCTCACTAGGGTCTTCACGTCGTCATTTTCTCTGTATGGGATCTGTAGTCCTAGTGCTTGAGTCTTTATGCAGATGGCTTGAATGTAGTTGAAAAAACACCCCTTGGTTTCAAGTTATGGAAAAACTTCTTTGAGTGCATTATGAGTGGCTACTTCGAAGTCGAGTACAGCTGTGGTTGGATTGAAGTCGAGTCCAAGGTCTGTCATTTGCAAAAACATATTGTCTATGTTTTTATTTTATGTCTATGTATGTATGCACCAACTGTATAGTATAGTTAGATTTCAATAAAAGATATGTTTTTATTCATAGATTAAATTTCATTTCCAGTAGTTTTAAATACATTGTCTTGAAGTAAAGTGAAGAGTCTGGTGTAAATAGCTTGACTCTTTCCTGGAAGAAATGCATATACCACTGTTGTCATGACGTCGTTTATCGTCGTTATTTTGGCCTCTACGTCTGTTGGTGATTAATTTCACATTCAGCTGCTCATTGACCATATTGGTTTAGAATGAGAGGTTTTGACTTTTCGCCTATTTTTATACTATTTCTTAGCTTGCAATGTTCAAAGGTTTGACATGTGAAAACTTAATTGGTAATGGTACAATCTTATCGTCTCAATCTCTTTTAAAGCCTCTTTGAAGCTTATTAATTGGCTTGGGACATTATGAAGACAAGTTTTTTTTTTATAAACAAATAATGTATATTTTTTTAACGTTTTAGTCAAGTTTATAATTTAATTTTAATTAATTTGAGACCATCCATTATTTTTTATATTTTATTTTGATATTTGTCTTTTTCAGTTTCTCAATGTCTACTATACTTTATTATAATTTTAAAGGTAAATACAAGTAAACTAATTATGGCATTCCCCTTGATAGGCCCCTTATCCCCCTACCTAATGAGGTGATGTTTTTATCCGGTAGGCGTTCGGAGAACACCCACCCCCCCAAAATGTCTGCTCTCGAAAAATATCTAATTAGGAAATGGGGATTAAGAGGCCCGTTAAAGGGTATGAATTTTGTTTACCTTACCTTTAAAAAAAATCATATTGTTTAAATATGAAATATGAACATAATTTTAGTTAAAAATGCCTTTAAGATATAATATCAAGATTGAGTTTACATTTTTTGTCGCTTCACAATAAAAAAAGTATGTTAAACAGAAACTTGAAGGACATATACATCAACGCCTTAACCTGTAAAAGATTATTAATAAAAATCAATAATAATTAAATAAAATTATTCCAGCTTTCAAAGTTTTTGAGTAACTTCGGAGTACTGAATAAATAAACAAATCACAAAGCATAATTATAACTATTTTAACTAACTAATGATTTTAATCGAAATTATGTCGAGTGTAAATCATTATTTCATATCAAAAGGTCATTTCTGACTCCCAAACAAATTCACTGCTATACAATTTTTCAAATACATACTGAACTCTAACACAATCCACAGGATACAATTAGCTGAGGGTGGAACCAAAAGCCAATAAGTACCAAAACATCGACCAGATGGAATATGCTGACAGCTTCCTTATCAACTTTATTGAGGGTTGACAATCTTTCAGTTAAGAAACCCTTAATCTTTGGTAAGAAAATGTTAACATTTTTTCAGCTATATCGACGGGAATGATGATTTTTTTAGTGCTATGTTTGTATATTTCGATGTAAATATTCTTTAAACATCTTAAAAGTTTAAATATATAGATTATTCCCCAAAAATATAAATTATTTTTACAAAAAGATAACGGTATTCCTGAAACTGAAATATTTTTATAGGAAAATTACAGGTAAAAATCTTCAGCGGGCCTCCTAATGCCCATTTGTTAATTAGATGTTTATTTTGCGAGTAGACGTTTTGGGATAACAACATACAAATGTGCAGTTATTGCAACAGAAAAAATGAAATGGGTAAAATATTTTTTTAATGCACGGGTGATTTTTTTAGGAATTTTACATTACATATATTTAAAACTTATTATTACTATGTTATTTAAGTAAATTAAATAATAAATAAATAAATATTTTAATTGAAAAGAAGATCTGTAACGTATATTTTTAACAAAAGAAAGTAAAAGTAAAATAAATTTTATTTAAAGTCGGCACATATATATATATACAGATAAACAAGACAAACATGAGCTCTGAAGAGCTCTTTATACCCACTGATATTATAAAGCAAAGAAAACCGACCGAACAACAACGGTCAAAAGTCAAGGGACAGTTACAAATGCGGATATAGACAAAACGCAACACAAAAACAGAAAGAGAGTAACCCGAACCCAATAAAAACCATGGGTGCACTCAGGTGCTCCGGACGAGTAAGCAGTGCCTGCCTCTAATTAGACACCCGTCGAGTTACTCATTGCCATGTCTAGGGAAAAGTCAAATCCAGGAATAGGAATCACTACCTATGACTCGGCAAACATGTCAGATCGTATTTGAGACACTGATTTCCCATAACGATCAATTAAGTCATGGTGACGACCATAGATCTTCTGGAGAGATAACATCAACCTAGGTGCAACAAACCCTTGTTTGAGTAGTTTAGCAGTCAACAGCAGGGATCGGTCTAGAAAATCGCAGGATCTAGAATAACGTTTAAGTTGTGAAATGTACACACCATACGCTGGAGCTGCTGGAATGTTGCTGTCGATGAACGGGAAGTTGACAATTGGAAAGTTGAAGTCATAACGTTTGTCGTAGAGTCTAGTTTGTAGTTTTCCTGAGTCTATTTCTAGAAGTAGGTCTAAGTAAGAGGCTGAGATTAGTGTATTGGTGGTGTCTTTATTTTCAAGCTCGCTAGGGTAAATTGAACGTAAATAGTCACCAAATGTAGCGTTGTTGAGGGACAAAACATCATCAATATAGCGGAATGTTAAAGGTATGGGCCAGTGTCTTTTCTTTCTTCTTCAGCAGGCCTTCTAGGAACTCAGCCTCATTAAAGTACAAAAACAGGTCGGCGAGGAGAGGAGCACAATTAGAACCCATTGGAATACCAACAGTCTGTTGAAAAACATGTCCTCCAAACATGACGAATATGTTGTCAATCAGAAAATCTAACATATGACAGATTTGGTCTTCAGTATATATAGTATTAGATTTAGAGTCATTAATGACGAAGTAAGTTCTGTCATGACTAATTACTAGGTATTTATATCGTCTCTTTCCGTTTTTCATGAAAAAGCAGCGTTTTATAAGATCTTTAAGCCTAGTTTTAAGCTGCATATGAGAATATAAAATTAATAAAAGCAGCATATAACATCAAGAGAGACATACACAACATACACTTAAAATATACAAAGCATCAACATGATAAAAAGATATAAGTGGTTGGCACTTTAGCAATAAAAAGCAAGTACCTGTATAAGAAACTAAAAGTCATGCATACATGTTCAAAGTAAAACATTTTCAGGCAGAGCAGTAAATTATGTAACAAAGCTAGCATAGATATAAGCGACAAAAAAGTAAAAGAAGCATTTAAAACAGGCTTGAAGATTTCTGCTATGAGGCGACAGGACATTACCTTCTACAGACACTGCAATGACATGTTTCCGAGAAACACCAATTCGAAATTTTTGAAGGTACCAAAAGTAGATAGGCTTCTTGCCTGATCTGGCAGGGTGTTCCACAGCCTTGCCGCCTCATCGCTGAAGCTCTTATTACCATACCTTGTTGTTGTAGGTCGGGGAATATCCGCTATGTTATAGTACCGAAAATTATAAGAATTCTGTTTTATTTTGACAATGTCATGGAGGAGAACTGGACTAGATTTATGCAAGATTTTGTAGGTCTCTAGTGCCATGGTCCTCATTCTACGGACTTTTAATGATGGAACTTTGGATTGTTCAAGTAAATGGTTGTAATTGTCGGTGTAGTCATCATATATGAAACGGAGGGCGCGTTCTTGTTTTTTTCTATTTATTAAATTTTTTTCTGTGCAAAAGTACCAGGTGAGTGGGCAGTAGCTTGAGTTAGAATGTATAAATGAATTATATATTGTTAATTTAGCTAAGCGGCTGAGGTTGGATCCAATTCTCTTGAGTACGTTTAATTGGAGTGCTGCTTTATGACAAATGTTTGATGTGTGTATTAAAATCAAGTTTGAAATCAAATGTTATTCCTCTGAGTTTTACCTCATCATCACAGCTGATTTTGTTGCCATTTAGATTAAAAAATGATGTTCTGTTTATGGGCTTTGGGTTCTTGGTATAAATACCCCCAATGAATACTTTTAGCACCATTCGTAAAAGTAAAATCGTACCCATGCGTTTTTTTCATAGCCTTCGCATCGACAGAAAACATGACTCATTTTTCTGCGTCATACTGCATCTTCTGTGACGGGACCTTCTACACATGCCCATTACTTTTCAAACAGATCTACAGCATCCACATCTATCTTGAAGGTACTATGCATCTATACTAAGTGTTGACGTATTGTGGAGAGGGATTTTTGCGTGAAAAATGAAAACGGCTTACCGCGTATGGTTCAGCTTATGCTCCTTTTGTAGATCAAGAATACTACTTTTTGAAATCAATAATTATTTCCTCGAGATATTCAGCGTTTTGAAATATGGCAGTTTTTAAATTTTGAAATGGCGATTTTCCATACTAAAATTTGACCTCAATTCGAACGGAAGTGTACTTTAGGAACAATTGCTTGTTGTCTACTCGAAATCCTTCGGGTGATGTCGTCTGCAGTTAAGGCGGGAAAAGTCTCGCGGTTTGTCCGAATACCATTGAACGTCACGAAAGCAGACGAACATATGTAAACATCGTAATGTCCCTTTAGAAACAAAAAATGGCTGACTTACTACATAAACTTCCCGTAGCAAAAGTCAAGGACGATTTGTAACAACTTAATACCAGAGGCATATTATAAAACATGGACAGGTTATCGTATCTACATTTTTTCTACTGAATTTTCGTAATAAAAAGGTAAAATATAGAATAATGAAAAAATGCAAGCAAACTTATTTTCCCAAGGGGGGTTGGCATTTAGTATAGTTGTATATGCCCTACTACCTGGGAAGAGCGAACAACAGATTTTTACGCCTATACTGCTAACAGCAACACTCATGGACTATGTGGATGCTGTGTTACAGCTGCTCCATCTGGGATAAAAACTTAATAGACTTTAATTGTGCTGAATTATTTCTACGGTGTTTATAATTTTAATTTGAAATGTAGTGTTTCTTATTATTACCGGTTTGTTATATTTTGCTATAAATGAATGTATTTATAATGATAAAATAAAATAATAAACAATATATTCAAAATATATAATTTAAATGTTGACATTCTGGCACACAGCCGTATGATGTTATACTATCACTTCCTGTTAATATTGTCCTCAATAAACATGGCAGCCTAACACAATTCTGATTTCAAAATTGGTTGAAAGTTAAACAATAATCTATTGCCACAACTAGGCAAAATAAATTATTATTAGTGTATGCAATTAGTACCACCATATCGTTATAACTTCAGGATATACACACTACCCAACACCATATCGTTATCACTTCAGTATATACACACTACCCATCGGCTAGCTGAATCGTAATAACCACAAAACCTTTACATGTACTCTGTAATATTTTGCAGAGTGGTTTCAAATCAAGGGCGGATCCGTTGGGGGAGCTGGGGGTGCTTTGTTCTGTGACTTTTGTCAAATCCTATGTCAAACCCTATGTTGTAACTGTTATCGTTAATATGAAGTTTGTAAAAATGTAAATTACATTTTAATATAAAGGGATTGAGACTGTTTTTCTAATGTACGTGACAAAAAACAGTAACTTTCACGTGGTATTAAGAAATAGTCATTTTTAATAAATTACACACGAAGATAGGTACACAATGATTAATTGGTCTTTTGCATGGTTTTTTTTTTGGGGGGGGGGGTTACCGGTAATACGGATGGGATGTGCGTCCAAAAGGGTCGCCGTTTTACCTTTCCAAAATATATGAAAAGGTATCTCTTCATTGTATAAGACAATGTTGTGAATTGTCTAAATATATATCACTGCCCTAAATTAAATGAACAATTGGGGAATAAGTTCTAAAAGAACTGGTTTAAAAATTCAGTTTATGATTAGGTCATTTATACAGTGCATATAACTCCCAAAAACATATAATTATGGTGGTTTTTTTTACATCTCTTCACCCCCCCCCCCTTTGTGCTCTCTCTTTAACTTATAAAGAAAAAGAAAAACATATTTCCAAGTCTTATTTATTACAGGCACAATAATTTGCGTATAGCGTTCACATTTCACACAACAGACCTATAAACTTTTCAAACAGGGATTTGTTGCATCCGGATTGATTGCATCACTTAAATACGATAAATAAAATTGTTTGAGCCAGTTGTAGGTTATCCCATTAAAAATTAAGAGGGTCATTACCATAAAGGATACTCGTCGTCTACAACTTATCACTGAGGTTTTTGTTAAATTCAAGATGATAGTTGTCGAGTACTCTTCCGGATATAATAAACCTTATATTACATTATGTAGAAAAATCACAGAATCCGTATTACAGAAATAAAACACCGACAAAAACATGTAGGATAATACAACACAATTACATGTGTGTCGTATATAGACGACTCTCGACAACGAGTCGAAAAATAATTAGTAGTAAAGACGTCCACAATAACGACGTTGATGCCGCTTCTGTTTTTACTGATATTGTTCACTTCTCATCATACATTATTATTGGTGCAACAACCATAAATACCAATACATTTCCAAACAATGATATGCACAAGTTAACAAAAATAGTACATAAAATATGCCCCTTGTCTGAGAGTAAATGTCTCTTTAAAGGGTAATTGGATCTCAAAAGAAAAATACTGTCTACACATATTTATTTAGCAATACAATTGTTATTGCAATACAAACATTCATGAAATTATGGTACATTTTCAATCATAGCAAAACTTTATTGCAAAATAAACATCAAAAACACAGCTATATTAAAAAATTAAAAAATAATTCAACACCAATACACACACTCTAATACACCATAATTTTATTTTTACAACCAAGTTTGAACTTAGTTTTGTTCTATTTTCTGCATGTAAAATATCCTGTTACAAATATAATTGTTTGTCAAATACAAAAAAACTTCAAAAATGAAACCTTTGAGAAAAATATTTTAAAAGGCTTGTTCACTGAAATATATAAACCACTCGAAACCAAACTTGTCAGCTTTAATTATTGAATGGTCTCTCTAAACATGTTTTTATGCCAATTAAAAAACGGTTAAATGGCTTCATACCAGTTGAAACCAAACAACAATTTATTTGGATGGCTCTCTTTAAACGTTCATTTTTATGCCAATCCGACTTGGAAATTGCCTCCATCACAGGGCTTGATTTAATTAACATTATACAAACAACCCTTTGAGTTTGTTATTGCAAAGAATATTATTTTACAATTCTTTTGATTACCAAGATGATTGTTTTTAGATTTAACTCTTAAATCTATTTAAAATAAAAGAGAAGTATTATTATTAGTCAATACCATCAAGTGTCCAAATTGGACATTTAAGTGTTATTGTTTGATAATACTATCAGGTTCTCTATATCTGACTCGAAATGATCAATGTAAAACTGATCCAAATGTAAATGTTGTAAAGAAAATTAATCACAAACCAGCGGCTGTTCCTTTTACTGGCTATATTCTGTATTAAGCATCTAAATAAGGTCACTTAGCTATCTATAAATGGACTGTAATCATTTTCAGTCTAAATTCGTGTTATTTAAGCAAAAGAGACGAAATCCGATTATTACTTCCTTTACACGCACAGGCTGATTAAGACAATCTTAGCAAAAACATGTATAATACGCATCCAGGCTGATCAAGACAATCTTAGCAAAAAATTATATGATACACACCCAGTCTGATCAAGACAATCTTAGCAAAACTTGTATAATAGACACTCGGGCTACTCAAGACAAACTTAGAAAAAACATGTATAATACACACACAGGCTGATCAAGACAATCTCAGCAAAAACATGAATAATACACACACAGGTTAATCAAGACAGTCTTATCAAAAACATGTATAATACACACCCAGGCTAATCAAGACAATCTCTGCAAAAACATGTATAATACACACCCAGGTTGATCAAGACAATCTCAGCATAGACATGTATAATTCACACCCAGGCTGATCAAGACAATCGTAGCAAAAACATGTATAACACACACCCAGCTGTCCCAATTCGTTTCAAATGTTGCTATTTTCCACTTAAATTGCCTCAAATTTTTATGAAATCACGCGATCAGCATAACAATTTTCACCTCCTTTAACGAGAGAGATTTTATCTTGAAAATGAAATGTTGAACAGCATATGTTCTGTTTTAACAAAAATACTAGTTTCATTAAAGTCATCAAGGTGCAACTCAAAATGTTCAAAACAATATCAGTTTTCAGTATTAGTTGACAAACATCATTCTTTTGTAGGAGAGTAACATTATTTTTCATGTCCTTGGGCTGAAATGTGCCTAATGTGTATCATATAACACCTGCAGAGCTGCATACCCATACCCAGCTAACAAGCAATTTCCTGGGCATCAAACCAGCCATGAATCAAGTCTTGATCATATAAACCCTGAAGCTTTAGACTCGTCCAACACTGGTGGTAATGATTCACAGTCCGACACATTTGATCTGGGTCACATAACCAGTATATTTCTTAAAATAGATATATAATGCCTTAGTAAATTTTGATTTTTGAAACCATAGAAGTAAACTAATTATATGGATTTTATCTATCTTTATTCCAGTCTAAATGTTGTTTCATCTTTTTTAGACCATTTTAAATACATTGTGAAGGTTGTTTAACTACTGGTAATTGTCATGTTCTTTGTAGGCTTATAACAGGAAATGCACCTTGTAGAGTAAAACATGCCTCCACTTATAATCCAAAAATATAGTATGTTAAATGCAAGAAATGTGTTTATATAAAATCATATCCGTATGTTTGGGCTTTTCTCCTGGTACTCCAGCTTACTGCCTAAATAAAAACTGGACCCATGATATAGCTGAAAAATAACTGAAAGTGGCATTAGAAACCATTCAAGCAATAATAAAACTGTGTCAATCATATTTTGATTCCCAAAACATTTATAGGTAATCCTCCTTCATCAAAACATAATAGGGATTCCCAAAACATTTATTGGGAATCCTCATATCCCTAAGACATTTATAGGGAATCATACCCCAACACATTTATAGGGAATCATATCCCCACATTTTTTTGGATGCTTATATCCCCACAACATTAAGATGGAATCCTGCAGACCTAACAATAATTATTAGCAATCCTCACAACCCAAAACATCTACAACTTTTTTGGGGAATCCTTGTATTTCCACAACATTTAGTGGGAATTCTTGCATTTCCACAACATTTAGTGGGAATTTTCTTATTCCCACATTTATTGGGAATCCTCCCTACCACAAAACACTTATTAGAATCCTCGAGTCCCTTCTTTATCTATTAGCAATCCTCATACCCTGACAACATTTATGGTGAATCATGACACCACAACATTTATAGAGAATTCTCCTATACCCACAACATTTATTGGGAATCCTCCTGACCCCAAACACTTGTTAGAATCTTCCAGTCCCTACTTTATCTTTTAGCAATCCTCATACCCTGTTAACACTTATAGTGAATCATGTCCCCACAACATTTATAGGGAATTATCCTGTCCCCCCAGATATAAAACAGAGATATGAACAATGCTAATATTAACAACCAAGTCAATTAGTCAAACAATATAGACAATGTCAATAAGACAACAACCAAGTCAAATAGTTAAATGGCGACTCTAAATAAAAATTGTTTATTTTACTTTTTAAAAATTGTCTACCAATAATACTGAAAATCAATCTAAAGTCATGTCATTTTAATTTTTCTGTTTTTCATGGTAAACATGATCCCAAAACTAACAATAATGTCAACAAGTTTAATTAGCAGCAATTTTTTAGCTTTTGTGACCATTTGTGATCGCAGCAGGGATAAAAATCTTAAGGAGCAACATTATTGAGGCTACAAGTTCACCATGCAACCAAAAAATTTTAAAGTGTCCGAAGAATTCGGATTTTTTTATCTTACTATCCTTCTGCAACAGCCTGAAATGAGAATAACTATAAAGACAAATTTAATTGGATGACTTTTCACGAACATTTGTTTTTGATTTCACCACATTTTTTCAAAAGCTGTGCTAACGTACTGCCACTGAAAGAAACCACAGTATTTGGGACAACCATCCCTCTATTTATGACAGATATGACTACTAGAACGATATGGTTGTTTTCTTTTTCAGATTACATAAAAAAATAAAAAAAATTAAATCCCTATGACTTTCAGTGTGCACGGAGCAGTAGAATTTTCAATTTTGATTTAAAAAAATAAGTGCTGGCCCAGAGATTTGTCAAACTTGAGGAGAGTTATAAAACCGTACCCAGACTGTACCCTTTGTCAATAGGCATCATTTCAATTTTATGTGCGTGTGTGACCTCAAAGGCTGTTAAAATTTTTTAGTAATATAAATATTGCATGTATTTAATTTTGCTGTTTTATTGTGTCCCTCTAACAGAAGTTTGGGGACATATAGATTTTCAGTCCATTCATTCGTCCTTTCTACCTCAGGTTTGCATTTGCTTTGAAGCTTGTTTTTATGAAAATGACTTCAAATCTTCTTGAAACTTGGTTTACAGTTAAAACAAGATGAGTTCCCTTCATTGGTGAAATTCTTTAGGGCTGTGCACATAATTTCACACTTGATTGAGAAAAGAGGGGGTGTTTACCAATATGTGCCAAGGGGGACATCAGTGTCGCTAAGACACATGTTTGTACATTCATTTTGAAGTAGTGTCATAACTAATTAGGTGTAAAACTGCATGTGGCAATAAAATATCAGATATTGCATTTGTAGGAATTATGATCTGAAGATTTTAATGAATATTTCAATGATTGTATTTTTTACAAACATTTTATTATCCTACATGTAATTTGTTGGTGTTTTAGTTTCCATTGTTTGTTTATAACAGCTTTGAGTTTAATGTATTACATTTCCAATGCATATTAAAAAAAAAGATAAAATTCATTATTGTTGCTTTTAAGTACAATACTTGTCTTGTTTAAGTCAATAATTAACTTTATATACATTTATATAATTACAACAATGTAACTATATATTTTTATGCAAGACAACTGGAATCATTTTTAGGTGATAAAGGTAACTTCATTGTTTTCACCTACACATAAATCCGATAGTTTCTTTCTATAAATAAACGTTAGCCTCTGATTTAGTATGAAGTCTGAACCCTAAGTACATGTACATTCTGCATTGGTTAGGTTTTATTATTTAGTTCAACCAAAAATTCCCGTATGTCGGTATATTTCTGTTCAAGAGTTTTTGGATGGACATAAGCTGTATACTAGGCTCCATTGTTTCCTTTTTTAAGCAAGACACTTGCCTTAGTGTTTTTTTTTGTTTCACAGTCCAATTAATAATAACAAATTTAATGTTAATGTTACCTTGTTCAGTATTTTTTTCACTTCTATCTATTTTTAAATTTAATCTGTCAAAGTTCAAAGCGCATGAAATATCGTACAGGGTTATAGTATGATGAAGTAGGGCTGGCGGGGAAAATATGGTATCTATTTTGTATAATCAACTCCTCCTACAGTTTTCAACCCAGATCTCTGAAACTTAACAGAAAGATTGCACATGTATTGAAGTTGTGCACCTGCAATTATGGAATTGTTCCAGGATTTTTTCCTAATTTTCCAGACATGGGAACTTAGTCTTTTTTTGCAGAACATTTGCAGCATTTTTCAGAACATTTGCAGCAGACGGTAGTACCTATTTTATGTAATCAACTTCTCCTACAGTTTTCAATCCAGACCCCTGAAACTTCACAGAAAGATTGCACATGTATTGAAGTTGTGCACCTGCTATTATGGAATTGCTCTAGGATTTTTTCCTAATTTTCCATGGGAACTTACTTTCCAGAACATTTGCAGAAGACAGTACCTATTTCGTAATCAACTCGTCCTACATCTTTTACACATACCTAAAACCTTCTTCCAACAAATTATAAACCATTCCCTATATATTAAGGCACTTAGATTTGCAACCCGGCCATTTCAGACTTTTGCGAATTTTTTTAATCAATTTAATTAAAATTAGCTGTTAGGTTTGCACTGTTTGCTATGCCACTGTGTACATTACATTTCGTGTGAATCTGATTTTTTTTTAATTTACAGGACATTATTTGAGAAGAGGAAATAATTGCTCTTTCATTCTGGGCAAATTTAATTGAGGGAAGTAAAATCTCCCTACAATACAGTAGCTTCTTTGAATCTTTTTATCACAGGGAATCAAAATAACTCCAAGGAGCTGCATTATTGCCGCTATTTCGTATCCTACATATTTTGTGAATACTAATTAATTAGTGAAGTTGATGTATTCTATTTATTTTAATTTGGTTGTTATGTTGTTAATGTAACGCCTTAAAATACCAATGTGTTTAGTTCTGTCAGGCACTTTGTTTTTGCTTACAATAATTAGCAGATGGTAGTATCAATATGACTGTGCTAATAATTGATTGTAAAAGTTACACAAATGTTGATAAAACAGACTTATCTTGTGTGTAGAGTGTTATTGTGGCAACAACATTTGGACAGGCAATTTTCCAGTGGTATTGTACATGCTGTCATAGACAGCAAGTTATTTAATCATCACTGCCAATAATTTTTATTTCTATAAATTTGGTGTACATAGAAAGCAAGGTATTAAAACATGAAGCAATTGAAATAGTAGATAATTTTTTATACTTTATTTAGTTCTTTGTTGATTAGAGAATAGTTAACAGTTTTTTACTTGGATTTGTTTTGTTGTTGTACATAAATTATTATAATGAATACATTTATTTAATCAATAAAACTATAACTGCCAAATTAACATACTAATATGCCTTCATTATACACATGTATGTCATTGTTCATTCTGAGCAGATATGTATTATGTTAAACCATCACTTCCTGTTAAAATTGTCGTTTATAAACATGGCAGCCTGATACAATTCCGATTTCAAAATTGGTTTAAAGTTAAAGAATCATCTACTGCCACAACTAGGCAAATTAAGTCATTATTAGTATCTGCCATTAGTACCACCATATTGTTATTACTTCAGCATATACACACTACCCAACACTATATCGTTATCACTTCAGTATATACACACTACCCATCGGCTAGCTGAATCGGTATAACCACAAAACCTTTACATGTACTCTGTAATATTTTGCAGAGTGGTTTCAAATCAAGGGCGGATCCGTTGGGGGAGCTGGGGGAATTGCTCTAGGATTTTTTCCTAATTTTCCATGGGAACTTACTTTCCAGAACATTTGCAGAAGACAGTACCTATTTCGTAATCAACTCGTCCTACATCTTTTACACATACCTAAAACCTTCTTCCAACAAATTATAAACCATTCCCTATATATTAAGGCACTTAGATTTGCAACCCGGCCATTTCAGACTTTTGCGAATTTTTTTAATCAATTTAATTAAAATTAGCTGTTAGGTTTGCACTGTTTGCTATGCCACTGTGTACATTACATTTCGTGTGAATCTGATTTTTTTTTAATTTACAGGACATTATTTGAGAAGAGGAAATAATTGCTCTTTCATTCTGGGCAAATTTAATTGAGGGAAGTAAAATCTCCCTACAATACAGTAGCTTCTTTGAATCTTTTTATCACAGGGAATCAAAATAACTCCAAGGAGCTGCATTATTGCCGCTATTTCGTATCCTACATATTTTGTGAATACTAATTAATTAGTGAAGTTGATGTATTCTATTTATTTTAATTTGGTTGTTATGTTGTTAATGTAACGCCTTAAAATACCAATGTGTTTAGTTCTGTCAGGCACTTTGTTTTTGCTTACAATAATTAGCAGATGGTAGTATCAATATGACTGTGCTAATAATTGATTGTAAAAGTTACACAAATGTTGATAAAACAGACTTATCTTGTGTGTAGAGTGTTATTGTGGCAACAACATTTGGACAGGCAATTTTCCAGTGGTATTGTACATGCTGTCATAGACAGCAAGTTATTTAATCATCACTGCCAATAATTTTTATTTCTATAAATTTGGTGTACATAGAAAGCAAGGTATTAAAACATGAAGCAATTGAAATAGTAGATAATTTTTTATACTTTATTTAGTTCTTTGTTGATTAGAGAATAGTTAACAGTTTTTTACTTGGATTTGTTTTGTTGTTGTACATAAATTATTATAATGAATACATTTATTTAATCAATAAAACTATAACTGCCAAATTAACATACTAATATGCCTTCATTATACACATGTATGTCATTGTTCATTCTGAGCAGATATGTATTATGTTAAACCATCACTTCCTGTTAAAATTGTCGTTTATAAACATGGCAGCCTGATACAATTCCGATTTCAAAATTGGTTTAAAGTTAAAGAATCATCTACTGCCACAACTAGGCAAATTAAGTCATTATTAGTATCTGCCATTAGTACCACCATATTGTTATTACTTCAGCATATACACACTACCCAACACTATATCGTTATCACTTCAGTATATACACACTACCCATCGGCTAGCTGAATCGGTATAACCACATATCTGTACCCTGTATTATGTTGCAGAGTGGTTTCAAATCCTTACAAGTGTCGTTTTTTCTTCATAAACGGTACAATCAAGGGCGGATCCGTTGGTGGGTAAGGGGAGGGTCGGCCTTATTCAGTGACTTTTTTCAAACCCTATGTTGTAACAGTTATCGTTAATATGAAGTTTGTAAAAATGTAAATTACATTTTAATATTAAAGAGATTGAGACTGTTTTTTTATAATATATGTGACAGATAAACAGTAACTTTCTCGTGGTATTAAAAATAGTCATTTTTTAATATATTACACACGAAGATAGGTACACAATGATTAATTGGTCTTTTGCGTGGTTGGGGGTGGTGTTACTGGTAATACGGATCGGATGTCGCTGTTTTACCTTTCCAAAATATAAGAAAAGGTATCTCTTTTCATTGTACTGGAAGATGTTGTAAATTGTCTTAATATATATCACTGCCCTAAATTAAATAGACAATTGGAGAATAAGTTCTAAAAGAACTGGTTTAAAAATTCAGTGTATGATTAGGTCATTTATACAGTGCATTTATAACGCCCAAAAATATACTAGGGCGATTAGGTTGGGAGATTTTAAATCTTTTAACCCCCCCCCCCTTGTGCTTTCTTTTTCACATATACAGAAAAAGAAAAACATATTTCCAAGTCTCGGTTTCCCATATATATGTAAAACCACATTCATTTAATATATTTTCAATAGTTTTAATCCAACTGAACTGTAGATCTTTATTAGTAAAATATAAATGTTTTAACAGTCTACATAAAATATTTGAATATTTCGACTCTTTTCCACATATAAGTTTTGCCCAGAAAGATGTCATACGCTGTTTAATGTCAAGTTCTATTGGGTATCTACCTAATTCCCCATAAACCATGAAGCTAGGGGTCGATGACTAAGTTTAATAGTGTCTTACACAATTTTAATTGTACGCGTTCCAGTATTTCATTGTTTTCAAACTTCGCAACCATATAAAAGGATCGGTTTTATCATTTTATCAAATAATTGCAGTTGGAGTTTAATAGAAAGCTTGTACATCCTACCCATTTTCATAATTTCGTACATAGCTTTTGTGCTATTTCAGCAAGATATTTTTTATTCATCGAAAAATTTCCTGTTTTTTGTAAAAATAACTCCTAAATAGTTCAACTCGCCTACAATTTCTAGATAAATATCATCATATTTAAAAGCAACAAGTCGAGACACTCTACCACTTCCAAATATCATAACTTTTGTTTTACTAACATTTACTTTTAGTTTCCAGTTGTTACAATAGTCACGAAAGACATTAAGTTGGTTTTGCAAGTCATGCACATATTCGGACATCAAGACTGTGCCGTCAGCGTATAAAATAACAAATAATTTTTAAAATACATCCAATTCCTTTTCTAACTCACCCGATAGAGTTTTTAAACAAGTGATATTCTTTAAAAGTAGATAAGTGTCTAGATCATTCAAAAATAAAGCAACAAAAAAGGGGAGAGGTTTTCTCCCTGACGAACACCATTTTTACAATCAAAATAATCAGAGGTATAATTGTTATAAGGTACACATGATTTAATATTTGCATACATGTTTACAAATACATTGTACATCTTACCATTAATATTGTTCATAGCTAACTTATAAAACAACCCATCACGCCAAATTTTGTCAAATCTTTTTCAAAATCGATGAATATACAAAACATCTTTTTTCTATTTTACTTTTAGTAGTTGAAACAAAGAGAATAGACAAAAAATGTTATCAACAGTTGAATATTCTTGTCTAAATCCGCATTGATTTTCCTTGATAATATTAAATTCATCTGAAATTTTACAAGCCGTGCGTTTAGAACAGATGTATATAATTTTCCAAGACAACTTAATATCGTAATTGGTCTGTAGTTTTGGGATCTTTCGAGTCACCCTTATTCTTGTAGATAGGTTTTATAGTACCAACTAGCCAGGTATGTGGTAGTAATCCTTTATCAAAAATAATATTAAAAAGTAGTTCATACACATTAATACAACGAAAAGCTGTTTCATATATTCGTTTATAATTTCGTCTTCACCATTATTGAATGGTCTCTCTAAACATGTTTTTTAATGCCAATTAAAAAACGGTTAAAAGGTTTAATTGGATGGTTCTCTTTGAACGTTTGTTTTTATGCCAATCAGACTTGGAAATTGACTCCACCACAAGACTTGGTTTAATTAACATTATACAAACAACCCTTTGAGTTTTTTATTGCAAAGAATAACATTTTACAACTTTCTTGATTATCAAGATTTAAATTAGATTGTATTTAAATTTGACTTTAAAATTTATTAAAAATAAAAAAGAAATATCATTAGAGGTCAATATCACCAAGTGTCCAAATTTGGATATTTACGGATTATTGTTTGATAATACTATCAGGTTCTCTGATTCGAAATGATCAGCGTCAAAATTTATCCAAATGTAACTGTTGTGAAAACAAATTTACACAGACCAGCCACTGTTCTTTTCACTGCTTATATTATGTATTAAGCATCTAAATAATGCCACGTAGCGATCTATTAATGGATTGTAATCCTTTTCGACCTAAATTCGTTTTATTTAAGCAAAAGCGACGACATCCGATTACCACCTCCTTTATGTTGTGATAAATCGTCTTTATTATATTCATGAATGAATACAGTGACATTTTATAGGAACGGCTGCTGTGTAAGATGGCATCTCCAGTATTAAAATCACTGATTTTGATATAGAATGTAACGGCTTGATAGCCTCGATCCTCAGTTATTACGACAATCAGTTATTTCATATATTATTGTGATATCAGATAGACAATTTTAAGTCGTTTTAGGATACTAAATGCATACTAAAGCTAATGTAGTTCAAAAGGATAGTTGCCATTATGGTATGGTGCCTTCTACAAACAATTTTATTCTATCTTCCGATGCATCGTACATATCGCTGAGTAGGGCGTGTTTTAAAGGACCGTTCCAATTACAAAACTGTAACTCCCACCGGACGTATTAATCTTATAAATAGCGACACGCGCTATAATTATCCGTTGCAATATATTGTGTGTTACATTGACAGAACAGCCATTTATGGTGGAAACGATGTTTTCTATAGGTACGAAAATATTATAAATGTACCATAGTCTTATTAGAATAGAAATAATTCACGGAGGCTGTGATTTATCATTGTTTTACAACGGGATGACCATTTATGTCGTTATTTTATCCCTCGCTATCGACATAAATGGTCACCCCGTGGTAAACAATGATAACCCACAGCCTCCGTGAATTATTTCTTAAACCATCCACATGCGGTGGAGAATGCAAGGGAGGGGCTAACCCATAAACATCGACCAAAAGTTGTAAAACGATATACATTGAAAAACGTAATAAAGAGATTACTTTACATTGTCAAGATTGGTCTCCTGGGCGTCATGGGTGGTTCTCTCTGACCCCACTCACACCAGTGTTCTGGACCTAAACCCATCACACTATTTCCTGGATCCGCGCCTGATATATCTGGTTGTCTGTGGAACTTATATATGCTATAATTGCTGTATTGTACCGTTTTTTAAACAGAGGACACTAAATTCGAGTATATTACGGAATTTACTTCGTATAATTGAGTTATTGCATGTCAGTTTTTATTGGTTTATTGGATCAGCTGACATAAAAAAAATACAAGGCATTAGATTTTCTAATATGGACTAACAGCTTTTAGAATGGATCAATATTGTGAAGTTGGAAAAAGTGTTGAAACTGTTCTTCAATAGGGTGAAACTGTTGGTAATACCACAAAAACAGCCCGCGAAATTTTTCGTGGTATAGCCCTCAGTATAATTCACTAATGTGTAGATAATTATTGGAGTCGTTCTTTATCATAACTCAAATCATTGCATTGTATCACACATGGTTTATAACTAATTTTGGGTACGGTTTATTGAATTGTTGCGCGAAAATATAGTTCGATGTTTACATTTACCAAAGTAAGTAATTTCTATCTGTAATATTGTTTTGATTATTTTTCAGGTTAAAACAGAATGTTTTGTATTGCGAAATGTAATAATTTTGTTCTTTGCAATTTCAATTTCAATTTATTTGATTGATTGATTGATTGTTGTTTAACGTCCAGCTAGCAATATTTCAGCTATATTCAGGACGTGAAAAGAATCATAATTTCATTATTAGAACTTCCAATCCTTAGGATTAAAACATGATCTCATACAATAATATGAGAGTATATACAGATAAAAAAGATAATTAAAACAATAAAATGTATGAAGCATAACAAATTCTGATAACGCTCAGACACATTATATGTGTTACATGAGGTCCACATATAATGCAATATACAAACATGGCGAAATGAACAGTTAGAATGACAATACAGTTCGTTCATACAATAAACAATATATAACAAAAGATAATTGAGTTTTTTAATAAAAACAGATATCTTATTATACAAGTTTACATTGCAGTAGGTTAACAAACCTTCCAATTTTTGAAAATTAGGATATGACAAATAGTACTTGGGTAAACAAGTTTTTCTTAACTTTAACAACTCTTTAGATTGACATTTAAAAAGATAGTGAAATTCGTCTCCAACTGAATTTTTGCATAAATTACATAAACGTTCTTCCTTTGGAATTCTATACCATCTACCTGTTTCAATTGGGATCTTTAAATTAGACGTCCTTAGCTTTGTTATCCAGGTTCTGTTATTTTCCGTAAGTCTAATCAGATAATCCTCAAAACAGAAGTAATTCTTGAAACTAGAATAAAATTGACCACGCGAAGAACATTCTATATCACTATACCATTTTTGAATAAATTGATCTCTTAATGATTGAGTTAAAGTTGACTTAATGTACTTTGAGTCGTAAAAATTTGGGTTGGCAAAAACATAGCTAAGACCCGAATTATTAAATATAGTTTCGATGAAATTCAGCCACTTGAAAGAATGCGCATATTTGTTTTTCAATGCCGCTAATAATTTATAAATTGAACTACTCAGTTTATTTTGGCATATTAATCTGCCCCAAAATGATACCATTCTTGTTTTCACTTTGATTTCAAAAGGAAATCTACCAAGTTCACCATAAACCATAAAATTTGGTGTGGTTGTTCTTAATTGTAGAATGCGTTTACAAAATTTTAAGTGTGTTTGTTCAATTTGTTTTAAATTTTCATAGCCCCAAATTTCACATCCATATAACAGAATAGGTTCAATGACAGAGTCGAATAGTTTAAGCTGGATATCAACTGAAATAGCTTTATTCCTGAAGTGTTTGTATAAGGAAAACAGAGACTTTTGTGCCTGATCGATCAACTTCTTTTTCGTGTCCGCAAAATATCCATTATATTTCAAAAGAATTCCCAAATATGATTTCCAAATTTTCACCATTTAATTTAAATTGAAACTTAGTTTGACATTTACGTTTACTAAAAATCATAACCTTCGTTTTGTTTGCATTAATTTCCAATCTCCATATCTTACAATATGTTTGAAAAATATCCAGAGCTTTCTGCATTTGCTCTTCTGATTCAGCTAATATCACTGTATCATCAGCATAAAGTAAAGTAAACAGTTTAATATATACAAGCAATTCATTCTGACATTTTTCATATACAAATTGTAAAGGTGAGACATTCGAGTTGTCGAAAAAATTCTCCATATCGTTAAGAAAGATTGAAAAAAGAAATGGCGATAAGTTCTCTCCCTGCCTTACACCGGTAAGACATGGGAAAAAGTCTGATTTTTCATTATTGAATTGCACACATGACTTAATACCCTCATACATATTAATGATAACCCTGAAACATTTGCCCTTTATTCCACTATGCTGCAATTTTTTCCACAACCCAACTCTCCAAACCATATCAAATGCTTTCTTGAAGTCCACGAAAGTGCAGTACAATTTCTTTACGAATGAGCTGTATAAAGATATAAGAGCGTGCAGTACAAAAATATTGTCTAAAGTGGAGTGACCCTTTCTGAAACCAGATTGGTTATTTGAAATCAATTCTACTTCTTCTGCAAAAAAAGCAAGTCTAGTGTTTAGAATCGAAGTAAACAATTTACCTAGGCAGCTTATTAACGTTATTGCTCTGTAATTATCAGGATCCAATATATCCCCTTTATTTTTATATATAGGTTTTATTATACCAAGTGTCCAGCTTTCAGGAATAATACCTGTATTGAGAACAGCATTGAACAATTTACAATAGACCGATATCAAGGCAGGAGGAGAGTTTTTTAAATATGCATTCACAATGTTATCTATACCTGGTGATTTGTTGTTTTTTAAGTCATCTATTGCATCAAATATCTCACCTTCTGTAATTTCGCCATTTAAAATACTGTTTAAAATAGGATTATCACATACAGAATCTACATTAACATCATATTCATCCTCGTCTTCATCGTATGTATTCAATTGTTTAAAATACTCAAAAAATGTATCAATCGGGATGTCTGCATTTAATTTTTTATTGTTAGAATATTTATTTAAAGTTTTCCAGAAATCTTTTGGATTTTTCTTCGACAATGTACGTAATTCATTTGAACATTTGACTTGATGTAATGCAAAGCTTTTATTCAATTCTTGTCTAAATTCTTTCGCCTTTAGATTTAAGAGATTTTTTGTTTCAGTTGATTTATCGTGCTTATATTTAAATTTCACTTTGTGGAATGCATCCCGTTTGATTTTACAGTTTTTATTAAACCATGGTTTATTATCAGCATTTTTATTTTTAAAACTATTTCTATGTACAAAAACTGACGAAGCACTGGAAGTTAACAAAGTTTCGATTTTATTCACAATATCATTCACGTGATCAGAAGTTAATAAAGTGTAATCGTCAATGTTATTCAGTACATTGTTTACTTTTGAATACAAATAAAATTCTGTTCATATATTCTTACGCGATCAAGCTGGATAGGTGAACATATTATCATAAATGCTATCATCTGAATTGTTAATTATATAATTAACGCATTGTAAGTATTTCCAACACTAATAAACTTCTTGCTACTGTTTTAATAGTGTATTAAATAATTTTCGTGATGTAATCAGTTAATATTCCATAGCTATCTGTGCTGCTGCAGCTGAATAACAGTAAACAAGATTTGCACATGTACATCTTTGCAAAATAAAAATAACACATAAATCAATGTATTAAGAATTTCGAATATTTTTAAACAAACGATAATCAGTAGATGAATAATTTGGGACAAAGATGGCACACCGACTTGATGAGGGAAGTATTACGAATCTGTAATTCCTGTCGAAAATTAAAATGATGAAAACGTTTCTACTTTAGCATTGTCTTATTGTTGGTTTTATGCACTTTTTAATTTTCCAGTTATTTTGTTGTTGTCGCATCAAATAGAAATAGATTATTTAATTAAATTTTTTTTAAATACAGGTCTCAATTGCAATTTCCTGCATCTTTCTTTTACTTTCAATAACTCAAATGTCCAAAAATGTTATTTTACTATGCATGCCTACTATTTTTATACGACCGCAAAAAAAAATTGCGGACGTATAATGGTATGATGCTGTCGTCGTCTGCGTCGTTGTCTGTTAACTTAAGGACAGACCATTTAACTTGAAAGGGTTTTTTGTTTTGGTCGGAAAATATTTATTTTTTGAAGGCGTCGTGACAGAATATTTTTTTTTCATTATTAGCATTATTTTATATAGCAGAAATCCTTCTTCAGAATATTTGTTTTCTTACCCTCTGCTTCCAAAATATTTTTTTCATCAAAAATCATTTCAAAATATTTTTTTAGGAAAAAACCAAGGCCCCCCCTGCAAGTTAAATGGTCGGTCCCTTAAGTGTTACCACAATAACTTTTGTTCTAGTTATCCAATTGCTTTGAAACTTTAAAGTGATGTTTATTACCATAAAAGGATGGATAGGATTGATTTTTAGGGTCCCCCCATTTTTCGTTTAGAAATTGGGGGCCCAAAAATTCCACTATTGTGTTTGTTCCCACAATAACTTTTGTTCTAGTCATCCAAATGCTATGAAAATTTACAATGATGTTCCATACCATTAATAGATGGATGGATTGATTTTTGGGGTCCCCCTTTTCTACTTTAAAAATTAGGGTCTCAAAAGGGGTAAAAATGCTACTTTTTTATTTGTTTCCACAATAACTTTGGTTTTGGTTTACAGATTGCTTTGAATTTTACAATAATTTTTCTTGTCATAAAAGGATGAATGAGATTGATTTTGGGGGTTCCTCCTTTTTCCGTTTAGGAATTATGGGCCCAAAAGGGGCAAACATGAAACTTGGTTTTTAATATATGTTTTAACAGATATGCCAAAATATAAATATTAATATAAATATATATTTTACAAGATAACATTAAAAATACATTTAACACACATTTTTCTGTATTATATTTAATACTTGCTATGTCTTGTATTGTATTTTTTAACTCGTTTCCTTAGTATCTATGCATTATTATATAAAGAAACCAAATGTTTAGAATTCTGATGTCTCGGATGATCATTCTCTTCTATCAAAGAAGAAAAAGCAACACATGGCAAAGACAAATCATAAAAATTTGATTGTATTAAATGATCCTGACTTGGTTAAAGCATATTATAGAATATCATAAGTACATTATATCTTCACAAGCTGTAAACAACAATTAATCTCTCATATTACAATACAAAATGGGTTCCTGTTTTATTCCTCCAACTACTTTAATTGAGTTTCTCCGATATGGTTACAACCATATCTTTTCTTGTTACATGTAGTTACATTGTCGCGCTACATTACGCTACACAGGAAAAGTGTCTTATAAAATAAGAACGAGCCACTGACAGCGTTGAAAATAACGCAAAACGGCGTACGACATGTCATAGTGAATTCAGTACAAAGAATGGTCTTTTGGGCTTTTTAATATATTTCACAACTGTAACCAGTGAAACGTTTTGAACGGTAGTACTGTAAATAACAGAACATAAATTAACCCCGTATTTATGTTATTCTTTGAATTTTTATTGATCAGTGACTCGTCTTTTTAAAATTTATACGCCAGGAAGCATAACGGCCTAGTATGAAGCTCATTTTACAAATCAAAAGCAATTTGTTTCACACACAGAAATTGCAGAGATGCATTTGACATACACAGAATCACACTGATTATCCTGTCTCCTCTAATGACAAAATTCAAATTCAAATTCAAAACTTTAAATTGGTGTACTTTAATCAAACTAAAAAAAAATTTTTTTGACATTACCACATGTTTTACACTTTTACATCAAACTGACCTCGTGAATGTTGCATTAATGTCGCTTAATGATCTACAATGAATTAGCAATACACGTTGATCATACGTAGATATGGAGGTATCATCACGTACTTAAAGTACTTCTGCACCGTTTTTCACAAAAAGTCGTAAGTGTTAAGTACATCGTTAAAAGGGGAGAAAACACTAATCCAATTCTTTAAGATTTTCTACTAAATTTGTTATTTTTTTAATTAGCGCAGCTCTTTTACCTTTAGTGTAACTTGGCCGACATCATATATATCCAGAATCGTACGTGACAGGCCTATGTTCTCTCAAAATTTTATGACCTCTTTAAAACCTTCCAAGAGAAAACCAGCTTCCGCGGTAAACCCCACTCTAAAAATATCACTTTCTTTTCAGAAAATCTTGGTATATAGGTCATGTAGTGAATGTGACATAAAACATACTAAACACCATTAGAACAGAGCAAGCTAGGACTCAAAATTTCTCCAATATATTCACCTTTCAGAAAAACTTTCATTCATTAAAATCCAGTTAGTAGTTTTTAATATACACTAAGATAAACAGGACTATTTTGTTTGTAAGTACTATTTTCTTATATGTTCTAAATTTGATTGGTCCCCTTTAGTTAATACTAATTATATACTTGTAACCATGATTAGTATGAACAAGATCGAAATTATCACTTGTTCACATCCTGGCCTCATCAATACTAATTCTATACTTGTAGCCATGATTAGTATCAACAAGATCGGAATCGTCACGTGTTCCTGGCTTTATCACTAACTATATTCATGTAGCCAGTTATCAGTATCAACAAGATCGAAATTATCACTTGTTCACATCCTGACCTCATCAATACTAATTCTATACTTGTAGCCATGATTAGTATCAACAAGATCGGAATTGTCACGTGTTCGCATCCTGGCTTTATCACTAATTATATTCATGTAGTCAGTTATCAGTATCAACAAGATCGAAAGTATCACTTGTTCACATCCTGACCTCATCAATACTAATTCAATACTTGTAGCCATGATTAGTATCGACAAGATCGGAATTGTCACGTGTTCGCATCCTGGCTTTATCACTAATTATATTCATGTAGCCAGTTATCAGTATCAACAAGATCGGAATTATCAAGTGTTCGCATCCTGGCCTCATCAATACTAATTCTATACTTGTAGCCATGATTAGTATCAACAAGATCGGAATTGTCACGTGTTCGGATTCTGGTTTTATCACTAATTATATTCATGTAGCCAGTTATCAAGGTAGCACAGTAGTAAATGTTTTGACTATAGTCGAAAACACTAACATTTCTGTGATTTGCATATCTTTCTAACATTGATCAGTATTTACCTGGACTAGAAAATTAATAAACTTTCATTTACCATATACAAAATATATGCTATATATATCCGTGACCAATTCCTTTTTTCGCTAGTTAGAACATGTTGAGACGCTCCCACTTTTACATGCAATTTCTAATGCAGTGAATGTAAAAATACTACATTGTTTAAAAAATTACCAAAATTTTATCTTGCAAGATCTGAGAAAAATTTTACCACTTTTTAAAACTTAATTTATGCAGGAGCTTACAGCTAAAAAATTGTACACATCTAACAACTATTTACCAAATCAGAACACAACGAAGTATTCAGTACTGTACTTAATGTAGGGTATACAATCTGGTAACTTGTTACTGGTACACATTTACTACTGTAATGCCTATACCAAGTTTGCAAGAGAACCAATTTAGCCAATATTTCTACATCTAGTACATAGGTCATATTTGAATTAAAATCAATAAAAGATATATTGGTATTCAAAGTGTTCTTGAAAAATTCTTCTATTCTTTAGCCCTACCCAAGGAGAAAAATTGCATATGTACATGTATATAACATGTGTTTGAAGACATCTACAGAATAAAAATTTGCATATCTGTCACTGCCCCTGCACTTTTAAATAAGAAAATAACATCAAAGTTCTATAACAGATACTTTTTAAGTGCACTAGCCTTATGTTATACTATTGGCCAGCCCAATCTATGCTGGCACACTAAGATATTGTGGCTTTCAATAGCTGACCACTCCATCTTTTAAACTATGCCATATTGTCCCCTAAATTGTTTCAAAGTGGCTTCAAATTAACAAGATGATGCCTTTAGACAAGAAACCTATTAAACAAGTACAAATAAATGAACAAATTTTAATTTAACCTGTTTTATACCTTCAATTAGTGCGAAATAAAAGTACCGATATTTCAGTCAAAGGCTGTTGATAACACTAAATTCCACAAAAAAATTCTACTTAAGTAGAGGAAATCTGTTTTCTCTTTTAAGTTGGATATTCTGACCCTAATTATGCCTTTACAAACCATCTGTTGAACAGGTTTTGTTAAATCATGTGCACAATAATCACTTTTAATAGACAATACATTACCATTTTTGGCTAATTTTTGCTTATTTTGGACTAAAATTTAAAAAAAATTGAACTTGTTCCTATTAATTTGCTTAATTGTGGCCCTAAATTCAGCAATTGGGGACAAAATCTAGTTTTCAGCAAAAGGTTTTCATTGTCATATCAAAAATTTGGGAGAAATTGATCCAAAGTTCAAACTGATCAGTACGGTTTAAAATTTACCTTATTTTTGGCCTATCGAAATTTAATTTTATGCGCATGAATATGCCCAATTCATTGCGAAAAGTAAATATGACCATACAGAAAGAAAGTTAAAATGGAATAAAGACAGGAGAACACTTTCCTGTGATTGTGTGTGGTTTTTAATATGTGTATATAGAAAAATGCAAAAAGTGCTGACTTCGTAGTTTTTATAGTGTCCATTAGACAATACCTTCTTTTTGAGTACTGCCTTCAGTTAGTTTCAACAAGAGATACCACAATCTATGCAAAAAATAACCTTGATGTACTCCCAAAAATAAAAATCCACAAAACATCATCTGACATATAGGTAGCATAGTAGTAAATGTTTTGGCAATAGTCGAAAACACTAACATTTCTGTGATTTGCATACCTTTCTAACATTGATCAGCATTTACCTGGACTAGAAAATTAATAAACTTTCATTTACCATTTAAAAAATATATGCCATATATATCCGTGACCAATTCCTTTTTTCGCTAGTTAGAACATGTTGAGACGCTCCCACTTTTACATGCAATTTCTAATGCAGTGAATGTAAAAATACTACATTGTTTAAAAAATTACCAAAATTTTATCTTGCAAGATCTGAGAAAAATTTTACCACTTTTTAAAACTTAATTTATGCAGGAGTTTACAGCTAAAAAATTGGTACTGGTACACATTTACTACTGTTATGCCTCAATATTTCCCCAACAAGATCGGAATTATCACGTGTTCGCATCCTGGCCTCATCAATACTAATTCTATACTCTTAGCCATGATTAGTATCAACAGATCGGAATTGTCACGTGTTCGCATCCTGGTTTTATCACTAATTATATTCATGTAGCCAGTTATCAATATCACCTCAACAAGATCGGAAAGGGGCCTCGGGGCCGAGTGGTCAAGGTAGTTCGTCTACTATTGATCATGTGGTCTGTCAACACTGAGATTGCGGGTTCGATTCTCACTGCAGGCAGGGCTACTCGACTCCAATCTTAATTGACAAGGATTGCCAGTTTTCCTACCGCAGGTCGGGGGTTTTCTCCGGGTACTCGGCTTCGTCTCCCAATAAAAACTGGACGCCATGATATAGCTGAAAAATTGCTGAAATTGGCGTTAAACAACATCAAACAAAAAACAAACAATCAACAAGATCGGAATTATCACGTGTTCGCATCCTGGCCTCATCAATACTAATTCTATACTTTTAGCCATGATTAGTATCAACAAGATCGGAATTACACTCCTGTATTATTCCAGTAGTGTCGTAATTACTGCAATTGTCGTGTAAAACAGTAACCATGTCAATCAGTAGTTGAAGAATATGTTAAACACTAATATAAAATAAGATTAAAGATTGTTTGTTTGTTTGAATGGTGTTTAACGCCACATTCAGAAATTTTTCCGCTATATCATGGCTTCCAGAATGCCGTTTCATAAAGCGATCGCTAATTAACGCGCTCGTTATCCCATGCATTTTAAATGGGATAACGTGCACGTTAAGCTAACGATCGCATTATGAAACGGCACGCAGTTTTTATTGTGAGAGGAAAACGGAGTACCCGGAGAAAATCCCCGACATTCGGTAGGAAAACTTGCAATCCTTGTCAATTAAGATTGGAGTCGATTACACCCTGCCCGAGTGAGACTTGAACCCGCAACCTCAGTGTGACAGACCACGGGATCAATAGTAGACGAACTACCTTAACCACTCTGCCTCCGAGGCCCCTAAGATTGAAGATACTGTCAGATATAAGCCTAAATACATGTACACAATTTCATGCTTTAACTAAATTAATAAACAGTACATGTATTATACTTTCATAAAAAAACTACACATCAGCTTTCGGTGAAATACTTTACCATAGCGATTTCACACATTACTTTTATTTAGAGTATTGAGAAGATAATCTACTACAAGCCGGGCTCTCGTAAATATTCCATATCCTAGTGTTGTTACAAAGACTATCACGTTTGAATTGCTTGCATCTTAAAAGCTTCAAGCGCCCATGTTTCCACCTCTGGAGCGATCCCAGACACATCGCCAAATTAATTAATGCACACCCCGCATACCCTACATGAAATCTTACTTTTATCAAAAATCAACTTTTTATTCTCCTTGTAAAAGAAAAGCTAAAAGAGATTTGTGGTGTATCTGAAACTATATTGTACAAATTTGATAATTTTTGGTGTTCCATGGATGTGCCCGAAAACCATGCATGGGTGCCATAAACAAATTCTTTGCTGAAAATTTCTTTAATCTCAATTTCAGCCGAACACAACTTTCCATTTTTTCTGTTGTCGTGGTATTCGAGAAAATTCTCATGGTGAGCAAAACATTTTAACTCAAAAAATGTTTTATGGTGCGGGGGCCTGGGTTTTTTTCCCTTTTTATAAAAAGTATATAAACTTTAAGATAACGTTAAGAAACGTATGTTAAAAATGTTAAATAAATAAAAAATATGGATTCTTTATGAAAGCCTTGCTCGAGTCAGCAAGTATAGCACACAGTGGCTATGTTTCATATCCGATAACGACTAAATAAGTAATAAGTATAAGTAATATAAATAAGTAACTCTTACTACATCATTTTAAATAAGTTATAATGCATTTCGACCTGTTATTTCGTGATGCGATAAAACCAGATGTTTTAATTCCAGCTAATTAGAAGCAAGGATTGTCCATGTTTTATGCAAAATTATGTCTTTGTAAATGACCTCGCATACATTATAACAAAACATTTTTCAAAATAGATTTATAAACTTTCATACAGTCAGAAACAAGAATGAGCAAAATTGCGGCAAAGTTTATGAATTGGGAATTATTTGTAGTAAACACAAAGAGCATTTTTCCTACAAATAATAACTTTCAATGGTTAGTTAGTAAGAAAGAAAACAGATTAAATTTGACGGAATGAGGAAAAAGACGGACTATTGCTTACACTTGTGCATTGTTAATTGAAGGACATGTTATCAAACAATAATGTGTGAAACTTGAACAAACGGATAGTTTATTATAGACACACTCACACTATGAACATTTTTAAGGCTGATATGAACTAAGGACCATGAAACCATAACAATATAAACAGTTTCGAAATGTTCCGAGTTAAATGTTGGTTAGCGGAAACTAGTTCTATACTAAGATTCCAGTTTTTATCACAGTTTATCAACAACTGCAGTTCACACAATCCTAGCAATTACTTCGTGTAGATAGACATTTCAGAAGGTAAATACAATACCATATTTAATCGACTACAATAACGTGAGAAGCTTATATAGTTGAATTCGATACCTCATTACTCCAGTTACACTGATACATGTATTTGCCGATTTAACAACACTGCATGAGTTGCTTCTCTAAGTTACAACACTGCATATGTACTATCTTACCCAATAAACTTGACTATACTACAAGTCAATAGTAAGTTTATTAATTTTCATATATGCAATTAACAGGAGTATACAATTTACAAAGAGGCAACTTTTTAACAGAAAATAAACTTTTCACTTCAATTGTCTTATTAAAAGCTGTGTTTTTCCATGAAACAACTCAGTTGACTTTTTCTTATGCTTTAATTCCTGTAAAAACAGTTACAAATAAACAAAAGATTGTCAAAACATGATTTGGTAATTCTAGTGCAAGACACTGTAATTACCTCGTTAGGAAAATGTCAGTTTTGACAAGTAGTAAGTTCATTTCTGGATAATTTAATGCAATAAAGAGGAATATTTGAATTTATTAACATTTTTCATTCAACTAACATAAATTTTTAACATGGAGAGTATTGGAAATGGTTTGGTGTTTTAAAGTTGTGCACAATTAAGAAAAATGTTTATTTATTGCATATAAATGATGTTTTGACAAACAGGATTTGGTATGTAATTTATTTCTACAAAGGCCTATAATATCCCCATCTTTGATGAGATGGGTTCTTTATTATAGTAGTTAAGATTTCTATCTATTTGTATGTATATGTTTTATTATTTTTAATTTGTGTTTTCGTCATTTAAGTAATAAATGACATTTTCAATTCAATGCTGAGTTTCTTCTTCCCTCCCATCAAACGGAGCACAGCCTGTGTTGACAAAATTATGATATTAACAGGTGTGCAATTAAGTGGAGTCCACTGTAGTTTTGTCTTAATAAGTACGCTATATGTGTGTGGTACAATTCATGTTTATTTGTGTAATAATTATAATGAATATAAAAAATAAGTTGGTGTTAATAATAACAATTCAAGTTATATCTTATAAAAATGGTTGCTGAATTAAACAACATTTCCGCCATATTCACCACGAAAACAACTTGACAAACTAAATATTTGGTAATAGGATAGACACAAATATTGGCTGGCATTCCCGAAACGGAAATTTGCAGTTGTTACATGTAGTCATTACATTTCGCCAGCAATAGACAATATCAACCCGCTGACTTTGATTTTAGAAATTAGAAACATACTACTATAAATTGTTGGGGTTTTTTTTTTGACTTGGATGACAAACGACAATTATGAGC
This sequence comes from Limnoperna fortunei, assembly GCA_944474755.1. NCBI lineage: Eukaryota > Metazoa > Mollusca > Bivalvia > Mytilida > Modiolidae > Limnoperna > Limnoperna fortunei. The sequence goes on along the minus strand of OX104111.1, from coordinate 33,061,922 downwards.
TTGAAGGCAACTATCCGTGTCCAGGCAAGTAAGAATTCGCCAGTAACTTTAAAATTACATATTATTTTTACATTTTGTTTCTTTATTATCGAAAAGATATCCGAGGAGAAACACTTGTCCGTCTGTAACAATTATTTTATAATATATTTTGGGGGACAAAGATGAGTTCTTTTAGCATCTAAATGTCTTGCATGGATAATTACACACATATTTTTAATCATAGTTAAGCGAAATTTAAACTTAAATTTGAAAAGTAAGTAGGTTGAAATATTTGTTTATTCCAGACGATCTCGAAATAAACATTAAAACGCTTTGCTATGCGTATGGTTTAGTTAACCTGTATCAGTGTATTCAATAAGAATGAAATACTTTTTCCTATTTTGTAGAGGCTAACGAATCAATAATTATGGGAGGAGCTTAATTCTGATATTTTGGTTTGTGGATGCAATAAAACGACAGTTACATTAAGCGCTCACAAGGTTACGATATCAATGAGTAAAATTATTCTGGTCTCCTGGTACAGGGACAGTCTATACTGTAGACTGTCATTGCCTGGTACAACATTTTTCATTTATGCAATTTTCACTTTCAAATATATACTGACACCAAGTCAGGACAACGGATATAAGCATTTTTATTTATAAATAATATGACGCCATTTAATATCACATGCATATGTATAGATGGGAATACCTTTCATTTATAAAATTTAAATATAAGTTACATTTTAACCTTACGTTCAAATTTTATCAAAATGAAAACTCAGCTCACTTGTAAACATTGAACTTCATAAAAAGAATGATGTTCTTTCGGTCTACTTCGACTTATCTGTATTACAAAATGGTTATTCTAGAGAAATCCGAATGTAATGTCCGGAGGCCGCTGAAGCTAAAGAGAATATCATCGTCAGAGTACCAGACAATCGGATCACCTCGGTTATCTCCTATGGTCGGAAAGAAATCTCATGTCACTTTCCCGACTCTTGACGGAAATGGCAGAGAGATGTTCCAATTGAGTATCAGACAATGTGTGTAAAATAAAAATAAAATATGGACGTCTTTCAGGGTGAGCGAAACGGTAAAACGTTTACATTACTTTTGAATTTAATCAAATATGTGCGGTCGAATATGTCGAACAAGAAATTAGTTTGGTGTGGACTTAAGAGCTTATAGATGCTTTATCGCTCGTATAGGCTTCTTTAAACTTGCTCCTCAAAATATGATTTTTTAATTAATATTAAACACATTATAATGGTACCTGTTTAAAATGATTATTAATGCTACTGTGTGACAAAGGGATCATTCTCAGTATGGTATTGTGCAAATTACAAAATTACAGACAGTATTGTCTCAAGAGGCTTTGTATCAATTTTTTTAAGAATTAGAGAATTATACATTAACGTTATATTTTTTGTAGAACAGATCATACAAATTTATTTATCAAAAGGGACAGAGTTCTAAGGATGAAGCAAAAGTTGCGATTCTCCTTCTTAAATTGCTCAGAAGCACATGTAAGCACAATGCTTACTTAAAACGTGAACGAGTTGTGTTTTTATCTACAACCAACAAATCAATCATAGTACCAGTGTCGACAGTGACATATTTACGGAAAGCGCGAGGTATCTTCATACTTCAGACTTCTGACTTCATAGTTCAGACTTCTTTCTTCTGACTTCAATATTAAAACTTCTCGTTTCATACTTCTAACTTCATACTTCTAAGTTCAAAGCTCAGACTTCAGAATTCAGACTTTTCACTTTGGACTTCAGAGTTCTGTTTATTATATAAGCATATATTTTCGCGCCAATCATAAATTAGAAAACACAGAATCGTCTTACCACAGACTGTCAATAATGGTAGAATAAAGAATTTTAATTCAATATTTAGTTCTAGCTTGGGATGGTTACATTATTATTTTTTTGGTTTTTGGGATATTATACAAGGTAAAAACAATCCAAGTGTATGAAAGGCCATCAGATAAGAACATGTTTGTAATATTTCATGTAATTTAAAATCTGCCATTTGTCTCCATTTTTTCAGCTTAGAATTAACAAACAAATCCGCATATAATGTTATGAAAATCCTGATTATTTGCATAAAATTGTTTGCGGCCGTATAAAACACACAATTCCACGTGGATTGATATGAATAAAAATGTTCTCCGTTCAGAAATAATTTAATTGACGCGAAAATCTGATTTGCGCGAAAATATATGCTTATATAATTAACAGAACGCTGAAGTCTGAAGTCTGAGTTTAAAATTAGAAGTATGAAGTCAGAAGTTTGAAACGAGAGTTTTAACATTGAAGTATGAAGTCAGAAGTCTGAACTATGAAGTCAGAAGTCTGAAGTATGAAGATACCTCGCGCTTTCCGTAGGACATTACACATATTATTTCACAATCTTTATAAACAGGTAGAGACAAGAAGTGTCCAGGAATTCATCGATACAAATTATGTCAAACCAAAAGTAGGCTTAGGACGCATTGTTGAATTAAATGTGTTATTTTATGATTTTTAAACATGCCGTATAGTTATATAACGAGATAACCAAGATAACCAAACACAAACATCACAATTTAACAAGTCACTTAAAACAAAAAATTTGATCATCAAATATAACGAAAAACAAACAAAAAAAAGGAGGAAAAAGTCAAAGACCTAAACTACCGGCTTGGAACTATCACATAAAATCACCATAATCCCCTTTTTAAGTACTGATAATTCAAATTAAAAAATAACATCCCTAGTTGTTAATTCTGAGAGGTTGAACATACACAAATCCAATTTTCTTATTTATTATTAAAGAGAACAAAAAGCAGAACAAAGATTTACACGTTTCTGTGCATGCCCAGGTATTGTGTTATAATGCAAAACAATTGGTACACATTTTGATTTAATAGACATGTAACTGTCAAAGGTATTGCAAATTAATGCAGGTATCGCACGTGGCGAGCATGTCGGTTGGTTCGATTTCGTTTTAATATTCCGGTTAATTAATGATTAGTGTCTAGACAGAAAATCGCCTGTATAAATGCGATAATGTAACAAAATACACGTAGGAAGAAAATCTGTTTCATGTAATAAACCTAGCTATTAACGCTCAATTACAAATCTATGACATGCAATCCATATATATTATATTATGGCAAATCGCCCTTTGCTCACGTAAAAACAAGACATACGATTCTATCTTGTAGATAGATTTTCTAAGTAATCCATTTTAAAACAAAGATAGCACATAATGGTTGGAAGAAAAATGGGACGGAAACCAGCCAATTTACAAGAGCCAAAAATCATTTTGACCTATTTCCAATCTGGATTCAATGTTCTCTAAACTTACGGTTTCTGTTATTACCTCCATTTAGACCCAAAGGTGAATAGGCGAAGGTTAAAAACAGGAAAATCGAAACCGAGAAAAAATATATAAATTGATATTTTGAATACTTTGCTTTTTACAATGCCTAATGGCAAAAAGTGTCCACATTCGACATCTAAAAGATCTTAATATTAGTACTATACTTGTAAAATTTACAAAAATAAGCAATTATGTAAGCATTATATTGGGTTATATGTAGCTTGTGGTTGGACACGTCAGGTACTTTAAGATTCTACAAAATCACCTTTCCTCCATATAACCAATAGTAGATAAGATTTTCTGAGTAATATCTTTTAAAACAAAGATAGCATATATTGTATTAAAATAAAAATGAAACCGAAACCTACTGATTAACAAAAGCCTAAATCATGGGAGCTTTATAAATCTGGATTAGACGAACTTCTAAATTAATAAACAAAACGTAAAAGCGAATAAAAATATTGCTTCTGAGAGGCCAAAGCAAATGACTAAAATTAGAAATGACAGCACCCGATTTCCTTAGGATCACAAACTGGTACTAAACTTGTTAAAATTTACAAATATAAGCAGTCCTGCTTTACTGCGAAATACGAAATACAATTCCTGTCATTTTTATAGTGTTTCATAATTCCTGCTTCTTAAAAAAAAGAATCGAAGATACCGAGGAGTATTTATAGAGAATAATTCAAGGACGGACAAAACCATCGATAAACAAAAGAAGAGACAACGAAAAAGCAAACAGACACACAACTCAAATACCGAATATTGAGTGGCACGAACTCCACTAAAAACCGAGGATAAGTCCAAATGCTCTTGAAGGAAAAGTAAAGTCAATATCTTACCCTAATATTCAATCAAGATAGCTTACAACGTTTGCATAAACAGTAAAGGCAAACATCACTCAAAATCAGAAGGATTAAATATCTACAAAATTGTAAGCAAAATCTAGTTTGTAATTTTTGCAACATTTTATTACACCTTAGAGAAAACTCTATTTAATGATACGCCTTGAAAAGTTACAACACGATACGGTAAGAACAGTTTTCAATATGAGGCAACAAGATTGTGTTGATCATTGCCTGACAAGGCCATGATCATTTCAACGTTTGGTTATCTCGGGCGTTTCTGGTCTTTCGCTCATGTAGGCAATATATCTTGCTGCCCCTGAATTACGCTCTCCATAATTGTGTAACTTTTTACTGATATGTTTATATAGGTAAGGTTTATTAACTACCTTGATGGTGTTTATATAGGTTAGGTTTATGGTATGTATTATACCATGTATGTATGTATGTATATGTGGATGTATATATATATATATACAATTGTCTAAGTATTGTGACAACCAACAACCATATAATATATCTATCCAACGGATTTCGGAATCATCAGAAATACAGGGTTAATATCAAATATTTATATATACGTTTACAAATTAAACCCAACATATATAATCCGCTGGATAGATATATTATATGGTTGTCACAATACTTAAACATTGTATATAATTAACTTACTGTGACTGTATGACAAGTAACTTTGTCATCCTATATAATATATACAAAATTGCTGAATTAGATTACTGTCAGATTAATACGTATTGGTTACGAAAATTCCATCGTCACACGCTAGTACACATGTACTATGTCTATGTCTACGTTTCACCCCGGTTAATGAAGCTATATTTTTATATAGCGGATTTGGCCGAGGGGTCTAGACCGCTGGACATAGTGCAGGCGATTTGGTGCCACAGTGTCACAACGGTGTGAGTTCGAATCCCGCTGATGGAAAGCAAAAATTTGACAGAGTAAAAATCTAATTCTAACAGTGTTGGGTTTAATTTGTAGACGTATATATAAATATTTGATATTAACCCCGTATTTCTGATGATTCAGAAATCCGCTGGATAGATATATTATATGGTTGTCACAATACTTAAACGTTTGTATATAATTAACTTACTGTGACTGTATGACAAGTAACTTTGTCATCCTATATAATATATACAAAATTGCTGAATTAGATTACTGTCAGATTAATACGTATTGGTTACGAAAATTCCATCGTCACACGCTAGTACACATGTACTATGTCTATGTCTACGTTTCACCCCGGTTAATGAAGCTATATTTTTATATAGCGGATTTGGCCGAGGGGTCTAGACCGCTGGACATAGTGCAGGCGATTTGGTGCCACAGTGTCACAACGGTGTGAGTTCGAATCCCGCTGAGGGAAAGCAAAAAATTTGACAGAGTAAAAATCTAATTCTAACAGTGTTGGGTTTAATTTGTAGACGTATATATAAATATTTGATATTAACCCTGTATTTCTGATGATTCAGAAATCCGCTGGATAGATATATTATATGGTTGTCACAATACTTAAACGTTTGTATATAATTAACTTACTGTGACTGTATGACAAGTAACTTTGTCATCCTATATAATATATACAAAATTGCTGAATTAGATTACTGTCAGATTAATACGTATTGGTTACGAAAATTCCATCGTCACACGCTAGTACACATGTACTATGTCTATGTCTACGTTTCACCCCGGTTAATGAAGCTATATTTTTATATAGCGGATTTGGCCGAGGGGTCTAGACCGCTGGACATAGTGCAGGCGATTTGGTGCCACAGTGTCACAACGGTGTGAGTTCGAATCCCGCTGAGGGAAAGCAAAAATTTGACAGAGTAAAAATCTAATTCTAACAGTGTTGGGTTTAATTTGTAGACGTATATATAAATATTTGATATTAACCCCGTATTTCTGATGATTCAGAAATCCGCTGGATAGATATATTATATGGTTGTCACAATACTTAAACGTTTGTATATAATTAACTTACTGTGACTGTATGACAAGTAACTTTGTCATCCTATATAATATATACAAAATTGCTGAATTAGATTACTGTCAGATTAATACGTATTGGTTACGAAAATTCCATCGTCACACGCTAGTACACATGTACTATGTCTATGTCTACGTTTCACCCCGGTTAATGAAGCTATATTTTTATATAGCGGATTTGGCCGAGGGGTCTAGACCGCTGGACATAATGCAGGCGATTTGGTGCCACAGTGTCACAACGGTGTGAGTTCGAATCCCGCTGAGGGAAAGCAAAAATTTGACAGAGTAAAAATCTAATTCTAACAGTGTTGGGTTTAATTTGTAGACGTATATATAAATATTTGATATTAACCCTGTATTTCTGATGATTCAGAAATCCGCTGGATAGATATATTATATGGTTGTCACAATACTTAAACGTTTGTATATAATTAACTTACTGTGACTGTATGACAAGTAACTTTGTCATCCTATATAATATATACAAAATTGCTGAATTAGATTACTGTCAGATTAATACGTATTGGTTACGAAAATTCCATCGTCACACGCTAGTACACATGTACTATGTCTATGTCTACGTTTCACCCCGGTTAATGAAGCTATATTTTTATATAGCGGATTTGGCCGAGGGGTCTAGACCGCTGGACATAGTGCAGGCGATTTGGTGCCACAGTGTCACAACGGTGTGAGTTCGAATCCCGCTGAGGGAAAGCAAAAATTTGACAGAGTAAAAATCTAATTCTAACAGTGTTGGGTTTAATTTGTAGACGTATATATATATATATATATATATATAAGTCTAGAGAATTATGCAACGATACAAATATAAAGATGTTTCTACTATAAAATAATTATATTAATAAATATGACAAAATTTTCGACCAACTGATTGCCTTCTTCAGTGTCAATATCAATCTATAATAAACGATAAAATTTGGTCATTGATACATCAGCATCCGGTGGTGACGTGATCGGATCTGATTTTATTGATCTTGAACTTTCTCGGATCACATCTATTAGTCATTACATAAGGGAGTACTGTACAGTTGTATAAACCATCTTATCTTTAACCAAATATCGTTGGAAAATTCTGTTTTTAGGTATATTATATGTGTCCAAATAAATACAAAATGACCATGTGTTATCGGTAGACAAATCAAAATAAAGAAAATATCCAATATTAATAACATATAGGTATATAGGTAAGGCATATTAACTATCTTTATGGCGTTTATATAGGTAAGGTTAATTAACTAACTTTATGGTATTTATATAGGACTGACTTGGGGAGTTTTGTACGTCCTACACCGGCAACTTAATGCCCTTGGTCGGAAGGGATTTATATAGGTAAAGGTAAAGGTAGTATCAACCTTACATTTATATAGGTATATAGGTAAGGTTGATATACTACCTTTACGGTGTTGATATAGGTATATAGGTACCCACTAAACACAGTAACGTTCTTGTAATGTTCTGATAACGTTATCTTATAGTTCTGGGAACGTTCTGACAGGACGTTTTGAGAACGATATTGTGTAGACGCCCACATTGGTTCTGAGAACGTTATGGAGTAACATTTTCAGAACGTTCCCACAACGTACCAAGAATGTTCCCAATGAACAAAAAAACATTCATAGAAGGTTTAAAGAACGTTATATCATGGTTTTGGTTTGGTTCATAATGACCTTGCCCAATGTAAAAAGGACATGTTTTGCATTTGTGTGCCTCTAGGCTGCGTATTCAAATGTTAACACATTTGCATAATGTACTACATTGATTTTACAACAGAGAAAATTTTCCTGTTTAAGACTGGGCAGAACCTTTGATCAAATAAAATGCTATCAACAATCTGTATATTCATTATTCCTGGTCAGATGGTCGGAACATTTTTTCAACAATTAAAACACAATCAACAATTATTCATGCTTACAGTAGCCAAAAAGTACAACATCAAGGCAAACAAAAAGATTGTTCAGGAATAGAATGTACTGAAAACACTCACCCAAATTTAAAATCACAAGGTCAGGTACAGCAGTAGTGAAAAAATGAAATAATCAAAAGACTTGTGAATGGGGTGTATCTAAATCTACATAAAAAAGGAACTGGTCGACTTAGTCAATGCTTTTGTGCCATTGTAAATAATATTTAAGGACATATAAATGCTGAGTGTGATTAAGACTTTGCTGAATGTAAGACAAACACATCCACTATAAACAAAGACATTTTACAGACACCAAGTTTATTATGGTAGAATACAAATCAAAGTTATAATTGAAATTTTAGTCATATTCTTAAAATTTCTTATTAGTTATCCATCCATCCATCTAATTCCTCTTAATCAGTAGTTTCTTCTTCATTATCCTCTGCTTTCTAAAATAGAAAGGGATTCAATATTATAAATTCTGTCATATATAGTTTCCTCACATGCTACTAATGTCAATCAGCAAAACCTGGAAAATTCTTCACTGTAATAAACTGACAGATGATGTCTATTGAAAAGGGATAAATAATTCTAATGTATATAATAGAAAACAACAGAATTACTTTTTAGTATACTCTCTGCCAATCCTATTTTTCATGTAAGACTATAATAAAATAATTCCTAGAGACTCATCCAAATTTCTTGAAAAAATGGGGCGGGCGGGTGAATTATATTTCATTTTTTATCCAATTTGATGAAATTTTCTGCCATTTTAAAGAAATTAACCAAAAATGAACATAATTTGAGAAAAAAATCAAAATAAAATTTTTTCAGCCGGCTGAAAAAATCGGACGGGAGGGGATGAGAATCTAGGATATTTTTTATATTGGCCTCTAAAATGGTTTGGTGGCTTTTTTTTATTACTGCTTATAAATTTTTTATAAATTTTGCAAGTTGAATAAAAAATATATTAACTGGTCAAAGCAACTTATGTTTTTCTTCCATCAATATTGGATCACTCAGAATATAATCTGAGCCTTCTTTGTTCAACAAAAAATGTGTTTGCTTTGTTACCAGTTTAATTGTATCTGTAGGGAAACAGTAGAAATGGTCATTGACTGGGGTTTGATATTTTTTTACCTTTATATTTATTTCCCCACTCTGACCCTATCCACTTATTTCATAAATATCTTTAAACCAACTTTTTAAAAATAAAAAAGCTTAATTTGTTTGAAGTAAACTACATTGTATTAATTTGTTTTTGCTAAATAAATCTGTTGTTATACATTGTACCTTGAACTTAGATTCTCCTTGCAGGTGTGGCGCTCTCTTTAAAGTTTCAGAAATTGCCTCATCAATCATGGCATCAGTGGCATTGTTGTGGCACTTCTTGCATGACTCTGGAAAAAAAAATGGATTTAATATTTAAAACATAGGAAATGGTTGTGCTATTTTATGTTTATAACCACCTACATAATTTTTAAATATATAATAGGCATGTTTTTCAAAAAGGAACACCACCCATCAAAAAAGAATATATCCAAAAGACATATAATGCCCCATCTTGCAACATTTGGGACAGACAGACCTGAACACTATATGCCCCTACTTTCGTAGATGGGGCATAAAAAATAAAAAAGAATTGAACTCCGCTCCCCCCCAAAAAAAAGAATAGCGCTTACATAAAGGCTAAAATTAATTTGTTTTTAAAATATAATAATGCCCATATTTTCTTGGGAAGACACAACCCACTATACAAAAAAACAACAATAAATAAAGTGCCTTGAAACTCTCACTCCAACACATGGCCAATAAGTGTAAATTTCAACCAATCAAAACCTCTGATGTAACAATAAAGTAGAATAAATGACACACCCATTCATTACCATTCTTTGTGTAAACAAGAAATCTGTGAGCCAATGCTCACTAGTGATGCCCCCGCTTTCACAACTACTACTTGTATGCAATGTGTTTAATATAAAGTTTACAGCAAACAGGAAGTAAATGTTTGATGGATCCAGAAATGTATACCACAATACATCATGTCCATATCAAGCTTGTTATTAAATATCAGCAACCTAGGAATAATAGTTGCCAAGTTATGAGCAAATTAAAAACAAGACAGAATTAATTTTGTGTGATGGAAAAAATTCAAGTACTTTTTATTTTATATACTTACTTTTAATTACTTTGTATATTGCCTCAGTGTTTAGGGATTTTTTGGCATTTTCTGTTTTCTTGGAATTTTTCCCCTTTAAATTAAAATTTGACCATAGACTGTTCCCACCAACTCTCCTCAGAACAAGCCTGGCCGTCTCTTTAATGTCTTTGCCACCAAGGAAGTGAACCTAAAAAAATCACATTAATTAGCTGTCAGATTAGATAAAAAAATATTTATTTTATATAATCAATCATGTCTTATTTTGTGCTAAATTTTAATTTTTTAATGTTTATGCCAAACAAAAAAAATGTGTGTTTCCTGTTTCAGGTCTGAAAAAGATAGGGTAGTCCTAGGTACAATTATAAAATTATCCTTCTTTGCAATGACTGCAAAATCCTTTAAGCAGTTTTGTTGTGAGGTTACCTCTTTGAACAGACAGGGTTCAAAAAAGCTTTGTTTATTTGGCTACATCTAGAGAACAAAAACACTTACATGAATTGATGTAACACAATTCATATTGTTGCTGGTTTTTAAACAAAGTACACGTACAATGTATACATTGCAATGTTTTGATTAATTTTTTATGGATTTCAACATACCAATTTTTTCTTCAGATAAAGAAGGTTCATCTTTGTCTTCTTCTACATATATATCATTATTATCATCAGAATCAATTATTTGGTGGTTGTCAATTAGGTCCCACTCAAACGTCTCATTTTCTTCATTTTGGATGTATTCTGGTTGACCAATACATGTACTTGTATCTGGTTCATTTTCATGAGATCTTACATGAACACATGCATGCATATCTTATAAAATGTTCTGTGTGTCATACGCTACTAAACTTTCAGTCTCATCTTCTGATTGCCCAAGTTCTGATGATTCATTTTTTTAATCTTCGTACAGCTCTAGCAGCTTGAATCCATTTCCTTTTGTAAGCTTTTCGACTTTCACTCATGCTCATGCAATCTGGAAAAAAGTTAGTTGTGAACAAGCATGTTTTCATGAGATAGGTTTACATGCACATACTTATGTAAAAACATGAAAAAGGTCACCTAAAATTAAACATGCCTTTTAATATTTATTTTATTTGGCCTATAATCAGGCAAGATTATATTTAATGGCCCCATCATAAGTAGTCATACAATATAAGATCTCACGCTTGAGTATATTTTCATTTTATGTTTACTGATTTTTTGCTTTTTCTATTAATAATAATAATATTTACATGTATTTGCAAAACATAAAACCCTGACGGGTTCAGCAAATATAAATGAAAGAACTTATATGTGCAGCATGTTTCTGAAAAATGAAATAAAAAGTCCTATAAAAAATGTTGAAAATCAAACATAGTACTAAGTCGTATGTTATATGACTACGTCCTTAGGGCATTCTGTCTGGCCTGAGTGGAAGGATTGGTGCTGTAAAAAATTTTAAAACTGAAGAATTTTGTGCTTCAGGTTAGTACCTGAAAAAGTTGTTGGCACAGACTATTTAGCTTCTTGAACCCTAAAAAGGTACATGTACATGTAATGTGTGATTTTATGTGTGTGTTAGAGTTTAACACCCTTTTCGACGCACCTGGGTCATATAGGGTGGTCATGATCAGTTTAAATGGAGGAAACCACTGACCTTCGCCAGGTAACAATTGCTTGTGTGATTTTAAATCTAAATGATAATCTAGTGCATGCCTTAACCAACCAGCTATCTAGCAAACTAAAGATCTAGAGCTTTCATTGGTCTCATCAATTCTATAAAATAGACCATTTTGTGTTTATCAGCACATTATTGCTTTTCAATTTCATGTACAAATGTTGGTGGCAACAGGAAATTGTCATGAAAATACATGTAGCTTAGCAACACACATACATGTTTAATTTCTCATATTTTTTATAAATTTTAGTTAATTCTTGCTGTATGCGCATCCATGTGACGTTATCTTCAATGTGTTGAAGGCGGTCACTACCCAGTAGAAGAAGAAGTATATTTTTCTCCCCTTCTGACCCCTGCAAAGCCATCTTCAACAGGTACATGTACCTGTAAAAAAGGCTGAAAGGGGGCAGGGGTTGGATCCACCTCTTAACTTGTAAGCTAGCTTGAACTTTAAGTGTTTGAAAGCAATATGTTTTATTAATCAAGTTGACTTGCATTGTGTACCTACATTTATGTGTACATGACAAACAAATCTGTGAGAGAGAGTATGTGAATGTCGTCTTTGAAATTTGAATTCGACGCCAAAACTTTAGGTTGACAAACTGAGCTTATTAAACTTGACCATATGCACTCAAATGAAAGTAACAATCATTCATACCTTTCTTCTAATATTGTAGACCCGCTGTTTCCTGATTCTCGAACTTTTGGTTCGTCCTCGCAGACGCAGTCTCGAATTCTATCAGTATTCAATGAAATCAAAGCAGTGAGGCAGTCTCACCCAAATAAATTCTTTGTTGCTCATCTGAATATTAACAGCCTAAAATCCAAGTTTGTTGAAGTTAAAGATCTATTTTTAAATAAAACTGTAGACTTGATGTTTATATCAGAAACAAAACTTGACTCATCATATAGGAATTCTTTGTTTGAAATTGCAGGTTACAAGATAGAAAGACAAGACAGAGACATAAAGGGTGGTGGAATTGCAGCTTTTATAAGATCAGAGATACCTGCAAGAAGAAGAACTGATTTGGAAAATAAAATTTTAGAAAACATTATTTATGAGGTAATTTTGAACAAAACAAAATGGGTCATCATTTGTATTTATAGACCACCGAGCATGAAAGATGCTTGTTTTAGTAAAGAATTCTCTAGCACAGTAGATAAATGTATAACAATGTATGATAATTATATGATCATTGGGGATGATCAATGAATCAAAAAGAAAAACACTAGTTGAACTTATGGATGTTTTTGATTTAGACAATTTAATTAAAGAACCAACTTGTCATATGAAAAATTGTAAAGAGTCTTTACTGGATGTTATACTTACTAATTCTAAAAACTTATGTATGAAAACTTTAAATGTAGCTACTGGTATTAGTGACTGTCATAATATGATTAGTACAGTTATCAATAACACTGCACCCTCAAATGAGAAGCAAAGAATTAAATATAGAAGTTTTAAAAATCTAAATGAAGAATTGCTGAATAACGATTTAGCTAATTTACATGTAAGTCTACCGTTTATTTTTCCATCTGAGAGTCATGATACTATTGAATCACATGTTAATAAAGTAAATGAAGATTATGAATCAGAAATCTGTAAAGTATTTGATAAGCATGTACCAATTAAAGAAATGTATAAGAAAAACAATCAACTTCCTTACATGAACAGAGAGCTTAGAAAGGCAATATATGAAAAGAAAATGTCGCATTCAAACTTTTTAAACAACAAAAGCTCAAAGAACTGGGAAAAATATAAAACTAAGAGAAATCTTGTAAATAAGCTCAAAAGAAAATCAGAAAATAAATATTTTCAAGAAAGATGTCTGGGTGGATGTAAGAATGTAGATTTTTGGAAAACAATCAAGCCTTACTTTTCCAAAAAGACAACTGGCACTCAACCAAAAATAATTCTGAAAGAAGATGATAAAATTTTATCTAAAAATGAGGAAGTGTCAGAAATATTTAATTCTTTTTTTGTTAATGTAGCCAAAGAAATTGGCAAAGATTACAACTTTGATGAAAATCAACATCCTAGTCTGGACAAAATCAATGAAAAAGGTTTTCAAAAAGATAATTTTCAATTTTTACCTACAAATGACATTTCTGTTACTAAAATAATTGATAAATTTTAAGTAAAAAAAGCAACTGGTGTTGACAAAGTATCAGTCAAACTAATGAAAATAGGGAAGGCATCAATGGTACCAAACATTACCAAACTCATAAATTTTACTATAGAAACATCTGTCTTTCCAAACAGGCTCAAAGAAGCCCAGGTGACACCTTTATTTAAGAAAAATGATCCATTCACAAAGAGTAATTATAGACCTGTCAGTATCCTTCCTATTCCATCAAAGATTTATGAGAAGGTTTTATCAGAACAGCTATGTAGTTATTTTAATAACATTTTTGATAACTTTTTATGTGCCTTTCGCAAAGGCCATAGGTGTCAAACAACTCTTATAAGACTGCTGGAAGACTGGAAAAAAGCCTTAGACAATAATGAATATGTTGCAACCATTCTTATGGACCTGTCTAAGGCCTTTGACTGTCTTCCACATGACATTCTTATTTGTAAACTCTCAGCATATGGTATTAATAAGAAATCTGCTGACCTTTTAAATTCTTACTTAACAAAAAGAAGACAGCAAATTAAAATTGGCAACTGTGTCAGCAGCTGGGCTGAAATTCAAAAAGGGGTTCCACAAGGGATTTTAGGACCCTTACTCTTTAATGTTTTTATCAATGATATTTTTTATTTCATCAAAAATGGGGATTTATACAACTATGCTGATGACAATACTCTTTCCTTTCATTCTCCTGATTACAATCAGGTAATTGATGTATTACAGTCAGAAAGCAATGTATTAATTAATTGGTTTAAATTCAACTGTATGCAGGCAAATCCTGAAAAATTTCAGGCAATAGCCGTGGGTACCAAAACACACAATAAATCTCCTGTTTTTGATATTGGCACATCTAAAATCACATGTGATGACGTTGTTAAACTTTTAGGGGTTGATATTGACTTCGAGCTAAACTTTGATTTTCACATAACAAACTTGTGTAAAAAAGCTGTTCAGCAATTAAACATTCTTAAACGTATTGGTAAAAATCTAAGTAAGTTGAACAGGCTAACTATTTTTCACACTTTTATACAGTCAAATTTTAATTTTTGTCCATTATCGTGGCATTTTTGTTCCGAAGCTAACACAAATAAAATTGAAAAAATACAGGAGAGAGCTTTAAGATTTGTATACTATGATTTTGAATCTTCTTATGATAATCTGTTGGAAAGAGCAAAACTACCCACTATGTATGTAAAAAGAACAAGAACAATGGCTATTGAAACTTTTAAGATATTGTATGGCTTAGCACCACCTGTTTTAAGTAACTTACTGCACAGGAAAGAGACTAGTTATAATTTTAGGTATTCTAATTTGCTACAGGTGCCAAGAGTAAACTCTACAAAGTTTGGTAAGAAGTCTTTTAGGTATGCTGCCCCTGTACTTTGGAATTCACTACCAGAGAAATTTAGATCTATCACTAACTTCAATCAGTTTAAAAGTCAGCTGTCTTTTTGGAATGGAAAAAATTGTACTTGTTTGGTCTGTCAAAATTATGCTTAATTTTCTTTTTCTGGTGCATCATGATTTTTCGTTTTATTTTCTGGTGCAGCATACTCCATCAAAATTACAGTTGCTTCAGTAGTCCATTTCTTTTGCTTGCTATCTATTTTATAGCTTTTAGTTCTGCTTTATTGTTTATAGTTTTCATTTAGTATAAGTTTTTAGTTCTGCTTTTTTAGAGCTTTAATTTAGTATAAGTTTTTAGTTCTGCTTTTTTTAGAGCTTTAATTTAGTATATTTATATTGATAGCATGCTGCTTAGTGCTTTCTTTTAGCTGTGCTTTATTTTAGAGCCTTGCTTTGCTACATTTATTTTGCTCCCACTTTTTACTTTGTTTATTATGCTGCTTTCATTTCATGTCAGTTATGTAGTGCTGTATGTACGCATTTCCTTTTTAGTTTTTAAATCTTCTGCATGCATGTATGAATGTGGTATATCGTTTGTATATGTGTATTTATAATTGTTATTTGTTATTTGTATATATGTTTGTCGGTTCAAAGGCTCTTGAGAGCCTATGTTATCTGTTAGTTGTCTTGCCGACTTTAAATAAAGATTATCTTATCTTATCTTAATTCTAATAGAAATGTTCGCCGACTTCGATTTGAAAACAAATTTTAAAGGGAAGATCTTGTTTCGTAAACTGAGATAATTATGAGAAGTTTCAAGAAAATAAATACAAAAAATTAAATGAATATTTTTTTGTTCCTCTTGTGGTTATTTAAAAGTATATAAAAGCGTGCAAATCACTTTTCTTTTAAAATATTACGAAACTAAATCTCGGCTTGGATTTAAGTCTTGTGCTACCGCCCCTGATTTTCCCGCGCACGCTCAAATTCTAGATTATGTGCAGCCGTGTTTTATAATATATAATTGAAATTAATATTTGAGTGCAATCTAGCATTTATGTCAAACACAGAAGTCAGAAGAACTGTTAAATAATTTACAATGCATTATACTTGATCATTTAATATCATTTTTCAATCATGTCAGTCCCGAACGTCCTAGACTGTCACTCAGCGTGAAGATATATTTTAAATAATCATTTCTTTTATCAGTTTAAACAATGTCCGTACTGTTTAAATTAGAACAAAATAAAATACACATGCAAACATTATTCCGGATATTCACAACTTTCTGAAAACGTTATAAGAACGTTAGTTTTTAATCAGCTTTTTAAGGTTTTTAAAAGACCTTGATAGAACGTTCTACCAAAACCAAAACTTAAATCAAACGTTCTAAGAACGTCACAGCAGAACGTTCTAGGTAGGGTTTTTCACAACGTTACGACTGAACGTTTTAATAACGTATTAAGAACGATATGGTTCTGGAAAACCCGGGAAAAAACGAAAACGTAACGTTCAGAAACCGTTCTGTGTTTAGTGGGTAATTTGCATTAATTACCTTTATTGTGTTTATAGCGAGCACAGCTCGCAGCGGGCAGCGAAGAGCGGTGAGCTCTACGGCAATTACGTGTCACGTGATCAAAATGAAATCACGTGATCAAAATCTGCTTAATGCTGATATTGATTTTTTTTCGTCCGGAAGTTGATATCGTCAAAAAACTGGAACAAAGTGAATGAAGAAGCACTAAATTTTATTTTTAAAGAAAGACGTAAAAATAAATTTGACAACGATAAAAAGTTAATGTTATATTTAAAAAAAACAACAAAAATTTCATACTATGTTTTGCACTCTCTAAATCGATCTTTAAAAACTGACAATCAAATTACATTTCATGTGACGTCACCATTACAAAGAAAGACGTCACGTGACCACTGGAATGTAGTTGAGGCACTTTTAGGGTATTCGGAAGTAACGTCAATTATGAAAGCGCATTATATATAAATAATAAAGGGACTATATTGTCTGTGCTCGCATTTTGGCAATGCCTACTCCATATTATTGGTATATAGGTAAGGTTTAACTACCTTTATGGTGTTTATATTTAGTAAGTTTTAACTGTTTGTTTTTTCTGGTCCAGCAACGAGATTGTATTGTTTCAGGTTTTCCCTTTTATCGCTGTATCCTTTAATGCTTACTTATATCTGCTATTACTAAAACTTGCTCGATTTGTTTATGCATATATCGTTTTGTATGCTTGGGCTAAACTTATAAATTCTGTTTGTTTTCTATCACTAAGCTAAACTTGACAAATGATGTATTATCTAATGGCATCAAACACCAACATTAATGGTCAGAAATGTTTTAATGTCTAATCGCTTCAGTATACAGAATGTTGATAGTGTTATTGCAATACAATATTCAATAAACAAGTCATAAAAATTGTCACCAAGATAATATATTCATTTCGATCAATGTTGATATTTTATTTTGTTAAAGTGATTTGATAAACAGATTTAAAATCTGGAAAAATTATTTATACTGAAAAAAAAATAGAAGATATAGTTGAGTTTTTTCATTCTTTTGAAACGAGTTACAAAATGTATATTCCAGTGTGTTGCCAAACAGATGTACTGCTACATCAGCATCTCGTCATTGGTTTGCAAATACGAAGTCTACACTTTCCATCTTAAATAATTATTTATTTATAAGAATTTTTTTTCTTTCGTATAACCTAAATCTGAATATTTTGAATATCAAATATAACCAGTTAAGAATTTAACAAAACAGAAACAGTTATCACAAAACTGTATCAAAATATTTGTATCACAGGCAGTGTGTCGATTGCGTGAAGAAATTTAACACGTGGATCGAGGTACAAATTTGAGTCTGAGCGGTCTGTCTGGTGTCATAACTGTATTTAGGACTGGCTGAATGTCGTCATAATGATACTCCAACTTGAAATTCTGTACGATCTAGAAGCAACAAAAAATCTCATTAATGACTCGGACAAAGTCTACATTACTGATAACTGTAGAAAGAACCAGTTGTCCTGCCAAATGTGTGTTACAAGTAACTCATAACAATAAACTGTTTATAAAAGTATTCTTTTGCCTCATGATAGATACTATATTGTAGATATACACAGGTACATGGGTTAGGCTTATTTAAAGATCCTTTATGGTTAAATAAATTGCTTCGCTTCTGTTTAGCTGAGTAAAACGCAATATTGTGTTCTGTTGATAACATTGACTATAAAACGGTTAAACTTTATTGACAACGTACCTTTGTCAGCATGATGTGCATTTCCTGCTCCGCAAATCTTCTGCCTAAAAGAAGAAAATATATCTTACGTTGACCTCGCAAATATTAATGAAAACACAAACCTACTGCGCTTTTCTTCCCTAAATAATACAGCATTTAAAAAATATTTTTTAACTGTATTGCTAGTTAGCATAATACGACCAAGTATCAATTTCTGATATAATTTTACAACGTTAGTATTTACTAATAAAAAAAATTACCAATACACATCCTAGCACCGTGACCCCAGACCAAGTTTGACAACGATTTAAGTTTTCTGTCCATTTCTCCATCTAGCCATCTCTCTGGCTTGAAATCGTCTGGTTCTGGAAATAATTTGTGGTCGTGGAACATTCCGTACAGATTTGCTTGAACATGGGTCTACAAAAGTTAAAATATTGCATATAAATTAGTAAAACAGTAAAAAAATGATTACACTAAATTTCATTTTAAAAAGCGCTTTTAAGCTATTTGTACAAGGAAGTATAAGTTAACAACTAAATGTCATCGGACTTTTCGAACACTTTGAATACAACAAACAAAACCAAACGTCACACCAAAATCTAAAAATACCCACCCCTGCTGGCAGCATGTACCCTCCAACTTCCAAGTCTTCTTCTATGTATCTACTGGTAGCAAATGTGATAGGATACAGTCTGAAATATACAACCAGGTAGTTAATTACAGTGAACAGTACGGTCATAAACTGTTATTGCAAATACACAGTAAATTAAAATACTTATTGATAGCATTTTCACTACATTTCACAACATTTGTCGGATCCAGAAAATAACAAAGTATTTTATTCCTGATTAAATGTTGAATGTCCTTATAATTTAGAGGTTTTACCTGAAAGTTTCCTTAACTACAGCTTTGATGTATGACAGCTGATTTAATTTCTCTGGTGTGATTGGTTCGTTGTTTGGTAAGACATGCTTAATTTCTTTGTATAACTTTTCCTGTACACCTGGGTTCTTAGCTAAATTGTACAACACCCATGATGAACCTGTGGTTGTCTGTAATAGAAGGTATATACAAGTTCACCTAGTATTTAGTGGGTTTTTGCGTCTCGTCTTCTGTTTTTGGTCCCGATTACCACCTGTATCTGTTTTTTTATACAAAAACTTATGATACTGTAAAATAATTCAAAATACTATCCTGTTTTTATTTAGGGAATTTTTTCAGCAATGAAACTTTAATTTGTGTCAGGAGGCCTATCTGCGTTCTAGTCGGTAACATATATAGCCAGTAAAAATCGAATGAGCTATAAACTGAGTACTTCTTTACCTCACTTGGTTAGAGTGCTGGCTGGTAATCCATAGATACCGGGTGGAGACAATCGTGTTATTTTATGATCTACCGTTACAATGTTAGTTGTAGTAGTATGTTGAACATACAGCTACAGATAATACTACTATAACCAATTGGAAAGACGTAATATTGTGCAAAAGCAGTGTACAACTGTTCTCACCTTTTAAACATACAAACAGCAAAATATGTTTTCATATACTACTGTCTGATATTCCAGCCGTGTTGATATGTTTCCTGTAATGTAGCTATTTTACACACGTGTCTGATGTTTTGTTTATCAATGTATTAATATTTTTTTTTGCTTGGTTAAAATTCATTTCAACATTTTTAAGATAGATGCTATTTAATTACCGTTTCTGTAGCTCCCACGAGAAGGTCGACTGCAGTAGACAAAGCCTCGTCAGGCGTGAGCGACTTTTGTGACATCAAATATGTCAGGAAGGATGATTTGTCCTCATCAGTTTTTTCTGATGATTGAAGTTGTTCAACTTTCTACAAAGTAATAGAAATAAAATTATAATGTGTCATTTTGGAGAAATGTACGACGGCTTATTCGTGCCAAACAACAAATAGAAAAAAAATCTTATTTCGTTTGAACGGTTCATAAAATCGATTGAACGGTTTATTTACTAAATTGAACGGTTTATTTACTAAACCGTTCAATAAATAAACCGTTCAAACGAAATAAGAATTTTTTTTCTATTATAAGCCATCGTAGAAATGATATGTTCAGCGCAAATTTAGGACAAAATCACAGATCACAGTTAAGATTATACTGTTTATGAAATCATTCTATTAGAATAGATATAACATGAAAAGTTAAGGTAGTTCGTTTACTATTGATCACGTATCTGTCATCAGCCGAGATTGTGGGTTCGGGTCTCATTGCAGGCAGTGTGCGCTCGATTCCATCTTATTGCCAAGGATTGCCAATTTTTCTACTGAAGGTAGTGGGATTTCTCCGGGAATTCTGGCTTCCACCCCTAATGAAAACTGAACGCCATGATATAACTGAAAAATTGTTGAAAGTGGCATTAAACAACATTTAAACAAACAAACAATAATCTGAAAATTAACACGATCAGTCGAAGAATGAGAACACTTAATTACGGTACCGTGCACGGAAACATTTAACACAAACCCCTACCTTATCAACAAATGAACGTCCAATTTTCAAGATATTGTCGGTATATTGTTCATATTGTTTCCATGTTTTAGTCGGATAAATCTTATAAATTGGAAGGTTGTACATTAATGGCTGCATCAGTCTAAAGAAACCCTGGAGATTTTTAATAAAATCACTAGCTAGCTGTGGCGTTTTTTCTCCAAGGCAACCAATTCTTTCTTCAAACAAAAACGTTCCAATAGCTGAAAATTAACAAAAATATAATGATATATAAAATATGATCACTGCTAGTAAATAATATGTGAATGACGCGACTACACGATCTCTACGAGAAAGTGAATCACTTCAATAAAAGTTTCGTTATCATTTTGTAATGTAAAAACATGTGAAATGAAGGGAATTTGTGGCGATTATGTAAAATAAAAATGAATTGTCAATTACAGGGTGTAGAAATATGGCACGCGATCGTCACAACAACTAACGAAAACACACAGTTTCTGTTAGGTCGGCTACAGTACACGAACTAGAATTTGTAATTTCTTAATATACGTACATTCCATCGCCCATTTAAATATTTCATTTTCGAGCCCTTGTATCTCATAATGTTGATCCAGTCTGTTTGTGAGATATTTCATGAAGTCGTCTGCCACGGTATCCATTTCTTCACAGTAATCCAATACCTCTTTCATCTTCAGCATTTTCTTACTAACCACTGTTCTGAATTTATGCCATTCTTCCCCTTGTCTACAATTAAACAAATGTAAACATTCTGATTGCTGTTATAAATAAGGATTCCATACATAAACTGGACGACACGGTAGGAAACTTGCTGTAAATGGCGAACTACCTCATTAAAACAAATGAACATCCATTTTTATTGTAGACCATACAAAGTTTTCAAGTTTAATTTAGAGCGATTAAAATATAGGGTTTAATTAGGTGTAATAAAAATATAGCAGATGGAGAGACAAACTAAATAGAAAATTACAAAATATTTCAACATACGCATTGACCAGTCCTAATCCAATATTTTTCTTCCTTCTGTAATGTGCCATAGGTTCCATCTCCCTCCTGATAGGGTATTTCCGTTCTGCATGAATGATTTTATTGTATTCTGAAGGGTCACTTATAACAACAGTTGAAATAGTTGCAATCTTTTCCTTGTAAATGGGTCCGAATTCTAGAGCTCTTTTTTGGTAGGCCTTAAATGATCAATAATGTTTCATGACAACAGTCCTTGATTCGTGTTTATTATTATTATTATTATTATTATTATTATTATTATTATTATTATTATTATTATTATTATTATTATTAACTTGCTATAAAATTGCAATACCATATTCTTCAAAAACATAATAAAACCAGAAAATATCATTGCAAAATTAAATTAAGACCAATTAAAACGTGCTTACTTCAAACATCTTATTAAATCGAAGTCCGTCTTTCTTGAAATAATCAAACAGTGTCCCTACAACTGGTAGTCCTTTAGGTCCTGGTACTTTTTCAAATGATTGTATAGTACTCTCTGATACTTGTGAAATATCTTCTTTTGGTTTTCCTCGTAGAGTGGTTCCAATTGTGTCAATTGTCTTTCTAAATGGACACTAAGTAACAAAATATCGAATGTTTAAAACATCCATATGTGAAATTGACCAATTTGAATAACGTGAAACTAATTTTTCATTGTGAGAAGCTTACATATGTTCATAGACGTAGCATCCGGTACTGCAGGTACTGCTTCTGCCGTATAAATAACTTTTGCAGGTACGGCATGCCTTACCAATAATTTTCAGAAATAAAAAAAAATTGTTCATATTTTTTCTATTTTTATTGGCGTCTTTTGACTTTCCTCTCATCTCAAATACATAGGCGTAGCAGCCGGTACGGCAGGTACGGCTTCCGCCGTACCAATATCAAATGCGATGCTACGCCTCTGATGTTTGAAAATTATATGCAGAGTAACCTTAGTCATTATTTGATAAATGTTCATGGGTATTTTATTCATATTGTGCAGTTTTAATTACAGTACTTACAGCTTGTGACGTTAAATCATCCATTGCCAGTACTTTTGTGCTTTGTTGGCTGGTTGCTGTTGTTGAAACTACCCGCTTTGTGTTTGTAGATAGTGCATGTATAAGTTTGCTTCCGTTTCTTACTGCCATCCTAGATTCAAAGAAACGCAAGATGTCATACCGGATCTAATTTCAAGCGGTATTAGCGTTGTTGAAGACTTAAAAAATGTTTGTTGCGTTATCTACTTGTGGTTGTCATCCATTCCGGACGATGCTGGGATTTTAACTTTGCATTGTTTTTTATAGTTATTTAAGAGTTTCCTTTTATCAAAAGTAGACAACATAACAATATAGTTGGTGTGTTAAAACATACATCATCTACGTTAAACATTGTTTTATGAAAACACTTATAGACCATTTTGTTTGATTTATTCTTGTATCACTTCATCCATTGAATTTGTTTTAACATCAAGAACCCTGATACTTATCGTGTATTTAAAGGTTTGTTTGAAAATGAGCTTGTATTATTTTTTTTTAATTTTACGATTATCTTTGACAAAGAATAGTTCTACAATTAAGTTTGATTTTTTTTAAATTTCTCTTGCCACTGCAAAGCTATTTTACACATTTTAATTCGACCAACATTCAAAACATAGAACGGTTGCCACTTAAGTTTATTTATTTTAAGCACCAAAGAAAAAGATAAATAAAGAAACGAATACTATACATATTAAAACTGTGAAAACAAATCCTTTAACAATAAACCTCCAAAACCGTTTAGGACTCGCTCTGCAAATCGTACTCGAGTTGTATAGCACGTTGCACTTTTTCTATTATATACAGTTACTTACTTAGATATATGTCGCTATCAGGATTTCTCGACAAAAGAAAATATTCACTGCGCCTCTTAAATCAAACTATTAATATGAGGGATTATCTTTAATATTTATTTCACAACACTATACACAATATCATTCGACGCAGAAGAGGTAAAAACATGTCCAAAACTAAATTTGAAAACTGTAGGAAATAAAAAAAACCCCTATGTTATAATACAGGACTAAATAAATGAGTTCATTTGTTCTGTTGTGTGGTTAAATAGTCTGCCTGCAGTCAGAAAGAAAATCGGGTTGGTATCTCAGTGTCTTTTGTGACATAACGACCCGCCATGAATAAAAATTGTTAAATTTTTACTTGTTAAAATAAAATCTGACTTAAAATTCTTTTTTTGAAAAAACTAAAAGAATTATAAGTCATTGATGTTCAACACAAATGACTTCATAAATCCTCAATGAATGAAATTAAAATATGAATCTTACTTACTTTATTTTGACTAGTTCTTTGTTTATTCTTTTTTGTTTCCAGGTAGTCAGCCCTCTGTTGGTACTTTCTCTTGAGCACAAACTTTATCTTTCTGGTGCTTGCTTTTTATACGTTAAGAAGATTGGTAATTTATAAGATTGGCTACAACATGCTGATCTTTCGTCAATGGTTGCACCTGCTACCAAGTTTCCAACACGCTTATTTGAAGATACAGATGTTTATTCTTTGAGGGATTACGCCCTCGATACTGAATTGACAAATGAAAATTCATTTCTGCTATTTTCAACTTACGTCAATTGGGAACAGCCATGAAAACAATACGCTTCTTGGTAATAAGTCTTTGTTTATATAAGCTTTGTTTACTTGTTAGTTGTTTTCTGATAAGTAATTACAGAAATGCGATAGTGTTGATCAGACAGCATGGAATAAGGACATATCACTTTTAATATTAACGTTTTACACTGAATGCCAGAATTGTATCTTCATTAATGTCTCTGCAATGGCTCTACAATGATATGACACTGCACGTGTCGTCTAATGGAAACATTGGCTCACTCAAATTTATAATGGAGTTGGGATGGAGAGTTCGATTTTTGTAGTTCATTAATATACGAACTGGCAGGAAGTGTGAAAATACTGTAAAGGTGTTTGGCAATCCATATGTTTATTTAGCATTCAATCATTAATTTTGCTTTACAATAAAGAAACCGATTTATTTTGCTTGAGTGGCAGAATAAAGTATCTTGATACACTTGTCCACCTTTCCAATGATATTATACAATTAATGACTTTGTAATAGGTCGCTATAAGGACTTATCAGCGAGAAAAAATGTAATATTCACAGAGACGCTAGGGAAGTCAATATTTATTTTAATCAAGTAATATCAGAATAAAACCACCTAACAACAATGTGACCGAAAAAGGTGATCAAGATTGATTTTAACCAAATAATATTAGAATATACGCCGAGGGTTTTGTCTTGTCTTAGCCAATAGAAATCATTAAAAAATCATTACATTTTTGAGGGATAAGAAATAATGATAGCAACGCATATCAAAAGTTAGTAATTGATTTGTTCTATTAGCAGCAGACGTGTCCATTGTTGTTGTTACAAACACGTACTTGAATCAGATACAAACATGTACACTGATCGGATGATTGAGTTTAAAACGGCTATTCTGAATGGCAACTATACAATTGTACTTTTCAATCTTTTTTTAAAACAAGTTAATACTGAAAAAAATCCTCTTGACCGCTTGCACATCGGAACTGTGTAGCAGACAAACATGTTAATACTGTTGCGATTTAACATGACCCGAAAGTATTTTTAGACCAATCAAAAATTAACACGCAAATTCCATTCATGTAATAATTATCAATGACTGTGAAAGTTCATCATTATCAATGCCTACATTGTGGAGCATCATTTATCACTAGCTATACAATTCACCATCATTTATCGATGACTATAAAGTCAAACATCATTCATCAGTGATTAAGCTCGAACATCATTTATCAGTGACTATAAAGCTCAAAATCATTTATCAACACTATAAAGATAAACATTAATTATCAATGTAGAGCACCATTTATTATATGATAAAACACTGTTGTTAGGAAACCGAAGGACTTATGTCAAGTTTGTGAGGGAGTCGTTGTTGTTCACATATTTCCTAAAAAAAAGTGTTTAATCCATATAAATTCTCATAAATACTCGTTGCTATTTTTAAAGCTGCAAAACAGTTACAGAAACCCATCTAGACCTAAAAATGTACTGAGGAGGGAAAGCGTAGGAATATACAAACTATAGTACGGAAGGAATATCGGCTCTGTAGATATTAATAGGACAAAACAACAAAATGAAACCCAATTTTTATAGGTATTATAGTGTATTTGACATCTCAATCGATTTATTAAAAATCATTGCGACAGACAAAACAGTTGTTCCTATCCCTACGATACGCTAGGAGGACGCCATATTGTTTACAATGGATACTGAAAGTAGTCCGCGCAAATCGATTTATAAATTATCTGAGATGACGCATTTTAAGTGTATTTATCCAATCAAAGCACTTAATATAAATAGCATGAACAGAATTATCAATAATTATTCAGTTTAAAATCATTTATTGAAGACTTTATTATGACTATAAAATTAAATAACATTATCATGTTATACTGTGCATATTTGATTGCATGAAACTATTGGATAAATTGAATATTTGTTCTGCAGTGTCTTGCAAACTTGGCACAATTTAACGATAGATTAATTGTGCACTTTTTGTTCTCTTATCGTGTGTTCTTCTTTAAAAAAAATCTCTGAGTATACTTAAGTGATATGTATGTAAAAAAGCACAGTCGCTGTTTCAGGAATAAGTGTTAGTGGGTTCAAGTAGATCTGGGGCCACCTAAGGCCTACAGCAGGTGCAGGACGGAGCCCAGCCACCATGAAACGAAATGAGAGAAATGTTAAGATGATTGATTATAACTGTACAGTTTCTTTTTAATGGTTTGAAATGTGAGCTACTTGTCGTAATTCGTAAACTTCACTTCTTTTTAATCACTGCAGTAATGCTCATTGGTTGTTATCGAAAGGGTGTGGTGGTTCATTGAGTTAAAGTTACAGTTCGTGTTCGAGTAAGAGTTGGATTTTAAGTTGAATTTCGAGTTCAAGTAGGAATTCGAGTTTATCATCCGAGTCAAACTTTGTTAATTGAATAAAATTTAATTAAATAACCATTTCTGGTGATGACTTTGTTAATTTTAAACAGGAATGAAAAAGTAAATCCTTATAAAGAATGTTTTACTTATGTATATGACTTTATAACAAAGTATCCGCATAGGTTAAAACTAAATAATAATATTCGCTGTATGTAACATATATATGGTACCCTATGTGATATTGTGAAGTGCATTGCTTTAGCCCACCATACAGGCATAACTTGCAATAAAATTTATTTAATTTTAGTTGTATCAGTTATCTATATACATGTTTTTGTTTAAGACATTTTATTATCTTTTTTATTGCAAAGAACATTCCAAGAATCATCAAGTTTTATTCAAACCAAGAGAAGATGAGAGCCCTGTAAGAAAAGAGTGTACAAGTTAGCAAAATAAACTGTAGTTTATTCTAAACTGGTGCGTTGGCATAAATAATATGAGCCTGATAGTCCAGCGGGTTGGGGTTTTATAAATTTATTCTTTACGTTGGCTCGTCCCGAGGGGGTGGGGGTGGGGAATACCGACAAAATACCATTTTTACTGCATCCAAAGAATATCTGGCAAAAATACATCTTCCATAAATACCTAATTATTTTGTACAAGTAAAAAAAAATCCAGGACGACCAAAACGGAACATTATGATCGAACAAGATCTTCAAATCAACAGAAGAAAAGAAGGGAACAAGAAACAAGTAGGTGATTATTTTAATTAGATTGGAAAAATAATTAACACTAATATTAAATGTTTACTAAACTTCGTTACAGAGAGTTATTGTTAGTTTTTATAAGATAACTAAACATATCGTGAAACACATGAAAATATTTTTTCGTGTCATTATGTTGTCTGAATTATTGTTATATAAGTAACTACTTAAAATATTATTGCCGTTAAGTTTTTCTATATAGAAGTGTGAACAATTCGTGTTGCGAAAATAAACAGAAATACGTTGATTTAATGAAAGAAATGTTTTTTTTATCAATTATTTAATTTGAAGGAAATGTTCAGCGTGTTTCTCTTGCTTTGTAATTTAAACAAAACGTCTGGGATAAAAAGTCGCAAGAATTTTAGCGGTTGATTGGATGTTTGCTTTACGTCCAGCGAGCAGTATTTCAGCTATATTCAGGACGAGAACATATTAACAAACAAAAAGTCTATATGGGGAAGCCGGACGAAAGGGCAAAACATTTAAATAGGACTATAAAATGATGGGGTATGGCTAGAGGCAGAAAATTTAGCTTTTTACAGCGGCTACATCGAGCCTATTTTTAATGACATCCACAAAAGGGGTCTTTATTGTGAAACGAGTGTGGCACCTTCTGTTGTCCGTGTTCAAGCTTTCCGAAATATTACCTGACAAACCTCCAACGAGAGGGCATCCCATAACCGCCAACTGGGGACGGACTGGGAAGCTTTGTGGTCGAGAACTGTGAACCATCACAGTATGGTCTAAACACAAGTTTAGGTCCTTGGTAGTGTGTCATAGTTAGTAGAAATAGAACATGAATTATGAAATATAGATTTTTAAAATGTTATTCAGATCGGCATTTACTGTGATTATATTTGGGTATATAACGGTTAGTACGAATACTGTGTGAATGATTGTTCCATAACTTAATCACAATTTGTAAGATTTTTGCGTGTTAGTTAATTTGGGGTCGTTCCTACAAATATTTCATGGTCGCCATCATGACTTTTGAACGACTTGCGTCGAAACGTTAGATGTTGGCGTTATGTTAAGATTTTTCAAGGACACAAAAAACCTGGTGATGGACATTGACAAAGTACATTTTACCGATTTTATTTAACTAATCTATACTACAAGTCACAGTATTTGTGTGAGGGTTTTTTTTTGGATTAAAATTAAAAACTGCTTACCCGTATGGTCTGGCTTATGCTTCCTTTATAGATCAAGAAAGGAATATTTTGAAATTACCAATTATTTTCTCGAGGTATCCAGCGTTTTAAAATGTGGCGGTTTTTTTCATAAAGGGGAGGGTCTGTAGGTAAGAGTTAGCATTCTTGGCAATAAAAAAAGCACAGTATAAAAATGATTTGGCTTGAATTCTGATGTTTTAAGACAGTCTGTAGAATATATTAGTTACAGAGGCAGTTGCTGAGCTAAAACAAGATCTACTGAGTTAGTGGAATGTATAACTTGTATTATATATTACTTGTATTGTATTATACTCGCTATTTCGCTACTAGATCCGAACAAGGCTGTAGGACACGATCTTATTAGTAATAGAATGCTTAAAGAGGTCAAAAACATGAGATTGCTGGCCCACTCTGTTTATTTTTCAATAAATCCTTAAGTGAACGTAAATTCCCAGCATCTTGGAAGCTGGCAAACGTTATACCAATATTCAAGGATGGTGGCAGATCAATAGTATCTAACTATCGCCCAGTTGCTTTATTGTGTACTATAAGTAAAATTTTAGAAAAAGTTTATTTACAAATACATTTTCAACTTCCTAAAGGAAAATGACTTACTATATAAGTTTCAGTCTGGTTTTCTCCCAGTACATTCAACAACGCACCAACTTATTGAACTTGTTCATGACATTGTTCTTGCACTTGACAATCGGGAACTGATTTGTTTAATTTTCTGCGACGTCAGCAAGGTGTTTGACAGGGTGTGGATAAGGGGATACCGTCGACCAAACAGTCTAAAAGATATTATTGTAAATGCTAGAGTCAAAATGAACCCTCCTTCAAAACCTGGTGGATACAATCCATGTAATCGCAGGAATTGCAAATGCTGTAAAGCAGCAAACGTTGCAAGCACCTTTCG
Organism: Limnoperna fortunei; assembly: GCA_944474755.1. Classification (NCBI taxonomy): domain Eukaryota; kingdom Metazoa; phylum Mollusca; class Bivalvia; order Mytilida; family Modiolidae; genus Limnoperna; species Limnoperna fortunei. The sequence continues at coordinate 33,031,905 of OX104111.1, read as the reverse complement.
AAGCACAACAACCAACGAAAGCTTGACAATATACTCCAATTGTTCCTGTAAATATCGCAATTGTATTTACATACTGACATGTGGAATTTGTAGCATCCAGTATGTTGGAGAAACAGAGACAGCTTTTAATATGCGACTTAACAACGAAAAACAGAAATTGTCCACTAACTCGCCACCTTAAAACTACAGGCCACTCTTTTGATACTGTAAAATTCCAAATTATTGATCAAAACCCAAAGTGGAATACATCAACCAGGAGACTTCGAGAAACATTTTGGATACATCAATTAAAAACGTTAGAACCTGACGCATTGAACGAACGTAATCCACAGGTAGAATACTAAAACATTTTGACCCCACAGTAATATGAACAACACAAATATTTTGGGTCCTTCAGCATCAGATCATTTTTTGTATATACTGAACAACAAAAATATTTTCTATTATTTGAATTTTTGATTCAGTCAACGCCTGAACGGAATTCGAACTCGCACTTCTGTGACTCTGTGGCACCAATTAGCCTGCATTATGTCAAGCGATCTAGACCACTTGACCAAATCCGCTATAAAATATAGCTTCATTACTAGGAGATGGACATAGTACAATTGTACTAGCGTGCGACGATAGAATTTTCGTGGCCTATAAGTATTAATCTGTATGTAATCTAACTCAGCATTTGGTATATATTATATAGAATGACGCAGGTGTAAAATATATAAATATATTTAATATTCTCCTATGCGTAATATTTTCTTGAACATGTATTATTCATATTGTCAAAACTATAATGTTGTAATTGAGTTGTACAATCCGGATTTTGAACGGTGCCAAAACGTCTTGTATATAGCTTTTATTTAGTTGATGATGATGCATAAAGATGGCGTAATAATAAAGTTTTGGAAGGCATGAAAGTTTATTAATAGTTAATTTAGCTCTAGGACAGCTCTCCCGGAATGAAGTCAACCCCGTAACATGGTGGAGAACCAAAAGAACAGTCTATTTAAAAATTAAACCATTCAATTATTGACAATTCCACGATAACCGCGAGGAATAACACAAAAGAAACAAGACGTACCCTGTGTCATCACCACGTGTTGTTAATGTATGTGAGATTTATCTCATTACAATAACGTAGGTACTGGTCACATCAAATTCTTTTCATGCGAAATGAATCGTGTAAAAAAGTGTATGTGAGATTCATCTCATTGCAATTGTTGAGAATTGTGTAAATGTCCACACATGATAGTGATAATGACTCGATTTTATCCGACGAATTCCTCCAATACAATGAGCTAAACACAAACCTTGAGCATGATATAGGCTATTTGCTCCATCGCCAATCTTCTCCCAGAAATGAGTTTTCTGACGCCCTATAATAAACCTCGGAGAAAATTTAGACAAGACAGACGATTCCTCATACCTGCTTACCAGTTTAACAACACCGGAGAACAGCGAAGACTTTAGTATACCTGAAAACATTTTATCGCCTGAAACACCAAACGTATTATTACCTAATTACCACCCTCAACCTTTAAAAAAATCCACATATATACATGATCCAAATCAATTAAACACCGTTTACACAATGGAAAAAATTGCATCTTGTCGAAAGTTCGGTGGATATCCTCATGAGAACGCTTTTCGGTTTATCTCAGAGTTTGAATCATATGCAGTCTTACACAATATTTCCCCAGACGACGGTCCTAGAAAGTTGGCAGCATTTCATTTGCATCTTAGTGGTCCAGCACTAACATGGTTTAACACCCTGCTAGCAGAAAAGAAAAATGCTTGGGACACATTTTAACCACTTTTAAAGCCCAATACATTAGTGGAAATTTGCAAAACCCTGTTCTGTTATTGGAGTCTGAACTATTTGAAACCCTGAAATTGACAAGAGGTCAACAACTTGACGATTTTTATGCACATTTAGTTGAGAAAGCCCAACTTTTAAGAAAATCAGATCATGAAATTCTTATTAAATTCATTAAGGGGCTACCCGAAAAATTGGCATTTTTTGTACGAGCAGGGAATTATTTAGATAGCGCCAGTGCTTTCTCGGCAGCTAAAATGGGTGAAGCATATGGATATAGGGAAGATAATACCCCCTTGGTTACAGCCGTTAGTCCGAAAACCAATGATCAGTACGTTGTTTCAAAGGATTTGGAGGCGATGAAATCGTCAATTCTAAGCGAGTTTCAAGGTCAAATAAACCAACTAACACAAGCTATAGCTCACATAGGTGTAAACTCATCTGTTCAACACGTACAGCCCAATCAATCAACATCCAACCATATTCGTCAGTCTCGCCAAAGATTTATGCCAAATACCCAAAATTCGGCCGATAATGGCTTTTGTCGAAAATGTAATGCACCAGGTCATTTTGCTAAGGCATTTAATTGGAACGAACAGGGTAATGTAAATAATGACAATAAATGTAGACTATGTGGTCAAAACGGACATCTTATGCATCAATGCGTTAGAAACGAGGGAAACCGGAGGAACCCGGGGATTCAGGGGCACGACCCCCGGGGCCCACAAAATTAAGTGCCATTTGTAGTTTAACAAAAGACAATTTAACGAAAACAGAAAACGAAGACGAAAACCTCGATGATACACAGTCCCAGTTTTTGTATATGAATGTAAAAATTTGACAGTTTAAATATATTTGCACTCGTTGACTCTGGAAGTTATCTCAACAGCTTTATGGTAATATTCCAGAATCAAGCAAATCTAAGTTTTGTTCGTTATCAGAGACGCTCAAATTAGCAAATAATCAATCAATTGGTATCTACGGTACAGCAAATATAAAGATTTCGTTTCCTCAGGGTAAATATTGGATTAGAGTTCATATTTTACAACAAACTTCACATCGGTTAATACTTGGCACAAAGTTTTTATTTTCAAAGAAAATAACGCTCGATTTTGGTAAATCACAAATAGCGTCTAAGTATTTCAAAGTTATGTGTAGAGACAATGTAAACATTGCGCCGAACACAGAAATGTCAGTACCTGGACAAGTTCACTGGAATGTTTTATATGGTATACAAGGTGTATGTTGCGCGAAACAAATTGAGAAAAACGGACTTCTTATCTCAAAAGCCGTTTGTACTGTAGATAGAAACAAGGAGATTCCTGTAAAAATTTTAAATTTTACAAATAATCATATTAATTTGAATAAAGGAAAGATTATTGCTGAGCTTGAATTATTTTCCAAGGATCATATTGTAGTGACTATGCCCGAGGACAGGCAAACAAACAATTATGTTCAAAACATTCAATTGACAAACCCGAAAGAAGGCGAAAACTTGGTAGACCCCGAATTTATATCACATTTTAACATTCCGGATAATTTATCTAGTGACCAAAAGTCAACACAGATACGATTTCTTAACCGCAACAAAAGTATGTTCGTTACCCGGAAAATCCTGAATTAGGATACACAGAAGTAGTGCAACACAAAATAACATTAAAACCGAAAAATCAAAAATCATACAGGTTAACACCACAGAAAAAGGAAGTGTTAAGACATCATTTAGATGAACTTTTACAACAAGGGGTTATTGCGCCAGTAAACGAAACAGACGATATTCAACACAAAATAACATTAAAACCGAAAAATCAAAGATCATACAGGTTAACACCAGAGAAAAAGAAAGTGTTAAGACATCATTTAGATGAACTTTTACAACAAGGGGTTATTGCGCCAGTAAACGAAACAGATGATATTCCAATTACCAGTCCATAGTGCTCGTTTCGAAAAAGGTTCGAAACGATTTCCCAGCCGACAAAATATCGAAAGAGAGTAGTTTGTCCAAATTTAGATTTTGTTGCGACTTTTTAGATATCTCAATTCTCAAACGGTGCAATTTAGTTATGCAATACCCGATCTCCAGGACTTAACTGAGTCATTTTCAAACCGGAAACCAAACTTTCTGACGTCCATCGATCTCAGTTCTGGTTTTTTTCAGTTGCCTATTTCCAAAGAAAGTCAACGTTACACTGCATTCAATATGTGTTTTGGGACTTTTCAATTTTTACGTTTGCCTATGGGTCTAAGTTCGTCGCCAGCGTCGTTTCAACTATTGATGGACAAGGTTTTAAAAGGTCTCACTTTCAAATCGTGTCTTTGTTGATGATATTTTAGTAACGTCAGAAACTTTCGAACAGCATATGCAAGATTTAGATGAAGTTTTCAAGCGTTTGAAGGAAAGTGGTTTAAAACTTGGTCCAAAGAAATGTAGTTTTGCTCAAAACTCTTGCATATTTTTGGGACACAAAATTTCTGCAAATGGTATAGAACCACCACCAGACCGTGTCAAAGCTATTGAAGAATATCCAGCCCCAGAGTCCGTAGTTGAATTACGTCGTTTGATAGGCTTACTGAATTGGTTTCGTAAATATATCAAGAATTTTAGCGATGAAATAGAACCATTGACTAGACTGTTGAAAAAGGGCGTTCGTTTTCAATGGACAGCAGAACAGCAAACCGCCTTCGATCGCTTAAAATCTTTGTTAGTCCATTCCATAGTACTTGCATTTCCGGACTACTTAGTAAAGTTTCATCTTGCAGTAGACACGTCATCGAAAGCAATAGGTTACATGTTATGTCAGAAATTTGAGAGCACAAATATAGAGAGCGAGGTTAGAGTTATCCGTTTTGGTTCAAAAACACTCAGTAAGTGGCAGAGATCGTACGGCCCTACTAAACTTGAACTGCTCGGGATGGTGACTGCTATTTTGGAATGCTCCTCGTATTTGAGAACCATTTATAGTCGAGTGCGACCATCAAGCACTTAAGCCTTTATTCAACAATCAGCTTAAAGTGGCGATATACGAACGATGGATCGCTATTGTGCAGCAATTTAATTTTGAGATTAACTACAGGCCAGCTAGAGTCCCAGGTGCGCTTTCGAGATGTCGACTTGAGCAAACGAGCGAATTCGAAAGTCCGGAAGAAATTGATCCATATTTCCCATATGAAATTGAACAGGTTGGGAAAATAGTAACACCAACTGGACATACGCTGAAGGAAATACTTATGCAGCCCGAGTCTTGTTACGAAGCGAATTGCTTGCAAGTCAACAATGTAATATGTGCACCCACAAAACCATCTGATATCGTTTTGACAAACAAAGCGGTTAACTTTAACGAAGATGTTTACGATGCTGACACTGAAGATCAAACAAACAACAAGCGGAAACAAAAAAAGTAGTTTTGACTAAGAGACAATCAGGTGTTAGTAAAAAGTCGTACAATATCGATGAAGTTCATGTCAATAAAGGACTTAAACGAGATGTTGATTCTAGTAGGCCATCAAATGCAACATTATTACGTAGTGATACTAACGGGTATAATAGCGACAATAAAGAGGATAATCAAGATATTGACTCTAATGTGCGTTCTTCCAATACCCAATTTTAGTCAATGAACTCGAGTCCAGTACCTATAGTTTTCAGGAACAAGTCGAAATCAATACTGCAGAAAATAATAGTAATGCAAATATTTCAACTCAAGATTCACATGCATCTGAAAGTAATAATGTGATTGCACACGACTCAAACGCTGAATTGATAGAATCAATTGATTTATTTCGCGAAAATTGATTTCCAAAGAAAATATTGAGGAAATGCAAAAGAAAGACAGTAAACCTATTATCAACTATATAGAACATGACAAATTACGTAAACTTCAAAATGACGCCCGACCCAAATTTTCATATCATCAATGGATTGTTGTTTAACGTACGTAAATCTAAATGTGTACGATCTACCATTATGAACAACTATCAATTAGTACTACCGGAAGTTGCGGTGAAAACCATTATCAGTATATATCACGATTCTCCGTTAGGTGGGCATAGCGGGATACAAAACACTATCGACATGATACAGGAACATTACTATTTTCCGAGGCTTAGTCAAAAAGTTTCAGTATCCGCACTGATGTTTCCGTAATTTCATAGTGCCTTTCGTAATGCGTTAACTAGAGTTTCCATAGCATCTAGGGATCCTGCGCTGGAAATTATATATTCAGTAACGTTACTCTTGTGAGATTTATCTCATGGAACTTTCATTTCTCAAGGATGTCAGTTGTAATAACCAACGATTTTTTTGTTCTTGTGTTTCAATCATAGACTACGTGATGCCAGACTTGCGATACCATATACATGTGTACATTTTTACACCTTTCACAATCTTATTACTCAAATTTTATTCAAATTTAAGATCGATTGGTTTACATTTTGTCTCGAGTTATTTTCCTAAAATTCAGATAATTACCAGTAAAATAGTTAAAATAATTCAAATGTTAAAGAGTATTTAACATGTTAAAGAGTTTTTTTATGATTGGTAGGAATAAAAGAGATGTAGCAATTAAGAAAATATATCAATCGATGTCAGTGGTCAGAAATGATAGTCACAAATAACCTTAGTAGTATTGCTCTTAGTGATGAAATGTGTAATTTCATGTTGTTATTTCGTAAAGCTTAAGATTGAGCTGGTCTCAATTTTTTTCATGTGTGCGCAATTGTTGTGTTTTTGTGTATATACAAATGTTAAGTAAGCACTTGGAACATTATCTACAAAATCAGAGAAGGACTCTAGTGATTTCGTTTGCAAAGAAACTGCTACATTTATGACTGCAACGATTTGATTATTATTTCCAATTCAGTAATATGCTACGATTGTTTTTCCTGCAATATATATAGTTTCTGTTTTATAGTGAACCGATAGATTATAATGGAGTGACATGATATGTGAAATCTCTTGTATAGAAGTATGACATAATAGAAATGGCTGTTGATTTTTGTCGCATTTTTTTTTGGCGGGGGATGAAAATATATAAATATATTTAATATTCTCCTCTGCGTAATATTTTCTTGAACATGTATTATTCATATTGTCAAAACTATAATGTTGTAATTGAGTTGTACGATCCGGATTTTGAACGGTGCCAAAACGTTTTGTATATAGTTTTTAGTTAGTTGATGATGATGCATAAAGATGGCGTAATAATAAAGTTTTGGAAGGCATGAAAGTTTGTTAATAGTTAATTTAGTTCTAGGACAGTTCCCCCGGGATGAAGTCAACCCGTAACACAGGTACTTGTCATGAAGTCTATATACAAACGTCTAAGTATTGTGACAACCATATAATATATTTATCCAGCGGTTTTGAAGCATCAGAAATACATTGTTAATATAGATTTTGTAAAAAAAAATGTGTGACAATTTGAAACTACTGTTTTACAGTTATCTGGTATTTATCACCAGCAAATATTATAATTGGAATGACAGTTTCATTGGTCATACAGCTCGTTTAACCAAAGTATACTGATAAGCCCCAACATCATTTTGATGCGAATTTTTGGGTTTAGATGTAAGACTGTATAAACACATTGAAGGAAAATCAAGCTGGATTCTGGAAAGAATACTTCCTACGTTAAATTATCTTTTCTTTATACATTGTGTATCAATTGCTTTTTTACCAAAAGTTTGTTTGATTTTGTACACAGAAATTCCTTGCATCATAAATTTTTATTGAAAAATTTTTCTTAAAAAGTGTTTAAGAGTCGTTAAAACATGAATAATGATGACAAATTTCGCATTATACAAAATAATCAGTCATCGAATCAGAAATAGGCGTTCGATAGGGAGAAAATCCTTCGCCTCTGCTCTTCTCACTTTATCTGAACGATTTACACGGATACATCGAGAATTTAGAAATGTGCAATCGATATCCATGGAGGTAGAGAATACATTGACTATTTATATTTAGATTTTTCTCCTGTTGTACTCCGATGAAACAATTCTATTTGGCAGATTCTCAAGAAGATTTACAACGCCTTTTAGACGTTTTAATAAGTATTGTGAACAGTGGATCGTAAAAATTAATATCAACAAAACAAAGGTCAGGATTTTCTCAAAAGTTATTTGTTAACTACCCATAAACATTTGGATTGGATTTTCGACTGGACGGCAGAGTAAAAATCGTCTAGGTATCGTTTTATCAATATTACAAAGTTTTATGCCTTTTATTCTCATATAATTAAATTGAGCATTACGTTTAATCTTCTTGAAACTGTTTTCTTGCAGTAAAAAGTAATTGTCTATTTGTGTCAGTCGGATGACGCCCGAGAAGATTCCCTGTACTATATAAATCTATGCGAGCTTTTTTTACATTGTTCGTCGAACCATTCATTATTAAGTCTTTTCTCATAAGCATGATCACTTATTAGAATCGTTTTACCATACACTTTGAATGCGCTATCGTAATTGGTTTGCTATTGGTGTGAGTTTTTTTGTCGAATAATGTAAAAGTCTAATACAAAGTTAAAAGCTTGGTGATTTTAAAATTCCGTCTTACGTAGTATTTCAAAGTTACGCACGATTTTAATTTATATTTCACTAGAGTGCACGAGTAGGTAGTCATTACGACTTTTACCATTTATTGTACAATGCGTAAAATTACCATCTCTGTCATTACATATTACAGTATTGAATCACAATTGTTGAAGTTTTCACCGTAATGCATTATTAAGCGTCTAATAGAAACTAATGGGGCTTAAAACATGCTTAAAATTGTCGACATATTTATCAAGATCATCAATGGATAAACCGTCACTTAGCTCATCTATGCTACTATTTAAATACAACAGCTTTATAGCTGTATTCATTAACAATGCATTCACTGACATATGAACATATAAATCACATACTTGATCATTATGCGGAATTTCACGAGAAATGTATGAAAACATATCCAGACATCTTTATCAGTGGAAAAAAGATGAAATGTAAAAATAAAATACCATCAATTAATTTTTTCGTTGGACGAATTCATTATACTTATCTGTTGTGAACCTTTTTCGAACTTTGTTCGTTCGGCTGTTCATTAATTTAGCATCTCGCACTAGTTTTATAACTTAAGCATTTATGGAAGTTATTACAGATTATATTTGATCAAGTGTATTAAGTTTGGTTTTAAATCTATCATTTTACGAAACAACTCATCAACCCAAATACCTTCGTTTTCAGGTATTTGCTGGGGCGGTGGTGTGTGATGGACCTGTTGAACATGTACATATTTGTATTTTGCATCTGAAAAATCGGATTTGAGCTTAGCGAATACACTCGGTTAATATCATAGGATATTCTCAGTCCAACAAAACTGCTCATTTTTCTAGTGCCCCAAATTGCTGAGCCGTAATTTATGACTGAATAAACTAAAATGTTAAATAGTTTAGTAAAACTGCTGTGTTGAAAACCACCGTATGTTTTACATTTGACAATAAGTAGTCCTAGTGCTCCACTAGCTGATTTAGCTACAGCGTTCGTCAATACTTTAAAATCTAAAAATTCATTTAGTACTAAACCTAAGTATTGACAATTAGATACATACGCAAAAGCTTCTCCATTGATTTTGAATTCAAAATTAGATCTAGACACAGAGGGATTTCTTAAATGTATAAACTTAGATTTATTGAGATTTACGTTTAATTTAATTAATTAAAGCACAGTTATACCCCGTGAGGTGTTGAACTGCAAATGACTCCAAGAAGACATTATATTTATATATTTATTTATATCATTTTAATAACTATTTTTAATGTTATTTTCTAAATTTTTTCTTATATCTGAGTATTTCGGACAATGGAAAAAGTAGTGAATTTCATCTTCTAATACATTGTTAGTACACATTGTACATAGTCTATCTGACCTTTTCACTCTTTTGTATCTTCCACTTTCAATTTCAAGGAAATGATCACTTGTTCTCATTTTACATATATTTCTTCTGTTATCAAAGTTTATTTTTAATAAATATTCATCTATGTTATATTCAGTTTTAATTTTACTATAAAAATATATTTTATTTTCTGGTGTAAGTTTTTTAGGTTTTGGAAAAAACATTTTACATAGTTATCTTTAAAATTTTTGTTTAATGTCTGTGTAAAAAAAAGTCAAGTTTTTATTATAGTTCATGTTTTTTAGTTCTTTTATTTCCGTATTATTTGAACTGCATATAATATGTACATATGAAAACCAGGAGTATGTACCTTTATTATGCTGGGACTGTGATAATAAAATGCATCATCTAGCAAAGGATTACTAGTATGGTGTAGAAGTCTTATTAGGCATTTGATTGACTGTATTTTAAGAAACGTATCTACAGGATATTGAGCTAATTCAGCTCTAGCTGCTATGTTTACAGACTGTTTGCTCAAACCTAATGTGTATTTACAAAATTTTAGATTTACCTTTTCAATGAAACTAGTATCTATTAATGAAATTTGATCAAAATTATTTTCTTCTCCCCGTTTAGATGCTTTAATATTTTTTTCATAGAAGTCTATGTACCAAATTTCAGAGTTATACATTAGGATTGGTTTAACAAGTGAATCAAATAACTTTTTATAGATATTTATTGAAATATTGTCTAAGGGTTGTAGATATTTAAACATTCCAAACATTACTTTGTTTCCTTTTTTTGATAATTCAAAGTGGGTCGAGTGAAATTTTCCAGAGGCTTCTATGATGTTCCTTAAATATTTGTACTTTAATACTTTTCCAATTTTTCTGTGCCTAAATAGAAATCATCTTTTGTATTCAAAATATTTTATGTATAACTACTACACCAACCATACACCTAAAACATCAATTAGTTTCTGCATGTCTTCAATATTTTATGATAATAATACTATACCGTCTGCATATAATCAAAGAGCTATATTCTCACCATCAATATCTATACCAACATTAAATCTTTTGTATCATTAATTAAATTATTAATGAAAATATTTAACATAACAGTTGATAGAATTGTTTCAAAACAGTATCAACACTACACCAATCAGTAGTACGACCGTATAAACGAACACAACATTCTATATTTGAGTATATAGCTTGTAAGGTAAACATAAACTTATGGCTTTCAACCTAAGTCACTCAATTATCCACCAAGGAAGAAGTATATAGGCCGTCGTTGTATAGTCATTCTCTATTTTACATATCAGTTTGTAATTTCCAAAGAATTCAGCGCAATTCTTGATGTCAAATTTCTGACATTTCTTTTTATCTGTTTTTTACGGTGGAGTGCAGCGTCAGTTATGGCGCGAACCGTCGAAGGTAATTTGTTTGGAGCGTTCCACAATCATTCCACGACAAAGAACTCTTGTGTAGTTCACTATTGCAAAGAGAAGGCACATTGCAGCCTTGCTTTATTCATTTGTACTTCTTTCTCATTTATAAAATACTGCTTGGACCTATTTAATCAATTATGATAATGCTAAAGCATACATAACCGTATGTCAGATTGGTTTATTCTGGTCATTCCAACATTTTATTTATGGTAAAATATTAAGAAATTTATGTTGGAATAGCCAGAATACTTTATCAAAAAAGGATTATGTTTGTGTATACTGTACAAACATTTGTACTATTATCTTAGGTTGATTACAAGTAAAATGTTTTGGAATTACAAAAGAACAGATGCATTCAAAGGAAAAAAATCAATATAAAAAATGCGAAATTCATATATCAGAAAAGTTATTTTTGCATTTATAAATTTGGCCAATTTTATCAAAGAATTAAAAAAAAATCAATATTTCTTCACAAAGAAATGTAGATAATTCTTCATATTAAAACAAATGGAAAAATTGTAAAACGACTGATGAGCTGATGAGGCAATGTGTGCAAATTAATAGCATCATCTTTGTTACACTTCGAGTTGTTACTTCAAATTAGTAGCATTATAACTGAAAATACTATCCACATCCCTAAATAAGCTTAACATATCATCTCTACTGACGTAAAGCTTCAATGACGATGCTACACCTTATTTATTGTTTCAAAAAATTGCTGTCTCGCACATTTCTAAAGAGCTTTTGAATCCCAAGCCAAGGCAAGAAATCGTGTTATGTCGACTTGAGACCTTTTCAACAGGATCATTTTTCCCCAACAGTTAGATTATGTAGCACTATTTCCTCCAGACCAAAGATAAAACTATATTGTCCCATCATATTTATGCCCCTCAAGTTGGGGGGTGGGGGATTTAGTGATGGGGATGTCCGTCCGCCTTTCCGTCCGGGCGTCTTTCTCTTATGCCCAACTCCTCCTACACTGCTGAATAGAATTTGATGAAACTTACTCAGAAGCTTCGTCACATAGTTCCATTGTGCACCTGATATTAAACATCCTTTCACAGTTCAGGTATGAATTAGTGAGCAGTGCTCACAAATTTTCTTGTTTCTAATAGTAAACAGAAATAAGATTTAAGATTTATTTCAAAGAAGGCTCAGGCACAGTGTGCAGCATCAGAAACAATTGTTATAAATATAGATTAACGTATATTACAATAGAGGTTACAGACACAAGAAGAAGAAAAAGCACACACAAAACAACAACAAAACAACATGAAAACCTAAGAAAACATGGTGAATAGAGGTATACTAGTATATAAATATAAACTAATTAAAAAATTTATTAATACCCCTCAATATAAATTTGTATATAATATGGTGGAATTAATTTTGTTCTTAGAACCTGAATCTCTTGGTTGTTAAAAAAGGCAAATAATGCAATTCGTCGCCAATTGCATTCATTAAGTATTTCGTACAGATTCTATTATTTCTGTTTATTTTGAGCCAACGTCCTGTTTCAATAGGTATTCAAAAATAACTGAGCCTAAATTTTGTAATAAAAATCCTGTACTATGGTTCAAGATCCAACAGATGAGGCTTTATACACACATTTTGTTTAAACAGAGAATAAAACTGACCACTTGAAAATAGACCGATTTCGGAAAGCCAGTTTTTGGATAAACTAATGTATCTAAGTTTGTTTAATATGAGTTTTAATCCATTTCACATCTATGTGTATTTGATTTCTAAAAATAAAGCTAAAAAAAATAGTATCAAATATATTTTGTATGTTTTTAATAAATGCACTTTGGTGATTATCATTTATATAAACATCTTTAAAATAACCTATAGATCTTAGATGACAATTTTTCGGTAGTCACGAGTTGACACCAGAATCCGAGAGCTCTACATTTTATATTTATATCAAGTGGATATCTCCCCAGTTTGCCATATACCAAACAATTAGGTGTTGTTATTCTTACACCCAAAAGTCTTTTAAGGAATTGTAAATGTACCTTTTCTTCTTTCATGCCTCCATATCTCGCTTCCATATAACAAAATCAGAGCGACCAGTGAATATTTTCAATTGACAGGTTAAGATTTCTTATCTCATCATATAGTGCATACAACGCTTTCTGTGGTTACTCCATTAACTTCCTTTTTTTTGGCTTCTACAAAAATACCATTAAAACAAAAAAGAATTCCCAAATAGGGCTGAGAATCAGTGTATACAAGTATACAGTGGATATCAAAGGTTAGCGTGGATTGAGGTCTAAATTTCTTTCTTGAAAATATGACAACTTTCGTTTTATTTAAGTTGACCTCGAGTTTCCACATCTTGCAACATTCATTAAACTCTCTTAAAACATTTTGCATTCCATTAAACGTTTCCGAAAACAACAACGTATCGATTGCATATAATAAAAGAAAAATGCTCATATATACATTCAAATGTTCAGATAAGAGACCAATTATAGTTTCCAATGAATACCCTTCATTACTTTCAAAAAAGTTTCTAAACCGTTTAAAAATACTGAGAAGAGAAGGGGAGACAGGTTTTCGCCTTGTCGAACCCCTATTATACATAAAAATATCTGAATATGAAGTTGCTTGTATCTGATAAATGTGGCGAAAACCCTTTAACTTCAAAATCTAAAATACGAAAAAATAAATCGGATGATGTAAAAAAAATAATCAATTAAGGATTCTTTTTCTTCTGTGATAACTTCCGGAATATTCTCGAATATCAAATTCTATTTCATTGATCGTGTTTGTTGGTCTAATATGGTTTCGTGCATTTCTATTGTCGCATTCAAAAGTTCATCTCTTGAGTTTTGACATTTCTTTTTTACTGTTTTTGACGGTGGGGTGGAGCGTCAGTTATGGCGCAAACCGTTGAAGTTAACGTGTTTGGAACGTTCTACGCTCATTCCACGACAAAGAACTCTTGTGTAGATTAATATTGCAAAGAGAAAGTGCTGCCATTGTTTTGTTCATTTCTACGTGTTCCTAATTTATGAAATACTACCCGAAACTATTCAATCAATTATGAATGCTTAAGCATGCATAACCCTATGTCAGATTGGTTTAATCTGGCTATTCCAACATTTTAATTCTTATAGAAAAATATTAAGACATTTATGTTGGAATAGCTAGAATACTTTATAAACAAAGGATTATGTTTGGGTATACTGTAAAAACATCTGTACTGATGTGTTCCCAAAACTTCTACTCGCAAAATAAACATCTAATTAAGAAATGGGGATTAGGAGGCCCGTTGAAGGTAACTGACCTGTAAAATAATTTTTATTTTGCAAGTAGACGTTTTTTAAAGGAACTATATTTGAATGACATATATAGAACACAATTTTAGTCACGATATAGCTAGCAGATTGCTGAATGACTAAATAAAAAATTCTTTAAACCTTTAAGATGTTCAAAAATATTAAAATATAAAAAATATAGAAATACAGCACTAATAAAAATATTTAGTTCACGATATAGCTGAAAGATTTTTGTCGATTTTCTTCACATTTTTTTAAGAGTTGTATTGCTGTGAAAATGTTCGGGTGGGCATGTTGAGGCAAACGCAATAGTTCTCATAGTCTTGTACGATACATTGTCAGAATACTTTGTCGTGACCCCCTCCAATTTACTCTTTAGCTGTAACCTTCAACGCAAGGTGGTGGTCACTTATTTGGTTTGCTTAAAATTGAACGCTTGCCATGTTGAACTATGATACAAAGTGTGCTGCCAATTTATATTATGATATGTTAACCCGATTTAATTGACAGTTTGATTGAAACAATCAGTATTTAAATTAGTGATGATTTGTGATTGATTTATTATTTTTTTTGTATTATTTAACAGTTTAAAGTATAAAATGCTTATATATTTCATTTAATTTTTTGTTGAACATATTTATTATTGTGAAATAACAACTAAATCTTATTACTTTAAAGAGAGTTTTTATATTTTTTCTTCTCAACTGAAATAGCAATCCTAGTTCATTTATTATACAATATGAATTATTTTATAGGTAGCTTACACTTCGTTACCATTGAACGGGTCCCTTAATCCCCATTTCTTAGTTGTTTATTTTGCCAATAGACGTTTTGGGAATAAACCTCTGTACTATTATCTTAGGTTGTTTACATGTAAAATGTTTTGTGATTAAAAAAGAACAAATGCATAGAAAGAAAACAGAAATATAAATAGTTTCTTAAATTTAAAAAATTTAATATCAAAAATGCGAATTTCTGATATCAGACAAATTATATTACAGATTTTTCAAAAAATTAATTATTTCTTCATAAAGAAATTTAGATAATTCTTTGTTATTAAAAATTATCATTTAATTCGACTTAAAGACCAAGTAATCCGAATATTTTGTATCAAGAAATTTTTTTCATATTAACACAAATGGGAAAATTGTAAGACGACGCCTGTGTTGATAGAATTATGTTAAGCGTTGCTCAAGGACACAGAAATGTGGTCAGTTGTATTGACAGTTTGACGTGATTAGAATACGTAGGAATAGGCATTAATATCAGCTGATCAAGCAAAGTGTTCAAATTAATAACATCATCTTTGTTACGCTTCGAGTTGTTACATCAAATTAGTAGCATTATAACTGAAAATACTCTCAATATTCAGCAGATTTCCACATCCTTAAATAAGCTTATCATATCATCTCTACTGACGTACAGCTTCAATGACGATGCTACACCTTATTTATTGTTTTAAAAATTTGCTGTCTCTACAATTTGCACATTTAATTATCTAAAGAGCTTTTGAATCCCAAGCCAAGGCAAGAAGATTAGTTATGTCGGCATGAGACCTTTTCAAAAGGACCATTTTTCCTCAACAGTTAGATTGTGTAGCTCTATTTCCTCCAGATCAAAGAGAATAACCAACTTTTAAGCGTTTTAAAATGTCATTGAAAAGATAAAACTATATTGTCCCGTCATATTGTACCCATCAGGTTGAGGGAGTTTTTGCGATGGGGTGTTTGTCCGTCTTTCCTTCGGGGCGACTTTCCGTCCGTCCGGTATATTTCCTCCTACACTGCTGAAAAGAATTTGATGAAACAAACTCAGAAGCTTCGTCACATAGTTCCATTGTGAACCTGATATTAAACATCATTTGACAGTTGGGTGTATTAATAAGTGAGCAGTGCTCCCACGTTTTCTAATTTCTAATAGGAGACAAAACTATAAATTAAGATTCAAGATTTAAGATGTATGTCAAAGAAGGCTCGGGCACAGTGTGCAGCATCGGCAACAATTGTTACAAATAAAGATTAACATATATTACAATACAGATTACAGACACAAGAGGAAAATAAAACACATAAACAACAAAAGCCACAAAAACTTAAGAAAACATGGTAAATAGAGGTATACTAATATATAAGTATAAACTAATTTAAAATTGTATTAATACCCCTCAAAAACAGTGACACATTTTCAACAATTTTTGTATTACTTAATGAGAACATACCAGCCATTTTAATAATACTACTATTTTCATAACTCAAATCATTGCATTGTATCACACATGGGGTTATAACTAATTTTGGGTATGGTTTACTGAACTATTGCGCGATAATATAGTTCGATGTTTGCATTTACCGAAGTAAGTACTTTCTATCTGTAATATTGTTTTGATTATTTTTCAGGTGAAAAACAGTATGTTTTGTATTGCGAAATGTAATAATTTTGTTCTTAGCATTTGAATAAAAGTATAATTCTGTTCATATATTCTTACGCGATCAAGCTGGCTAGGTGAATGATCATATAAATGCACATTCAATCTGCTTTCATCTGAATTGTTAATTATTAATTAACGCATAATAAGTATGTCCAACAATAATGATCTTCTTGCTACTGTTTTTAATGGTTAATTAAACAATTTTCGTGATGTAAACAGTTAATATTCAATTGCTGCATGTGCTTCTGCAGCTGATCATCGTGATGAATATATATACTGGTATACCAGTAAACAAGATTTGCACATCTTTGATCATCTTTGCAAAATAAAAATAACACATAAGTCAATTTATTAAGAATTTCGAATATTTTTAAAACAATTAAGCGATAACCAGTCCTTTTTCCCAGTTGGGATTGCAGTTTTAACAAATGGTACAAATGTAAATAATTTGGGAGGATGGGACAAATGATGGCACACCGACTTGATGAGGGAAGTATTACGAATTTGTAATTCCTCGAAAATAAAATGATGAAAACGTTTCTACTTTAGCATTTTCTTATGATTGGTTTTATGCACTTTTTAATTTTCCAGTTATTTTGTTGTTGTCGCATCAAACAGAAATAAATTTTTTTTTAAATACAGGTCTCAAGTGCAATTTCCTGCATCTTTCTTTTACTTTCAATAATTCAAATGGCCAAAAATGTTAACTGGTTTATTTACTATGCATGCCTACTATTTTTATACGACCGCAAAAAAATTGCAGGCGTAATAGTATGATGCTGTCGATCGTCTGTGTCGTCGTCGTCTGCGTCGTTGTCTGTTGTTCCCACAATAACTTCTGTTCTAGTTATCCAATTGCTTTGAAACTTTACAGTGATGTTTCTTACCATAAAGGGATGGATGGGATTGATTTTTAGGGTCCCCACATTTTTCGTTTAGAAATTAGGGACCCAAAAGGGGCCAAAAATGCCACTAATTTGTTTGTTCCCACAATAACTTTCGTTCTAGTCATCCAAATGCTATGAAAATTTACAATGATTTTCCATACCATTAATAGATGAATGGGATTGATTTTTGGGGTCCCACCTTTTCTAGTTTAAAAATTAGGGACCCAACAGGGGCAAAAATGGTACTTTTTTATTTGTTTCCACAATAACTTTGGTTCTGGTTTACAGATTGCTTTGAAATTTTACAATAATTTTTCTTATCATAAATGGATGAATGAGATTGAGTTTGGGGCTCTTCCTTTTTCCGTTAAGGAATTAGGGGCCCAAAAGGGGCAAAAATGAAACTAGGGTTTTAATATATGTTTTAACAGATATGCCAAAACATAAATATTAATATAAACATATATTTTACAAGATAACACTAAAAATACATTTAACACACATTTTTCTGTATTTTATTTTACTGTTTATGTCTTGTATTGTATCTTATTTAACTCGTTTCCTTAATATCTATATGCATTATTATATAAAGAACCAAATGTTTAGAACTTTGATGTCTCAGATGATCATTCTCTTCTATCAAAGAAGAAAAAGCAACACATGGCAAAGAAAAATCATAAAAATTTGATTGTATTAAATGATCCTGACTTGGATAAAGCATATTATAGAATATCATAAGTACATTATATCTTCACAAGCTGTAAACAACAATTAATCTCTCATATTACATTACAAAATGGGTTCCTGTTTAAATCCTCCAATTACTTTAATTGAGTTTCCCCGATATGGTTACAACCATATCTTTTCTTGTGCATATAATATGTTGGAATGAAGTTTGTTCTTTGAGCCTGAATCTCTTGATTCTTACAAATATACATTCATTAAGCATGTCGTACATATTCTATTATTTCTGCTTTTTTGAGCCAACGTTCTGTTTCAATAGGTATGCTGAAATTACTAAGCCTAAATTTTGTAATAAAAATTCCTTACTTTGGTTCAAGATGCAACAGATAAGGCTCTATATACACATTGTGTTTAAAGAGAGAGAAAAAACTGACCCATTGAAGATAAACCGATTTCGGAACGCCAGTTTTGGATAAACTGATCTGTCAAAGCTTGTTTGATTTGAGCTTTAATCCATTTTAACATGTATATGTATTTAATTTCTAAAAGTACAGCTAAAACCTATTGTATCAAATATATTTTGTATGTTTTTGATAAATGCACTTTGGTGATTACCATTCATTAAGCATGTCGTACATATTCTATTATTTCTGCTTTTTTGAGCCAACGTTCTGTTTCAATAGGTATGCTGAAATTACTAAGCCTAAATTTTGTAATAAAAATTCCTTACTTTGGTTCAAGATGCAACAGATAAGGCTCTATATACACATTGTGTTTAAAGAGAGAGAAAAAACTGACCCATTGAAGATAAACCGATTTCGGAACGCCAGTTTTGGATAAACTGATCTGTCAAAGCTTGTTTGATTTGAGCTTTAATCCATTTTAACATGTATATGTATTTAATTTCTAAAAGTACAGCTAAAACCTATTGTATCAAATATATTTTGTATGTTTTTGATAAATGCACTTTGGTGATTACCATTTATATAGAAACTGTATAGTAACCTATAGATCTTAGATGACAATTTTTCTGTAGTCATTTTATATTTATATCTAGTGGATATATCCCCGGTACTCCATATACCAAACAATTAAGGGTTGTTATTCTTACACATAAAATTCTTTTAAGGAGTTGTAAATGTACCTTTTCTATATTATTGTTCCTTTCATGTTCCCATAACTCGCTTCCGTATAACAAAATCGGAGCGACCAGTGAAAAATATATTTTCAATTGCAAATATATTGACAGGTTAAGATTTCTTATCTTATAATATTATAATATACTGCATATAAGGCTTTCTGTGATTTTGTCTATTAACTTCTTTTTGGCTTTACAAAACTACTATTAAAACGAAAAAGAATTCCCAAATATGGCTGTGAATCAGTGTATTCCAGTTCTTTCCCATCAAATGTTAGCGTGGATTGTGGTCTAAATTTCTTTCTTGAAAATATGATAACTTTCGTTTTATTTAAGTTGACCTCGAGTTTCCACATCTTGCAATATTCATTTAACTCTTAAAACATTTTGCATTCCATCAAACGTCTCCGAAAACAACAACCTATCGACTGCATATAACAAAGGAAAAATGTTCATATATTCATTCAAATGTTCAGATAAGAGTCCACTGATAGTTTCCAATGAACACACTTCAAAAAGTTTCTTAATCGTTTAAAAATACTGAGAAGAGGAAGGGAGACAGATTTTCGCCTTGCCGAACACCTATTGTACTATAAAAATCTGAATTTTCATTTTCTTTCTATAAACAAGATTGTGTGGTTTGGTACAGGTTTTGAAACATTTTCCATTTACTCAGACATTTAACAATTTAGTCCATAAATCACTTCTATTTATCTTGTCAAAAGGCTTTACTAAAATCAACAAATGTACAATACACCTTTTATGCAAACAATGCAACGCAATAAAAGAATTAAGAATAAAAAATATTGTAAAGAGTAGAATGTTTACTTCTAAAACCAGCTTGTCTCGGCGAGATAAGATAAATTTCATCTGTAAATAAGCCGATTCTTTACAATGCTAGTAAACGCTTTACTGAAGCAGCTCAGAAGACTAACAGGTCTATAATTAACCGGGTCTTGTGTATCGCCTTTATTTTTGTAAATTGGTAGAATAATACCTTGTGTCAACTTTCCTGTGTTGCAAATGATATAAAAACATATGTGGGAAGTAAAATATATGTCAGATATTCATTCTTAATATAATATGTACCAACTGCATTATTGTTTCAATTTTTGAGGCAGTAATTCGATCTGCAAGTTCTAACACTCTTGCATCATTAACGATTTCATCGTTGAAGCCATCGTCAACGTTGTCAGAGCAGTTCGTCTCTTTCAAGTCGTCGAGTGCGACATCTATTTCCGAATTTCTCGTCTTTCTACACTTCTTGAGTATATTCTAAAATTTTCTAGGGTTACTGCTGGAAGGTTCGTTTATATCACGTGACAAATTTTGCTTGAAATTAGGAATAAGCCTTATTAAGTTCATTCTTATATTCACGACTAGCTCTATTCATGTTGTGACGATTTTTAGCAGTTTTATTTCAATTGTATGCCTTTCTTGCATCCTGGAAAGCACGCAGACCTGTCTTACAGTTGTAATTAAATCATATCATTGGGATATAACTATTATGCACTTTGGTATTTATGCCAGCTGGTTTTATTCCAAAGACATCCTAAACATTTAAGTCAAATAATTTTCCGATATCGTCGATAATTTTGTTAACATCATCATGGCTCAATATTTCGCCATGTTCGTGCCTTAAAAACACGTAACTCAAGTTGTTTTCCTTTTCGTTTTTTTCTTTTAGTTATTAGCTTTCCTTTTTTGCTATTAGAATGGGAAAATGAACCATTTTCCTTTTCTTTATTCAGTTTCCTTTTCGCTTTTAGAATAGGAAAATGAACCATTTTCCTTTTCGGCATTCATTTTCCTTTTCGTTATTCAGTTTCCTATTCGTTATCCGAATAAGAAAATGAACCATTTTCCTTTTCGACATTCATTTTCCTTTTCGTTATTAAGTTTCCTTTTCGCTTTTCGAATAGGAAAATTAACCATTTTCCTTTTCGACATTCATTTTCCTTTTCGTTATTCAGTTTCCTTTTCGCTTTTCGAATAGGAAAATGAACCATTTTCCTTTTCGACATTCATTTTCCTTTTCGTTATTCAGTTTCCTTTTCGCTTTTCGAATATCAAATATTTATATATACGTCTACAAATTAAGCCCAACACTGTTAGATTTAGATTTTTAACACTGTCAAATTTTAGTTTACCCTCAGCGGGATTCGAACTCGCACCGTTGTGACACTGTGGCACCAAATCGCCTGCATTATGTCCAGCGGTCTAGACCCCTCGGCCAAATCCGCTATATTAAAATATAGCTTCATTAACCGGGGTGAAACGTAGACATAGACATAGTACATGTGTACTAGCGTGTGACGATGGAATTTTCGTAACCAATACGTATATATATATATATATATATATATATATATATATACAAACGTCTAAGAATTGTGACAACCATATAATATATCTATCCAGCGGATTTCTGAAACATCAGAAATACAGGGTTAATATCAAATTTTTATATATACGTCTACAAATTAAGCCCAACACTGTTAGAATTAGATGTTTAACACTGTCAAATTTTAGTTATCCCTCAGCGGGATTCGAACTCACACCGTTGTGACACTGTGGCACCAAGTCGCCTGCACTATGTCCAGAGGTCTAGACCCCTCGGCCAAATCCGCTATATAAAAATATAGCTTCATTAACCGGGGTGAATCTTTATATTTGTATCGTTGCATAATTCTCTAGACTTATATATTATTTTTTTGTTTATGCTGTATCGTCATGTTGGCGATCCGATACTTAGTAAGTGTATTCAACTCGTCATTTCTATCTTATGCATCATTCATATTTATTACAATTTACTGTGTCTGTTACATATTGTCTATGTGTAATGTTGTCAACTTGAAAACTTGTGTCTCATCCATTTGTCTTTGTTTATGACAATAAAATATGTTTCAAGTAACTTGTATTTGTCAGCAACTGCCTTTGTCACTAATAGTATGTACTTGTGGTAAGACTTTTTATTTAATTGACAACGTATATTTGTACTTGATGAAGCCTACAGATCACCTGTTCATAATTATACAGGTGTCTAAATGTCTAGATATAAAAGTACAATACTGTTATGTCGAGAAAACTACCGCATTGAATAAATAAATAAATAAATGACTATTATTATCATCTTTTATTCCTTCAATCAAGAAGAGTATATTATTAGAAACAATATCTTGAAACAAAACATATGAACATAATTACAAAAAAATAATGTCAGATTGAAAATTGAACAAAAACTACTGCATGGAATGAAAAGTTAGCGGTAATAAAGTTTATAACTGTCCATGATGAACTTTACGGATAACAGTCAAAAGCATTCTTCATCATCATAGTCAAGTTCATAGTTAAGTCGGCCACCTAAAAGTACATAGAAGAGTTCCAGGTCAGGTAAGGAGTGTAGGTAGACGCTGAACAAAATGTCACTAATATTGATAATGTTGCACCATAGTTCATCTCGTAGTTCTGATGTACAGACGCAATTCAACGCAATATGAAACGCTGGATCGTCATAAAATGCACCACATTTATGACAAAGTTCTACTTTACCGCGTTAAGCTCAACACTTTATTACTGTCACATTTTTTATTCCCCTCATCGGAATTCGAACTCGCACTTCTGTGACTCTGTGGCACCCATTAGCCTGAATTATGTCAAGCGATCTACACCACTTGGCCAAATCCGCTATAAAATATAGCTTCATTAATAGGAGATGGACATAGTACAAATGTACTAGCGTGCGACGATAGAATTTTCGTGACCTATAAGTATTAATCTGTATGTAATCTAACTAAGCATTTGGTATATATATTATATAGAATGACGCAGGTACTTGTCATGAAGTCATAGTAAGTATGTTAGATACAAACGTCTACGTATTGTGACAACCATATAATATATTTATCCAGTGGTTTTGAAGCATCAGAAATACATTGTTAATATAGATTTTGTAAAAAACAATATGTGACAATTTGAAACTAAAGTTTTACAGTTGTCTGGTATTGATCACCAGCAAATATTATAATTGGTCATACAACTGGTTTAACCAAAGGATACTGATAAGCCCCAACATCATTTTGATGCGAATTTTTGGGTTTAGATGTAAGACTGTATAAACACATTGAAGGAAAATCAAGCTGGCTTCTGGAAAGAATACTTCCCACGTTAAATTATCGTTTCTTAATACATTGTGTATCAATTGTTTTTTACCAAGAAGAAAAAACTGTATTGCGTTTTCATTGATTCTGAACAAGCTTGTTTGATTTTGTACACAGAAATTCTTTGCATC
Source organism: Limnoperna fortunei (assembly GCA_944474755.1). Classification (NCBI taxonomy): domain Eukaryota; kingdom Metazoa; phylum Mollusca; class Bivalvia; order Mytilida; family Modiolidae; genus Limnoperna; species Limnoperna fortunei. The sequence goes on along the minus strand of OX104111.1, from coordinate 33,008,057 downwards.
ATAAATTTTAAGAGTCGTTAAAACATTAGTAATGATGACAAATCTCGCATTATACAAAATAATCAGTCATCGAATCTATGTTGTACTGAAATTGGCGTTCGATAGGGAGAAAATCCTTCGCCTCTGCTCTTCTCACTTTACCTGAACAATTTATACGGATAAATCCAGAATTCAGAAATGTGCAATCGATATCAATGGAGGTAGAGAGTACATTGACTCTTTATATTTAGATTTTCGTCCTGTTGTACGCCGATGAAACAATTCTATTTGGCAGATTCTCAAGAAGATTTACAACGCATTTTAGACTTTTTAATAAGTATTGTGGATCCTAAAAATTAATATTAACAAAACAAAGGTCAGGATTTTCTCAAAAGTTCTTTGTTAACTACCCATAAACATTTGGATCGGATTTTCGACTGGACGGCAGAGTAAACATCGTCTAGGTATCTTTTTATCAATATTACAAAGTTTAATGCCTTTTATTCTCACATAAGTAAATTGAGCATTACGTTTAATCTTCTTGAAACTGTTTTCTTGCAGTAACAAGTAATTGTCTATTTGTGTCTGTCGGATGACGCCCGAGAAGATTCCCTGTACTATATAAATCTATGCGAGCTTTTTTTACATTGTTCGTCGAACCATTCATTATTAAGTCTTTTCTCATAAGCATGATCACTTGTTAGAATCGTTTTTACCATACACTTTGAATGCGCTATTGTAAATTGTTTGCTATTGGTGTGAGTTTTTTTGTCGAATAATTTAAAAGTCTAATACAAAGTTAATAGCTTGATGATTTTAACATTCCGTCTTAGGTAGTATTTCAAAATTACGTACGATTTTAATTTATATTCACTAGCGTGCACGAGTGGCTAGTCATTACGACTTCTACCATTTATTGTACAATGCGTAAAATTACCATCTCTGTCATTACATATTACAGCATTGAATCACAATTGTTGAAGTTTTCACCGTAATGCATTATTAAGCGTCTAATAGAAACTAATGGGGCTTAAAACATGCTTAAAATTGTCGACATATTTATCAAGATCACCAATGGATAAACCGTCACTTAGCTCATCTATGCTAGTATTTAAATACAACAGCTTTATAGCTATATTCATTAACAATGCATTCACTGACATCATGAACATATAAATCACATACTTGATCATTATGCGGAGAAATGTATGAAAACATATCCAGACATCTTTATCAGTGGAAAAAAGATGAAATGTAAAAATAAAATACCATCAATTAATTTTTTCGTTGGACGAATTCATTACTACAAACTAGGCTCTACGACTTTCCAATTGTCAACTTCCCGTTCATCGACAGCAACATTCCAGCAGCTCCAGCGTATGGTGTGTACTTATACGTTATTCTAGATCCTGCGATCGTTATTAAGATTTTCTAGACCGATCACTGCTGTTGACTGCTAAACTACTCAAACAAGGGTTTGTTGTACCTAGGTTGATGTTATCTCCCCAAAAGTTCTATGGTCGGCACCACGACTTAATTGATCGTTACGGGAAATCGGTGTCTCAAATACGATCTGACATTTTCGCCGAGTCATAGGTAGTGTTTCCTATTCCTGGATTTGACTTTTCCCTAGACAAGACAATGAGTAACTCGATGGGTGTCTAATTAGAGGCAGGCACTGCTTACTCGTCCGGAGCACCTGAGTGCACCCATGGTTTTTATTGGGTTCGGGTTACTCTCTTTCTGTGTTTTATGTTTTTGATTTTTGTGTTGTGTTTGTCTATATCCGGATTTGTAACTGTCCTTTGGTTTTTGGCTCTTGTTGTTCGGTCGGTTTTCTTTGCTACTTTCTTATCTGTTGTGAACTTTTTTCGAACTTTGTTCGTTCGGCTGTTCATTAATTTAGCATCTCGCACTAGTTTTATAACTTAAGCATTTATGGAAGTTATTAAAGATTATATTTGATCAAGTGTATTAAGTTTGGTTTTAAATCTATCATTTTACGAAACAACTCATCAACCCAAATACGTTCGTTTTCAGGTATTTGCTGGGGCGGTGGTGTGTGATGGACCTGTTGAACATGTACATATTTGCATTTTGCATCTGAAAAATCGGATTTGAGCTTAGCGAATACACTTGGTTCATATCATATGATATTCTCAGTCCAACAAAACTGCTCATTTTTCTAGTGCCCCAAATTGCTGAGCCGTAATTTATGACTGAATAAACTAAAGTGTTAAATAGTTTAGTAAAACTGCTGTGTTGAAAACCACAGTATGTTTTACATTTGACAATAAGTAGTCCTAGTGCTCCACTAGCTGATTTAGCTACAGCGTTCGCCAATACTTTAAAATCTAAAAATTCATTTAGTACTAAACCTAAGTATTGACAATTAGATACATACGCAAAAGCTTCTCCATTGATTTTGAATTCAAAATTAGATCTAGACACAGAGGGATTTCTAAAATGTATAAACTTAGATTTATTGAGATTTACGTTTAATTTAATTAATTAAAGCACAGTTATACCCCGTGAGGTGTTGAATGCATACATAAATAAAAATTAACATCTGATCATATAGTAGAATAATGTAATCTTCAAGTTCACTTTCCTCAGTATTAAAGACTTTTATAATAAATGGAACTACAAACTGCAAATGACCCCAAGAAGACATTATATTTATATATTTATTTTTATCATTTTAATAACTATTTTTAATGTTATTTTCTAAATTTTTTCTTATATCTGAGTATTTCGGACAATGGAAAAAGTTGTGAATTTCATCTTCTAATACATTGTTAGTACACATTGTACATAGTCTATCTGACCTTTTCACTCTTTTGTATCTTCCACTTTCAATTTCAAGGAAATGATCACTTGTTCTCATTTTACATATATTTCTTCTGTTATCAAAGTTTGTTTTTAATAAATATTCATCTATGTTATATTCATTTTTTATTTTACTCTATAAATATATTTTATTTTCTGGTGTAAGTTTTTTAGGTTTTGGAAAAAACATTTTACATAGTTATCTTTAAAATTTTTGTTTAATGTCTGTGTAAAAAAAAAGTCAAGTTTTTATTATAGTTCATGTTTTTTAGTTCTTTTATTTCCGTATTATTTGAACTGCATATATTATGTACATATGAAAACCAGGAGTATGTACCTTTATTATGCTGGGACTGTGATAATAAAATGCATCATCTAGCTAAGTTTTAATCGTATGGTGTAGAAGTCTTATTAGGCATTTGATTGACTGTATTTTAAGAAACGTATCTACAGGATATTGAGCTAATTCAGCTCTAGCTGCTATGTTTACAGACTGTTTGCTCAAACCTAATGTGTATTTACAAAATTTTAGATTTACATTATCAATGAAACTAGTATCTATTAATGAAATTTGATCAAAATTATTTTCTTCTCCCCGTTTAGATGCTTTAATATTTTTTTCATAGAAGTCTATGTACCAAATTTCAGAGTTATACATTAGGATTGGTTTAACAAGTGAATCAAATAACTTTTTATAGATATTTATTGAAATATTGTCTAAGGGTTGTAGATATTTAAACATTCCAAACATTACTTTGTTTCCTTTTTTGATAATTCAAAGTGGGTCGAGTGAAATTTTCCAGAGGCTTCTATGATGTTCCTTAAATATTTGTACTTTAATACTTTTCCAATTTTTCTGTGCCTAAATAGAAATCATCTTTTGTATTCAAAATATTTAATGTATAACTACAACACCAACCATACACCTAAAACATCAATTAGTTTCTGCATGTCTTCAATATTTTATGATAATAATACTATACCGTCTGCATATAATCAAAGAGCTATATTCTCACCATCAATATCTATACCAACATTTAAATCTTTTGTATCATTAATTAAATTATTAATGAAAATATTTAACATAATAGTTGATAGAATTGTTTCAAAACAGTATCAACACTACACCAATCAGTAGTACGACCGTATAAACGAACACAACATTCTACATTTGAGTATATAGCTTGTAAGGCAAACATAAACTTATGGCTTAAACCTAAGTCACTCAATTATCCACCAAGGAAGAAGTATATAGGCCGTCGTTTTATAGTCATTCTCTATTTTACATATCAGTTTGTAATTTCCAAAGAATTCAGCGCAATTCTTGATGTCAAATTTCTGCCATTTCTTTTTATCTGTTTTTTACGGTGGAGTGCAGCGTCAGTTATGGCGCGAACCGTCGAAGGTAATTTGTTTGGAGCGTTTCACACTCATTCCACGACAAAGAACTCTTGTGTAGTTCACTATTGCAAAGAGAAGGCACATTGCAGCCTTGCTTTATTCATTTGTACTTCTTTCTCATTTATAAAATACTGCTTGGACCTATTTAATCAATTATGATAAAGCTAAAGCATACATAACCGTATGTCAGATTGGTTTATTCTGGTCATTCCAACATTTTATTTATGGTAAAATATTAAGAAATTTATGTTGGAATAGCCAGAATACTTTATCAACAAAGGATTATGTTTGTGTATACTGTACAAACATTTGTACTATTATCTTAGGTTGATTACAAGTAAAATGTTTTGGAATTACAAAAGAACAGATGCATTCAAAGGAAAAAAATAATATAAAAAAATGCGAAATTCATATATCAGAAAAGTTATTTTTGCATTTATAAATTTGGCCAATTTTATCAAAGAATTAAAAAAAATCAATATTTCCTCACAAAGAAATGTAGATAATTCTTCATATTAAAACAAATGGAAAAATTGTAAAACGACTGATGAGCTGATGAGGCAATGTGTGCAAATTAATAGCATCATCTTTGTTACACATTCTATTATTTCTGTTTATTTTGAGCCAACGTCCTGTTTCAATAGGTTTCAATAAAAATAACTAAGCCTAAATTTTGTAATAAAAATCCTGTACTATGGTTCAAGATCCAACAGATGAGGCTTTATACACACATTTTGTTTAAACAGAGAATAAAACTGACCACTTGAAAATAGACCGATTTCGGAAAGCCAGTTTTTGGATAAACTAATGTATCTTAGTTTGTTTAATGTGAGTTTTAATCCATTTCACATCTATGTGTATTTGATTTCTAAAAATAAAGCTAAAACAAATAGTATCAAATATATTTTGTATTTTTTTAATAAATGCACTTTGGTGATTATCATTTATATAAACATCTTTAAAATAACCTATAGATCTTAGATGACAATTTTTCGGTAGTCATGAGTTGACACCAGAATCCGAGAGCTCTACATTTTGCCATATACCAAACAATTAGGTGTTGTTATTCTTACACCCAAAAGTCTTTTAAGGAATTGTAAATGTACCTTTTCTATATTATTGGTTCTTTCATGTCTCCATATCTCGCTTCCATATAACAAAATCAGAGCGACCAGTGAATATTTTCAATTGACAGGTTAAGATTTCTTATCTCATCATATAATGCATACAACGCTTTCTGTGGCTACTCCATTAACTTCCTTTTTTTGGCTTCTACAAAAATACCATTAAAACAAAAAAGAATTCCCAAATAGGGCTGAGAATCAGTGTATACAAGTATACAGTGGATATCAAAGGTTAGCGTGGATTGAGGTCTAAATTTCTTTCTTGAAAATATGACAACTTTCGTTTTATTTAAGTTGACCTCGAGTTTCCACATCTTGCAACATTCATTAAACTCTCTTAAAACATTTTGCATTCCATTAAACGTTTCCGAAAACAACAACGTATCGATTGCATATAATAAAAGAAAAATGCTCATATATACATTCAAATGTTCAGATAAGAGACCAATTATAGTTTCCAATGAATACCCTTCATTACTTTCAAAAAAGTTTCTAAACCGTTTAAAAATACTGAGAAGAGGAAGGGAGACAGGTTTTCGCCTTGTCGAACCCCTATTTATACATAAAAAAACCCTGAATATGAAGTTGCTTGTGTACATCTGATAAATGTGGCGAAAACCCTTTAACTTCAAAATCTAAAATATGAAAAAATAAATCGGATGATGTAAAAAATAATCAATTAGGGACACATATTGACTTGTACATTCACCAATATGTTTATCTTTACCCTGTCTACCATTTACAATATAAATGATTTCATACAAAAATTTAATAACATATGCCCATATGTATTTGGCCTACCAGTACATGTACTACTTCTAAATAGCAAAGCACCCGCTTTAACAATTTGTGGATACTCGTACATGTAGTTCGCTAAATCTATATTATGGAATAATTCAAATACATCTTACAAAGATTTTTCAGTCCCCATATAATCTTGTAATTTTCCTGTTTTTGCAGTGAAATCTCCCATTAACCCAATCAGATCACCCTGTTCAATTAATTGAAACATTTAACTTCGTTAAAAGCATATAATTTGATGTTTTCAGGAGGATATATATACAACATAGTAAAAGTCATTTGTTTGTTTCCAAAACACTACTATCTACTTTGACCATTGAACATTTTCAGAATTTGTCTCTGGAAATTCAAGTAAATGGGAAATACTATTCCAAAACTGGTTGCAATATCCGCAGATTTTCTATTAAATTTTTTTACGAGGTTTACTAATATATCTAAAGCAACTGGGGAGGGATAAATGATCAAAGTTATCAATTTTCGTTTCTTGGAGAAAACATATATCATAGTCTTGGACAGTTTCTAAAAAATCTGGTTCTCTTAATTTTGAGAGTAAACCACAAACATTTAGACAAGATATATTTAAAGTTGGTTGTGTATTAACATTCTTACATTGTTCTATTAAATTAGCATTACTATGCCTTCTGTCTTAACTGAAACGGACTCTATTTCGTGGTTCAGTGTTGCATGGAGTGTTTTGATCGTTCGAGAAGTCGTATGGCCTTCCATTAACGAAAAGTTTATCTTTCACAATATAGGCTCGTTGGTTATTATGTCAAAATTCTTTTATTTTTGGAACAGGTTCTCTGCGTTGGTTGCTTCCTTTTTGTGGGAACTGCTGATAAATGTTAAACCGGTTTCCACTTAATTTATGTTATATTAAAGACGAACTTTGCCACAATAGATGAAGGTTTTCGGTCGCATCTCGGTATCAATCGGTGTACGTTGTGGTATTGTACGTTTTCCATACCTTGATCGTCTTGAATTATGTCCTGTAATACACGTTCAGTATCTTCGTTTTCTTCTGTGATAACTTCAGGAATATTCTCGAATATCAAATTCTATTTCATTGATCGTGTTTGTTGGTCTGATATGGTTTCGTGCATTTCTTTTGTCGCATTCAAAAGTTCATCTCTTGAGTTTTGACATTTCTTTTTAACTGTTTTTGACGGTGGGGTGGAGCGTCAGTTATGGCGAAAACCGTTGAAGTTAACGTGTTTGGAATGTTCTACGCTCCTTCCACGACAAAGAACTCTTGTGTAGATTAATATTGCAAAGAGAAAGTGCTGCCATTGTTTTGTTCATTTCTACGTGTTCCTAATTTATGAAATACTACCCGAAACTATTCAATCAATTATGAATGCTTAAGCATGCATAACCCTATGTCAGATTGGTTTATTCTGGCTATTCCAACATTTTAATTCTTATAGAAAAATATTAAGAAATTTATGTTGGAATACTTAATAAACAAAGGATTATGTTTGGGTATACTGTAAAAACATCTGTACTGATTTGTTCCCAAAACTTCTACTCGCAAAATAAACATCTAATTAAGAAATGGGGATTAGGAGGCCCGATATTGCTAAAAGATTGCTGAATGACTAAATAAAAAATTCTTTAAACCTTTAAGATGTTCAAAAATATTAAAATAAAAAAAATATAGAAATACAGCACTAATAAAAATATTTAGTTCACGATGTAGCTGAAAGATTTTTGTCGATTTTCTTCACATTTTTTTAAGAGTTGTATTGCTGTGAAGATGTTCGGGTGTGCATGTTGAGGCAAACGCAATAGTTTTCATAGTCTTGTACGATACATTGCCAGAATACTTTGTCGTGACCCCCTCCAATTTACTCTTTAGTTGTAACCTTCAACGCAAGGTGGTGGTCACTTATTTGGTTTGCTTAAAATTGAACGTTTGCCATGTTGAACTATGATACAAAGTTGTGTGCTGCCAATTTATATTATGATAGGTTAACCCGATTTAATTGACAGTTTGATTGAAACAATCAGTATTTAAATTAGTGATGATTTGTGATTGATTTATTATTTTTTTGTATTATTTAACAGTTTAAAGCATAAAATGCTTATATATTTCATTTCATTTTCTGTTGAACATATTTATTTTTGTGAAATAACAAACTAAATCTTATTACTTTAAAGAGAGTTTGTATATTTTTTCTTCTCAACTGAAATAGCATTCCTAGTTCATTTATTATACAATATGACTTATTTTATAGGTAGCTTACACTTCGTTACCATTGAACGGGTCCCTTAATCCCCATTTCTTAGTTGTTTATTTTGCCAATAGACGTTTTGGGAATAAACCTCTGTACTATTATCTTAGGTTGTTTACATGTAAAATGTTTTGTGATTAAAAAAGAACAAATGCATAGAAAGAAAACAAATATAAATAGTTAATTCTTAAATTAAAAAAATTTTAATATCAAAAATGCGAATTTCTGATATCAGACAAATTATTTTTGCATGTATAAATTTTGCTAATTTTATCAAAGATTTTTAAAAAAATTAATTATTTCTTCATACAGAAATTTAGATAATTCTTTGTTATTAAAAATTATCATCTAATTTGACCTAAAGACCAAGTAATCCGAATATTTTATATCAAGAAATATTTTTCATATTAACAGAAATGGGAAAATTGTAAAACGACGCCTTCGTTGATAGAATTATGTTAAGCGTTGCTCAAGGACACAGAAATGTGGTCAGTTTTATTTACAGTTTGACGTGATTAAAATACGTAGGAATAGGCATTAATATCAGCTGATCAAGCAAAGTGTTCAAATTAATAACATCATCTTTGTTACGCTTCGAGTTGTTACATCAAATTAGTAGCATTATAACTGAAAATACTCTCAATATTCAGCAGATTTCCACATCCTTAAATAAGCTTATCATATCATCTCTACTGACGTACAGCTTCAATGACGATGCTACACCTTATTTATTGTTTTAAAAATTTGCTGTCTCTACAATTTGCACATTTAATTATCTAAAGAGCTTTTGAATCCCAAGCCAAGGCAAGAAGATTAGTTATGTCGGCATGAGACCTTTTCAAAAGGACCATTTTTCCTCAACAGTTAGATTGTGTAGCTCTATTTCCTCCAGATCAAAGAGAATAACCAACTTTTATGCGTTTTAAAATGTCATTGAAAAGATAAAACTATATTGTCCCGTCATATTGTACCCTTCAGGTTGAGGGAGTTTTTGCGATGGGGTGTTTGTCCGTCTTTCCTTCCGGGCGTCTTTCCGTAAGTCCGGTATATTTCCTCCTACACTGCTGAAAAGAATTTGATGAAACAAACTCAGAAGCTTCGTCACATAGTTCCATTGTGAACCTGATATTAAACATCATTTGACAGTTGGGTGTATAAATAAGTGAGCAGTGCTCACATGTTTTCTAATTTCTAATAGGAGACAAAACTATAAATTAAGATTCAATATTTAAGATGTATGTCAAAGAAGGCTCAGGCACAGTGTGCAGAATCGGCAACAATTGTTACAAATAAAGATTAACATATATTACAATACAGATTACAGACACAAGAGGAAAATAAAACACATAAACAACAAAAGCCAGAAAAACTTAAGAAAACATGGTTTGTTTGTTTGTTTGAATGGTGTTTTAACGCCACTTTCAGCAATTTTTCAGCTATTTCATGGCGTCCAGTTTTTATTGGGGGAGGAAGCCGGAGTACCCGGAGAGAACCCCCTACCTGCGGTAGGAAAACTGGCAATCCTTGTCAATTAAGACTGGAGTCGAGTACACCGTGCCTGCAGTGAGAATCGAACCCGCAATCTCAGTGTTGACAGACCACGTGATCAATAGTAAACGAACTACCTTGACCACTCGGCCACCGAGGCCCCCAGAAAACATGGTAAATAGAGGTATACTAATATATAAGTATAAACTAATTTAAAATTGTATTAATACCCCTCAAAAACAGTGACACATTTTCAACGATTTTGTATTACTTAATGAGAACATACCAGCCATTTTAATAATACTACTATTTTGTATATAATATGTTGGAATGAAGTTTGTTCTTTGAGCCTGAATCTCTTGGTTCTTACAAATATACATTCATTAAGCATGTCGTACATATTCTATTATTTCTGCTTTTTTGAGCCAACGTTCTGTTTCAATAGGTATGCTGAAATTACTAAGCCTGAATTTTGTAATAAAAATTCCTTACTTTGGTTCAAGATGCAACAGATAAGGCTCTATATACACATTGTGTTTAAAGAGAGAGTAAAAACTGACCCACTGAAGATAAACCGATTTCGGAACGCCAGTTTTGGATAAACTGATCTGTCAAAGCTTGTTTGATTTGAGCTTTAATCCATTTTAACATTTATATGTATTTAATTTCTAAAAGTACAGCTAAAACCTATTGTATCAAATATATTTTGTATGTTTTTGATAAATGCACTTTGGTGATTACCATTTATCTACAAACTGTATAATAACCTTACATGACAATTTTTCTGTAGTCATTTTATATTTATATCTAGTGGATATATCCCCGGTACTCCATATACCAAACAATTAAGGGTTGTTATTCTTACACATAAAATTCTTTTAAGGAGTTGTAAATGTACCTTTTCTATATTATTGTTCCTTTCATGTTCCCATAACTCGCTTCCGTATAACAAAATCGGAGCGACCAGTGAAAAATATATTTTCAATTGCAAATCTATTGACAGGTTAAGATTTCTTATCTTATAATATTATAATATACTGCATATAAGGCTTTCTGTGATTTTGTCTATTAACTTCTTTTTGGCTTTACAAAACTACAATTAAAACGAAAAAGAATTCCCAAATATGGATGTGAATCAGTGTATTCCAGTTCTTTCCCATCAAATGTTAGCGTGGATTGTGGTCTAAATTTCTTTCTTGAAAATATGACAACTTTCGTTTTATTTAAGTTGACCTCGAGTTTCCACATCTTGCAATATTCATTTAACTCTTAAAACATTTTGCATTCCATCAAACGTCTCCGAAAACAACAACCTATCGACTGCATATAATAAAGGAAAAATGTTCATATATTCATTCAAATGTTCAGATAAGAGTCCACTTATAGTTTCCAATGAACACACTTCAAAAAGTTTCTTAATCGTTTAAAAATACTGAGAAGAGGAAGGGAGACAGATTTTCGCCTTGCCGAACACCTATTGTACTATAAAAATCTGAATTTTCATTTTCTTTCTATAAACAAGATTGTGTGGTTTGGTACAGGTTTTGAAACATTTTCCATTTACTCAATTTAACAATTTAATCCATACATCACTTCTATTTATCTTGTCAAAAGGCTTTACTAAAATCAACAAATGTACAATACACCTTTTATGCAAACAATGCAACGCAATAAAAGAATTAAGAATAAAAAATATTGTAAAGAGTAGAATGTTTACTTCTAAAACCAGCTTGTCTCGGCGAGATAAGATAAATTTCATCTGTAAATAAGCCGATTCTTTACAATGCTAGTAAACGCTTTACTGAAGCAGCTCAGAAGACTAACAGGTCTATAATTAACCGGGTCTTGTGTATCGCCTTTATTTTTGTAAATTGGTAGAATAATACCTTGTGTCAACTTTCCTGTGTTGCAAATGATATAAAAACATATGTGGGAAGTAAAATATATGTCAGATATTCATTCTTAATATAATATGTACCAACTGCATTATTGTTTCAATTTTTGAGGCAGTAATTCGATCTGCAAGTTCTAACACTCTTGCATCATTAACGATTTCATCGTTGAAGCCATCGTCAACGTTGTCAGAGCAGTTCGTCTCTTTCAAGTCGTCGAGTGCGACATCTATTTCCGAATTTCTCGTCTTTCTACACTTCTTGAGTATATTCTAAAATTTTCTAGGGTTACTGCTGGAAGGTTCGTTTATATCACGTGACAAATTTTGCTTGAAATTAGGAATAAGCCTTATTAAGTTCATTCTTATATTCACGACTAGCTCTATTCATGTTGTGACGATTTTTAGCAGTTTTATTTCAATTGTATGCCTTTCTTGCATCATGGAAAGCACGCAGACCTGTCTTACAGTTGTAATTAAATCATATCATTGGGATATAACTATTATGCACTTTGGTATTTATGCCAGCTGGTTTTATTCCAAAGACATCCTAAACATTTAAGTCATATAATTTTCCGATATCGTCGATAATTTTGTTAACATCATCATGGCTCAATATTTCGCCATGTTCGTGCCTTAAAAACACGTAACTCAAGTTGTTTTCCTTTTCGTTTTTTTCTTTTAGTTATTAGCTTTCCTTTTTTGCTATTAGAATGGGAAAATGAACCATTTTCCTTTTCTTTATTCAGTTTCCTTTTCGCTTTTAGAATAGGAAAATGAACCATTTTCCTTTTCGGCATTCATTTTCCTTTTCGTTATTCAGTTTCCTATTCGTTATCCGAATAAGAAAATGAACCATTTTCCTTTTCGACATTCATTTTCCTTTTCGTTATTCAGTTTCCTTTTCGCTTTTCGAATAGGAAAATTAACCATTTTCCTTTTCGACATTCATTTTCCTTTTCGTTATTCAGTTTCCTTTTCGCTTTTCGAATAGGAAAATGAACCATTTTCCTTTTCGACATTCATTTTCCTTTTCGTTATTCAGTTTCCTTTTCGCTTTTCGAATATCAAATATTTATATATACGTCTACAAATTAAGCCCAACACTGTTAGATTTAGATTTTTAACACTGTCAAATTTTAGTTTACCCTCAGCGGGATTCGAACTCGCACCGTTGTGACACTGTGGCACCAAATCGCCTGCATTATGTCCAGCGGTCTAGACCCCTCGGCCAAATCCGCTATATTAAAATATAGCTTCATTAACCGGGGTGAAACGTAGACATAGACATAGTACATGTGTACTAGCGTGTGACGATGGAATTTTCGTAACCAATACGTATATATATATATATATATATATATATACAAACGTCTAAGAATTGTGACAACCATATAATATATCTATCCAGCGGATTTCTGAAACATCAGAAATACAGGGTTAATATCAAATTTTTATATATACGTCTACAAATTAAGCCCAACACTGTTAGAATTAGATGTTTAACACTGTCAAATTTTAGTTATCCCTCAGCGGGATTCGAACTCACACCGTTGTGACACTGTGGCTCCAAGTCGCCTGCACTATGTCCAGAGGTCTAGACCCCTCGGCCAAATCCGCTATATAAAAATATAGCTTCATTAACCGGGGTGAATCTTTATATTTGTATCGTTGCATAATTCTCTAGACTTATATATTATTTTTTTGTTTATGCTGTATCGTCATGTTGGCGATCCGATACTTAGTAAGTGTATTCAACTCGTCATTTCTATCTTATGCATCATTCATATTTATTACAATTTACTGTGTCTGTTACATATTGTCTATGTGTAATGTTGTCAACTTGAAAACTTGTGTCTCATCCATTTGTCTTTGTTTATGACAATAAAATATGTTTCAAGTAACTTGTATTTGTCAGCAACTGCCTTTGTCACTAATAGTATGTACTTGTGGTAAGACTTTTTATTTAATTGACAACGTATATTTGTACTTGATGAAGCCTACAGATCACCTGTTCATAATTATACAGGTGTCTAAATGTCTAGATATAAAAGTACAATACTGTTATGTCGAGAAAACTACCGCATTGAATAAATAAATAAATAAATGACTATTATTATCATCTTTTATTCCTTCAATCAAGAAGAGTATATTATTAGAAACAATATCTTGAAACAAAACATATGAACATAATTACAAAAAAATAATGTCAGATTGAAAATTGAACAAAAACTACTGCATGGAATGAAAAGTTAGCGGTAATAAAGTTTATAACTGTCCATGATGAACTTTACGGATAACAGTCAAAAGCATTCTTCATCATCATAGTCAAGTTCATAGTTAAGTCGGCCACCTAAAAGTACATAGAAGAGTTCCAGGTCAGGTAAGGAGTGTAGGTAGACGCTGAACAAAATGTCACTAATATTGATAATGTTGCACCATAGTTCATCTCGTAGTTCTGATGTACAGACGCAATTCAACGCAATATGAAACGCTGGATCGTCATAAAATGCACCACATTTATGACAAAGTTCTACTTTACCGAGTTAAGCTCAACACTTTATTACTGTCACATTTTTTATTCCCCTCATCGGAATTCGAACTCGCACTTCTGTGACTCTGTGGCACCCATTAGCCTGAATTATGTCAAGCGATCTACACCACTTGGCCAAATCCGCTATAAAATATAGCTTCATTAATAGGAGATGGACATAGTACAAATGTACTAGCGTGCGACGATAGAATTTTCGTGACCTATAAGTATTAATCTGTATGTAATCTAACTAAGCATTTGGTATATATATTATATAGAATGACGCAGGTACTTGTCATGAAGTCATAGTAAGTATGTTAGATACAAACGTCTACGTATTGTGACAACCATATAATATATTTATCCAGTGGTTTTGAAGCATCAGAAATACATTGTTAATATAGATTTTGTAAAAAACAATATGTGACAATTTGAAACTAAAGTTTTACAGTTGTCTGGTATTGATCACCAGCAAATATTATAATTGGTCATACAACTGGTTTAACCAAAGGATACTGATAAGCCCCAACATCATTTTGATGCGAATTTTTGGGTTTAGATGTAAGACTGTATAAACACATTGAAGGAAAATCAAGCTGGCTTCTGGAAAGAATACTTCCCACGTTAAATTATCGTTTCTTAATACATTGTGTATCAATTGTTTTTTACCAAGAAGAAAAAACTGTATTGCGTTTTCATTGATTCTGAACAAGCTTGTTTGATTTTGTACACAGAAATTCTTTGCATCATAAATTTTAAGAGTCGTTAAAACATTAGTAATGATGACAAATCTCGCATTATACAAAATAATCAGTCATCGAATCTATGTTGTACTGAAATTGGCGTTCGATAGGGAGAAAATCCTTCGCCTCTGCTCTTCTCACTTTACCTGAACAATTTATACGGATAAATCCAGAATTCAGAAATGTGCAATCGATATCAATGGAGGTAGAGAGTACATTGACTCTTTATATTTAGATTTTCGTCCTGTTGTACGCCGATGAAACAATTCTATTTGGCAGATTCTCAAGAAGATTTACAACGCATTTTAGACTTTTTAATAAGTATTGTGGATCCTAAAAATTAATATTAACAAAACAAAGGTCAGGATTTTCTCAAAAGTTCTTTGTTAACTACCCATAAACATTTGGATCGGATTTTCGACTGGACGGCAGAGTAAACATCGTCTAGGTATCTTTTTATCAATATTACAAAGTTTAATGCCTTTTATTCTCACATAAGTAAATTGAGCATTACGTTTAATCTTCTTGAAACTGTTTTCTTGCAGTAACAAGTAATTGTCTATTTGTGTCTGTCGGATGACGCCCGAGAAGATTCCCTGTACTATATAAATCTATGCGAGCTTTTTTTACATTGTTCGTCGAACCATTCATTATTAAGTCTTTTCTCATAAGCATGATCACTTGTTAGAATCGTTTTTACCATACACTTTGAATGCGCTATTGTAAATTGTTTGCTATTGGTGTGAGTTTTTTTGTCGAATAATTTAAAAGTCTAATACAAAGTTAATAGCTTGATGATTTTAACATTCCGTCTTAGGTAGTATTTCAAAATTACGTACGATTTTAATTTATATTCACTAGCGTGCACGAGTGGCTAGTCATTACGACTTCTACCATTTATTGTACAATGCGTAAAATTACCATCTCTGTCATTACATATTACAGCATTGAATCACAATTGTTGAAGTTTTCACCGTAATGCATTATTAAGCGTCTAATAGAAACTAATGGGGCTTAAAACATGCTTAAAATTGTCGACATATTTATCAAGATCACCAATGGATAAACCGTCACTTAGCTCATCTATGCTAGTATTTAAATACAACAGCTTTATAGCTATATTCATTAACAATGCATTCACTGACATCATGAACATATAAATCACATACTTGATCATTATGCGGAGAAATGTATGAAAACATATCCAGACATCTTTATCAGTGGAAAAAAGATGAAATGTAAAAATAAAATACCATCAATTAATTTTTTCGTTGGACGAATTCATTACTACAAACTAGGCTCTACGACTTTCCAATTGTCAACTTCCCGTTCATCGACAGCAACATTCCAGCAGCTCCAGCGTATGGTGTGTACTTATACGTTATTCTAGATCCTGCGATCGTTATTAAGATTTTCTAGACCGATCACTGCTGTTGACTGCTAAACTACTCAAACAAGGGTTTGTTGTACCTAGGTTGATGTTATCTCCCCAAAAGTTCTATGGTCGGCACCACGACTTAATTGATCGTTACGGGAAATCGGTGTCTCAAATACGATCTGACATTTTCGCCGAGTCATAGGTAGTGTTTCCTATTCCTGGATTTGACTTTTCCCTAGACAAGACAATGAGTAACTCGATGGGTGTCTAATTAGAGGCAGGCACTGCTTACTCGTCCGGAGCACCTGAGTGCACCCATGGTTTTTATTGGGTTCGGGTTACTCTCTTTCTGTGTTTTATGTTTTTGATTTTTGTGTTGTGTTTGTCTATATCCGGATTTGTAACTGTCCTTTGGTTTTTGGCTCTTGTTGTTCGGTCGGTTTTCTTTGCTACTTTCTTATCTGTTGTGAACTTTTTTCGAACTTTGTTCGTTCGGCTGTTCATTAATTTAGCATCTCGCACTAGTTTTATAACTTAAGCATTTATGGAAGTTATTAAAGATTATATTTGATCAAGTGTATTAAGTTTGGTTTTAAATCTATCATTTTACGAAACAACTCATCAACCCAAATACGTTCGTTTTCAGGTATTTGCTGGGGCGGTGGTGTGTGATGGACCTGTTGAACATGTACATATTTGCATTTTGCATCTGAAAAATCGGATTTGAGCTTAGCGAATACACTTGGTTCATATCATATGATATTCTCAGTCCAACAAAACTGCTCATTTTTCTAGTGCCCCAAATTGCTGAGCCGTAATTTATGACTGAATAAACTAAAGTGTTAAATAGTTTAGTAAAACTGCTGTGTTGAAAACCACAGTATGTTTTACATTTGACAATAAGTAGTCCTAGTGCTCCACTAGCTGATTTAGCTACAGCGTTCGCCAATACTTTAAAATCTAAAAATTCATTTAGTACTAAACCTAAGTATTGACAATTAGATACATACGCAAAAGCTTCTCCATTGATTTTGAATTCAAAATTAGATCTAGACACAGAGGGATTTCTAAAATGTATAAACTTAGATTTATTGAGATTTACGTTTAATTTAATTAATTAAAGCACAGTTATACCCCGTGAGGTGTTGAATGCATACATAAATAAAAATTAACATCTGATCATATAGTAGAATAATGTAATCTTCAAGTTCACTTTCCTCAGTATTAAAGACTTTTATAATAAATGGAACTACAAACTGCAAATGACCCCAAGAAGACATTATATTTATATATTTATTTATATCATTTTAATAACTATTTTTAATGTTATTTTCTAAATTTTTTCTTATATCTGAGTATTTCGGACAATGGAAAAAGTTGTGAATTTCATCTTCTAATACATTGTTAGTACACATTGTACATAGTCTATCTGACCTTTTCACTCTTTTGTATCTTCCACTTTCAATTTCAAGGAAATGATCACTTGTTCTCATTTTACATATATTTCTTCTGTTATCAAAGTTTGTTTTTAATAAATATTCATCTATGTTATATTCATTTTTTATTTTACTCTATAAATATATTTTATTTTCTGGTGTAAGTTTTTTAGGTTTTGGAAAAAACATTTTACATAGTTATCTTTAAAATTTTTGTTTAATGTCTGTGTAAAAAAAAAGTCAAGTTTTTATTATAGTTCATGTTTTTTAGTTCTTTTATTTCCGTATTATTTGAACTGCATATATTATGTACATATGAAAACCAGGAGTATGTACCTTTATTATGCTGGGACTGTGATAATAAAATGCATCATCTAGCTAAGTTTTAATCGTATGGTGTAGAAGTCTTATTAGGCATTTGATTGACTGTATTTTAAGAAACGTATCTACAGGATATTGAGCTAATTCAGCTCTAGCTGCTATGTTTACAGACTGTTTGCTCAAACCTAATGTGTATTTACAAAATTTTAGATTTACATTATCAATGAAACTAGTATCTATTAATGAAATTTGATCAAAATTATTTTCTTCTCCCCGTTTAGATGCTTTAATATTTTTTTCATAGAAGTCTATGTACCAAATTTCAGAGTTATACATTAGGATTGGTTTAACAAGTGAATCAAATAACTTTTTATAGATATTTATTGAAATATTGTCTAAGGGTTGTAGATATTTAAACATTCCAAACATTACTTTGTTTCCTTTTTTGATAATTCAAAGTGGGTCGAGTGAAATTTTCCAGAGGCTTCTATGATGTTCCTTAAATATTTGTACTTTAATACTTTTCCAATTTTTCTGTGCCTAAATAGAAATCATCTTTTGTATTCAAAATATTTAATGTATAACTACAACACCAACCATACACCTAAAACATCAATTAGTTTCTGCATGTCTTCAATATTTTATGATAATAATACTATACCGTCTGCATATAATCAAAGAGCTATATTCTCACCATCAATATCTATACCAACATTTAAATCTTTTGTATCATTAATTAAATTATTAATGAAAATATTTAACATAATAGTTGATAGAATTGTTTCAAAACAGTATCAACACTACACCAATCAGTAGTACGACCGTATAAACGAACACAACATTCTACATTTGAGTATATAGCTTGTAAGGCAAACATAAACTTATGGCTTAAACCTAAGTCACTCAATTATCCACCAAGGAAGAAGTATATAGGCCGTCGTTTTATAGTCATTCTCTATTTTACATATCAGTTTGTAATTTCCAAAGAATTCAGCGCAATTCTTGATGTCAAATTTCTGCCATTTCTTTTTATCTGTTTTTTACGGTGGAGTGCAGCGTCAGTTATGGCGCGAACCGTCGAAGGTAATTTGTTTGGAGCGTTTCACACTCATTCCACGACAAAGAACTCTTGTGTAGTTCACTATTGCAAAGAGAAGGCACATTGCAGCCTTGCTTTATTCATTTGTACTTCTTTCTCATTTATAAAATACTGCTTGGACCTATTTAATCAATTATGATAAAGCTAAAGCATACATAACCGTATGTCAGATTGGTTTATTCTGGTCATTCCAACATTTTATTTATGGTAAAATATTAAGAAATTTATGTTGGAATAGCCAGAATACTTTATCAACAAAGGATTATGTTTGTGTATACTGTACAAACATTTGTACTATTATCTTAGGTTGATTACAAGTAAAATGTTTTGGAATTACAAAAGAACAGATGCATTCAAAGGAAAAAAATAATATAAAAAAATGCGAAATTCATATATCAGAAAAGTTATTTTTGCATTTATAAATTTGGCCAATTTTATCAAAGAATTAAAAAAAATCAATATTTCCTCACAAAGAAATGTAGATAATTCTTCATATTAAAACAAATGGAAAAATTGTAAAACGACTGATGAGCTGATGAGGCAATGTGTGCAAATTAATAGCATCATCTTTGTTACACATTCTATTATTTCTGTTTATTTTGAGCCAACGTCCTGTTTCAATAGGTTTCAATAAAAATAACTAAGCCTAAATTTTGTAATAAAAATCCTGTACTATGGTTCAAGATCCAACAGATGAGGCTTTATACACACATTTTGTTTAAACAGAGAATAAAACTGACCACTTGAAAATAGACCGATTTCGGAAAGCCAGTTTTTGGATAAACTAATGTATCTTAGTTTGTTTAATGTGAGTTTTAATCCATTTCACATCTATGTGTATTTGATTTCTAAAAATAAAGCTAAAACAAATAGTATCAAATATATTTTGTATTTTTTTAATAAATGCACTTTGGTGATTATCATTTATATAAACATCTTTAAAATAACCTATAGATCTTAGATGACAATTTTTCGGTAGTCATGAGTTGACACCAGAATCCGAGAGCTCTACATTTTGCCATATACCAAACAATTAGGTGTTGTTATTCTTACACCCAAAAGTCTTTTAAGGAATTGTAAATGTACCTTTTCTATATTATTGGTTCTTTCATGTCTCCATATCTCGCTTCCATATAACAAAATCAGAGCGACCAGTGAATATTTTCAATTGACAGGTTAAGATTTCTTATCTCATCATATAATGCATACAACGCTTTCTGTGGCTACTCCATTAACTTCCTTTTTTTGGCTTCTACAAAAATACCATTAAAACAAAAAAGAATTCCCAAATAGGGCTGAGAATCAGTGTATACAAGTATACAGTGGATATCAAAGGTTAGCGTGGATTGAGGTCTAAATTTCTTTCTTGAAAATATGACAACTTTCGTTTTATTTAAGTTGACCTCGAGTTTCCACATCTTGCAACATTCATTAAACTCTCTTAAAACATTTTGCATTCCATTAAACGTTTCCGAAAACAACAACGTATCGATTGCATATAATAAAAGAAAAATGCTCATATATACATTCAAATGTTCAGATAAGAGACCAATTATAGTTTCCAATGAATACCCTTCATTACTTTCAAAAAAGTTTCTAAACCGTTTAAAAATACTGAGAAGAGGAAGGGAG
This sequence comes from Limnoperna fortunei, assembly GCA_944474755.1. Lineage (NCBI taxonomy): Eukaryota > Metazoa > Mollusca > Bivalvia > Mytilida > Modiolidae > Limnoperna > Limnoperna fortunei. The sequence continues at coordinate 32,987,168 of OX104111.1, read as the reverse complement.
ACAGGTTTTCGCCTTGTCGAACCCCTATTTATACATAAAAAAACCCTGAATATGAAGTTGCTTGTGTACATCTGATAAATGTGGCGAAAACCCTTTAACTTCAAAATCTAAAATATGAAAAAATAAATCGGATGATGTAAAAAATAATCAATTAGGGACACATATTGACTTGTACATTCACCAATATGTTTATCTTTACCCTGTCTACCATTTACAATATAAATGATTTCATACAAAAATTTAATAACATATGCCCATATGTATTTGGCCTACCAGTACATGTACTACTTCTAAATAGCAAAGCACCCGCTTTAACAATTTGTGGATACTCGTACATGTAGTTCGCTAAATCTATATTATGGAATAATTCAAATACATCTTACAAAGATTTTTCAGTCCCCATATAATCTTGTAATTTTCCTGTTTTTGCAGTGAAATCTCCCATTAACCCAATCAGATCACCCTGTTCAATTAATTGAAACATTTAACTTCGTTAAAAGCATATAATTTGATGTTTTCAGGAGGATATATATACAACATAGTAAAAGTCATTTGTTTGTTTCCAAAACACTACTATCTACTTTGACCATTGAACATTTTCAGAATTTGTCTCTGGAAATTCAAGTAAATGGGAAATACTATTCCAAAACTGGTTGCAATATCCGCAGATTTTCTATTAAATTTTTTTACGAGGTTTACTAATATATCTAAAGCAACTGGGGAGGGATAAATGATCAAAGTTATCAATTTTCGTTTCTTGGAGAAAACATATATCATAGTCTTGGACAGTTTCTAAAAAATCTGGTTCTCTTAATTTTGAGAGTAAACCACAAACATTTAGACAAGATATATTTAAAGTTGGTTGTGTATTAACATTCTTACATTGTTCTATTAAATTAGCATTACTATGCCTTCTGTCTTAACTGAAACGGACTCTATTTCGTGGTTCAGTGTTGCATGGAGTGTTTTGATCGTTCGAGAAGTCGTATGGCCTTCCATTAACGAAAAGTTTATCTTTCACAATATAGGCTCGTTGGTTATTATGTCAAAATTCTTTTATTTTTGGAACAGGTTCTCTGCGTTGGTTGCTTCCTTTTTGTGGGAACTGCTGATAAATGTTAAACCGGTTTCCACTTAATTTATGTTATATTAAAGACGAACTTTGCCACAATAGATGAAGGTTTTCGGTCGCATCTCGGTATCAATCGGTGTACGTTGTGGTATTGTACGTTTTCCATACCTTGATCGTCTTGAATTATGTCCTGTAATACACGTTCAGTATCTTCGTTTTCTTCTGTGATAACTTCAGGAATATTCTCGAATATCAAATTCTAATTCATTGATCGTGTTTGTTGGTCTGATATGGTTTCGTGCATTTCTTTTGTCGCATTCAAAAGTTCATCTCTTGAGTTTTGACATTTCTTTTTAACTGTTTTTGACGGTGGGGTGGAGCGTCAGTTATGGCGAAAACCGTTGAAGTTAACGTGTTTGGAATGTTCTACGCTCCTTCCACGACAAAGAACTCTTGTGTAGATTAATATTGCAAAGAGAAAGTGCTGCCATTGTTTTGTTCATTTCTACGTGTTCCTAATTTATGAAATACTACCCGAAACTATTCAATCAATTATGAATGCTTAAGCATGCATAACCCTATGTCAGATTGGTTTATTCTGGCTATTCCAACATTTTAATTCTTATAGAAAAATATTAAGAAATTTATGTTGGAATACTTAATAAACAAAGGATTATGTTTGGGTATACTGTAAAAACATCTGTACTGATTTGTTCCCAAAACTTCTACTCGCAAAATAAACATCTAATTAAGAAATGGGGATTAGGAGGCCCGATATTGCTAAAAGATTGCTGAATGACTAAATAAAAAATTCTTTAAACCTTTAAGATGTTCAAAAATATTAAAATAAAAAAAATATAGAAATACAGCACTAATAAAAATATTTAGTTCACGATGTAGCTGAAAGATTTTTGTCGATTTTCTTCACATTTTTTTAAGAGTTGTATTGCTGTGAAGATGTTCGGGTGTGCATGTTGAGGCAAACGCAATAGTTTTCATAGTCTTGTACGATACATTGCCAGAATACTTTGTCGTGACCCCCTCCAATTTACTCTTTAGTTGTAACCTTCAACGCAAGGTGGTGGTCACTTATTTGGTTTGCTTAAAATTGAACGTTTGCCATGTTGAACTATGATACAAAGTTGTGTGCTGCCAATTTATATTATGATAGGTTAACCCGATTTAATTGACAGTTTGATTGAAACAATCAGTATTTAAATTAGTGATGATTTGTGATTGATTTATTATTTTTTTGTATTATTTAACAGTTTAAAGCATAAAATGCTTATATATTTCATTTCATTTTCTGTTGAACATATTTATTTTTGTGAAATAACAAACTAAATCTTATTACTTTAAAGAGAGTTTGTATATTTTTTCTTCTCAACTGAAATAGCATTCCTAGTTCATTTATTATACAATATGACTTATTTTATAGGTAGCTTACACTTCGTTACCATTGAACGGGTCCCTTAATCCCCATTTCTTAGTTGTTTATTTTGCCAATAGACGTTTTGGGAATAAACCTCTGTACTATTATCTTAGGTTGTTTACATGTAAAATGTTTTGTGATTAAAAAAGAACAAATGCATAGAAAGAAAACAAATATAAATAGTTAATTCTTAAATTAAAAAAATTTTAATATCAAAAATGCGAATTTCTGATATCAGACAAATTATTTTTGCATGTATAAATTTTGCTAATTTTATCAAAGATTTTTAAAAAAATTAATTATTTCTTCATACAGAAATTTAGATAATTCTTTGTTATTAAAAATTATCATCTAATTTGACCTAAAGACCAAGTAATCCGAATATTTTATATCAAGAAATATTTTTCATATTAACAGAAATGGGAAAATTGTAAAACGACGCCTTCGTTGATAGAATTATGTTAAGCGTTGCTCAAGGACACAGAAATGTGGTCAGTTTTATTTACAGTTTGACGTGATTAAAATACGTAGGAATAGGCATTAATATCAGCTGATCAAGCAAAGTGTTCAAATTAATAACATCATCTTTGTTACGCTTCGAGTTGTTACATCAAATTAGTAGCATTATAACTGAAAATACTCTCAATATTCAGCAGATTTCCACATCCTTAAATAAGCTTATCATATCATCTCTACTGACGTACAGCTTCAATGACGATGCTACACCTTATTTATTGTTTTAAAAATTTGCTGTCTCTACAATTTGCACATTTAATTATCTAAAGAGCTTTTGAATCCCAAGCCAAGGCAAGAAGATTAGTTATGTCGGCATGAGACCTTTTCAAAAGGACCATTTTTCCTCAACAGTTAGATTGTGTAGCTCTATTTCCTCCAGATCAAAGAGAATAACCAACTTTTATGCGTTTTAAAATGTCATTGAAAAGATAAAACTATATTGTCCCGTCATATTGTACCCTTCAGGTTGAGGGAGTTTTTGCGATGGGGTGTTTGTCCGTCTTTCCTTCCGGGCGTCTTTCCGTAAGTCCGGTATATTTCCTCCTACACTGCTGAAAAGAATTTGATGAAACAAACTCAGAAGCTTCGTCACATAGTTCCATTGTGAACCTGATATTAAACATCATTTGACAGTTGGGTGTATAAATAAGTGAGCAGTGCTCACATGTTTTCTAATTTCTAATAGGAGACAAAACTATAAATTAAGATTCAATATTTAAGATGTATGTCAAAGAAGGCTCAGGCACAGTGTGCAGAATCGGCAACAATTGTTACAAATAAAGATTAACATATATTACAATACAGATTACAGACACAAGAGGAAAATAAAACACATAAACAACAAAAGCCAGAAAAACTTAAGAAAACATGGTTTGTTTGTTTGTTTGAATGGTGTTTTAACGCCACTTTCAGCAATTTTTCAGCTATTTCATGGCGTCCAGTTTTTATTGGGGGAGGAAGCCGGAGTACCCGGAGAGAACCCCCTACCTGCGGTAGGAAAACTGGCAATCCTTGTCAATTAAGACTGGAGTCGAGTACACCGTGCCTGCAGTGAGAATCGAACCCGCAATCTCAGTGTTGACAGACCACGTGATCAATAGTAAACGAACTACCTTGACCACTCGGCCACCGAGGCCCCCAGAAAACATGGTAAATAGAGGTATACTAATATATAAGTATAAACTAATTTAAAATTGTATTAATACCCCTCAAAAACAGTGACACATTTTCAACGATTTTGTATTACTTAATGAGAACATACCAGCCATTTTAATAATACTACTATTTTGTATATAATATGTTGGAATGAAGTTTGTTCTTTGAGCCTGAATCTCTTGGTTCTTACAAATATACATTCATTAAGCATGTCGTACATATTCTATTATTTCTGCTTTTTTGAGCCAACGTTCTGTTTCAATAGGTATGCTGAAATTACTAAGCCTGAATTTTGTAATAAAAATTCCTTACTTTGGTTCAAGATGCAACAGATAAGGCTCTATATACACATTGTGTTTAAAGAGAGAGTAAAAACTGACCCACTGAAGATAAACCGATTTCGGAACGCCAGTTTTGGATAAACTGATCTGTCAAAGCTTGTTTGATTTGAGCTTTAATCCATTTTAACATTTATATGTATTTAATTTCTAAAAGTACAGCTAAAACCTATTGTATCAAATATATTTTGTATGTTTTTGATAAATGCACTTTGGTGATTACCATTTATCTACAAACTGTATAATAACCTTACATGACAATTTTTCTGTAGTCATTTTATATTTATATCTAGTGGATATATCCCCGGTACTCCATATACCAAACAATTAAGGGTTGTTATTCTTACACATAAAATTCTTTTAAGGAGTTGTAAATGTACCTTTTCTATATTATTGTTCCTTTCATGTTCCCATAACTCGCTTCCGTATAACAAAATCGGAGCGACCAGTGAAAAATATATTTTCAATTGCAAATCTATTGACAGGTTAAGATTTCTTATCTTATAATATTATAATATACTGCATATAAGGCTTTCTGTGATTTTGTCTATTAACTTCTTTTTGGCTTTACAAAACTACAATTAAAACGAAAAAGAATTCCCAAATATGGATGTGAATCAGTGTATTCCAGTTCTTTCCCATCAAATGTTAGCGTGGATTGTGGTCTAAATTTCTTTCTTGAAAATATGACAACTTTCGTTTTATTTAAGTTGACCTCGAGTTTCCACATCTTGCAATATTCATTTAACTCTTAAAACATTTTGCATTCCATCAAACGTCTCCGAAAACAACAACCTATCGACTGCATATAATAAAGGAAAAATGTTCATATATTCATTCAAATGTTCAGATAAGAGTCCACTTATAGTTTCCAATGAACACACTTCAAAAAGTTTCTTAATCGTTTAAAAATACCGAGAAGAGGAAGGGAGACAGATTTTCGCCTTGCCGAACACCTATTGTACTATAAAAATCTGAATTTTCATTTTCTTTCTATAAACAAGATTGTGTGGTTTGGTACAGGTTTTGAAACATTTTCCATTTACTCAATTTAACAATTTAATCCATACATCACTTCTATTTATCTTGTCAAAAGGCTTTACTAAAATCAACAAATGTACAATACACCTTTTATGCAAACAATGCAACGCAATAAAAGAATTAAGAATAAAAAATATTGTAAAGAGTAGAATGTTTACTTCTAAAACCAGCTTGTCTCGGCGAGATAAGATAAATTTCATCTGTAAATAAGCCGATTCTTTACAATGCTAGTAAACGCTTTACTGAAGCAGCTCAGAAGACTAACAGGTCTATAATTAACCGGGTCTTGTGTATCGCCTTTATTTTTGTAAATTGGTAGAATAATACCTTGTGTCAACTTTCCTGTGTTGCAAATGATATAAAAACATATGTGGGAAGTAAAATATATGTCAGATATTCATTCTTAATATAATATGTACCAACTGCATTATTGTTTCAATTTTTGAGGCAGTAATTCGATCTGCAAGTTCTAACACTCTTGCATCATTAACGATTTCATCGTTGAAGCCATCGTCAACGTTGTCAGAGCAGTTCGTCTCTTTCAAGTCGTCGAGTGCGACATCTATTTCCGAATTTCTCGTCTTTCTACACTTCTTGAGTATATTCTAAAATTTTCTAGGGTTACTGCTGGAAGGTTCGTTTATATCACGTGACAAATTTTGCTTGAAATTAGGAATAAGCCTTATTAAGTTCATTCTTATATTCACGACTAGCTCTATTCATGTTGTGACGATTTTTAGCAGTTTTATTTCAATTGTATGCCTTTCTTGCATCATGGAAAGCACGCAGACCTGTCTTACAGTTGTAATTAAATCATATCATTGGGATATAACTATTATGCACTTTGGTATTTATGCCAGCTGGTTTTATTCCAAAGACATCCTAAACATTTAAGTCAAATAATTTTCCGATATCGTCGATAATTTTGTTAACATCATCATGGCTCAATATTTCGCCATGTTCGTGCCTTAAAAACACGTAACTCAAGTTGTTTTCCTTTTCGTTTTTTTCTTTTAGTTATTAGCTTTCCTTTTTTGCTATTAGAATGGGAAAATGAACCATTTTCCTTTTCTTTATTCAGTTTCCTTTTCGCTTTTAGAATAGGAAAATGAACCATTTTCCTTTTCGGCATTCATTTTCCTTTTCGTTATTCAGTTTCCTATTCGTTATCCGAATAAGAAAATGAACCATTTTCCTTTTCGACATTCATTTTCCTTTTCGTTATTAAGTTTCCTTTTCGCTTTTCGAATAGGAAAATTAACCATTTTCCTTTTCGACATTCATTTTCCTTTTCGTTATTCAGTTTCCTTTTCGCTTTTCGAATAGGAAAATGAACCATTTTCCTTTTCGACATTCATTTTCCTTTTCGTTATTCAGTTTCCTTTTCGCTTTTCGAATATCAAATATTTATATATACGTCTACAAATTAAGCCCAACACTGTTAGATTTAGATTTTTAACACTGTCAAATTTTAGTTTACCCTCAGCGGGATTCGAACTCGCACCGTTGTGACACTGTGGCACCAAATCGCCTGCATTATGTCCAGCGGTCTAGACCCCTCGGCCAAATCCGCTATATTAAAATATAGCTTCATTAACCGGGGTGAAACGTAGACATAGACATAGTACATGTGTACTAGCGTGTGACGATGGAATTTTCGTAACCAATACGTATATATATATATATATATATATATATATATATATATATATATATACAAACGTCTAAGAATTGTGACAACCATATAATATATCTATCCAGCGGATTTCTGAAACATCAGAAATACAGGGTTAATATCAAATTTTTATATATACGTCTACAAATTAAGCCCAACACTGTTAGAATTAGATGTTTAACACTGTCAAATTTTAGTTATCCCTCAGCGGGATTCGAACTCACACCGTTGTGACACTGTGGCACCAAGTCGCCTGCACTATGTCCAGAGGTCTAGACCCCTCGGCCAAATCCGCTATATAAAAATATAGCTTCATTAACCGGGGTGAATCTTTATATTTGTATCGTTGCATAATTCTCTAGACTTATATATTATTTTTTTGTTTATGCTGTATCGTCATGTTGGCGATCCGATACTTAGTAAGTGTATTCAACTCGTCATTTCTATCTTATGCATCATTCATATTTATTACAATTTACTGTGTCTGTTACATATTGTCTATGTGTAATGTTGTCAACTTGAAAACTTGTGTCTCATCCATTTGTCTTTGTTTATGACAATAAAATATGTTTCAAGTAACTTGTATTTGTCAGCAACTGCCTTTGTCACTAATAGTATGTACTTGTGGTAAGACTTTTTATTTAATTGACAACGTATATTTGTACTTGATGAAGCCTACAGATCACCTGTTCATAATTATACAGGTGTCTAAATGTCTAGATATAAAAGTACAATACTGTTATGTCGAGAAAACTACCGCATTGAATAAATAAATAAATAAATGACTATTATTATCATCTTTTATTCCTTCAATCAAGAAGAGTATATTATTAGAAACAATATCTTGAAACAAAACATATGAACATAATTACAAAAAAATAATGTCAGATTGAAAATTGAACAAAAACTACTGCATGGAATGAAAAGTTAGCGGTAATAAAGTTTATAACTGTCCATGATGAACTTTACGGATAACAGTCAAAAGCATTCTTCATCATCATAGTCAAGTTCATAGTTAAGTCGGCCACCTAAAAGTACATAGAAGAGTTCCAGGTCAGGTAAGGAGTGTAGGTAGACGCTGAACAAAATGTCACTAATATTGATAATGTTGCACCATAGTTCATCTCGTAGTTCTGATGTACAGACGCAATTCAACGCAATATGAAACGCTGGATCGTCATAAAATGCACCACATTTATGACAAAGTTCTACTTTACCGAGTTAAGCTCAACACTTTATTACTGTCACATTTTTTATTCCCCTCATCGGAATTCGAACTCGCACTTCTGTGACTCTGTGGCACCCATTAGCCTGAATTATGTCAAGCGATCTACACCACTTGGCCAAATCCGCTATAAAATATAGCTTCATTAATAGGAGATGGACATAGTACAAATGTACTAGCGTGCGACGATAGAATTTTCGTGACCTATAAGTATTAATCTGTATGTAATCTAACTAAGCATTTGGTATATATATTATATAGAATGACGCAGGTACTTGTCATGAAGTCATAGTAAGTATGTTAGATACAAACGTCTACGTATTGTGACAACCATATAATATATTTATCCAGTGGTTTTGAAGCATCAGAAATACATTGTTAATATAGATTTTGTAAAAAACAATATGTGACAATTTGAAACTAAAGTTTTACAGTTGTCTGGTATTGATCACCAGCAAATATTATAATTGGTCATACAACTGGTTTAACCAAAGGATACTGATAAGCCCCAACATCATTTTGATGCGAATTTTTGGGTTTAGATGTAAGACTGTATAAACACATTGAAGGAAAATCAAGCTGGCTTCTGGAAAGAATACTTCCCACGTTAAATTATCGTTTCTTAATACATTGTGTATCAATTGTTTTTTACCAAGAAGAAAAAACTGTATTGCGTTTTCATTGATTCTGAACAAGCTTGTTTGATTTTGTACACAGAAATTCTTTGCATCATAAATTTTAAGAGTCGTTAAAACATTAGTAATGATGACAAATCTCGCATTATACAAAATAATCAGTCATCGAATCTATGTTGTACTGAAATTGGCGTTCGATAGGGAGAAAATCCTTCGCCTCTGCTCTTCTCACTTTACCTGAACAATTTATACGGATAAATCCAGAATTCAGAAATGTGCAATCGATATCAATGGAGGTAGAGAGTACATTGACTCTTTATATTTAGATTTTCGTCCTGTTGTACGCCGATGAAACAATTCTATTTGGCAGATTCTCAAGAAGATTTACAACGCATTTTAGACTTTTTAATAAGTATTGTGGATCCTAAAAATTAATATTAACAAAACAAAGGTCAGGATTTTCTCAAAAGTTCTTTGTTAACTACCCATAAACATTTGGATCGGATTTTCGACTGGACGGCAGAGTAAACATCGTCTAGGTATCTTTTTATCAATATTACAAAGTTTAATGCCTTTTATTCTCACATAAGTAAATTGAGCATTACGTTTAATCTTCTTGAAACTGTTTTCTTGCAGTAACAAGTAATTGTCTATTTGTGTCTGTCGGATGACGCCCGAGAAGATTCCCTGTACTATATAAATCTATGCGAGCTTTTTTTACATTGTTCGTCGAACCATTCATTATTAAGTCTTTTCTCATAAGCATGATCACTTGTTAGAATCGTTTTTACCATACACTTTGAATGCGCTATTGTAAATTGTTTGCTATTGGTGTGAGTTTTTTTGTCGAATAATTTAAAAGTCTAATACAAAGTTAATAGCTTGATGATTTTAACATTCCGTCTTAGGTAGTATTTCAAAATTACGTACGATTTTAATTTATATTCACTAGCGTGCACGAGTGGCTAGTCATTACGACTTCTACCATTTATTGTACAATGCGTAAAATTACCATCTCTGTCATTACATATTACAGCATTGAATCACAATTGTTGAAGTTTTCACCGTAATGCATTATTAAGCGTCTAATAGAAACTAATGGGGCTTAAAACATGCTTAAAATTGTCGACATATTTATCAAGATCACCAATGGATAAACCGTCACTTAGCTCATCTATGCTAGTATTTAAATACAACAGCTTTATAGCTATATTCATTAACAATGCATTCACTGACATCATGAACATATAAATCACATACTTGATCATTATGCGGAGAAATGTATGAAAACATATCCAGACATCTTTATCAGTGGAAAAAAGATGAAATGTAAAAATAAAATACCATCAATTAATTTTTTCGTTGGACGAATTCATTACTACAAACTAGGCTCTACGACTTTCCAATTGTCAACTTCCCGTTCATCGACAGCAACATTCCAGCAGCTCCAGCGTATGGTGTGTACTTATACGTTATTCTAGATCCTGCGATCGTTATTAAGATTTTCTAGACCGATCACTGCTGTTGACTGCTAAACTACTGAAACAAGGGTTTGTTGTACCTAGGTTGATGTTATCTCCCCAAAAGTTCTATGGTCGGCACCACGACTTAATTGATCGTTACGGGAAATCGGTGTCTCAAATACGATCTGACATTTTCGCCGAGTCATAGGTAGTGTTTCCTATTCCTGGATTTGACTTTTCCCTAGACAAGACAATGAGTAACTCGATGGGTGTCTAATTAGAGGCAGGCACTGCTTACTCGTCCGGAGCACCTGAGTGCACCCATGGTTTTTATTGGGTTCGGGTTACTCTCTTTCTGTGTTTTATGTTTTTGATTTTTGTGTTGTGTTTGTCTATATCCGGATTTGTAACTGTCCTTTGGTTTTTGGCTCTTGTTGTTCGGTCGGTTTTCTTTGCTACTTTCTTATCTGTTGTGAACTTTTTTCGAACTTTGTTCGTTCGGCTGTTGATTAATTTAGCATCTCGCACTAGTTTTATAACTTAAGCATTTATGGAAGTTATTAAAGATTATATTTGATCAAGTGTATTAAGTTTGGTTTTAAATCTATCATTTTACGAAACAACTCATCAACCCAAATACGTTCGTTTTCAGGTATTTGCTGGGGCGGTGGTGTGTGATGGACCTGTTGAACATGTACATATTTGCATTTTGCATCTGAAAAATCGGATTTGAGCTTAGCGAATACACTTGGTTCATATCATATGATATTCTCAGTCCAACAAAACTGCTCATTTTTCTAGTGCCCCAAATTGCTGAGCCGTAATTTATGACTGAATAAACTAAAGTGTTAAATAGTTTAGTAAAACTGCTGTGTTGAAAACCACAGTATGTTTTACATTTGACAATAAGTAGTCCTAGTGCTCCACTAGCTGATTTAGCTACAGCGTTCGCCAATACTTTAAAATCTAAAAATTCATTTAGTACTAAACCTAAGTATTGACAATTAGATACATACGCAAAAGCTTCTCCATTGATTTTGAATTCAAAATTAGATCTAGACACAGAGGGATTTCTAAAATGTATAAACTTAGATTTATTGAGATTTACGTTTAATTTAATTAATTAAAGCACAGTTATACCCCGTGAGGTGTTGAATGCATACATAAATAAAAATTAACATCTGATCATATAGTAGAATAATGTAATCTTCAAGTTCACTTTCCTCAGTATTAAAGACTTTTATAATAAATGGAACTACAAACTGCAAATGACCCCAAGAAGACATTATATTTATATATTTATTTATATCATTTTAATAACTATTTTTAATGTTATTTTCTAAATTTTTTCTTATATCTGAGTATTTCGGACAATGGAAAAAGTTGTGAATTTCATCTTCTAATACATTGTTAGTACACATTGTACATAGTCTATCTGACCTTTTCACTCTTTTGTATCTTCCACTTTCAATTTCAAGGAAATGATCACTTGTTCTCATTTTACATATATTTCTTCTGTTATCAAAGTTTGTTTTTAATAAATATTCATCTATGTTATATTCATTTTTTATTTTACTCTATAAATATATTTTATTTTCTGGTGTAAGTTTTTTAGGTTTTGGAAAAAACATTTTACATAGTTATCTTTAAAATTTTTGTTTAATGTCTGTGTAAAAAAAAAGTCAAGTTTTTATTATAGTTCATGTTTTTTAGTTCTTTTATTTCCGTATTATTTGAACTGCATATATTATGTACATATGAAAACCAGGAGTATGTACCTTTATTATGCTGGGACTGTGATAATAAAATGCATCATCTAGCTAAGTTTTAATCGTATGGTGTAGAAGTCTTATTAGGCATTTGATTGACTGTATTTTAAGAAACGTATCTACAGGATATTGAGCTAATTCAGCTCTAGCTGCTATGTTTACAGACTGTTTGCTCAAACCTAATGTGTATTTACAAAATTTTAGATTTACATTATCAATGAAACTAGTATCTATTAATGAAATTTGATCAAAATTATTTTCTTCTCCCCGTTTAGATGCTTTAATATTTTTTTCATAGAAGTCTATGTACCAAATTTCAGAGTTATACATTAGGATTGGTTTAACAAGTGAATCAAATAACTTTTTATAGATATTTATTGAAATATTGTCTAAGGGTTGTAGATATTTAAACATTCCAAACATTACTTTGTTTCCTTTTTTGATAATTCAAAGTGGGTCGAGTGAAATTTTCCAGAGGCTTCTATGATGTTCCTTAAATATTTGTACTTTAATACTTTTCCAATTTTTCTGTGCCTAAATAGAAATCATCTTTTGTATTCAAAATATTTAATGTATAACTACAACACCAACCATACACCTAAAACATCAATTAGTTTCTGCATGTCTTCAATATTTTATGATAATAATACTATACCGTCTGCATATAATCAAAGAGCTATATTCTCACCATCAATATCTATACCAACATTTAAATCTTTTGTATCATTAATTAAATTATTAATGAAAATATTTAACATAATAGTTGATAGAATTGTTTCAAAACAGTATCAACACTACACCAATCAGTAGTACGACCGTATAAACGAACACAACATTCTACATTTGAGTATATAGCTTGTAAGGCAAACATAAACTTATGGCTTAAACCTAAGTCACTCAATTATCCACCAAGGAAGAAGTATATAGGCCGTCGTTTTATAGTCATTCTCTATTTTACATATCAGTTTGTAATTTCCAAAGAATTCAGCGCAATTCTTGATGTCAAATTTCTGCCATTTCTTTTTATCTGTTTTTTACGGTGGAGTGCAGCGTCAGTTATGGCGCGAACCGTCGAAGGTAATTTGTTTGGAGCGTTTCACACTCATTCCACGACAAAGAACTCTTGTGTAGTTCACTATTGCAAAGAGAAGGCACATTGCAGCCTTGCTTTATTCATTTGTACTTCTTTCTCATTTATAAAATACTGCTTGGACCTATTTAATCAATTATGATAAAGCTAAAGCATACATAACCGTATGTCAGATTGGTTTATTCTGGTCATTCCAACATTTTATTTATGGTAAAATATTAAGAAATTTATGTTGGAATAGCCAGAATACTTTATCAACAAAGGATTATGTTTGTGTATACTGTACAAACATTTGTACTATTATCTTAGGTTGATTACAAGTAAAATGTTTTGGAATTACAAAAGAACAGATGCATTCAAAGGAAAAAAATAATATAAAAAAATGCGAAATTCATATATCAGAAAAGTTATTTTTGCATTTATAAATTTGGCCAATTTTATCAAAGAATTAAAAAAAATCAATATTTCCTCACAAAGAAATGTAGATAATTCTTCATATTAAAACAAATGGAAAAATTGTAAAACGACTGATGAGCTGATGAGGCAATGTGTGCAAATTAATAGCATCATCTTTGTTACACATTCTATTATTTCTGTTTATTTTGAGCCAACGTCCTGTTTCAATAGGTTTCAATAAAAATAACTAAGCCTAAATTTTGTAATAAAAATCCTGTACTATGGTTCAAGATCCAACAGATGAGGCTTTATACACACATTTTGTTTAAACAGAGAATAAAACTGACCACTTGAAAATAGACCGATTTCGGAAAGCCAGTTTTTGGATAAACTAATGTATCTTAGTTTGTTTAATGTGAGTTTTAATCCATTTCACATCTATGTGTATTTGATTTCTAAAAATAAAGCTAAAACAAATAGTATCAAATATATTTTGTATTTTTTTAATAAATGCACTTTGGTGATTATCATTTATATAAACATCTTTAAAATAACCTATAGATCTTAGATGACAATTTTTCGGTAGTCATGAGTTGACACCAGAATCCGAGAGCTCTACATTTTGCCATATACCAAACAATTAGGTGTTGTTATTCTTACACCCAAAAGTCTTTTAAGGAATTGTAAATGTACCTTTTCTATATTATTGGTTCTTTCATGTCTCCATATCTCGCTTCCATATAACAAAATCAGAGCGACCAGTGAATATTTTCAATTGACAGGTTAAGATTTCTTATCTCATCATATAATGCATACAACGCTTTCTGTGGCTACTCCATTAACTTCCTTTTTTTGGCTTCTACAAAAATACCATTAAAACAAAAAAGAATTCCCAAATAGGGCTGAGAATCAGTGTATACAAGTATACAGTGGATATCAAAGGTTAGCGTGGATTGAGGTCTAAATTTCTTTCTTGAAAATATGACAACTTTCGTTTTATTTAAGTTGACCTCGAGTTTCCACATCTTGCAACATTCATTAAACTCTCTTAAAACATTTTGCATTCCATTAAACGTTTCCGAAAACAACAACGTATCGATTGCATATAATAAAAGAAAAATGCTCATATATACATTCAAATGTTCAGATAAGAGACCAATTATAGTTTCCAATGAATACCCTTCATTACTTTCAAAAAAGTTTCTAAACCGTTTAAAAATACTGAGAAGAGGAAGGGAGACAGGTTTTCGCCTTGTCGAACCCCTATTTATACATAAAAAAACCCTGAATATGAAGTTGCTTGTGTACATCTGATAAATGTGGCGAAAACCCTTTAACTTCAAAATCTAAAATATGAAAAAATAAATCGGATGATGTAAAAAATAATCAATTAGGGACACATATTGACTTGTACATTCACCAATATGTTTATCTTTACCCTGTCTACCATTTACAATATAAATGATTTCATACAAAAATTTAATAACATATGCCCATATGTATTTGGCCTACCAGTACATGTACTACTTCTAAATAGCAAAGCACCCGCTTTAACAATTTGTGGATACTCGTACATGTAGTTCG
Organism: Limnoperna fortunei; assembly: GCA_944474755.1. Lineage (NCBI taxonomy): Eukaryota > Metazoa > Mollusca > Bivalvia > Mytilida > Modiolidae > Limnoperna > Limnoperna fortunei. The sequence continues at coordinate 32,971,777 of OX104111.1, read as the reverse complement.
CTAAATCTATATTATGGAATAATTCAAATACATCTTACAAAGATTTTTCAGTCCCCATATAATCTTGTAATTTTCCTGTTTTTGCAGTGAAATCTCCCATTAACCCAATCAGATCACCCTGTTCAATTAATTGAAACATTTAACTTCGTTAAAAGCATATAATTTGATGTTTTCAGGAGGATATATATACAACATAGTAAAAGTCATTTGTTTGTTTCCAAAACACTACTATCTACTTTGACCATTGAACATTTTCAGAATTTGTCTCTGGAAATTCAAGTAAATGGGAAATACTATTCCAAAACTGGTTGCAATATCCGCAGATTTTCTATTAAATTTTTTTACGAGGTTTACTAATATATCTAAAGCAACTGGGGAGGGATAAATGATCAAAGTTATCAATTTTCGTTTCTTGGAGAAAACATATATCATAGTCTTGGACAGTTTCTAAAAAATCTGGTTCTCTTAATTTTGAGAGTAAACCACAAACATTTAGACAAGATATATTTAAAGTTGGTTGTGTATTAACATTCTTACATTGTTCTATTAAATTAGCATTACTATGCCTTCTGTCTTAACTGAAACGGACTCTATTTCGTGGTTCAGTGTTGCATGGAGTGTTTTGATCGTTCGAGAAGTCGTATGGCCTTCCATTAACGAAAAGTTTATCTTTCACAATATAGGCTCGTTGGTTATTATGTCAAAATTCTTTTATTTTTGGAACAGGTTCTCTGCGTTGGTTGCTTCCTTTTTGTGGGAACTGCTGATAAATGTTAAACCGGTTTCCACTTAATTTATGTTATATTAAAGACGAACTTTGCCACAATAGATGAAGGTTTTCGGTCGCATCTCGGTATCAATCGGTGTACGTTGTGGTATTGTACGTTTTCCATACCTTGATCGTCTTGAATTATGTCCTGTAATACACGTTCAGTATCTTCGTTTTCTTCTGTGATAACTTCAGGAATATTCTCGAATATCAAATTCTATTTCATTGATCGTGTTTGTTGGTCTGATATGGTTTCGTGCATTTCTTTTGTCGCATTCAAAAGTTCATCTCTTGAGTTTTGACATTTCTTTTTAACTGTTTTTGACGGTGGGGTGGAGCGTCAGTTATGGCGAAAACCGTTGAAGTTAACGTGTTTGGAATGTTCTACGCTCCTTCCACGACAAAGAACTCTTGTGTAGATTAATATTGCAAAGAGAAAGTGCTGCCATTGTTTTGTTCATTTCTACGTGTTCCTAATTTATGAAATACTACCCGAAACTATTCAATCAATTATGAATGCTTAAGCATGCATAACCCTATGTCAGATTGGTTTATTCTGGCTATTCCAACATTTTAATTCTTATAGAAAAATATTAAGAAATTTATGTTGGAATACTTAATAAACAAAGGATTATGTTTGGGTATACTGTAAAAACATCTGTACTGATTTGTTCCCAAAACTTCTACTCGCAAAATAAACATCTAATTAAGAAATGGGGATTAGGAGGCCCGATATTGCTAAAAGATTGCTGAATGACTAAATAAAAAATTCTTTAAACCTTTAAGATGTTCAAAAATATTAAAATAAAAAAAATATAGAAATACAGCACTAATAAAAATATTTAGTTCACGATGTAGCTGAAAGATTTTTGTCGATTTTCTTCACATTTTTTAAGAGTTGTATTGCTGTGAAGATGTTCGGGTGTGCATGTTGAGGCAAACGCAATAGTTCTCATAGTCTTGTACGATACATTGCCAGAATACTTTGTCGTGACCCCCTCCAATTTACTCTTTAGTTGTAACCTTCAACGCAAGGTGGTGGTCACTTATTTGGTTTGCTTAAAATTGAACGTTTGCCATGTTGAACTATGATACAAAGTTGTGTGCTGCCAATTTATATTATGATAGGTTAACCCGATTTAATTGACAGTTTGATTGAAACAATCAGTATTTAAATTAGTGATGATTTGTGATTGATTTATTATTTTTTTGTATTATTTAACAGTTTAAAGCATAAAATGCTTATATATTTCATTTCATTTTCTGTTGAACATATTTATTTTTGTGAAATAACAAACTAAATCTTATTACTTTAAAGAGAGTTTGTATATTTTTTCTTCTCAACTGAAATAGCATTCCTAGTTCATTTATTATACAATATGACTTATTTTATAGGTAGCTTACACTTCGTTACCATTGAACGGGTCCCTTAATCCCCATTTCTTAGTTGTTTATTTTGCCAATAGACGTTTTGGGAATAAACCTCTGTACTATTATCTTAGGTTGTTTACATGTAAAATGTTTTGTGATTAAAAAAGAACAAATGCATAGAAAGAAAACAAATATAAATAGTTAATTCTTAAATTAAAAAAATTTTAATATCAAAAATGCGAATTTCTGATATCAGACAAATTATTTTTGCATGTATAAATTTTGCTAATTTTATCAAAGATTTTAAAAAAAATTAATTATTTCTTCATACAGAAATTTAGATAATTCTTTGTTATTAAAAATTATCATCTAATTTGACCTAAAGACCAAGTAATCCGAATATTTTATATCAAGAAATATTTTTCATATTAACAGAAATGGGAAAATTGTAAAACGACGCCTTCGTTGATAGAATTATGTTAAGCGTTGCTCAAGGACACAGAAATGTGGTCAGTTTTATTTACAGTTTGACGTGATTAAAATACGTAGGAATAGGCATTAATATCAGCTGATCAAGCAAAGTGTTCAAATTAATAACATCATCTTTGTTACGCTTCGAGTTGTTACATCAAATTAGTAGCATTATAACTGAAAATACTCTCAATATTCAGCAGATTTCCACATCCTTAAATAAGCTTATCATATCATCTCTACTGACGTACAGCTTCAATGACGATGCTACACCTTATTTATTGTTTTAAAAATTTGCTGTCTCTACAATTTGCACATTTAATTATCTAAAGAGCTTTTGAATCCCAAGCCAAGGCAAGAAGATTAGTTATGTCGGCATGAGACCTTTTCAAAAGGACCATTTTTCCTCAACAGTTAGATTGTGTAGCTCTATTTCCTCCAGATCAAAGAGAATAACCAACTTTTATGCGTTTTAAAATGTCATTGAAAAGATAAAACTATATTGTCCCGTCATATTGTACCCTTCAGGTTGAGGGAGTTTTTGCGATGGGGTGTTTGTCCGTCTTTCCTTCCGGGCGTCTTTCCGTAAGTCCGGTATATTTCCTCCTACACTGCTGAAAAGAATTTGATGAAACAAACTCAGAAGCTTCGTCACATAGTTCCATTGTGAACCTGATATTAAACATCATTTGACAGTTGGGTGTATATATAAGTGAGCAGTGCTCACATGTTTTCTAATTTCTAATAGGAGACAAAACTATAAATTAAGATTCAATATTTAAGATGTATGTCAAAGAAGGCTCAGGCACAGTGTGCAGAATCGGCAACAATTGTTACAAATAAAGATTAACATATATTACAATACAGATTACAGACACAAGAGGAAAATAAAACACATAAACAACAAAAGCCAGAAAAACTTAAGAAAACATGGTTTGTTTGTTTGTTTGAATGGTGTTTTAACGCCACTTTCAGCAATTTTTCAGCTATTTCATGGCGTCCAGTTTTTATTGGGGGAGGAAGCCGGAGTACCCGGAGAGAACCCCCTACCTGCGGTAGGAAAACTGGCAATCCTTGTCAATTAAGATTGGAGTCGAGTACACCGTGCCTGCAGTGAGAATCGAACCCGCAATCTCAGTGTTGACAGACCACGTGATCAATAGTAAACGAACTACCTTGACCACTCGGCCACCGAGGCCCCCAGAAAACATGGTAAATAGAGGTATACTAATATATAAGTATAAACTAATTTAAAATTGTATTAATACCCCTCAAAAACAGTGACACATTTTCAACGATTTTGTATTACTTAATGAGAACATACCAGCCATTTTAATAATACTACTATTTTGTATATAATATGTTGGAATGAAGTTTGTTCTTTGAGCCTGAATCTCTTGGTTCTTACAAATATACATTCATTAAGCATGTCGTACATATTCTATTATTTCTGCTTTTTTGAGCCAACGTTCTGTTTCAATAGGTATGCTGAAATTACTAAGCCTGAATTTTGTAATAAAAATTCCTTACTTTGGTTCAAGATGCAACAGATAAGGCTCTATATACACATTGTGTTTAAAGAGAGAGTAAAAACTGACCCACTGAAGATAAACCGATTTCGGAACGCCAGTTTTGGATAAACTGATCTGTCAAAGCTTGTTTGATTTGAGCTTTAATCCATTTTAACATTTATATGTATTTAATTTCTAAAAGTACAGCTAAAACCTATTGTATCAAATATATTTTGTATGTTTTTGATAAATGCACTTTGGTGATTACCATTTATCTACAAACTGTATAATAACCTTACATGACAATTTTTCTGTAGTCATTTTATATTTATATCTAGTGGATATATCCCCGGTACTCCATATACCAAACAATTAAGGGTTGTTATTCTTACACATAAAATTCTTTTAAGGAGTTGTAAATGTACCTTTTCTATATTATTGTTCCTTTCATGTTCCCATAACTCGCTTCCGTATAACAAAATCGGAGCGACCAGTGAAAAATATATTTTCAATTGCAAATCTATTGACAGGTTAAGATTTCTTATCTTATAATATTATAATATACTGCATATAAGGCTTTCTGTGATTTTGTCTATTAACTTCTTTTTGGCTTTACAAAACTACAATTAAAACGAAAAAGAATTCCCAAATATGGATGTGAATCAGTGTATTCCAGTTCTTTCCCATCAAATGTTAGCGTGGATTGTGGTCTAAATTTCTTTCTTGAAAATATGACAACTTTCGTTTTATTTAAGTTGACCTCGAGTTTCCACATCTTGCAATATTCATTTAACTCTTAAAACATTTTGCATTCCATCAAACGTCTCCGAAAACAACAACCTATCGACTGCATATGATAAAGGAAAAATGTTCATATATTCATTCAAATGTTCAGATAAGAGTCCACTTATAGTTTCCAATGAACACACTTCAAAAAGTTTCTTAATCGTTTAAAAATACTGAGAAGAGGAAGGGAGACAGATTTTCGCCTTGCCGAACACCTATTGTACTATAAAAATCTGAATTTTCATTTTCTTTCTATAAACAAGATTGTGTGGTTTGGTACAGGTTTTGAAACATTTTCCATTTACTCAATTTAACAATTTAATCCATACATCACTTCTATTTATCTTGTCAAAAGGCTTTACTAAAATCAACAAATGTACAATACACCTTTTATGCAAACAGTGCAACGCAATAAAAGAACTAAGAATAAAAAATATTGTAAAGAGTAGAATGTTTACTTCTAAAACCAGCTTGTCTCGGCGAGATAAGATAAATTTCATCTGTAAATGAGCCGATTCTTTACAATGATAGTAAACACTTTACTGAAGCAGCTCAGAAGACTAATAGGTCTATAATTAACCGGGTCTTGTGTATCGCCTTTATTTTTGTAAATTGGTAGAATAATACCTTGTGTCAACTTTCCTGTGTTGCAAATGATATGAAAACATATGTGGGAAGTAAAATATATGGAGTGCTTTTCAGATATTCATTCTTAATATAATCTGTACCAACTGCTTTATTGTTTCAATTATTGAGGCAGTAATCGAACAATTTTATATTCGATCTGCAAGTTCTAATGCTCTTGCATCATTAACGATTTCATCGTTGAAGCCATCGTCAACGTTGTCAGAGCAGTTCGTCTCTTTCAAGTCGTCGAGTGCGACATCTATTTCCGAATTTCTCGTCTTTCTACACTTCTTGAGTATATTCTAAAATTTTCTAGGGTTACTGCTGGAAAAATATTAAGAAATTTATGTTGGAATAGCTAGAATACTTTGTAAACAAAGGATTATGTTTGGGTATACTGTAAAAACATCTGTACTGATTTGTTCCCAAAACGTCTACTCTCAAAATAAACATCTAATTAAGAAATGGGGATTAGGAGGCCCGTTGAAGGTAACTTACCTGTAAAATAATTTTTATTTTGCAAGTAGACGTTTTTTAAATGAACTATATATGAATGACATATAAAGAACACAATTTTAGTCACGATATTGCTAAAAGATTGCTGAATGACTAAATAAAAAAATTCTTTAAACCTTTAAGATGTTCAAAAATATTAAAATAAAAAAAATATAGAAATACAGCACTAATAAAAATATTTAGTTCACGATATAGCTGAAATATTTTTGTCGATTTTCTTCACATTTTTTTAAGAGTTGTATTGCTGTGAAAATGTTCGGGTGGGCATGTTGAAGCAAACGCAATAGTTCTCATAGTCTTGTACGATACATTGCCAGAATACTTTGTCGTGACCCCCTCCAATTTACTCTTTAGTTGTAACCTTCAACGCAAGGTGGTGGTCACTTATTTGGTTTGCTTAAAATTGAACGTTTGCCATGTTGAACTATGATACAAAGTTGTGTGCTGCCAATTTATATTATGATAGGTTAACCCGATTTAATTGACAGTTTGATTGAAACAATCAGTATTTAAATTAGTGATGATTTGTGATTGATTTATTATTTTTTTGTATTATTTAACAGTTTAAAGCATAAAATGCTTATATATTTCATTTCATTTTCTGTTGAACATATTTATTATTGTGAAATAACAAACTAAATCTTATTACTTTAAAGAGAGTTTTTATATTTTTTCTTCTCAACTGAAATAGCATTCCTAGTTCATTTATTATACAATATGAATTATTTTATAGGTAGCTTACACTTCGTTACCATTGAACAGGTCCCTTAATTTCCATTTCTTAGTTGTTTATTTTGCCAATAGACGTTTTGGGAATAAACCTCTGTACTATTATCTTAGGTTGTTTACATGTAAAATGTTTTGTGATTAAAAAAGAACAAATGCATAGAAAGAAAACAGAAATATAAATAGTTTCTTAAATTAAAAAAATTTAATATCAAAAATGCGAATTTCTGATATCAGACAAATTATTTTTGCATGTATAAATTTTGCTAATTTTATCAAAGATTTTTCAAAAAATTGATTATTTCTTCATACAGAAATTTAGATAATTCTTTGTTATTAAAAATTATCATATAATTTGACCTAAAGACCAAGTAATCCGAATATTTTATATCAAGAAATATTTTTCATATTAACAGAAATGGGAAAATTGTAAAACGACGCCTTCGTTGATAGAATTATGTTAAGCGTTGCTCAAGGACACAGAAATGTGGTCAGTTTTATTGACAGTTTGACGTGATTAAAATACGTAGGAATAGGCATTAATATCAGCTGATCAAGCAAAGTGTTCAAATTAATAACATCATCTTTGTTACGCTTCGAGTTGTTACATCAAATTAGTAGCATTATAACTGAAAATACTCTCAATATTCAGCAGATTTCCACATCCTTAAATAAGCTTATCATATCATCTCTACTGACGTACAGCTTCAATGACGATGCTACACCTTATTTATTGTTTTAAAAATTTGCTGTCTCTACAATTTGCACATTTAATTATCTAAAGAGCTTTTGAATCCCAAGCCAAGGCAAGAAGATTAGTTATGTCGGCATGAGACCTTTTCAAAAGGACCATTTTTCCTCAACAGTTAGATTGTGTAGCTCTATTTCCTCCAGATCAAAGAGAATAACCAACTTTTATGCGTTTTAAAATGTCATTGAAAAGATAAAACTATATTGTCCCGTCATATTGTTCCCTTCAGGTTGAGGGAGTTTTTGCGATGGGGTGTTTGTCTGTCTTTCCTTCCGGGCGTCTTTCCGTCCGTCCGGTATATTTCCTCCTACACTGCTGAAAAGAATTTGATGAAACAAACTCAGAAGCTTCGTCACATAGTCCATTGTGAACCTGATTTTAAACATCATTTGACAGTTGGGTGTATAAATAAGTGAGCAGTGCTCACAAGTTTTCTAATTTCTAATAGGAGACAAAACTATAAATTAAGATTCAATATTTAAGATGTATGTCAAAGAAGGCTCAGGCACAGTGTGCAGCATCGGCAACAATTGTTACAAATAAAGATTAACATATATTACAATACAGATTACAGACACAAGAGGAAAATAAAACACATAAACAACAAAAGCCACAAAAACTTAAGAAAACATGGTAAATAGAGGTATACTAATATATAAGTATAAACTAATTTAAAATTGTATTAATACTCCTCAAAAACAGTGACACATTTTCAACAATTTTGTATTACTTAATGAGAACATACCAGCCATTTTAATAATACTACTATTTTGTATTTAATATGTTGGAATGAAGTTTGTTCTTTGAGCCTGAATCTCTTGGTTCTTACAAATATACATTCATTAAGCATGTCGTACATATTCTATTATTTCTGCTTTTTTGAGCCAACGTTCTGTTTCAATAGGTATGCTGAAATTACTAAGCCTGAATTTTGTAATAAAAATTCCTTACTTTGGTTCAAGATGCAACAGATAAGGCTCTATATACACATTGTGTTTAAAGAGAGAGAAAAAACTGACCCATTGAAGATAAACCGATTTCGGAACGCCAGTTTTGGATAAACTGATCTGTCAAAGCTTGTTTGATTTGAGCTTTAATCCATTTTAACATGTATATGTATTTAATTTCTAAAAGTACAGCTAAAACCTATTGTATCAAATATATTTTGTATGTTTTTGATAAATGCACTTTGGTGATTACCATTTATATAGAAACTGTATAGTAACCTATAGATCTTAGATGACAATTTTTCTGTAGTCATTTTATATTTATATCTAGTGGATATATCCCCGGTACTCCATATACCAAACAATTAAGGGTTGTTATTCTTACACATAAAATTCTTTTAAGGAGTTGTAAATGTACCTTTTCTATATTATTGTTCCTTTCATGTTCCCATAACTCGCTTCCGTATAACAAAATCGGAGCGACCAGTGAAAAATATATTTTCAATTGCAAATCTATTGACAGGTTAAGATTTCTTATCTTATAATATTATAATATACTGCATATAAGGCTTTCTGTGATTTTGTCTATTAACTTCTTTTTGGCTTTACAAAACTACAATTAAAACGAAAAAGAATTCCCAAATATGGATGTGAATCAGTGTATTCCAGTTCTTTCCCATCAAATGTTAGCGTGGATTGTGGTCTAAATTTCTTTCTTGAAAATATGACAACTTTCGTTTTATTTAAGTCGAGTTTCCACATCTTGCAATATTCATTTAACTCTTAAAACATTTTGCATTCCATCAAACGTCTCCGAAAACAACAACCTATCGACTGCATATAATAAAGGAAAAATGTTCATATATTCATTCAAATGTTCAGATAAGAGTCCACTTATAGTTTCCAATGAACACACTTCAAAAAGTTTCTTAATCGTTTAAAAATACCGAGAAGAGGAAGGGAGACAGATTTTCGCCTTGCCGAACACCTATTGTACTATAAAAATCTGAATTTTCATTTTCTTTCTATAAACAAGATTGTGTGGTTTGGTACAGGTTTTGAAACATTTTCCATTTACTCAATTTAACAATTTAATCCATACATCACTTCTATTTATCTTGTCAAAAGGCTTTACTAAAATCAACAAATGTACAATACACCTTTTATGCAAACAGTGCAACGCAATAAAAGAACTAAGAATAAAAAATATTGTAAAGAGTAGAATGTTTACTTCTAAAACCAGCTTGTCTCGGCGAGATAAGATAAATTTCATCTGTAAATGAGCCGATTCTTTACAATGCTAGTAAACACTTTACTGAAGCAGCTCAGAAGACTAATAGGTCTATAATTAACCGGGTCGTGTGTATCGCCTTTATTTTTGTAAATTGGTAGAATAATACCTTGTGTCAACTTTCCTGTGTTGCAAATGATATGAAAACATATGTGGGAAGTAAAATATATGGAGTGCTTTTCAGATATTCATTCTTAATATAATCTGTACCAACTGCTTTATTGTTTCAATTATTGAGGCAGTAATCGAACAATTTTATATTCGATCTGCAAGTTCTAATGCTCTTGCATCATTAACGATTTCATCGTTGAAGCCATCGTCAACGTTGTCAGAGCAGTTCGTCTCTTTCAAGTCGTCGAGTGCGACATCTATTTCCGAATTTCTCGTCTTTCTACACTTCTTGAGTATAATCTTAAATTTTCTAGGGTTACTGCTGGAAGGTTCTTTTATATCACGTGATAATTTTGCTTGAAATTAGGAATAAGCCTTATTAAGTTCATTCTTATATTCACTACTAGCTCTATTCATGTTGTGACGATTTTTAGCAGTTTTATGTAAATTGTATATAATTAACCGGGTCTTGTGTATCGCCTTTATTTTTGTAAATTGGTAGAATAATACCTTGTGTCAACTTTCCTGTGTTGCAAATGATATGAAAACATATGTGGGAAGTAAAATATATGGAGTGCTTTTCAGATATTCATTCTTAATATAATCTGTACCAACTGCTTTATTGTTTCAATTATTGAGGCAGTAATCGAACAATTTTATATTCGATCTGCAAGTTCTAATGCTCTTGCATCATTAACGATTTCATCGTTGAAGCCATCGTCAACGTTGTCAGAGCAGTTCGTCTCTTTCAAGTCGTCGAGTGCGACATCTATTTCCGAATTTCTCGTCTTTCTACACTTCTTGAGTATATTCTAAAATTTTCTAGGGTTACTGCTGGAAAAATATTAAGAAATTTATGTTGGAATAGCTAGAATACTTTATAAACAAAGGATTATGTTTGGGTATACTGTAAAAACATCTGTACTGGTTTGTTCCCAAAACGTCTACTCTCAAAATAAACATCTAATTAAGAAATGGGGATTAGGAGGCCCGTTGAAGGTAACTTACCTGTAAAATAATTTTTATTTTGCAAGTAGACGTTTTTTAAATGAACTATATATGAATGACATATAAAGAACACAATTTTAGTCACGATATTGCTAAAAGATTGCTGAATGACTAAATAAAAAAATTCTTCAAACCTTTAAGATGTTCAAAAATATTAAAATAAAAAAAATATAGAAATACAGCACTAATAAAAATATTTAGTTCACGATATAGCTGAAAGATTTTTGTCGATTTTCTTCACATTTTTTTAAGAGTTGTATTGCTGTGAAAATGTTCGGGTGGGCATGTTGAAGCAAACGCAATAGTTCTCATAGTCTTGTACGATACATTGCCAGAATACTTTGTCGTGACCCCCTCCAATTTACTCTTTAGTTGTAACCTTCAACGCAAGGTGGTGGTCACTTATTTGGTTTGCTTAAAATTGAACGTTTGCCATGTTGAACTATGATACAAAGTTGTGTGCTGCCAATTTATATTATGATAGGTTAACCCGATTTAATTGACAGTTTGATTGAAACAATCAGTATTTAAATTAGTGATGATTTGTGATTGATTTATTATTTTTTTGTATTATTTAACAGTTTAAAGCATAAAATGCTTATATATTTCATTTCATTTTCTGTTGAACATATTTATTATTGTGAAATAACAAACTAAATCTTATTACTTTAAAGAGAGTTTTTATATTTTTTCTTCTCAACTGAAATAGCATTCCTAGTTCATTTATTATACAATATGAATTATTTTATAGGTAGCTTACACTTCGTTACCATTGAACAGGTCCCTTAATTTCCATTTCTTAGTTGTTTATTTTGCCAATAGACGTTTTGGGAATAAACCTCTGTACTATTATCTTAGGTTGTTTACATGTAAAATGTTTTGTGATTAAAAAAGAACAAATGCATAGAAAGAAAACAGAAATATAAATAGTTTCTTAAATTAAAAAAATTTAATATCAAAAATGCGAATTTCTGATATCAGACAAATTATTTTTGCATGTATAAATTTTGCTAATTTTATCAAAGATTTTTCAAAAACTTGATTATTTCTTCATACAGAAATTTAGATAATTCTTTGTTATTAAAAATTATCATATAATTTGACCTAAAGACCAAGTAATCCGAATATTTTATATCAAGAAATATTTTTCATATTAACAGAAATGGGAAAATTGTAAAACGACGCCTTCGTTGATAGAATTATGTTAAGCGTTGCTCAAGGACACAGAAATGTGGTCAGTTTTATTGACAGTTTGACGTGATTAAAATACGTAGGAATAGGCATTAATATCAGCTGATCAAGCAAAGTGTTCAAATTAATAACATCATCTTTGTTACGCTTCGAGTTGTTACATCAAATTAGTAGCATTATAACTGAAAATACTCTCAATATTCAGCAGATTTCCACATCCTTAAATAAGCTTATCATATCATCTCTACTGACGTACAGCTTCAATGACGATGCTACACCTTATTTATTGTTTTAAAAATTTGCTGTCTCTACAATTTGCACATTTAATTATCTAAAGAGCTTTTGAATCCCAAGCCAAGGCAAGAAGATTAGTTATGTCGGCATGAGACCTTTTCAAAAGGACCATTTTTCCTCAACAGTTAGATTGTGTAGCTCTATTTCCTCCAGATCAAAGAGAATAACCAACTTTTATGCGTTTTAAAATGTCATTGAAAAGATAAAACTATATTGTCCCGTCATATTGTACCCTTCAGGTTGAGGGAGTTTTTGCGATGGGGTGTTTGTCTGTCTTTCCTTCCGGGCGTCTTTCCGTCCGTCCGGTATATTTCCTCCTACACTGCTGAAAAGAATTTGATGAAACAAACTCAGAAGCTTCGTCACATAGTCCATTGTGAACCTGATTTTAAACATCATTTGACAGTTGGGTGTATAAATAAGTGAGCAGTGCTCACAAGTTTTCTAATTTCTAATAGGAGACAAAACTATAAATTAAGATTCAATATTTAAGATGTATGTCAAAGAAGGCTCAGGCACAGTGTGCAGCATCGGCAACAATTGTTACAAATAAAGATTAACATATATTACAATACAGATTACAGACACAAGAGGAAAATAAAACACATAAACAACAAAAGCCACAAAAACTTAAGAAAACATGGTAAATAGAGGTATACTAATATATAAGTATAAACTAATTTAAAATTGTATTAATACTCCTCAAAAACAGTGACACATTTTCAACAATTTTGTATTACTTAATGAGAACATACCAGCCATTTTAATAATACTACTATTTTGTATTTAATATGTTGGAATGAAGTTTGTTCTTTGAGCCTGAATCTCTTGGTTCTTACAAATATACATTCATTAAGCATGTCGTACATATTCTATTATTTCTGCTTTTTTGAGCCAACGTTCTGTTTCAATAGGTATGCTGAAATTACTAAGCCTGAATTTTGTAATAAAAATTCCTTACTTTGGTTCAAGATGCAACAGATAAGGCTCTATATACACATTGTGTTTAAAGAGAGAGAAAAAACTGACCCATTGAAGATAAACCGATTTCGGAACGCCAGTTTTGGATAAACTGATCTGTCAAAGCTTGTTTGATTTGAGCTTTAATCCATTTTAACATGTATATGTATTTAATTTCTAAAAGTACAGCTAAAACCTATTGTATCAAATATATTTTGTATGTTTTTGATAAATGCACTTTGGTGATTACCATTTATCTACAAACTGTATAATAACCTTACATGACAATTTTTCTGTAGTCATTTTATATTTATATCTAGTGGATATATCCCCGGTACTCCATATACCAAACAATTAAGGGTTGTTATTCTTACACATAAAATTCTTTTAAGGAGTTGTAAATGTACCTTTTCTATATTATTGTTCCTTTCATGTTCCCATAACTCGCTTCCGTATAAGAAAATCGGAGCGACCAGTGAAAAATATATTTTCAATTGCAAATCTATTGACAGGTTAAGATTTCTTATCTTATAATATTATAATATACTGCATATAAGGCTTTCTGTGATTTTGTCTATTAACTTCTTTTTGGCTTTACAAAACTACAATTAAAACGAAAAAGAATTCCCAAATATGGATGTGAATCAGTGTATTCCAGTTCTTTCCCATCAAATGTTAGCGTGGATTGTGGTCTAAATTTCTTTCTTGAAAATATGACAACTTTCGTTTTATTTAAGTTGACCTCGAGTTTCCACATCTTGCAATATTCATTTAACTCTTAAAACATTTTGCATTCCATCAAACGTCTCCGAAAACAACAACCTATCGACTGCATATAATAAAGGAAAAATGTTCATATATTCATTCAAATGTTCAGATAAGAGTCCACTTATAGTTTCCAATGAACACACTTCAAAAAGTTTCTTAATCGTTTAAAAATACTGAGAAGGGGAAGGGAGACAGATTTTCGCCTTGCCGAACACCTATTGTACTATAAAAATCTGAATTTTCATTTTCTTTCTATAAACAAGATTGTGTGGTTTGGTACAGGTTTTGAAACATTTTCCATTTACTCAGACATTTAACAATTTAATCCATACATCACTTCTATTTATCTTGTCAAAAGGCTTTACTAAAATCAACAAATGTACAATACACCTTTTATGCAAACAGTGCAACGCAATAAAAGAACTAAGAATAAAAAATATTGTAAAGAGTAGAATGTTTACTTCTAAAACCAGCTTGTCTCGGCGAGATAAGATAAATTTCATCTGTAAATGAGCCGATTCTGTACAATGCTAGTAAACACTTAACTGAAGCAGCCCAGAAGACTAATAGGTCTATAATTAACCGGGTCTTGTGTATCGCCTTTATTTTTGTAAATTGGTAGAATAATACCTTGTGTCAACTTTCCTGTGTTGCAAATGATATGAAAACATATGTGGGAAGTAAAATATATGGAGTGCTTTTCAGATATTCATTCTTAATATAATCTGTACCAACTGCTTTATTGTTTCAATTATTGAGGCAGTAATCGAACAATTTTATATTCGATCTGCAAGTTCTAATGCTCTTGCATCATTAACGATTTCATCGTTGAAGCCATCGTCAACGTTGTCAGAGCAGTTCGTCTCTTTCAAGTCGTCGAGTGCGACATCTATTTCCGAATTTCTAATTTCTCGTCTTTCTACACTTCTTGAGTATATTCTAAAATTTTCTAGGGTTACTGCTGATAAAATATTAAGAAATTTATGTTGGAATAGCTAGAATACTTTATAAACAAAGGATTATGTTTGGGTATACTGTAAAAACATCTGTACTGATTTGTTCCCAAAACGTCAACTCGCAAAATAAACATCTAATTAAGAAATGGGGATTAGGAGGCCCGTTGAAGGTAACTTACCTGTAAAATAATTTTTATTTTGCAAGTAGACGTTTTTTAAATGAACTATATATGAATGACATATAAAGAACACAATTTTAGTCACGATATTGCTAAAAGATTGCTGAATGACTAAATAAAAAATTCTTTAAACCTTTAAGATGTTCAAAAATATTAAAATAAAAAAAATATAGAAATACAGCACTAATGAAAATATTTAGTTCACGATATAGCTGAAAGATTTTTGTCGATTTTCTTCACATTTTTTTAAGAGTTGTATTGCTGTGAAAATGTTCGGGTGGGCATGTTGAGGCAAACGCAATAGTTCTCATAGTCTTGTACGATACATTGCCAGAATACTTTGTCGTGACCCCCTCCAATTTACTCTTTAGTTGTAACCTTCAACGCAAGGTGGTGGTCACTTATTTGGTTTGCTTAAAATTGAACGTTTGCCATGTTGAACTATGATACAAAGTTGTGTGCTGCCAATTTATGTTATGATAGGTTAACCCGATTTAATTGACAGTTTGATTGAAACAATCAGTATTTAAATTAGTGATGATTTGTGATTGATTTATTATTTTTTTGTATTATTTAACAGTTTAAAGCATAAAATGCTTATATATTTCATTTCATTTTCTGTTGAACATATTTATTATTGTGAAATAACAAACTAAATCTTATTACTTTAAAGAGAGTTTTTATATTTTTTCTTCTCAACTGAAATAGCATTCCTAGTTCATTTATTATACAATATGAATTATTTTATAGGTAGCTTACACTTCGTTACCATTAAACGGGTCCCTTAATTTCCATTTCTTAGTTGTTTATTTTGCCAATAGACGTTTTGGGAATAAACCTCTGTACTATTATCTTAGGTTGTTTACATGTAAAATGTTTTGTGATTAAAAAAGAACAAATGCATAGAAAGAAAACAGAAATATAAATAGTTTCTTAAATTAAAAAAATTTAATATCAAAAATGCGAATTTCTGATATCAGACAAATTATTTTTGCATGTATAAATTTTGCTAATTTTATCAAAGATTTTTCAAAAAATTGATTATTTCTTCATACAGAAATTTAGATAATTCTTTGTTATTAAAAATTATCATATAATTTGACCTAAAGACCAAGTAATCCGAATATTTTATATCAAGAAATATTTTTTATATTAACAGAAATGGGAAAATTGTAAAACGACGCCTTCGTTGATAGAATTATGTTAAGCGTTGCTCAAGGACACAGAAATGTGGTCAGTTTTATTGACAGTTTGACGTGATTAAAATACGTAGGAATAGGCATTAATATCAGCTGATCAAGCAAAGTGTTCAAATTAATAACATCATCTTTGTTACGCTTCGAGTTGTTACATCAAATTAGTAGCATTATAACTGAAAATACTCTCAATATTCAGCACATTTCCACATCCTTAAATAAGCTTATCATATCATCTCTACTGACGTACAGCTTCAATGACGATGCTACACCTTATTTATTGTTTTAAAAATTTGCTATCTCTACAATTTGCACATTTAATTATCTAAAGAGCTTTTGAATCCCAAGCCAAGGCAAGAAGATTAGTTATGTCGGCATGAGACCTTTTCAAAAGGACCATTTTTCCTCAACAGTTAGATTGTGTAGCTCTATTTCCTCCAGATCAAAGAGAATAACCAACTTTTATGCGTTTTAAAATGTCATTGAAAAGATAAAACTATATTGTCCCGTCATATTGTACCCTTCAGGTTGAGGGAGTTTTTGCGATGGGGTGTTTGTCCGTCTTTCCTTCCGGGCGTCTTTCCGTCCGTTCGGTATATTTCCTCCTACACTGCTGAAAAGAATTTGATGAAACAAACTCAGAAGCTTCGTCACATAGTCCATTGTGAACCTGATATTAAACATCATTTGACAGTTGGGTGTATAAATAAGTGAGCAGTGCTCACAAGTTTTCTAATTTCTAATAGGAGACAAAACTATAAATTAAGATTCAATATTTAAGATGTATGTCAAAGAAGGCTCAGGCACAGTGTGCAGCATCGGCAACAATTGTTACAAATAAAGATTAACATATATTACAATACAGATTACAGACACAAGAGGAAAATAAAACACATAAACAACAAAAGCCACAAAAACTTAAGAAAACATGGTAAATAGAGGTATACTAATATATAAGTATAAACTAATTTAAAATTGTATTAATACTCCTCAAAAACAGTGACACATTTTCAACAATTTTGTATTACTTAATGAGAACATACCAGCCATTTTAATAATACTACTATTTTGTATTTAATATGTTGGAATGAAGTTTGTTCTTTGAGCCTGAATCTCTTGGTTCTTACAAATATACATTCATTAAGCATGTCGTACATATTCTATTATTTCTGCTTTTTTGAGCCAACGTTCTGTTTCAATAGGTATGCTGAAATTACTAAGCCTGAATTTTGTAATAAAAATTCCTTACTTTGGTTCAAGATGCAACAGATAAGGCTCTATATACACATTGTGTTTAAAGAGAGAGAAAAAACTGACCCATTGAAGATAAACCGATTTCGGAACGCCAGTTTTGGATAAACTGATCTGTCAAAGCTTGTTTGATTTGAGCTTTAATCCATTTTAACATGTATATGTATTTAATTTCTAAAAGTACAGCTAAAACCTATTGTATCAAATATATTTTGTATGTTTTTGATAAATGCACTTTGGTGATTACCATTTATCTACAAACTGTATAATAACCTTACATGACAATTTTTCTGTAGTCATTTTATATTTATATCTAGTGGATATATCCCCGGTACTCCATATACCAAACAATTAAGGGTTGTTATTCTTACACATAAAATTCTTTTAAGGAGTTGTAAATGTACCTTTTCTATATTATTGTTCCTTTCCTGTTCCCATAACTCGCTTCCGTATAACAAAATCGGAGCGACCAGTGAAAAATATATTTTCAATTGCAAATCTATTGACAGGTTAAGATTTCTTATCTTATAATATTATAATATACTGCATATAAGGCTTTCTGTGATTTTGTCTATTAACTTCTTTTTGGCTTTACAAAACTACAATTAAAACGAAAAAGAATTCCCAAATATGGATGTGAATCAGTGTATTCCAGTTCTTTCCCATCAAATGTTAGCGTGGATTGTGGTCTAAATTTCTTTCTTGAAAATATGACAACTTTCGTTTTATTTAAGTCGAGTTTCCACATCTTGCAATATTCATTTAACTCTTAAAACATTTTGCATTCCATCAAACGTCTCCGAAAACAACAACCTATCGACTGCATATAATAAAGGAAAAATGTTCATATATTCATTCAAATGTTCAGATAAGAGTCCACTTATAGTTTCCAATGAACACACTTCAAAACGTTTCTTAATCGTTTAAAAATACCGAGAAGAGGAAGGGAGACAGATTTTCGCCTTGCCGAACACCTATTGTACTATAAAAATCTGAATTTTCATTTTCTTTCTATAAACAAGATTGTGTGGTTTGGTACAGGTTTTGAAACATTTTCCATTTACTCAATTTAACAATTTAATCCATACATCACTTCTATTTATCTTGTCAAAAGGCTTTACTAAAATCAACAAATGTACAATACACCTTTTATGCAAACAGTGCAACGCAATAAAAGAACTAAGAATAAAAAATATTGTAAAGAGTAGAATGTTTACTTCTAAAACCAGCTTGTCTCGGCGAGATAAGATAAATTTCATCTGTAAATGAGCCGATTCTTTACAATGCTAGTAAACACTTTACTGAAGCAGCTCAGAAGACTAATAGGTCTATAATTAACCGGGTCTTGTGTATCGCCTTTATTTTTGTAAATTGGTAGAATAATACCTTGTGTCAACTTTCCTGTGTTGCAAATGATATGAAAACATATGTGGGAAGTAAAATATATGGAGTGCTTTTCAGATATTCATTCTTAATATAATCTGTACCAACTGCTTTATTGTTTCAATTATTGAGGCAGTAATCGAACAATTTTATATTCGATCTGCAAGTTCTAATGCTCTTGCATCATTAACGATTTCATCGTTGAAGCCATCGTCAACGTTGTCAGAGCAGTTCGTCTCTTTCAAGTCGTCGAGTGCGACATCTATTTCCGAATTTCTCGTTTTTCTACACTTCTTGAGTATAATCTTAAATTTTCTAGGGTTACTGCTGGAAGGTTCTTTTATATCACGTGACAATTTTGCTTGAAATTAGGAATAAGCCTTATTAAGTTCATTCTTATATTCACTACTAGCTCTATTCATGTTGTGACGATTTTTAGCAGTTTTATTTAAATTGTATATAATTAACCGGGTCTTGTGTATCGCCTTTATTTTTGTAAATTGGTAGAATAATACCTTGTGTCAACTTTCCTGTGTTGCAAATGATATGAAAACATATGTGGGAAGTAAAATATATGGAGTGCTTTTCAGATATTCATTCTTAATATAATCTGTACCAACTGCTTTATTGTTTCAATTATTGAGGCAGTAATCGAACAATTTTATATTCGATCTGCAAGTTCTAATGCTCTTGCATCATTAACGATTTCATCGTTGAAGCCATCGTCAACGTTGTCAGAGCAGTTCGTCTCTTTCAAGTCGTCGAGTGCGACATCTATTTCCGAATTTCTCGTCTTTCTACACTTCTTGAGTATAATCTTAAATTTTCTAGGGTTACTGCTGGAAGGTTCTTTTATATCACGTGACAATTTTGCTTGAAATTAGGAATAAGCCTTATTAAGTTCATTCTTATATTCACTACTAGCTCTATTCATGTTGTGACGATTTTTAGCAGTTTTATTTAAATTGTATATAATTAACCGGGTCTTGTGTATCGCCTTTATTTTTGTAAATTGGTAGAATAATACCTTGTGTCAACTTTCCTGTGTTGCAAATGATATGAAAACATATGTGGGAAGTAAAATATATGGAGTGCTTTTCAGATATTCATTCTTAATATAATCTGTACCAACTGCTTTATTGTTTCAATTATTGAGGCAGTAATCGAACAATTTTATATTCGATCTGCAAGTTCTAATGCTCTTGCATCATTAACGATTTCATCGTTGAAGCCATCGTCAACGTTGTCAGAGCAGTTCGTCTCTTTCAAGTCGTCGAGTGCGACATCTACACTTGCATCATGGAAAGCACGCAGACCTGTCTTACAGTTGTAATTAAATCATATCATTGGGCTATAACTATTATGCACTTTGGTATTTATGCCAGCTGGTTTTATACCAAAGACATCCTAAACATTTAAGTCAAATAATTTTCCGATATCGTCGATAATTTTGTTAACATCATCATTTCTCAATATTTCGCCATGTTCGTGCCTTAACAACAACAGTTCATCTGATCTGTCAATTATAACTTTTAATTGGTCATCAGATGAATATATATCAATATAACTATGGAAGTTATATATGCTCCAGTTTCTAGTTTGCAATCTATTTGATTTTTTATTTTCATGTGCGAATGACCCGCTTTAACAATTTGTTCATAGTCGTACATGTAGTTCACTAAATCTATATCATCTAATAATTCAAATACATCTAACAAAGATTTTTTTTAGTCTGCACATAATCTTGTAATTTTCCTGTTTTTTGCAGTGAAATCTCCCATTAACCCCATCAGATCACCCTGTTCAATTAATTGAAACATTTCTAACTCAATTTCGTTAAAAGCATCTAATAAAGACTATTTGATGTTTTCAGGAGGGATTTATATGCAACATAGTCTTTTGTTTGTTGCCAAAACACTACTATCTACTTTGACCATTGAACATCTTCATTTGTCTCTGGAAATTCAAGTAAAAGGGAAGTACTATTCCAAAACTGGTTGCAATATCCGCAGATTTTCTATTGAATTTTTTTACGAGGTTTACTAATATCTAAAGCCACTGGGGAGGGATAAATGATAAAAGTTATCAATTTTTGTTTCTTGGAGAAAAAATATATCATAGTCGTGGAAAATTTCTAAAAAATCTCTTAATTTTGAAAGTAAACCACAAACATTTCGACAAGATATATTTATAGTTGATTGTGTGTTAACATTTTGACATGTTCTTTTAAATTAGCATTACTATGCCTTCTGTCCTAATTGAAACGGACTCTATTTCTTGGTTCAGTGTTGCCTGGAGTGTTTTGATCGTTCGAGAAGCCGTATTGCCTTTCATTAACAAAAAGTTTATCTTTCACAATATAGGGTCGTTGGTTATTATCTCGATGTTCTTTCATTTTTGGCACAAGTTCTTGGCTCTAGTTGCTTACTTCTTGTGAGAACTGCTGATAAGTCTTTAACGGTTTTGCAGCTAATTTACTACGAGCCGCCTGAATGACAGAAACTTTGTCCCCATTATAGACGATTTTTGCCACAATGGATGGAGGTTTTCAGTTACGTCTCGGTTTCAATCGGTGTACGTTGTGGAATTGTACGTTGTAATACTCGTTCAGTATCTTCCTTTTCTTCTGTGATAACTTCCGGAATATTTTCGAATATTAAATTGTATTTAATTGATCTGGTTTGTTGGTCTAATATGGTTTCGTGCTTTTCTTTTGTCATTTTCAAAAGTTCATCTCTTGTGTTTTCCAGATTTTTAATTCTTAAATGGAAATCTCTACAAATCATTTCATCGTGTTTTGTAACTGTTCGTTTATGTTAACTCATGTCTTTTTCAATTTACTTAAATCTCATTTCGATATTACGTAATCAGTCACTTATGCTATCCAATAAATTCAATTTTGTTAATCGTATTTGAATGTAATTTAATATTTGCTCAAATATTCAGTGCAATGCCTCGTACGTGTGGTGGCAAACGGGGAGACACAAATATTTGTGTCAAATCAACTTTTAATTTAAATATTCATTCATCCAGTAATTAAAATTAACCATGCAACAATACACAAAACATATTTATTATATACGTAAAATAATTTTTTTGGTGGGAAATAAATTAAATATTTTGGAGTAGTATTTACTAATTATAATTAGTTATACGAGTTTCCAACATCTTCAAAACACTAAAACGACATTTAATAGATGTTGTAAGAATACAAATGACAGGTTTATATTGGATCATAAAGCAACAGTCAGCAACACAAATTAGCTGACTTACATGTCGTTGATGACTTGTAAATAGTTGCTTATGAAAAGGGCATTGTCATGATATCTTGACTGCAGTCGGGACAGTGGTATTGCCTGAAACATTAATAATTCCCGATCCAAAGGCGAATGCATTTGTCAATGTTGATTGCAGTGCCATTGTCCCTAGTGCTGTCAAGCAGCATGACAATGCCTGCTAAGCAACTATTATATTTATTGCATTGTAGAAATAAGAAATTCACTGTATTATATTATTTATAGCGGATTTTTGTATGATTCAAATGTGGGTCTCGTATAATATATCATTCTTCGGTATTTACAAAGTTCGTTTTCTAAACTATATAATTTTTTTCTTCAGTAATGTTGTACATGCATATATGTTTATTTTTACATATTAAAAAATAAACAGTTTGTGAAGTTTGTTACTGGCGAGGCCATTACCACAACGTGATAACGCCCTCAAATTACTGCAGATTAATAAATACCAGCTGACCTTGTTTTTTTCCAATTGAAACATATGAAATAAATGTCAAATATCAAAACGTCATTAAAAACCTTCTGCATCTTGTGCCTATATACTATTAAAATTACAACTTATGTAGATATGTGTTTACTTTTATATCTACATGTAATCGCACAAAAACTCTCAAAAGTGCTTGTTTGCTTTAGATGCAACATGAAAACATGAAAGTAAAATCAAGTCTAACATTGTACACAATCATTTATTGTGATTTGTTAACGAATCTATTAATTGTTGGTTGCAAACTAGTAGTTTTTGACGTACACTGCAAAAAGGTTGCGTGGTCGATGGAATGTCCATGTTAGAATCACTAGAAGGACAGTAAACAGAAGACTAAACTGCGGAAGACTTCGAGCACGAAGACCAATAAAGCGACCAGCACTTACCGAAAGGCATAAGGATGCCCGGCTGTAGTTTGCGCGTGACCATATCGGGTGGAATATTTAATCTTGGAAAAGAATTCATTGGTCCTACGAAAGTCGTTTTCTTCTAAAACCAGTTGTTGGTAAGATGCGGGTATGGCGTCAACGCAACACAGCTTTTGATCCTGCACATATTCTGGGAACTACAGCTTTTGCTGGTGGCGGAGTGACAGTTTGGGGCTGCTTCTCATAAGACTGTAAGTTAGACTTGTATCCATTAGATGGCACATTAACTGCTTTAAAATACAGAGATAAGATTCTGGACCGCCGTATTGTGCCCCATTTTGATGCGCATCCACTTGGAAACAGACCCGAGTTTATGGACGACAACGCAAGACCTGATAGAGCACGCATCGTCAAAGATTATCTTGCAAATGAGGCAATTGAGACATTACCATCGCCTGCCAGGTCTCGGATATGAATCCGATCTAGCATGTTTGGGACTATCTCGGCCGGAAAAAGTGAATGAACGTGACCCTTCATGTCAGAACATTCAAGAATTGCGTCATACTTGAATTCAGGAGTGGCGGCAATTCCCTCAACGTAGACCTCACAGAATTGTCCAGAGCATGAGGAGACGAGTAAAAGAATTGCACCGGAAGCGTGGTGGATGACATGATACTGACTCTTTTCTTGTGAATAAATGTTTAAAAATGATTTCATCTTACATCTTAATAACCCTCAACCTGCCAACTATTTGTATGTACCATTACCAGCGGTTCAAACTGAAACTTTTTTGGAGTTATGATTTTGCAGTTTTATGGCATATTTTTACAAACGACATCTTGTTGGCTTTTCTTTACATTTTGAATAGTAAAATCATCAACTTCTTTAAAATAGTCGACTATTTTAAACGAAAAGTGAAATGAACAATGGATGATTATAAAATGATAAAAATATTGGTTTTAAAAATCACCTCCGCTAAAATCCTGGTGGTCCCTAACTTATGGCCAAGTATATATATTGTTTAGAAAACATCACTGAATGTAAAAACCGAAAAATGATATATCATACGAGGCCCACATTCAAATCATACAGATATCTGCTACAAATTATATAACACAGTCAGCAAACAAGTACATAGCTTCTTATTTCTTAAATGAAATAAATATTATAGTTGCTTAGCTGGCATTGTCATGCTACTTGACAGCACTAGGGACGGTGGCATTCCATCAACATTGATAATGCCCTGGCCTTTTGATCGGGAATTATCAATGTTTCAGGCAATACCACTGTCCCGACTGCTGTCAAGATATCATGACAATACCCTTTTCATAAGCATCTATTGTACAACTCATTAACGACATGTAAGTCGGATAATTTGTGTAACTGGCTGTTGCTTTATTTTTGCTTATATACTTCATTTTAATATTTTAAAGATTTTAAAGCTATTTTTCAAACAGGTTGTTAATTACACGCATAGTTGTTATGTCATTTGAAGGTCCTACTTGAATTATCCCACTGTAAGTTAGATGTTGGCTACAGTGTGTAACAATTACATTATAAATGGACATTGCTGCAACAATACTCGTTAATGATACACAAACGACTTCATTCTATAACATTTAGATTTACTTTTGGCTTTATAAGACTTCCTGTTGTGTGTTTTTTTTAAATTTTGTATCTATTTGTCCTTCAGGTTGTGAGTCCTTGTATGATCCCATGTAAACTTGTCATTTGTTTTCTTACATGATGTTTTAGCGTTTTGGAGATGTTGGAAACTCGGATAACTAATTATAATTAGTAAGTGCTACTCCAAAATATACGATTTATTTCCCACCAAAAACCTTATTTTACGTTATATAACAACTCTGTGTCGTGTATTGTTCCATGGTTAATTTTAAGTACTGGATGAATGAATTTTTCAATTAAAAGTTGATTTGAAACAAATAGTTATGGCTCTCCGTTTGCCACTACACGTAAGTACGAGGCATTGCGCTGAAATATTTGAGCAAATATTAAATGACGTTCAATACGATTAAAAAAATTAAATTCATTGGATAGCATCAATGACGAATAACGTAATATAGAAATGAGATTTGAATTAGTTGAAAAATGCATTAGTCAACTTAAACAAACAGTTACAAAACACGGTGAATATCTCGAGTCGAACGAAATGAATAGCAGAGATTTCCATTTAAGAATTAAAAATCTAGAAAACTCAAGATATGAGCTTTTGAATGCGACATAAGAAATGCAGGAAACTATATTAGACCAACAAATATACAATTTTATATTCGAGAATATTCCGGAAGTTATCACAGAAGAAAAAGAAGAAAATGGAGGTGTATTACATGACTTTATTCAAGACGTTCTCAGTATGGAAAACGTACAATTCTACAACGTACACCGATAGAAACCGAGAAGTAACTGAAAACCTCCATCCATTGTGGCAAAAATCGTCTATAATAGGGACTAAAATGCTGTAATTCATGCGGCTCGTACCAAGCTGCAAAACCGTTTAAGATTTATCAGCAGTTCTCACAAGAAGTAAGCAACCGGCTCCGAGAACTTGTGCCAAAAATGAAAGAAATTCGAGATAATAACCAACTAGCCTATATTGTGAAAGATAAACTTTTCGTTAATGGAAGGCCATACGAATTCTCAAACGATCAAAACACTCCAGACAACACTGATCCAAGAAATAGAGTCCGTTTCAATAAGGAAAGAAGGCGTAGTAATGCTAATTTAAAAGAACAATGTCAAAATGTTAATGCACAATCAACTTTAAATATATGTCGTCTAAATGTTTATGGTTTAATCTTAAAATTAAGAGAGCCAGCCGTTTTAGAAATTTTCCAAAACTATGATATTTTTTTTTCATTGAAAAACAAATCGATAATTTATCCCTCCCCTGTGGCTTGGTTATATTTAGTAAACACAGAAAAAATTCAATCGAAAATCTGGGGTTAATGCAACCATTTTTAGGAATAGTATTTCCCATTTAATTGAATTTCCAGAGACAAATTGTTCAATGGGTAAAAGTAGATAGTAGTGTTTTGGCAACAAACAAAAGACTTTTACTAGGTTGTATATATATTTCCCTCATGAAAAACATCAACTACTCTTCATTAGATGCTTTTAAAGATATTGAGTTAGAAATTTATTGAACAGGGTGATCTGATTTGGTTAATGGGAGATTTCAATGCAAAAACAAGCAATTATAAGATTATGTGTAGACTAAAAAGTCTTGTTAAATGTATTTAAGTTATTAGATGATATAGATTTAGCGAACTATGAACAAATTGTTAAAGCTGGTCACTGTCTAGGAGTAGTACATGTACTGGTAGGCCAAATATACGTATGGTCATATGTTATTAGATTTTTGTAGCAAATAACATTTATATTCTAAATGGTATACTGGGTAAAGATAAACATATTTACCCGTCAAGATGTGTCCATGATTGATCATTTGTTAGCATCATCTAATTTATTTTTTCATGTTTTAGATTTTATGTTAAAGAGTTTTCGCCACATTTATCAGATGTACACAAGCAATTTCATATTTCTCTAAAAAAATGTAAAACAAAAGAATTATCCAGTGGACATGAGAATAAAAAATCAAATAGATTTCAAGCTAGAAACTGGAGCATGGATAATTCCCATACTTATATTGATAAATGATCTGATGACCGATTAAAAGTTATAATTGACAGATCAGATGAACTGTTTTTAAGACACGAACATGACGAAATATTAAGCCACGAGGATGTTAACAAAATTACCGATGATATCGGTAAATTATTTGACGACAACGCTTATTATGTCTTTGGTATAAAACCTGCTGGCATAAATACCAAAGTGCATAATAGTAATAGCAAAATGCCTTGGTTTAATTACAAATGTAATACAAGTCGACGTGCTTTCCATGACGCAAGAAAGGAATACAATTTGAATAAAACTACTAATAAACGTCACAACATTAATAGAGGTTGTCGCAATATAAGAATGAGCTTAACATGGCTGATTCTTAATTTCAGGAAAAATTGTCACATAATATAAGAGAATCTTCCAGCAGTAACCCTAAATTTTGGAAATTACTCAAGAAATGTAGAAATACGAGAAATTCGGAAATAAATGTCGCACTCGACGACTTGTAAAATTATTTCAAAGAGGCGAGCTCCTCTGACAACGTTGATGATGGCTTCAAAGATGAAATCGTTAATGATGCAAAAGTGTTAGAACTTGCAGATCGAATAATAAAATGTCCGATTACTGCCTCGGAAATTTAAACTGATGTGCGAAGCCTACCAAACAATAAAGCAGTTAATACAGATTATATTAAGAATGAATATCTGAAAAGCAGTCTTCATATTTTACTTCCCACACCTGTTACCATTTTTAATATCATTTTCAACAAAGGTGTTGCACCTGAACGTCGGACAATGGGTATTATTCTACCAATTTATAAAAATAAAGGCGATACACAAGACCATACTAATTATAGACCTATCAATCTTCTGAGCTGCTTCAGTAAAGTGTTTACTAGCGTTGTAAACAATCGGCTAAACTCATTTGCAGATGAAATTGATCTTATCTTGCCGAGACAATCTGTTTTTTAGAAGTAAACATTCTACTATTGACAACTTTTTCATTCTTAATTGTTTTCTAGAGTTGTACTTTTGCATAAGAAGATATAGTGTACATTTGTCGATTTTCTCAAAGCCTTTGAAAAGATAAATATATGGACTAAATTGTTAAAAAGCGGAGTAAATGGAAAATGTTTCAATTTCGTAAAAAACCTGTACCAAAACACAAAATCTTGCGTATAGAAAAGGAAACGAAAATTCAGATTTTTTTTTAACTATACATAGGGGTCGGCAAGGCGAAAACCTGTCTCCCTTCCTCATCTTAAAATTTATAAACGATTTAGAAACTTGTTTTTAAAGTAATTAAATGTGTTTTTTGGAAACTGTAAGTGGTCTCTTATCTGACAATTGGAATGAATATATAATTGTTTTTCTTTTATTCTATGCAGTTGATACTTTGTTGTTTTTTCGGAAACGTTTCATGTAATTCAAAATGTTTTAAAGGTGTTTAATGAATATTGCAAGATGTGGAAACTTGATATTAACTTAAATAAACCGAAAGTTGTCTTATTTTCAAGAAAGAAATTAAGACATCAATACAAGCTATCCTTTGATGAGAAAGAACTGGAATATATTGATTCTCAGCCCTATTTGGGAATTTTGTTTCGTTTTAATGGTAGTTTTGTATAAGCCAAAAAGAAGTTAATAAAGCAATCACAAAAATCCTTCTTTGCACTATATTATAAGATAAGAAATCTTAACCTGTAAAAGATTTGCCATTGGAAATATATGATTAACTGGTCGCTCCGATTTTGTTATATTGAAGCGAGATATAGGGAAATGAAAGGAACAATAATATAGAAAAGGTTCAACTCCTTAAAAGAATTTTGGGTGTAAGAATAACAACCGCTAATTGTTTGGTATATGGAGAACTGGGGAGATATGATATATATATATATATATATATATATATATATATATATATATGATATGATATGATATATATTCACAAGACATAAGTCAACAATCAGACGAAATGGAGTCTATGTCAAGAAACATTACTGAGCTGAAGAAACAGTTACTAGACACTAAATAACCTTATATTCACCAACCTAGCAGAGCAGAAAGCTGAGGACGTCGAGGAAAAGCTACGTTCTTTTATTTACGAACAACTCAGAATCGAACATTACATTGAATTTGGAAATGTACACAGATTTGGCAAACGCTCAAACGACAGACCGAGGCCAATCGTTGCGAGATTTTATACCACAAAGATCTGAGATTGGTCCTCAAATGCGCAACTTGGCTGAAAATACTCCTTTCGGCATACACGAACAATTCCCAAATGCAATTAAAGAGAAACGAAAAAACTGCATCCGATCCAAAAGGAAGCTCAGAAACATGGTAAACATGTAGTGCTAGTCAGAGACAATCTGTTTATAGAAGGAACATTGTACAGTCCCGACGAAAGTGACAAAGAACAGACTTCACTGCCAACCGATAGAAAGCATGGGTATCGCGAATCCCTGTTAACTACGCCGAAACAGACCAATAGACCATATAAGCGTCCACGACGATCTGATACATCTCCCCTGGTGAATGACTATAATTATTAACATAGCCATGGAGAACAATTAACCATTGAAACTTTATGTCACTCAAAAGACAATTGTAAATATATAAATAGTTTTAATGAAATTTCGTATAATACTTTGTGTTCTGCTTACAGTGTAGATACTAATAACAATTTTAATAATACAGATTGTACTGTCGATCTAAGTAACCCCAAAAAAAATCTTGCAAATCAATTTTGATTGAGATGGACATTAAATATGTTAATATTTTCGATAAATTTAGTCATGCTGAAAACGATAATACATGTAAATCTGGTATCTGCATTGAGTCTACTATTAATGTAAATAATCTCTATCAAAGTAAATCAAACGAAAATGTGTTTAATGTAGATTATATTGATTGAAATAGTAAATGAATAGTTTAATGATATCTATAATATTTATATGAATAATGATACACATGTGGAAATGGAATATACATGTAATTTAGGTAACTGCAGCAATTATACTGTAAACAAAGCTGCTACTATCACAGAGGGAATAGTGACACATTTGCACATGTTAATAGTTTTATGAATACTAGTCAGAGATTAAATATACCTGTAAATCGGTCAAGTATCAAGCTTAGGAACAATTGTATAAATTTACTATGTCTAAATTGTTGTGGCATTAAGTCAAGGTTACAATTCCCAGAATTTCGAAGTTAGTGTGATTGAACACCAGGATATAGTTTGCTTTGTCAAAACAAAAACTGACGACCTGGATGTTATAGATTTCCCAGGGTTTCACTTTGCAATGAAAAAGAAAAAATATAACCAATAGACGATCGGGTGGAATTATAGTCGGGTATAGGGATACACTATATAATACGATAGAAATGCAAGAATCAAGTTGTAAATATATCCTTTGGTTTAAGTGTGAGGGGAAATTATTAAAATTGGACCAACCAGTAATTTTTGCGTAGTATACATACCTATACCTCCTGGATACACAAAGTATTCATCTGATGAAGCACTGAATGAAATTGAACAGGAATATTTATCATTTTAAAATATTTCTGAATACGTCTTTCTTGTAGGTAACTTTAAAGCCAGGACAAGCAATGGAGATGATTTTATAGTTCTAGACGGAAACGATCATTATGAAAATAATATGTCCGATTATATGGATAATTATATCAATATTTTAGAACAATTATCTATTGAAAGAACTAGTATGGATACGATAAGAAATAGATATGAAAAAACGTCATTAGAGTTTTGTAAAAGCAATAGCCTTTTATAGTTAATGGTAGACTAGGAAGTGATAAATATATTGGAAAATTTACTTGTAGAGACGCAAGTGTAGTAGATTATTGTATTAGTAGTCCATATTTTTTAAAATCATTTAAAGACTGAAATTATTCAACCTAGCAAATTGTTCTCAGATGTACACTTAAGATATGTTTTTCATATGATGAATATATATAATCGACAACCAAAACTGTAATGATAATCTTTAGAATCATGTTGGTAAAAATGTAACAAAAACTAAAAGATGGAACCCCCAAAAGCAAGTTGATTTTCAGAATAATATCGATATTGATAAATTGTCAGAACTTCATAAGAGACTAACTATATATAATAGACAACTGGATGATGTGAATCAGGATATTGTAGACTCATTGTGAGAAGATTTAGGTGATATTTGTGTTACATCTGGTAAAAAAACCTTAGGTACATAAACTGTTAGGGAACAAAATAGAAACAGTAATTGTAAAAGAGAAAATAAACCCTGGTTCGAAATAGACTGCAAATTTGCGCGTCAAAATTATAAAAAACTGAAAAAAACTTTTTAAGCATAATTCCTCTTTACAAAATCGCTCGGCAATTATTATAGGTGAAAAGAACTATAAGCAAATACTGGATACAAAATATAAAACTTATAGTAGAAAACTTAAAGAAGATATTACAAACTACTAAGTAACGATAACCCCAAAGAATTTTGGAAACTTTTAAACAAAGGTAAAAGAAAGAAGCAACCCAAGATTTAAATTGACAAATTTAATGACTTTTTCAAACAATTGAAACACAAGACTATGTCAACGGAAATGGTCTACAAAATTATGGTTATTTAAATAATGAACAAATCAAGAGCATATTAATGCTAACATATCAGTGGAGGAAATTCTTAAATGTATCCAGAAACTTAAGAATGATAAAGCTTGTGGGCAGGACGAAATTATTAATGAATATATCAGGTCCACATCAAACTAATTTATTAATATTCATGAAAAGTTATTTAATTTAATTTTTGATAAAGGTTTAATCCATAACACTTGGTTAATTGGTACAATTAGGCATATCTGTAAAAACAAAGGTGATAGTAACGATCCCAAGAACTACAGGCCAATTACAATTGTCAGTTGTCTAAGGAAATTATTTACGTCAATTTTAAATGCAAGACTTAATGAATTCTCAGAGGAATTTAAGCTTATCAAGGAAAATCAGTTTGGATTTCATTAAAATTACTCGACTATATTTTTATTCTTTTTATATTTTTCCATATATTGAAACTTAAAAAAGAAGTTATTTTGCGCCTTTTGAAAAGTTTATAGGTAGAACACATAAACTTTCATTAACATGTCAACTTGATCTATTTGCCAAAAAAATCAAACGGATCCTGCTTTATGTGTGTGAAGTGTGGGGTTTTAGTAATAATGACATTTTGGAAAAAATACATTTAAAATTTTGTAAGACTCTTTTAAATTTAAAAACATCCACACCTAGCTATATGGTGTATGGGGAGCTAGGACGATATCCTATTTATATAGATTTAAAAGTAAAAACTGTATGCTATTGGGCAACGCTTATTACTGACAAGCAATCAAAACACTCTTACATAAGTACAGACTGTGTCGTCAAATAAATGAAAATAACAATATGAACATTGATTGGATCACATTTGTAAAAAAGAAATTTAATGATTGTGGCTTCTCTTATATTTGGGAATCTGAAAACTTTAATAATAATGAATGGCTAAAACACTTAATAAAACAACGCCTAGAGGATCAGTTTATTCAGAATTGGAATTTTCTTGTACAAAATTCAACAAAAGCTATAAATTATAGAACCTTTAAAACAGATTTTAAATTAGAGGAATACTTTAATATACTAGAAATAAAACAGGCAATTCTTTTCTGCAGATCTAGAACAACAAACAGTAAACTTCCAATCGAAACAGGGCGATGGCAAAATATCCCGAGGGAAAAGCGTAAATGTGTATTATGTAATAGTTCACAAATTGGAGATTAATACCACTATCTCTTAGAATGCGATTATTTTAACGAAAAACGTAAACAAGCACTATAACACTACTTTATATATAGACACAATATTTTTAAATTTTCAGAACTCATGTCAAGTAAGAGAAAGCCTATTCTAAAGAAACTCTATAACTTTATAAAAGATATAAATGCTGGTTTTGTTCTTCCAGGCTCTTAGATCTGTGTAACATTTCTCATGTGTGTGTGTATATATTGTATATAGCTGTTGTTATTTAATATTTATTGTTATATCTCTGTGCCATCGTGATGCATTGGCTTTAGGAGAATAAAGATATATGTACAAAAATGGATAATGACAGAATTAATTGAAGAGTTACGGAAGCCGATAAGGGTCATTTGAAAAAAAATTATGTCGTAATAACGACATAACATGTCGTAATAACGACATAGCTATGTCGAAATAACGACATAGCAATTTGAAATAACGATTAATACTAATATCACCGGAACGAAATAACTATATCTGGACTTCCCTGTCGCTGTCGAAACAATAACTACGGGACAGTGATACCTTGATTATAAGTAATTACACAAAATGCCAATGCAAATTTTTATTGTTCATTCTGTGAAATGCAATTTATATCTAGGTCGGCTTTTGTCCCTGTGTAGCCTTATATCTAGTTAGGGTTTTCACCATGTGCATAAACTACAGAATAAAGCCTTTTACTAGTTGTAGCTTTATTTGTCCCGTACGTATTTACTATAGAATGGATCCTTATATCTAGTTTGGCTTTTTCTCCATTTAGGATCCATCCATTATAAAGATCAGTTGATGACTGCAAGGCCTCATGAAAGCAACTATCTCAGAGCTTCAATATGAATCTATTTTGATTTTTGATTTTCTATTGAACTGTGGACCTTCATGGGAAAAACTTGAGACGTTTTATACAGGATGAAATTAAGTTGCCGCTTAATATTATATTTCGTCAAGTCAAGTGTGACGTTTGGGAAGTAAACAAACCCGCGACGTTACTATATATATATATACTTGATTGTGATAAAAGTTGAGATCTTGACGGGTACCGACTATATAGGCATTGTAGAGGGAACATAGAGGGATCGTATCAGAATGTTTACAGTCGCTTTACTTATTGTTTGATGAAAAAATGTTCAAAGCAAGGATATAAAAAAAACAGTGCAAATATAACTTTAGGTTATATAGGTTTTATTGCATACTTCAATTTCATGAACTTCAGTAAACACATCATCACAGGTCAATGTTCAGGGAAAGTAAAGTCACTTTGAAATGTGTTAAACGCAAAAATACTCACCACCGCACTTCCGGTAAAGATCGTTAGCTCTCCTCCTCATGCTGTTGACTAAACGACGAAGTGTAGCATGTGGTAAATTCTGCCATTCATTTTGAATGGCAACACGTAGTTCTTAGACATTTTGACAAGCAGGTGCTCTGTTATTGATTTTACGGCAAATGATATCCCACAAATGTTCGATTGGATTCATATCGGGTGACATGGATGGCCATGGAAGATTCTCAATAGCTTCCCTTTCGATAACATCACGTACAATTGCAGCTCGGTGAGGTTTTGCGTTGTCATCCATAAAGATGTGTCTGTTACAAAGTGCATGATTGTCAGAATGTGGATCAATAATAGGGTTAATGACGTCATTTCGATATTTCTGCCCTGTCATTGTCCCATCAACCACATACAGATTCAGTTTACTGTCGTATGAAACCCCCCCCCCCCCCCGTAACACCACCACCTCCAAACACTGTAGTGCGTAGGATGTTGTTCTGGTTGTAAGCAGTGCCTCGTTGTCTTCAAACGCGCATGCGCCCATCAATATGACAGCAGGCATCTGCTTTCGTCTGTCCAGTGTACTCGTCGCCAGCTTCGAATATTCCAATGACGGTGATGTCGTGCCCACTCTAAACGTGCTTGGCGATGTCTCTGTGTCAACAGACGTTTCAAGGGACGACGAGCTCTCAACCTTGCATTGTGTAGGCGCCTGTTAATTGTTTGAACGGCGACTCTGGTTGCAATATTCCAATCGTCACGAAGATTTCTTGCAGTGGCAAACAGTTGGCGTTTGGCTACACAAACGAGTGCTCTATCATCCCTTTCAGATGTTTTTGGTGGTCGACCTGATCTAGGACGTTCCTGGATAGTTCCATCATCTCGATGACGGTTCAGTAGCCGGTATACAATACTAAAGTAGATGCCAAAGTGTTGTGCTATCTGACGCAAGCTCTGTCCACTATTACGCATTCTAAAGATCTGCCACTTCTCAGCTTTACTTAAGTTCCGTCTAGGCATTGTAAAAATGTAAAGATGAAGTCGAAAAAGACCAGGAGATGAACACTAAATCGTTAAGGAAAACATGGCTTTTAGGCGTGCTCGACTACCGTATGACAAACTGGTTTTGCTATTTAAAGATTTACCTGAGGAGTTAATTAAAGTAACTTTCCGTGCTCGAATGATGGCCCAGGGACAGTCTATACTAACTATACTTAGTATAGACTGTCCCTGGATGGCCTTAGTACATACATAACACAAAGTTAATATTCATTTAGATTTGTGAAATTATAAAAGAAAATTGTAGGTGTTGCTTAATTTATGGCGACGTGTATACTTAATTTTAATATTTTAAAGCTATTATTCAATAACGTCAACTGGTGTTGTGAACAGGTTGGTGTTAATTTCACGCAAATGTCGTTTGAAGGCCCTACTTGAATTATTCCACGTAAGTTAGATGTTGGCAACAGTGTGTAACAATTACATTATAAACGGACATTGATGCAACAATACTCGTGAATAATACACAAACGACTTCGTTCTGTAACATTAGGATTTACTTTTGGTTTTTAAAAGAGTTCATGTTATCTTCTGTATTTGTCCTTCAGGTTGTGAGTCCTTTTATGATCCCCATTTAAACTTGTCATTTGTATTCTTACATAATATAAGATTTATTTCCCTCCAAAAACCTTATTTTACCTTATTAAATCTGTGTCGTGTATTGTTCCGTAGTCAATTTTAAGTACTGGGTGAATGAATATTTAAATTAAAAGTTGATTAGACACAAATAGTTATATCCCGGTTTTTGCCCCCACACGTACGAGGCATTGCGCCGACATATTTTAAACCAAGAATGGCAAAAACATATTTAATATGGTCACATCAAACTTAAGTAAAATACCAAACCTTTATATGGTAATAAACTACCATCAAAAAGGTGAGATATCGTGATATATTTGAAATTAAGATGGGTGATAAGTCCCGATCAAATTACCGTTACTATGTGCAAATCCTCATATGGTTATTTGTGTGAACGCGATTGTAGAAAGAGTTACGAGTACAAATTTGTGTGAGAGACGTACGAACGGGCAGAACGAAACAGGGAGACATTGTGGAGGTAAAATAATATAATACAATACTGTTGTTACTGACCACTACATTCAAGCTAGTTTTTCTTGGGATTTGACTAAAAATCACGGTTTTTTCGAGTTTCCATCAACATATGACATAATTTTAAAGAACATTGATCATAAAATACTAATGTGTAATCAAAATAACAAATTTCAGAAATTTCAAAGCCGCAAGTATAGAAACTCTAAAACATAAATGTATCGGGAAAGTGCTATTTTACTTTTGTATATCACTTTTGGAATCAAAAGGTAATAATATGTGGCATATACAATCTATAAGCAGGTGCTAAAGCACTATGGGTAGAGTAATATGATTAGGAAATTGATGTCATGCTGGTAGTAAAATTGAGAGTTTAATATTCATTCGTTTTTATTACAATGTCAATATTATAGGGTTATTGCATGAATATTGGGAAATATTTCCCAAGCAAGTGTTATATTGCACGAGCTTGCGAGTGCAATATAGCATCTTGTGAGGGACAATATTTCCCAATATTCATGCAATAACCCTTTTATTATATAGTAATACTTTTTGCGATTTTAAGTGATTATTCATTATCTTTGCTATTTTGTAATATTTTAATATGTCCAATATTATCATATTTTCATTTGGTCAATATTACAGATATATATTTTGATGTAGATTTACATACAATAAAAAAACATATTTTTTTTCAATTTTGTGTTTTTATTTGTTGCTCCTTATTGTTGTGAATATATGGCCACACACCCCTAATTTCGTCCATACTCGAAATTCGGCGATTACCCTTCATTCGGCAATGAAAACAATGATCCCAAGGCTAAATTACTTTTAACATATCTTGCATTTATTGCTCTAACCAAATGACTCCTAAATAATAAACTAAAATGCATTTCAGCGAAATTTACGTCCGTTAAAGCGACACACTTTCATCGCCAAAATTCGAGTGTACTAGCAAAATTCCTGCTAGTACACTGACAAGCCACTTGTGCACACGATATTTAAATCCAATTTTGTACAGTTTACACTTGCTTTTTTCCTTTGTTGGTCTATGAAATTACTTTTATCTACAATCGAATGCACTTCCTTTTGTTCAGTTCAACCGGTTCTGCTAATTTTCCCCTCGAGAGCAGATCATGTTTGTGGTGTAGGACCACCATTGTTTTTTTACTCTTCGGCTATATTAAAATTTGATAATTTTGACTTATCCTAGAAAATTTACCTTTATTTCAAATTAAGTGACACTCCATTCCCATATAAAAATGCACTGGGTGAACATTCTGTCATAATTTCACAATAAGTTTCATGGCATATAAGAACGAACGCTAAACCTGAAGTGCACGTGGTCTAAAAATCTACTTTCACTTTCTATTTCAGTCCAAAAATAGTGCATGTCCCTAATTGACTCTCAACATTTTTATGTTCATTTAAAACCAATAAAACTTTATCCTCAAGTTTCCTAGATTATTCAGCTTTCCAAAAATACAAAATTTATTCTGGTATCATGTGCGGTTCAAATTCTATATGAGGCAAGAGTGAGCCTGTCTGCTGAATAGTACTACTTTTACGTACAACCTCTGAACTGGTTCCCGGTATTTGGTGATCCTACACCTAAAGAAGATGTTTTTGTTCAACAAATTAAATAAAAATTTCCTGGTCTTAGATTTATGTTAGTCGAAACAAATTCTAAAATTTTGTTGAATTGCCTTAAGTGGTTTTCAAGAAATGCATGAAAACATACAAAGACCTCACATGCGCATTATCATGAAAAATGAGCTTGGTGATCAAGAAATGCAATATTCCTCAATTTTTCAATTTCTTAGTTGCAGATGTAAATGGCAAGCTTGGCAATATTCATCCAACACAAATGAACTTATTTCACACATAGAAAGGCACTAATTACATAATTTTATCATAAATTTTGCATTTGTTTAGTTTATTTCACACCCCCCCCCCCTTTTTTTGTCCAAAGTGAGATTTTGAGTACCTTCAAACTGTTGGAATAAGACTTTTATCTCTTGAAATACATTTCAATTAAGAAAAATAGGATGAAACTATCATAATTAAGCACCTAGTCCATCAGGAGAAAGTTTTTGAGTTCAAATTTAAATTTATTTATATTCAGTGTTACCATGTTTTGGAGGTGTACATTAATAGTTTCTAAACTGAGACTAAAATTTTATTAATTTCATTAAATGCGATCACTATTCTTTTAAGTTTAATAGTCAAATGAACAGTTTTTACTAAAGAAAAATCCACTAAAGTACAAAGTGGCATAAAAAAAACCAAAATTATATCTTGCTTTGGTATGAAATTGCAAAAATTTGCCAATTTCCCATTACAGCTCATTTTTAAGGAATTTTTGACAGAAGTACTATCATCTCAAGGCCCAATTATCTTAACAGGTACAATTATAACATATAGTTACTAGTTTACTAACAAATTTACCCCCAGCAAGCTTTAGTTTAGAAAATAAATAATTTTAGTATTAACCCAGGCCAGCAATGTAACCGACTTAAGCCGCAGGTGTAAAATTGACAAATTCATCTCAAATACACTATTTTTCTGCATTCTAGAATGTTTACCAGTTCTAGTTTTATACATTTTGACCCTTTCATTACATCCAAAACCTAAAACAGAAGTTTATTTAAATTATAGCACATTCTACTAAGCGCGGACCACTGCAGACCCCCACAATTTCATAAAATATTACATAATACCATGTTTAGTCTGAAATTTGACACCCCCATATGTTTTGGCTCTGATAAGCAATTAAAATGATAGTCTTGGTGATTTACCTTCTTTCAGTACCATTTTTATCAAAAGTAATAGAAGTTGATATACCTGTCATGGCCTCTTACAGGTGTAGGACCTCCATTGTTTTTTTACTCTTCGGCTATATTAAAATTTGATAATTTTGACTTATCCTAGAAAATTTACCTTTATTTCAAATTAAGTGACACTCCATTCCCATATAAAAATGCACTGGGTGAACATTCTGTCAAAATTTCACAATAAGTTTCATGGCATATAAGAACGAACGCTAAACCTGAAGTGCACGTGGTCTAAAAATCTACTTTCACTTTCTATTTCAGTCCAAAAATAGTGCATGTCCCTAATTGACTCTCAACATTTTAATGTTCATTTAAAACCAATAAATCTTTATCCTCAAGTTTCCTAGATTATTCAGCTTTCCAAAAATACCAAATTTATTCTGGTATCATGTGCGGTTCAAATTCTATATGAGGCAAGAGTGAGCCTGTCTGCTGAATAGTACTACTTTTACAACCTCTGGACTGGTTCCCGGTATTTGGTGGTCCTACACCTTGTTAGTCTCGATCATCCAGACGCTTAATTACATTTGTGCGTCTGGATTCATCTCTATATTGAACTCGTTATCATTACGCCCAAAACCGGGCGTAATTTTTGATTGGATGATATTTTTATTGTCTAATAAATTACTTCCGTTCATATCAAGAAGTGTATAACAAATTGTACCAAAGTTTCCATTTGAATATTTTTATAAAATATTTCTTTATCAATTAATTAAACAAATATTATTGTTATGCACAATCAAGAGTGAATCTTACTGTGACGTCATATTATAAGTACAGAAATGTTTTTCATGGTTTTCCTGGTTTAAAAATAGGGCCTAAAAATAGAATCATTGTTTTGTCTCCACCTATAGACGATGTCAGAAATTGGTCTTATACGAGTTATCGTTCGTGTCGGCAGGTGGCGTAATACACAATCCGACATTACTTGGTACACGCTACACAGGTTATTTACACTGGTATAGTCATAATTATGTCGAATACTAGCCGTGGCGGTCGCATTTGTGCGATCGTCGATTGTCACAACAGCCAAAGGACATTGCATAAGTGGAAATTACAGCGTCTGTTCATACTTATAATAAAAATATTAAAATATTAAAATTCTACACCAGTTCACTTAAAATATTACTTAATCCCTTGTTATATTCACCTGCACTTCTTTTTCTACAGCTTACAGTTTTTACCCTTAGATCCATGGATGCTGCCTGTTTTTTATTTGTTTACGTTTGACATCATGACCTTTATTATAATTATTGGAACGGCTGCTGATACTGGACAGTGAAAATCCGTAAATAGTAACAAATCGATAATTCCATATTAAGACCGTTGTTTGGTTTAACGGTACCGACGTCCGTATTAGTTATAGCGATATACAGTTTTAGAAAGTAAAAGACATGATTTCGATATTTTATTTTTAATTCTTAACAAAATTTTCCGTATATCAAAACCATACTTGGTCAAATTTTTAGTGAGGCCTCAATGGATGATGCTACGGCCATTCTGCATGCATTACATTTCTCAACAATGCACTGACTTAACTTGTAAATAAAAAGAATAATGAAAAAAACTTTAAATCAAAAGCAGGCAAATAATATACATTCTGTAACCGTAAAACAAAACAAAAAGTTGGTACTGTAAAGTATATAAATCAGAAGCGAAAATTTATAACTCTTATTTTTCATCTTTCCTATTCGCTAAAAATGGGCTATACAAAGGAATTTAATTAGTATTTTACTTTTAATTTTCTTCTTAGACATAGTTGATAGATAAAATTAGCAGACGGTGCACCCAGCTTGACGTTATCTTTTGAAATGATAACGCAATTAACGATTAATTATCATTCCTGCACCATTGACTGAATGGATAAAACCCGAGAGCGTGTACCACTGCTAACTAGCGGATTCCGAATAACATCAATATGGCGCGGCACATGATTTTATCGATGAATTTGTCTATTGGTAGCGAAATTACAACAAGGTGATCCCAGACGCTATTATATATGCGTCTGGGTGATCGAGACTAACACCTTGTCATTTTCGGCCATGTTTATTTACCAAACAACAGTAAAATATAAAAGCCGATGTTCGGAACACATCTGTACTTTTCCCGGAAGTTACATAAAAAACCGAGATTCAGTGTAAAATATGAAAATATAATGCACTTTATTGCTATATGAAATACAATGGGGAAAAATATGACTATATAATAAATTGAAATATTACTGTCAAGGAGTGGAGCAGTGTTCATTATCTAATTGAAGTCAAGTTGTAGTCTCTTATTGTTCATGGCAAAGCTCATATGCAACTATTACTGTCATAATTAGGTTAGATAACTCTGTTATCAATGAACGACTTTTGTGTATCATAAACAAAAATGTTATGATATATCAAACTGCTATTATTAATAAGAAAATTATTGTATGTTTTTTTATGAAATTATTAATATTTGACAATTTTTTCAATTTTTTAAATATAATTTTATTTTTTATCTTTATCATTTATGGAGTTCCTCGATCGTTAATTGTTGTTTCCCCGTGGCATCATTATTTTTTATACTCAAAAACTACTACTATAGTTCATAATTTAATCAAAAATATCAATGAAATTATGGTTACCTTAATAAACATTTGTGACATATTTGTTATTTAGAACACCTTTAATGAATAATGTATTGAAATTTAACCCATGCTGTGTCATCCTGATAAAGCTTGTACTGCCATAAAGCCATAAACTTGTATTCTCTGTATAGGATGTTTATTGAACAGCTTATTCCTTAAAACTTGAATTTTACCTACCTTTATTGCCGAGAAAAAAGCGACAAAAAGGGGGATATTTTTTTAATTAACTTTTGTAATTCAAGCTAGACAATGCAATTGCAGTTAGTTCTACTTTTTCCAATGACAGTATTTTGTAAGTCAAATACTCTTAAATGTTTCTTTTGTTTAATTGTTAAAATATTTACATCTATGTTAATCATGTTACAAATTTCTGAGATATAATTAGACCATAAAAATGCCACACAACCCTCTCCCTTGTCTGAACCACGTGGTCTGAACTTCGCCATGTTAAAAATTGTGAAATGAGCGAATTTCAAATGAAATGGGAAGTATGAAGATAAGAAATTAAAGTGTTAAAAATGTGAAAATTAAATACATAAATGTGTCTACTATTTGTATATATGAGCAAACAAAGTTTATACGAACTGTATTTATGCAATTTACCTCAGAAGAGGTGCATAATTGACTATTTCCTATTGAAACAATGTAAAGAGAAGGCAGAAAATAAGGCTTTTTTCAAACAAAATGGGAAGTATTTTGCACGTAATTTAAACTGATAAAATTTATATCAATCGAAAGATAAGAAACTGTAGAACTTGGAACAATGTGCAAAACATATATATTTTATTAACAAGATATCGGCGTTTTTTAAATCGTCCCATTGATTTTCTATTGAGTGAAAAATCCAATATGGCTGACAAAAATACGTCACAGAAGTCACGTGATGTCGTTAATAGTTGTATAGGTGTGTAAACACTAATCCAATTCTTTCAGATTTTCTACTAAATTTGTTATTTTTTTAATTAGAGCAGCTCTTTTACCTTAAGTGCAACCTGACCGACATCATATATATCCAGAATCGTACGTGACAGGCCTATGTTCTCTCAAAATTTCATGACCTCTTTAAAACCTTCCAAGAGAAAACCAGCTTCCGGGGTAAAGCCCGCTCTAAAAATAGCTCTTTCTTTTCAGAAAATCTTGGTTTATAGGTCATGTAGTGCATGTGACATAAAACATACTAAACACCATTAGAACACAGCAAGTTAGGACTCAAATTTTTTCTAATATATTCACCTTTCAGAAAAACTTTCATTCATTAAAATCCAGTTAGTAGTTTTTAATATACACTAAGATAAACAGGACTATTTTGTTTTTAAGTACTATTTTCTTATATGTTCCAAATTTGATTGGTCCCCTTTAGTGTCTTGACACCTAAAGAGCATGTATTTGTCCATCAAATTTTACAAAATTTTGTCTATTTGTAGCCTAAGTATACCTGACCAACACCCTAAAATTTCTTTGCATTCTCTATAACAGTTTTGGAGAATCGCAGAAAAAGATTATATGACTGCGCACATACTTAATCAGCACAAACTGTGTTTGCAGATCAAGTAATGCATTATTTGCAATATATTCAATTTCCTAAGTTCAGATGTAAATTTCAATGTATATCACACATTAACACTATAGTATAACATACTGAATACTAATAAAAACATACATTATATTTATATCTCACAAATAAAAGAAATTGAAGTTTCAGGTTGGGGGGGGGGCTCCCCCCCCCTTTTTTAGAGGGCATATTAGATCTCTTATAAACTTTAAATATCTGTAACTCCCTACTAAACCATATCATATTTCTTGTTGCTCAACAAGATAGAATTGCACCTCAACAAACAATAAAATTCCTAAAAGAACAATTTTAGTATGACTCTGTCCTATAGTATAAATTGACAAATTCCACATCTAAAAAAATACAAAATAGGCACCATATTAAATATTTGTGGCAACATAGATGTCTTTGTGACCTAATATTTAGATTGTCTGACTTGTCTGCTACTGAGAAACACTGAAACAATATATTTTTTAACTCCAAACACACTGTTCTAGGCAGAGAATACAGATTTTATTGGAAAAAAATCTAAAATGTTACATAATATAATATTTAGGCTGAAATTTGACACTAGCATGGTTTAGAACCAAATATGCATTTAAAATGAGTAAATGGTTTATAATCTTTCATTCTCAAACATTTTCAGGCAAAGGGAGGGAATATGAAAAAATGGTGTTTATGTATTAAAGGTGTGTAAACACTAATCCAATTCTTTAAGATTTTCTTCTAAATTTGTTATTTTTTTAATTAGAGCAGCTCTTTTACCTTAAGTGCAACCTGACCGACATCATATATATCCAGAATCGTACGTGACAGGCCTATGTTCTCTCAAAATTTCATGACCTCTTTAAAACCTTCCAAGAGAAAACCAGCTTCCGGGGTAAACCCCGCTCTAAAAATAGCTCTTTCTTTTCAGAAAATCTTGGTTTATAGGTCATGTAGTGCATGTGACATAAAACATACTAAACACCATTAGAACACAGCAAGTTAGGACTCAAATTTTTTCTAATATATTCACCTTTCAGAAAAACTTTCATTCATTAAAATCCAGTTAGTAGTTTTTAATATACACTAAGATAAACAGGACTATTTTGTTTTTAAGTACTATTTTCTTATATGTTCCAAATTTGATTGGTCCCCTTTAGTGTCTTGACACCTAAAGAGCATGTATTTGTCCATCAAATTTTACAAAATTTTGTCTATTTGTAGCCTAAGTATACCTGACCAACACCCTAAAATTTCTTTGCATTCTCTATAACAGTTTTGGAGAATCGCAGAAAGAGATTATATGACTGCGCACATACTTAATCAGCACAAACTGTGTTTGCAGATCAAGTAATGCATTATTTGCAATATATTCAATTTCCTAAGGTCAGATGTAAATTTCAATGTATATCACACATTAACACTATAGTATAACATACTGAATACTAATAAGAACATAC
This sequence comes from Limnoperna fortunei, assembly GCA_944474755.1. Taxonomy (NCBI): domain Eukaryota; kingdom Metazoa; phylum Mollusca; class Bivalvia; order Mytilida; family Modiolidae; genus Limnoperna; species Limnoperna fortunei. The sequence continues at coordinate 32,927,271 of OX104111.1, read as the reverse complement.
ATTATATTTATATCTCACAAATAAAAAAAATTGAAGTTTCAGGTTGGGGGGGGGGCTCCCCCCTTTTTTAGAGGGCATATTAGATCTCTTATAAACTTTAAATATCTGTAACATTCCTACTAAACCATATCATATTTCTTGTTGCTCAACAAGATAGAATTGCACCTCAACAAACAATAAAATTCCTAAAAGAACAATTTTAGTATGACTTTGTCCTATAGTATAAATTGACAAATTCCACATCTAAAAAAATACAAAATAGGCACCATATTAAATATTTGTGGCAACATAGATGTCTTTGTGACCTAATATTTAGATTGTCTGACTTGTCTGCTACTGAGAAACACTGAAACAATATATTTTTTAACTCCAAACACACTGTTCTAGGCAGAGAATACAGATTTTATTGGAAAAAAAATCTAAAATGTTACATAATATAATATTTAGGCTGAAATTTGACACTAGCATGGTTTAGAACCAAATATGCATTTAAAATGAGTAAATGGTTTATAATCTTTCATTCTCAAACATTTTCAGGCAAAGGGAGGGAATATGAAAAAATGGTGTTTATGTATTAAAGGTGTGTAAACACTAATCCAATTCTTTAAGATTTTCTACTAAATTTGTTATTTTTTTAATTAGAGCAGCTCTTTTACCTTAAGTGCAACCTGACCGACATCATATATATCCAGAATCGTACGTGACAGGCCTATGTTCTCTCAAAATTTCATGACCTCTTTAAAACCTTCCAAGAGAAAACCAGCTTCCGGGGTAAACCCCGCTCTAAAAATAGCTCTTTCTTTTCAGAAAATCTTGGTTTATAGGTCATGTAGTGCATGTGACATAAAACATACTAAACACCATTAGAACACAGCAAGTTAGGACTCAAATTTTTTCTAATATATTCACCTTTCAGAAAAACTTTCATTCATTAAAATCCAGTTAGTAGTTTTTAATATACACTAAGATAAAAAGGACTATTTTGTTTTTAAGTACTATTTTCTTATATGTTCCAAATTTGATTGGTCCCCTTTAGTGTCTTGACACCTAAAGAGGATGTATTTGTCCATCAAATTTTACAAAATTTTGTCTATTTGTAGCCTAAGTATACCTGACCAACACCCTAAAATTTCTTTGCATTCTCTATAACAGTTTTGGAGAATCGCAGAAAAAGATTATATGACTGCGCACATACTTGATCAGCACAAACTGTGTTTGCAGATCAAGTAATGCATTATTTGCAATATATTCAATTTCCTAAGTTCAGATGTAAATTTCAATGTATATCACACATTAACACTATAGTATAACATACTGAATACTAATAAAAACATACATTATATTTATATCTCACAAATAAAAAAAATTGAAGTTTCAGGTTGGGGGGGGGGCTCCCCCCCTTTTTAGAGGGCATATTAGATCTCTTATAAACTTTAAATATCTGTAACTCCCTACTAAACCATATCATATTTCTTGTTGCTCAACAAGATAGAATTGCACCTCAACAAACAATAAAATTCCTAAAAGAACAATTTTAGTATGACTCTGTCCTATAGTATAAATTGACAAATTCCACATCTAAAAAAATACAAAATAGGCACCATATTAAATATTTGTGGCAACATAGATGTCTTTGTGACCTAATATTTAGATTGTCTGACTTGTCTGCTACTGAGAAACACTGAAACAATATATTTTTTAACTCCAAACACACTGTTCTAGGCAGAGAATACAGATTTTATTGGAAAAAAAATCAAATGTTACATAATATAATATTTAGGCTGAAATTTGACACTAGCATGGTTTAGAACCAAATATGCATTTAAAATGAGTAAATGGTTTATAATCTTTCATTCTCAAACATTTTCAGGCAAAGGGAGGGAATATGAAAAAATGGTGTTTATGTATTAAAGGTGTGTAAACACTAATCCAATTCTTTAAGATTTTCTACTAAATTTGTTATTTTTTTCAATTAGAGCAGCTCTTTTACCTTAAGTGCAACCTGACCGACATCATATATATCCAGAATCGTACGTGACAGGCCTATGTTCTCTCAAAATTTCATGACCTCTTTAAAACCTTCCAAGAGAAAACCAGCTTCCGGGGTAAACCCCGCTCTAAAAATAGCTCTTTCTTTTCAGAAAATCTTGGTTTATAGGTCATGTAGTGCATGTGACATAAAACATACTAAACACCATTAGAACACAGCAAGTTAGGACTCAAATTTTTTCTAATATATTCACCTTTCAGAAAAACTTTCATTCATTAAAATCCAGTTAGTAGTTTTTAATATACACTAAGATAAACAGTACTATTTTGTTTTTAAGTACTATTTTCTTATATGTTCCAAATTTGATTGGTCCCCTTTAGTGTCTTGACACCTAAAGAGCATGTATTTGTCCATCAAATTTTACAAAATTTTGTCTATTTGTAGCCTAAGTATACCTGACCAACACCCTAAAATTTCTTTGCATTCTCTATAACAGTTTTGGAGAATCGCAGAAAAAGATTATATGACTGCGCACATACTTAATCAGCACAAACTGTGTTTGCAGATCAAGTAATGCATTATTTGCAATATATTCAATTTCCTAAGGTCAGATGTAAATTTCAATGTATATCACACATTAACACTATAGTATAACATACTGAATACTAATAAAAACATACATTATATTTATATCTCACAAATAAAAAAAATTGAAGTTTCAGGTTGGGGGGGGGCTCCCCCCTTTTTTAGAGGGCATATTAGATCTCTTATAAACTTTAAATATCTGTAACATTCCTACTAAACCATATCATATTTCTTGTTGCTCAACAAGATAGAATTGCACCTCAACAAACAATAAAATTCCTAAAAGAACAATTTTAGTATGACTCTGTCCTATAGTATAAATTGACAAATTCCACATCTAAAAAAATACAAAATAGGCACCATATTAAATATTTGTGGCAACATAGATGTCTTTGTGACCTAATATTTAGATTGTCTGACTTGTCTGCTACTGAGAAACACTGAAACAATATATTTTTTAACTCCAAACACACTGTTCTAGGCAGAGAATACAGATTTTATTGGAAAAAAAATCTAAAATGTTACATAATATAATATTTAGGCTGAAATTTGACACTAGCATGGTTTAGAACCAAATATGCATTTAAAATGAGTAAATGGTTTATAATCTTTCATTCTCAAACATTTTCAGGCAAAGGGAGGGAATATGAAAAAATGGTGTTTATGTATTAAAGGTGTGTAAACACTAATCCAATTCTTTAAGATTTTCTACTAAATTTGTTATTTTTTTAATTAGAGCAGCTCTTTTACCTTAAGTGCAACCTGACCGACATCATATATATCCAGAATCGTACGTGACAGGCCTATGTTCTCTCAAAATTTCATGACCTCTTTAAAACCTTCCAAGAGAAAACCAGCTTCCGGGGTAAACCCCGCTCTAAAAATAGCTCTTTCTTTTCAGAAAATCTTGGTTCATAGGTCATGTAGTGCATGTGACATAAAACATACTAAACACCATTAGAACACAGCAAGTTAGGACTCAAATTTTTTCTAATATATTCACCTTTCAGAAAAACTTTCATTCATTAAAATCCAGTTAGTAGTTTTTAATATACACTAAGATAAACAGGACTATTTTGTTTTTAAGTACTATTTTCTTATATGTTCCAAATTTGATTGGTCCCCTTTAGTGTCTTGACACCTAAAGAGCATGTATTTGTCCATCAAATTTTACAAAATTTTGTCTATTTGTAGCCTAAGTATACCTGACCAACACCCTAAAATTTCTTTGCATTCTCTATAACAGTTTTGGAGAATCGCAGAAAAAGATTATATGACTGCGCACATACTTAATCAGCACAAACTGTGTTTGCAGATCAAGTAATGCATTATTTGCAATATATTCAATTTCCTAAGGTCAGATGTAAATTTCAATGTATATCACACATTAACACTATAGTATAACATACTGAATACTAATAAAAACATACATTATATTTATATCTCACAAATAAAAAAAATTGAAGTTTCAGGTTGGGGGGGGGGCTCCCCCCTTTTTTAGAGGGCATATTAGATCTCTTATAAACTTTAAATATCTGTAACATTCCTACTAAACCATATCATATTTCTTGTTGCTCAACAAGATAGAATTGCACCTCAACAAACAATAAAATTCCTAAAAGAACAATTTTAGTATGACTCTGTCCTATAGTATAAATTGACAAATTCCACATCTAAAAAAATACAAAATAGGCACCATATTAAATATTTGTGGCAACATAGATGTCTTTGTGACCTAATATTTAGATTGTCTGACTTGTCTGCTACTGAGAAACACTGAAACAATATATTTTTTAACTCCAAACACACTGTTCTAGGCAGCGAATACAGATTTTATTGGAAAAAAAATCTAAAATGTTACATAATATAATATTTAGGCTGAAATTTGACACTAGCATGGTTTAGAACCAAATATGCATTTAAAATGAGTAAATGGTTTATAATCTTTCATTCTCAAACATTTTCAGGCAAAGGGAGGGAATATGAAAAAATGGTGTTTATGTATTAAAGGTGTGTAAACACTAATCCAATTCTTTAAGATTTTCTACTAAATTTGTTATTTTTTTAATTAGAGCAGCTCTTTTACCTTAAGTGCAACCTGACCGACATCATATATATCCAGAATCGTACGTGACAGGCCTATGTTCTCTCAAAATTTCATGACCTCTTTAAAACCTTCCAAGAGAAAACCAGCTTCCGGGGTAAACCCCGCTCTAAAAATAGCTCTTTCTTTTCAGAAAATCTTGGTTTATAGGTCATGTAGTGCATGTGACATAAAACATACTAAACACCATTAGAACACAGCAAGTTAGGACTCAAATTTTTTCTAATATATTCACCTTTCAGAAAAACTTTCATTCATCAAAATCCAGTTAGTAGTTTTTAATATACACTAAGATAAACAGGACTATTTTGTTTTTAAGTACTATTTTCTTATATGTTCCAAATTTGATTGGTCCCCTTTAGTGTCTTGACACCTAAAGAGGATGTATTTGTCCATCAAATTTTACAAAATTTTGTCTATTTGTAGCCTAAGTATACCTGACCAACACCCTAAAATTTCTTTGCATTCTCTATAACAGTTTTGGAGAATCGCAGAAAAAGATTATATGACTGCGCACATACTTAATCAGCACAAACTGTGTTTGCAGATCAAGTAATGCATTATTTGCAATATATTCAATTTCCTAAGGTCAGATGTAAATTTCAATGTATATCACACATTAACACTATAGTATAACATACTGAATACTAATAAAAACATACATTATATTTATATCTCACAAATAAAAAAAATTGAAGTTTCAGGTTGGGGGGGGCTCCCCCCTTTTTTAGAGGGCATATTAGATCTCTTATAAACTTTAAATATCTGTAACATTCCTACTAAACCATATCATATTTCTTGTTGCTCAACAAGATAGAATTGCACCTCAACAAACAATAAAATTCCTAAAAGAACAATTTTAGTATGACTCTGTCCTATAGTATAAATTGACAAATTCCACATCTAAAAAAATACAAAATAGGCACCATATTAAATATTTGTGGCAACATAGATGTCTTTGTGACCTAATATTTAGATTGTCTGACTTGTCTGCAACTGAGAAACACTGAAACAATATATTTTTTAACTCCAAACACACTGTTCTAGGCAGAGAATACAGATTTTATTGGAAAAAAAATCTAAAATGTTACATAATATAATATTTAGGCTGAAATTTGACACTAGCATGGTTTAGAACCAAATATGCATTTAAAATGAGTAAATGGTTTATAATCTTTCATTCTCAAACATTTTCAGGCAAAGGGAGGGAATATGAAAAAATGGTGTTTATGTATTAAAGGTGTGTAAACACTAATCCAATTCTTTAAGATTTTCTACTAAATTTGTTATTTTTTTAATTAGAGCAGCTCTTTTACCTTAAGTGCAACCTGACCGACATCATATATATCCAGAATCGTACGTGACAGGCCTATGTTCTCTCAAAATTTCATGACCTCTTTAAAACCTTCCAAGAGAAAACCAGCTTCCGGGGTAAACCCCGCTCTAAAAATAGCTCTTTCTTTTCAGAAAATCTTGGTTTATAGGTCATGTAGTGCATGTGACATAAAACATACTAAACACCATTAGAACACAGCAAGTTAGGACTCAAATTTTTTCTAATATATTCACCTTTCAGAAAAACTTTCATTCATTAAAATCCAGTTAGTAGTTTTTAATATACACTAAGATAAACAGGACTATTTTGTTTTTAAGTACTATTTTCTTATATGTTCCAAATTTGATTGGTCCCCTTTAGTGTCTTGACACCTAAAGAGCATGTATTTGTCCATCAAATTTTACAAAATTTTGTCTATTTGTAGCCTAAGTTTACCTGACCAACACCCTAAAATTTCTTTGCATTCTCTATAACAGTTTTGGAGAATCGCAGAAAAAGATTATATGACTGCGCACATACTTAATCAGCACAAACTGTGTTTGCAGATCAAGTAATGCATTATTTGCAATATATTCAATTTCCTAAGTTCAGATGTAAATTTCAATGTATATCACACATTAACACTATAGTATAACATACTGAATACTAATAAAAACATACATTATATTTATATCTCACAAATAAAAAAAATTGAAGTTTCAGGTTGGGGGGGGGGGCTCCCCCCCCTTTTTTAGAGGGCATATTAGATCTCTTATAAACTTTAAATATCTGTAACTCCCTACTAAACCATATCATATTTCTTGTTGCTCAACAAGATAGAATTGCACCTCAACAAACAATAAAATTCCTAAAAGAACAATTTTAGTATGACTCTGTCCTATAGTATAAATTGACAAATTCCACATCTAAAAAAATACAAAATAGGCACCATATTAAATATTTGTGGCAACATAGATGTCTTTGTGACCTAATATTTAGATTGTCTGACTTGTCTGCTACTGAGAAACACTGAAACAATATATTTTTTAACTCCAAACACACTGTTCTAGGAAGAGAATACAGATTTTATTGGAAAAAAAATCTAAAATGTTACATAATATAATATTTAGGCTGAAATTTGACACTAGCATGGTTTAGAACCAAATATGCATTTAAAATGAGTAAATGGTTTATAATCTTTCATTCTCAAACATTTTCAGGCAAAGGGAGGGAATATGAAAAAATGGTGTTTATGTATTAAAGGTGTGTAAACACTAATCCAATTCTTTAAGATTTTCTACTAAATTTGTTATTTTTTTAATTAGAGCAGCTCTTTTACCTTAAGTGCAACCTGACCGACATCATATATATCCAGAATCGTACGTGACAGGCCTATGTTCTCTCAAAATTTCATGACCTATTTAAAACCTTCCAAGAGAAAACCAGCTTCCGGGGTAAACCCCGCTCTAAAAATAGCTCTTTCTTTTCAGAAAATCTTGGTTTATAGGTCATGTAGTGCATGTGACATAAAACATACTAAACACCATTAGAACACAGCAAGTTAGGACTCAAATTTTTTCTAATATATTCACCTTTCAGAAAAACTTTCATTCATCAAAATCCAGTTAGTAGTTTTTAATATACACTAAGATAAACAGGACTATTTTGTTTTTAAGTACTATTTTCTTATATGTTCCAAATTTGATTGGTCCCCTTTAGTGTCTTGACACCTAAAGAGCATGTATTTGTCCATCAAATTTTACAAAATTTTGTCTATTTGTAGCCTAAGTATACCTGACCAACACCCTAAAATTTCTTTGCATTCTCTATAACAGTTTTGGAGAATCGCAGAAAAAGATTATATGACTGCGCACATACTTAATCAGCACAAACTGTGTTTGCAGATCAAGTAATGCATTATTTGCAATATATTCAATTTCCTAAGTTCAGATGTAAATTTCAATGTATATCACACATTAACACTATAGTATAACATACTGAATATTAATAAAAACATACATTATATTTATATCTCACAAATAAAAAAAATTGAAGTTTCAGGTTGGGGGGGGGCTCCCCCCTTTTTTAGAGGGCATATTAGATCTCTTATAAACTTTAAATATCTGTAACATTCCTACTAAACCATATCATATTTCTTGTTGCTCAACAAGATAGAATTGCACCTCAACAAACAATAAAATTCCTAAAAGAACAATTTTAGTATGACTCTGTCCTATAGTATAAATTGACAAATTCCACATCTAAAAAAATACAAAATAGGCACCATATTAAATATTTGTGGCAACATAGATGTCTTTGTGACCTAATATTTAGATTGTCTGATTAGTCTGCTACTGAGAAACACTGAAACAATATATTTTTTAACTCCAAACACACTGTTCTAGGCAGAGAATACAGATTTTATAGGAAAAAAAATTTAAAATGTTACATAATATAATATTTAGGCTGAAATTTGACACTAGCATGGTTTAGAACCAAATATGCATTTAAAATGAGTAAATGGTTTATAATCTTTCATTCTCAAACATTTTCAGGCAAAGGGAGGGAATATGAAAAAATGGTGTTTATGTATTAAAGAGCATGTATTTGTCCATCAAATTTTACAAAATTTTGTCTATTTGTAGCCTAAGTATACCTGACCAACACCCTAAAATTTCTTTGCATTCTCTATAACAGTTTTGGAGAATCGCAGAAAAAGATTATATGACTGGGCACATACTTAATCAGCACAAACTGTGTTTGCAGATCAAGTAATGCATTATTTGCAATATATTCAATTTCCTAAGGTCAGATGTAAATTTCAATGTATATCACACATTAACACTGTAGTATAACATACTGAATACTAATAAAAACATACATTATATTTATATCTCACAAATAAAAAAAATTGAAGTTTCAGGTTGGGGGGGGGCACCCCCCTTTTTTAGAGGGCATATTAGATCTCTTATAAACTTTAAATATCTGTAACATTCCTACTAAACCATATCATATTTCTTGTTGCTCAACAAGATAGAATTGCACCTCAACAAACAATAAAATTCCTAAAAGAACAATTTTAGTATGACTCTGTCCTATAGTATAAATTGACAAATTCCACATCTAAAAAAATACAAAATAGGCCCCATATTAAATATTTGTGGCAACATAGATGTCTTTGTGACCTAATATTTAGATTGTCTGACTTGTCTGCTACTGAGAAACACTGAAACAATATATTTTTTAACTCCAAACAAACTGTTCTAGGCAGAGAATACAGATTTTATTGGAAAAAAAATCTAAAATGTTACATAATATAATATTTAGGCTGAAATTTGACACTAGCATGGTTTAGAACCAAATATGCATTTAAAATGAGTAAATGGTTTATAATCTTTCATTCTCAAACATTTTCAGGCAAAGGGAGGGAATATGAAAAAATGGTGTTTATGTATTAAAGGTGTGTAAACACTAATCCAATTCTTTAAGATTTTCTACTAAATTTGTTATTTTTTTAATTAGAGCAGCTCTTTTACCTTAAGTGCAACCTGACCGACATCATATATATCCAGAATCGTACGTGACAGGCCTATGTTCTCTCAAAATTTCATGACCTATTTAAAACCTTCCAAGAGAAAACCAGCTTCCGGGGTAAAGCCCGCTCTAAAAATAGCTCTTTCTTTTCAGAAAATCTTGGTTTATAGGTCATGTAGTGCATGTGACATAAAACATACTAAACACCATTAGAACACAGCAAGTTAGGACTCAAATTTTTTCTAATATATTCACCTTTCAGAAAAACTTTCATTCATTAAAATCCAGTTAGTAGTTTTTAATATACACTAAAATAAACAGGACTATTTTGTTTTTAAGTACTATTTTCTTATATGTTCCAAATTTGATTGGTCCCCTTTAGTGTCTTGACACCTAAATGGTTAAAATTCTGTGATTTGGTATCGTGATATCCGACAGTGATGACAGTACTTCAAGATTTATAAAGCGACGATTGCTATTGGCACAATAAACGAAGAACCATGTATAGTATAGTTTATAATTTGTATTTATATACCATCAAGTTTGACAACGTACCCAAAGTGATCCAGCAGCCATACCTGGAGTTGGTGGATCAGTGAAATAGAGGTTACTAAGTAAATTGCAAAAAGTGTTGCATAAAACATCTAGATATTACAATTATATGTATCTGTAAACAGGAATACCAACCCTACATGTAAAAATCGGACCAAACACAATTAGAACCTTAATGAACACTGGCAACCAGATACCTATAGGTCAAAACTCTATAATCTCAAGCAACCAAATGATTACATTCAAAATACACAAAGATATATTTAGACAAAAACATGAATAGTTGCAAGCACTGCTTACAATAACAAAAATATGACAATGAAAAGTGCATATACTAAAGCAGCCAACTGCTGACCTTCAACATATATATGCATGGGGAGCAAACATTTCAAGTAATATGTAAAAATTTAGTCATATGTATGAGCAATTCAAATTTAGTTATTAAAAATAGTATCTGCAGCATAAAATGTAGCAAATATGAGCCATCAGCATAGGTAAAACATAAAATTCACAGAAACATGGATATAAATGACACATACATGTAACATAAAAATATACTCTATAAAATCAAAAAGTGTATTTAAAAAATGGAACATGAAGCAGGCCAAATCTGCCCTCTGCAAGATACAACACAACATAATTGAAATGAAATATATTAAAGAGCAGACAACTTGTGCCCATTACACATATTAAAAAAAAAAAAAAAAAAAATTTGAAGCAAGCATATCTTGACCTTCAATAAAAATACCACAAATGCAAATTGTGACACTCTTTTCAGAGCAGGCAGATCCTGACCTTTGAATATTCATTGATATGAATCAATCACAACAGGGATAGATATACCTGATAGGATGTTATACGAATGTATTTTTGGAAACATTAGAAATCCACCGGCCAAGTTTCCGGTTGTTGGTTTCTGAACAACCCCGTTGTGCTAATTGTGTTGCTGCCCTATCTGAAAAACGGCGTCCCTTATAAAGGGATGCATTTATGATTTATGCCAATAAAAACCTAATAGTTGGGACAGTTTGCTAATTACAACTCTATGTGTTACTGGTTTTCCACCTTGGAAAAATGGACCAATGGATATTCCGATATGATTTGTATGCAAACAATGCTTTTACAGTACAAAATTCGACTACCTTTTGGGTTCAATAGATATAGACACTGGTTGATTGTTTCTTATATTCTTAAATGAGCGAAGAACAATTGTTACTATTTTAGGCTGACCTCAGTCATCAATATTGGAAAAATTTACATCTGAGAATTGGACCACAGAGGCACATTTACCTGTATGTAAAGATTTTGCAATATTTTGCCTAGGCGTAAAAGGGCTGTGAAAGCCAAAAGAAAAACAGCATTTGACATTAGACCTTCATAGTGACCGCTTATGAATTTGTTAACACTCAATAAAAGTTGTACTAATATTTCTTTTGTAATTGGTAAACAAGAGTCAGCTGACCTCTGAGCTTTATTGCATCCATTAAAAATTTTCGTACTAAAACGAATTAGACAAGTCGGGTAAATGAAGAATTTTGTGAATATAACTACTAGTAATTGCCGAAATGAGTGAATTTATTGTAAACGGTGAATAAGACTTTGTAAATAAGCCTCCAATAAAATCGCAAATAACAGTTGGACATACTGGCAATGTCAACAATATCTTTCTGACATTACAAAAACTGTAGTAACAACCTCCAGCTATGCCTGTATGCTGATATGGTAGATTTTGATAAAGCCATATGTAACAAATCTTTGACTTGATAATCTAGATTGTCAGAAAAAGTGACTGGGTAGGTGTGTCTGGACTGGGACAACCAAGGTGCTGTTAGTTTGCCTTTCTGAAGTTGATATCGAGAAAGTTGGTCAGGTACAATGTTCAATGCGCCTTTAATATGTTTTGCTTTAAACCGTATGCTGCAATATAAACAAGCAACCACAAGACGTCTTTCTAAATGCATAATAACCTTGACGTTACAAGATTTTTTATTCATGACCTGAACAGCCGCCTGATTGTCAGAGAAGAAAAGGGTCTTAGAGTTACTCGTACTATTCCCCCAAATTTCAACTGTATAATTCCCTTGTTGCAATACTATGGGGGAAATAACTCGTACAGTTAAGCATTAGCAAACCAATCGTCCCCAAACATTGCTGCATAGCCTAGACTTCCAGCCACATCAGTAAAAAGTTGCATATGATCTAATGACAGCCATTTGTGGGACATGAATACAGATTTACCATTAAAACTATCACTAAAACACATCCACGCTGCCATGTCAGCTCTTGTCTCTGATGTTATTTTAATGTTATTTAAATCAACTGTAAGGTCAATCCAACGCCTTAAGAAGGCCCTACCCGGAAAGACAACTAAACAAGTAAAAATTCAATAACCAAATTAATGATTGAAGTTTTTTAAGTGTAATCTTCTTGCGCTTGAAATTTTTGTTTAAACAGTTCCTAATTGAATTAACATTGAAACCATAAATAGTCAATGAAGTTGAGGGAAAACAGTAAACTCCTAAGGACTCACATAATTTTAAGAACTGGGAAAGGTCTTCTAAACATTTATTTGAACCACCAGGACCCATGAATAAGAGTCGTCAATTATATGAGACATGCCTGCTGCCTGGTATTTAGTTTTTATGATCTACTGTAAAGCACATAAGAATTTTTCAAAAAAAAAAAAAAAAACAAAAAAAAAAAATTTAACTGCCGTTTTCCCTTGTACAGCTTTGATACTTGTTGTATGTTCTTTCCTTAACTTACGAAAAGATTCATCATAAAATAAGAAAGCATCTAGTCCCATCAAGCAATGTATTTTTTTAATCGTACTAATGTATTTCAGCATTAAGGGGGCTTGTTAGGGAATTTTTAAGGAGTTAATGTGTTTTTGCTTTGCATTATTTTGTTTCATGTTAACAGACACTTCCTTCGGTGAGAACGTGTCTGACCAAGTTTCAATATTCATATTCTTGGGCGAAAGAGACCCAACATCAATGGAAACATTATTCCAAATTTTGTCTTTAATTTTAAGTGGGACATGTGACTCAAGGGGGATACCTGTAGTTCAACTGTTGTTGGCCTTTGTCCACTTGTATGTTTATTTTCAAACCTAGCTGATGGCTCTGAACCTAAAATACTGTTAACTAATGACTCGAAGTTGTTACTTGAACACGTGTAGGTTGACTTGATGCTGTCTACGGTGCCTCTGGGTTTGATAAAGATGACGTAAACATTGGTACTGTGTTTGTGATAATTTCACTAGCCAGTCTTTCATAATCAATTTGTGGCGAAGTTGGCATTGCATAAGGTAGCATCAGAACAAAAGTCCTATTGACTGAAGTTGTGCCTTTTCCAGATATATGAAGATGCCATGTTTGGAACTGCATCACTATCTTTGTCATTATTTTGACCTTAAGACTATTATAACATTAACAGTTACGGCTTGTCTTCCATATTTAGACTTCCGTTGTCTCATTGGAAGATCATAGACTTCACGCTGGCGTTTAGTGGGCCACATCTCTCAAGAAGACCAACAAATGGTTAATGGTAGGCTGAAAAATACATAATGAATTAATAGATTTATGTGCTTACAATTGTGTAAACAATGAGACACCATGTGCCTTAGTGTATGTAAGTTGGTACCATGTACCAAATGCACCATGTGCAAATAATGTGGCACCATGTGCCAAAGTGAATATAAATTGGTACCATGTACCAAATGCACCATGTGCAAAAATGTGGCACCATGTGCCAAAGATAATATAAATTGGTACCATGTACCAAATGCAACATGTGCAAATAAAGTGGCACCATGTGCCAAAGTGTATATAAATAGGTACCATGTACCAAATGCACCATGTGCAAATAATGTAGCACCATGTGCCAAAATGTATATAAATTGGTACCATGTACCCATGCACCAAATGCAACCAAAAAAATAAATAAATAAAAAAAATATAAAAAATGTGGCACCATGTGCCCAAATAATTATGTAATTGGTACCAAATGCGCCATGTGCCCAAATGTATGTAATTTTTTACCATGCACCAAATGCACCACTTTGCAAATAATGTAGCACCATGTTCCCAAATTTATGTAATATATGTAATTTTGTACCTGGTACCATGTACCAAATGCACCCAATGCAAATAATATGGCACCATGTGCCCAAGTAGATTCAAGTGTGTACCATGTACCATGTGCTGCAGTATATGTAAGTTTGTACCTTGTACCATGTGTCCCAGTATATGCAAGTTTAATACCATGTACTAAAAACACCATATGCAAATAAATGTCACCATGTTCCCAAGTATATGTTAGTTTGATACCATGTACCAAATAGCACCATGTGTAAAAAATATGGCAACATGTGCCCAAGTAGATACAAGTTTGTACCATGTGATGCAGCATAATCAAGGTCCTTGTACCATGTGCCCCAGTATATGCAAGTTTAATACCATGTACCAAATGCACCATAACAAATAAATGTCACCATGTTCCCAAGTATATGTTAGTTTGATACCATGTACCAAAATGCACCATGTGCAAATAATATGGCACCATGTGCCCAAGTAGATTCAAGTTTGTACCATGTACCAAGTGCCGCAATATATGTAAGTTTGTACCTTGTACCATGTGCTGCAGTATATGTAAGTTTGTACCATCATAACCATGTACCATGTGCAGCAGTATATGTAAGTTTGTACCTTGACCCATGTGCTGCAGTATATTTAAAATAATCACCATGTACCTAATGCACCATGTGCAGATAATGTGGCACCATCATGTGCCCAAATATACGGAAGTTTGTACCATGTACCATCTGCCGGCATATATGCAAGTTTAATACCATGTACCGAAACAGGTGCAAGTTTGTGTAAGTTTGTACCATGTACCAAATACAAAAATCTACAGCTTAAAACATTATATAAAACATTATTGAATACCTTAGAAATACAATAACTTGTAAATTTGAAGATGTAATGCCTTGTGTAAAATGCTCTGTAAATGTATAACTAATACATACATATAGTAGGAATAATTAGTACAAATACTACTTGATATTGACTTACGTTACAACTACTAGTACAAGTATTTTGGAATGATTGTGTATTGTTTTAACATGTAGATAATAAGTGTTTAATTCTTAGATTTGCAATTGAAGCAACAACATAAATAATAACTACAACATTAAATTTTAAAAAGTTGTAAATAAATTCTAAAAGGATAGATATTACCAAGGATAATATAAGCATGTAGGTTTGCACTGCGTACACTTCTGTAGTATTTCCATAATCCTTCTTCATTTAAATGCACACCATCATTACAAATAAGATGTAAAGAATTCCAAAACCTCTATGTTTCGTGAAAATTACGTCAGGGATATTGTTCAAATCAGTTGTTCATTTAACAATTTGATGCAAATAATAACTGTCAGGCTATGACCCACAACATAAGGTCTATTAAGCCTTAAGGACTGCGCAAAAGTAATTTTCCTACAATAATCAATGGGATTCCAACGCCTTTATGTAAATAACTTGCACAAGTTAATAAATCGCAACTACTTCTTCAGGATCTCGAGCACTCAAATCATTTCCTCAGGATCTAGTCTCAAGTTCCATATATCAGCCTTGTGGCTAGTAAAGTCACGTAAACGACGAATAAAACTATCTCCCATCAAAACGAATGGACGTTGCAATATTGTTTACAAACACTGCACATGCGCACTGTTTAAAGAATACTTACAACAGACTCCTCAGCAGATACAAAAGTAAACAAGAGAAGATATGGTTGAACCATATCGGGGAAACTCAATTAAAGTAAATGGAGGATTAAAACAGGAACCCATTTTGTATTGTAATTAAATATGAGAGATTAATAGGTTCTTCCATACGTTTTTGGAAAAAACCGGTTGATCTGTCACGAGTGATAGAAATTTTATGTCTTTTCGCGAGTGGAGCGCATTGAGACTTTCAGTGTTCACTGAATAAATATTCGACTTGAAAGTTTGACGACATGTTTTTCTTTAAAATGCAACATTTACGATGGAATGAGACCTCATCAACGCCATCTTTGTCCCAAATTATTTACATTTGTACCGTTTGTTAAATCTGCAATCCGAATTGGGATAAAGGACTGGTTTTCGTTTGTTTTAAAAATAGTCGAAATTCTAAATACATTGATTTATGTATTATTTTATTTTGCAAAGATGTACATGTGTAAATCGTGTTTACTGTTAGGACATCATGATGATCAGCTGCAGCAGCACAGGCAGCCATGGAATATTAACTGTTTACATCACGAGAATTGTTTAATACACCATTAAAACAGTAGAAAGAAGTTCATTATTGTTGGACATACTTACAATGCATTAATTATACAATTAACAATTCAGATGAAAGCAGATTGAATGTGCATTTACTTTTTTATATAATACATAGTTTGGTAATATAGTATATAAATCTGATTACACTATTTATTAATTATTGTCAATTTAGTTGAAAGGATAAAATACTTCATATATCGTACGCTACAAATACCGGGACAAAAACAGGCGATGCCGAACTTTGAAATCAAAATACATGAAATAAATACCCTTAGATTTAAAAAAAAATCACAATGAAAATGACGTCACACCCTAAACTTGGTTGACTCGAACTTCGGATAACTCGATATATTTTTACGGTCCCGCAAACTTCGACTTATCGAGGTTTGACTGTATATTGCTGTACTAACAGGAATAATTTAATAACTTAAAACTAATGCAAGTATAGACTTATAGAGAACTAATAACTAAGAGACTTTAATATGAAGAAAAATTGTTTATCGATGTTCTGAATTTGTTTCTGTAATTAGAACATATTGTACATTTTCAATTGTAAAACCGCTTTTCATAAAAAAAAGATTTTTTATAGTATAATAAGTGCCTAATACATTAGTCAATGTGTGTATTGACCCTATACTGAAAGATGGGGGTAATTTGTGTGGCCGATAACACGTCAAAAGGTAGTTTTACATTGTTTCCGATTAATGTTCTTCTGTTATCAACATAAGACAAATTCAGCTTATTTTCTCTGCCGAAAGGATAACATTTTACAAATTAAGCATTGATATAAATATGATATGTATAAAGCAGCAATATGATTTGAAGCTGTAATTGTGAAAAAAAAACATACAAAAACAAAAACATCACTTAACGCACATCGAGTGAATGCATATTTTCGAATTGTTGTGTTTATTTCTTTATACCTTAACTCAAGAAACATAGACAAGTTTACCAGAAAACAAACAAAGTAAGGTACAATGTAACATGCATTGTTGTGAATCATACAGCATGCTACTATATATTTAATGCTGTGTGTGAGCCTGATTTATTGTGCCGAATGCGTTGGCTCCAGGGGAACTATTAACGGCAGGTTAAGCAAGCCGTAAAATCTTATTTAAACCACATTTGTTCAATGCCTGTACCAAGTCAGGACCATTCGGTTGTTTATGCTACATTGGTTGTTGATTCTCGGGTTAGCTTTTTTCTTGGATTAAAATAAGTGAATTGCCTCCTTTGATAGTTTTCTTGGTGTTCGTTATTGGATTATTACGTTCATTTAACCTTTCAAGTATGCTAGCTCAACAGTAACAAATGAAAGTAAACTGTTATGCAAACTTAATCATAATAACAATGTTGAACGAAATCGCCCCCAGCCTGCATAGTTTGAGTTTAATACTTCTTATGTTAAGCAATAAGCAATAGATCGAGAAAGTGCAAAAGAAACACAATGCAGGAAGATGTACCGTGTACATAAATATTGTTTAAATGTTCGCTTTGTAGGATAATAATAGAGAAATGTTATATCCTGTTAACCATCTTCGCTAGCCAGTGGTTAAGATCAGGTTTTCATTCTATGAATTATTTGCATACGCATCTGTGTGCTTTGACGTAACAATACAGAAATGTCTTTACACTGTGGGTTTCCTTAAAATCGCTTAGGCCGTAAAATTAAGACAATAAGAGTACATTTATAATATTTTCGTACCTATAGAAAACATCATTTCCGCCATAAACTGGCTGTTCGTCTATGTAACACAATATATTGCAACGGATTATTATAGCGCGTGTCGCTATTTATACGTCATATGTAATAGCTTTCCGGTGGGAGTTACAGTTTTGTAATTGAAACAGCCATTTAAAACACGCCCTTCTCAGCGCGTGTTGCTCATAGATAAATCTTCTTTTTTACCACAGTTGTGGTTTCAAAGCCTTTAAAGAATGTTTTTTTACTCGGGTAACTTTTAAACAAGAAACAAAAACAGTCTGATCATGATATTCTGATAGATGACTTTTTCTAGTTTTATCAAAACTTGAACAAAACACCCCAATACGCACATAACCATGATCCTCTAGGCAATATAGACAGTGATAGCTTAAATAAGAAATTTTACGTTGTATAAAAATATTTTACGAACCCAAACAAGGTCTTGGGTAAAGATTGTATTGTTAACTTTATTTATTCATTCCTTACAGATATTTAAGTTTTTGTTGAATCTTGTATTTTGCCTGATATTTGGCTTATTAGAAACATCAAACCAATATTCATACTATAACAATACTCGATTGTCTTATTAACCTCTTTACATGTATTTTAAACGATAGGTTATGTCTGAGACGAAACCAAAATGTTGAATGTTTTATTTTGAAAAAATGTGACTCTATTATCAACAGGCCAGATGCTTTGTGGAATACATTATTTTTTTTTTTAATGTACACTGTTATAATAAATGTTGTGACTTTTATCAATCTGATTATTTCTGTTGAAATAGGAGTTGGACCTTTCACTTTTCTGTCTGCTATTTCTTTAAATACACACCTAATTAACTATCACCCGGTATATGGAGAGTTTCGTATGTATCTGAAATTGCTATCAAATCAAGGATGATATCTTATCAAATCTTAACACATTAGGCTAAGGAATTATAAAGATTAAATACTTTCTTATAAATACCATACATGATGTCTTATTGTTACTTTACAATTACAATGAAGAGAGTTTTGATATTTCTTGGGTAGCTTCTGCTAAAAATATATTTGATTATACTGGTTTTCTACATTACGTTTTTCAAAATACCGAGTGGATTCTATCATGTAAGATGAAACTCCGGTTTATAATTGTTTTACCACGGGGTGACAAACTACAAACTAGGCTCTACGACAAATGTGATGACTTCAACTTTCCAATTGTCAACTTCCCGTTCATCGACAGCAACATTCCAGCAGCTCCAGCGTATGATGTGTACATTTCACAACTTATACGTTATTCTAGATCTGCGATCGTTATTCAGATTTTCTAGACCGATCACTGCTGTTGACTGCTAAAATACTCAAACAAGGGTCTGTTGAGATGTTATCTCTCCAGAAGTTCTATGGCCGGCACCACAAACTTAATTGATCGTTACGAGAAACAGTGTCTCAAATACGATCTGACATTTTCGCTGAGTCATAGGTAGTGTTTCCTATTCCTGGATTTGACTTTTCACTAGACAAGACAATGAGTAACTCGACGGGTGTCTAATTAGAGGCAGGCACTGCTTACTCGTCCGGAGCACCTGAGTGCACCCATGGTTTTTATTGGGTTCGGGTTACTCTCTTTCTGTGTTTTATGTTTTTGATGTTTGTGTTGTGTTTGTCAAAATCCGGATTTGTAATTGTCCCTTGGTATTTGGCTCTTGTTGTTCGGTCGGTTTTTTTTGCTACTTTCCAATACCAATTCATAGAAAATATGCCTATCATAATAAAAATTCGTTAAAGCAGTTATTTATAGATTATTTTAAAAATTAATCTATTTTTACTCCTATTTTAATATTCAAGATGATAGAGATATATGGCCCCATATATACACTCTAGGGCAAATCACGAAATAGGTCAGTGGAAAAACACTGACAGAAGACTGTGTAATAAGGACTGACACACATGATCACGCAGTGATAAATAACATTATATTATGGAATGTAAATTTTTAATTCAAGTCGGATTTTACACAAGACCAAATGTGTTGAATCTAAACAAATCCAACAATAAACAGAATACATTTGCCTATTTAAGAAAAATATGTTAACGGTGGAAATTACACTAAAATCTGTTTGGGACTAAAGTTTTTAAAAACTTTTGGGGTTTTTTTTTGCTGTCTCGCACACGTCAACTTTCAGTAAATACAATATTTTGTTTTTATTTCTTATATTTCACAACCAAAATTTCAATAATTTCATTTAGTGTAAATTGACACTTTTAACTCTTTAATTATCTTTTAATAAATAAATTTTGCGAGAATAAATATTTTCTCTCAGAAGATGGAAAACAAATTTGATCGTCATGGAGACACGCGCCATTTGACCTCATATATTACTCCACGGGACACTAACAGTTTTTGTGTTGATCTGTTTTTTTTCCCAAAAATGTCCAGTTACAAAATAATTGTTGAGTTTATTCTATTGTTTTAATTTATTTATAAGTATTGACTACAAAAAATATTTTCTCCATCGAAGGATAACAAAATTTCCGTTTTGCACATTAAATGTGCAAAACGGAAATTTTGTTATCCTTCGATGGAGAAAATATTTTTGTAGTTAATCCTTAAATAGTACGTGTCTGTTCTACGTGTGAGAAAAAATTTTCAGGAATTATGTTTATCGTTAAAATTAACTCAACTGATTTTTTTTTCAATTTCTACATATCACATTTGAAACCAAAATTTCTAAATAGTTCAGTTTTATCAGTTCTTATCTTCAGTAAAATTTTCCTTTTTTCTATTATAGTCTTTATAGGTTTATGAAGGTTTAATTGTTATATTATTTTTTATAAGGTACATGAGGTGATATGAGCCGCTTTTAATTATGTCTATTGTTTATCATTTAGCGCTAACAGTCTTGTTTTTCTTAGTTGTATTGTTTTGTAATGCTACATATTTTGTATATATTTTGTCAGCATTTCAAACTAACAACGACCGACAAGAGATAGTTAAATTGAATAATTAAATTATGAAAATCTGTATTGTGTCGACCATCGCTCTGCCAATAAATTATTAAACAGAGAAGGCAGTATTTTGGAGCAGTGAGAACATCGTTTCACAGCCGATGAAGTCCGATGGTGCAACAGATTGTGTGGCTGGACATTCCGCAACTGGCATAGATAAAATCTCGTTTTCTGCAACAGAACTCGGAGGAAGTTGTTCCAACAGCACAACGCTTGTCCGCAAACAATGGGCTTAACGTGGGACTATTTGGAGCCGAACAACATTAATGTGCTACCATGGCCTTCTAAATCACCGGATTTCAATCCAGTCGAACATTTGTGGCACTAGCTGGATAACACTGTGCTCCAGCGTCAACCTGCGCTTCTGACACTCGATCAGCTTCGACATTGTTGCAGGAATGGCGATCAATTCCACGTAATAACGGAACATTTAGTATGAAAAGAAGATGCAAATCGGTGTTGGCAGCTCGAGGTGGTCATACACTGTACTAACTTAAAAGTGTCCGGGAGTATTCTTAAATAAGTATATTAGTAACAAATGTCTAAGGAATGGACTGTAATTTTTTCTATTTTATATCTATCTCTATCTATTTATTTGTTTTTGTAAAATACATCTGCTATAATCTTAAAAGAATCCATAATGCTTTTCTGTTTTTGCGGGTAATGTTTGAGTATATATGTGGTATGTATGATTGATTGATTGGATGTTTGCTTTACTTCCAGCGAGCAGTATTTCAGCTATATTTAGGAAGATGTCGTGATTATGTTGTGTTGACCTTCTGTTGATTGCAGGTTCCAACTACGTGCATATTTCTGTGTACCATTGTAATAAAAAATTGCCTTGCCTTGATATATATTAAACATAATCAAGAGGTTTCGACCAATCAGATAATTTGATTTTATTGCTTGTTTTTGAAAGAAAGTCACATACTAAATCGCTTACTTCATATGAAGTAATAAATAAGATTACTATTATTAAGGAATAAAAACAATTAATCACAATTACTGGAATATCAGTCAACTCCAGCTATAGTATATATTGTTATGTAACTGGAAAACAAGCGAAAAAAATTTGACGTTGTAGAAAAAATCTCAGAACAATAAAATCTGCTTTCAAGTAAAAATTGCCGTAACAATACAAAAAAATGTTTCTAATGAAGACCTACAGAAGTATAACACCCTTAGTGAGAACTGTGCGGGTGTTGATACAATCGAGGGCTTAATTGATCTCAAGCAACGCCAAAAATCAGGTTCACCATCACCAAGTGGCCCTATATCACAAAGGTTCACGCACTTTAAGAAAAAGCTTTATAGATCTTTATACGTGATCCAAAGAAAACCATTTACGGTTACTCTGAGCGTCTCTTCAGAAAAGTTCATTAACATACCGTTTCAAGAATGTTTATAAATGTTAGGTTTTATTATGTTTCTGGTTTTTGTTGGCTGCAGGGTACACTAACTGTGTCTTTTGAATCTTGTTTATAAGTATCGACAGCGTTACAAGATCTCCAAAAAATGACGAATTAATGTCCGTACCCAGCTTTATCATCAGTTTTTCTGAGTGGTTTTTATTGTACCATATAGCAGTTTTTTTTCCATTCTTTCAATTAAATGCCAACAAAACAACGATTACCTATTAATTAAAATAATTAGCACAGCTAAAAAATGTATCATCTCAACAATATTGTATAAGTTGGTAAGAAACGATAATCCTAAGTTATCTCCGTCTTCGTTAAGACATTATATCAATTTCTTATATTTTTATTTTACAAAACTGATATGTACTTGTTCATGCGAATATTTTGAAGTTGAGTTGTACTTAATAATTTGTTTAGTTAAAATCACGTGAGTATTAAAATGAGCAAAATCGTGATTTAAATTCAATAGGTTATTTATTAGTCACTGTGTACAAGATTCAGGACAACACGACCATTCATGCTTGACTGAAGTTTCTATTTAAAACGCTATCGATTTGTTTGTAACAGGTTAAAGTGAATTAGTTTTGTTTACGTGCATAATAAGGGTGTGACTATCTTCAAAGTTGTTTTTTAAAAAGTCAGAATATTGTTAGATCATCTTGCCTACAAGGTTAGTAGTTATATTGAAATATATTGTAGAATAGGTATCAAACATTAATGAATCACTTAATAAATTAGGTATAATTAGTGCATATAAAACAGTGTCAGAAGAAAAATGCTGGTCATTCGGAAATCATCACAAAGAAACCAGCAACGCATGTATATTGATGGTGGTAATATAATTGAAATCGACATTGATTTGTTAACACATGTTTACTTGTACACGTAATTCGTAAAATTCTACTTATTTCCATCGATTAAATGCTAGAAACGGAGGTTATTATACGTCATCAAGGTAATTAACATTTGTGCGTGTTAAAATAATAGATAACACAACACCCGAACATTTTTGTAATCATTCACGATTTGATTGTAAAAAAATATTTTTAAATGGGTATCACACGAGTTTTTTTCTTGTTTTCGTACCATATTTCGCCTAACAATCACGTGTCTTCATGGACTATTTGCCAAGAGAATCGCGGTCACTGCCACCTGACCCCACCAATGCTCGCCCCCCCCCCCCACACACCACCTCCAACAACAGCTCGCGACCGTTTACCGCGCATATTTATAAGGAAAAGCAAGCACACTGGAGATTTGATTGTGTACTACTATAACTAGGAAATGACGGGTTGTTTATTGTGCAGTAGGGTTTTTAATGTGTAAACACTGTACTTATACTTGTTACAAGTGCTGAAATTGTTGTGTCATCTAAATTTCCTCTGTGCCTTATTCCACCGACATTCAGCTTATCTTTACAGTAACAGTGCAACAATTTTTCGATCTATAGTATCTAGTTGCTGGACAACGGTCAGGCAGAATATTGCTAAATCAACCTACATGTGTTTAATTAAATCGCACTAATAGCTCCGCGACAGACAGCGTGGGCTTACCCAGACATTTATTCTTATATATAATAAATAAAACAATATGTAACCGATATTATTATCGTCCATATTATATATAATTGATGAAAGAATTGTGTTTTCGATATTTTGGTTGTGATGGCAATTCTCACCTTTTTTATTTTTTGTACTGTCATAATTGATTGATTGTTTTAGTCATTGAATGTTTGCTGGCGTTAAGCGAGCAATATTTCAGGACAAGGACAAATTTACAAACAATAAATTAATAGTGGAAATGTATGCAGTTTTGGGTAGGGACTGAGAATTAAGCTTTTTGTCGAAATCTACAAAAGGTGTCTTTACAATGTTAAATACTATGTTCCACAGTCAACCTCTCAACGAAAGGCCTCGCCTATCAGCCCTCATGAGATGGGCAGCACGGCATGTCAAGCACTGAGAACCCATCCATTGTGGTCCCGAAAAATAAAAATGAACATCATATATTTTTTATCACTTTCAAAATGCATAATTTCGCATCCAAAAGTACACTTTGATTTCCGGTTTATTTATTGTATGTTAGCAAGTAAAACATTGCATCAATTAGAAAGTTTTGCTTTGCAAGCTACAGACAACTCTTTACATGTTAACTACACTGAGGTTTATGAAAAGCGTGGCATTTTCCCCCATTCCTTGGTTGACTTAACCTGCGATCTTTACTTTCTTTGATGAAAGCAACACAAGTGTTTTAACATTTTTTTGTTTTCAGCAGATCTCTTTACAATGCCAAGACGCGGTGTTTATGTGATATTCATTGTTTTACTGTTGCAGTTTTCGGTAAGTCTATTGTTAAACGATCGGAGTTCATCTTCCATTTTATACATTGTCATTTCTTACTTACTGCCATGACAACTAGTGTGTAACTGATTGTATGTTCTATAGTGCTAAGCACCACGACGATACATATATTGCATGTAAATATGATATACGTCTGCAGTTTACGACTGAATTAGATGTTTATCGTTATGACGCCTTTCAATCTCGTACACATGCATACAGACAAGCTTGTAGTTATAAGCATTAGCTAAAATAACATGCACATAATCCACCTCTGTGTTTCATTGGGTGGCATTGTTTATAACAGCTTGTTTGTTTTTTATCCAGCTACTCTACATTTGCTAAACTTGCATGCCATACTGGTTTCTGTTTATGCACATAAGAAATATTTAAAACGAAGCATATTTTAGAATAAAATACGAAATAGGCATCTATTTGGGCACATAAATGTAAATCTGAAGATCAAAGATCAAAATCCGAGTACGAGTAACGACATTACAAAAAGCCGTGGTTAACGAACATAAATACGACAGCAACAAACATAACAAATATTAGCAACCTGAATCCTTCTGAACAGTGGCTAGAATTTTAAGCATATATTGCTTCAATAGTGAAACCCATGTTACTTATTGTCAAAAACCAAAGGAGGTTCTATTGATTCGAGACCAGTAAGTTATCCATAAGTATCCTTCACTATCTGTGTATCAAATAACTTGTTGGACACACGAAAAACAACTTCTTAAAAGATATGAAAAATCGTAAAGAATATATGTAACATTAAATATATGTCAAATCAAAAATGCGCGATTTTCATTAGAAAAGAATAGTGGCCCTCAATACCAAGTTCAAATATAGGCTGTTGCATTATATTCTCCTTTATAGGTGGCGTTTGAAAAGAATAAAGAATGTGGTAAATCTGTTGGCTGCTTTTCCGATAGTAGTGGAAACTTGTTATTTGAATTAACATGGCGAGACACAGGAACACAAACGCAATTCACAATGAAGTATGCACTTCCTACACTGCAGCCAAAAGGAAACTGGATTGCTTTTGCACTTTCCACTGATACTAAAATGGTAAGTACAATAGATTACGCATAGTCAGAACTGAGAATATTGTCCAAGGAAACCCTTGATCGTAGATCGGATGTCTACTGTTACACCTGTTAACACAAACAGGATGGCGTGCATAAATTTGATGCTAAAACACAATAAACAATTATCTACTAACTGGGTAAACTAACATGAAAACATCGCTTTCTTAAAGTTACTATTTACCAACAATTGTGTTATATTAAAATAATTGGGACTCAAAACAATCATCTAGTAAACACACAAACATTTAAAAAACCACAATGAATTGTAAGAAGGAAAAGAAGTCAAAACTAAAAACCTCTTTATTTTATTTGCATATAAACAACATTTATATTTTAGTCTCCATTTATTTTTATCCTCAAAAATGTATAAAACATAGTGTTATTTCGAGTTGGAAATACACTATCTTTGGTAAGTTGCCTACAAATATACGTTCAATATTTATTTGCAGGGAGACGATATAGTTTTTGATTGTATAACTGATGGAACCAACACATTTGTGCAACGGTCACAGAATATCGGGATTGGATATTCCAATAGCCCAATTAGTACTGTAAGTAGTACATTGTATCAACACAACCATCACATACAATCCATATCAATGAGTGATGTCAGGTCTGTCGAGAGGATACGTATCTGCTTGTCATGCAGTACCCGCCGTGTTACTTCATTTTAATCTTGTATAGGTCGTGTCAAGAAATAGTAGACTTACTCAAATAATCTATAGATAAAATCAAAACTTCTGTAAGTTGGGGTATAGAAATTTTGTGGCATCAGCCAACTCGTAATGAGGTAAACTTGGATGGAAGAAATTTGATCAACCACATTCGTATCTGGGTGCTGGGATCGACACAGCGTGTCCCTGGGTGGCTGATTCCTTCTCGTTGGGGTAATACGGACAGTCTGCTCGCTGACCATAGTTACTAACGTGGAGAGTGCCACGCTACATGCACTTTAAGACCCCATTTGTGGATTTGGAAACAATAGGCGCATCGTAATCTGTACAAAGGACTAAATGATTCTTTGTTACGCAACTGTTCGTAGTTATACGGTGGTCATCATCATTTTGTCAGTGGTCCTTATTTCACTCAGTTGATTTGTTGTTACTTAACTTTTTTCTCGTCTTGAATATTGCTGAAGTATTAAGTGCTCACCAGACGTTAAGCAACAATTCCATAAATCAGCCAGATTCGTGATTAATTCGCAGAGAATCATCTGGTAGTATTAAATAATACATGATATTAACCAGGAATAATCCAAGGCTAAAATATCCACGCAACAACCATTCAAAAGTGTTGTATATTTAACATGCCAAGTCAGATTAAACTGAATTCTAATTCTCACGTCCTGAATATTGTTGAAATGTGGCTTGATGGACGTAAAACATCAATCAATCAATCAATTAATCACCAAACTATAGCAATCTTTGTAATATTGGTAAATACCGCAGGTCGGGGGTTTTTTCCGGTACTTCGGCTTCCTCCCCCAATAAAAACTGGACGCCATGATATAGCTGAAAAATTGCGGAAAGTGGCGTTAAACACCATTCAAACAAACCAACAAATATTGGAAAGTTTTGATGAATTTATGATCATCTACTTTTCATGTATGTGTTAAAAGTAGTTAAAACCAATATTTTCATATGGATGCGGTTCTAGCTTATAAATTCGGTTTCTATGTTTCAGTCGGACCCGTGGATAACCGCTTCGAACAGATCATACTCCAATGGAATTTTGATGTGTTCATTTTCTGCAGCAGATACCAATACGGCAAATATAGATTTTAAAAAAGATTGGTATATCTTCTTTGGAAAGGGAGAATATTCAGGTAAACAAAACTTGTTTTTGTTAAAAAAATTAAACATGTTTTAAAACGAAATTTAAGATTGAAATGGTAATGTCAAAACCTAAACTGTTAAAATTAAGTAGTATTCTATTCTGCTCCATTTATCTCAGTAAAAATGTTCAATCTGTTTTAAACCATAATCAAATGACTTTAAACAACTTGTTAAATCCTTTCATCTGAAGGCATGTGCCATGCACAAATAGCTTTCTAATGTATTCACCACGACCTCCATTTAATTTAGAATACATGACTCCGAACATTTATAAACTAGCTTAACGTCTCAATACATTTCAATATAACTACTGAAAAAAGTAAGAACAAACATCATTTAAATAACTCTAAAAACAGGCAGGCAAATCATATCATGAACAAAACACATTTTATTTAGGACATAGAATGGGACAAACTGCTGGCTTGGAACAATTTTGTAAGTGTACGAATTCCAAGGTCATAAACAAGTTTTATCATGCACAATAATGAACCAAGAGAAGCCCCTCATAATCCAAATACGTAAGAAATAACCAAAGAACAACATAATCTGAAATGACAACAGAAGACACCCTTTGATTGGTAATTTTAAAAATGGGTTATTATAAAATCTTAGCTAAAGCTGTTATTAAGAAACTAAGTATAAGTTAATAAGACTGATTATATCTATGTGAATTACATTACGTCCTATAATATTTAACAGTGCATCCGCCTTTATATAGATTTATGTTTTATAGGAAGTTACAAATCACAACACGACAATATCCCAGCGATATCCGCTAATAAGATAGATTTTCAAACTTTTGCCGACCTTCAAGGTGAAGAACCTAGTAATGTTTTAGCGAAGTTACACGGTATGTATCTTTCATGGTCTTTGCATTGTCCCAGTTTGTTTTAGTTTGTTTGCCTTTCTTGTTCTTTGTTTTTATTGATGTGGGGAATTATATACTTCGAACAATAAAATAAATCCATTACACCTTTATCTCTTATTTTTTAAATGTGTTTTATCTCCTGTTTTTGTATGAACCTATATTATATCGATAAATGATGAAGATCCATTTTACACGACTATACATCTAGTTAGATCATCACTTGTTTGTATTTGGACATATAATCGTATACTGTGGAAGTTTTAGCTTTATTCTATTGTTACCCTTTTGTTAAAGTATTATCTCACTTAAGCCAAAGGGTCATATGAGCTAATCTCAAAACATGGCAACCTTTGTCCTCGTCACTCATAAACTTCACACATTGAAATTAATATCTCCAATACCACTTAGTCAGTTGGAACCAGACTTGACAGGAACGTTCATTGGATGATCCTAAACAAAGTATTAGGTTTTGGTGCTGATCAAATATTCAACAGGGCTGCAAGTGTCATTAATGCGTTATGATAAACTGAAATTAAAAATATCTTACTCTCACAATCAGCTTGTCAGATTTTGTGACATTAAGAAAATGTACATTAGATGGTCATATACTAATTTAAGTTTTTGATGCCGATCCTAATCCAAGATGGCCTCCACCATGACATATAAATTAACAGACAATAGGAGAAATCAGAAAAATAGCTTCTTCTCTGAAAACGGAAAAAGGAAATTATATGCTCGCCATTTTACAGTATTTTCCTTTGATCTTTATATGTGGTATTATCCCAACTCACTCTACTAGCGTAAAATTATATGTTCTTGCATACGATTTTAGGAAAGACCGGGTAATTTTTACGAGTGATTTCTTCCGAAAACCAACAACTTTCACTTCCCGATATCAAATAACCTCTTCTTTGTTTAAGACTCCATTGTCTACGAAATTCAATGCGAACGCCCGAAACAAAAACGTTAAACAATAACGTGACGTTTGTGTTTAATGCGTTTTGATTTGATGACGCAACGGGTACAGATGTGTACGCATGAGCTATCTGTACTAGAAATCGGCCATTTGCGAAAAAGGGCTCATCTCACCTCGTTGTCAAGACGTTGTTAAATTAATAATTATAGATTATTTACTTTTTTGAAACGAGATGCATTTTCTCGTCCATATCTCATCGAAGGGCGAGAAAATGCATCGAGTTTCATAAAACGTAAATAATCTGTTTATCGCTGTTTTGTAATATTGTGACGTCACAGTGTTTACTTAACGACGTCTTGACAGCGAGCTGAGATGGGCCCATCTCACGCTAGTAGAGTGAGATGGAATAATATCACACACAAAGATCAAAGGAAAATACTGCAAAATAGCGATAACGTGACGTTATTATGATACAAAAATGATATATTTCCCGTCATCTCATCTTAATGTTGGCGCCATTCGGTGAGCTATAGAGACGAGAAACACCATCTCATTTCCAAGAAACGCCAAAAAACTATAATTTTCAGAAAAGGTTTTTGATAGGTTAGGAGAGCGTTACAGACTCTTCAGAGTCTCTGGTTCTTATCATAATCCTTACTTGGTGTAGCCTTATCATCTGCACTATAGGAGACCCTTGTTTTTTTTATTTAAGACTTTTACATGATCGGTCATGAAAGTAAACATAATTTTTTAATTCCTTTAAGAACTATAACTTTCGTATAAGTAGAAACAAGCTCGTGATATTAAAGTTGATTTGTTGAAAAAAAATCTTGTTTTTGTTTCAAATAAGATTGTTTGTTTGTTTGAATGCTGTTTAACGCCATTTTCAGCAATTTTTCAGCTATATCATGGCGTCCAGTTTTTATTGGGGTTTAAAATAAGAGATTACATTTTTCTTTCATGTATTATAAAGGATGAATTTTGAAGATGTAGCGATCGAGATTTAGATAGTTATTTGTGTTTGTTATTTAGGGTTAATTTGATTGATAATTTAGGTATTATGATGATATCAGCCTGGATACTGTGTGCTAGTATTGGAATTGTCGTTGCTAGATATTATAAACCTGTATGGCTCGAGAAGAAGTTACTTGGTGAAAAAGTTTGGTTCACGGTAGATTAATTTTTTAAGTTATTGACACATAAGTACATTTTCCAAATATTATTTTCTCTTGTTGATACACTGAATACATGTTAGTTGAGATTAAACCACAATGAAAAAGAATACTGGTTGTATGACATCATATAGGCTTAATTATGTCCCATAAAGTAAGTGAATACACATACTTGTAAGTTCTGTTTAGAAAACGTTTTGACAAATTACATAACAAATTAAAAAATAGTACTGTATTCATCCAGTAATTTGCTAATCATTGTTTTAATATGGTTTAGGTTTAGCACAGCTGAGGTGTTACATCCTCATTGGAGCTTTTAGTGTTCTGTTTATTGTAAATGTAATGAGAGAAACACACACCATAATATAATTTGAATAAAAACTTACGCGTCGAGCATTATAGAACCTGTTCGGTCCCAATGAAGAAATAATCAGATTTGAATCTGAAATATGGAATGACTGAAAACGTCCCATCTGCCATCATTATTATTCTGTCACCAGTTAAGATGATATCATTAATGCCGTTATGAAGTCATCGCAGTTGTTTATTTTATATAAATGAACGAACTAGTTTATTGCAACATGTATTCGTACGCTAGATAAATCGAAAATGAACGATAGCTGTCGACCAATAAAAAATGACGTTAAACAAATATTGGAATTATGATGACATCATTATTGCCCGCCAAAAGTTTTGACGTCATCTTTATCTTTCACCAGTCATAAATACGTTATTAACAGCCATTATTTTGGCCACTATGAGTTTTTTATAACTAAAACAGATAACAAACACCAATTCTAATACTGATAATAAAAAATGAAATAAATAATATTTAAGGTCGCCATCATTTTACGTTTTTTTTTTCATATGTACATTTCTTAAATTAACAATTATCTAACATTTAAACAATTCAAACAATTAAGTAAGAATTGCTAAGAATGAAGGACCCATGGTGGCAAAGGGGATTAACTATTGATCAATGACCACTGGATTTTTAAATTTTGATCCGAACTGTTGGCAAGGTGTAATCGACCTTAATTGACAACATTCTGATTTTTATGCCTTGGGTCAGGGGTTAATATCGGAAACTCAAAACAAATGAAACAAGGAAACATAAATTAAATTAAAAAACATAAGACCCCAAGATAGTAAACGTGTAATTAGGGAATGACTTAGAACACCCCACAGAGAAAACAGTTGTTAAAAATGACCGCGAATTTTGTGCAACACCCTTTTGAAAAATCAGTAACTATCATATATGGTACTCAACATTGATAATATAAATAACTATACATGTTTTATGCAGAACAATAAATTTATTAATTTTGATTTCAGATACACAGAACAGTAATGGTTATGGCTGTGTTATTTTGTACAGCTGGATTTATTCTTATTTTCGTTAAAGAGGAAAAATTTTCTGAGGTATAAATATACTAGTTATATTGATATTCTAATTGACTATAAATACTGTTTTTACAAGAATAATTTAGTCTGAGAGCTCATTTTGTAAACAACAAGGATAATTTTTAATCAACAATCATTTTCTTGTGGAAATGTGTGTCCAAAAACCATTTTAAATTGTATATGTCGATAATGTGCCTGTTTCTTAGACATTCAGTATAATATTTAAATAAAGGGTTATTTCATGCGCTTTTTATGTAAATATTATGCCATGTGTCAATAAGCGTCAATATGTAAATAATACATACTAGTTGTTTTCTTTACTTTCGTAATAACAATAAAGTGGAAATGTCTACGTAATATTACTTGTATTTCACAGGTTTGAACAATATATTATCCTTATATTTGGGTTTATTATATGTCATTTTGACCAGATAAATTTGACCACATTATTAAATACAAATTTCATAGGTGATAAGTCAATGCTTATAAAAGAAACAAAAAAGAATAAAGCAAACTTTGTAAATGGCCTGATTTCAGTAGTTAAATATTTATAGGTGACACGAACTGTGGTAAAACAATTTTGTTTTTTTATTTTGTTATGTACTCAGTTCATTGTACTTATGTGGTACTGAAATGTTAAATTACTCGCTATTTGTTTGTACAGAACTAACATTTATGTAACTTTTAAAGCCATTATACATTTTTGAGGTCTCATTAAAACTTAAATCATGAGAAATATCACTTTCTTTTGCAGGTTTCCTCTGACTCCGATTTTAAAAAAGCCCATCCATTCATTGGTATAATTGTTATGTGCCTAGCTATTATTCAGGTATGTAACGAATGGAATACATTATAAAATAGAAATTAGACTACCTTAATTCAAAACACTCACAAATGGTTTTTTAGTGATTGTTCCATGCCATAATCTCAATTCTGCATTAGTAGCTGGTTCTTTTCACTTTTATATTTAAATTTTAGGATTTTTATCCATCCTATTTTGATGGAATCTTTTTTGATTTATTACAAAGTTTGATTGTTTGAATTATTGTCTTGGATTTTTGCTTTACACGCATTTTTGCAATGTTTAAAAACGGTAAACTTCATGTAAAAGAAATACCACTAAATCTATTTTTGTCTACTTTTATACTGTAAGGCACACATCTTGGATTGTAACTCATTTTGTATCTATGTTCTGTTAATAGTAATATGCGAAGAAATACCAAGTTCGAAATCAAATTTTGAAAGTCAAAAACGTTAAGACAACAAACAGAACAAAACAAGACAAAATCAAAAGAATGTGAGTGGACTCAGGTGCTCCGAAAGAGTTAGCAGTTTCGTCTTGTTGCAACACTCAAGTCGTGTCGTTGGAAGTCAATCCAGAGTAAGTCAAGTCTGATAAAGGAAGATACTACACAAACTCCATAGTAATTTTTGAGCTACAAAACCCTAATTTTGCAGTTTCCATGGTAATCATATAGCGCGATTAAGGAAATGTTAGTATTGGCAAAAAGCTCTGGTGTCATATATAAGTTGAGAAACGTAAACTCCATATGCTGTAGGGATGGAATATTGTTGCACAGGAAGGGAAAGTTTAAGATTGGAAAGTTGAAATCATCTCGTTTGTCATAGACGATAGGACACAAAATATACGGAACATGATACCCACTACTCATATGCCAAAAGTTTAAAATAACGGTATCTTGAACCTGGCACACTTTAGACGACTTTGCTTACACTACACTTTCTAATAATGATATTAACTTCTTTTAGCCTGTGATGGCATTATTCAGACCACACCCAGGAGATGATCACAGATTTATTTTTAATTGGGCACATTGGGCAGTAGGAATTGTACTCCATATTCTGGCAGGTAATTTATAAATAAATGGACAAACATGTAACATGAACACTGAAAATAAAAGCACTAATGGGTATCAGAAATGTATGGTACCCGTCAAAGCTTATCACATCCCTTATTTATCAAACATTTCACAAAGCCTTTGTGTCTAATACTCATGCGTACAAAACATTTTTGTCAAGCTTTTATATAAACTCTCTAAATGTGTTTTTGTATCAACGACTGCTATTCTAACTACATGTGTATTAAGGGATATTATCAATTATTTCCTATCTATACGGTTTAGTTGGGAGGGGGGCCTTGTTAAGTATTGTAAGGTTAACATTGTTTCTTTGCCGGAAATTATATCAAATTCTTATTTACTACCGATATGTTCATGACATTTGTACACGCCTTTATAATAAAAGAAGTGTTTGATAGTTAAAATATAACTTTCTCATAGCAAACAAAATTGTGGCATTACCTAATTTTTGCTTAGTTGTCAGAATGCGTTGACATAGCAATGATATCATGTTCAATATAATTTCACTTTTTTGCACAAAAAATACTTTTTCAAAATTTATAACTCTTTTAAGTGTTTTAACTGAGCTGTTATTAGTTTATTAGATCTATATTTTACCCATGACTAAAAGTGTGAACAAGTTTTAAATAAATTAAAAATCAATATGTCTCAGTGTGCAAAAACTAAACAATAATTTGATAATGTTAAAGTTTATGGCAGAGCTATGTGGTAGTGTTACCTTTGATGCACGTGCTTTATTATCTTAAATCCATTTAAGCATCATTGGTTATAAAGTTGCAAGATGTGAAATTTAGACAGAAAATTATTGCTTATTCGGCGATGTATCAGTTCATAAAATCAATCATTCATATGATATGTTTACGTTTACCGACACATGCTATTACTCGGTAACAATGTGACATAATAATCCCAAATTGTGTAATATTTAAAATGTATAAAATTCTGATATTGTGGTCAAAAGTGTTTTACATTTAATTTTGAACACGGTATTTGCGTGATATTTGTATCCTTTTTTGTTCACCCGGTGGACAATATAATCAATCTTGTATTAATCTCTTTCATTTTTGTTTTTCAGTATTAAACATTATCATAGGAGTGTTGCTGGATGACATGCAAATGCCAATATGGGTGGTTTATATTGTTATCGCCTACGCAATATACCAAATTGTCATAGAACTGCTGTTGGAGATATATGATTGTATTGATAGGGTAAAAGGCAAAAGTAAGCTATTAATAGTCATCTATAATAATGCTTAATGAAAGTTCATCAAACGTTGATTCATTTTTATAGTAACTTACACTGAAAATTGTTTACTGAAGGTTTAACTATCTCAGAACTGTACAAAGTACGATTTTATAATGCTGTTTTTTACAAGATGACAGGCCTGTCTCAAAATGTTTGGTCCTTAATGTAGCCACTTGTAACCAAAATATTCACAATAGTCATGAACAAAACCTGTGAATGACACTAAAAATGTTCATTTTTTGTTTTGTCTCTGACAGAACGATCGACGGAATATGAGCTGAGAGAGAAAGACAGTCTTACTAAGGATCAAGCTGATAAATCTGTAAGTTCTTATGTTTTCAGTTTTTTCTACTTTTTTCTAAACCTTTTGTTCATGTCTTAAGAATTTGCTGGTAATAAAAATCTTTTGAACCAATGTACTATATCAACATTGGACTGATTGTCTAATATCAAGTGAGCAGTATTTTAGCTATATTCAGAACGAAAACGTGTAACAAAAACAATTATTTCAGTTAATAGGGTGTTACACTGGGAATAAATTTCGAAACTGAACAAGTATTGAGAATTGAATATGGGAGAAGAAATCAGTATTTGATAGCTGCTCCTAGGTGCCTTATCATTTACGAAATGTACAAACGTAGTCTTTGTTATGCAAGAAGCATGACATTCTCTAAACATGCTAACTAATTGGGTCAACAATTAGGCTTCTTGTGTTGTATCCTGCTACTCCCACCGAGAGGCCAAGAGGGTTTCCCCTATCCGCCACCGGGGGATACGCTTGGCAGATCTGAGATTGGTCATAAGTGTCCATTATATAAATATGTAATTTAACTTTTACTCAGATTGTATTGTTGGCGACGTGTCATAACTTAAGTCCGAACCCAGAGGAGATAACGTTAATTTAAGGCTAGTTTTTATTTGGAATTACCACTTCAAAGAATGCGACAGAATACAATTGTAAACCATTATATGTGGCATCAACGATTAATTTTGGTTTTTGTTTATTTTCAGCGATATAACTGTAAAAAGATTATCTTGGGAGTCCATATAATAATAATCATTGCATTTGCCACAACCCTCATCGTACTTGTTGCTGTTGATCTTTCTGATATGAAGTAAAAGCATGATGTTAAACTTACTACGCTTTTACTAGAATAAAGGACTTTGATATTGTCATCGACATGTTACTTGTTCTTTGATAAATGATTTTTTATGAATGTAGTAAATAAATCTTTCCCCTGGTTTGAGATTATTAAATTAAACTGTGATTACAAACGGTATGGATTTTTAAACTATGCAATATTTTCATTGCTTGGACCTGAAGACCGCAAGGAGAAAAATATAAACTTTAATACTCTTTTATATTCTCATAGAATTTATTTTGTATATAATTGGAGTGATTTTACAGTTATCCGTTTTATCCATGACTGTAAAAACAATATTTTATCAAGTTATTGAATACTACTTGTTTACGTAGACCGTGAGTTCCAATTTATAATGTCATTAGTGTTATATACATTGATATAAGACATCCATAATTTATTACTTAGTATTTATTACATCAATTGTTTAGTTAAAACACATTATGTGCCCAAAAATGCCAAAAGGATACGACACAAGTTAATTAGACTCGTGAAGTCTTCTCCGGTAGACAGTATGTTAAAAAATATTGATGGGTGCATAGTAATACAATACATATTATTTTTGTTCGTAATATAAGAATCATAAGAGATAAAAACTTTTGATGAAATATATTAAAGAAAAAATATGAAAAAAGAATAGAGAGAAAGATAGATATAGATGTGATGATGAGTGTGATTAAAATCCTTGTGAGTAATCATTCAAACAATGGGGAACCTTTCTGACCCTTTGACATACTCAAATACATGCTTAAAACTAGTTCGTTCTGCACATGAGACCATAATGAAGTACTAAATGTAAGAAGTCCTAGATTTACTAGTAAATTGTCAGCCACTGAAGGTTTTCAAATCTGTTTATTATGTTAACATATTTCGAAAAAAACAGTTTCTAGAAATGGGGATTTACAGTTTGCAATAATGCCAATTGCAGAGAAAGATTTTGATTTAAGGGGTTTTTTTTCTAACAGCAGCTAATGAAATAATCTTCTCTAATATCATTTTATAGAAGCTTATTTTCAACAACTACATCTATTGCATGAACATGTACATAATTATCTCTGTTGTTACTGCATTTACATTTACACTTTTTACTTATTAAAAAAAATATCATTCCAGTGGGCAATTCTTTTGTTGTACATTTTATTTAATTTTTGTTTTTTATTTTATTTTTTAAATCTTTATATATGTTTATTACATCTTAATTTTATTAAAAGATCTTTGAAACACTATAATTGATTATTGTTTTTTAAAAAGCGAAAATCGAGTGTAGCTTATACCAAAGTTTTGGAAAAGTAGTACGTACTGACATTAATCGAACAATACAAACAAATGTAAATAAATTTGTCTATTAATCTTCAATTATATTTAGACCTCATATTCGAGACATTTATATGGGACTCCGGCGGCGTAAACACTTGACATTTTGCTAGATTTCTTTATAAGCTTAAGCCCTAAGTCAATCAAATTTGTCCAATGGTAGCTAATGATGAGTACTTGCCAGTCAGTTACGTGTCACCTGACTTTAACCTCATTATCACGGTCCTGTGAATACGTTGAAGTTTTTGGATTGGGGCAATTCCTTTGTAACAATGCATGGTAGGATGACAATAATTAGTATATATGTTGCTGATAAATATTACATGGCTGTCTAGTAGGTGTAACCTGACCTTGACCGCAATTTCACTGTTCAGTGACTGTGTTAAAGTTTTTTTATTAGGACAGTTCCTTTGTACCCATATATGATAGAATGAAATTATTTTCACTGTCCATTGACTACGTTAAAGTTTGTTATTATCGCAGTTCCTTTGTAACCATACATGGTAGAATGATACTATTTGGTATAGAGGTTGCTGATAAATAGTACATAACTGTCTGGTAGGTGTCACCTGACCTTGATCTCAATTTTACGGTCCAGTGACTACGTTATGGTATCTGGATCATGGCAGTTTCTCTGTAACCATGCATGGTAGGGAGAACCTATTTGGTATATAGGTTGCTGATGTACAGTACATGATTGCATTGTAGATGTTATCTGACCTTCACCTCAATTTCACGTTCCAGGAACTACGTTGAAGTTTTTGGATTATGACAGTTCCTCTGTAACCAAACATGTTAGGATGACAAATTTTGGTATATAGGTTGCTGATAAATAGTACATGATTGCCCGGATGGTGTCAAGTGACTTTGGCTTCAATTTCACGGTATAGTAACAACGTTAAAGTTTTTTATTATGGCAGTTCCTCTGTAAGCATGCATGGTAGGGTGAAAATATTTCGTATATAGGTTGCTGATAAATAGTACATGACTGTCTACTAGGTGTCACCTGACCTCGACCTCTATTTCGTGGTCCAGTGACTGCGCTAAAAAATTCTGAATTAGATCAGTTTCTCTGTAAAACTCATTTTTTTTATTTTAAATGATAACAATTAAGTACTATTTATGTGATGTTTGGGACGTATTCATTTTCGTTACTAATGCGGAATGTAGGCGAGCAATTCTTCTCTGTCCACACTTGTCTGTTTTTTACATAGTATATGCACTTTTCGTCTTTACTACATACAAGATAAAGACTATTGTACATGATAAAAAAGTTCGTGTCTCATTAAGGCATTGTTACATTATACATATTGTGCGTAAAACTACTTGTATTATTTCTGGCACGATTTGTAGCGATCTAACTGTTATTATTATTAAAGAAATTTACAACGTACTAATTATTGTTTGGCAAAATAGTACGTACTGATATCAATCGAACAATACCAACAATGTCGTAAATTAAATGTTTCGTCAATTAATCCAAAATCATATATAGACCTCATATTTGATAGTTTTTGTCGCGCCTCCAGCGACGTGTAGGAGGCGAGACAATATATGGGACTCCGGTGGTGGCGGCGGCGTAAACACTTGACATTTTGCTAGATATCTTTGTAAGCTTTAAGCCTTAGGTCCATCAAATTTGGTCTGATGGTAGCTTATGGTGATCAGTACTTGCCAGTCAGTTACCTGTCACCTGACTTTGACCTCATTTTTACGGTCCAGAGACTTCGTAAAAGTTTTTGATAAGGGCAGTTCCTCTGTAACCATGCATGGTAGGATGACAATAATTGGTATATATGTTTGCTGATGAAAAGTAAATGACTGTCTGGTAGGTGTCACATGACCTTGACCGCAATTTAACGGTCCAGTGACTACCTAAAAGTATTTGGAATATGGCAGTTTTCTCTGTAACCATGCATGATAGGAAGACAATATTTGGTATATAGGTTTGCTGATGAATAGTACATGACTGTTTTGTAGGTGTTACCTGACCTTGACCTCAATTTTACGTTCCAGCGACTACGTTTAAGTTTTTTTTATTAGGACAGTTCCTCTGTAACCAAACATGGTAGAATGACAATATTTGGTATATAGGTTGCTGATAATTGTACATGATTGGCTGGTAGGTGTCATCTGACCTTCACCTCAATTTCACGTTCCAGTTACTACTTTTAAGGTTTTGCATTTTGGCAGTTCCGCTATAACCATGCATGTTAGGATGACGACATTTGGTGTATAGGTTGCTGATAAATAGGACATGATTGTCTGGATGGTGTCACCTCACTTTGCCCTCAGTTTCACGGTCTAGTGACAACGTTAAAGTTTTTTATTAGGACAGATCCTCTGTAACCATGCATGGTAGGGTGACAATATTTCGTATATGGGTTGCTGATAAATAGTACATGACTGTCTAGTAGGTGTCACCTGACCTTGACCTCGATTTCACGGTCCAGTGACTGCGTTAATAAATTTTGATCAGGTCATTTTTTCTGGAAAAGCTCATTTTTTATTTTAAATTTTAACAACTTAGTACTATTTATGTGATGCTCGTGAAATATTTGTTTTCAATACTGATGCAAAATGTAGGCGAGAAATTCTTCTTTGTCTAAAATAGTATATGCACTTTGCGTCTTTACAACATACAAGATACATTAATGTTACAAGACAATTTTTTTAATCCAAAGGATTAAGATGTTGTAGAGCTTAATTCCAAAACTTTATACCAAAACCCGCTAAGGCAATCTTCCCCTTGACAGTAGAAAAACATTCGAATGAAAATAATTTTCGCAGTGTTATGAAAGTAAATTAAGACAATGACTATATCACGGAAAGAAATTTATACTTAACGAAAACTGAGCTATTGGTTAGCTTCATCTTAGCGAGTCGAATACTTTGTTTTTCAGTAGAGTTTCATATTCCTGTCATTTAATAAACCAACTACTGGACTGAATTTTTATAGATCTAGTACACAGGTAAATGTCTGCAGCTAGATACGTGATCCACACTCGCATAACCATAAGTTGATCAGTCTTTGTTTTACATCATTCATGCGTGCTAAGCAGGGAAGTCACGCAAGATCCAATTCAGGCATTATTCTATAACGGAAATAGTATTAGTGGCAAATCACATTTGTGTCCGTTTTTGAAATGAAATTAAAGACGAAACAAATCTTATTAGTGTATCACAGATTACCTTCATAGTCAAAATCCTTGAAATAATTTGATCATATATTAGTTGTTTGGCGATAGGTTGTATCGGTGTTGTTTTCTTAATAAGAAGCTTCATTCATCTTTGTACGTTACTTTTACGATAGACTGTTTGGCTTAGAGTACAAAATGTTAGCAGTGTTGGAACATATTAATTGTGTTTATATATGCTTGTGTAAAGTTTACGAAAAGTATGTAATTAAAAAAAAGGAATTATATACAAGTAAGCTGCAATACTTATTATTACTGACTGAAATGCAATAAAAACTATGTCGTTCCAAACAAAGAGTTAAATGGACGCTTCAATAGGTCTCGTACAACTTATATTCAATCAAACCGCTGTACTACATGTACATTAAGGAAATAAATAGTGGTATTTTCGACAAAAAGCAAACGTAATAGTGTTCTATTTGATATGTTAAGTTCTAAACATATTTATAAAAATATTTATGTACACCATGCCCAGAAATTAATCGACGTTATTCCCTTTTCTTTCTTTAGTTACAGTTATATAGAAATGTCGTGTTTGGACCAACATTTTTACTGAATTTAAGCAATGGCACAGCGATGTTTAATAGTTGAACTTATTACTTTACTGGATTGCTCCATTATTGGTCTATGGTCTTCTGTTAAACCAGGGCAAAAACCTACTTCATCTCAGATCTATTTTTCCATGAATCAACAACATCGCGATTTTATCTTTGCATTAAATCTATTGTTCCGATAAGATATTCAAAATTTCAACTGTACTACCGTTTTGTGTTTCCTTTTTAACAATTTAACATTTTAAGATCAACTGGACAAAGGTTTATGTGGCCTTGCATCAATAACGTCCGTCATATGTCCCATTTGGTGATAAAATTATTACATCTTTACACCTAAAATGCAACATTAATTTGATACAAAGTTGAAGGATTTTTTCAAAACGGAAATGACTTGCAATCCAGTATGGTTACTTTTTAAAAAAAAGAAAGGTTACTAAACGCATATCACACAATTTCAATGCAAATTCTAGTACGAAATCAAAGCCAGGGATAAAAGTAAACTTTCAAACACAACACACAACAAATCAAAACACTTTGAAAAAGGAGTACCCATGTGTTCCAGAAAGGTTTTAGCTATTGTCACAGCGGTACAACGTAACGAACGACATGATAGACGGATCAGTTTCTCGAGAAACTTCGTCATAATATGTGTGACTGAAACCTCGTATCAGTCAACCTATTTAGGATGGGAATGGCGACCATTATATATAAATCAGGGTGACCTCACTTCGGCGGTTAGAAATCCACGATAGTGAACAAAGGTCCTGTTTCAGAAATCATCCTAAGAATTTATACTCGATCATATCTTACGTTGTAATCGGTTGCTGCAGGATTATACTCCGAAGGATTGGGAAATTTTATGCTTGTGAAAATTTAAGTTGTCTCGCTTGTCATATTATAATGGCCTTTGCTGTTGATTTTAAGATGTCGATATAAATATGAAGTAGACTTTAATCTGTTAACTGTGTCTTAACGTTGCTTTAAATGAGACCAAAATCTGCAATTGTTCAATGATCGTCTATATAACGAAAGCTATAATTACCGAATGCACCAGTCTTGTTATGAATACAAAAACTTGTCAGATTAGAAAGTGGATTCAACGAAACAGCATTAATCTCTACCTGGTACTACATTCAGGCTAATACGCCATTTTCATTGTCTCGTTGTTCTTTGTGATAACCGTATC
Organism: Limnoperna fortunei; assembly: GCA_944474755.1. Classification (NCBI taxonomy): domain Eukaryota; kingdom Metazoa; phylum Mollusca; class Bivalvia; order Mytilida; family Modiolidae; genus Limnoperna; species Limnoperna fortunei. Next base: position 32,884,603 of record OX104111.1, on the reverse strand, counting down.
TTCGTGTATGCCATGTTTCATATCATACAAGGATACATCAATGCCTATCATTAGTTATTTATACATATATGCACCTCGATTCACGGTCCAGCAAACTGATGCACTTGTAGTTATAATATGGTCTTCCTAGGAGGACAAGCTACGAGAAAGATTAGCTGAAGAAAGGAAATGCGGGATGTTTTTAACATGATGAAGTAGTTGAGAGTTTTGTTTATGAAAAAATTCCTACATTACGGCATCTACCGTTTACAATAAAGGTAACACACAATACTATCAATAAATGTTGGGACATGAAAATAAATACTTTTTGCCAATATCCAATGTATCTATTTGATACAATTTTAGGATTAGGTGCAATAGTATTAGATAGATACATTTGGTTAATGATTCATCGAAAAAACTATGTTTTTCTTATAAGCGTGCAGTGTAAAACTAATACGTACTCATATGTTTAAATACGTTATGAAAACAATATCCCCAGTGAACGACACAACTAACCAAACGAACTATTGCAGACACTATTTGAGCAAACCACAGATGCCGATTAGGTCCTTATTTTTAAGCTGTTGTTTCAGTATATTTTGGCAAATATTCGCAGCTTTCTTTTATTTTTCCTAATGTAACAACATCTAGATCTAGATCTAGAGGCTGGTTTTGTAGGAAACATAGAAAGAGGCTGTAAAAGTACCTAGTAATTAGTCATGATAAAATAGACTTTGTCATTAAATACCACATCCAAGCATAAATTCACTGAAGAATTATGATGTTCAATGTTAGATTTTAAGTAGACAACATTTTGAGTGCGGATTTTTCAACAGACTACTGGCATCCAGACATTTTCGTACAAATTGTGCTACTCCCCTCACCTTGTGTATTTGTACTCTCATGAGGCAAAGTACCTCGATATTAAAGAAAAACAAAGGCGTTGGCCAATACTTTTAATTTCAACGTTCGTTTTAGTGATGATGTATTTTTACTGAACAATTGTAAATTTTTTTATCTATCATAAAGAGCTTGACATCAATCATAGTTCTTCTTAGAATATACTGAACAACTTCCCATTCGTCGAATTTCCTTTAAATGAGTTATATATAGTTAATATTCTTTGTTTCAATACGCTCTATGTTTATTCGATTGCTGAACACTTTCCAGTCTCATAACTGCGTTACCATTCATTCTATACAACGATGGTTTGTTGATTGTTAGATCCATCCTTGCAAATAAAAGCCATAATGTTTTCACCTAGATCACAATATTACTTAACTGAATCGTCTATTTATATATAAATTGTGAAGAATTTTAAAATATTTTTTTTATTTTTTAGTATCTACATTTAACTAACACCACTTCGAAAATTACGTACGTATTTATGACTGATAAAATAGATATGAATTTTGGAAATAGGTTTTGTTGAACACTTGGCCTATCCTGCTAAATAGACTTCTTATATAGCCACATGCCGCTTTCTTTTGGTATTCAGTAAAGGTAGTGAGTAAGTTAAAGGAATCTTTCACTGACTCAAGATTGTCAAGGGTCTCCTTTAAGAGTGTAGTATGTTTACTAAGTGAACGATCAACAGAGTTCCCCCTCCATCAAAAATCTATGTAGTAATATGGTATACAAATTAAATGTCTTTTCCGCTTAATCGCGAAAGCTACGAAAATGTCCTAATATAGTGAACGTGAAACAAGCGTGCTACATCAAGATATTTGGCGATTGATGTCAATTAATACTCACAGACACTTTAAAATTTATTAATTTTATTATTTAAATCTATAGAAAAATTTTTTTTATACATTTTTAACAAAAGATGCATCGATCATTCGTGACAAAACATGTAATTACTATTTACTTTCGTAATTCGCTCTTCCCAATAAGATGTTATATTGACTATAAGATTTAGAAAAGCAATATCAAGATATGCAGCATGAATAATTTAAAAACGTGTGTAGTGTGCATGAAAGCGTACCAGTAACATTATTGATCGAATTTCTACAAACTAGTCTATTCTTAGTACTTGCACGATTTCTATAAATCCATTCAATGTAAGGTAAAGGGGTTTTTAGTTGTAGTATGGATTAACACCTGCGTGACCATGATTGTCCTGACTTGGAAGCAACTTAAAAGAAGTTTTTTGTAGCCTGGTCAACAGACTGAATTTTTATTAAAGGTGATTCAAGCTGCGAACAATGTGGAAATTATCTATTGTGAATGTTTTAATGTGAAAAAAATATTTTCTTATATGCTGATTTATCGCCAGACAATGTTTTAAAAGAGTCCAGCTGTTTTATTTTGACATGGCAATTATTCAGCCTCCAGCATGTATCAAAAACGGCATAATTTGTATTTGAAAACTGTAAAATGTGGGTGATACACGACAGCATTAATTGTTTGAAGACAATTGACTATTGTATGTCGTGTATACATTTATGAACGGATATGCATGACAGAAAAAGCTATAAAAATCCAATTATTTCATGCCTTTCGAATGTATCCATCGTCACTTCCGAGTGTCTTTGTAATTACCCTTCTAAGCCACGGATACTGGCTGAAATTTTTGTCTTTAATGACGACGACGTCTCCAACGGCGATATCTGCGATAGAAATCATTTGCTACCAGACTCCGCCCTTGTGCGAAGAGTGTAGAGTGTTGAACATCTAGAAAGCGCTAGTTTGGTCTCCATGATACATTGTTTGAATAAAATGTCGTCAAAGATACCAAGGTTAACAAAACATGTTTTCTTCGCCAGACGCGCGTTTCGTCTAATCAAGACTCATCAGTGGCGCTCAAACCTAAACAATATGTAAAAATACAAATGATTAAGATGTTGTAGAGCTTTTATTACCAAAATTCCAAAACGTTATATCAAATCCGGCTAAGGCTATCTACACCTTGAAATAGAAAAAACCTTAGAATTAAAATATTTTGTGAAATTTCTAGTCAGTAAATTTAGACAATGACTTTATCACTGTTAGAATCAATGATCTTCCTGTCAGCACCGAAGTGTGACTACTGGGCTGGTGATACCCTCGGGGACTAACAGTCCACCAGCAGAGGCATCGACCCAGTTGTTGCAAATAAAATGTCGCCAAAGATACCAAGGTTAACAAAACATGTTTTCTTCGCCAGACGCGCGTTTCGTCTAATCAAGACTCATCAGTGGCGCTCAAACCCAAACAATATGTAAAAATACAAATGATTAAGATGTTGTAGAGCTTTTATTACCAAAATTCCAAAACGTTATATCAAATCCGGCTAAGGCTATCTACACCTTGAAATAGAAAAAACCTTAGAATTAAAATATTTTGTGAAATTTCTAGTCAGTAAATTTAGACAATGACTTTATCACTGTTAGAATCAATGATCTTCCTGTCAGCACCGAAGTGTGACTACTGGGCTGGTGATACCCTCGGGGACTAACAGTCCACCAGCAGAGGCATCGACCCAGTTGTTGCAAATAAAATGTCGCCAAAGATACCAAGGTTAACAAAACATTTTTTCTTCGCCAGACGCGCGTTTCGTCTAATCAAGACTCATCAGTGGCGCTCAAGCCCAAACAATATGTAAAAATACAAATGATTAAGATGTTGTAGAGCTTTTATTACCAAAATTCCAAAACGTTATATCAAATCCGGCTAAGGCTATCTACACCTTGAAATAGAAAAAACCTGAATTTATTTGCAGATCGTCTATCGCGCCAATAAAATTAGTTCCTATATCAGAACGGAAGATTTTGACTTCTCCCCGGATTGTCGTGAATCTCTTCGATGCAATAATACATGCAGATGAGTTCTTTTACAAGCTCTATATGAATTGCCCTTGTCTCAAGGCAAGTGAATAGTATTACCCAAGGTTAAGAGTTACCAGATTTTCCACGTGTTCTGTGGGAAAGAAAAAAGTCTTTCGTACACATTAAACACATATACGATCCACGTTTTTTAAATATTCAGATTTATGGTTTTTGATTTTACATGTGACAGACATTACTATAACTTGAGCAGTGTCTAGAATTTAGGCAACCACTGATTACTCGTCTGCAGTCCCCTTTTTTATTGAGTTCGGCTTATTAATTTTTGGTTTTTGTTCTTTTTGGTTTTATTTTTCTTTTTGTTTTTAATAATTTTTTACCGATCGTCTTTCTTACACTTAACTTACACAGGCAATAAAAGAAGTATTTAACCCTCTTTATCTAAATCCCTCTGGAACATTCCAATGTTATATAAACAACATCAACAGTACATATTGTAACAGCCAATGTATGTATTTGTCTTAGATAGGTTACATATAATAAGATCCAAAATATTGATCATCTAGAGCAGTTTATGATCACTCACAAGGAACCATCATTTTCTGTAATGATCAATCGAAAGTTAATATTTTGATTTTTACTTACACATTTAATAGAGCATGTTTTATTCATCTGCAGGAAATTTTTCAATCTCTTCACACAGCTTTATTATTACTCATTATAATTTTGTCTTAGAAATTATGGTATGTTTCGATCACATGTCAATAATTATATAGGATCGTTAGAATTGTTTGTTATCTATATCTAATTTATAAAACGTCTAAGGTAGCTAGTTCCACAGCATGTCTGTATCCCATTTTTGTGTTTTGTAGAACATTTGGCGGAGGAAGCTAAATAGATTCAGTTCAATACCGTTTTGGTAGTCAGAAGAGATACGAAAGATTCATTCACTGGGAAAAGCGAAAAATTCTGAAAGCGGCAATCATATTTCATGTCCAAAACATTATTACGAAGCAACAGGACAAACAACAGATAACACAGATCAAAACAACACACAAAAATGTGTCAGTGAAAATGAGAGAGAATTCCAGGAGTAACAGGTTTGTGTCTGTTGCAATACACCCAATGTGTCTTTGATTAGCCAATAGGGGGTAACTCAAGTCCGATACAGAAGATACGAAACAAAATCTACGACGAATTAAATATGTATTCATTTGAGTGACAGCCATCGTGTATTTGTCTACAAGTGCATGATGTCTTCCATAAAATTTCTTCAATAAATGCATTTAACTTTGAGCACAAAACACGAGTTTGCAATTTCTACGTTAATTGGTCAAGGAAATCGTGGTATTACTCGTAAGCTCTAGAGCAACGTGGTAAACTTCATATGCTAGAGCTAATTAAATGCCGAATCTTCAACTGATTCGGGATTGTCAATGGTCTCTCTTGAGAGAGAAGTAGATTTACTATCAACGCATAGTTTCTCGTCTAACAGTCTATGTTGTTATATTTGTATATAAATGCGACTTTTAAATAGGCATTGTCAGCTACATTACTGTTGTGCAACTATGTAGGTGATGCAAATGTCCTTTATAGATTACATGAGACAAATTTGCTACATCAAGGTAATTGAGGAGTGTTCATAGACCTTTGAGTTGGTGTCAACGATCTGATTTGCTTATCATTAAACTTATGACAGTGACAAATACTGTTCAATATTGTACAATTTCTGTTCCATGCAATTACAGGGTCCTGTGAGACTTTAGTTGTTTCTGTATTAAAATATATCATTCAAATCTATAGAAAGATAACATTTTTATGAATTTCTAACAAACTATTATTGATTATCCGTGACAAAACGGGTAATTACTATTCAATTTCTATACTCTTCGTTCCAAGTAAGATTGTTATATTGACTATAAGATTTAGAAAAGCTATATAAAGGTAGGCATCATAAATAATTTAAATATATAGTGTAATGTTACTAAAAGCGCACAAGTAACATTATTGATCACATATCTAGAAATTTGTCAATTATTGGACAAAAATGGTACGATTTTTATGAAGCTATTATATGCCAGGTAAGAGCGCTTTTTACTTGTAGCACAGATTTGGGCCCGCTTAACCATGATGTTCGAAACTGAAAACATTTCTGGCTTGGTAGCCAGGCTGCATTAATTTTTTATATGTGAAACAGGCTGCGAATATTTGTAATAAATGCGAACAATATATTTTTCATCTGGGCTTTTCACGACAACATGTATTGACTATTGTTTATCTTATTTTCATTTTGGAACGGATGGTTCTCACCGAAAAATTTAAATACGTTCACTTACTTAATGTGCATAATTATGTTTTTAATATTTAAAAGTTAGATTCTATATAATGCATGAATGTTTTGCAATGTGTATATATTTGTCTTGGATTCGTTTTCAGTACGAGAAAATTCTACTGGAAATAAACAAAATTACTGCCAATTATCACAATTTTTATATTAATTTTGAATTGTTTCGACATTGTTTTGTATAGCAGATGTCTTATGTTTATAACGTATTATATAATGCATTTTCCTAGTTGAAATAATCAACACAGCTATAATATATTCAAATCAAATCTAAACTATATCAACTTTTAGATAACGTATGAATATATTATAGCTGTGTTTATTTTTTCAACTACGAAATCGATAGGCTACTTACCAACCTGATATATAACAATATCCAAAAGTTTCATTCAAATCACATGCAAACTTTTTGAGTTGTCGTCCGGAAACAACTTTTTTGTACAAATTTCTAAAGTTTTTCGTGGACTGCGACCTTGAAATTTGACGGATTTCCCCCAAAATCACTAGGCTTTTTACCAACCTGATATATAACAATATCCTAAAGTTTCATTCAAATCGGATGCAAACTTTTTCAGTTATTGTCCGGAAACAACTTTTTTGTACACATTTCTAAAGTTTTTCGTGGACTGCGACCTTGAAATTTGATGGATTTCCCCCAAAATCACTAGGCTTTTTACCAACCTGATATATAACAATATCCTAAAGTTTCATTCAAATCGGATGCAAACTTTTTCAGTTATTGTCCGGAAACAACCTTTTTGTTAAAATTTCTAACGTTTTTCGTGGACTGTGACCTTGAAATTTGACGGATTTCCCCCAAAATCAATAGGCTTCTTACCAACCAGATATATAACAATATCCCAAAGTTTCATTCAAATCGGATGTAAACTTTTTGAATTATCATCCGGAAACCAAATGTGGACGGACGAACGGACGGACGGACATGAGGACCACTATATACGATAATATATATAAGATAGTATTTCTCATTAAATGTTACTTTAGATCACACTTGAGATCTATACAATAACAAGACTATAACATGATATTATGTTTTACGCGGAAGTTTGTCTTTAAATTGTAATAGAACATTTCCAATAATCAATGATCTGTTGAATAATTGTGTCAAAAACACATTTGTTCGTTTGAATTCTTTATTGTAAATTTTGCATATCTGTACAAATAATTGTGTACCTTTAAATAAAAATCAATAGTTGAGACACTTGTGTTTTAATGTTTCGATGTAAACTGTCTGAACAAATTCGGTTCTTCATGCAATTATTCCGTTTATATTTCAAATCAAGGTATGGGCAGTGCACCAAGTACTAAAAGAAAAAGACTTAGTAAGAGAGGCAGCATTAAATCTGAAAATGAATATCTTAAATCCGAATTTAAACTTAGTGATCACCAAATAAAGGAATACAGAGCTTTATTCAAGGAACATTCAGAGAATAACAAGGTTATCACAAGATCTGAATTTAGAAATGTCTATCAAACTGTGTACATGAACGGAGATGCTACGAATTTTGCTGATAGAGTTTTTGATGCTTACGACACCGATAAAAACGGTAGTGTGGATTTTATAGAATTTGCAGCTGGATTAACAATGATGGATAGTGAAATGATAGATCAAAAAATCTCAATAGCTTTTCATATGTTTGACGAGGACGGCAGTAATACTTTGTCGAAGCAAGAGGTTATCAGTATGATTCAGGTAAGGAGATTGTTTGAGATCTTAGAAACCGGCTGTTAGAATATGATACAAATCACTTAGACGTTCAACACGTCTGAGAAATACAGAATAAAAAACTGGTAAATGTGCAAGACAAATATCTTAGATAACTAAGGTTAAGATATTTGGACTCTACGAGGCTCTGCCAAGCTGAAACTAATAGAAATTTGTTCCGCGAGTTTTCTGATTTTTCTTGCACTTTTTGGCGTCAGAGAAAACAGTTCAGGAAAGTGAATTTCCTAGACGTCCAATAAAACGGTTATGTGTGCATGATACATGTAAGGATCGAATATGTCTTGGCGTCTATGAAAACGAGTTCATTTGTTCATGATTAAGGTATTAAAAACTTTCTTACGATCATAGGAAACTATTATCTGCTAATAATTCGTTTAGGAAAAACCTTCTTAACATCTAAGCAAGAGGTTTTTGCCTGTATTATTAAAGTTTGTTTGTTTGATTGGTGTTTAAGGCCACTTTCAGCAATTTTTCAGCTATATCATGGCATCAAGGTTTTATTGCGGGAAGAAGACGAAGACGAGCTGCGGTAGGAAAACTGGCAATTCTTGTCAATTAAGATTTGAGTCGAGTACACCCTGCCTGCAGTGAGAATCGAACCCGCAATCTCAGTGTTGACAGACCACGTGATTAATAGTAGACGAACTACCTTAATCACTCGGCCACCGAGGCCCCCATAATTAAGGTGACGACATGTATTGGTATATAATTTGGGTTAAGAAAGTTTCTTAATGTGCAATAAAGGATCGGTGAGTGATACAAGTAAGAAAACTTTATATACCTCTTAGTAAGGGGCTCAGTATTTGATATTAGCAAGGAGTAAGAATACTTGGTGTGTTAATAACAGTGGTCAGTGAATATTATAAGTTATATACGTTCATATCCGTAGATATGGAAATTTTAACACCTGAAGTGTCCCAAGTACGCCCTGAGCGAGGCCGAAGGGTGTACAAGGGTGCTGAAGGTGTTAAAATTTCCAAATCTACGGATATGAACGTGTATAACGAATCTATCCCCGTTTAAGTTTGAAACGTTGAATTTTTAGGTTCATTGTCATTGCAATGCGGACGTTAACGTAACGTTTTCTTTATTATAGAAGAAAGTTTGATTGGAATTTGGTACACATATTGCTTTTTACAAGGTATAGGTACTACCTTTGGTAGAACCCTACGGTTCTCGAAAAAACTGGTTTTGTATTGGATTCAAATAGATGTTGAAAAATTAAGTTTTGGCGCTGAATGTCTTGCAGAGACGTCATACTAGTGTGACGTCGTTTTTGTCAAACTCCATATCTTTTGTTTCTTTTTTTTTTGTTGCAAATAAAACACATTTGGACATTTTGTCCAAGATTTCATCATCATGTATATGACGCAAATTATTTACAGTTTCTAATATTAACGTATTATTATAATAGTACTATTGTGAAACTAACGGTTAGTAACATAGCATCGTCCGGGTATATTAGTTTGTAACGACGTGTAATTGACCAATCAAATTCCAGGAATAACACTGATACGTGGAAAACACCATTTGTCGGGTTGATCAAATCCGACAGCAACCTAGATGAATGTCAATAACTGTATAATGATATAAGTTAGGAGACTTTTAGACGTCCAAGCACTAAAGAATTGATGTATAGTGAGAAGATGATACAGGTTAGTAGTGTTTCTTGGGGTCTAAGCAAGAGATTAACCATAAATGATACAGGAAAAGAATTTCTTGGAGTCTAAGCAAGAGGAGATCGGTATATTATGATACAGATAATGAGACGTTCTTAGCGTCTAAGCTGTTGGATTGAATATGATACAAGTAAGCAGTGTTTCTTGACTTCTGAGCCAATTGTCGTTATATGATACAGGAAAGAAGACCTTCTTGGCGTTTAATCTTAGATGTTCGGTATATGTCACAGGAATAAAGACTTGATTGGCATCTAAGCAAGAGGTGGCTGGTATATTTGATAGGAAAACAGACTTTCCTGGCATCTAAGCAAGAGGTGATATATGTATATTACTGATAACTAGTGGGGTTTTGTAGCGTTTAAGCAAAAGGTCCCGATCGGTACATAATACAGAAAAAATACTTTCTTGGCATCAAATTAAGGGGGAGTTAGTATATTATAGTACCAGTCAGGAGACTGTCCTGGCGTCTAAGCTAGAGAGCATCGGTTTATGATACAGGTAAGGAGACTTATTTTACATCTAAACAAGAGGCGATTGTTGAATGATACAGGTTAGTATGGCGTCCAAGCTAGGGGTTAAGGGTACAGAATATACTGGTAAAGGGACTTTTTGGCGTCTTAGCAAGAAGTTAGTGGTATATGATACATGATATATATGTCTTTTTAGTGTCCAAGCTACATGCTTATCAATAGATGATACAGTTAAGGATTTTCTAGGAGTATGGTAATCAGTATAGGATGATGATAAGGATGTTTTATCACAATTGTAATAAATTTGATTATTTCTTAGAACGTAGCTTTAGTATTAGTTATTGTTGATAAAAAATATTATAACGATAAAATGTTAACTACTTGAGCTTGTGTATTTTGTACATATAGGTTATACTAAAATAGAACCTGTATCTTTTTTATTTTTACAGGCATATTATAGAATGTTAGGACCAAATGATTCAAGGTCCCCGGTAAAGATAGCTAATGATTTGTTTGACAAAATGGACCTCGACAGAGACAATAAAGTTACATATGAAGAATTTTCAACTTTTGCAAAAAATGACCCAGTTATATTGGATATTTTGAATCCGCGAGCTTAATCTGTTTAATATATAACTAAATATGTTTAAAAAGCAAAAAAAAATATGTTAGTTATTGGCGTGATAGTTTATTTTTTAATATCCACGGACTTCGACGTACAAAATATTCATTCATTTATAGTGTAATAATTAAATGCGCAAATAATAATTAAATGCGCAAATAACAAGTTCAAACAATATAAAATGTTGATTAATAGTATATTATCTTATATTTGCAATATATTAAAGTTGGAACTTATATATGCCTTATGATGAATGACTTCCACATATGCCTACTAATACGTAGTATAAGGTTACGCTTTTTTAATGCAAATTATGATACTTCAAAGAACAGGTTCATCTACACCCTTTTTTAGACTTACACCTTAAATATGACACTAGCGCTCATTTTAGCCCCAAAATTTAAGACGATTTATACATTTTCTTTATTTAGGCAGCAATATTCCAGTTTCTCCTGCATACGATTTCTATATTTCTCAATTGATTAGGTATGCAAGAGCTTGCAGCGAGTATACTGATTTTTGAAAACGTCACATATTTCTTCAAGATAAACTTATAAACCAAGGATACACGAAAAACGATTAGTACGTGCATTCAATATGTTTTATTAAAGATTCCACTGCCTTCTCTCTCGAAACATATTCTATCTCGTCTGAAAATATGGTTGCAGATAGTTTTCCCTGTTTTAAAATTCAGTGTATTGTGAATGTGCTACGATGGTTGTTGGATACACCTATTACTGACTAGTGGTATATGATACCCATCCATTTTAATCAACTAACCAACTCACATACTACAGTCATGGAAGCGGAGGGTTTTGCATGACTTAAAACCTCGTTTAACCCACCATTTCTTTTGAAATGCCTATTCCAATTCAAGACCAGTGCAGTAGTTGCTATGTCTTAGGTTGTTGGTTCTGGTTTCTCGGACTTTTGTGGATTGTCTTTTTGACAGTTTCTTCGGTGTTCGGTATTTTGTTATTACCTTCATTTATTAATGAATAAATGAATAAACCAACAATCAACCGATTGATTAAGCGAGCAGTATTTCAGATGTATTTGGGGCTATAACATATTAACAAGAAAAAGAATTGAAGATACAGAGAAGTATTCTGGAGATGACAGGTCACGGAGAAACAAAACCTGAGTTAACCCTAAAACTGAGTAACACGTACCCCCACTAAACTCGGGGTGTGTCCAGCTGCTCCGGAAAGATGACATGTGACTCCTGACATGTGACATCCGTCGTATCAAACAATAGATTGTCTGTGGCAATGGGTGGACGTATGGCAAAGGCAGTTTGCTGTCATAGAAAGGAGTGGCGAGTTGAGGATAGCATACATATTTGCAGGACAATCTGCTGTAGCTTCTAGCTAGGATTGTTTCACACTCTTCTTTTAGATACAATACAAATTTTGATCATTTGTCGTTAGTATTTTTAAAGAAAGACATACTGTATCAATTATATTCTCCAGATTGTGTTTCTATCTTAATAAATATGAAATAATTTGTTACAAACTGAAATAAAACTTAAATTTAACACTCTATTATATCTTAGTGCAATGTTTACAGTATATTTATCTCATAGTAAGCTTTCAATTCTACACAAATTCTACCGCTACACATGAACAATGACCTATTTACGTTTAATCAGTTGATACTTAAAGAGAGAGTTATTAATTAAATCATAATAGCCCTTCAAAACTTTGGAACATTCGAGAGTGAGTGTAAGTAAGTAATATTTATTTAAAGTTGGGTAGCACATACATAACAATTACATAAGCTCTCGGGAGCTTTTGTCACTATACAATAGAATACATATATAACACATTGAGATACATGTTATTATGGCACGCCGTTCTCGTCAAAAGTATGATTCAAAATATCATCACAAATTACACACTCAAAATTTTAAATTTCGCACTCAAAATTGAAATATGCACTCAAAATTTTACGAAAACACACTCAAAAGATAGATTGAAATTACACTCAAAATTTTAATTCATGCACTCAAAACTGAAAATTACGCACTCAAACAGAAAAACATATACACTCAAAATTGTGCGCACCTTTTTTACGCAAGACTTATAAATATTCATTAAATTGATTTGAATATTTCAATCCTGGTTTTTTTTAAGCTTGAAACGGGTCCCTGCAAAGCAACGAACGAAACAGACGAAACAATTTTTTTATTTATTTTTTTTTACCTCATACCCTCCGCCCTGTATCTCGGACTCATATTAACTATAATAGAGTGTGATTTATTCCATTATTGAATTATGTTTTATGGTATAACAAATAGTTTTATCAACGGGTTTATCAAAATAGGTGATTTACAGCTATATCATGCAGATTGAATGCAAGAGTATAAATTCGTTCTAGTTTCTGACATAAATGAATTTCAACAGGAACTCTTGTAGCCATTACATACAACACTTCCATACGTCTTGAAAGCTTTCGAACAGTATGTTCTAAAGCTTTGTTGTCTCGTATAAAAGTTGCATTGTATTTTCATACACGTGCAACAAGGATTGAAAAAACTCAAGCAAATCTTCTGTGTCGTGGATTGACATTTGGATTTCAGCACTTCCGGTTCGCTTTAAACTCAAAAACCACCCAGATGAAATTTTATTTATTTTTATCTTTATGAATATTTTATGAGTTTTGCGCGAAAACAATGCGCACAAATTTGAGTGCGTAATTTTCAGTTTTGAGTGCATGAATTAAAATTTTGAGTGTGTAATTTCAAGCTATCTTTTGAGTGTAAAATTTTGAGTGGATATTTTAATTCTGAGTGCGAAATTTAAAATTTTGAGTGCATATTTTTAATTTTGAGTGTGTTGTTTAAATTTTGAGTGTGTAATTTGTGATGATATTTTGAACCATACTTTTGACAAGAACGGTATTTTACATCATCGGAACTTTCCAACCTATCTAGCTCTTGCGCTACGAAATGCAGTTTTTAAACCAGATTCGAAACAATTTTTGTTTAAGCATTTCGCCTTGTGAAATATGTCACCTGAGGCTTTTTGACATACTGGTTCAAATACAACATCATTCAAATGTTCATAGCTTAAACTTTAAAATTGCCTGTTAATGGCACGTTTTCGTGCATATTTTAATATTTTTTTTATCATGCATTGTTTAAATACGCACCCATTCTCTATTGTGTTGTCGAAAACAATAGGTGTTGCGGACTCTGACGCTAATAACAAAAAAAAACGGTTTACACGAGTCGAAAGAGCGCCGACTCATTTTTACATTACGGTGTTTTCTTTGGAAATATAGCTAAATTTCTGTTTCAGTTTTTCTAACAAATGAATTGTGTGGCTTGCATACAGTTTTGGTCCTGTTCTCAATAGTATGAGGATTTTTATGATTACCTGGTAGATGAAATGATTCTGGTGAACAAAAAAATGTACGAAAGTTTTTTGACATCACCCGACACCACCTAATCATGTCTTATTTTTATTTTATTTTTTTTTTTTTTTTTTTTGGGCGTGGAACGCCTATCTTTCTTACGGAAAGGGGTATTTTTATGCCTCACAAACGAAGTTTTGGGAGACATATTGTTTTTGTCCGGTTTCTTCTTATTATGATTATTCTTCTTTCTTTCTTTCTTTCTTTGTTTTTTTTTCTCGGAGATGCAATGTCCAATCAAGATGAAATTTTGTTAAGGGTGACCTGAAGTTGCGCAATCCACTTTTGAAATTTTCAAAATGGCCGCCAGTTTAAAAAATGGCGGCCGTTGTCAGATCTCAGTAATGGCCAGAGCAATTTCAATTAAAATTGGTATACTGATACAGCTAAATATGCTGAGCATTTTTGCCAAAACACATTTGGACGCGAACGACTTTTCAAAATGGCCGCCATCTGAACACCACCATCCCCCCCCCCCAAAAAAATGCAAAAAATTTAAATATCATCCGATTTCGACGAAATTTGGTACACATATAGATTATGGTACCCTGAGTGTGCCACTACTTTAAAATTTTTTGTCTGACTTCTGGTTTCAAAATGGTGGTCGTTTTAAAGTTTTAAAAAATGTCGGCTGTTGTCAGATCTCAGTAATGGCCAGAGCAATTTCAATGGAAATTGGTATACTAATACAGCTTATTATCCTGAGCATTTTTGCCAAAAAATTGGATTCATTTTGTGATGGCAGCCGTTTCACCACACTCCCCCCCAACGTCAACTTAGTACGATTGCAACGAAATTTCATATGTAGGTATATTTTAATGCACAAACTAAGAATATCATGCCTATTTGGGGGTTTTCAACATGCACAAGAATATAGTGGCAATGGGGTTCGTTTGGGAGACATGATGTGTTGGCATCCCAACACAATCATCACTAGTCATACTTACGTTCATACTTACGTTTACTTCATTAAGTGAGAAGTTGACTTATTTCAATAAATAAGTAGACTTAATTAATTGATATATGCCACCATGCATTACATACAATCTACACATTGTACATGTACTCACTTCCAATGTACATCTCTTAACTAAGTGCGGCATGCTGCAACATTATTGAAAATGTAATTGGGAGGGGAGATTTAACATAGGGGAAGGTAACATGCATGTTTGTAATATTCAAGTCGGGGTAATGGGGTAATTGCGTATATATGTTAATAATTGAGTATTATAATAGAAAATAAAATTTCATATATTTACTTGTGTGGGTAACCCATTTTGAATTTTACAAAGAAACTGAGAAAACATACCTAATATTTTACACGAAACTTACAAGTCGTGTTGATTGGACCCATGCAGCTGCTGTTAAAATATTGAGACGCAGACATCTGATTGGTGCGAAAATGTAATTTTATTTAATTAAACTCTGAAGTCAGAACTCTGAAGTCCGAAGTCTAAACTCTGAAGTCAGAAGTATGAAGTTACCTCTCGCTTTCCGTACTTTTTTGCTAAATTTGCCCTACCATTTAAATTGTCTTTGCTTATGGAAACTACATTCATATTTATCCTATCCTCGTCATTTATATTACGTTTTGTTTGCTTCAATAAATGTTTTAATATAAGTCAATATGTTCTCGTATATGTCATTTTTCAGGAACAACAATAGCTCGAGTAACTTTTGAGGCCGCTGGAGAATTAATTGATAGATGCTGTTCATTTATTTCAATGCTTGCTCAGTTTAAAAAAACATTCAAATATATGGTTATATATTTTTACCGTTCTACTGCACTTTTTTGCTTTTTGTCTGTAGTTCGTTTGGAAACGTTTCTGTCTTTCTTTTATCTCGTAAGGCTTTTCTTAGTTAATTCCTTGTCAACACGTCTAATTTTGTCTTCTTTTCTTCTTTTGTTCATTTCCTTTTTTTCATTTAGAAGTTTTGATACCGAATGGTAGTATTTCAGTTTTTCCTGTCTATTTTATGCTATTTTCCTTGTAGTATCTTGCCTTTGGAAACTGTGGGTTGAAATAGTAGGCTGATGCACAGTTATGACCTCTAAATTGTTTAATTCTGCTGTTACTTGTTTTTTTCGATTTTTTAATTCACTGTTTTCTTTTTTTTCATGTAAATTGTTGTTATCTGTTATCATTTTTTTTAAATTTACTATTATATCTTTTAGGAAAAATATGTTTTAACCTTTTAATGGACCCCCTTTTGCATTTGTATAGGTAGACTATCTAATTCACCTCTTCACGCATCATTTGATGCCTTACTTCTAACACAAAGAGTAAATTTGCAATATTTTGTGTGTAGTTTTTTTAATATCAGAGGTACGATTTCTTTGTTCAAATATTTTTAAATGTTATTTGAATATTTCTGGTGAGCAAATTGCCCCAAATTTCAGAACCATACAAAACATGTAAAATAGGCTAAATTGTATGATAAAATAGATGCTTCATGGTCTTCGCATTTGGAACGGACTCATTAAATATGTTTCTTAATTGAAAAATGCTTTTGTACTTTTAATTCTTGCTTGGTAGTGGAGTAACTTCCAGATGATGTGAAAATTATCCCAAGATATTTGTATTGTTGGACATTTTTA
Organism: Limnoperna fortunei; assembly: GCA_944474755.1. NCBI lineage: Eukaryota > Metazoa > Mollusca > Bivalvia > Mytilida > Modiolidae > Limnoperna > Limnoperna fortunei. The sequence goes on along the minus strand of OX104111.1, from coordinate 32,867,976 downwards.
ATTATGTTATTGTTAAATTTTATTTTTAAATTCTTTTTTCTGTCAGTTTTATTAAATACTAATACTTTTGTTTTCTTAATTTAACAGTCATTTTCCATTCTTTTGAGAAAGTTTTAAGTTTACTAATAAAGTTTTGCAGTCCCTTTTCTGATGTGCATAACATAATAACACCATCAGCATACATAAGAGTATTAATTGATTTAGACATGAGCTGCACTGGGTCACAAGACTGATCAAAATATTTTGGAAAAATATTAAACAAGTTGGGACTTAAGTTGTCCCTTTGTTGTACTCCCAATGCACAGTTAAAGAAATTTGATATTTCATTATTTACTTTAACACATGTGTATGATTGATCATACATATTCTTAATAATCTGATAGAACTTTAATCCTATTCCTATCTTTCTTAGCTTAAATTAAAGATGTGATACAGAATCAAAAGCCCTTTTAAAATCTACGAAGCAGGCATATAGTGACTTAGATGAGTTTTTAACATACTTTTGAATAAGGGTATTAACAACAAACATATGATCAGTGGTTCTGCATCCTTCCATAAAACATATTTGTTCTGCACAAATTATATCATTTGAAATAGGAAACATAGCTCGTCTATTATTCAATACTCTATTGAATAATTTCCATATATTGTCCACTAATGGTTATTCCTTATTTATTTTTGGGTTTATGCTTTGAACCTGATTTATAAAGTGGGGTAATATAGCTCAGACCCCATGACTTTGGATATAATCCGTTACAGAACATAAAATTAAATAACTTATTTAAAAGGAATATAATACGACTTTGACCATTGTTTAACATTTCATTTGTAATCTGGGAAAGCCCAGCAGATTTACCATTTTTAAGGAATTTAATAGCTTTGCTGACCTCAGCTTCAATTATTAGTCCAGTTCATGTAAAAAATTCTTGTTTCATTTCTTTGAATTTGTCAGATATGACTTCATCATTATCGCTAGGTTTTGATGAGCATAACTTTTTAAAATAATCTTCCCATTCATTTAGATTCATATTTGACTCATTTTTAATTATAGTTTGCTTATTCTTTAATTGATCAAAGAGGTCCCAATATGCTTTTGGATTTTTTCATGTAAATTTTCTAACTGATCTATCAAATTTTGTTAAATATTTCCTAATTTTCTTTCTCACTTTTCTGTAAAGTTTTAAGTGCTTATTAAAGGAGCCATGGATTTGAGCATCTTTATTAAATTAAATGTTTGCATTAATGTGCTTTTATCATTCAAGTCTGTTTTCATCAGATATAATTCCTTATCACACCAGGGTTTTTTTGCCTTTTTTGTTTGTTGAGAGTTTTCTTTTATTTACTTTTTTCTTTAGGGACATATTTGCAGTTGTTATTAAAATGTCACTGAGGTCCTCAGCAGTCTAATGCATATCATCATATTCATAATTTTTAATTTTATATTCTGATATCTTTTTTAATAGTTTCTGAGATAAGCGAATTTTACTTTATTGACGAATCTTCACTCCATATATATATTATCTTGCATATGGGTTAATCCAGTCTTGATCATACAATATAGTTGACAATGATCAGATAAGTCTGGTTGGAGCTTGTCAACTTTAAATAAATTACTGAATCTAATATAATCAACAATGCTATTGCCTAGAGGCTGATAGCATGTAAACGTTCTAGTCAAATCGTCTAAGTTCTTCCATTTAATAAACAAAGGTGAGAAGATTTACAAATAGATAATAAATGTTTACCTCTAGAGTTCACAGTTTTATCCTGACTAAAACGATCCATAAGTATGAAGTATAACTTATAGTTATTATAGTGTTAGATGTTTGTCTTAATCGGAAATAATAAAATCAGCCTCCTGTGCAGTCCCGGTATTAAAATCATCAGCCAAGATTATATTGCCTAAGCTAGAATCCTTAGTTATATCTTCTTCTACGCGGTCTAAAATATCAAAGTCTAACTTTTTAGTGAAACTTGCATATCCTGTGGAAATGTAAGCAAAACAAAACATTTTATATTAACAATCATGTTTATACAACCATATTTCTTAAAGTTGACCTCTATGACCTTAAACAACGCCAGATTCGAATGATGCAGACGATCGGTGTGATTTATGACCAGTGTAATTAAACCATGTGTAACCTTGACACTTTTCCTAAAATTCCATTGTGATAAACTGAGTGCACAAACTATAAGCTTCAATAAATTACACGATTATGAATTAAATTATTTATTCAACAATATCTAAATTATTTGGGCTGAAAACGGGTAACACGCCGTGTTGCGAAAACTAATTATACTTAATACTCCGAGCAATTCGCGTGGCAAATTGTGTGCAATGCAGAGTGGAATTTTTTCTCAAGCAACCTACTAGTAATAGAATTTATCGATAGTATGTTACTTCCATTGTCACAAGACAAAAAATATGCTCTCGGATTACTAAGTATAATATGCTACCAAAAAAAAACACTGTATCTGAGTTAGGCACATTACTGCAAGTAGAATGCACCTACGTAGGTAGAACAAGCTGACACGAAGGTGTAGTAGTCACCAGACTACTTGACCCAGAGTGCCTTGGTAAGCAATTCCTGAGGGATATGGTATCGACTGACTTCCAATTGGTACCTAAAACTTGTTTAAGGTAGACCCACGAGGACTGAGCTGAAAAGCACGAGGACTGAGCTGAAAAGCAATCAGAGTGATGCCTAAATCCGATTATGTGCGTGACACAGTAATGTCTCAGGAAAGAACATTTTGGGGGAATAATATGTTGGCCTAACATAATACTGATAAGCCGAACATATCAATACCCTGGCAACATAGTATGTTCCACTGAATTTGAGCACACCATCTTATCTTAGGAGGTGAAAGGGGTGGCAGGTGGGCAAAAACTTGCTAACACTCGGATAGTCAAACTAAAACTGACGGTAGACCCTATCTATAATCGTTAGTGTCGTTGCACGTGTGTCAGTGATACCGTGGGAAATTTTCTAACAAAAAAAGAAAAGCAAACCTCCCCTCGATGAAAAGATATTGACGCAGCGGCGCTGCTAACCACAGTGCTGAAAAGTGATTATCGGGCGAAATATTAGTATAAACATCAATAAAAACATTATTTCTAATTTATACAACCATATTTCTTAAAGTTGACCTCAATGATCTTAACTCCAGATCCGAATGATGCAGACGATCGGTGTGATTTATGACCAGTGTAATTAAACCATGTGTAACCTTGACACTTTTCCTAAAATTCCATTGTGATAAACTGAGTGCACAAACTATAAGCTTCAATAAATTACACGATTATGAATTAAATTATTTATTCAACAATATCTAAATTATTTGGTCTGAAAACGGGTAACACGCCATGTTGCTTAAAAATAATTATACTTAATACTCCGAGCAATTCGCGTGGCAAATTGTGTGCAATGCCGAGTGGAATTTTTTCTCAAGCAACCTACTATTAATAGAATTTATCGATAGTATGTTACTTCCATTGCCACAAGACAAAAAATATGCTCTCGGATTACTAAGTATAATATGCTACCAAAAACACTGTATCTGAGTTAGGCACATTACTGCAAGTAGAATGCGCCTACGTAGGGTGACCGAGCTGACACGAAGGAGTAGTAGTCACCAGACTACTTGACCCAGAGTGCCTTGGTAAGCAATTCCTGAGGGATATGGTATCGACTGACTTCCAAGTGGTACCGAAAACTTGTTTAAGGTAGACCCACGAGGACTGAGCTGAAAAGCAATCAGAGCGATGCCTAAATCCGATTATGTGCGTGACACAGTAATGTCTCGGGAAAGAACATTTTGGGGGAATAATATGTTGGGCTAACATAATACTGCCCAAATGAGATATGAAACGTGTTACCAGCCCAAGTGAATGTCGAGTGCCCCCAAAATGAAAAGAAGTAAGATGGTGATGGTGTGCTCAGAAGTAGACTGTGTTCTCTGTTTAACTAATTAAAGTAAACGGGTTGATCTTGTTCGTTAGTTAAAGTCTATTATAAAATCCTAACAACAATGTAACAAGATCAACAATTTGCTTACAAAGAACACAGGTGGGAGGTATTACAATATATCAACTATTTACAAATCATCGCGACAGTTTCTCCAGAGCTTTTTTAATATCATATTTAGAAGTTCTGACGTATCGGCGGAAACAACCCGATTTCCACCTTCCCAAATTTTGTATCATGCTGTCTTCAACACCAGATGAGCTAGCTGTTGTGGCTGCTCCGGGACGGAAAGAATGGCCACTATAAAGCTGTTCATTGAATCCTAAGGCAGTTAAAATAGTTTTTAACTTATTAATAAAACCATTCCTAGTTAGTGGTAATCCAGCTTCATCTATAAAAAGTGACAGTCTGCTTGGCTTTTTGGCACTTTCGGAAGTCCATAAACTTGTGTAACTGTTTGTACGGACAAATGTTATTGTTCATCTTAAATAAAGAAATAGGTATTCCCCGTCGAAAACCATCTGTTTTCGAAGCTTTTAAATTCACCACGACTTCATTATCGGAAACAAAGTTGACATCCTCTATACATAAATTTACAGTAGGATTAAAAGTGTTTCGGCAGGTAAACTTGCTGCATCTGAGAAAACCATAAAACGCTAATGTGCATGCTGTTTGAATCGTTAAGTCGGTGTGTATTCCGAATAATCTATCAGCTAAACGCTTATGTATTTTACATAATATGTCAATTGTAATTGGTAGCTTCTGTTTTATAGGTTTGGTATCAAACTTTTTAATTCCCATTAACATATTATCTAAACCCACCAGGTTATTGCCGTACTTATCACACAAAGGGTTAACACCATAAGAATTAATTCCATAAAAACGAATTCCTGCTAGATACAGCTTAATGGTAGAATATTTCAATTATAACATTGATTGACAATGTGCTACGAAGTATAACAATAAATCCTCACTAACATTCAACATTACACTTGGCATATTACATCCATTAATATGTAAAGAACAGAAATTGATAAAACACTTAAATCCAATAGAATACACATTCCTTGTATTCGTGTTCACACAGTTGTTAACGAAATGATGTACTGTTTCTTTTAACTCCAAACTATTTCGGAGTGAGGTGGGCAAGGGCATGGAGTCTGTGAAGCGTCCACTGCTAATTTCTTGAAGCGGTCCATTTGATAACGAGAAAGAGCGTCGGTAATGTTATTTTCCTTTCCCGGAACATGTACTGCATGCATAACAAAATTATTTACAAATGTACACCATGTTAAACGCCGCATCAAAGACATAATACATTGACATTTTGATCGACATTTGTTTATACTTTGAACTGTTGACATATTATCACAATAAAAAGTATACGTTTTTGAGACCATTCTTTTCCCCATAGTATTGCGGAAATAACAATTGGGTACAATTCTAAATAAGCCATAGACATGCTTTTTCCGATATCGGCATTAAGTTGATCACACCATTTACCTTGAAACCATCGACCATGGAAAAAAACCCGCGTATCCAATCTTAGAACTCGCGTCAGTAAAAAGGTGAAAATTCGAGGAAGTTATAACATCGTCTTCGAGACAGAACGATACCCCATTCCATTGTTGAAGATATTGATACCACATAGCCATGTCTTCTCTGCAACCGGCTGTCAAGGTATCATGGTAGTGAAGTTCTTGAACGGAATGTGCAATTGTCAAAAGATAAGAAACAAATGAACGTCCTGGTACAATTACTTTACAATCATAATTCAAGTGACCTAATAAACTTAACAACTCACGTTTAGTACAAGTTCTTCTATAGAGAAATTTAGATAGCATCTCTCGAATACGACAAAGTTTATCTTTAGGTAATTTTGCAATCATGTCTACTGTATCGAGAACAATTCTTAAATACTCTAATGATGTAGAAGGTCCAACTGTTTTACCTGGTTTAACTTTTCGAAAACACGCAGAAAGGTCGCCTTTGACTGATAGCATTACTGTTCGGACTACAAATTAATAAAAAATCGTCTAATAAATGTAAAATATTGTTTAGACCATAATTGTTTTTAGTATCCAGCAAACTGCTAGAGATAATTGATCAAATATCTTGGGGCTTGACCTCGAACCAAACGCCAGGCGTGTGTAAAAGAAATAGCTTCCGTTCCACTTCATACCATAGAATCCCCATAAATCTGTATGTAATGGGATTAATTTGAAAGCGTCGGTAATATCGCATTTACACAGTAAAGTTTTACGACCCAGTTTGTTTATAATGCTAATAGCATCGTCTATTTTCACATACGTTAAGGAAAATTCATCTTTATCTATTAAATCATTCATACTGAAATGTTCACTGTTGTTATGGGGGCGGACAAATCTAAAATTAGCCTTTTCTTTTTAGAGTATTTGCCTTCTACGATGCCAATCGGGCTTACTCTATATGTTACGAACGGCGGCATGACAAAAGGACCTATAATATAGCCCTTTTCTAGTTCGGAATAAATTAGTCTTGTGACATCATCTGGATATTTTGACGCTGATAAAAGATTTTTACACTCCAAAGATACTTTAGGCAACTCACATAAACCGGTGAAAAAACCATTACGTAAACCTTCAATAAATTTGTGTACGAAATCGGAATCCGGATAATTTCTAAGTTCGTAACCAAATTATTCAAGATTTAACGGCGTCGAAGCTAGTCATTTGCTAGTAGTAGCAGATTGCTTTGTACCGCTTGTGCTAGTTAGATCAGTGCTCTTATTGGGTTCCGTACGAGACAACAGTTTAGTGTCAACATGTGCTAATGTACATTTCTGCCAATAGCAATTGCCTGCTAAGAAATTGTTACCAACTTCCTTTCCTCTATAATATAACACTGGACGACCCTTTATATCGGTTTTAATTGCTCTCGCCCATTGGTCATTGTAGGTCTTTGTTGCGGTGATTGACCGGGCGCACGCCAAAAGCGATTCATGAATTTACTTTGCGAATAAAAGGCTGGGCATGCTTGGCTAGCATGCATAGAGCTGCCACATGTTTCACATGCTATCACTGATTGACCTCCGGTAAAGGTAGAGTACAATTTTTCGTCTCGAATAGACCAATCCACTGCTAAACCATGTATTTGTTTAATTGCCGCTGCTTTCTTTGCGAATTCTTTGTGGTATTCGTAGAAAACGGGACCCTTAAACTTAGTAGCCATTTCGATGATGTCATATAGGTACATATCGAATTCCACTCTTCTGGCTTGATTTTTACAAATTACATTCTTGTAAATGTTAAATGCTTCGATAAACTCATGTAAAGACAGGTTTCGTTGAAGGCGAGGATCTTTGTTTTTTACCAGTATGACTGAACCGTCAGCTTCATTAATAGTTTTGTAATCTTGGTGGTTTTCTGTACTATTTAATACAGTTGCCAAATTAATATACTTGCCTTCCATTATCTGTCTTCTAACAGCAGGCGATACTGTTTGTATGTGTGGAAACATTCCCGCTGATATTCGCATGGGCGATATTGCATGCCCTACCTGCCCTATGCCTGGTTCCACCGAAGAAGCTTGTACCAGTCCGTTTGTTACTATATTATTGTCCTGATGCTGGGGCATTGGAGTTATTTCGGTATCTTATCGCTTGAACCTGGGTGAACAATAGACCTAATTGATTCCCCTTGTGCGGCAACAGTCTGTTGAAGTTTTTTAAGTTAACCACATACCATATTTAATGAAGGCAAGTCGGCGTCTCGCTCCTTATTTTCATTCAAAAGCTCTAATAATTGTTCCTTCGTAAACGATGGAGGAGGTCGAATTCCCTGTTTACGTAACTGGTCACGCACTTCGTCCAATGATAAATCAACGAAATTGCCAGTAATACGTTTTTCTTGGAGGCATTTCAAAAACTTGCTAACACTCGGATAGTCAAACTAAAACTGACGGTAGACCCTTTCTATAATCGTTAATGTCGTTGCACGTTTGTCAGTGATACCGTGGGAAATTTTCTAACAAAAAAAGAAAAGTAAACCTCCCTCGATGAAAAGTTATTGACGCAGCGGCGCTGCTAACCACAGTGCTGAAAAGTGATTATCTGGCGAAATATTAGTATAAACATCAATAAAAACATTATTTCTAATTAATACAAGTATATCATGTAGTACATAAAAATGTAAATTGGTTCTCACAATTTATGAATTATGAAACCGTTCCGAAAGATATAATGTGTACCAATTGTATCTTGCGGGATATAATGCAAAGCTAATAGTTAGACAAAAATAAATATTATGTTATCAGATATTTGACTGTGATAAAATTGTACAGTAAGTGCACATCTGCATATATATCTTAATCAATATGGTTTAATTCTATAAAATATCTTTTATACTGTATCGGTGACTTTTGATTTCAGATGTACCGGATACATTTTTTAATCACTCAAATACTTTTTTTATGCTTTTGGAACAGCCTCCGTATTTGGAATTGGTCTACAGTTTTCAAGCACCCTTTTATAGAATTGTCAACGTCAGGGTACTAGTCTAATTATTATACATGAAAAATAAAATGAAACAATAAAATTTTATATAAACAGCTATCTCAACTTATAACATTTTTTACAAGAACAGTAAAATTCCATGTACCTACATTATGCATTGATCTGCGTTGATATCCCCAATTTGATGGGGGATAATATCCATAACATTCCTGATACATTCTTTCATTATTTTGTCTGAAGTTACCAGTATTTTTACTAATTTTCAAAGCTTTACACATTGAGTGTTTTATGTTAGTAACAAATATTCTTCAGCCATGTTGGTTCAAGTGAACCCTATCTGTAGAGAAAAATCTGGGTTTAAATCACCCCTTACATTCAAACCTGAATTGTCACACTATGTTACAAAAGTATTATGTAGATATGCATGTTGCAGTATTACATTAAGATCATTTGAATCAACTCTACACATAGCTAGTGATACCACTACCTTGATTTCTGGCCATTTAATATGTAGAAAATTTATTAAATCTTTAAACTCACTACATACATTTTCAGGTGTTAAGTCATTACTGAACAAATGTATCATTATACAGTCATAATTATCCGTGTTTTTTAAGAATTGTCTTGCATAATCAATTATGTAGCACAGTTGTTTTTTTTTTTACAGTTGCATCTTTTATAAAGTATTGAGTACCAAATATATCTCAAATGTGAATTGCCGAGCGTTACTAAATTTCGTGATAGAACTTTCTTTTTCACTATGATTCGTGTATTGTTCACAATTCGTGATAAAATGTAATAATGTTGCAGATTTTATTATTTGATCAATGCATACCAAAAAATATATTCTTATATTCTAAAGCTACTACGCGTTTCCAGGAACTCGCGTTTTCTTTGAACTGCTATAATGCTGTAATAACATGTAACAGTAAAATGTTTAGGAATACTGATCCGAAATACGAGTTTCAACTCAAAGTCATTTTGGAACAAAAACATGGTACTTTGAGAAAAAACTCACGGTCAAAGAATATGTATTATATTCAGGAAAGCAATAAACAGCTAAAAACAAACGGTTTTTGCTAATTACCGTAGGACGTCAGACAGACATTTTCTTGCTGCACGAAACATATTTTTACATTTGAATTTCAGAAAAATCACGCAAACATCCTCGTAATGAAGACATATCAACAAATTAAATTCACGTTGTATGTAATGATGTTTCTTTTATGAACATACAGATTTTGTAGTCAATTAGAAATTTATTGTGGCCTCCAAATTAACATTATACAACATAATATCATGATTCACACTCATCTTTTGTTTAACCTAAATAAGATTTATAATACTACTATGCAATATTAGAAACAGTTTTAAATAGCAAATCAAACAGTTTCTCCTATAACCTATTATTAAAATTATGTATCTCTAATTTTTTCGCTATTCCAACCGCTTGACCGGTGTGGAAAATATATTTCTCGTCACTTGTGAATATGTTGTTCTCATCTGTGCTTGGTTTAAACTGGGACTAGTATAACTAACTTGACTTATATTTTCCTGGTTAAAAAAAATACTGTCATAAACAAAAAATAATGACGTCATAAAAACACTTCCATTGACCGAGTATTCAAGTCATGTCCGTGAAATTGGGTTGGGAGAATTTCATTTCACAAATATACTGTTTTTAAAATAAGAGAAACAGACTCTTATATAAGTACTCTTTGAATATCTTAGTTCTCTATTGGAGAATTCCATTAATCCAATCGTAATGTAAGATCCTGTATCTATGTTATCACAGACGTGTAATTTTATGTCTCTGATATTATGTATTTCTAATGACTTACTTAGGGTCATTTATGCCAATCTTAAACCACTATGACTGAATAAACTTGATAAAATCCTAATGGAAAATAGATGCACGGATCACGGAATCATTCAACATATACTGATGTTACGTCATGATTTGTTTGATACATTTCACTATAAAAGATATCCATTACAATATTAGAAATTTGATACCTTAATGTACTAGATCAAACCCGTACGCATGTGTATCGTCATCTGAAATGTATATGTCTCTGTTGGCATCAATTACAAATCGTACTCATAATATCTAATGTACAACCTTCACCGTTATGTTTCCATGTCTATAATCATTAAAGGTTTGAAAACATTCAAATTGAAAGGCGGGAAGAGTAAACAATAATAATATCGGGGGAAAATACAATTGCTCGGAAGATATATGTGAAATTTGATTTCTGTAACTAAATCCTATAGATATACCATAATCTATCATTTTACACTAGAAAATGTAGTGCCCTTCACGTTAAGTTTTGATTTACATACTACAACAATAATTCCTTGCAGCGTTCTCGTATATAATTTGAAAACTTTATATCTTTAGTTGAATTTAAATTATTGCTTATAGGTTGAACTGGGCATACAAGTTTTCTGTTATTACATATTTGATTAAATACAGTAATCTTTATTCTTTTGCAGTGGCGTAGCTACCATTTACGCAACGACGCACCTGCGTGCACAAACGAAACGGCAATTTTTATTATTTATATTTTTTATATAAAAAATAAAGGACAAGGGAAGAGGAAGAGGTATACTCATTCATTATCGTTTTTAAAATATGATTTCTCATAAAACTCGCGCGATTCATATCATTTTGTCTGTATTCCTTTAATCAATCATTGGAACGTCCCTGGCAGGAAGATCGCACATTCTTACAAAAAAGGTATTATAAAAATGCATTGAAATAAAAGTTTTTGAATGCTCGTGACTGGGTCAATTTCATTTTTAACCCATACATTTTGTCACAGTTTCAAAAAACAGAATCTTCAATGCTTACCATAATATTATCATTTCTAAATATGATCTATATACTCCTTTTACATGTCTTTAGAAGTATTGATGTTTACTTCGGCGGTTTAGAATCAAATGAAACAGCTACGTCATTTCCTTCGAAATAACCCCTGACCTCCACTATTATTGTTTGTGATTATTTTGTCTATGAAATCAATAATAAGTTTTGGACTTTAAATATAGGCCTATTATATAGTTGACATTTACCTACTTATAATTCATAATCGTGTGTTATGCTTCAATTGTTAACTGTAGAATACAATAATGTTGATATCACATAACGGTAAGCAACCTCGCTGAGGTTTTTAATGGTTAAAAATGGGAGGCCACGTTTGTAAAGGGCGTGGGTCTTCCCCAGACGATGTCGATAGTCAGAATGAATTCCTGAAATCACGCTTTAGACTCAGTGAGGAGAAAATTATGGAGTATCGATCCCTTTTTGTCAAATATGCTGCTAGTGAAAAAGTGATCGAAAGAGATAAATTCCGACGGATTTACAAAATAGTATATAAAAATGAAGACGCAGACTTGTTTGCAGACAGGGTTTTCGACGCATTTGATGCCAATAAAGGAGGAACTGTAGATTTCGTAGAATTCGCTGCGGGTCTGACAATGTCAGACAGTAAACAAATAGATCAGAAAATATCAATTGCGTTTAATATGTTTGATGAAGATGGCAGCAATGAATTGTCAAAGGAGGAAGTTGTAGGAATGATACAAGTAAGTAAACAAGACACAAAGTTCTATAAAGCCTATTCTATTGTTGTTGGGTTTTTTTTCTTGTTTCCTAGGTTATTTGGGATATTGCTTGGTAAACCAAAAACCACCGAAGCAAGCAATCACAGTAACTTTATCTCCTATAGGTACGATCATACTGAAATATTTGTGTACAAAATATTTGTTACCAAGAGTTGTCTATAATGTTACATGTATAACAGTAGTAAACAGGTTAAAGTTCAACACTGAATACTATGTTGTGTTCTGATTTGGTCAATAATGGTTACATGGTTACAATTTTTTGTCTGTAAGCTCCTGCATAAATTAAAGTTGAAAAAGTGGTAAAATTGTTCTCAGACCATTGCAAGATAAAATTTTGGTAATTTTTAAAACAGTTTAGTATATTTACATTCACTGCATTAGGAATTGCATGTTAAAGTTGGAGCGTCTCAAAATGTTCTATCTAACGAAGAAAGGAATTGGTCACGGATATATATGGCATATTTTTTTAATGTTGAATGAAAGTTGATTAATTTCTCAGCCTAGGTAAATGCTGATGAATGTTAGAAAGTTATGCAAATCACAGAAATGCTAGTATTTTCGACCATAGCAAAACATTAACTACTGTTCTACCTAAATGTTGACTCCACTCCTAAAGTTTACTATTGTTTAGAAAATACATCGGAATAGGACTTCATTTGATATGTTCTTAGTTTAAATATTAAAGTTAAAAATGTACTACATGCTAAGCTAATTATCATAATCTTTTCAAAAGGAGCAAACTATATCCCGATAAATTATATTAAAACTGTGGATAGTCATTTTAAGTTGAATTTCTTTGAAAATATTTGACTAACATGGACACTGTTTATGATTAATTAGATGTGACGAATGATTTCGAGTAATAGCTAATTTGCAAAATAATCCAAATATTTGTTTTTGTATTTGCAGGCATATTACAGACTATTAGGACCTCATTATTCAATGTCACCAACGGATATAGCAAATGACTTATTCGACAAAATGGACGTTAATAAAGACAAAAAGGTCACTTACGAAGAATTCACAAAAGTTGTAAAAAGTGATCCAAGAATTTTACAAATTCTTGATCCGCAAGCCTGATTTGACAGTTCATCAAAAATTGTAAAAAAAATAATATGTTCTTCAATGGAAGAAAGATGGATGTAAATGGTTGCCTCCCTTTGTCTATTGATGGTTGAGAAATGAGAAGTGTTGCTTGATCTTGTACAAATAAAATCCACGTTTCATTAAACCTAATATCTTCTGACATTTGTCGAGGTTTTTGTAAACATTGTGTTCTGTTAAACTATTTTATGTCAATTTCTACGATTCTTTCCATCAAAATCCATACGTTCTGAAACTTTTTTTATACTTCTCCTCTGAAGCCCCTCTGCTGATTTGGACAAACCTGAGTATAGGTGATAATTTGAAGGTTCCGCCCAAAATCCTTAGATAGCTCCGTCTTCCAAAAGAAAATGAACAACGGTACTAACAATATCTTCTCCTGGAAAATTATTGGACCGATTAGATGAAAATTGATATGAATGAACCACGATTGTATTTAATAATGCCTTAACATGAGATGACAACAATAACACAAATATTGATGATCATAATTTAGTTGACTGATTCTGTTCAATTATCAACAAAACCATTCCAATCATGACTGTAATTCCCAAAGAAAAGTAACTTTAACACTTTACAATTTTTCCTTCAAACTTATTACTTTGCTGGTGTGTTACAAAGTGCACATTGGACCTTATTTGATATAAAATTGGTTTGCTACTTCTATTTATTTAAGTAGACCCGTCTGCTATGACCTTCATAACTAGAAATAGACTGTGTACTGTTTTGAAGATGGTTAATTTAACCTTGTTTAATTCGTAAATTTATATTTTTGCCGACGATTCCAAATATGCAATTAATGGACATAAACAAATCAATACACTTTTTTCCTATCACAAGGTGCCAGTCTAACACTTGGTATGCGTTGGGTGATCTTTCTAATTAATCTCCTAATTCCAGCTGGAATGCTATCTGTATACTTATGGAAAGAAGTTAATTAACGGTACTGGATTAACATCTATTCTGCGTTTTTCTGAACACTTCATTTTCTTGATGTCGAATATGCAAATAAGGCTATTTTGACAACCCCTCCTCTCGCACACACTACCACCTAAAAAAAGTTTCTCTGACTCCACCTGTCTAATTTCACTATTCGAACTAAAGTTTAAATGATTCCTAAATTTTTTTTCGATAGCCGCGCCCGGTACCTAGTGAATTTCATTACTAAAATAATATTTACCGCATAATATGCTTTATACCGTTACATTATTTGTTTGTTTGTTTGAGAGTTTACGCAATTTTCGGCAATTTCAACTATATCATGCTCAAGGTGTCGAGTTTTTGAGTTTTTATGTAGGAGCAAAGCCGGATTATTTTCTGTTTGTACATTAGTTTTAATGTTTTGAATTAACGCTTTGTTGCTAATATAATTTACAAACTGAACAGGGTTAGTCATTTAAGGTCAAACACTGTCCTTGCTAAACCGTAAGATTACATGTGTTGTTTTTTTTTTTTATTTTGTTTTTTTTTTTTTTGTTTTTTTTTTTGTTTTTTTTTTTGTTTGGTTTTTTTTTTTTTTGTTTTGTTTTTTTTTTTTTTTTGTTTTTTTTTTGTTTTTTTTGTTTTTTTTTTGTTTTTGTTTTTATTTTATTTTGTGCCGTGACAAGGATGGACCTCGGACCTTAAATACGACTATAGAACTAAAGTACAAAAGTGGGGACGTTACGTTGGGTGTTCGCATCTGTTTGAGTAACATGACGTCGTTTTACAGACAGCCTTCGGACACGAGACTGGACGTTTTAGTGAAAACTGAGCGTGTTTTCCGCTTGGACTTGCGAGAACAAAATGTTCCGTAAATATATACGGAAGGTCAGGTAAACTTTCAAAACTAATAACTTCTAGCACCGCTTGTATTTTTATTATGAAACCGTGAATTGACACTTCGGTCCGATGGAAATATAGGTGTGAGTTCGAATCCCGCTGAGGGTAAGCAAAAATTTGACAGTAATAAAAATCTAATTCTAACAGTGTTGGGCTTAATTTGTAGACATTTATAGTAGGATTTTTGCATTGTGTTCTTATATTTTTATTTTAAAAAGTTGAAAGACGGTTTTTTTAACCTGTGGTATTAATTCTGGTGGTTACTTTTATGATAGCAATATAAGGAACACAATTGTAGGTTAATATGACATGGCTGTGTAGTTCCAAGAATAAAACCTCTCACTTCATGTTTATTTTCAACATTTTTTATCGGATATTGATATTTTATGTTTTTAGTGAAATTCGAGGTTTCATCTTTAAACGCATTTTCCCGTGCGCAAATTCCGCAAGAAAATCGTGCGGAATGTTTAAGTTAAGTTTGATATGAAAAAAGTTTGTACAACCATGCAAACTGCGCTAAACTTAAGGAAAAATATCTAAATTTTCTAAAAATTGTCTTACCATAGTATATCATGGATTTTTTAAGTCATGTTTGAAGCTTTATTTGAGGTGTCCCTTAACTCACATTAGTTTCAATGGCTGACGCCAATTAAATCTATCTTATGGATCCGTTTTTGACGAAACAAATTTTCCATGTGTTACAAATTGTATTCGTTCCGCCATTATATATAACTTGATTCCGTAATGTTGATAAACTGTTAAATTCAAAATGTCAGCTCGCAGAAAAATTTCGTCTCGATATTTCAAACATGGATTACTTAATTGAACATAGTTTAATTCATTGAAAACAGGTATAGTCTTTGTTTTTATGTTAGCTTCATGATATTTCAAATGTAAAAATATGCAGAACTTCTGAAAAAATTTTGCTCCGAGAAAAATCAATGACAGATAAAACCTCACATTTCAAATAATAATAAAAAATGTAAAAGTCAGATGAAAATGATAAATATAAACGTGAAATTGGAGGTTTTATGTTATAGAACTAATCGCTGTCTCTCTATCTAAATTTACTCTAACCTTATACATATTGTGGTACGAACTATACCTAATAGACTAACGTCACGTGAAGCAAGTAAACAGTTTGTTCTTCTTTAAATTTAGCTGGCTCATTTCAAGAAAACGATTGGAATTGAAGGGATTTTCACCAGACATGTCTGGTAGGTCCTACGAATTTAGTTTTCACAGTGAACAGGACTAATATGACATTAAAAAGAACTAAAGCTATTGACTTCCGCAGTTATGCTTTCATTATCGGGGCGGCGATATATTTGTATTCACTTTCGTTGCTAACGATAGATAAAAGAGAAAATATTTCTAAGTACACTTAGTTAGCATAAATGAACAGAAATTTGCTACAAGAATGTCAATCATTAAACTAATTGAAAAAACAAGATGATAGTTAAGTTTCGACTGCAAAAATGCTTGGGTAATATCAAAGTTTCATGTAATAATAAATTTTGTTGGTATTCTATTTACGGAAGTTAATAATAGAGGGAGACCATTTTTATCCTGGTACTGTATAATTCGGTGATAGTTCCATCGAAGAGCGTAGGTTTTAAAAATCGGAAACCAGAATAAAAGGCAATTTTGTTTATACAATTCCGGAGTATGCCGCATCTGTAAGATTCAATATATATTATTTACCTATATATATAACGTCAGAAAAATTATGTTCTGGCGACAATTTGTGCGGTCAAAAATTTTTCAAAGGCATATATTGCCGCCGATCAAATAAAAAAGTGACACCAATTTGCGGCACAATGTTATGTCAATAATTTAATTGAACAATTGTTCATTAGATAGTCCTTAGAAATTGTGTGTTTTTAGTTCGATTGAAAATCTGAGATGTCTGCTACATAAGCTTTTATATTATATAAAAACAACTTGACTGTGATTATGTATTTTTCTGGTCCTCTACACGTACAATTTTTTAATCCAATCTAAAAATTGAGATTATTTTCTCTAATTGCCATATTGTCGAGATGATATGTATTTTGCATTTAAGCAAATGCAAACAGATAGAAAATTCAAATATTCAAGGTTCGAAACCTTTGATTATACATAATACAGCCTCTAAGAAAAACACACTATTGGGTCTAAAGTATATGCTGTTAATGCATAATTAATGCATAATTTGAACATATATAGGTATAAACATGCTTTAAAATGCATCCCGTAATTTTTTTTCAAATCTTTTTGACAAACGCGTGCAGAATGCATAACAAATCGGCGGCGAACTGATGCTTTGCATCAAAAGTTTTCTTGTTGATTACTAATTTACATCGTAATAAATGCCTTTGCTCCATTTACTGTTGAAATACAGTACATTTAAATAATTACTAAAGGTATCTTTTTCGTTAAAATATTTCTGAAAAAGTCAAAAGTGGTAGAAATGAAGGTAATAACAAAATATCGAACACCGATGAAACTGTCAAAAAATCAAAGTCCGAGAAACCGGCAAACCCCAGAACCAACAACCAACATAAAGCAACTACAGCAATGGTCCAGAGTTGGTACAAGCCTTTCAATTAAACCAGGTTTTATGGCATGCCAAACCTTTTGCTTCCATTACTGTAGAATGTGAGTTGGTTAATTGATTAAAATAGATTGGTATCATATACCAGTAGCCACTAATATGTGTTCAAACAATCATATTAGCACGTTCACTGTACACTGAATTCAAAATTGGGAAAACTAACTGCAACATATTTTCAAACGAGATAGAATTTTTTCTACAGGCCTGCTGAAGAAGAAAGAAAAAAAGACACTGGTCCAGACCTTTAATTTCACATTCCGCTATATTGATGATGTTTTGTTCCTCAACTATGCTAAATGTTGCGACTATTTACACATGTACTGTCAATTTACCCTAGCGAGCTTGAAATTAAAGGCACCACCAATACACTTATGTCAGTCTTTTACTTAGACCTACTTCTAGAAATAGATTCAGGAAAACTACAAACTAGACTATACCACAAACGTGATGACTTCATCTTTACAATTATCAACTACCAGCAGCTTCAACGTATGGTGTGTACATTTCACAACTTATACGTTATTCTAGATCATGTGATTGGTATTTTGATTTTCTAGACCAATCACTGCTGTTGACTTCCAAACTACTCAAACAAGGGTACCAAGATTGATGTTATCTCTCCAGAAATTTTATGGTTCTTAATTGATTGAGTCATAGGTAGTGTTTCCTATTCCTGGATTTGACTTTTCCTTAGACATTACAATGAGTAACTCGACGGGTGTCCAATTAGAGGCAGGTACTGCTTACTCGTCCGGAGAAACAGAGTGCACCCATGGTTTTTATTGGGTTCTGGTTACTCTCTTTCTGCTTTTTCTGGTTTTGTTTTTATTTTGTGTTGCGTTTGTCTATATCCGGATTTGTAACTGTCCCTTGACTTGTTGTTCGGTCGGTTTTTTTTGCTATGTTTTGTTTTAAACTGTTATAGTTTTATGTTAGTCCCGAAAATATATTTTTATTTGATATCTTATCTTTCCAGTATTACGCTGTAAACCTATCCGTTGGCAGCTAGGACGAATACAAACACCTTACGTTACTTCACCAATTTCGTTTATCGTTTTTACTGCTCATAATGACTAATTGTTATGAAAATGTATTACTAAAACAGAAAAATATAGAACTACATCCTTAACTTTAGGTTTTTCCATGGTCTTTCTTTAAGAAGGATGAGTAAGAATGCTTTAAATTAAAACAAGTCACATGTGCCTGTTAACTCAAGGTAAAACAACCATGCAATAACCAACTTAAATTTTAACAAATATTGTATAGAATTAAATCAATTGTTTTCTCCTCGCAAAACGAGATTCTAATATGGGAAATCAGCTTTTTATTTGATATTGATTTATTGATTGATTAATGGTGTTTAACGCCCGAGCAGCATTATTTCAGCTATATTCAGGCGATGAAGATGAAATGGATGATAAAATGAACATGAAATTATGATGAATGAAAATGGGATGGGACACAAGGAAAAATAGGGGTAACGGATTTTAGATTGCCACTGGCAAATGGGAGGATGGATAGGGTCGGGCAATTTAGCCTCCTGTAGCGGGATCGAAATCCCTACTCATAGCGCTCTTTAACGTGCGAGGAACGTGGCATTTTTCCCAACACGGTGCACTATGGTTTGCGGTCAGGTTTTCCGTATTATGGCCTGACAACCCCAGCTTGCCAGGGTACCCCATGCAACCACCTAGGGCACACATCCCAGTCGGTCTTTAGGCAAACCGACCTGACACGCCGGTCAGGGTACTGGGCGCTATTTAGTCGCCTTTAACGACAAGCTAGCGCGACTGCGGTCTATTCTATTGGCCACCCGGATTCCGCATGGGGCTTATTTGATATTAGTCACTATAATAAGCTCAACCTTACTTCTATATCACCAATTATTACATAGACGTTTGCGTGTTTTTGTTTGGTCTAAATGCCGTTCCAAATGAAAAGGTGAAATTTATGTTAAATAAACAAATGGGGATAAATAATTGTGGTCTAGGGCCTATTGTCACCCCGAAATCACGTGATCGGCAACAGGAAAAGGGGTAGCAATACTATTGTCACTCTCGAAAATCCCAACTAACTAACGTAATCGACAACCTGAAACATTTTGCATCATTTACAATTATGGACGGCAACGAATTGTTGAAAACACAGTTATCGTATTCGTGGTAGGGGTCTGTTAAGTCTAATCAGTGCCGTTGCCATATTTGGTGACAACATTTGCACACGCATTTAATTAGTGCACAGATAATGCTCCATTGATCAAATATTCTTTTGTTCATCTTATTCGTTTGCCACATGTTTGTTTTAAATCTCCGAATTACTATTACATGTTGTTGTGAATTTAAAAAAAAGAAGCAGATTGTGGCTGTTATCCCGTATGACCTGGTTGCAGGAGTTCAAACTGGGACCTTTTTTAACTGGGTCATAGCATCCAATCCTGTAGTGTAACAAAAGAATCTGAAATTATCGACTATTTACAGTTATTAGTAAGGCTGCATTGTAAATTAACTTTAATAATAACTTTGAATTGAAGCTTTTTTGCTAATATGATTTAGTATTCCGACCAGTGTTGTACAAGTTACGTGTGCCGGTGTCGTAAAATAAAACGTTCGCCCGCCCCCCACCTCCCCCCCCCAATTTACGTTTCAGGCCGGATACGTAACATTAACATTTTTGGTCCGTGTGTTTATAATTTAAGGTCTGCTCGTATAAGAATGATTCCGCCAAATTTACGTATACGGCCGGATACGTAAAATCAACATTTTGGGTCCGGGTCTCTAAAATTTAAGATATAAAATTTAAAGTATAGCAAAGGGTCATTTACGTATCCGGTTTTTATTTTGAAATTTACTATATGAAGATACAAAATAACAAATATGTACGTTCTAAACAATAACTTAAATTCGAATATATGGTATATATGGGCGAATACAGTTATTGGTGTCAATAATAGGAAATACTAGAAATATACAGACGATTAATAATAATAATAATTATTATTATTATTATAATTAACTATGCCAATGTTGTTTAGTTGTTATAAATCGTCCTTTATTTTTCTACGGGAATCTTACATAATAAGTCAGCCATTTTTGTTTCTAAAGGAACCTTGCGGTGTTTTTTTTTACAAATGTTCATCTGCTTTCGTGATGTTCAGCGGTATTCGGACAAACCGCGAGACTTTCTTCAAAACCTTGAAAACAAACAACCAACTATGCAGAGAAGTACAGAAATACAAAGACGGAAATAAAAAAGAAAAAGAAAAACAAGGGCGGTAACTAACTACGGGACAATTTATCATCAGTTTGATCTTTATTCAAATTATCCGACCCATGATTGAAGTTACGCTTTGATTTTATTGATTTTATTTTCAAACAACAAATATAGCTTTATTAGATAAATGTTTTGCTAATAAATGATACAAATTAAATATATCTTTGGGTCAATGTAACAGTTTTGAGCAAACTCAAGTATTATTTCCGATGTTAGCCAAACATTGGCGAGTTCTGGTCCATTGAAAAACAAAGGACATCCGGGACACATAATATGATCACATGGTCAATTGTGGTCCGGATACCTTGTTAAAATTAAACCAGGAAAAAAATAATGAACGGATAATAGAACAAAAACTATGTTTGTTACAATATGATAATACAGTATAGTGTTCTACTAGAGCTGCCGGCGAATGGGTGCCACAGTGTCTACAGGATCATGCAACGAGGCAAATGACGACGATGTTTCTGTCAAAATTAAAGTCACAAAGACTGCCTTTCTTCAGTTTCAAAACTATCAAATGATGTTGACAAATCAATTCAGTTACAGTCTGGTACTTTCTTATAGCTCTCACTGAGCTTGAATTTTCCGTGGAATTTTCTCAATATTAATTGTTTTAACATTAGCTAAGTGATGCTGAGTTTCACTTGGTTTTGTTTCGATAATTTAATAAATGTTATAAAAAAAATACCAAGGTAACAAAATCATTACGCCAGACGCGCGTTTCCTATATGCATGACTAATGAGTGGCGTTCAAATCTAAATATTTTTACGACATGTTTGGGAGATGGAAATTGTAGGCTTAATGAGATCGTGTAAATACACAATACTAAATATATATAATAATAATAATAGTACTTTATTTCCGTAAGCAATGCAGCTCATAGGCAATACAATTTACAACTGATATAATGAATGACATTTACATACACATAATGAATAATAAAGTAATATAAATACATACAACATAATTAAGCGGATTATGGTAAACAATAGTACATTCTCAGTATTTACGAATTTTTTCAGCTACATGTAAATATTTTCCAAGGTTATTTAATTTAATATTTCTAACAGACATTAACTGAACAAACTTAAAAACACTCGGTTTAGTCCAATAGTAGGGTTTAATATATTTTCTTCTTGCTTCGTTATATTTTTCACATTCTAAAATAAAATGATACTCATCCTCTAAAACTCTTTTACTACACATTTCGCAATAGCGATTACATCTACATTAAAAAATCTTCCAGTTTCAACTTTTAAACAATGTACATGTAAACGGTATTTACATATCAATGGTTTATATAAATAATTTATTGGACGGCTTAAATAAAACTGCAGGTTATGTCCTTCATGTATGTATCTATAAAACAAACATTTTGGCGAGCTTTCAAAATAAGCATTAACTTCACTGATAAAGTTGTCAATAACTCTCTGTTTAAATTCGCACAAGAATAACTTTTCGTTATTTACGCCTTGAGACAACCACACATTATTGTAGCCGTAAGCGTATAATATATCACGAATTTTACATGCCCAATTCAACTTATTGGTTTTTTTTTATAAAACTTGCATCATACATTTCTTCATAACAGTTCTTCAAAATACAATTGTCAGATTTTAACAAATTTAACCAATAATCGATCATTCATACAACCTTGTTATATACAATGGTACACGCCCAAGTTCAAAATAAACCATATAGTTTTTATTTTAACTTTCAGGATTCTCTTTAAAAATGACAAGTGTAAGGTTTCTATATCTAAGCCTTTATGATAACCCCATGTTTCGCAACCATAGTTCACAATACTAGCTATATATGTATCAAACAGTGATAATAAGGTTTCTACATTAAAACGATTCGTCTTTTATCTTACTATACAGACTAAACATAGCCTTTTTACCTTGGTTATACAACATTTTTTGCGTATTTCTAAAAGTACCATTATAATTAAACAAAACTCCTAGATACACGAATTCATTACATATTTCAAATACTGTGCCATTAATGGTCCATTTCTCACACGGATTAATTATACCTCTATTTCTAAATATGACAAATTTCGTTTTGGATAAATTAATATATAGTCCATGTTCATTAGAATATTCATTTACTGCGTTAATCATCTTCTGTAATTCTTCTTTACTTTCACTAAAAAGAACTGTGTCATTAGCGTACATAAGTACGTATAGATTTAGTAATTTAAGTTCATATGACTCACAACCTTTTTCAATAAGCTCTACTTCGATATCATTCACATAAATTGCATATAAAAAGCAGGATAGTGATTCTCCTTGCATAAGACCTACTCTACAATTAAAAAAAGTCAGAAAAACTTCCATCTAGTTTTACACAAGATTTTAATTTAGAATACATTGATTTCACTAACTTAAGTAAGTTGCCTGACACGCCACTTTTGGCTAACTTCTGCCATAATAAATAATGCGATACACTGTCAAAAGCTTTTGCATAGTCTATGAAGTAACAGTATAAACGTTTCCCTTTACTTAAAGATCTTGCGATAATAGAGTGCAGTGCAAATATGGCGTCACGCGTGCCGTGCCCAGGCACGAAACCAAATTGCGCATCAGTTGTAACACTGTTTTCTTTACTCCATGTCATAAGTCTTCTATTGATAATGGAAGTGAACAGCTTTCCAATATGTGACAGTAAAGATATTACCCTATAATTATTGGTTTCATTAACTGATCCTTTTTTGAATATTGGCACCATAACGCTTTTAACCCATAGCTCAGGGAACCATCCGATTTCGTTTTCGGTAAATGGTCTGACTAGTTCTTCAAAGATGGCTTCATTGTTTTCAAACGTATTTGGACCCTCAATTATATTATCCTTTGATGTCAATGATTTGAAATGCTCTAAAACAGTATCTAATGTGATATTGTGGTTTACCGCCTTTTTCGCTTTTTAAATTTTCCATAGAAGCGTTTTGGGTTTTTAATTTTCATAGAGCTTAACATATGTCCCTGTTGGTTGTTGTAACATCGGTTGAGTTTATTTTCCAAATATTTATATCTCTTTTTTCCCGGTTGAGATGTATTCGGTTTTCATTTGAGTGACAACTGTTAAAATTGAATAGTGCGGTTTTATAGTTTCTGTACAATTGTTTACATTCATCTGTTATCCAAGGCTTATCGTATTTTGGGCTAGACTCAAGCCAGCGAACAATTGCAGCGAACAATTAGCTAGCGAACAATAAGGAGGTATTACTAAAAACCAACGAAAGACACAAGGCTACCATAAGATTTTAAACGCTAGCGACCAATTAGGAATAGGTAGAGAACAAATACATCTTATATTGTTTTCAATATCATAAAAGCGAACTTTAAACATGAAAATAAGTATATATTACCACGACCTGTCCAGGAGGTGTATTGAAGTAGTGGATTCAGCAATACCTTGTATTTATAGAACATAAATAAGACAATACCTTAAGTTCTAAACGAAATATCAATTTCGAAGAAAAGTATAGGTCATGTTCGAAAATCTAAAGTTCGGAACGAAAAACCAATTTCGAACCCATGTAGATAGGGTGGGTCTATATATGCCCGATTTTGGTCAATGTTTTGAGATCGTGACGGGGACCGGCTATATAGGCGCTGTAGAAGAGACACAGGGCCATCGTTATCAGAAGAGAAAAGTAGAGGTCATGTTCGAAAATCTTAAGTTCGGAACGAAAAACCAATTTCGAACCCATGTAGATAGGGTGGGTTTATATATGCCGATTTTGGTCAATGTTTTGAGATCGTGACGGGGACCGGCTATATAGGCGTTGTAGAGGAGACACATGGCCATCGGGATCAGAAGAGAAAAGTAGAGGTCATGTTCGAAAATCTAAAGTTCGGAACGAAAAACCAACTTCGAACCCACGTAGATAGGGTGGGTCTATATATGCCCGATTTTGGTCAATGTTTTGAGATCGTGACGGGGACCAGCTATATAGGCGTTGTAGAGGAGACACAGGGCCATCGTTATCAAAAGAGAAAGTAGAGGTCATGTTCGAAAATCTAAAGTTCGGAACGAAAACCCAATTTCGAACCCATGTAGATAGGGTGGGTCTATATATGCCCGATTTTGGTCAATGTTTTAAGATCGTGACGGGGACCGGCTATATAGGCGTTGTAGAGGAGACACAGGGCCATCGTTATCAGAAGAGAAAAGTAGAGGTCATGTTCGAAAATCTAAAGTTCGCAACGAAAAACCAATTTCGAACCCATGTAGATAGGGTGGGTCTATATATGCCGATTTTGGTCAATGTTTTGAGATCGTGACGGGGACCGGCTATATTGGTGTTGTAGAGGAGACACAGGGCCATCGTTATCAGAAGAGAAAAGTAGAGGTCATGTTCGAAAATCTAAAGTTCGGAACGAAAAACTAATTTCGAACCCATGTAGATAGGGTGGGTCTATATATGCCCGATTTTGGTCAATGTTTTGAGATAGTGACGGGGACCGGCTATATAGGCGTTGTAGAGGAGACACAGCGCCATCGTTATCAGAAGAGAAAAGTAGAGGTCATGTTCGAGAATCTAAAGTTCGGAACGAAAAACCAATTTCGAACCCATGTAGATAGGGTGGGTCTATATATGCCCGATTTTGGTCAATGTTTTGAGATCGTGACGGGGACCGGCTATATAGGCGTTGTAGAGGAGACACAGGGCCATCGTTATCAAAAGAGAAAAGTAGAGGTCATGTTCGAAAATCTAAAGTTCGGAACGAAAATGAGCATAAATGTCAACTAACTCGCAATTCAGCAGAAAAAAACGAAATGTCAATACCCCACCGTGATCCCCTTGGTTTTACTGGTTGCACTGTAGTATTTTGATTTATCCTTGAATTTGTCATCTTTAGCGTGTCTTCGTGCATTGTTCTAACTGTTACAAAAATTTTATTGACTTGCATTTATTTTGAAATGACAATAAAATCAACTCGATTGTGTCGTCTGGTACGGACTATTTGTGCATTACACAGAACAAAAATGTTTCATTTCAGAATGGATTGAAAGTGGCATTCCTTTGAAATACATTGTCACAACTGCATCACTGTTGACGTCCTGAAACGTGATTTTATGACACTTTCATATATAACGCGCTACGATGTAATATACGTATTTACTCTACGACGTGTGCGGTGCAAAAGAAAGAATTATACTAAGTCCGTGATAATATCCATCAAAGTCACGTGACGTCAGACGCTGCAACCGTTCAGATCAACGCGTTCTGTATGTATTTAATAAATAAATATCAACGAAAAATTGTCTTTTTATTTATTTCATTTGTAACCAGACGACACAATCGAGTTGATTTTATTGTCATTTCAAAATAAATGCAAGTCAATAAAATTTTTGTAACAGTTAGAACAATGCACGAAGACACGCTAAAGATGACAAATTCAAGGATAAATCAAAATACTTCAGTGCAACCAGTAAAATCAAGGGTATCACGGTGGGGTATTTACATTTCGTTTTTTTCTGCTGAATTGCGAGTTAGTTGACATGTATGCTCATTTTCGTTCCGAACTTTAGATTTTCGAACATGACCTCTACTTTTCTCTTTTGATAACGATGGCCCTGTGTCTCCTCTACAACGCCTATATAGCCGGTCCCCGTCACGATCTCAAAACATTGACCAAAATCGGGCATATATAACCCACCCTATCTACATGGGTTCGAAGTTGGGTTTTCGTTCCGAACTTTAGATTTTCGAACATGACCTCTACTTTTCTCTTCTGATAACGATGGCCCTGTGTCTTCTCTACAACGCCAATATAGCCGGTCCCCGTCACGATCTCAAAACATTGACCAAAATCGGGCATATATAGACCCACCCTATCTACATGGGTTCGAAATTGGTTTTTCGTTCCGAACTTTAGATTTTGGAACATGACCTCTACTTTTCTCTTTTGATAACGATGGCCCTGTGTCTCCTCTACAACGCCTATATAGCCGGTCCCCGTCACGATCTCAAAACATTGATCAAAATCGGGCATATATAGACCCACCCTATCTACATGGGTTCGAAATTGGTTTTTCGTTCCGAACTTTAGATTTTGGAACATGACCTCTACTTTTCTCTTCTGATAACGATGGCCCTGTGTCTTCTCTACAACGCCAATATAGCCGGTCCCCGTCACGATCTCAAAACATTGACCAAAATCGGGCATATATAGACCCACCCTATCTACATGGGTTCGAAATTGGTTTTTCGTTCCGAACTTTAGATTTCGGAACATGACCTCTACTTTTCTCTTCTGATAACGATGGCCCTGTATCTCCTCTACAACGCCTATATAGCCGGTCCCCGTCACGATCTCAAAACATTGATCAAAATCGGGCATATATAGACCCACCCTATCTACATGGGTTCGAAATTGGGTTTTCGTTCCGAACTTTAGATTTTCGAACATGACCTCTACTTTTCTCTTTTGATAACGATGGCCCTGTGTCTCCTCTACAACGCCTATATAGCCGGTCCGCGTCACGATCGTAAAACGTCGACCAAAATCGGGCATATATAGACCCACCCTATCTACATGGGTTCGAAGTTGGGTTTTCGTTCCGAACTTTAGATTTTCGAACATGACCTCTACTTTTCTCTTCTGATAACGATGGCCCTGTGTCTCTTCTACAACGCCTATATAGCCGGTCCGCGTCACGATCTCAAAACATTGACCAAAATCGGGCATATATAGACCCACCCTATCTACATGGGTTCGAAGTTGGGTTTTCGTTCCGAACTTTAGATTTTTGAACATGACCTCTACTTTTCTCTTCTGATAACGATGGCCCTGTGTCTCCTCTACAACGCCAATATAGCCGGTCCCCGTCACGATCTCAAAACATTGACCAAAATCGGGCATATATAGACCCACCCTATCTACATGGGTTCGAAATTGGTTTTTCGTTCCGAACTTTAGATTTTCGAACATGACCTCTACTTTTCTCTTTTGATAACGATGGCCCTGTGTCTCCTCTACAACGCCTATATAGCCGGTCCCCGTCACGATCTCAAAACATTGACCAAAATCGGGCATATATAGACCCACCCTATCTACATGGGTTCGAAGTTGGGTTTTCGTTCCGAACTTTAGATTTTCGAACATGACCTCTACTTTTCTCTTCTGATAACGATGGCCCTGTGTCTTCTCTACAACGCCAATATAGCCGGTCCCCGTCACGATCTCAAAACATTGACCAAAATCGGGCATATATAGACCCACCCTATCTACATGGGTTCGAAATTGGTTTTTCGTTCCGAACTTTAGATTTTCGAACATGACCTCTACTTTTCTCTTCTGATAACGATGGCCCTGTGTCTCCTCTACAACGCCTATATAGCCGGTCTCCGTCACGATCTCAAAACATTGACCAAAATCGGGCATATATAGACCCACCCTATCTACATGGGTTCGAAATTGGTTTTTCGTTCCGAACTTTAGATTTTCGAACATGACCTCTACTTTTCTCTTCTGATAACGATGGCCCTTTGTCTCCTCTACAACGCCTATATAGCTGGTCCCCGTCACGATCTCAAAACATTGACCAAAATCGGGCATATATAGACCCACCCTATCTACATGGGTTCGAAATTGGTTTTTCGTTCCGAACTTTAGATTTTCGAACATGACCTCTACTTTTCTCTTCTGATAACGATGGCCCTGTGTCTCCTCTACAACGCCTATATAGCTGGTCCCCGTCACGATCTCAAAACATTGACCAAAATCGGGCATATATAGACCCACCCTATCTACATGGGTTCGAAATTGGTTTTTCGTTCCGAACTTTAGATTTTCGAACATGACCTATACTTTTCTTCGAAATTGATATTTCGTTTAGAACTTAAGGTATTGTCTTATTTATGTTCTATAAATACAAGGTATTGCTGAATCCACTACTTCAATACACCTCCTGGACAGGTCGTGGTAATATATACTTATTTTCATGTTTAAAGTTCGCTTTTATGATATTGAAAACAATATAAGATGTATTTGTTCGCTACCTTTACCTAATTGTTCGATAGCGTTTAAAATCTTATGGTTGCCTTATGTCTTTCGTTGGTTTTTAGTAATACCTCCTTATTGTTCGCTAGCTAATTGTTCGCTGCAATTGTTCGCTGGCTTGAGTCTAGCGTATTTTGGCCTCGGGACCACCCGAGGTTTTCCTTTAGTATGAGAACACATCTCGCATTGTATATTTTTTGTAATTTCAACTTTTGTATATTTTTCTGCAATATTCGATAAAATGTCGTTTAATTTATTTACATTTATATCGATTGTTTCCGTATCTAACACAATTTCGTATGTATTTCGGTGTATGACAAGAGTGAGTTGTAAAGTTTCCAACAATAAAATTATTAATGACAGAAAATGCGTCATTTGATAGTCGCATGTAGTCAATTGTACTACATCAATTTTTATTTTGAAAGGTTATTTGCCGCTTTCGACACCAAATCTACCGTTACGAACTCTTAGTCCAGATGTTTTACATAAGTTTAACAGTTTTCTACCGAATGCATTTGCAGGCTTCAAATCTTCAGTCACTTGTTCACACATAACATTATCACTTACATATTCTATAAAATGTTCACTATTCTGAAGTTGTCCGTTTATATGTTCAATATAATCTAATTCTTGTCCTATTCTACCATTCAGATCGCCCGTTATTGCGACATTACCTAGTTCCAAATAACATTCTAAATTTTCCTGAATTACATCAAAAAATGTCATATTCATATTTTCTATGATATATATTTTGATCAGGTGGAACATATACAGCCATATCATGCTATCAGCACAGCATTTAATCAGTTGTATATACGGATCTAACCATTTTCTGTATAAAACAACAACACCACCTCCGTTTCATTTTTCTCTAGCTATGAATTTAGTTAAATAACCATTTAATTCAAACTGATTCGGACATTTAACCCAACACTCTGTAAGACAAAGAATGTCATACTGTAAGACTTCGCTTAAAAAATCATCGTCTGCTAGCTTTTTAAGTAATCCTTTTGATATATTCCATGAACATAGTTTCAATACTTGTTTTACACTTTCTTTAATTGTGTTGTTTTCTCGAATACCACGTCCCGCTTGTTCCTAACCTTTCCAGATTTTGCCATCAACATATAGCTTATCGCCGACTAAATATGTTGACTTTTTCTCCTTTCTTTTCTGCAACATTATCGGTACGAGTTTCTTTCGATTGTTTAGAACTTCTACGGGATAATGTGGGCTCATACCGAACTTTGTATCTTTCAGTTGTTTAGACCTTTTTTGCACTGCCTCTAGGTCAGAGAACCGACTAAACTTAAAGACAGTCGGTCTTGGGTTCCCTGCGTCCGTTTTCCTTCGACTTCAACGGTAAGATTTCTCGATTTTTATATTCGTCTTTGTGTTTTCTGTTTTAAGTTGCTTTTCACAAAAATCTAGGATAATGTCAGAGCAATTTTCCGCTCCGCTTTTTTCCGTAACGATCTGATTTGTCATATCGATATCTGCAGCTAAAGGGTTTTCATCGATCGCGAATAAAAGTAGGTTGTTACTAAGGTTTTGGGCTTCAAAATCAATGTCTTTCTTGAACTTCTTTGTCTACCGTTTTTGTGTTCTCAATATTTTTCGAGATAGTTTCTAATCTGTTTTTTTATTGCGATGTGTTCGTCTTGTATATTAGACAGATATTGGGCGCTATTTACCAACGTACTTAATCTTTCTTTACATGTTGATATTTCAGAGTCAACAGACTTAAACTTTAAATCAATTTTATTCAGCCGCTGATCTATTATGTCAAACAATGTCAATTTAGTTTCGACGCCTGCCATACGATTGCAAAGTTCTTTTAACAGCGATTAAATTCCAGACGAAGCTTGTGTTGGTGGTGTAGGCGGCGGTTGCATATAAGGTTGAAATTGTTGATTCGGCGGGCATGATACATTCGGTGTGCTAGTTTGCAATGGAGTGTATTGGTTAAACACGGGATAAAAAGAGTGATTCATGTTAACGTTATGATCGTTTGGTGAATTGTTAACACATGATAACGCTTGACTTATCGTATTTGTTAAGAGTAACTTGTCTGTATTGTTCTTCTCAGTACACTTTCTTTTGTTTGTTATGGCGCTAAAATTTGGTTGTTCAGACGAAGAATTTTTTTACGAATTTCTTTCTGATCTGTTTCTTTTCTTATATTTCCGTTTAGGCATAACTTATTTCACAATAAATTCCAATAACCACACTATATTTCCAGACTTTCATGACTTTTTTCAAATAAGTTTTAAAATTTTAAGAGAAAAAAAATTTCACTGCCGTTCATGTTGGTGCATGCGTAAATAAAGAGTCTACAAGAAGCTACCAACCCACAAACCTACTACTATATAAATGTGTGTGTTTAATACAATATACAAAAATAAAACAGGGTACCATTATCTACATAAAGCTTCACCTTCAAACAATGACTGAGATTCATATATAGATACACTAGTGGTGTAGCTAGGTTCTGATTGCAGTGCACGCAAAACCTAATGCAGGGAGTCTGGAGGTCTAGGATGGCGAAGCCACTGGAAAGCTCCGCGGATTAAGCCATTTAGAACTAAATTTTAAGTGTATGGAAGCTTACGTTTCGAATGAAATTGATCAAGTCACGAGCATTCAAAAACTTTATTTCAATGCATTTTTATAATACTTTTTTGTAAGAATTTGCAATCTTCCAGCCAGGGATGTTCCAATGATTGATTACAGGAATAATGACAAAATAATATGAATCGCACGACTTTTCCGAGAAATCATATTTTTAAAACGAAAAAGAAAATGATCTAAGTGAATGGACGATCAGACGAAAAACACAATACACGCAAACACTGAGGTTCATATATAGATACAAGATATATAGTTGACCAAGAAAATAAAACGCCCACATTAGGTTTTTCCAATAGTTATTTCCCTTTAAAATTTGCTTGTTTGTTACTGTATATTGAGTCGTTAACACGAAAACCTAGAAAGGAATCTCTTGAATTTATCTATAATTTTTTACTTTTTGTAAACATTGAAAATCAATGAATAAATATAATGATTTACATCTATACATTCATTTTATCTTGATTCGTAATTGATTATTTATTTCAATTTATAAAAAAACTCAATGGGAAAAAATGAAATGAACAAAATTCTTGTTTTTTTTTTATAATTAATAATATTAATGTAATTAACACTAGAACTAACTGCGCTATTCAAACATATTTTTCTATTCACTTTGTCAATTTATCTAAAGGTTTGTAAACAATTCCGGAATAACAATACCCAAATACCAACTGTACCGTTATAATTTGACCAATGAATACATGAAAAAAGACTTCTTTTGTTGGCATTTAAGTGTATTATTTTTCATTCGTATTCAAACACATTTAAACAGGAAGTATTGAGTACTATCAGTGATCAGAAGGACTATATAGAAGGAAGGTAGGTCATTTTTATTCTCAATTTATCCAGGTATTTTATAATACACATGCATTGATAATTATTATTGTATATGCATATTGTGTTTGATTTGCATTTTTTACAAAACATCTGACCATAAAACTCAATAATGTGACCTTTTTAACTAAGTTTGACAGTTGCCATTTGTGAAACAAAAAACTCGGGGTTTCCGTTTTAAATGTTATGCATACTTGTATTATTTATTAATTGTTAGATGTTTAATAATATGCAGGTATAGTTCCTTAAATTGACCCCAATACAACTGCTATCTTATTATAGATTTTAAATCGGCATTCATTATGTTACAAGGAAAAATGTCCTTAACAAGGTTATGTATTTTGTTTCTGTATGTAAACACACCATGAATACTAATATTTAAATTTGAAGATAAGAACGAGTACTTTGGCATGGATCATTTTATAGTTTTGAAGTAATGTTTCATTTCAATAATGTGACACTTGTTAAACACCATTTTTAGATTGTCACATAGTTAAATTTGACTAAGGAAAAAGAGGTAGAAACAAATCTCTTATCAGGTACAGGAAATTTTTTTAAAATGTTGAAATAAAACAAATTAGCATTTAGACAATATTTTACAGGGAAATTTAAGCGTATGTTAATTCGACGTTTAAACAATTTGTATATCTTTTATTTCTAACTCAAAACTAACTTACAATATCCAGTAATATATTTTATCATAAACTTACGGCTAAAAATGGGATTTTTGCATATTGTATAACAAGGATTGCCAGTTTTCCTACCGAAGGTCGGGAGTTTTCTCCAGCTTTCTCCCCCAATAAAAAGTGGACGCAATGATATAGCTGAAAAATTGCTGAAAGTGGCGACAAACAACATTCAAACAAACAAAAGCATATTGTATATGACCATAAATGACCGACCAGTATTTAATATATTATTTATTCCAAAAGCAATACAGCTTATAGGATATACAATTGCAGAAACATTGTATATATTTACACAATTTGATTAACAAAATTATGATAAAAACAGTGTAATACATGTATAATATAATATAATGTGCGGAGTATGATAAACACACAGTCTGAAAGCCACGTATAATGTGCATCTCGTGTAAAGTTCCGGTATTTGGCTTACGCGTGCACTTTACTTACGGTACGTCTGCATCAGTATATGAATTGCCAGTGGTTGAGTCTTAACGGTGTATTAACGTTGGAGACACAAATGAATCCATATTGGCCTGGGCATCATCCATCGACCCATATAAGCCCGCGACTCCGTCTCGGGCAGACATGCGGGTATCAGGATGATACCCATGCCAATATGGATTAGCCTATATATTAATCTATAAATATATCATACTCTTGGTATGGTTCATGTGCGCACGTCATTAAAATGAACGAACGTTATATATCATATAAATTTGTGATGTATCCAATAGATGTGTAATCTGTAGCCTATATATTAATCTATAAATATATCACACTCTTGGTATGGTTCATGTGCGCACGTCATTAAAATGAACGAACGTTATATATCATATAAATTTGTGATGTATCCAATAAATGTGTAATCTGTACTATAAACTTGGTATGCTTGGTTTATGCATGTTCTGATGTCTTTGACTATGACCAATAAAACGGGTAAGATAAAAAAAAAGTTGTGGAAATGGCTAGCGGGACTTATCTGGTTACTTAAGCCATCTTTAACACCTGTATATCCTTTACAGAAAAATATAGGATCTTACATTGGTACGAGTCTTGGCCAGGACGTAAACATCCATAATTTAACTATCGAGATATGAGAAATCCAACAATCCAAGAGTACTAATGTAAGATTCTGTTTCTCTAAATTTAAAAAGTAGTAAATTTGCGAAATGAAGTACAAATTCTCCCAACCCCAATTTTACGTTCATGACGTGAATACGCGGTAAATTGAAGGTGTTCTGTTTATGACGTCATGAGTTCTTATTGTGACGTTATTATTTTTAACCAATCAAATGCTGAGAACAACAAATTCACTAGTGACGAGAACTATATTTTCCACACCGGTCAAGCGGTTGAAATATTACTTCAAAATTAGAGAAACTGTAATTAATAAACAAGTCTTCTCTTTCTTATTTCCTTTTTATGTATCAAAATTATAGCGCCCAGTACCCTGACCGGCGTGTCAGGTCGATTTGCCTAAAGACCGACTGGGATGTGTGCCCCAGGTGGTTGAATGGGGTACCCCTGGCAAGCTGGGGTTATCAGGCCATAATACGGAAAACCTGACCGCAAACCATATTAGTGCACCGTGTTGGGAAAAATGCCACGTTCCTCGCGCGTTAAAGAACACTGCTGTAGTATTCGCTATGAGTAGGGATTTCGATCCTGCTACAGGAGGCTAAATTGCCCGACCCTATCCATCCTCCCATTTGCCAGTGGCAATCTAAAATCCGTTACCCCTATTTTTCCTTGTGTCCCATCCCATTTTCATTCATCATCATTTCATGTTCATTTTATCATCCATTTCATGTTCATCGCCTGAATAAAGCTGAAATATTGCTGCTCAGGCGTTAAACACCATTAATCAATCAATCAAATTTTATATTGATACGTCTGATTATCGTACCAACTGCTAGGAATGAAATCGATATTTGAATGACGGATATGGAATATTGAACCCACTTCTAACTTTACACTAGTGTAGGATATCAACTTGGTATTGGAACGAAATCTATACTGTTGGTACCCAAGTCAAGGTCGCGGACTGAAACATTTGTCTCGAATTATACCAAAAAATCTTCTGAAGATTAACTAAGAGTAAAAGTAATAGTTATTATATTATATTGTCATAGACGGGCGAGTGGTCCTCTGTTTTGTGTAAAATGTTAGTTCTCTTCATTGTTTAAGTAATAAGATACACCTTGGCCGTAATATTTGTATTATTATCTCATCCTTATATATTCATATTCATATGTATATATATATATATAATTATAATAGTATGTAAGTACTTTGTGTCGTCATCCCGTTCATATAAACAGTACGTATAATAATAAACTATTTAAGACGATGGCCTTCCAAATTTCCAAAAATACTTATGCAAGAAGGGGGGGGGGGCGTCGGTGTGGTGGGATATCGCATCCTAATAAAATAGACTGTCGGAATTTGTTTTATGATAGTAATACGTTGCATTTTTTTACTCCAACGATTCCTCAATATAGTGGATTAATTTAAAATCTTTATGAAAAATTTATGGAAATCTAATCGGAAGTGAACGTTCGCCATTGCTGCCTTTACTCTGATTCGGAACTATATTATAATTTTCAGTTCTTTCATTGATATAATAATAGTATGTTAACTTAGTCTGGAATTTCGTTTGCATCTGGAAAATTCCTATATTTTGTTAAAATATTCATGATTGGTACCTTAATTACAAATTCAGCTCAAAAAATTAAAACAGTATCTGGGATTCGAGTTGTTGCTCACTGGCTAGTCTGATGTTCTCGCTTCGACAGTCTGATGCGATATGCCATTTTGCCTCAGCCTCCCGCCTTATATACCCTCTGAGACCGGCCGGCAAATTAATACTCGGCCGGCAACTCAGAACTTTCGGCCATAACTTTAATACAACAATAAGTTAGCTTGCCGGTCGGACTTAATTATTAATTTATTATTAGATGAAAACCAAATTTTAAATTTCCCCGCTTAAAAACTCTTTATAAGGAAGTGTGACGTATCAAGCATGACCTTATCACAAGTCTCCAAGGACGCTACAATCATGATTACGATTGGAAAACATAGTCCCAATGAATTTTACAGATTACTTAAATATACTTATCAAAAGTATTTACAAAATAATAAAATCTAACTATTTTGCATAAAAATAGGACATTTAACCGTTTAATCATTTATTAAATAGGATAACTTTGTGATAAATACGAAACTATCATAAAATGTCCGACGACGAGGGAAAAAATGAAATGGCAAGCTGAAAACGCGAGTTTAAGAGAATTACATAAAAAAATACCAATCATTTCTAGATGAAACCTGAGGATTCAGTAGCCTGTTCCCCAACTTAGGTAAATTTGTATGGGATATCCTATAAAATTTCACAAGACAAGAACAGTTTTCCTGGGAGCAAAACTTTGACAAAGTAAAATATTAAAAAAACTTAACTGGAACTTTAAAAAAAAAATTCATAACTTGATAATAAGTTTTTTTTGCTAAATAGCATTCATAATACGAGCTAAATAACCGTTATCACTAATGTGAGGAAATATTATATATAGATATATTTTAAAGGTAGGCTACTATATATACTATTACACCCTCCCCACCTAAGTTCAAAATACTCCTGCTAAACACAAAAATGGTAAAAAAATACTAGCAGAGAGAATTTGAACTGATAAAAAGTTTACATGCAAAAACAATTTAAAAGTGGAAATAAAATGTTAATGTTCATGTCTTCCGAAGGTTTGAATAGTTCATAGTTTCACATTTAAAGGTTAGGTTCTGTTTCTGCTGTCAGTCTTAATGGGACGTGGCTTATTTTCCGTAGAATGACATCGGTAGTATGATCTGCTCCTGCTACTGCTGCTCGGAATACACGGACCCATCTCTGGGAGTCGCCCCGCATTTTCCCAAGGTGAATGTCTTTCAGAAGATTGTAGTTTGTCAATCTGATAGCAGCTGCTGGGTTGCTGTCTGTGGTTGGTACTTGAGTGCCGGGCAGTGCCAGAAAAGCATATCTGTCTAGGAGTTCTCCTTGATCCTTTATTAGAATCACTCCTCGAGTTACTTCTATGGCCATCGCGGCGTATGTCCACACAGTCAGCTTCTCCTCTGCTGACAACTCTGTCCAGTTGTTAGGTGGCCACATGATGGGACTCGGACCTGCCTTCACCAACTCCACTGGCTCTACCCCTTGCCACTCTCGTCTGGCTGGTGGAACTAGTGGCATAACACCACTCCTCAATATATCTCCTGCTTGTTCTTCTATCGTCTTTTCTTTTGTCCCTAGACATTCTTCCACTTCATGTCGGGTAAGTGTTGGTAGCATTAGTGTTGGCATCTCTACAGTGTGTATTGTTTCACCTTGTTCCTCTGGTGTCTTCTGTCTGATACAATAATCGTCCTCTGTCAGCGTCATTGTCGTTGGTTCTGTTAACTCTGGTTGTCTGCTTTCTTGTGTGTCTGTTGCAGCCTCAGTTGTTGTTGGAATCAGTTGTACTTTCGATGTTTCCATCGTCTGTTCGGATGTTAAAACAGGCGCCTCAGTTGCCACCCTAGGGGATTCTGATGGTCTCTGCTTTGTCAATGCTGGTTTCTTTGTTGTTGACTCCTTGGTGTTTTCAGTACCCTTCCTTTTAGGTTCTTCCTTTCTTGTAGTTTCAACTGGTTCTATGATCTCGATGTCATCTGCCATTCCTAACTCTTTCTCTAAACCATCATCAGATAGCTTCCTTTTCTTTGTATGGGCGGCGAATGTCAAAATTGTCCTTCTTATTTCCCCAATGTATCTCTCTTCAACCCCTAAAGTCTTGGCTGCAGCCCTACTGATACTAGGTCTGTCTCCAACCATGCAGTTAAACGTGGTAGGTACACTTCTTGTCGACTTTTTCTGCAGTCTTCTCATCAACCCCTCCGACGACTTCCTATCATTAAATACAATTGGTAGAATTTCTATTCTATACCAAACATCCCCTATGGTGGCCTCCTCATCTAACATCACAGCTATATGTCCTGCTGATGATAATTCCAGGTTTACTAGCTGGAGTCTGGCTTCTGGTACCAGCGGTCTTGATGGACTGTAAGACACCACATTACATGTCCTGGCCTGGTCCCAGCCATCTTTCCATTGGTGTGCTGTCCTAGAACCTTTTTTTTTCAGCTTGTCCAGCCACCGGCCCACAATGGATCTAGTCTGTATAGCTATGGTGCTTTCATGGTCTGTCGGCTTTACAAGTTTCCTGTAATCCTCTGGGTTAAGGCAAAGCCAATACCCATTGCTTTCCGAGAAGAAGTCGCCTTTCTTTGTTTCTTCGGTCACGTACTGATGTCGTTTTTCTACATGCTTTAACAGCTCAGCACTTGTACGATA
Organism: Limnoperna fortunei; assembly: GCA_944474755.1. NCBI lineage: Eukaryota > Metazoa > Mollusca > Bivalvia > Mytilida > Modiolidae > Limnoperna > Limnoperna fortunei. The sequence continues at coordinate 32,829,545 of OX104111.1, read as the reverse complement.
TGTCTTCTCATCATCGAAACACCATGGACATACCACTCTCATAACTGAATGCTTGGATGAAGCTACATGGTTTTTCAGTTCTTTGTTGGTTGAAAAGGAGTCTGGGCATAGCCAACACTTAATGTTCACAACAGATGACATTCTGGAAAATAACAAGGATATCGGTTTTGAGTTACGATGTTCGATTAAATTCCGTGTTCGACATCCCACCACACCGTTTTGAGTTTGATACTTCAATGTTGATTTCTTGCCGGTATTTTTTTTTGTTTGTTTACTAAATTTAGCAGGAAGGCCGTCATCTATCAACGCAACAACATGCATAACAATAACAAAACAACTAAGTGTTCAATAAAATTTCAATTCTCTGTTCTTTGTCTCCTTAGTCAGGGCTCTACATGTCTGACTGGGTGATTTGACCGCTGGGTGATCAGGCCAGCCTCAAATTCCTAATTATTACGGCCGTTTTCTCTACTACTCGAACAGGAGAGTGAAATATCATCTTCTTCATTCTGAATGCAGTGCTGAGTTTTCTCTTGCAAAAACCTGGTTGTCCATGACGGTAGATTTCTTCCTGAGTACAACGCTAGCTTATCAATGTGATAGACTCTCGATGGTTGGCGGATGGATCTCTTTACACGGTAAGTTACATCGTCAATTTTCTTTTCAATGATATATGGACCTTTCCACGGTGATGTCAGTTTAGTACAGACTCCTACTTTGCGTGCCGGTTCGAACACCCATACAGGTTGTCCTCTTCTGAAAGAGCGCTTCCTGGTTTTCAAATCATAATGACGTTTCTGATATTCGGAAGATTGTTTAATATATTTTCTCGCAATTTCATGATTCTCATTTAATTTCTTTTTCAGGTTGAAGATGTATTGCTCAGCATCTGTACATGGTTCACTGTCTTCTGAATCTCTAGGTGTACTAATCACAGCTTGGAGAGGCATGGTGATTTCTCTGCCAAACACCATGGAATTTGGAGTCTTTGATGTGGATTTGTGTACTGAAGACCGATAGGCCATCATGACCTGCTGAAGATATTCATCCCATCTGTTTTGATGTTTTTCGCAATACATTGTTAACATAGTTGCTAGTGTTCTGTTGTATCTTTCAACTGTTCCATTAGACTGTGGCCTGTAACTTGTAGTCCTAGTTTTGGCTATGCCCAAGAGATTACACATGTCCTTAAATAGTTCTGACTCAAAGCTTGTCCCTTTGTCTGTATGGAGCTGGAGGGGTGTTCCAAATCTACATATAAAGTTGTCAATGAGGGCAGTTGCTACAATTATGCTTTCTTGTGATGGAATGGGTACTGCCTCAGTCCACTTGGTGAAAGCATCCATGATAACCAAAATGTACTTGTTCTGGTTCTTAGTAACAGGAAGAGGTCCAAGGAGGTCCACAAAAATTCTTTCCATTGGTTCTCCTGATTGGTAGGAAACTAAAGGTGCTTTTATATTCTCCTTCTTTGGTTTTCTTGCAAAACAGCGATCACATTGCCGGCAATAGTCCTGAATATATTCTTTCATGGCTGGCCAATAAAAGTTTTCTTTAACCCTGGCTACTGTTTTTTCTACGCCTAAATGACCGGCAGTTGGAATGTCATGATAATAGTTAAGTACTTCGTCCCTTCTGTTTGCTGGCAGTATGAGTTGTAATTTATAGTCTTTGCTGTTGTCTTTCTCCCATTTTCTGTATAAAACGCCATTGTGCAATTCCAATCGGTCCCATTGAGCCCATATAGTTTTTAGGTGTAGTCCGTTTGCTGAGATGCTTTCCCATACCGGTCTGTTTTTACTTGCTTCCTTGGCAACCATTATTGGTCCAATATTCTCGTCTGACAGTTGACTTTGTCGAATAGAGCATGAGTCCCATCCAATTAACAGCATACTATTTGCTGGCTCATCTTGCATACTCCTCGTGACAGCTCTCACACTTTGTCGCTCGGTCGGTATATGACTCATACTAGGTTTTCCTACACCTTCATTCCCTAGGTCGCTATGGCAGTTGGTCTGCTTGCTGTTTGGAACAGCCTTCTTTTCAAAATCTTCACCCCTCATTGACTCTACAATTACTTTTGAGTGGGCGCCTGGCTCGACACACTCAATCTGGGGACTCTCTCCATTCTCTTGGTTTAGTTGTTCTTGTCTTTGACAAGACCTGCAGGGTGCTCTACTTAATGCGTCAGCATTACCATGCTTTTGACCGCTTCGATGTGAAACTCTTATATTGTAGTTTCCCAGTACCTCTAGCCATCTTGCTACCTGTCCCGAGGGATTTTTTAGACTTCTAAGCCAACTGACGGCAGCGTTGTCTGTTCTTAGATGTATTCTTTGACCATAAACATAAGGGTGGAAGTTTTTCAGTGCAACGACCACAGCAAGCAACTCTTTTCTTGTCGTGCAGTAGGATTCTTCGTGCTTGTTTAGCGATTTGCTCATATAGGCTATGACTCGTTCTTCGCCCTCAGTTTCCTGTGATAATACAGCTCCAACTGCCACGTTGCTGGCATCTGTGTCCAGTATGAACTCTTTTCCTTCCATGGGGTACGTCAGCACTGGTGGACTGGTGAGTGCTTGTTTCAGACTTTCGAAAGCTGTTTGACATTCAGGTGTCCAGATAAGTCTCTTTCCTTTGCAGATTTTGTGTAAGGGTCGAGAAATATCTGCGAAGCATTTTACATAACGTCGGTAGTAGCTACACAACCCTAAGAAGCTCTTTAGCTGTTTTACTGTTTTTGGCACAGGCCATTCTTGTATTGCCGAAATCTTGTCCGGGTCGGTGCTGATACCATCTTCTGATACTACGTGACCAAGAAATTTGACAGAGGTTTGAAATAGGATGCATTTTGAGGCTTTCAATTTTAGGTTAGCTTCTCTTAGTCTGGTGAATACATGTTCCAGTCTCGTTAGCTCTTCATCTATTGTCGGTGCTGGGACTATTATGTCGTCCATGTACAAGAGGCATTCGGTCCATTGCAAACCTCTAAGGACGTCCTCCATGAGCCGCTCAAATACTGCTGGGCTGGTCGCCAAACCGAAAGGGGTGACCGTGAACTGGTAGAGCCCTTGGCTGGTGGAAAAGGCTGTCTTCCCTCTATCTCTTGGGTCGAGACCAACTTGGAAAAACCCCTGGTTGAGATCGAGACAGCTGTACCATTTGGAACCATTTAGCGACTCGAGGCAGTCGTTCACCCTTGGTAATGGGTAAGCATCATGTATAACTTCTCTATTAACTGCCCGGAAATCTACACAGAATCGTGTAGATCCGTCCTTTTTAGTAACTAGGACTACTGGCGATGACCAAGGACTGTTGGATGGTTCAATGACCCCTCTCTTTAACATCTTGTTAATCTCTTCTTTCTCTATCTCCCTTTTCCCAATAGGTAGTCGTCTTGGAGCTTGTCTTATAGGTAGGGCAGTACCTGTATTTATTCGATGTTGTACCCTATCCGTCCTACCAAGGTCATCTGCAGACATCGAAAATACGTCTTGGAACTGTATAAGTAATCTTGCAACTTTATTCCTGTCACTATCTTGAAGGTGTACAACGCTTCTTTCATACAAGTCTTGAAGGTGGTCTGGTATACTGCTGTTGTCTATGGCCTCCATTTGTACTCTGTTGCAGTGCGTTACTGTTTCTGGCTGGAGTTCGTAGTATGACTCGCATGTTCCCATGTACCTTTTTGCATGGATCGTCACTGGTGCCGTATCCAGATTGACGACTTGTATTAATACATTTTCTTCATGTGGGTTTATAAGTGCTCTTGTGACGTAAAGCCTGTCGTTAATTCCTTTGTCTGTCGTCTGTTCAACCAATCCCCATTCTGCCAAATGCTCACTGTCTTGAATCAGAACTGGTATAAACTGTTTGCACCTGCCTGGAACCTGGACCGTATCTCGTGAGATAACTCTACATTTAACGTTGGCTTGTCCGCCGATCCAACACTTTATTTCGTCATCATCAGTGCATAACGTTTGCTTTTTATAGTCGATTTTGTTCACGTTTTGTAGCAGAAAATCTTGTCCAAGGATGGCGTCAATTTCTATGTCGCAAACTAAAAAAGTAAGTTCGAAATCTGCGTTTCCTAATTGGACGTTATATAGCAATACACCATAAAGCCGTAATTCTTTGCCATTTACATCATAAAGTCGATATTCCGAGTCATTTAAGTGTAGAGTTTTATCAGCTGTTTTTAACAGCTCTTGGTACAATCTGTAACTTAAAAGTGTTGAAGTTGATCCATTGTCAATCAAAATATTGATGGGCAAAGTGTCAATATAACCTTTTGTATAAAGACCGTTATCGTAAATTCCGCCGTTATTTCCTATTTGTCCTACTCGTAATTGTTCTGACCGTAATGTACTGTAGCCCACTGGTTCCCGGTCTAATGAGCCAGTGAGGCATTGAAGTTTCCCTGGTTCCCATTGTCAGATGTCTGGTTGGTTCTGTTTTCATTGTGTCTAACAGTCCTCTGTGCCTGCTGTTTTGCGTGAAATTCCTGCTTGCACTTCGCATAGGCTATACAGTTCTTGATCAAATGGTCTGTCTTTCCACAAAAATGACAGGAAAGCGGCTTTCTAGCATTCCTGCTGCTGCTATAGTTCTGTCGGTTGTACCTTCTGGTTGTCTGTAAACTTTTGTCGTCGAGCGTGTCAACTAATCTTGTCAGTTTGTGCAAGGTATCAGCCATGTTGGTATTACCTTCATCGTCATTAAACGTCTGTTTTGGTATACCTGTTTCTGTCACCATTCGTACATTTGGTCTTTTCCTGTCAGTGCAGTCGCCGATTATAGCTTCATATCTCTCAATCACTTCGACTGCTTCGGTCACTGATGTGCATTCTTGATTGGTACATTGGTACTTTATTTCAGGTGAGACGCTCTTATATAACTGGTTCAAAGCTAATACTTCCTGTGCCCTGGCGTCCAAATCAGAATATGCTCGCTGTGCCATCTGTCTCAAATCGTCTGCAAGAGCAGCAATAGACTCCCCTTGTCCCCTCTTCCTTGACTCAAGTCGTGATAACCATCTGTTCTTTTGTCTCGTGCTACCAAACCTCTGACCAAGTCTTTGTACCAAAACGTCGTATGTCTGTCTCTCAGTAACTGTCAGGCTGATATAGAATGTCCTTGCCGGTCCCTTCAGCGCCATTCCCAAAGCTAATACCTTCTCGTGCTCAGTCCATCGGCCCAGTTCGGCGCATATCTCGAAATGTGAAATATACTCTTCCCAGTCATCTCCTCCGTCGTACGTCTCTGGCTTGATGGATAGCTTGTACGGTGTCGTTTGGTTAACATCACCACGCCCCTGTCGTCTGTTTAACCCATCTCGGTAAATTCCATTACTGTCGCCGCTTCCTTGTCCACATGCTCCAGACCTTGGATCATCTAGCGTCTCGTTTGCATCGTCGAATTCGTTGTCTCGTCCGTCTCGTGGATCTGTGTGTCTATGAAAGGTAATTTCTCTGTCTGGCGTTTCTTCCATTTTTCAAATCAATGTTCCTTAATTACAAACATCATGAATACATGTATGGACTATTCAAACCTTCAAATTCCACCACACCAAGGTTCCATTATTAAAATACGTAAGTTTATTCAAAATGAGTTCGTATACAAAACTGTGTATAATATGAAATCCCACACCTGACACCAGTGTGTCATAGACGGGCGAGTGGTCCTCTGTTTTGTGTAAAATGTTAGTTCTCTTCATTGTTTAAGTAATAAGATACACCTTGGCCGTAATATTTGTATTATTATCTCATCCTTATATATTCATATTCATATGTATATATATATATATAATTATAATAGTATGTAAGTACTTTGTGTCGTCATCCCGTTCATATAAACAGTACGTATAATAATAAACTATTTAAGACGATGGCCTTCCAAATTTCCAAAAATACTTATGCAAGAAGGGGGGGGGGGGGCGTCGGTGTGGTGGGATATCGCATCCTAATAAAATAGACTGTCGGAATTTGTTTTATGATAGTAATACGTTGCATTTTTTTACTCCAACGATTCCTCAATATAGTGGATTAATTTAAAATCTTTATGAAAAATTTATGGAAATCTAATCGGAAGTGAACGTTCGCCATTGCTGCCTTTACTCTGATTCGGAACTATATTATAATTTTCAGTTCTTTCATTGATATAATAATAGTATGTTAACTTAGTCTGGAATTTCGTTTGCATCTGGAAAATTCCTATATTTTGTTAAAATATTCATGATTGGTACCTTAATTACAAATTCAGCTCAAAAAATTAAAACAGTATCTGGGATTCGAGTTGTTGCTCACTGGCTAGTCTGATGTTCTCGCTTCGACAGTCTGATGCGATATGCCATTTTGCCTCAGCCTCCCGCCTTATATACCCTCTGAGACCGGCCGGCAAATTAATACTCGGCCGGCAACTCAGAACTTTCGGCCATAACTTTAATACAACAATAAGTTAGCTTGCCGGTCGGACTTAATTATTAATTTATTATTAGATGAAAACCAAATTTTAAATTTCCCCGCTTAAAAACTCTTTATAAGGAAGTGTGACGTATCAAGCATGACCTTATCACAAGTCTCCAAGGACGCTACAATCATGATTACGATTGGAAAACATAGTCCCAATGAATTTTACAGATTACTTAAATATACTTATCAAAAGTATTTACAAAATAATAAAATCTAACTATTTTGCATAAAAATAGGACATTTAACCGTTTAATCATTTATTAAATAGGATAACTTTGTGATAAATACGAAACTATCATAAAATGTCCGACGACGAGGGAAAAAATGAAATGGCAAGCTGAAAACGCGAGTTTAAGAGAATTACATAAAAAAATACCAATCATTTCTAGATGAAACCTGAGGATTCAGTAGCCTGTTCCCCAACTTAGGTAAATTTGTATGGGATATCCTATAAAATTTCACAAGACAAGAACAGTTTTCCTGGGAGCAAAACTTTGACAAAGTAAAATATTAAAAAAACTTAACTGGAACTTTAAAAAAAAAATTCATAACTTGATAATAAGTTTTTTTTGCTAAATAGCATTCATAATACGAGCTAAATAACCGTTATCACTAATGTGAGGAAATATTATATATAGATATATTTTAAAGGTAGGCTACTATATATACTATTACAATATTTTGATTCGATGACAATAGTGTTATATGTATCAATAATCGTCTGGTCATAAGACTCTAGAAAGCAAACAAAATACTGACTACGTCAAACAGGTAGACGTATATGTTTTCTTGAATTGATATGTCCCGTCTTCTCACTTCACTTTTGTTTTGTGTATAGTTAACTTCCCCGTTAGTATTACTGTAAGTGTTAATTTAGTACAAATATTTTAAAGGTTTTGGGGTCTTGCGTTTGATTACCTAAGATAAACAAAGGTAATTGGCACTTGCCAAACATACAACAGTATATAACTGAGATATCAATCGACCTACTTTATTACTGATTTCACATTAGACGGTAATTGTACAAACATTTGAACTATGCGAACAAAGAGTTATAAATTATTTTCATAAAGCGAGTCCTCGCAGGACTTACGAAGTATTAAATTGTAGAAAAAATACCCGTTAGAAGCATAAAATAAATATGAAAAGATTGTTATGCGAAAATACGTTTATTTATACTGAAAAGGGCTAGTGTATAACGTTTTTATAAATTGTCCGTATATATCTTTATTCTCTTAGAGCCAATGCATAACACTGGTACAGCGATATAACAATTAATATAAAATAACAGCTATATACAATATATACACACATATATACAGAGAAAAGGACAGATCTAAGAGTTTGGAAGCATTTATATCTTTTATAAAGTTACAGATTTTCTTTAGAATAGGCTTTCTCTTACTTGACATTAGTTCTGAAAATTTAATAATATTGTGTCTATAAATAAAATAGTGGGATAGTGCTTGTTTACGTTTTTCGTTAAAATAATCGCAATATAAGAGATAGTGGTATTTATCTTTAATTTGTGAACTATTTCTACATAACACACATTTCCCCCTTTACCTTGGGATATTCTGCCATCGCCCTGTTTCGATTGGAAGTTTGTTGTTTGTTGTTCTAAATCTGCCGAAAAGAATTGTCTGTTTTATTTCTAATATATTAAAGAATTCCTCTAATTTAAACTCTGTTTTAAAGATTTATATAATATATAGCTTTTGTTGAATTTTCTACAAGAGAATTCCAATTCTAAATAAACTGATCCTCTAGGCGTTGTTTTATTAAGTATTTTAGTCATTCATTATTATTAAAGTTTTCAGTTTCCAAATATAAGAGAAGCAACAATCATTGTCAATAATTTGAAATGCGGGTAAAATTAGAAAAAGATTAAAAAGTCGTGTGTAAGATCTAATTTGCTTTTATTCAGAACAGTTTACGAATCTTATTGGATCGATCCTTTCTCAAGTGTTAGATCCTTACTTGAGACTATTTGACTACAAATGTAATTGACAAGGATTGCCAGTCTTTCTGCCGTAGGTAGGGAGTTTTTACCGGTTACCCTAGATTCCTCTCTAATTAAAACGAGACGCCACTAAATTCCGGAAAATAATAATGCTGAAATAGCATTAAACCACATTCAAATAAATGAAAATTTCAGTCAATGTTTACGATTCTGAAACATACAGGAACAGCCATGACACGAAGTAAAACAAAACACTCTATTTTGATGTTTCAATGATAATATTTTAGACATTGTTGACCATTTTATATTTATGTATCTGAACACATGTAAAGCTCAAAACATAAAGGTATGCTAAGCTGAAATCAGTTTTTGCATCAAATGAAACATTGTGGCTTTAATTGTTAAACATATTTTAAAATCTAATAAATACATTGACAGACATGGTTTTCAAGACCACCTTAGATTCAGTTTAAGGTTTTTTAAACATTTTAGTAGGTGTTAATCAGTGTTAACGCTTTGATTTATTTTGAAGGTAGTGAATTTTTGTTACCCTGATTAAAATCAAAGTAAACGTTTGGTTTAAATAATAACCAACTAATTATGTATACTTAGCTCTTGATATATAAAGAACACTGGAAAGACTTAGTCATGTACCAGAGAAAACCGTCATTGTTTACAGTAAGGCTGGATAACGTATTGAATTATCGGAGTTTTGTTTGTTGTAAAATCAGGTCTGTGTGCTCTTAAGATGAATTTATCACAAATTTAAGGAATATATGTGATTGAATGTTGAATTTTTTGCCAAAATGCTATACAAGTACTTGTAAAAGTTCCGTCCGACCTTAGGCATGAAGTTGTTGGCGCGGAATGTTACAATAATTCCCACCGTCAAGTCAACTGACGTTAAAGGCAGTTTGACAATTAAAAAAACTGAATTCATCAAGTTTGTCTAACATAGTTTAGATTGTCTTCTCAAAAGTCTTTGGTATAGAAACTTACGATTTCATGGGGTTAATAAATCGGAAAAATAAATTTATACTTTGTAATATGGATTCCATCGAGGAAAATTCCATTTCTTGTTACAGTACCAAAACTTCTCATTACAATCGCCCAATCTCGTTTAACTTGCATTATTTGTAGGCTCTGTCCAACGATAACATATGTGACCTGTGACAGTTTGTATACTTTACATACATTATGTATACATACATGTATTTCGCATGCTTATTAATAGTAACAATTATCAAGTGCTCAGTCGATTTGAAATTTAGTGAATGTATTAATTCAGAAAAATGACCAAATTGTCAGATTGTCAATCAATGAAGTCAACAGCCTGAACAATCTGGAATTAATAGGATTGAACTCTATTTTTTTGAAAAAAAAAATAAAAAGTGAAAAAATTGCTATTTTATTTAAAACTAATTCTTTCACGTGTAAACGGATTTCCTATCAAAATGAAATCATCTAAATAACAAATGTTTTACAATTGTTTCCCAATTGAGTTGTAAATAAAAATGCAAGAACTGTTCGCACTTGTAACAGCCATTAATTACGGTTTATTTGAGAAATATTTCATCAAATTCTAATATGTAATGACGAAACAATTGAGGTTTAGCAAAATGATACTCATTAAAATGTGCTTTATCTTCTGAGGTCTTAAATGTAAATGACTTGTTATGTATATTATTAGATTTCAATTTTCATTCACCAGATAATGCAAGTGCAACTCAAAAATGGGAGCAAAAACAAGCCGTATTCCTAGAAGAGAATTGCAGCAAAGATTTGGTTTAACAAATCAACAGTATGAAGATTTAAGGACAATCTTTAGGGAGAATTCCAAAGGGAGGAATGTATTGTCTAGACAAGAATTTAGAACAGTTTACAGTGGGCGTTTTCCCGGAAATGCCACAAAGTTTGCAGATAAAATGTTTGACTGTTTCGATACAGATGGAAACGGCTCTGTTGACTTTGTAGAATTCGTGATAGGAATATGTATGATGGACAGTGACAAACTGGAGGACAAAATTAATATTGCATTTTCTTTGTTTGACTCTGATAAAAGTGGATATATAGACAGGATAGAGGTTAGAGATTTACTGCGGGTAAGTAAAAGTTTGTATTCAAATTAAGAAAAAAATATGTGATCTAAATAGATATCTCATTACAGTAGGATGTAAGATTTATTGTTAAAGTAAAAGTACAAGCATATATATATAATTGAAGTTGACGTTTGAGACTTACTACAGTTTAGTACATTAGTGAAGTCTGCGTTTGGTTTATCAAAATGGAATATATACATGTAATAGTGGGTATAATTAGGGGTTCACACTAAAACTAAAATGGTTTTTATTACCGAAACATTTCGCCGAGTCTTATTTGCCATAGACAGTTACATTAATTTCACTTAGCATAAAATACTTAAATGTAATAAAAAAAGCACCAAATTTAGTATTTTAAAAGGGATAAATTTCCTCACTGAAAAATTGTTGAGCAAGTCCCTACATTTTGGAAGAAAGGAGAATACTGTTATGGCTACTAAATCTGTCAAAATTTTCTAACTTATTTGATTGATATATTCAGTTCTCACGAATCGTTTTGTACGGGTTTGCTCAAGTCTGATTTGTCAGTGTTTTGATCTATCTTTCTTTTGTCCGTCTGAGTTTCGATCAAGCCTTTATTTGTCCCAATTTTTGACCGTTTAATCGTTTTGTAAATTTTCTCAATCTTAGTGTTGTCCCAATCTAGATCAAACCCCCGCTTATCCCAATTTTGTCTGTTCCCTCGTTTTTTCCAGTTTTTATCAATTCAAACCCTTGTTTATCCCAGTTTTGACCGTTCCTTCATGTTCTCTAGTTTTTTTTCAATTCTCGCCTAGTCCCAGTTTTAAACCATTCAACTATTGATACATTTAAAGTCAAAGCAGTATAACCCGACAACAGTCAACAATACACAGTATATAAAATTCGACTGCCAAGTATTTATTTACATTATGCGTTAAGGTATTGTTTAATAAGGATAATAATCAATAAAATATTTAGTTTTATCACGTGGAATCACCACATCGAGAATAACTTAAAGTCCTCAGATATCTGTTTTATTGTCTGCAACTGAATTGTTATAGTATGTACAAATTTAAATATCTTTAGCTCACATGAAAACAAAAATGGGAATGAACTATTGTTTATCGTCCGTCGAATTGGGGGAAAAAAATTAATTAAACATAATTTTTAACCACGAGGCAAATTTGGACCAATGTTGGTATTGAAGGTTCATTACAACATTAAATATCGAATAACCCAGTTATCCTATGAAGATTTCATTACTGAAAATGGACAATCCTTTAACTTTTTATCAACAAAACATGCTGAAATTTGACCTGTTGTCTTAAGACGACTAGCGTAACATACTTTTTGGGGTTTTTTTTGTACATTTAATGTTTTTGTCACATGCATGTTCAGGAAGCGAGGATATGCCTTAGGTATGTTCTCTGATATTATGTATTGTTTGTTTGGATGTTTAAGCATAATTGTTTATCAACGACCCCGGCAAAAATAATAGATAGCTAAATGTCCCTTGTCTTTTTTGCATCTAAATATCATTAATTATAATACATGTACACTTTTTGCGTCAAATCGAACAGGTTCTTTCTTCTGTTTCTGTTGTAGATGGAAGTGAGACAAGTAACCGCTATATCTAAAACTATTATATAACGATGTTTCAGGTTAGAGCAATCATGATTGTTTGTGTGATAATAATGAAGTTAAGAGTTGCCTCAAAACAGAGAACTTTCTATAAACATATAACACATTGTTTTAACGGAATAAAGTGTTCACATTTAATAAGTACAATTTATTGAGAGTTCTATGTTTCGATACTTTTCATAAATGATTTTACGAAATCCATTGATTGATTGGATGTCTGCTTTACGTCCAGCGAGCAGTATTTCAGCTGTATTCAGGACGGGAACAAGTTAACAAACAATAAATCAACGGAAAATGAGGGTGGGATGGGTCACAGGGAATACAATTTTGACTGCCACTGGAAAAGTATGGAGTGTTGGGAAGGGGCGGAACATTTAGCCCTTTGTAGTGGCTACAATAAGCCTACTCTTTTCGAATCTACAAAAGGGGTCTTTATCGTGCAAGGAGCGTGGCACTCTCCAAACACGTTACCCACTACAATCCGCGGTCAGGCTTTCCGTATTATGACCTGACCACCCCCCCCACCCCCAAAACGAGAGGGTCTCCCCTATCCGCCACCCAGGGACGCATTGGGCTGCTCTGTGGGTCGAGCACAGGGAAACTTCTCAGTATGGTCACTGAAATCCATTGAAGAATAATCATTATCATTAAATTAGTGCGGATATTGTCGAGTACAACAAACATTCTTGATATATTATTAAAAAAGGTAAATTTTCGTTTAAAAGCTTGCACAATTTTAAAATTCGACACGAAAGTAAATATGTGTTGTTACATTTTCAGGCATACAACGACTTATTTGGAACTTCAGCAAATGAAATAAACCCTCATGCTGTCGCAAATCAGCTATTTGATGCTATGGACAGGAACAATGATGATCTCATCTCACGTGAAGAGTTCACATTAGCAGTTCATAAAATTCCCGAACTTTTGAATCTTATTAGACCCGATCCGGGAGACTAAGTACTGTGTCAAGCTGTTTATTTACAATATTCCTTTTTAGGCAAAAAATGAATTTATGACTTTTTATATAGTAGAAGTTAAAATTTGATTCATTTATATGAATATAAAATTATTATTGTCTTCTTCTCTAAAAAGCTTTAGAAGCTTTCAAGAAACGTAACGTTTTATATGGATTTACCTTAAATAAAACATGCACGTAAAACAGACTCATGTATGGGCACATCTTTTCATTTTATCCACACAGTATTTATCATGAAAACCAAATAACCCCTGACATCCACCAAATCACAATTATGTAATGATAAAATAGTTAATACTTATTCCGTACAATCTCATAGCTCTTTTATTGACCAGCTTTCTGTTCACTTAAGATTGTTATAATTTTTTATACCAAAACACTACAAAGTTTTAGCTCACCTGGTTCAAAGCCGCAAAATTTCTAAGACTTTACACTTTAGCTCTGAAACCACTTGGTAAATTGAAACCATATTTCGCAGGAATGATGGTGTTCCTGGTTTAATTATACAAATTATTCTTGTTTCGTCTTGACTGCTTAAAAATATATCCGCCATGGCCCATGTTTGTGATCGGCTGCAATTTAACATCACGTCAAAACACGTCCTGAATATAGATGAAATATTGCTTGCTACACGTAAAACAACAATGAATCAATTTAACAAACATTTCCTCTAAAACTACAGGTTCAAACGTTTAGGAGATTAGTACAAATGATGAGTAGTGGGGTCTAGAGGGGGTCCGTTAACATGTTAACATTTTTTTTTATTTTTCATAAAACCGATAGCAGAAATTTAAAATAATGATAACAGATAACAGCAATTTACATGAGAGAACAGAAAACAGTGAGTTCAAAAATCGAAACAACTGATAAGAGCAGAATCTCATCGAAGGGCAATACTTTTAACAGCACACGGGGTTTTTTATTTTCATTATTACAGTTAACAACAATGTGAATTTTTAAGAAAACAGATAACAGCTATTGGTTGAAAAACAGTTAACAGTTGCTTATTTGAAAAAAGTTAACACACGTGAAAAAATGTCCAAAACACATTAGCAGAAAACATCCTTCAATGATAAGAATTCCTATAAAATGATTCCTCGTATTATCTTGATCGTATGAGAAAAATGGCCGCCATAGTCAAATCTTGTTTCTGATTGGCTGAATTTAAAATGTTCTCTTATGAAAGTACAAGTCTAAATGTTTAGTAACTTGAAACAAATTATGTATATGTGGTACTCTAAAAAGCGCTTCATTTCTTCTTATGTTCAAAGGATAGTTCTCGTTGTCGTAACTCCTTCATTAGGCGTGCATAAACCATCCTTTTTTACGTGTAAAGGGAATTATAATAACATGTAAACCCTGCATGTTTTAGTCTGTCGTGTTAATTCGTTTATCCAAAGCCGTCATTTAAATGATATCGACTACTATCTATGATGTATCAATCCTTCTAGATGGATTCCATGAGTTACATTTTTTATGTCAACATATATATCTACCTTTTAGCATTTCAGTTCTAAAATTTCATCAAACTGAAACCTTGTTGGTGCTCTTTAGATGTGCTGCTATTCCTAGTAATTATTTCTCATTGTTCAATTCTTACAATTTATGTGTAAACAAACAACAAACAACAGTAATCCCGATTATTTTTTTTTCCTTATATGGACCAGTACGTACTGTTTCATTTTATGATCTGGACGGTATATAGATTACTTCTGACAATCCTTTATAGATCTGGACAAACCGTCATTTGATTGTCCGTCCTTTGTGAACATAGTTTTTTAATTTAGTTATTATAACGATATATAGTATTTTTATAATAAGGTCATAACAAATTAACCAATAGTGTGTCGGGTAATGTTTAGTATTTCTAGTATTACTACGACCTTGTGATTTGCTCTGACTTATTAATTGTATTAATTATTTAGAAAAAAAAACAATAAAAAATTAGACATAAAATAATAATGGTTATTTTTCTTTACATAGGACTAGAGATATAAGCTATTTCCAGACATATTTTGGTGCGAAATAAACTTGTTTTACTTCGCTTTGATTCCAATTATTCAGATTACTTAATGTCAAAGCCATGACTTGCAGGAAACTTTTAAATACACTAAACATTTTAAGTATTATCCATTAATTCTAATATCTACAGTATTTTGTAAAGACCCCATCACATAAAATGTCATCACACCTTATCTTTTTCATAGCCAACGTTGGTAACTTTGGAGTAGAGAAAACAGTAGTATAAATAACAATAGAGCAGTAACAGGAGAGTCAACAACAGGACCAACAGCATAAGTACATGTAGAAGATGTTGTGTTCATGATGGTGGTATAAGTATATATTTGTTGTTGTTAATGGTGGAGTCTCTTGTTAGACATTGTTACCATTACCACTGTTATTGTATTTGTGTTTTCCCATTATTACATTTGTCGTTGTTTTCGAAAGTAGCAGTAATATTGGTAACTCTTTGATGATTTTTTCTTCGGTGGAGCCACAAAGAGGTCCTATTACTCGTAAAATGGAGCATAAACACTCAAGAGTTTACTTAATATTGTCTGTTGTTAAACTGTTGTTTGAATACATATTTTTTCTTTTCTCCACCAATCTTCTGTTTTGGTCGTTACCACTCTCACTATTATCTTCATTTATAACTATCACCATGGACGACCTCAAACAATTGTTGTGATGTTTGAGGTATACAATGGTTTGGAGTAACATTTTTGTTTTAATTAAGATGCCTTTGTCCTTTCTTGACATTCGCCTGAATATAGCTGAAATATTGCTGCTCGGGCGTTAAACACCATTAATCAATCAATCCTTTCTTGATAATAACCAAAAGTGAACTATATGGCCATATTCAGCATCTTGACGTTTATATCATACGGTAAACTGTTATAAACAAATATATAGTTGCATATTTCTCGCAAAAATTGAATACTGTGTACGGTGCTGAAGCCCTATGTCTGCATGAGATTTTGTTATTTTTTATTTAGTTGACGTAGATGTATTGTATGCATATTCATATGTTATATGGTATTCCATATTTTCGGTCATTGGTCTAATGTTAGCGATCAAATTCGACAGCTAAAGCAAGGGCAAAATTCCAGTCTCAACACTCACTTTCCAATCAATTATTATATGATAAGTAACAATTCATAATCTATACTATAACTGATAAGCGTCATTACATTACACAATACATTAGGTTATTTAAATTGCCTTATAATCAACATTTCAATGCAATAATTTTTTTGTCTATATTTACAATCTATAGTGGGTATATCGTTTAATTTCGAAGACTAATAAGTAGATTGTTAAATAGAAAGGGAAACATTTCTGCCAAACGACAAGAATTGGTTTGGTTTGTTAAAATCAGCTGAAAACAAAACAGGCAGATCTCCATTATTGCACGAAAATCTAGTCTCATTAAGTGTATCACTTGTTAAATCACACAGTGGATTGACCCCGGGTTAGTCACGTAGACAGTAAAGATTTTCAAAGAAAAGTTACTTGTCCTTATTCGTGGTTGCTTGAATATGTACACAACAACTAAAGTTAACAAGAACACTTGATTAAACAAGTTTAAATATTTGTTCTCATAAATTAATTTGTTTTATTTATTTTATTTTTTTATATTTAATATTGGTACTTTTTTCAATAAACAATCAATGTACTACCCTCTTGTATAGGTCGTATATTTAAACATGTGACTTTTTTACATTTTGTGCTACCATCACCTACTAAAACCTCAATTAAAGGAATTGGTTCAACTTGGCTTTTCTAATAAAAATAGCAAACACGCATATCAGAACATGCTGAGGTGGCGGAAAGTCTTACTTTGTGAATACTCATTCTGATTTAAACAAAATCTTTGATTGACATTTCGTAAAAACCGTGCTGACAAGCTGCTCAGCAAGTACATGTTAATTCAATCCTGTAATTTCAGATTGCTATATGTAGGCTTGGGAATTTCCGTATTGATTCTGTCTACAAGAAATTACGGATACACATGATATTCTAAATTCTGCCATGTTTAGAAACGAAGACATGTATTAAGATTCGAGATGACTTCTATACAAACATTCCGGCATCCCCTGCAAATAAGGTGACTATTGGCATAAACAGTCTGGTCTATCCTGCTCGTGTCTGAAAGATGAATAGTGTGGTCTATCCGGACTATTTCTGAAAGGTGGGGGTGGCATGAATAGTCTGGTCTATTCTCACCTTGTCTGAAAATTGGGGCATGGCATAAATATTCTGTTCTATGCGGACGATGTTTGAAAGATGGGGAGTAACATGAATAGTCTGATCTATCTGGACAGTGTCTGAAAGGTGGATAGTGGCATGAATAGTCTTGTCTATCCTGACCCTGTCTGAAAGATGACTACTGGCATGAAAGTCTTGGTCTATACGGACTGTTTCTGAAAGGTAGGGAGTGGCATGAATAGTCCGGTCTATCTGGACCGCATCTGAAAAATTACTAGCGGCACTAATAGTCTGGTCTTTCCGGACTGGTTCGGAAATGTGGGAGTGGCATGAAAAGTATGATATATCCTCACCGTGTCTAAAAGATGGGGCGGGGCATGAATATTCTGGTCTATGCGGACCGTGTTTGAAATATGGCAGAAGCATGAATAGTCCGGTCTATCAGGACGGGGTCTGAAAGGTGAAGAGTGGGATAAATAGTCTGGTCTATCCGGACCCTGTCTGAAAGGTGGGGAGGTTAATGAATAGTCTAGAGGTTTTACGCGAAATGTTCAATAGTGATATCTGTAAACGTTTGTTGTAGTTGAAAATTTAGGCTGTAATAAGTGTAGTGTAGGTATACGAAATACTTTGTTGGTTTGAATGGTGTTAACGGTGCTTTCAATTTTTCAGCAAATTTTGCAGTCATGTCCAGTTTTTATTGTAGAGGAAGCCAGAGTATCAGCTACGTAACTGCGAATCCGTATCAAATAAGATTGGAGTCGAATACACCCTGCCCGCAGAGAGACATCACAAAAAACTGGCCATTGAAATACATGTATTGAGAAAAAATTGTAAGTGCACAATATTGCAAAAGTAAATGGCATAAAAGCGTCAAATTGTGTACTTCGCAAAAAATGGAAGTTTATCGTGTGCTTGTAGAGTATTAAAAGTCAATTTTTGGCAATGAAGAATATTAATGCAGTGAGTCAATCGGTATTTAAATGGATTTATTGACTGTACGTTCGCTTGTCGTCAATCAGTCACTATTTTGGCTATTTCCAGGACGAGAAAAAATTAACGAAAAATAATTAGAATAGGCTAAAGAGCAGAAAAGTTTGACTGACATAGAAATATTATAGAGTATTGTGTGTTGGCGGAAGATATATTCCTTTCTAGCTGATAAACTGATACTATACTTATTGACATCTAAACGTGGCACTCCCTTAACACATCACCCACTATGGTCAGCGGCCAGGTTGTATCAAGACTTCATAACCCCGCTCCCACACCCCTCAATAAAAGAGGACATCCATATACGCTATACCAATAGCTTCTATTTCGTTCCCGGATGGAACCCCCGAACTGCGATAGGAAAACTGGCAATCCTTGTCAATTAAGATTGAAGTCGAGTACACCTTGCCTGCAGTGAGAATCGAACGCAATCTCAGTGTTGACAGACCACGTGATCATTAGTAGATGAACTACCTTAACCACTCGGCCACCGAGGCCCCTACGGTTAAAGGTGATCTTTGGTCAAATGTTATTTTTATACTATCAAGATTGACGACGTTCACTAAGTGATCTAGGAACTCCACAAGCGGTTTTTTAAAGGCGAAAGTATATACATGTACATTGAACAGATAATATGAAAATATTTACTTTAAATGAAGCTCCGTACAACAAAAATGGTTGACCTGGAAAATCAGCCACAGCCATGAATATATGGAAACCGCATGCATAATAATGAATATAGTTTTTTTATGCAGTAAAAAGGGAATTATAGTGCATACACATTTAAGTAGCCGGAATTTGCGTTTCAAGAGCAAAAACACGCGAATGCTAATATACCGCAACAAGCAAAAATAACAATTATTATGTTTATGTACAGAAATGAGTAGCTGTATTTCCTGTTTTACACAGTGGGTAAAAAACAATCAATTCACAGAATTAAGTGTATGTTTGATATTTTGCTGTTGTAAATGTTACAAAGTACGTCAGCAGAAAATATGTATATGTTACTGAGTATGCCAGTAGAAATATACACATGTTACTAAGTATGTCAGTAGAAAATATGTACATGTTACTGAGTATGTCAGTAGAAAATACGTACATGTTACAGAGTACGTCAGAAGAAAATATGTACATGTTACTGAGCATGTTAGTAGAAACTGAGAATGTAAGTAGAAAAATATGTATTATACATGTTACTGAGTATGTCAGTAGAAATATGTACATGTTACTGAGTATGTCAGTAGAATAATGTACATGTTACTGAGTATGTCAGTAGAATAATGTACATGTTACTGAGTATGTCAATAGAGATTTATACATGTTACTGAGTATTATTCACGGAAGTTTTCGATTACTAGTAAGTGTTTTGCGAACGAAGACTTTGGTCAAAAAGCGTCAAAGGAAACGACACTGTGGTCAAGTCTCAATACACATGTTCTAAGCAATTTTAATAAGATAAAAACAGATAACAATTTCCACTGTAGTGTATTATCTTCACTATCTCACAATACAGTTACACACCGATCAACCGACTTATATCATTTTGGTGAGAAGAAGTATGACACGATGAAAAAAGATGTAAACAAGTTAAGACCTATACGTATACAGATGACTTTTTCCAAATCGCTACGTTTAAAACTCACTGTATCAAATATAGTTTAGTAAAACATTATTTGGCATATATTTGTCCATTAACATATTCAATCGTTTTAACTAATGTTTTCATTTGTTATCTGAAAATAGGTTCCAAAGATACTGACATCACAAATTTGAACAAATAAATGCAAAATTTACGCTTCTGCACAATATATTTCTGTATCAAGTGTTTTTGTTCAAAAGGACATATATCCAACGTTTTTTCTGACCCCAAAATTATTCTTTCAATTGCAATTTATTATGGGTTTGAAGCATTTTTCTTTACGCGTTTACTGAAAAAATGATACGGAAAAATCAGCTCATCTTTTTATAATGACACGATGAATAAAAGTTCCTTGACACGATTGAAAACAGCCACGTATTTCTTAAGTGATTAGTTTTATACTTCCACATGGGGCATTTCAATAACATTTTACAACCATGTCTGTATATCATTGAATATTATACAAAAAGTCTACAATTGTTAATACAATAGGACTATGATGTATACATTCTTGACACTTATCACTAGACATGGAAAAAGGTAACAAGCAGCGGAGCAGCTTTGTAATTCATCTTAAAACCATAGTCAGTGAGGAATTAAACATAGAGTAAATGCTCTCATTTAGACAATCCCAGAGCAGGGCTTAAGCGGAAATCAGTGTTATATGTCGATAACGCTCTACATATGAGTTCTCACCTATCAACAAATAACACATAACGAACAAGATTTTGTACAAATATTTCCTACTTGTACAAATATTTCCTACTATATGTCGACATTAAATAGTATATAACGGATCCATCTACTTGGTAGGTCATTATATTGATGTCAAACTTGTTTTAACAAATTATAAGTTATGAATTTAGGCAAACATTATCAGATGCCTGCCTACAATCAGGAACCTATATACTAGTCCAGCTTCAATTTATAATAAAGACGAAGAGCGAGAAATTTAAAGTTAATTAGCGTACAAATGAGAGTTAAATCTCAAGAATTAATACATCATATATAACTGTAACACGAATACTGCCTATGTCTAATAATTTTTAACATTATCGGTTGCATATATTTTGAGAATTCCACAGTAATCTTTTACATAAAAACAGAAAAGGAAAACGTGTAAGACATGTAGTTACTAAGGACAATATTATATCATTCAAACAGACCGCGAGATTTACCTTCATTGACCGAATTATACACAATTTTCATCGTGTATTACCCCTGTAGACACCTAAAGATACACAGAAAAGAATCTACCAAACTGGTTAGAGAATACTTACACAAATGTACACTGGTTTTATTTATGGTTTAATTACCCGTTTTCTTTCATTGTTAATTCTAATAAATGAATAATAAATAATGATAAACAATCAAACAAACGCAAATCAAAACACCCTGCCTTTAACGATGTCATATAATATTTTCTTTATTTTTATGTCAACGCCCCAAATGCGAAGGCCACCTTCGCCTTTAGACGGTGACATAAAAATTCAGTTTTGCAGAAAGTACGATCGTCGACATTTATTTTGTCACTCTTTTGGGTTTTCTTCAATCAAAATAGTTTGGTGATTGATATGGTGATTTGTGCAAACGAATAGTACGTTATAGGCTGTTATCCGACAGAACCCTACTTCTTGTTGGCCGATGTGCATTACAATGATTTTAGTTTAACATTTAACCCCTTCTGGAAATTGGAACGGTTCAATATTTGGCGATTCGTACTAATAGGCAGTAAGTTCTGCACAAATCTCACTGTCGACCCTTTACTTTCTGCTTGCAGCTTATACGTATTGAACAATTTCGTAAAACGTTTCTCGTGTTTCGTTTATCGTACTGGTTGGATATTTCATATTATGGTTGATACTAATTGATTGTATACGATTTAAAACCCTGGTACTTATTTGTCAATCAAAACAAAATGCGAATCGACTTGTCAAAGTTCAAAGTCTAAGGTCTGCAACGATGATAGGAGACCCATTGTCTAGTAATTATCTACCCACATGGCATATATGAAAAGCTTAGCCTATTTCAGCGAAGGTCGGGGTCTTCTCTGGATACTCAGGCTTCCACTCCCATTAAAGACATCATACAGCTGATAAATTGCTGGAAGGCATTATAAACCATTCATACAAGCAAACAAACAGTCAAACAATTATTTTAAAAGTTATACCGGGCGCGAAGCAATGACTTTAAAGGGATTGATGTTATCCTGGGTGGGGGGGTCAAATTTCGAAGTTAAATATCCCGGACACGAAGCAGTCACTCAAAGGGCAATGATGTGACATTGGGGGTAAAAATTTTAAATTAAATATCAACACCTATGGCATGCGAAACATCGATAAGTTATAATCTACCCACACGCCAAATATCAAAAATCCTACCTAAAAAAGTTTTATCCCGGACAAGATTTTTAAATGGCTGCACAGACGAATACACAACAATATGTCGACCTTCTTTTGCCTCTTTTACCAAAAACCCAATATAAACCTCCTAAAAATGAAAAGTGTTATGTAACACTAGATAAAGCTATCTTACATATCCTAAACGTGTATTAGTATGCGATTTGCAGTGTCAAATAAATTTGGCTGAAAATATCAGTCTTAAAGGAAGAAAAGAAAAAAGAAGATGATGTAAATTACCAGACAAAAACAATATGTCTCCCATTTATCTTCGTTTGCTATAGATAATAAAATAAGAGTTGCATACAAATACAAAGATAGTTTGAAAGCTTTTCTGCAAATGTTATTGTGTGTCGATATTTGTTCATTTCATATTTTATGCACAGTAATCAAAATTAATTTTCCCCATCCTCCTCTTCATGCTTGATATTGACAAGAAAATAAAAAATTACATATATTATTACGTTACGAACTCTTAAAGTGCATACTTATTCAATCGGTTAGCAGAATTTAATAGCTTATACAAAATCATATTTCTTGTTTTAATCATATCATTGAACTGATTTACATCGTATCGTAATTTCTCTTACAGTGCAATTAAAATCAAATTAATAATGTTAATGCATTATGTTAAAGATACATTTTTGGCATCAGGCGAAAGCCAAGGGAATATTCTTTATATTTAAACGGCCGATTTGAAAGAAAATTATATCATAAAAGGTCATTTTAGCATTTTAATAACTATATCTGCATTTTTTCGTTTATTTTATAAGATGAGTTGGACAAAAATAAAAGCAAAGAGCTTAAAGAACTGAATATATCTATTGCAAAATCTATGCTAAATCGTGTTTTAATCTATTTTATTCGCTACAGTAAATTTAAAACATAAAAATTTTTGAAAAACTTAACTACGTTTTCATCGCTTCTAACTTGTTTATATCTTTTTTCATCGTGTCATACATCTTCTCACCAAAATGATACAAGTCGGTTGATCGGTGTGAGTTAGTTATTTAATTGAATATTTATATACACTGTACGGTAATTTCTTTGTCACGAATTGTTCATGCCAACACAGCTTCCATTGTATCGTGGTAAATATAAAAGAAAGGCATCTTAGTGCTTAACAACAACAATTTGTTTAATTTGTTCGAAGCAGCCGAAATGTATGGTGGCCGCAGTGAACCTCCGGTGATACTAATTATGTTATATAGAATTTGCATTACACGAAAATAATCTCCGGATTGAACAAATTCAGGAGTTATTTTTTAAAATCTTCTAATATGATAATTTTTAACTACACCAAAAATATCTTCGACAAAGATATTTTCCCAAGTTTTTAGTATTATCTATGGAATAGGCTGAGCAAACCTCAGTTATTGATAAAATTCCTTATAACGTCAGGGGGCACATAAATATATAATGCATTTAGTGCCGTTTGAGGTGAGACGATTAATCATACCCTCGGGTTTTCCTATGTTAATCCGCAAAATCACAAAACGAAGATCGGGATTATTATGGTAGTAAAATATTCGGCTAATGAATCACACATGAGAAATCTGTGATTTGTCACGTAGTCAGTAACGATTTGAAGGAAAGTTTACCAGTTCAAATTGTTAATTGCTTGTATAGGTATACTAAATCCGTCAGCAAATAACGTTTTGTCCAAAGTAAATGTAAACTCGTGTTCGTGTGCGTCAATTTGTTTAATTAATTAATTAATTATAATTATTGTTATTTGTTTTTGCTTTTCAGAAATTATTTAACTCTTGCCAGAATTATACAAAATAACAACAATACTAAGCCTCGAACAACATGTAGTGATATAACATATGTCGCAGTTTAATGAAAAAATTCTAGCAAACACTAGACCAACAAATTCTTGTTAATTATACATGTACTGAATATGTATGTTTGAAAATTAAATATTTTCAGCAGATATTTTATTTCACAACGAACATGCCTTTCTCTGTCAGAAATGGATTTTATCTTCTGAAGTTAAGATCTATCAACCACGTCAAACATACATTACGAGATCGTGGACCAGCTTAAGACTTGGAATGATGCCAATAGATATTGTTTATAATCAACAGAATTCAACGGAACACTGGTGAACTTTTCTTTTGCCGATTTTAACGATACACGTCTTGAAGAAGTCGAGGAAAAGTATTGGGTGGGCCTTAAGTCACAGACTTCTTATGATTGTTTAATTTTATATATTATATAAGAATATACATATTTTGGTAAATTTGTGGGTTGGTTACTTATATTTGGAATCTTTTACAGACTATACACCAATTAACAACTTTCACTGGTACCCCGGACAGACCAGCGATTATGTAAACCAGAACCACATACTGTTGTGGCAAGTTTGTTTTTACGTTTTACACAAGTTACATATGAATCGGGTTCAGAAATAAATGCCTCCCTAATACATGATAATACAACAAGAAGTTGCTACAAAGTACGCGTCTACGTCACCTTATTGCCGAAACGTATCTAAGCGTCTTCATGTACATTATTTCATCAATTTATTCATATTGCGTGTTATAAGTTTCGTTAAAAGGGATAATCTTGTAATGTGTCAAAGAAGCTTTAAGTCAATATTTTTTTTTCTAATCATAAATGAACTGCATGTATTTTAGACCCAATAGTGTCATTTTCTGTACTGAACACGCTTACCTTAGATGCTGTATTACAATAAAATGCTTCGAACCTTGAATGCTTTTTTTTCGTTTTGCCATCATCTGGACAATAAGCCACTATAAGAGAAAGATAGACAGATAATCTCATATAATGTCTTTTCTATATTAGAGTGGCTTAAACAATTATGTGTAGAGGTGCAGATATGGTCAAAGTTTGTATATTACTGTATTTGTGTGTGTGTGTGTTTTTTTTATTTTGTTATTACTTTTTGTTTCTCTGTACTGCTGTCTTGTGGTTTTAGATAATACAGATATAAAGATATAAAGATAAGGATAAATAATGGCAGTAGGCTTTTATATAATATAAAGGCTTGCGTAGCAATCGTCTCGGATTTTAGATCGAAATAAAAGCATACTGTTTGTAAGGACTATCTAATAAATATTCGCTATGTATTAGAATTGCAATTTTTAAAAGAATTTGAACTTTTCCCCCATGAGGTCCTATGTGAAGAATAGTACTGCTGTTGGGACTAGTTTGAATTCCAATTTCTAAATTTGCTTAGATGTAATCTTTTTGTCATATATTAAATTACAAATATACATGAAGTGAAACTAATGTTCCCATGGTTCAATTAAATATATTTTTGACATAACATTTATTTATTGCATCTTACATTAGACGGCATACCCCGGAATTGGAGTACATAAAATAGCTTTTTATTCTTGTTTTCCGTGTTCATCTGAAATTGTGTAAACAATATAGCCTTTTATTCCGTTTTTCTTTTTTTTAAAAGGTACGCTCATAGACAGCGCTATCACCGAAATACAAAGTACCAGGACAGAAATGGTCTCCCTCTATTAGTTATTTCCGTAAATATAATATACATTTATCTCTGAGAATGCTGAATAAAAACAAAGATCTAGATTTGCAGTATATATATATATTTGAAATATAAGATAAGATTAAAGTTCAAGTCTATATATTGGTCGCCGCAACTTGATGGCAGACCATAATTGAATTAGCAACTGATATATATGGGGGATGAGCAACCCTGGGACACAGAGGTTACTTCAGAATTTAGATAATTGCTAGTTGACATTTAATAAAAAGGGGGCCAGTGCAGTGAAAAATCTGCCAAATTGACTGAAACGACAGATGCTCGTCATGGGTGGTTGAACTGCACAGCTGTGCCAATACTGTTAAATATATATCTATAACTAATATATAACTAATATATAAATAATGTATTTCTAGTATATATATGGCATATTTATATATATGAATAACAAATTGAAATAGCACTGTTATATTCAATATAATATATTTCTAGTATATATATATGGCATATCTACATCAATATATATGTAAATAACAAATTGAAATAGCACATGAATGTCTGTGCTTGAATGTATATACAAATTCAGAACTTCTAGTATACTTATGTTGTTGGTTTGAATGTTGTTGAACGCCACTTACAGCAATTTTTCAACTATATCATGGCGTTCAGTTTTTTATTGGGGGAGAAAGCCGGAGAACATCCCGACCTACGGTGGGAAAACTTTCTCTAGTATATAAATTTAACTAAATATTTGCAGAAACAGATATACAATTACGAATTTTTAGTATGCATATGTCATAGTAAACTAAATAATTGCAGCATGTTGATTTGTCTAAATATTTGTTTATGTAATATTTTTGGTCAATAACACGAACACAATATGTCGAAATTATTTTGAAAAATTCAAGCGATCAGGGAATGATAACATACATAATTGCATTCTAACCAATACATTACCAAGATCATTCCGCCCAATATTTATCATAATAAATTTTTGGAGGGTCTTCCAATTTAATAAAGGTTCCAATATAACCACCGAGTTAATGCATTCTTTATGATGTATAAGCAAACAAGGCAGAACTTGTGTGTTTCCTTGCAAGGCTCCTCAATTCACAAGCTCCAAACTGACCCAATACCTGAAAATATTCGAGAAAAGGAAGCGAAGTACCAATTTCATTAATGAGTTAGCAAAATATACTACAAGATGTTTTACCTGCCATACTTGTATAGCATTCGGAATCTGTAGTGTTTTGTATGTATATACTAGAATAAACAGTGTTATGACGGAAATTCGCCCTTGTTATCGTCCCAAATATAAGGACGAACCCCGTCATACACTTTCGTTCTGCTCACATTTTCCTCGATGTTACTTAAACGGATTCTGGGGTCTAGCTTGGAGCAAGAGGTACGTTCTATAAATGAAAATTGAAATGGATGAACACAGAGGTTGAAACAGCTGGAATCTTTATTAATTGATAATATTTCATACATGCAATAAATTTTGACCAAAATATAAAATATTTGAATCAGAAATATTAACCACTTAATAACTATTTTGTTTTCTCATAAACTCCGTTTAATCTCTTTATTTTATTCATTTTAAATTTATACAAATTTTATATTTACCAAATACAGTTGAAATATTTAAGTTAATTCCAATAAATAATTTTTTAATAATTTAGTTTTGTTTTATCCCAATTATCCTTGTATCATATTTTTAATTTAATTTTTAAATAGAAGTTGCCAATAAAATGATTTAATATATTATATTTTAAATAAAATAAATTGTAACCTATAAATGAAAATTGAAATGGATGAACACAGAGGTTGAAACAGCTGGAATCTGAGAAAATCGCCCAACGCTCTTGGTTTTATAGTGCCGAGCGAGTCTCTCTAATTTCCAGACTGTCGAGCATCTCTGGGCATCCATTCCGTGAAGGTGAGATTCTGCATATCTGATGAAATTGAAGTTTTACCTAATATTCCAAAATATTGTTGCTATTAATTTTGAATTTCCTTTGCAATTTAATTATTGTTTATTTAATATTAGAATGCATAAAAATTTGTTTTAATTCTAAGATAATTTTAGCAATTATTTAATTCTTCATAATTAATTAGCTACTTCTTATGTCAGATATTTTCATTACTTATTCATGAATGTCTTCTTCCTACTTAAAATTTTGTCTTTCTTTTGAATTTGATTGGTTGTTTGGAAGAGTATTGAATTTCGGTTCAAGTCTAGATGTGTCATAAAAAATATCCGGAGAAGTTTGTTCTACTTTCAGGACAGTTCTTTTAACTTGATTTGGTGCTTGTATTTCTCCCAGCATGTTGTTTGAAGTTTCATTTGTCTGATGGCCTACATCAAGATTTAACACATCGATGATTATTGTAGTTGGAAATGCTTTTGAAGTTTTGCATGTTGATTACTCAGCATAACTGAATGATTGCTTATAATTGCTTTTAACTTGGTTTTTCAAACAATGACTATCCATTATTATATTTTATCAGTAAAGTTTATTGTCTTTTATTGCTTTTTTTATTTCTCTCAAGGCAAGATTGATGACTATTTTTCATTTTGATATTATTACAAAAATTACTTAAAATGACATCACAACAATCCTCCCTGTTTAGCTTAAACTAACACCGTTAGTTTGATTTAATTATGTTTAGTTTGATTTAGTAATGTTTCTTTTCTTATTTCTTTTGATAGTTAAACAAGTTTAAACGGTAATTTTGAATTAAGAGCAATTTTATACATATATAATCAAAGACCTGAAGGTCTTCAAGGGTCGGCTGGGCTGGGATACATAAGATGACCATCAAATTTGGGCAATCAATAACTCCTATAGATATATTTGGGAAAATGGCCAAATCGAACTTGACCTCTCTTTTGTTAAATAAACAAAATATTAAAAAATTCAAAGTGGTGTTTAAGTCAGAATGCGTAAGTATTAAGCCAGCAAATTCACATCCTTTATTGCAAGTTTCGCCTTTATGAGTTTAAATAAATTTGCAGAGGAAGTAATAAATTACAGTTTTAAAAATCCCCATCCTACAAAACGTGTATTTTAATTTACCACTTTTGACACCTAACACAATTAGTAAATTTTATAAAATTGGTATCTTTGATGACATTTCATTAACATCCGGAGATGGTTTCAAGTGAAACTGCATCCTGCTATCAGTGGTAATAAATCTGTCAGCATTCATATACAATTGAATATCTGTACTGTATGACATATTTAAAATTAAGACAATGAAATCAGAATGAAACAATATGATAGACAGACATCCACTGTTTTATAACACAAAATATATTGATGTAAAATATCTGTAGTACATTTTAAATTACCCGCCGACATCATTGGTGCAATGAAATTAATTTAATCCAAACAAAGACTACATATAGAGTTTCTGATCAAAACAAGTAGAACATTTTATTTAGAAAATTTTAATTGCATAAAATAATTCAATTAATTGTAAGCAGCTATTTATCTTTATGAGTGTTGCGCAAGATTAAAGCGAACTATATTATGCGGATGGCATGCATTCATTTGCGGTTGTGAGGTTTTTCCACATTCTTAAAATTTTCATGCAGACGATCGCAATGGGTCTGGCTGATAAATCAGCCGACCCATCGTCGGAAACCCACGTCCGGTTGCGTTCTCGCTTTGCTACCATTTACCGACCGTGGGCACACTTGTAGATATTTTCTCGTTTTCATGAATATTCATTAATTTAAGTATCCAATGGGAACAACGTTTATTGGATAAAACAATAATTATCCGAAACTACGTATGTTATGTCTTTTTTGATTAGTTGTCACGCTTAACCGGAAGTAAAAGTAACCAATCAAAATAGGACATTTAATATCCTTGAAAACGAGAAAATATCTATAAGTGTGCCCACGGTCGGTAAGTGGTAACAAAGCGAGAACGCGACCGGACGTGGGTTTCCGACGATGCAGCCGACCCAATAAAACTACATCAATACAATAATACAACAGCACATGAATCAATATAAATACATTTTTTTTAAACATTACATGCATTATATGATTAGACATTATGATGAATGTGTGATTAGACATACTAATAAAGATATGAGGTGTAAATTATGTGTAAACAGTTAAAGTGTAGTTACATGAAGGGATTCTAATATAATTTTTGAAAAAAAAACATTGGAATCCTGCATTCCAAGAGATTTTATATCTTCAGTTGACAATTCTTTCCATGGAGGAATGTGTTGCCATACCAATGTGAAATCAGTCTTTGAATTAAACAGGTAGTCCGGTGCCCACTGCGTGTTAGATCAAGTCTTATCAGCTTATAATTTTTGCAATGCAACAGAAAGTGTTCTTCATTTTCAATTTCTCCTGCTTTGCAAACTAGACAGTTTCCATCTTTTCGATTTAGTTTTTGGTATCTTCCCTTTTCTATCATTAGATTATGAGCACTGATACAAATTTTACAAAGAGCAGCCCTGTCTTTAGCTTTCTTTAAGATATCTATCTAAATAGCGAGGTCTGCATCCTATTTTAAAAAATTTTGAAAAAACATCTAGTTTTGGAGATGTGTCTATAAGTGTATTTTGATTTTGGAGATTTTGATCATTTAATCTAATTTTTATTTGATTTAAGTATTGTTTAAGTGAGCTTAAATCATGATTTAGAAAGGAAACTCCTAAATTATTTAATACTGTTTTCAGTTTGATAAACCAATTGTTTGAGTGAACAGAATTTTCAAAATTTGTTTTTACTAAAGAATTTTCCGAGTCTAAAATATATTCTAGATATTTGATGCTTGAGTACAGAATTTTACTTTTTAAGGAAAGGAACTCCTAAATTATTTAATACTGTTTTCGGTTTAATGAAGGAAGTCGACATAGTCGGCATCATAAGTAGCTTTGCACTGTACACCTAGAATTTCTTTTATAAATTTAAGATGTAATTTTTCAAATGGTTCAGTATCTTTAAAGTTGGAGAAAATACCCCATATTTCACTGCAGTATGTGATAAAGGGTAAAATTAGTTTATCAAAGAGTTTTTCTAATTATTTGCAAGGGTTATTTAATCCAATTAGCTTTGTAATTTTAAAATATGCTCTTCTGGCTTTTTCCATCAATGTGTTAATAGCTAGATTAAAGTTGCCATTACATTTTATTAAAATGCCTAGATAACAGTACTGAGATAACGTTTCTAGATATATAAATTATTATATTTGAATTGGTTTAAAAAAAGGTTTTACCATTCGAATTAAATACTACTAATTTGGATTTATCGGCATTTACATGTAAATTCCATATTGAACAGTATTCCTTCATGGCAATGAGACAGTTTTGCAACCCTTCCTTACTCTGAGATATTAGTACAATATCATCAGCATAAAGAAGAATGCTTACTCTAATATAGTATATAGTATATAATTTTAAATATTTTATTAAGAGTGTTATGTTTTTGCAGTTTATAAAAAAAAACCAATTCTCCACACTGTGTCAAAGGCTTTTCTTATGTCAATGAAGGCTGCAAACACTTTAATTTCCATTTACAGTTATCTGTGATAGTTTTTAGAGTAAAAGTGTGATCAGAAGTCCTGCTTTTCTCTTTAAATCCTATTTGGTTCTTACTTATTAGAGAGTTGTTATTCATAAATTTCAAAAGTCGATTGTAAATAATCTTATTAAATAATTTTCCTAAGTTTTAGCTGATAGATATTCCCCTATAATTATTAGGGTCAAATCTATTACCTTTTTTATGTAATAAAACTAAATAGTTTTTATTCCAAGATTTAGATTGATGAATGGTGTTTAACGCCCGAGCAGCAATATTTCAGCTATATTCAGATTTAGGGAAGATACCATGTGAAAAGATCAAATTAAAAAGTTTACTGAGTGGTTTAATTTAAGTAATTTAATTGCTTTTATTATCTCCTCACAGGTGATTTCATTGTTCGACTCACCTGAGATTGAGAAGTTAATATTTGATTTTAGGTTCTCAAATTCCTTACTGATATTTGTTGTTCATTACTATATGCAGTGTCAGCTTTATTTAGTTTTTTTGTAAAATGATATGAATTCTTCCTTTGGAATATCAGTGTCATCAATTCGACCAGCTGATTCCCTTTCAAGTTTATTTATCATGTTCCGAAATACTTTTGGATTTTGGCACAGTTTTTAATTCAGAACAAATTTTGTTTTTATATGACTTTCTTCAAATTTGCAAAGACGTCTGTATTTTGATCTAAATGAATAGATTTTTTTCCTATATTCATCTTTTCCGGGAAATTTATTTATTTTTAAGTTTTTTCATTTTTTCTGTGTTCCTGAGATCTTTACATGACTCTGAGAACCAGTGTCTTGTTTTAGGGGTTTTTTTTAAATTTATTTTTTATTTTATTTTTTATTTTTTTTAAATTTTTATTTTTAATGTTGCTAGGGGGTTTAACAATTTTTTCTGGCATTTTCTTGCAAAATTGTGGTTAAGGAATCAGTAGCCAAATTAATGTCATTAAATTTAGTTGTCATAAATGTATCAAGTTTTTGTTTACTTTCAATACTATTTTTATTCTGGGAATACAGTTCAACTAATTCTTTTGTCGATATAAATTTACATGGAAGTGGTTCCAGTGTATTTTGAAAGCTGCTCTTTACATGAAAATGTGTTAACAATGAACAACTAATCATACAATGGTTTGATAAAGAAGTGAAATCATGTACAGTAAAATCAGCAACAATATTGAATATATCATTAGAAACAATGATATTATCCACAACACTACATCCATTATATGTAACACAAGTGTATTTCCTAATAAATCTCCAATGGTTCTACCATTTAGTATTTTTACTCTAGATTCGTGACATGTATTCAAAAGAAGTTTACCACTTCTATTAATTGGTTTACTGTCAAAAAGCTGTGACCGTGATAGGAGGGAAGCAAGGCTTTACTCCTATTTTTATTTAAATAGAAATGCTTTACTCGTATTAATATGTCCATAACATTATTATTATTATTGTTATGGGGAAATTTGAAACTAGAATTACAAGATATTGATAAAATGTCGGGAGCTCCGTGATGCTTCCCGGGCCGTGAATGCTTCGCATCCCAGATGTGATAAAATTAAAGAAATTGTTAAACCATCCTGAAACAAAATAACATTTTTCAAGATTTCCGGGGTTGGAAGATCATTAAACAATTTTTTCTTCCAAAAGACGTGTTGTTGAATGGAGGATTAATAAGGATTATAAAATTTAGATTGCCAAACCGACATTTTTCCTGTCACCTCCTTGCAGACGATTTTCAAAAAGACCGAACATCGATTTGGTTTTTCTATTTTTGGACAGGTTTAACCAATCACCAATCATGTGTTTAAGGAATACTAGAGCGAAAGCAACAACAGCCAACAACTATACTAGTCAGTCTTCCTTCGATAAATGAATGTAATGCTGAATACATTAAATTCACGTAATACCAAAAATATTGAATATCGCATGATATTTGTCTCCAACGTCATATTTTGTCACTCAGCTTGAATGATTGACATTCATTTCGCAAAATTCTGTTCATTTATGGTAACCACTGATGGTAACTAAGTATACTTCGTCCATCCTTAGCAAAGAAATGAATGCAATTATATCGCCGCCCAAATAATGCTTTATGGCCTATTTTGTTTGCGCATTTTAAATTATTAAAACAGTTTTGTTTAAACTGTCATCGCTTTTTCATTGGCACATAGGAAAATAACAAGTTATGATGACAATTATATTTAATGCCGAGTGGGAGATCAATAAAACAATAGACACGAGAGATTAGTTGATTAATAATAATTCTAAAAACTTTTTTTACGTTTACTGATTGTATTATAACATGAATTTGAGTTTGGGAAAATTTGACAAATCGTCCATAATAAATTTTTCAGCGAGAAAAACTTGTATTTCGCATGGAAAATTCTCACTTTTCGTGCGGAAACCTCGTTCTCATAATCAGATTTGATACTATCGGATGACTTCTAAACTTCTCGCGGGGTGCGCATCTGTTTTACAGTGGCATCCGTGGTCGTAAAGGATGTATCGTCACGTATCTACAATTAGAGGTCCGATGTTGTTGAGTACACTCTGCATCGCTATGTAATGCAACGCTCTCTGCTCCATTATAAACACGTATGGATCACTCCTTGGAATGTGACAGTAAAATATCCACATTCTTTTATCAACTTGTTTGATAATTACGATCGAGTTCAATTATTGGTTAACTTGTTGTAATCCTTACAAGAGGAACTTTAAATTAGTCATACAAAATATTTGTATTTTATCCTTTCTGCTCAATATATTAACTAAAACAGCTCAAAGTTAGTAAGGTTGACAGGTTGACGTACAAGGTAGACAAATCTATGTGTTGACAAGTGGACAGGTTAAGATTTATCGAAGGGAGAAAGGTAAATTAAGTTGGCAAGTCGACAGTTGATTGGAAGATGGTTCATCGGTCGGACAGGTTGGTGGGTGAGAGGGCGTCGGATAGTCGAGTGTACGGGCCAAAAGTTTGACTGATTGGGATGACAATAGATCCACATATATTTCAATACGAATTTATAATTCTAAGCCTAAATCTCACCCAAACCCCACCTTTTCGGACTGTCGGCTTGTCATATGGCAAAACTGACATATATACACGTCAATCAAAATAGAAGGTTGATATTGCAATCAGTAAAAAATCCTGTCAATCCGTCAACTTGTCAACCTGTTGACCATTGCACTCGGCGTAATGTCC
Source organism: Limnoperna fortunei (assembly GCA_944474755.1). Lineage (NCBI taxonomy): Eukaryota > Metazoa > Mollusca > Bivalvia > Mytilida > Modiolidae > Limnoperna > Limnoperna fortunei. The sequence continues at coordinate 32,794,944 of OX104111.1, read as the reverse complement.
TCGTGTGTTTTAACGATAAATATGATTATGACGATTGAAAAAACGTTTACTCAATACGCAAATATATATAATTTTACTTGCTCCATTTTTAGCTGTCGCCGCGTAAAAGATCGAACGTTACCACAATCAGCCCTTGTTATGCAAAAGTTAAAACATTTGAACAATTACCATTTTAATTTCAGGTTTATAATGGTATTTAGTTCGGAACACTTAGTAGGGAACGTTTTTAATAATACGACTTCATTTTGAATAACGAAAAAACACAGAGCACAAATTGGGCCCTCGGTGTCCGAGTGGTTAAGTGTATTTTGTCTACTTTTGATCACGAGGTCTAGCAAAACTGAGGTTGCGGGTTTAAGTCTCATTGCGGCAGGTTGTACTCGACTCCAATCTTAAATGACATGGATTGCCAGTTTTCCTAGGTCGGTTGGTTCTCTTCCTCTCACATAAACTGGTCGCCATGATCTAGCTGAAAAATTGCTCAAAGTGACATTAAACATCATTCAAACAAACAAACTTTAAACAAATATTTATCAAATATAAAAGCTGATACAGTATACGTGACTATATCAACGCGTTTATATATATAAACACGGAATATTTCAACAAAGTACACCCTAGTTATGGCTAAAGTAGCCATAACTTTTCACAATCAAATCCGATTTCGGATGATTAATTTTTAGTTTCTAATCAAATTTTACTTCAACAATTTTAACACGAACAGGTTCAAATAAAAAAAGCATCTTGACATAAAAATTTTATGTAACATTAAAAAGTTCTAAAAGTCAAAACAAATAACGTGAAAAACATAGTTCTCATAACATCAATGCTTTCCAGTTATATTGTCATTGAGTGGAAACTCCGATATTTCCGTAGTGGTTTTCACTTTAGAAAAATATTACGACAAATACATTCTTTATAAAAATTGCCTCCTCTCGTAAAATTCGAAAACCCAAAATGTCGCCATGTGACTGGTCATTATCAGTAGACACCTAAATATGACCTGAACGGGGTTATCGTCCGCGCGGCTGAAACCATACTGGGAGGGTTTCCAGTGCTCGACCCAAACAGCAGCCCAGCGCTCCTCGGGTGGCAAATAAGGAACACCGTCTCGTTGGGGGCTTGTCAGGTCATAATACGGAAAGCCTGGCGCGAACCGTAGTGGGTAACGTATTTGGAGAGTGCCACGCTCCTTGCACGATATAGACCTATTTTGTAGATTTCGAAAAAGAGAGAGCTCATTGTAGTCGCTACAAAAGGATGAATTCTCCAACCTTATCAAATGCTAACATGGCGGTCCAAATTGTGTTCCCTGTGTCGCATCTCATCACTTTCTACCATTGATTTATTGTTTTTTTTAACTTGTTCTCGTTCTAAATTTAGCTAAAATACTGCTCGCTGGATGTAAAGCAAACATTCAATAAATCAATTAATCTTCCATGCGGCGACAATAGAAAAGGGTATAGCACGCAAAAGATTTAATTTTATTTAGATTGTTCCATTAGTAAAGACTATCCTTCAGCAATTAGAATTGGGGATTTGTTCGTACCGTCAACTGACGTAGATTATAAAATATGTGCTACTTTACTTCTACTGACGGATTCTCCGATAACAACAGTGATTACAACAGGAGAAGCGTATCAGATAGATAGCGTACCAGTAAGCTATATGTGTCAGTTTGGTATGAATTTTTTTTAATATTAAACTGAATTAGCATGAATTAATGTTTGCGATGCCAATAATAAATAAAAATAAAGGAACATCGTAAATAACGCCAGGTAAAGCACGCCATAAATTTTAGCGATCTAGGTTTTCTTGCTCGGACAACCAATCTTTTCGTCGTTTGTTTTTTCCAGAGTGTTGATTATTAATTTGATGGTCAAATTGTTATTGAGTAATTTTTAAAATGGTCGTTTATTGTTATTAAAAATATATTGTAGCTTGTTCCGGTACAGATAACAAAAACTATATTATTATGACTGGGGCCATAAATTACTTTTTCCGGTAACCCTCTACGCAACAAAAACTATATTATTATATATATTTTATTATTTACTGGGGCCATAAATTACTTTTACCGGAAACCCTTTATACGTAAAGTTTTTTTTGTTGTCAGTAGTTTATGCCCTCTTATTCGTCCTTACTCTTACGTGTTAATTGTTTAGATTTTTGTCCATTAGATAGTCACAAAAACGCAACGATTGTGTCGTGCAAGATCGGCTTTATGTATCCAAAGTGGGGGAAATTGGTATTATTTGGGTTGATTATGAGAAAATATCAATGTAACATGGCGAGAAGCAACGTTAAAATGCAAGGCACTAGGTTTTAACTCGGGAGAAAGCCGGAATCTAGCACAAGTCAGTAATGCTACAGTACAGCATCAATTGACACAACGTATCCATTTAGTAGATGGGATTCGCGGAAAAAGAGGTTATTGGCGCCGAAATACCATAACTTAAGACATATGTCATGTCCTCGGTGTCAGGTTTGTTATTTCCTGTCTGCAGTTAGGAATATTAAAATGATTTTGTTTCTTTATATTTATGTTGGTTGAGGTCTAAACAAAAAAAACAGTTAAACAATTATCTATCAAAACCATTTATTTATTATACATTATTACCGTAGAGTGCGGCTTTTTTGCCTGCATTGTTTAATTTTTCTATATTGAAAAAACTAATTCACGATAACCTGTCTGTATTTCATATTATATTTTTGCTGTTGCTTCGCGAATTATACATTGTTAGTCAGCCATCAGTTTTAAAAGGGGCAAATGCGTCTGATGTTATGACGTACAGCACTCTCCGGCACAGAGAACAATGGTTTCCAGATATAAACTCTGCCACACATTATACCCGTTATCTGCGGGACTACATTTGTCGTCTGGCTGTGATGTTTGTAAATGTTATAACATAGATAGAGTGTTATTATTATTTTATAATAGTCTATATAATTTCCTTTAATAGGTTTTGCTCTAAAAGTACTGTGTTTGTTCCCGAGGCTTATCCGCTATGAGAGTTGCATCTCTCGTTGTCAAAAACGTGAACCAATGGTGTGGCAGAAGTGAAGATACCAAGAATCCTTTGCGTGGAGATTGGACATATTCTAGTATTCGGACAAACCGAGAGACTTTATGCGAGTAAATCGCAAAGAGGAAAGCCCGAAAGGTTTCCAACAGACAAAATCTACTGTACCATGGTTATATTACCGTTAAAAAAAGTCATAATTTAATATGGAAAATCAAAATGAAAAAGCAGCGGCATTTAAAAACTCTGAATATTTCGAGGAAAAAATTGTTGATTTAAACATATAACTTTTTGGATCTACAAAAGGAGCATAAGCTCGACTATACACCTCATCAAAATAAGCTCAATTTACTGGGAAAAAAATATTTTCACTTTTCTTAAGTAGTTGTTACTAATTTCTATGATTAAACAAACTCTAAAATTGATTCAATTACAGCTGGGAGAGAGTTGTATATGTTATATTGATCTAAATTAATTAATCAAAATATCTTTTTCTCTATTTTTTGTAGGTGAGGAGTAAACACAAGGTTTCGTTAAATTTAATCATTTTAAAATTGAAAAGAGTACCAGTGGTTGTGGAGTAACATAAAACAGGACTACAAAAGTTAAGTTATGCCAGAAAGGTTTGTCGATTCAAATGCTGTTTTGTCAGTTTGCACCATAATATATTTTAGAACGGAATACGTACACAAATTCTCATGGGTAATTGTTTAGTGTAATGAAATTTTTAGACTTAATATGAGTTATAGAAGGCAATACAATAAAATAGTTGAATTAAACTATGGAAAGAGATGGCTACAAAAGTTTTCTATAAATATTCCTAATTATAAATAAGACTTTTAGGAAATTGTACCACTTACTATCTATCTAGATATTATTGGCTAAAGAAATAAAACATACAGACATATGACGTCAAAAAGTGTCACAGGTATACTAAAATTACTACAATCCAGCAAAAGCAATGCTTTTTGGTGAAAACCTAGGAGATTCAATGATAACCTAAGACCATCAATTCATCTGCTCATAGATATCTAAGAATGACGTCATGAAAAGGTAATTGAAATCTAGTATATTTTACGATCACATAGTTGTACCTCTGGTAAGCAACTTCAAGTATTTAGTTTCTCTAGCAAGATCACGCCGCAATGTTAAGCTTTTAGATAAGAAAATCTCAAACCCAAAAGCAAAGATATCTTTGCTTCCCGAGGCTCTGCCAAGACAGATATTTTACCTACGGGTTTTCAGAATCTCTTGAATGACTTTCTATGAGTGATTTGATACTTTTTCTTACACGAGTTTCACATTTATTAGGCATTTCTACAGTAAGTTTGATAGCCATTTGTGCATGAGAAAAGATCTCCATGCGGTGTCAATGACATCATTATAAGTAATCTCATCCGTTAAGACATTGGTAGGAGGACAAGACTAAAGGGTCCGTTGATGAGAAATACCGGGTGATTTCAATTATTCTAGAAATTGTATGTATTTTCTCTCGCGAAAATACGTAAAAAGTGTCTACCACGAGTGGAAGATCACACGGAGGCTTTCCACAAAAATACCTATTTCTTCCGTAAACCAGTAAATTTCATATCGCGATATCATATGAACTAACCATTGTCTCCAACAAGAACGTTTGACAGGAACGTTATTATGTCACCATAACATAACACGTTTTAAAAATGAAACGATTTTTCTTTCAATACATTACAATTCAAAAAGACAGTTCAAAGTACGTTTTGCACAACAATATTCAGATAACAGCAGCAAGCAATCACACTAAGAGAAACACGCTCAAATCCAGAGAGATCACCAAATACAGACATTTCACATTTCAGCACAGAGAAAGCGATGTCCACAATTTCAACAGGACAAAGAACAATAAAGGTACAAGGCCAATGTTTGGTAAATGATACGCTTAGTCTCATATTTATAGCATAATTCTTTTTAAAAGCTGTAACGCAAACTATCTAGGGATTTTCAAAAGTAATGATATTTGCAGAAACTGTTACAGTCAACGCGTGACAATACTCGCTATTTCAATACAAATGAAAAAAACTGGTCAATAAATAAATACAATTAATGGTTTCAAAAATTCAACAGTTACATTCATATTTATGTTCGAACGTTCTAATTCGGCGGAATATGGTGATGAAAGTGTAATTTTGACTGTCACAAGAAAATATATTGGACTGTTAAAAAAAAGCCATATTATAATGTTTTGTTGACTAGAGAACAGAAAGTGTAGAGTACAAAATCCATAAGAATTTTAACATTTTTGCCTATTTTGAATTTCATGTTTTTTTCACGTCAGCCTGTAATTTGATTACTTCTTATAAAACTAATGTATAATGTATAATGGAATCAGTCATATTAAGGATAAATATTTGGAAATTTTCATGATAAAAGCTCTGCAATGCTTTTTGTTTGGTGGTTTTTTTTTGTTTTTTTTGCGTTCCAATATTTTTAATACACGAGTCCTGATGAGATTTCATTGTTTTCAATGGTTTTTATAACTTTACAAATAGTTACATTTTGATTAATTATTTATATCAATAAACAACTACAACCCTCTCCCAGACTGAAAAACTGTAAAGTAACGTATCATTTCCATAAGAGGGCGACGAAAGTTTATTGCTGTCAAGGAAGTGGATTAAACTGAAGTTATCCCTTCTGTAATTATATTTTAGTTTGTACTCGACTTCTGGTAAGGAAATTATTATTACTTACTTCACGAATAATTCTCAACTACGTCATTATTTTATTCATGATGGAAGGATTATAATTGTTTTTACATATACTTAAATGTAAGTTGCAGCCTACTCAAAAGCCGAGGTAAAAAAGTAGTAACAAGTATTTACACAAGTAAAAAAGCAGTATAATTAAATATAAAATACGGAAGGCGACGTTTTCCCACTAATGAAACAGCGTGGCACCTATTTTTTTAGCCGGTTGAGATATTCTTGTCGCAGCTCGTGGGTGAGATAAGAATTTCACTCTTCTTTTCCCGTAAAAATGTATTGTGACTTCAGAGGTCGGTTCAGCGATAGAAAAACATAAATTACTTGCTTTGGTTGTGTTTGTTTACGCTGCATCTTATAATATAAGCATAAATACAACATATCTGAGCTTCCACGACCAATGTTATGCCACAATATGATACATCAAAACAAACAAGTTTACAAAAAAAATTTACACTGGAGATTTATTAAAGGTAAAAGATATCTTCCAACAGAACAGCACCGGATTTTTTTATAGAATTAGTTAGAAATAGAATCAATCACTGGTATGAGGACTAGACAAGAAAATCTGAGGCACCGGCGTGGAAGATTTCTTTTGGTTTGCAACTCGGCAGAGCCTCGTTGGAGTCCAGAAATTATTTTACTTGTGTGTCTGAGATTTTCCCGTCTTGCCCTCCCACCGGTGTTAGATCCGTTTTTTCTTACACATTTTCTGTTTTGTTTTAATTAGATTCAACTATGATGTTTGATCCGCTTTCATCTATACGACTAACGTTGTTTTGTATGCTTGATAGCTGTTCTTTGTATAAATAGGTAGGGTCAAAATTATCATGATCTGATTTTGCGTCATGGATGTTACAAGAAAATATGTTTTCGTATTACTATTATAATCATGCTATTGCAGATGTCCAACAATTGACCATAAACTAAAGATATGGAAAAGGTCTTGCATTTATTTATTTAAAGAACACTGCATGAAAGAGTCCAAACAACGAGAGGCGAAAGTCATGGTACGATAACAAATTTGGATTTAGGAACAACATCAACAGCAGCACCAAAACAAAAAAAAACAAAGACCGAAAGTGAGATCCCAACCCCAATAAAAACCATGGGGGCATAAAGGTGCTCTTGATGGATAAGCAATGTTAGGCTCTAAATAGTCACCTGACGAGTTATTCATTGTAATGTCTAGAAAAAAACAAATCCAGTAAGAAGAAAGACTACCTATGACTCAGCAATTGAACCTATGCTAATGGAATAAATTATTTCTATAGATAACTCCAAAATGTAAACAACATTTGCCCTCGAAACAAAAAGAAAGCCAATTTAACTGCAATTTGTTCCAAAATCATTCAAAAATGTCCAAAAAGTGTGATAAAACTTCGCTACGCAGACATTTGTTTCATTAAAGCAGAATCTGACGTTAATGTTTGGTAGTTTGAGTATGTCTTCAACATCTTTTTGTATTTTGGCTTCGAATGTTTTTCAGTCAATGGTGCGTCTTAACGTGTCTGACGTAGTAAATTTTACATGTCTTGTTTTGATATAAGGGATAATTTTGTTAAGAATTGCAAATAAAATATAGAAATCACGTCTTTTACTTTCTACAAAACTTTATATCGCTATAAGTAATGCGGACGTCGGTACCTTTAAAATTAAACAAACAACGGTCATTACTATTTACGGATTTTCACTGTCCAGTATTAGCAGTCATGGATCTTTGGTTAAAAACTGGAAGCAGTAGAAAAAGAAGTAAAGGTAACTATATCAAGGGATTAAGTAATATTTAAGTGAACTTGTGTAGAATTTTAATATGAATTAGGTTGCAACTAAAAATTCAGCAGCATACTGATAGTATGAATAACGCCATACTGTTACAATGGTGCTTTAAATGATCAGAGAAAATAGGAAAGATCACGAGCGGATAACCTCTGTTTTCTGCAATCTTTAACAGTTTAACCCATCACATTGCTACGCCTGACGGCGAAGGGCCATAAACTAAAAGGACTCATCAAATGCATAAAAAAATGAACTCAAAATACCGAATTATATTATTGCAAAGACAAATATGTACCTGGGTAAATAAAAACTTTTTAACATTTTTGAAATTTGCAATTTGATGACAATATAAAACAATGACAAAATATTTTCAGAGGCAGAGCTTGATGTTGACATAGAACTTCCACGTTCTATTACAATCATCTCCGGAAAAATTACATCAAAGTGAGAGCCAAACCCCGTCTGATAGTTTAAAAGACCATACCCGTGTAAGCCACATTTCAGAGGCGTCTTGTTCAAGTCAAGATACCAGCTACGATTTTTCCAACTACGCAAATAAATCGTTTTCGGACAATGACATCATTAAGGTTTTGAGTTGTACAAATTTTGGAAAATCCGTTTTAAATTATTCAATTATAAAATGAGGTAAATACTCAAAGGAACGGGAGAAACGGTATCGTTGGCTGTTTCCGAAGACGTCGGCTACTGCTCTTATTGTGTTGCATGTGGTAAATGTGATGGCCTTTTCAAGACAAAAGGATTTTTTTATTGGAAAAACGCTGTTGGTGAAAAGAGGGGAACGTTTAAAATTCACGAACTGAGTAAAATGCACACAGAGGCAATGAAAAAATCTGAGAATATAAAGTCAAGGTAAAAAGCCTGTTATCTATAGCAGTATAAGCAAAGATTATGAAGATAAAGTTAGATACAACAAGCACGTGCTACTCTCTATCATAGATGTTATAATTGTGCTGGATAAGAGAAATATAGCCCTAAGGATAAATTGAGTCAAACAACTGAAAAAGGAGGATGGAGACTATACATTTTTTATTGATTGGAAGCCAAAAACTGACGATGTGCTGAGAAACATCTTGAATCACCAGGGCCCCAGACATGAGATAATAAATTGTTGTGATGCTGACATAAGGCAAAGAATAGTAGACGACTATAACAATGCTGATTCTTTGGTATTTGTGCTGATGGAACTACAGATGTAAGTATTAAGAAGCAGTTTTCACTGTGCATTTGATTTATGGATCCACGTCGACTGATATTCGAGCAGAGTATCTAGGGTTTGTGGAACTACTAACCTCAGACGCGAAAAAAATTTGTCGTTCATGCAATCATGCCATTTTGATACAACAAAGTTGCGAGGACAAGAATATGATGGTGCACGTTTGATGACCGGTCATGTGCAAGGAGTCCAGACGCGTATTCGAGAAGTTTGCCCTAGAGCCTTTTATGTACATTGCCGTTCGCATAACTTAAGTCTAGTCATTACCCATAGTGGCAAGTCAGTAAATCCTATGCGCAATTTGTTTGATAGCGTAGTACATCTTACTTTCTTTCTGTAAGCATTAGCTAGTCGGGAGAATATTTTTAGGGGAGAGTTAGGAGATAATTATGATGAGCAGATAATTAATAGAGGCAATCGCTCATGCTGAAGATGAAGGTGACATTCAAGACGAAAGTACCAAGAGGTTAGTAGAAGCTAAAAACAGATTATTCAACCATTAAGTGAAACCCGTTGGAGCGCTCGTGTGGACTCTTTCACTAATTTGATTACCAACTACGTAACTATACAGAATGCTATCACAAAGAGTAAAGACAAGAGTTCAGGTGATGCAAAAACCAAAGCAAGCGGACATAGAAGGCTGTTAAGAGGACCCCGTATTTATTAAGGGGAATCCGCTAAAACAGTTGTGGAGAACAACTATATACTTTTCTTTTTTTAGACCATGTTATTGCTGACGATGAGCGCGTTTTATGCGTGACCAACTTTATGCGTGCATACTTCTTTAGAACACGCACAACAGGAGTTTTACCCTAATATAAGGCAGATATTTGTCTTGTTAACAATACCAGTCACCAGTGTTTGCTGTTAGCGATTCTTTTTTTCGCTTGGGAGGTAAAAGACCTGGGAATGGTCTACAATGGGCGAGGAGCGTCTTTGCGGAAGGGCAATGGTCCACGCTCACAGAGATAAAGAAGTGTCAAGGAAGGACATTCCAAAACGATATGACAGTAGTCGTCACAGGAAAATAGGAAAACTGGAGTTCGAATAGACAATACTGTAAAGCCTTTAACTTAAATCATAACATTCCATTCAAGTTTCTTATATTGTACAGTAATATGTTGCCAGTTGGTCTTTGGAAATAGTACCATTTTTCAAATGTGTTTTTTTTACTTCTGTCGCAGCTGTTTTTGATATATGATACCGGTTGATAACAATTAACCTGTGCAATTCAGACGGCATCCAACGCGTCACATTGTTGCCTTCACATTGTGGTGGGGGTTTTCATGTACTTAGGAAAATCTTGATAAGGACAATAGTGATAGTTGGTTTTATTTAAACTGGCTGTCTATTTATCCGCTCTATTTTCCCGTTTGTTCATTTTTTATTTGTTCTAAATAGAGCAGAAGTACTGATTGTTGAACGCTATCAAAAAGTGGTTTAATAACAAAATTGTTTTGTTTCAATGATTTTTAACGCAACTTAAAGCACATTTTCAACTATTTCATGGCGTCCAGATTTTATCAGGGAAGGAAGCCAGAGTACACGGAGAATCCCCGACGGTAGGTACGAAAACTGGCAATCCTTGTCAATTAAGATTGGAGTCGAGCGGGCAATGCCCGCAGTAAGACTCGAGCCCGCGATCTCAGTGTTGACAGACCACGTGATCAAAGTCTGAAAGTTAGCGCTTTATAAAATGTTATTTTGCGACCATATGACAACAACAAAATAGCGAACTTCAGAAGAACGATTTCGCAGCTAGTAAGGCGAGATAACTTATGCTTTTTGGCCATGAGAGTTGAGTACAATGCCCTTGAAAGAAGACACCACAACCAAGTTCAGGATTACCAGAAGCATCTGTGAATAGCTCTAAAGTTTGCGAAGAATACCGAATGCGATTAGGAAAAAAAATGACCATTAAATTTGTCCAAAAATTCTAACAACATTAGAACATTGGCTTTAACCTCACCGTTTATGCGTACCTTATAATATGGTTTTTCGAGTCGAACACTCCCAATCAGGTCATAAAATCTCCTAATAAATGCACGGATTGCCGGAATGGCTTTCAAACAAAAGGCCAAAAGACATGTAACTGATTCCAAATCTTTAATTAACATTTTCTTTTTAAGTAGCATAGGTTTGAGAAGATCATGTTTAGACAATTTTTCTTTGAGGATCATAACTAGCATCAGTGTTGGTAATTAAACCTAAAAAAGGTAGAATAGTTGTTGGGCGTAAAGTTTTGTCAACAGCTAGTGGAACCCCAGATCTTCTCACAAATCAGTGAAACTAGACATCAAGGTGGCAGTCTTCTGACAATTCTGAACCCATAAAGATAAAATCGTCCAGATAGTAGTCCACAGTGTGTAAACCACAACGCATTTCTACTGTCCACTGAAGAAAATGTGCAAACTTTTCGAATAAATTACAAGATAAGGAAAGACCCATGGGTAAATTCCTTTCAATAAAATAAAAACCTAAACATTTGATACCAAGCGAATCGAAATCAGCTGGATTTACAATAAGCAATCTTAAGACCGAGCTTATATCGATTTTCCCCAAGAGGGCCATGGGTCCAAGACTGTATATTTTGTCAAAAATTAAATCAAATGATATGTACAGCACTCCACATAGTTTTCATCAATAAAGGAATTAATACTGTTCCCAGGTGGATAAGACAAATTGGCTATAAGACGCCATGAGCAATCAGTTTTAGGAACATGACCAATGGGGAAGATTCTTAAGGTTGAAATTGGCACGTTTTCAAAGGGACCTAATATTCTACCTATTTCAACTTCCTTTAATAACTTGGCCATGGTCTCTTCTTTGTGCAACTCAGCCGTAATCAAATTTGGTGCTAATGAATGATATCTGGGACCAGTATAATGTAATCTAAATGCATTTGTGAAACCAGAAATTAATTCACATGCTACATCCTTCTTTGGATAAGCTTGCATTAGAGTAGATAACTGTTCGACTTTAATTGGGGTATACTCCAAGTGCCATAGGGGACGAAGTAACTCTTGGTATAGAGAACTGCTAAGGAACTCTAAATGAATTTAAAACATGTGGATTAGTCTTCGGAATTCTTACAGGACGCCTAACTGAATTATATTATACCATTAAATTCAATTTTACCCTGATTAGATATATATGCATTCTTTCTGCATGATGCGACTGGATGATTTTCATTACATCTTAGAACAGGTGTGACTATACAAGTTTGACGAGTGCACTTGTTAGAATAATTGAATGGGTAGCACTTCAGGTTGGAATGTAACGAGTTCTGGAATTTAGTGGCATGTTGTGAATTGAAGAAATATGTGCTAGAATTTCCATTCATGTTCAGAAGCCAAAGCTCCATGTCAACATCAGCCCAAAAGCTGGATGGGTTAATGGATTTTCTTAAACGATGTTGCTCGTCATAAGTTATCCAACTTAAAGTAATACGGACGACGTACATATATTTCAAATCTGTGCGAGTGAACAGAAAAAAATATACTGGTGAATATAATAAACGCAGTTGTCCATTGATCTATAGTTAAAAGCTTTTGACTGTTTAGGTTCCTTTGTACAACTATTTCAACTTTATTAGATAGAACAAGTTTTTGCACTTCATGAGAATGACTATTATTTAGTAATGCAAATAGCTCAATGTAATCAACCCTTATAATTTTTTCTTTTAAATTTTGTGGCACAATGGCCCACACTTCATTTGTTACACTTAAAACTGGGGCAGGGGTAAATGAAACTGTATTAACAGAATTGCTACATGTAGTACCTGGAGAAGTGTAAATAGTTGGGGCTCTGAAGTATGTGTTACATTCACACTGTTGTTACATGTATCCAAGTGTAATGGTGCAGACGAGGACTGAATAAAGCATGTTTGTGCACTGGTACCTAAAGTATTGACTTCCTGGGAATTATTTGCCATACTATATGTAGGACTACCAGTTGAACTGGAAGTAGAATCTGCCAAACTGCTCGGGACTTTCCTTTTTCTACCACTTCCCCTTAAGTATGACATGACCTGAAACTCAAATAAAGCATATTATTACCAAATAAATCCATTATTGGCAATGCAAAACTGAAGTATGTGATAAATAGAACACAAATAAATTAATACCCTCTGGCTTCAGGTATATGCAACAACATAATGCAATTTGAAAAAAAAATGTACATTGCACACACAAAATTATGTATACTGTGGCCAGTGAAGTAAAGTTTAATTGCAATGTGAATACATTATTGTATAGGCAGAATTTATTTCATAACCATATACATGAATAGGTGCTGTGCATATATATTTCCGATATGTTTAAGTCAAATTACAAATGCAATAAAAAGAATATTTCCAAAGTAAGAAAAATTTATTCTTTCCAATATATGTACAATGTAGTATGGGTGGTTTATATGTTTTATCTCGTCCAGTTTGAAAACCGAGATGAAAATACAAAGGGTCGACAACTAGTGCAACAAATTGAAAATTGTGGAATTATAATTTTATAAACTAAATAATTTTAAACAAAACTTACCAGATAATCTTAAATGTAAATAAAGCCATTATGCGAAAATAAAATATATAAAAATTAGTCATTTCAAAAAGTGATACACACGTGCACGAGGGATTAAATTGGAGTTTAGAAACCGCGAAAGCTAAAAGATAAAATGAAAGAGAATAATGGTATTTAATTAAAATATGACCATAAGTTAAGCAACAAAACTAATAACTACATCAATGTTACCAATTTTTTGGTGTCGATTGAACTCTTGTTGGGTAATGGCTTTAAATTTGCTTGGATAAGACTTCGTGTCGTCTACCAGTTTTTGAACACCATTTGGAAAGGAAGTAGATGTCACGTGACGAATAAGGGCAAGACCAAGTACTTTGTTAAAAGAAAGATTATTTAAAACGTACAAAGAATTAATAAATGAGAAACTTTCATCCAATAGTTATCAAACCTATCTCAAAGGAAATGTAGGGAACAAACAAGCTTAATTACATATTTGCCTAATGATAAAAGAATTCAAATCTTATGACTTTAAATTCTATTAATAATACCCATAAAATGGTAAGTGCAGCTAAGAGACGGTTAGCTTTTTAGAAAAGCTAAACTTGTGTCTACTAGGATCATTTGTATGACAATAATTTCACGATAGAGAGAGCGTGTGTGACGTCAATAAAATATGGCGTAAATACAACAACAGCGTGAAGATTGTTTACAGATAAGATGGCCAACAAAGCAAATATAATTCTTCCCCGGACGAAATGCGAAAAAATTACACGACGTATGGTTTTATCATGTTATTATTGTTTATCAGTTTATTATCAGTATTGTTTACAAATTGTTTTAAAATGCTGTCTGCTGCACACAGGCGACAGTTTCGAAAATTATTTCAACTCTAAAGTGTGTTGAAGTTTTTTTTAATAGTTATTTACAATGTAATAATTGATTACATATCTTTGTATATTTGTTTGGGTATACCGGTATGTGAGGTAAAGAGTAACAGCAAAATTAGTTTGATTATGCGATTAAGAGCAAATAACCTGCATTCTATTTTTATCTGTACACAAATACATAAATAGTAATCTTAGTCAGTGACACATGATACATTGGAACAATGAGTCTGAGCGGTCTTGTATGTGGAAACATATTATTTCTTATATGTTTTTCATTTAGTAAGTATTTAAATATGTATATTTGCCACAAGGATATATCGTGTCTTTGATGTGAACAGTTTTTGTGATTTGGTGGAGGGGTCTAGACTGCTGGACTTAGTGCAGGCGAATTAGTGCCACAGTTTCACAACGGTGTGAGTTCGAATCCCGCTGAGGGTAAGCAAAAATTTTGACGGTGATAAAAAATCTAATTCTAACAGTGTTGGGCTTAATTTGTAGATATATTATATATAGATATATTATATGGTTGTCACAATACTTAGATGTTTGTATATAATTTACTGTATAACAAGTAACATATATATACAAATATATACAAAAATGGTGAATTAGATTACTGTCAGATTAATACGTATTAGTTACAAAAATTCGTCACACGCCTGTTCACATGTACTATGTCTATGTCTACGCTTCACCCCGGTTAATGAAGCTATATTTGTATATAGCGGATATGGCCGAGGGGTCTAGACCGCTGGACTTAATGCTTGCGAATATGTGTCACAACGGTGTGAGTTCGAATCCCGCTGAGGGTAACCAAAAATATATGTTTAACGATCACGTAAAGACTGTTTGAAAAAAAGTTTAATACACATGTACTTAAAAAGCATATTTTATAAATTTATGTTGCGGATTTTGTATTCTGAATTTCAGATCTAACAATCACTTTAAACATACAATACACGGTCGTGGACCAGCCTAAGACTTGGAATGATGCCAACAGATATTGTTTAACAGAATTCAATGGAACACTGGTGGACCTTTCTGTTGGCGATTTCAACGATACACGTTTTGAACAAGACAACGAAGAGTATTGGGTGGGCCTCGAGTCACGGACAAATTGGGTGTGGTCTAAAGGTAACAAGTAACAAATACAACACGTAATACTTTACCGCGATACAGTATAAGCAATTCCTGTTTGTTTCCGCGTTTTTTTAAAGTGATTTTTGAATTGTTATTTTGTAAAAGATTTCAGAACAGTTCTTTAATTAATGCTTGTTTGCTTCCTCTTTGCATGATAAAATTCAAGCCTTATTACTTATACATGGTATCTATAGAGGTAATACTAAAATACCGAACAACACAGAAACTGTCAAAAAGACAATCAACAAATCAAAGTCCGGGAAACAGAAAACCTCCAGAATCAACAAGAAAAACACAGTAACAACAGCGGTGGTGCTGACTTAGTACAGGCATTTCAAAACAAACGTTGGGTTAAACCAGGTCTTAAGGCATGCCAAACGTCCCGCTTCCTTTGTAGTATGT
The DNA here is from genome assembly GCA_944474755.1 of Limnoperna fortunei. Lineage (NCBI taxonomy): Eukaryota > Metazoa > Mollusca > Bivalvia > Mytilida > Modiolidae > Limnoperna > Limnoperna fortunei. The sequence goes on along the minus strand of OX104111.1, from coordinate 32,779,227 downwards.
GAGTTGGTTTATTGTTAAAAATTAATGGGTGTTATATACCACTAGTGAGTAATAGGTGTATCCAATAATCATCGTAGCACAATCACTGTGTACTGAATTCGAAAAAAGGGGAAAACTATATGCAATGATATATTTTCAAATGAGTTTTTGTGTATTACAGACTATACACCAATTAACAACTTTTACTGGTTCCCTGAACAACCCAGCGATGATGTAAACCAGAATCGAATACTGTTGTGGCGAGTTCTAAAATTATTATAATTAAATATTCTTATTGAGAATAATATTAACTTATAATCACGTATAGATTACGTTTACAGTACCAATCGACTGAAGAAAAGTTTACAAACACTATACAATAATTAAGTAATTTAATAAATAATTGATGATTTCAAATGTGAAAATCCGTTTTAATCTTTACTTTGTACATAAACTTGTCAATATTTAACGTAGTAACTTTGCAAGATATTTACATTGTTAATAAGGCTGACATCAGACAAAAAAGTGTAGTAATAATGTCAGTATGTCATGCACAGTAAGTTGCATGAATGAAAAATTACCGTAACACCCTTTTATATGTATAGAATGTTTATTGTATTATTCATATTATTTCAACATGAACTAAAATACTGAACTTTGAAATATATATAATATATATATATTTTTTTTATATTAATGTTATTTGTTTGGTAAAGGAAACGCTTAAAGTAGTAAAATATTTTACTCTATACACGGGGCCTTGGTGGCCGAATGGTTAAGGTAGTTCGTATACTGTTGATCACGTGGTCTGTCAACACTGAGATTGCGAGTTCGATTCTCACTGCGCGAAGGATGTACTCGACTCCAATCTTAATTGACAAACATTGCCTGTTTTCCTACAGCAGGTCCGGTGTTTTCTCCAGGTACTCCGGATTCCTCCCAAATAAAAACTGGACACCATGATATAGCTGAAAAATTGATGAAAGTGACGTTAAAACACCATTCAAACAAACTAACAAACTCTATACATTTCTCAGAGTCATTCTCATTATTATTAACCAACTTAAATATGTCTATTTTGAATTTTCACACAATAAAGTGAAATTTTTTTAACAAGATCTCTTATCGGTCTAGTTTGTAGTGTTTTTGTATGTCGCGTGAGTAATTGATCTAATTGAAAGTGATGACAGAAAAACACTTTTTGTCAAATTATTTGAAACTAATTGATTCGTGCGATAGTTGTAACTTATAAAGACCGAGAATAAGTTATAGATTAAAATACTATGTTATTTTATGCTATTTCTGTTCATTTGAGCCAGTTGAATGACATTTCTTTTCTTCTTGAAAATTATAAGTGAGGATAACTCACTTCTGTCTGATAAATTATTTGTTAACTTGTTCCAATCCTAATGTCAGATTTATACTGTAATTGACACGGGGTATGAAACATTTGTCTTATTACTTTAAGGGACGGATTCCCTGATAACATCAGTGATCGCAACTGGAAACATGCGGAAAGCGATGCGAATCAGGTAGATGGGGTACCAGTAGGCTATATCTGTCAATTTGGTATGAAATATTTTAATTATTAAGCACACACACTGTCACTTAATAATAAAAATACTGTTTGTTGACAATAAAATAATCGCGATATGTAAATATTCGGAAAACTACCTTATCGCTAGAAGCAGTGTCATCGTTGTTTTTTAGGCAAACGTGCAAAAAGTTGCATTTAATATATTGCTTAAATGTGCAAAATATCTGAACTTGCTCAAAAGAAATTTGAAGATCTTGGTTTGGCTTTCCTATTCGTACAATCAGTTTGTGTGTTTTAGATTTTGATTCTTTATCAAAATCAGGCAATCAAATGGGGTATAAGTGATAATGGTTATTGCATCTATTATCTGTTCATAAACAAGAACACGAGTAGATTGTAAAATCAGAGTACATAAAGCTTTATTGGAAATATAAAAAAGAAAACTGAACATGTTACTGGTGGCAAAATACAATTTTCATAGTTTTTCAGTCCAAAGTTAGGAGCATCCGTCGTTAAGGTAGGGATGTAAAAAATAGTCGATATCTGTCGGATGCGGATACTAAATTTTCATCTCATACTTATATGTATCCAGTACATAAAATCAATTTTGGCGTTTCTCCAATGTTGTGCTACAATTAGTTTTCTTTTCTGAAAACATATAACATGGTACCCATGTGTACACTCAGCTTACACGAAGTCTAGGTTTGAATTCAAAACTGACGAACTTTGTGCAGATGTATTTCTTGCACAATCAAGGTCGCCTCTTTTTCATGCAAGAAGCTGGAAAGCCAATTAACCAACTTTCAAAGCTTTATATAAGAGGGACGGATATGAAATCGTAACATTTTTGTTTTTGACAGTTTTTGAACAATTAATTGTAACCGTACCCAATTGGTATTTGTGTGTTAGGTATCCTTCATATAATCTATTTATTCTACTCATGTTGCACAAGAAAAAAGTAAAATAAGTATATAAACATTTATACATTTAGATCGTACAAAGTCACAAAACCCACAACAGCTATGCAGTAAAGGGTTTGTTTTGTGCGTCCAAAGTAAGGGAAATTGGTTTTATTTTGGAGGATTCCGAGAAAATAATAATGTCACATGGCAAGAAGCAACACAGAAATGTAAGGAACTAAGATTTAACTCAGGAGAACGTTGGTATCTAGCACAAGTCAATAATTCTATAGTACAACGTGATTTATCGGTCCGCATCCGTTTTCTGGACAGACTTCGACGAAAAAGAAATTATTGGATTGGAGCAGAAGTATCATCTATTAAGAAATATGTCATGTCGTGGATATCAGGTGAGTCCTGTTTGTATATTTCAGAATAATGAAACTTTTAAAGATTTATTTGTGTATTTCTTTTAATGCGATGCTAGATATGAACGAATTAATCTTTCAAAACCACGAATTTGGCAAATTTGTATCGGGATAATCTGTTTATGTTATTAAAGATACATATATAAGGTTCGCTAAGTAGTTTTGGTGATTTGTTTTTATGAAAACCCATACAAGCTCTATGTTTTACTTTATAGGTGCAGAGTATACAAATGAGTTCAATAAAATAATTGATTTTGAAAACAGTACCATTGGTTGTGGAGCAACATATAACAGGAATCTAAGCATTCATCCTTGTAATTCAAGCATAAAGTTTGTATGCCAGTACGGTCAGTATTATTCAAAGAAATGATGCACTTTTAAATCGTATCAATGAGTTTTTGGGGTTCAATATCATGTGATATTACGGGTTTAACAAAGAGTTGACGAATAAAAAAGTCTTTAAATTTATCAGAATACATATTTTAATTGTTTTCTGAAAGATCTATTAGCAACTGTAATTTCCCCCCAAAACAAATTAACGTGTAATGTTTAATATATAATATATCTATTATGTTAATGTATTCGTTCATATTTGAAAAGTTATAGAACATGACGCGGGTTTTACACAACCCGTAAATGATTCAATTTTGAAAACCCTAACACGTAATAAAATAGATTTATTTAACTATGGAAAAAGATTGCTTCTAAGTTTATTATATCTTTAAATGAGACAGATATATAAATAATACTATTGGGAAATTCTACCACTAACTACCTATCAAGATATTAGTTGCTCAACAAATAAAACATATATACAGACATATAACGTCAAGCCAATTATTAAGGGTCGCAAGTGTACTACAATTATTACAATCCAGCAAAGGGTTCAGACCGGCAATTCTGTATGATTTAATAGTGCTCATCGATATATTTGTGAAATCTGAAATCTATATTAGACGCCAGTAATTATAAATATGAACAGGAATCGAAGTCTAGAAGCATACTAGTGGCTTTTTACGATGACAAAGTCTTGCCTCTTTTTTAAGCAACGTCGAGTATTTATCTTCCTTAGCAAGATCATGCCGCAATGTTTAAGTTTTTTGAAAAATAGCACAAAAAAAAAAAACGACCGAACAACAAGAGCCAAAAGTCAAGGGATAGTTACAAATCCGGATATAAATAAACGCAACACAAAAACCAAAAACAAAAAAAAAACAAAAAGAGTTTTTCTCACCCAATTTTCAGATTTATTAGGCATTTCTACAGTTCGTGTAGGCAGCCATTGTGACGTCAATGGCGTTATATAAAGCTATCTTGCCTGATGAAACTAATATTATTTTTGGGATTAGACCGTGTGATATTCCACGATTGCTACAAACTTTATGTTAGAATCTAGGAACACATGAAACAAGAACTTTTGACAGGAACATTGTTATGTCACCTCCGGTGAGAAAATCGTTACTGTAAGGACTGCCTTTTAACACACTAATTTATTATTTCTCACAACACATATAAGTTCACAAAGTTTGAAAATGAAACGATTTTTTTTCACACCATGCCCAGTCCAAAGGAACAGTTCACAGTATGTTTTGCACAACAATGTTCAGATAACAGGAGCAATCATACAAGGTGAAACACGCTCAAATCCAGAGAGATCACCAAATACAGACATTACACATTTCAGAACAGAGAAAGATATATCCACAATTTCAACTGAGCAAAGGACAATAAAGGCGCAACAGCCAAGATCAAAATTAGGTAAATGTTACGCTAAGTCTATATATTAAAAGTATACTTCTTATTTAAGGCTGTAACGCATTAAAATAAGAATTTTAATTAAGTTTTAATAAATAATTATCGTTTTTTTCCGTCAGCTCGTAATTTGACAACTGCTTATAACATCATTTTTATAATCGCATTAGTCAGCCCGTAATTTGACCACTTCTTATAAAATTATTTTTTATAATATTACCAGTCAGATTAAGTATAACCATTTGGACATTTTCGTGATTAAAGTTCAGCAATACTTTATTGTTTTGACCTTCCAATTTCTTTGAAACACAAGTCCTGATTAGATCTCATTGTTTTCAATGGTTTTGATTAGCAAACCCGTATTCGTTTACAAATAGTTACATTTTGATTATTTAATTTAGATTAATAAACAACTACAAATCTCCCGGCCTGAGAAGCTGTAGAGTTACGTATCGATTCCATAAGCGGGCGAGGAAAGATTATGGCTGTTAAAGAAGTGGATTAAATTGAAGTTATCCCTTCTGTAATATATTTTAGTTTGTACTCGCCTTGTGGTAAGAAAAAATATTATTACTTCCTTCACGAATAATTCTCAACTACGTCATTAGTTTATTCATGATGGAAGGAGTATAATTGTTCTTACATATACGTAAATGTAAAGTACAGCCTATTAAAAAGCCGAGATAAAATACAAGTAACAAGTATTTACACAATTATTCCGATCGTTTTCAGTAATAGAAACAACATATGCAGCACTTAATCGGTTAAGAAGGTAATTTATTTATATAAAATATATAATTACAGGGCAAAATAAATAAAAATATATACGGAAGGCGAACATTTCTTACACATTATCTGATTTGGTTTTAATTAGATTCAACCATGATGTTGGTCCCGCTTCTAACTATACCACTAACGTTTCTGGTATGCTTGACAGCTATTGCTTGTATAAATAGGTAGGGTTACTTTATAATTATTTGATTTAGCGTCGTGGATATTACAAGAACCTATGTTTTCGCATCATGATCATCATGATCATGTCTAACAATCAGCCTTAAACTAAAGGTTCGGATATGGAAAAGATCTTATCTTGATTTATCTAATGAAAACAGAAATTGAGTAACCCTTATCCAATATGGGTGAACAAAGGTGCTTTTGATAGGTAAGCAATGCCAGCTTCTAAATAGTCACCCGTCGATTTATTCATTGTAATGTCTAGACAAAAGGCAAATTCATTATGAAGAAAGGTTACGTATGACTTGGCAAACATGTCCGGTCGTATTTAAGGAATGGAATTCCGATAACGATCGATTAAGTCAAAGTGACTTCCTATCAATTAAAATAAGGCTTTTGGACCAAATAATTTCTCAAGATTACTCCAAATTAAAAAAAATGCTATAGAAACAAAAAGAATGCAAAATTAGCTTTATTCTGTTCCCAAATCATTCAAAAATGTCCAAAATGTTATAAAACGTTACTACGCCCCATGTGTTTCATCAAAGCTGAATATGGCGTTATTTTTTTGAAAGTTTGGGTAATTTTCTTCAACATCTTTTTGTTTCAAATATTTTTCAATCAAAGGTGCATTTGTACGCGTCTGACGGAGGTAATTATGTAACCGGGATATCTCTAATTTCACTGTTTTACTATAGATGTTGAAATGATACCTGTTGATAACAAATAATCATGTACAAAGGACAGTCTTACTGAGATACAATAGTGATAGTTTGTTTAATAAAACTTGATGTTTATTCATTCACTCTTTTTCCAAATATGATCATTTTTTAAATTAGTTCTAGTAGAAGTACTGATTTTTAGACGCTTTATGCAACTATATGATTAATCATCAAAAAGTAGTTTAATAACACAGTTAAAACACAGATTTTATTAGGGGAAGAAGCCAGAGTACAAGGAGAAAACCCCGACTTTCGGTGGGAAAACTGGCAATCCTTGTCAATTAAGTTTGAAATCGAGCGGGCAAAGCCCGCAGTCAAACTTGAACCCGCAAACGCAGTGTTGAAAGATCACGTGATCAATAGTGGACGAACTACTATCGATTCCCCGAGATAACACAGTGGGAGAAAATCCCACAGTAGAATACACCAGCAGAATTATTAACTGGAAAAAACATCGAAAAGTAAAATATGGTAAATAACCTTAGTATCTGTAATGATATTTTAATCGACTAACTGACAATGACAAGCTTTAGACGATTACTTTATTGCAACTTCTTATTTCGTAAGTTATTTCGCAACCCTTCACTATAAAAAATAATCTACAAAGTGTGAAAGATAGCACCAAAATATTAGAAATCAATGAGAAAATTGAAGTTTCCTTTCAGGATAAGACGTCGACAGACCGAAATGGAGCATGTTTATGATGTCCCAAATCAGACATCTTGGATGCATTCTCATTCTGAAGACCGTGGTTTAGGAATTGATCGAAATATTAGTAGCTGTAATGAACTTTATGCAACACTCAATCTTACTTTTAACGGCAACGACATTATTGAATCGCCGCCAGTTGTTGAACAATTTCGGCGGAAAGAATGACCACCGACAATGCTAAACTGCCCACTTAGATTTGATCTTAACGATTAATATAAACTATTTAGATGATATTACGGCCCGATTCTCCTCAAGGAGAGACGAAAATAAGTCAAGATGATATTGTTATTTTTATCGCCAAAAAGGGTTATAACTTATATTTGCTACAAATAAAAAAAATTACAACTTTCAGAAAAAATTACATAACATGTCTGGTAAACAAAGCCCAATAGCCCGTTGGTAAATAGAGAAGGCACTCTCGTATGGCTGAATATTGGGGTTGTAAGATTTTGAGAGTGGCGTGATCTTAGCACGATATAGATCCCTTTTGTAGTTTTCGGAATGTACTAGGCTCAATATACCCGTTTTCACTCAATAGTTTCTTCCATTTAATTTTTTCTTACTAATAATTAATTGTATGTTAACTTTTTCTCGTCCCGAATATAACTGAAATACTGCTCGCGGGCATTAAGAAGCAATTAAACTACTCAGCTGAAATACGAAACAAGTTTGTGGCCAACAGGAAAATTAAGAAAACATACAAATAATAAACAGACACTCTGAACACACGAGTTTTATCAGCAGCTCTGAAAAGGGAAACATATCTTGCTTCACGAGTGAAACCTGTCGTGTTACTCATGGTATTAATAGGTGCAACGTCACCCAAAATATACGTCACTATGTATGTGACAGAAACCGGTATCCCATTAAAGTATTTTGATAGCGACCATAACGTTTTAACCAATGACCTCAGAAATCATTTCCTTGTCACGTTTAGTGAAAAACAATCATCTGTACATATTGCAGGTTTGAGAATGTATTATACGGCAATAAATAAAGCGTCAAGTGAATTTGTTCGAAAACTATAATGCTGAAATTATTACTACCCCGGAATGTGATCAAGATAATATCTACATTATATACTGTACGGACTTCTTAGTATTTCCAACGAAATTACAAAAAATAAGTGGGTTATCAAAAGGGTATTTATAGCATAAAAGTGCCTTTACAATTAATGTAATAATCATCACAATAATTAGGTAGAAAATTATTTGATTGCGGCATTTTAATACACAACATGCACATGTGGCACCTGACGTAACTGTTTATGTCAATGTTAAGTCATAATTCTGCACTTGTACAGTAATGCATATTTGAATTTTTTTAATAGGAAAAATAGCAAAGAAACCCGACCGAACAACAAGAGCCAAAAGTCAAGGGACAGTTACAAATCCGGATATAGACAAAACGCAACACAAAAAACAAAAACACAAAAAACAGAAAGAGAGTAACCCGAACCCAATAAAAACCATGAGTGCACTCAGGTGCTCCGGACGAGTAAGCAGTGCCTGCCTCTAATTAGACACCCGTCGAGTTACTCATTGTCATGTCTAGGGAAAAGTCAAATCCAGGAATAGGGATCGGTCTAGAAAATCGGAATACCGATCGCAGGATCTAGAATAACGTATAAGTTGTGAAATGTACACACCATATGCTGGAGCTGCTGGAATGTTGCTGTCGATGAACGGGAAGTTGACAATTGGAAAGTTGAAGTCATCACGTTTGTCGTAGAGTCTAGTTTGTAGTTTTTCTGAGTCTATTTCTTGAAGTAGGTCTAAGTAAGAGGCTGAGCTTAGTGTATTGGTGGTGTCTTTAATTTCAAGCTCGCTAGGGTAAATTGAATGTAAATAGTCACCAAATTTAGCATTGTTGAGGGACAAAAACATCATCAATATAGCGGAATGTTAAATTAAAGGTTTGGGCCAGTGTCTTTTCTTTCTTCTTCAGTAGGCCTTCTAGGAACTCAGCCTCATAAGAGTACAAAAACAGGTCTCCGAGGAGAGGAGCACAATTAGTACCCATTGGAATACCAACAGTCTGTTGAAAAACATGTCCTCCAAACATGACGAATATATTGTCAATCAGAAAATCTAACATATGACAGATTTGGTCTTCAGTATATTTAGTAGTAGATTTAGAGTCATTAATGACGAAGTAAGTTCTGTCATGACTAATTACTTGGTATTTGTATCGTCTCTTTCAGTTTTTCTTGAAAAAACAGCGTTTTATAAGATCTTTAAGCCTAGTTTTAAGCTGGATATGAGGGATGGCCGTATAGAGTGTAGAAAAATCAAATGTTTTAATGCTGTTACAATGGGAAAGAGATCCAGACCTCAAAATGTCTATCAGGTCTTTTGAATTTTTTAATATCCACATTTCATTTATTCCACTACTGGAGTAAAAAAAAGTGTCGCTATATTTTTGAAGCCCCGTTTTTACTGTTGTTAAAATAGTGGTCAGGAGTTTTGGTAGTACACTTAGACGATCCTGCTATAAAAACGCTGTTTGTATGAATTTTTGTGAAGTTTTGGTATCAAATACAATAAGGGGAGATTACAATCTTCGACTTTGATTTTGAGACCAAAGGATGCCAATATCGATTTGTGATTTTTAATAATCTCCTCTTTTGAAAGCGCAGTAAATGTGTAAGTAGGATTGCCAAGTGAGCTGTCCATGCCTAACTCATTAATTAAACACTATATGTAATGTTTTTTGCAAATAAAAATAATGTTGTTAGGGGCCGTATCTGCTGGCACAACATATTTGTCATGAATGTCGGACAAAGTTTTAAGAGCATCAAGATTTCTGAAGATTGATGATGCTTTAGTACTCATAGACCTTCTTAAACGACTTATTCTTATTTGAATCAATGACCTCAAGGCCTTTACCCACTCTGACAAGGTATTAACCTCCTGGTCCTCCTTGCTTTGCCCATTTTCTGGCATAGTCCTCTATTGAATCCATCAATAATTTAAAGTTATACTTCCAGTTGATGGATTTAGGTTCACGGTACTTTGGTCCTTTGGACAAAATATTGCGGAGTCTTTCATTGTCAACAATATAAAGATCTCCAGTTATCACCTGACCTGAAGGGCTATATATGAATGGGGAATTGTGGCAAGAGCAGTCGGGGGGTTTGGCTTTGAAGTCCTTGATCAAAAGATCCTGCAATACACGTTTGTAATTGAAAATTCTGGGTGCAATGGGGGAAGTATAGGTATAATATATAATAGGAACGGATTTGTTTTTGAAGTATGGTGGAATTTTGGAAGTAACAGACTTGTGGTGCAAGATATTACCAATATTGATAGCATCTATGCCTTTGTTAGCAAAAAGTAAAGAAAGAAATGAACGAGGCTCTTCTTCATCTTTGTGTGTGTTAACCGGTTTGAATAATCTGTGTTTTCCAATGTCTAAAATAATAGCTACTAATCTATATAGAGTGGACGAAGGGTCTGTTACAGATGACTGGAGACATTCTTAACGTGAAACATTTGGCACGAGAGGTGATTTAACTTTTTTGTACTCTCATATTTATCGGACCATAATTCTTTTTTTTTTAAATTCTAAATACCATTGGGTGTCGTCAATGTTTTCCATTAAAATGAGGGTTGGAAAAATACTAAAAACAACATATTTTATAAAATCACTCTTGTATTCCAGCTTTGAACACTAAACTACCAATGTAAATAGAAATATATATGAGTTAACTAAATTATCTATATTATGCATATTTTCTTGAGATGTAGTGTGTGATTTCTTGTATTGATTCAAGAAACTTAAAAATTGTCCAAAATAAAGCCTTCTCCAACCCAAGACATATAATACAACTTTTTATAGACCAAACATTTTAGGAATTGTTGAAGTAAAGTGGATATTGAAAAATCATTCGTTTATTTGTTTGATATTGTTTAACGCCACTTTCAGTAATTTTTCAGGGAAAATCATTCGTAATAGATTTATTGTTTGCTTTATTTTTAATCAAACTGTCGAAACGTGTACTGCAGTAGTGTTTAACCTTTTTGCATAATTAATATCAGCAGAAAAATTGTAAAAGGTCAGAAATTATAATTGTTGTCATGAGTAAGAAAAACGTGAATCGTTGATTGTTGTCAGGGTTAATTGGTTTCTAGAGATAACGTTACACATCATGTGTTTACCAATAGATAGAAACCAGGTGATGTTTACTTGATGTTTAAATGTTCGTTATAAAAGCCGAACTTGTTTTATCTACAAAAAGATGTCATTAAACAAAATCCGTACTATTTGCTACCATTTAGAAATGAAACATCTTAACGAAAAAAACTTCAAAAAATTCAAACAAATTCTTTATAAATAAAAATGTAAAGTCAGACATGGTATAAATTATTTTTGATATTTTCTACAGTGTCAGTCTATATCGGTTCAACCCTTCCTCGAGGCAAATAAAAAAACTTCGTTTGTCTATGAATTTTCAACGTTGTTTGCACATTGTTTGAGTTTCGTATTCTAGTTCTTAATTCAAATGAATAAATGCTGAAAAAATATTGCTATCAATCAATAATTTGAATGCATACATTGGTATCAGGTTAGTATTTATTTGTTTATAGGAAAAAAATATATACAGACAAAGAAACGATGATGCAATCGTTATTTCATATGAAACTGTATCCATGTTTACTTGATTTTAACAATGATCACTTAACTTATTACACATGCTTGTTCTCAAATTGACCAACGCAAAAAGTCCCATAATCGACTTTGCATTTTTGCGTCGATTCTTTTTATATAATGATCTTATTAAGATATTATTTGTAAAGAAAAATATATGTGTAAAAAGCAATCTAAATATTTTAGATAAAAACTATTGTTAAACGTTTTGACGGTAATCTACGATAACCTGACCAAAGTCATGAATTTAATAAATTACAACAAAAACTTATGCTCCTATGATATGAAGTAAACATAAGCTTTTTGATACAAATTGTTAACAAAAGGCCATTGGGCCACACCGCTTACCTAATTGACACCGGTACACCAAACTAGATCGGAAGATTTATGTTCAATCATATTCTCTATATGTGAAATGATTTAATAAACTCTATTTAGAAAACTCTTTAGGTAATTGAAGCTAATTAATATTTGTTTAATATATGTTTTTTCCTCAATCGGAGAACATGGATTTTAGTTCACCAACAAAACATCGTATAGTTTTCTTATTATCCCCTTTTTGAAAAACTCAACAGGCTGGAAATTTAACATCATAATATTTTATCTATTTTTTAATGACATTCCTTTTGAAGAGGGTGCATAAGTCTTTATTTGAACAAAATTGTATGTTTTTCACCAACGAATAATGTGTGTAAATTTGATTAAAAATAGCATAATAGCTAATGAGATAATTTTGACATTTTTTAAAATAATTTATTATTTATCTCCCATGGAAGAGGGTGCCCCACATTAGCATAACAAACTTGAATTCATGTCGGGTGTTAGTTGCAAAAACGTACCTCTAAAAGCTCTATGACAATTGGTAAAAAAATTAGCAAAAACAGCGACCTTCAGAAGAACGGTTTCGCACCTGGTAAGTGGAGATAGTAATAATTTAAGACCAATTCTTCTGAAGTCTTCTCATAATAGTTTCCATGCTCAAATTCAAAACATGTATGTTATCCCTTTTAATAATAATAAAAAACATATAAACAGAACATTCGAGATTAAAACCTTAAAAACAAAAGAAAAACAAAACAAAAAACAGAACAAAAAAAAACAAAAACAAAAAACAAATGAAGAAATAATATTTTTTAATGTGCTATTAAAATATTATATACTTGACCCTCAATAACAGATCAACTTTTGGATTGGCGTCAATATAATTACATAAAATATATAAAATTGAGGTTTTTGTAATAATTATTTAAAAATGTAATAATTAAGTGTATGTATATATTTGTTTTGGTATATGTGAAGTAACAGCTAAATAAGTTTGTTTATGCGATTAAGAGCAATTAATCTGCATTCTATAGTTATCTGTACACAACATACATAAATAGTAATCTTAGTCAGTGACACATGATACAATAGAACATCATTTTAGTTAAGTACAATGAATTTGAGCGGTCTTGTATATGGAAACATATTATTTCTTATATGCTTTTTATTTAGTAAGTATTTAAATATATAGATTTGTCACAAGTACCCATCGATGTGGACAGTTTCTTCTGTAAATATATTTAACGATTCCAGTTGCATAGCATGTGTTTAATGATCAAATAAAGACTGTTTTAATAATTTTTTTAAAGCTTGAATTGTGTATAAAATGTAATATATGTGCTGTGCCCGAACAAAAGGCCGCTAACAACATTATTTTTATCTGCAAAAAAATTATATATAGTTATAATTAATGAGTTAGACATGGACAGTTCACTAGTCAATCCTACTTACACATTCACTTCGCTTTCAAAAGAGGAGATTCTTGAAAATCACAAATCGGTGTTGGCAGCTTTTGGTCTCAAAATCAAAGATGAAGATTGTGATCTCCCCCTTTTGTATTGGAAACTAAAACTTCACAAAAATCCATGCAAACAGCGTTTTATAGCAGGATCGTCTAAGTGTACCACCAAAACACTATCGCAACAACAACAAAAACCGGACTGCAAAAATACAGTGACATTTTCTACTTCAGGAGTGGCATAAATGAAATGTGGATATTAACAAATTCAAAAGACCTGGTAGACATCTTGAGGTCTGTATCTCTTCCCAATTTAACATCATTAAAACATTTGATTTTTCGACAGTCTAAACGGCTATCCCTCATATGCAGCTTAAAACTAGGATTAATGATCTTATTAAACGCTGCTTTGTCAAGAAAAAATGAAAAGAGACGATATAAATACCTGGTTATTAGCCATGACAGAAATTATTTCGTCATCAATGACTCTAAATCAAATAATATTTGTCATGTTTAGAGGACACGTTTTTCGACAGACTGTTGATGTTCCAATGGGTACTTAAATTGTGCTCTTCTCCTCGCCGACCTGTGTTTGTATTCTTATGAGTTAAAGTTCCTAGAGGGTCTGCTAAAGAAGAAAGAAAATACACCTGGCCCAGACCTTTAATTTCACATTCCGCTATATTGATGTTTTGTCTCTCAACAATGCTAACTTTGTTGACTATTTGCATTCAATATACCCTAGCGAGCTTGAAATTAAAGACACCACCAATAAACTAAGGTCAGCCTCTAACTTGGACCTACTTCTAGAAATAGACTCAGGAAAACTACAAACTAGGCTCTACGACAACGTGATGACTTCAACTTTCCAATTGTCAACTTCCCGTTCATCTAAAGCAATATTCCAGCAGCTCCGGCGTATGCTGTGTACATTTCACATCTTGTGCGTTATTCCAGATTCTGCGATTCGTACTCCGAATTTCTAGACCGATCACTGCTGTTGATAGCTTAACTACCCAAACAATGGTTTGTTGTAGCAAGGTTGGTCTTATCTCTCCAAAAGTTCTATGGTTCTTTATGGGATAGCAGTGTCTCAAATATGACCTGACATTTTCGCTGAGTCATAGGTAGTGTTTCCTATTCTGTTTTGACTTTTTCCTAGACATCACAATGAGTAACTCGACGGATGTCTTATTGGGAAGCACCTGAGTGCACCCATGGTTTTATTGAGTTTGGGTTACTCTCTTTCTGTTTTTGTGTTTTGGTTTTTGTGTTGCATTGTGTATTTTTGTCAATATCCGGATTTTTAACTGCCTTTTGACTATTGGCTCTTGTTGTTCATTCGGTTTCCTTTGCTATTTTTCTTGCAATAAATCTCTCTTCTCCGTAAGAAATGAATTTAATTTTGAATTTCAGATCTTACAACTTCGTCAAACATAAAATACACGGTCGTGAACCAGAGTAAGACTTGGAATGATGCCAATAGATATTGTTTAACTAAATTCAATGGAACCCTTCTGGATCTTTCTGTTGCCGATTTCAACTATACAAGTTTTGACCAAGACAAAGAAGAGTATTGGGTGGGCCTCGAGTCACGGACAAATTGGGTGTGGTCTATAGGTAACCAGTAAAAATCACAACATGTTACACAATAATTCTTGTTTATTTCTTCGGTTTTTAAGTCCTTTTTTGTTTATTTTGTAAAAGACTGAAACATTTCTTTGATTGATACTTTATTTATCTACATTATAAAATTCAGGCATTATTACTAATAAATGATATCTATTACAGACTATACACCAATTACCAATTTTCACTGGTACCCTGGACAACCCAGCGATGATGCAAACCAGAACCGCATACTGTTGTGGCAAGTTACGAATATTAACACGTGGCATAAGAACGCTAGTTTTATTAATTACTACTAATACAATTTAACTAACAATCGAAAAGTCCAGTTGAGTTTGGGGTTATATATATATATTAATGCTTGGAAAAGAAAGCGTTTAAGATTTTACATTTCTCATAGTAATTCTCATTTTTATTATTAACTAACTTAAATATTTCCTTAAAGTGAAATATAGTTAGCAAAAATCCGTCTGTTTTTGTTCCTTTTTTATATGTCACATGAGAACTTAAAATAGTAATGGAAAACACTTCATAGTTTATTCGACACTATCTGATTCGTCCTTTAGTTTTACTTTAATTAAAGACCGCGAATAAGAATACTATTATGGTATGTTTTACTATTTCTGTACCTTTGAGACGTTAAACTTCCTGTGACGTGTGCCTGTTCTGTTTTACGGTCATTACAGATCGCCGCTCACATCTTGATGGTATCTCCATCGAAGCTATCCATTTCTCGACAGACGAGGAGAAGAAACGTTCACTTTTGCACAGGTATACACGGATTCTCTGTAGCAAAAAGCTGGACTCATCGCTGAACCAGATTTTACGCCAGCTACAGAATGGCTAGCTCGTCAATTTGTTACAATATCGAACTCCTTCTTGTTGTGAAACGGTGTCAACACTGCTTCAAAATACGGCATTCTGGATTGTATGCCATATTGCGGAAGTCGGTTGCAGACTGTTTGCGAGCAGATTTTTCTAAGTCTTGACAATTCGACTGCAGTGATTGTTGTAGCAACGTTTCGAACCCGTAGACGAAAAACCCAGATGTAGCGATCTTGAACGCGAGTCGTATGCGAGGTTGCCGACTTGTCGGTCGGACATTGGTAGAACCAGTCTGCTGGTTCTGTTTTACAGCCTAGAAACTGTGCTCTGGTTAACGTTTTCAGTTCGTGCACTCTCACTTGGGGATACTCCGGTCTGGACACGGCCGATGACGACATTTCGAGTAGTATGAATCAACCTTGGCATGTCAGTAGTTTAACGTTATGATGATTCAAGCCTCAAACCACTTGAAACTAGCGGTTGAACAAAAACAAATCACTGATGTGCTCATTTGGTAGAGACCCAAATCAAATGAATAGACATGAAAACTTACCTATAAAAAGTACCAGTAATAATTCAATTAACCATTTTATTACACCTGGCAAACTATATAATTGGCATTTTTTAACAATTTTAAAGGGTTATGTGTTTCTTTTTTTAACAGTATACAGTACTTACACTTTCTGTCTAATACATTAGTTGCTAACTTGTTCTAATACTAATGTCAGATTTATTCTGTAATTGACACGGGTTCTGAAATATTTGTCTTGTTATTTTTAGGGACGGATTCTCTAATAACATCAGTGATAACAACTGGAAAAATGCAGACAGTGGTGTGAATCAGGTAGATAGGATACCAGTAGGCTATATATGTCAATTTGGTAAGAAATATCTTAACTATTAAGCACAAACACCATCACTGAATGACAAAAATAATGTTAGTTTAACATAAAATTGTCGTGATGTAAATAATTGAAAAATTACCTTATCGCTTAAAACAGTGTCATCGTTGTTTTTTCCGGCAAAACGTGAAAATTGTTGAATTTTATATCTTGCTTAAATTTGGCTATCTGCATCACTGCATTCGAATTCTTTCTGGAACAAATAAGCCAAAACGTGCTTTATGCCATAAAAAATCAATAGATGCCAAAATGCAATAATTAATTGAAATCTTGACAGTATAAATTTTATATTACACACAATTGTTTGTGCAAAAAACTTAAGTACGGTGGCTTGCTGTAAAGATCTTGATCTATTTGTACTATCTATGTGTGTGCTTTAGGTTTGATTCTTTAAATTATATACACTTGCCCAAAAGTTAGGGACCGCCAGGTTTTGCTTCAAATAAATAAAATAATTAATTGTTTCTGATTCTTTGTACTATTTTATGAATAAAAGCTAGGTTTGCAGTATTTGTTAAAATTTTTAAATCGCTCGATTCACGATACAATAACAATAGATTTAAACACCACTACCCTCAGCTTTGAAAACCCATGTTTGGCGCCTTTTTTATTTCATCATGTGCACGTGCGTAACAGGTAAAATTTATCCTGTTTTGAAATCATTTCAACATGGTACGTCGAAAACGACATCTTGTTGGTCTTTTTCAGTCCAAAATTAAAAGCATCCATTTTTAAGGCACTAGGTCGATATCTGTCGGATGAGGATACTTAGTATTCATCTCATACTTATAGGTGTCCTTGACATAAAAGCTATTATGGGCGTCTCTCCAACGCTCTGCAACAAATAAAGTTTTTTCTCTGACGACATTTTACATGGTACCCATGTGTAAACTCTGCTCACACGAAGACTAGGTTTGAATTCAAACAGATTTATTTCTTGGATAATTATCATTGTCACTTTCTTTGAGCGAGCTCGAAAGCCAGGTTACAAATTTCAATGCACTATATGTAGGGGACGGGTATCAAATCACAAAATTTTCGATTTTGATATTTTTTTTAATAATGAATTGTAACCGTACCCAATTTGTGCTGTCTGTTAGGTATCCTTAATTTCATCTATTTGTTCTAAGCATTTGGCACAAGAAAAAAGTTAAAAGGTATATAAACATTTTTACATTTAGATGAAACAAAGTCACAAAAACCACAACAGCTATGCAGTAAAGAGTTTGTTTTATGCGTCCAAAGTAGAAGAAACTGGTTTTATTTTGGAGGATTCCGAGAAAATGACAATGTTACATGGCAAGAAGCAACACAGAAATGTAAGGAACTGAGATTCAATTTGGGAGAACGTTGGTATCTAGCACAAGTCAATAATGCTATAGTACAACATGATTTATCAGTCGGCATCCGTTTTCTGGACAAAGTACCACATAAAAAGAGAAATTATTGGATTGGAGCAGAAGTTTCATCGGTTAAGAAATCTGTCATATTCTGGACGTCAGGTATGTTAGTTGCTGTGTATATTTCAGAATAATGAAACTTTGAACAGATTTTTTAAATACAAGATATGAACGAGAAAACCTGCACAAATTTATCTCATAAAACCACGAATTTATCAGAATCGGGATAATCTTTTTTGTTATAAGAGATACAAATATAAGCTTTATGTAGTTTTTGATAATTTGTATAGATGCAAGCTTTGTGCTCTGCTTTATAGGTGCAGAGTATACAAAGGAGTTCAATACATTAGAGGATTTTGAAAACAGTTCTAGTGGTTGTGGAGTAACATATAACAGGATTCTAAAAATTCATCCTTGTAATTCAACTATAAAATTTATTTGCCAATACGGTTAGTATTATTCAAAAAAATAATTCGGGTTTAAATTGTACTAATCGTATTGCGTGTTATCGCTATACTTGCAGTATTCTCCTTTTATCTTTTCACTCTACTAGCGTGATATGGGCCTATCTCACACACGTTTCGATAACACAATCGTTATAAAAAATTATTTACGTATGTGGCTATAGGTGCGTAAATATACTAAATGCACCGTAATTGTCTGTTTAGAATAGAAATAATTCCCAGAGACTGTGTTTTATTATTATTTTACAACGGGATGGCCATTTATGTCGTTGTTTTATCCCTCGCTGTCGCCTGGGATAAAATAATGCGACATAAATGGTCATCTCATTGTAAAACAATTATAAACCTCAGCCCTTATGAATTATTTCTTACATATTACGGGCTGCCGTAAAAAACAGTCATTAAATTTACCAGAAAACATTTTTAAATTTTTAGCCTTATTTATTATGATTCATGTCAATGGAAATACTCTATTGTTTTAACACATTGTTATGGAAAGCTCGATTAACAGCTGTATTTTCCTCCAAAATATTCAACTTGTTAAGCTAAATATATATCTCTGAGAAGATATATTTTCACACATGGTGTAAGGGTCCACAAAATATTTTTGTTAATATTAAAGCTGTCAAATAAAAGCTACATTTCGTAAATAATGATACAATTTTAATATTTAATACCCTAGACGGCATAGAGAAGGCCACACAAGCATATTGTCTATTGCTTTTACCTTTCGTGATCTTAATTGGCACTTTGGCAGATTTGAACATGAAGTAATTAATACTTGCGGTCTTAATTTATAGCAAATTAAATTTCATAATTACCAATTAAAACCTATCCAACTACAAAGATTTCATACAAATCTTATTTAAACCAGACAAAACGATTTCTCTTTCTCTCTTTTAACATCACTACCAGTTCCAAGTACAACAGAAACGGATGGTTCTAATTTCGTTTCTTTGTCGAATACATCAAAACTTAATTTCAACAACAACGTTCAGACAACAGCAGCAACCATTCTGGGAAAAACACACACAGGCTCAAATAAAGAAGTAACACATTTCAAAACAGAGAAAGATATGTCTACAATGTCAACTGTTGAGAATACGGTTATAAAGAAACAGCCAAATTCATCGTTAGGTAAGTGTTTACATATTTTGTTACGTTTTACTACTGCGTGGGAGACATCTGTTGAAAATTATAGTTACGTTCTCATGTAGCAAAACGCGTATTGTAGTTTCGCCTGATTAACAGAAATACGGAATTAGGGAAATGCACAATAAACTAGACTGTTATAGTCAATCGTTAAATTTCTATAAAATGGCTAAATACTGTCTTTTAATAAAGATAGATTAAATAGCAAGAAATACATACAAGTAATAGACAACAAACCAGGGGCGTCGCTACCATTGAGGCAATCGAGGCAAAAAAAGTTTTCTTTCATGAAATGTCACCAGCTTCTGCACCCCCAGACCATCTGACTCGGTATATATCCCAAAGGCTATCTACGCTTTTGCAAACTCATTTACATTCATATTTTTCTTTCGCGTTATTTATATATTTGACTTTGAATTGAGAATTGGTAATGATTTCCTTGGTTACTAATTGCAAACCTATACAACTATAAACATGTCAAAAATATATATTATTTTAACTAAATATGTCACGATAACTATATACTTGTTGGGTTTAATTGATGTCATAGTAATTCATCGGGTTGAAAAAATTCGCAGCTTGTTTCGTCAACAAATAAAATAAGTATGGAAATTGTTAATGCAATAGCAAAAAGCACAGTCGAAGAAAAACACACAGATCACCAAATACATCGCAGATTTCAGAACAGAAAACGATATGTCTACAATTTTATTTGTTCACAATAAAGTTAAAATTCATCGTTTAGTAATTGATAAGCTAAATTCAATAAATTGTAAGCAAATATCTGTGTACAGTTTTTTGCGTCGTTTTCAAATCGCTTATTGTAGTTTTGTAATGTTTTTTGTACTAAAGTTTATATTCATGACAGTTAACTTTCTTTGAACACTCAATTTTGAAGAAAAAAAATCCTCGATATAATAGCACACATAAAGGTACATTTCTATTCGTCAAAAGACGCTTAAGTCGAAACAAAATGACGGAAATCTTTTTTTTTCAATAAACAAGTTTCAGTTCTAAAAAGTGTACCAATATGCAATCTTTATATATTATTTCCTCATTGATACTCGTTTGTTTTGATGGTGAAACAAATATATGTAAGAAAATTACATTTCTTGTCTCAACCAATTAGATCGAGGTGTAGTTAAGATCTAGTCATGAAAGAAAGGATTATCATTTCTCCGACAAACTATACACCTCTCCATAAGTTAAGCAACACCCTATTATTTTTTATATATTTTAATATTTTTAAAAGAAATGACAATTTGTTGAACATTAATGACAAATGAAACATACAAACAACATGTTTACAGTAAAATATATATATATCGCATTAATTCATTAAAAGTCTCTTTGCTTCCTTAACGGAATCCGGTTTTTAATATGTAGTATACAGTCAGTATACGTTTCTCGTTTCATTGTTCCATTTTTAGTATGTACTGTTAAGTACGGCGCAAGTGATTTCGTCTTTAGTTGCATATCTGATATGTATGGAAAGCCGCAGTGAACCACCGTAGTTGGAGACGGTATATAATCAAATGACGAACAATCTTCGCAGTACTATGTGTTACTTAATTGGGTGGTTCACTAAATCTATAAATATTTTTGTCATATCATTTGTTTACGTCAGGTCGCACTAGTATGTGTACTGAAATTTCGAGTTTAATCGGAATTGTAATCAGTATTTTTGTGCAGTAATACTACCTTCAACATATCGACTCCTATTTCATTCAGTGCATTGGTGAGTGAACAATTAAAACGTAAACATTGTACCAAAATCTCCCTAGTTTTTAAACCTGTTTGGGAAACAAATTATGATATTTTTTATATATCTTTATTTTCGTTCTGATATTGATGCAAATGCAACAACGCATATTTTTACTCTTCATTTTGAATTTTTCTTAAGGGAGTCAATTTTTGTTAAATTATTTTAAAAAAAACACGTGTGAAATGACGACAAGTTTATTTAAATCTCTAAAGCACTATTGGTTAATATTTAGCGTTAACAATGTCATTAACAGATACATTGTTTACATATCCTACATATAAACTACAAACAACAGATACTTTAATAAAACCCATAAAATGGGTAATGCAGCTATGAGACGGTTAGCTTTTTAGCAAAGCTAAACTTGTTTTATATAGAATTTGCATCGCAACAAAATAATCTCGTTATTGTACAAATTCCGGAGATTATAACAAAATTTTGGGCCAAAATTTGTATTATTATCTTCGGGTTCCAAAATAATTCCAGAAACGTTAGTTGCTATTCGTCTGTAAAAAAAGTTGCTCATCGTTGTTGAGGGTTAATTTGGTGAAATTGTTATAAATATGAAATACGAAATTTTTTTATGGTATTATAATTCAGCAAATAAATAATAAAATCTGCATAACGAGATAGAAGTTACACAAATTTCTTAAGTACACACCTTGTCCATAATAGCAGTAACTGTATGTTACCAAATACAATGCTGGAAATGTTAGATAAATCTATAATATACACAATGAGTTGGTAAAACTAATAGTATTTTGTCTCGTGATAAGTACGTCATTTACGATATACAGTTGCATAATACCATGCAGCACAGGAGTTGTAGAATATGCATATAAATTTTGTCTCGGACGAAATAAACATTTTGCCTGAGGATCTGGAAAAATATCTTCAAGAACTTTGGGGTAAACATAAGCAAAATTTGCAAAAATTGTCAGGTTTAAGTTCTCTTGTTTGTGAGTTTTTTTTAGATACTAAGTTTTCTTGTAATACTTTTTAAGGCAAATAAAATTAACTATTCATATGTGGATGAAACGCAATGTCAAACAGCAGCAAATGCAAAGATTTTTTTCTGGTCTATAGAAATCTAGTAGTTAGACTTAATTGTTATTAGTTGTTTTATCTGCTAATATGGTATTTATAAATATACCCAAATTAAAAAGTAATAAGACTACTACTGAATTGGTTAATTTCGGCTATAAATAAAAGAAGTAAAGAATTTCACATTAACTAAGATTGTATTTGCAACTGAAGCACTTTGTACGTAAACATTGGTATCATGATATGTGACATCACAAACAAGTAAAAGGTGACAAATATTTAAGATAAAGATCAGTGTACATTTTACATGAGATGATACATGTTCCCAACATTAGGACCTATACAATGACGATCCCAATTTTGCTGTCGATATATGCACTATTTCCTGGAATTAATTTTGTTTCAGCAGGGATTATAGGTAAACAAACTATTTTGCTATATGTACTTCATCTGTATTTTATAAAGTTGTTTTTAAATTTACTTCGCACGCATTCTCAACGTGGAATGTTTGTTCTATTTTCTGATTTTCAAAAATGTTTACTCAACGTTTGATGTCAATTTTCTAATTATTATTGTTTTGTAGTAAAGTGAATATGTCAATTTTTGAAAATGATTCCATTGTAATTTTATTAGGGTCCGGAGAAAACATGTGTAATAAGACACAGATAGCATATGTGATAGTTAACCAGACAGAGACATGGGATAATGCTCAGCAACGTTGTAGACGACTAAATCAAGGAAAACTTCTTTATATTGATTGTGAGAAAACAAATGAATTTTTTTCTCCACTTCAAGGACAATACTGGATTGGACTGAGATCGCATGAACCAGGAAAAGGCTTTGTATGGGCGAACGGTAATCTTGTCTAATTGCTTTGTTATTTTGATATATAAAGTCAGTAATCAAATAACATTTTGCTGAAAACAGTCCATATTAATTGATTGATTGGATGTCTTCTTTACGTCCAGAGAGTCGTATTTGAATTTTCAGGACAAGAACAAGTTAACCAACAATAAATCAATTCGGGAAATATGGACCAAAGCGAACAAATTTTGATTGCCAATGAAAAACTATGGGGAATGAGTAGGGACGGAAAATGTAGCCTACTGTAGCGGCTACAACGAGTACTCTTATCGATATCTACAAAAGAGGGTCTATATCGTGGCACTCTCCAAACACATTACCAACTGCGTCCACGATCAGTTTTCGTATTATGATCTGACAACATCTCGCAACGAGATGGCATCCCTTATGCGCCCCTGACTTGGCAGCTCTGCGTGTTGAAGCCTCACAATATTGTCTCAGCAAAACTGTCTCAAATAAAAGTAATAAAATAATTAGCCAATTCGAATTTAGTAATTTCCTCTTAACAACATCGTGGTCCGGGATTAAACATGAATTGTGTAAACGCACTTCTGAATAATAAAAGTAGCAACAAGAGTTCTACATATATAACAATCCAGAGTGATAGATAAGATTGCTGGTATGATTGACTGTGTATCGTAACTAACTCATTATAGCGAGTCATGATCACACCGAGAAGAAGCACACTTTTTTGCCTTGGTCATTTGTCAATGTATGATACCTTTTGGTATTATTTTATTTAGAATTTTAATTATAAAATTTGTCCTGTTTACTGATAGTATTTTATTTTTAATGATGTAATGTTTTGTTTCCGTTTAAGGCGAACCATATTCACAATTCACGGAATTCACATACGGATGGAACAAAGTACCAGACAGTAGCAAAAGCAAAGATGGTTGTGTCGCATATGTAAGCGCAGCGAACTGGACTGTTCTCAATTGTACCTCCACAAACTATTTCATCTGCGAATATAGTAAGCTTTTTCGAATTCACGATCAAGTTAAATATTTGTTATACTTTTATTTCATGTATTTCATTTACTTGCTTCCGTGAACAAACATTATAGTTGAGCCCATGACAGACAGCAATGTAAATTATTTAAAGTGGCCATGCCATGAACACCTTATCTACTTCTAGTACTTGATAAAAATCTCTATTGCAAACAATTATTGGTGCAGATATTGAACACAAATTCTTGCTATTATTAAGTAAGCAGTTTAATAATAAATAATTATTATCATATACTTATGGCTAAAAATAGCAATTTTGCATATTGTGTATGACAAGAAATTTCAACCCATATTTGATTTTGTTTGTTTGTTTGAATGATGGTTATCGCAACCTTTAGCAATTTTTCAGCTATATCATGGCATCCAGTTTTTATTAGGAGAGGAAGCCGGGGTACCCGGAGAAAACCCCGGAATTTGGTAGGAAAACGGGCAATCCTTATTAGCTACGTCGCCGAATTTATAATTTTGATTCCTAGTGTAAAATAGGACAAATAGGATGTGTTGAATTAATGTATGCGGAATATTTTTTCGTTCAACTAATTCATCATATATTCATCAAATCATTCATTTATCACTCATTACGGACTGTTTGACAAATTTACGGACTTGACCACGTTTACTGACTGTATTATATATTAACTAACAGTAAAAGCACATATCCAGTGCATTCCCGCCACTAACCGCCGAGAATATAAATATTCAAAATAGCTTATCCCAGTATTCACTCCATTTCTATTTTAGGAGCACGGTGGAGGGAACCATTAACCTTTTAGCTCTACCTTCAAGTACAGCTGATATTTTTATTATTTACTATAAATTGATTTCTTTTCATAATATAATTTCTGTTTAGAATATTTGTATAAGAATTGTATTTCCTATTTCATTCAAATATATACATGTACTTTCAGTATGAAATAAGAAGTCAGTGTTCATGATTTTGAGCGTCATTTCCTCTTCTTCTTCTTCTGTTTATTATTATTATTATACGAAGTTTTGACAATACTTGTAATAATTTACATGGCTAACACGAAAGCGTTGTTTTAATAAAAGCTGAAAACACATTGAATGCGGCAGCGTTATGTCAATTTAAATTGACTTAATATTAACAATAATAATAATTTGGACTTTTTACCACAGAATCTACAGAGAAAGAAAATTTTGAAATTTTCACAACAGCAAGTACCAAGAATAATAATTTAGTACTATCAACAATTGCTGAAAAAAATAGTTTCACAACAAGTGCCGATGATAATTATTTTGGACTTTTCACAACAGTAAATACCGAGAATAATAATTTAGGACTATCAACAATTACCGAAAAGAATAGTTTCACAACAAAAATTGTCGATAATAATAATTTTGGACCTATTACATCAACTAGTTCCGATAATAATAATTTTAGACTTTTCACCACAGCAACTACCGAGAAAGAAAATTTAGGAATTTTCACAACAGCAAGTACCGAGAATAATAATTTAGAAATATCCACAGTTACCGAAAAGAATAGTTCCACAACAACAAGTGCCGGTAATAATTTCGGACCTATCACACCAACTACTTCCGATAAAAATAATTTTGGACTTTTAACCACAGCAACTACCGAGAGAGAAAACTTAGGAAATTTCCCAACAGCAAGTTCCGAGAATAATAATTTAGGACTAGTCATAGGTACCGAAAAGGATAGTTTCACAACAGCAAGTGCCGATAATAATAATTTTGGACTTTTCACCACAGCAACTACAGAGAAAGAAAATTTAGGAATTTTCACAACAGCAAGTACCGAGATTAATAATTTAGGACTATCTACAATTACCGAACAAAATAGTTCCACAACAACAAATGTCGAAAATAATAATTTTGGACCTATCACAATAACTAGTGCCGATAATAATAATTTTGGGCTTTTCACAACAGCAACTACCGAGAAAGATAAAATTGGAATTTTCTCAACAACAAGTACCGAGAATAATAATTTAGGACTATCAAAAATTACCGAAAAGAATAGTTTCACAACAACAAGTGCCGATAATAATAATTTTGGACTTTTCACAACACCAACTACCAAGAATAATAATTTTGGACTTTTATCCCCAAGTATCGAAAAGAATTTTGAACCTATCACATCAACTAGTTCAGATAAAAATAATTCACTAGGACTTTTCACAACAGCAACTACTGGGAAAGAAACTTTTGGAATTTTCACAACAACAAGTACCGAGAATAAAACTTTTGGACTTTCAACACCAGAAATAACCAAGAATGATACTGTTGGAATTTTCACAAAAGAAAGTACAGATAATAATAACGTTGGACTATTCACAAGTACCGAGAAGAATATTTTCACAACAACCCGTGCCGATAATAATTTTCGATCCCCCACAACAGAAAGTACCGAGAATAATAATTTTGGAATTCCTACGACAGCAAGTACCAAGAATAATAATTTTGAACTTTTCACAACAGAAAATACCGAGAGTAATAATGTCGGACTTTTCACAACAAACAGTTACCAAAAAAATTATTTTGGACTTTTCACAACAAAAAATAACAAAAATAATGATATTGGACTTTCTACGACAGAAAGTACCAACACAAATAATTTAGAACGTTTCACAAGTTCAGAGAAGAATATTTCCACAACAGTTATTGCAAATAATAATGATTTAAGACTTTCTACGACAGAAAGTACAAAAAATAATAATTTAGAACTTTCCACAACAGAAAGAATCGAGAAAAATAATTTTGGATTTTTCACAAGTACGGAGAAGAATATTTTCCCAACAAACAGTGCCGAAAATAATAATTTCGGATTTTCCACAACAGAAAGTACCAAGAATAATAATTTTGTACTTCTAACAACTGCAGGTACCGATAATAATAATATAAGACTTTTCACAACAATAAATACCCCGACGACCCATGAATTACCGAAAAAAGATAAATTCTACAATGAACCAGGTAAATGTTTTTGCTTTTCATGCCACTTTCATTAATATTTTAAATATGTTCATTATACCAAGTAAGGGGTTCTGATTCCACATGGCTCGATGATAGAGAGGTGAAATCACAATCACCGAATTGGTGGGATGACCTATGTTATGACATTCAGATTTTTGGCCCGAGTACCCGTCGGAAACCTCTGACCTATGACAGGAAAAATGGCTGGCCATCCTTATCAGTTAGGATCAAAAGATGGCAGGATGAAAAAATAGTCCCAATTTTCTCTTTTGTTTCTGCTTTTGCTTATAACTGCTATTGCTTAAGAGTTGGATATTTTGAAAGGTATGGCATTACTGTAGAACAAGAATATATTTTTTCCAGTCAATGTCTTTACAGTGGAAGCACTTCCTAAGTGTGAAATGTGGTACAATGTGACCACAACACTGAAATGAAAGTAGAAAAACCATTCTTAAACTTTAAGGTAATTTTCCCAAAAAAAATCCGTGGACAGGTATACTTTTGTCTCCATTTTTATGTAATTTAGCATTATAGGTGTAATGCCCCATATATGAAATTTTACGTGAAAGAAAGATTTTTTTAATAAAAATTTTTGATGTCTCGCCCGTTCGGTTACTTTTGCTCAGGCCATCCAAAAGGATAATGACCTCACGAGCACTACCTGCTCGCAGAAAATCTTGAACACGCAGCCTCGACGTTAACATACAACGCATAAATATACTAAAAATAGAACAGCTTTCCAAACAAAAAACATAACGTTCCAAAACATAAAAAAAGACAGCAAACAATAGATTCTAAAAACTATTTTCTAACAAGCACTACACAGTCTTCAATCCAGATCACCTCGTATATTTTCGCACATGGTCGGATAGTCCGAGAATTCTCTGCCGTCCAACGCTTTTTTTATTTCGTCCCACGCAATGGTCTGAAAGTACTCTAAGAGGTCAGTGTATGAATATGGACCAAAAATCGGTCAAAATGTGATACGGTTAGCCTGTTAACACAGTAACCGAATTTTACTGCGATGAAATGGATTACGCCTCATTTATATAGTTATTGTACTTCATTTATTTAGCTACAACTAAAACTCAACAATGTATATTTATAGTTATTTAATGATTTTTTTACCACATGAAAAAACCTAGTACGGATCATTTCATAACGGAAACTACATCACTTATTCATTCCTATGCGTGGAAGATGTGCTAGAACAGCCTTTTTGTGTACCGACATTTATTTGTACACTAAAATAGATGTAATTGTTTGGCATGTTTCAAATAATGGTTCACAAACGATACACCACAAACATTACTATAGCTACTGCACAAATAAGGCTGAATTGGTCTTTGCCGTATGGGGTAAGTTACAAAAATGTACCTCGGGTACATACTTGTATACAAAAATATACCTCGCCTTTTGTTTTGTACCTTGGGTAGATAATTGTATACAAAAATGTACCTAGGGTACATACTTGTATACAAAAATGTACCTCGTCGTTATTTTGGCGAGAAATTGTAAGAATAAGACCAATTAAGCGTAAGTGATCTCGATTTAGAAATATTTTTTGAATCCGTTTAGTCGCGTCAAAAACACGTTCACTGCCAACGAGATTTCGATCTGAGATACCACAACAAACGCAATTACATGTTTTGAATACAAGTCTGTACCCGAGGTACATTTTTGTATGGCACTATACGACATAGACAAATTTAGCACAAATAAGTTTCAAGACACTTTTGACGCTAGAGGTTTTGGCAAAATACTCATGCGTTAAAAGTGGACATACCGAGCAATATATTAGTTGACGATAATAGGAAGTCATATTAGAAAATACAACATAAATGTTATCTAAAACAGCCGTAAATCTCCTTTTCTCTAATTCAACTTGCTCGTACTTTTACATCGCTTAATATATTGTGTAAATCGATCTAGAAAACCCAGTTACTGGCCGAGGAAACGCAAAGAGAACAGCTTTGACAATATTTAGAATCTTAACCACATTAGCTTACCAAACAGACCTTATGTTGCTCTTTCGACCTTGTGTGACATATCAATAAAATAGTATCAGGATTCGGTTTTACTCAGATTGCTTACAAGTCGTGTTTACTTTATATGTAGTCTGAGCTGAAAGGCGAACAGATAAGCGAATTGTGCAGATAATGTTTAATACTGAGTGAAGCGTTGTTTTCATTACTTTTTTAGATGGTGTATTAATCCTGGTCTTGATCTTGACTATACCCTTTGTTATATTGTGTTCTATTACGGCTGCATGCTGGTACGTGAGGTAAGTATATTGTCATAATACGCTATTCGGTGGATTTAGTAAGATTCACTGATAGTATGAGGAGAGCAGAAAGGTGCTCCTAGCAATAGTACATGTATAATGAAACACGTTTTGTCATTATAATCGTACATACTATCACTTCATTTTGTAAAAACATCAAAGTCTCTCATGAATAAAGTCATGAAAATAAATACTATTTAATCTTATGTGTCTGCTCATAGGTGCAGAACGGTAAATAATGCTACACCCGAACTTATTAAAACTGCACATTAAAACGTGTGAATGTCTACGATTTTTTGCGTGCAAGTAAAACACATAAACTCGATTATTTCTGTGAGTATCATCCTAAAATGTGAGATATGTTGATTTGTCAATTTTTTTATGAATGACACGTTTTGGCGCGCTATATAGCTAAATGTTAACAAATTTTTCAGACAAAATAGAGAAAAGAAACGAAGGAATAGTTGTAACAGTACAACTTTAACACGTGGATCAAACACCTACACCTCTGCTGATAACAAGTCTTGGACAACCAGAGTTTCTTTGTACGACATCAGTAAAAGTCCTCTGTTCCAGTCACAAATATCTCTAAAAAGTTCACCACCAGATTACCATACCGCCTTATTAATGCCATACGACTCAGAACCCATAAGTAGAACTAAAACTAGAAATAAAAATGACAAGACAGGTTATCCTGATTATAGCAATCTGTTAACAAATAATCTGTCAATATACCGCGGACCAAAACGACTTACAACTATTGCTTCCAAGGATCCAGTGCCTGATTATCTAGATCAGTATGCGCATAGATCACCGAGAGAAAACACCGCAGGATATGATGTTATATTTATTCCACCAAGGGATTATCCTCGTTAACTTATACTGATTTGATTTCATTCAGAAAAAAGAAAGTAAATGTCAAGATCTGAGTTTGTGTCACAACTCTGTTTTTTGTATTTATTGTTTGTATAGACTGTTTTATTTAAATATTTAGTATTACACTTTAGTATAACTATTCCCGATGTAGACTCTTCTCTGTATTCCACCATAATATATTTGTTATTTATTCAATCATACACATATGAAGTATTCCGGTACATCGAAAGTGTAAAAACAACCCGAAAAGTGTAAAAACAACGTGGAATAGTGTAAAAACAACCATATCTGTGGTGAAAACAACTCAGAAATGATAGATATTACCATATATTATGATAATAATCCAATATTTGTGAAAAAATAATTACGCTTTATCCCACAGAATCGATTTTTGTAACCGCCCGATACGTCCTATATGAGGTCAAATAGCTAGGGGAGAGCACTCCAATTCATTGCAATAAAATTACTAAAAGTGCTGTCAGTAGGAATTATATTGAAAATGGTAATACAGACAAATGATTTATTTTTGTTTTTATTTAATTTTTAATTTCAGAATGGACATTTTAACAAAGTTTCATCAATTTAAAAAAAAGAAAAACTGGTTATTATCACAAAAAGACAAAATAGAAGACTGCAGAGACATATTTCTTGTTATCAAACAACTGTAATAAATGTTCAGTCTATGTACATTGAAAGAGTTGCAATTTTTTGTTTATGAATATATGCAAACAAAGAGCAATAAAATTTAATGACCTGTTGTCTTTGTTGGGATCTCTATGTATACTGTGTTATGAAATAAAAATGTTCTGGGATGTTACATCTAAATAAGGAACATTGAAAAATCTGGAGATAATACATACTAGAACAAAAACACAAGACACAGTAGAGTGTGTCTCTAAACTGTTGACACTGGACATATTTTATCTTTAAGATTTCTGCCATAATTGTTGGCTTTACGTCTTCCCAAGACTGACTTGGCAGAATCATCTTGCCTAATGCTTTCGCCGTCTTGGCATCCTTCGCCTGTATTATTTCAGCAGTAGAGAACGTGAGAATGTTGTGCGACAGCAATGGGAAACCCCACAAATGGCAGGATCCCAACAACTGTCGTGGAAAGGTCTCGGTTCACTTTAATGGCTACCCTGATGGTGCTGTCAGTAAGTTGACTACTGCATTATTTGCCTGATGTTGAGATATTGTGGACACCCAATATAAGGATTTACTCAGATCATTGGTTTCAATTGAACAGTACCGACTAGCGGACAGCCATAAACAGTTCCAGGTGTCGAAATCGCTATGGATGACCAAAACAGTTGACGAAAGAGAACGTTTCTTTAGAAGATTCCGCAACCATTTGCCGCCAGACCAAAAGACCGTTACTTCGAAAGACGGACTCATGACTGTCATTAAACCGAGAACCCGTGGAAGGAAGAAAGGTCAACTGAAGAGGAAAATCAACGAACGGACGACGACTATTAAGAAGACAAAGAATTGCGATTTAGATTTTGAGTGATATTTCAATGTTTTGTTCAATGTTTATTCTCTTTTTTTTCAAGGGCGAGACACGTAGTACGTTAGCGGACAACGAAAATTGACCCGAAACGTATGCAGGTATCTTTGTAGTTTTAAAATTGAAAAATAAGCATTTAACTAATTGTTACGCGAACTACGACGGATGTCCCGAGCCTTGTGCAGGATGTCTTAGTAGTTTTAAATTTGAACATTAAAACTTAACTAATTGTTACGCGGACTACGACGGATGTCCCGAGCCTTGTGCAGGATGTCTTAGTAGTTTTAAATTTGAACATTAAAATTTAACTAATTGTTACGCGGACTACGACGGATGTCCCGAGCCTTGTGCAGGATGTCTTAGTAGTTTTAAATTTGAACAACAAAACTTAACTAATTGTTACGCGGACTAAGACGGGTGTCCCGAGCCTTTTGAAGGATTTCTTAGTAGTTTAACTTAAAAAAACAAAAAAACTAATACCTTGGTCTACTTCTTTGCAATATTATAAGCAATACCAAGCTAATAATAATAATAATAATAATAATAATAATAATAATAATAATAATAATAATAATAATTTGTACTTTTCTATAAATAAATTATAACTCATATAGTTAGAAAACAAACAGACTTAAATGAATAAATATATAAACACCCATGACCCTCCCCCACATGCTCATAGCCTTGACATGGTGTGGGGGCTCTAAATTATTTACAATTATAATTTCAATTGTGTTGACTGAAAGGTCAATTAACAATTCATTGTAATTGTAACTAATTTTGTCTAATATGAGCTACTAACAAGGATGACATATTTAAAATATTTTAATAACAACAGAGACATATAATTACATGTAATACCAACAATGCAAAGCTTTGAATGAAAATATATATATTTAAAGATATATATATATTTAAAAAATATCATTATAAAACTATAGACATTATTTTTATTTCACACATTAAATCATTTGTCTCTATTACCATTTTCAATATAATTCCTACTGACAGCACTTTTAGTACTTTTATTGCAATGAATTGGAGTGCTCTCCCCTAGCTATTTGACCTAATATAGGACGTATCGGGCGGTTACAAAAATCGATTCTGTGGGATAAAGCGTAATTATTTTTTCACAAATATTGGATTATTATCATAATATATGGTAATATCTATCATTTCTGAGTTGTTTTCACCACAGATATGGTTGTTTTTACACTATTCCACGTTGTTTTTACACTTTTCGGGTTGTTTTTACACTTTCGATGTACCCGAAGTATTCAATTATATATTCAGTTATACAATTAAA
This sequence comes from Limnoperna fortunei, assembly GCA_944474755.1. Classification (NCBI taxonomy): domain Eukaryota; kingdom Metazoa; phylum Mollusca; class Bivalvia; order Mytilida; family Modiolidae; genus Limnoperna; species Limnoperna fortunei. The sequence goes on along the minus strand of OX104111.1, from coordinate 32,745,826 downwards.
AGTGCCTCTTTTGTCTTTTATAAACAATACATTATAACATTGAAGTTCCCATTTGTTTCAGCGACCAACGGGCTGTTGAGCAAATTTGAAAACTAAAATAGTTGTGTCTGTTTGAATGATGTTTTATGCCACCAGCTATATCGTGCCATCCAGTTTTTATGGAGTACGCGGAAAAAACCGACCTTCGGTGGGAAAACTGTCAATCCCTGGCAAGAATGATTTGGAGTCCAGCACACCCAGCCCGCATTGAGACTCGAACCCACAACCTCAGTTTTGATTAAGCACTATAAACAATAGTAGATGACTAACTACCTTAATCAATCGGCAACCGAGATCCTCCAAATATAAAACAGTTGTGACTGTTTGAATGATGTTTTACGCCACCAGCTATATTGTGCGATCTTGTTTTTATGGAGTACGCGGAAAAAAAACACTGAACTTCGGTGGGAAATCTGGCAATCCCTGGCAAGTATGATTTGGAGTCAAGCACACCCTGCCCGCATTGAGACTCGAACTCGCAACCTCAGTTTTGATTAGACACTATAATCAATAGTAGATGACCAACTACCTTAATCAATCGGCAACCAAGATCCTCCAAATATAAAACAGCTAACGACAATTATGACCAACAACTCATTTATTGCTGATTAACAAAACGTGTCATCTCGACAGTATATGATTACATGGTACTCATGAACAAACAAATATGACGGAAAAGCATGGAACGTATACGTGTCTCTAATTAAATATGTAAAGTACAGACAATTGAATCTTTTCGTTTCTGAAAAACGGTCAGTACAAAGACATTATTTCGGCAGTTTTATGTAGACACGACAATGAATATAATATTTTGTGTCCCATACTATGGGACGACTTGATTAAGTGGCAACTTTGAATAATGTAAACATTCATTCCCCTACTCTCTCTTCCTCCTTCTTTTTCCGGTATTAAAGTTCTACTGTTAGTGCAGTGTTTCTTCTTCTAATTGGCGTGGTGGCAGCGGTTTTCGTTATCCACGCCCCGTAGGTTTACAAGATACACTCTGTATAAACATTTATACTGAACACGCAAGTTGGTAGTAGAAAATGGTTTCCAATCGTGCACCAAAACAATGGTGCTTAACATAGACTGAAACTGTCAACACATTCGAGAATTGGAAACAAAACCTAACATATTCCTTATCCCTTGATAAAATCTTTGCCACTTTTCTAGTCACTGGCACAAAATAAGAAAGGAAAACCAAAACAGCACCCCACTGTGGATTTATTGATGACGGTGAATGCGTCGACGAGGCCAAAAGACTAACCAAAGAGGAAAAAGTTAGCATGCTTGGATTTATGATTGGCCAAATAGCAAATTACTGTCCCATCATAAGTCGCAACACATTTGTCAAAAATTCAACCTCCATAGATAGTATTTGGCAGACAATACGACTTCATTATGGTTTTCAAAGCACAGGGACACATTTCATTGATTTCGATGCTATTCGCTATGACCCAGGGGAACGCCCAGAGGACCTATACCAATGTTTAAATGCCTTCATTGAGGATAACCTCCAAAAAAGTATGGTCATTTCCCACATGTCCTCAGTCCACTTTCATTGTCTCTAGTGACTGCACGTTTGAATACGAGAATTAGAAGTCGAGGTCTCTCAGCAAGGGAAATGTTGACTCAACAAGACCAATTCTGTAATGACCAAATTCTTGTCAACGACCGTGATCTCTTATCTTCACACAACACAAAATTCGTTTGAAGAATCATCCGAGTTGCGAAATTTCCAAATGTCCTTCGGGAATAGTTCCAGAAAAGCAAATCTTCAAATTGGAGACAATGTGTACTTAGGTTGTGATTTCAACAAGTTGAAGACTCGTTATAGGTATCTTGTTACATCGATCGACTATATATGGTGCAACATAAGGAAATTTGCAGGAGCTCAATTAAGGGAAAACGCGTATTGTGTCAAACTTTCAGATTGTTATAAAGTCCCAACAGCGTATGAACTAACTTCGTTAACCGAAAATGTTCCACATGACTTGCTTCCCTCTGACGACGAAGAGTTCATTTACAATGTTGCTACATTTAAACGTGATACAATACATCCGTCTTGACCAGAGATTCAACAGGCTATATTCGTTCCTTCGGAAGATGTGTTTAATGGTTCCAATAACCATTATCAATTGTGCTATGACACTGATACTGAAAAGGATGACGTTGAACCGAATCATGCTAACATGACGGTGTATCATTATGTTTTGTGTACATTAATCTTCAGAAAAATTCATGTTCTAACAGACAGATGGTTCAGCTATAGAAAGTTTGTGTTTTGTTTTAGGGACAGAATACCCCCCTATACACCATAGGGAAGTCTACACAATGATGGTGTTATCTTTTTCATGGATAAAGAGGAAAAAGTGGTAGCGCCATACTATGGGACGACTTGATTAAGTGGCAACTTTGAATAATGTAAATATGATTGTCGTTTCATTCCCCTACTCTCTCTTCCTCACCCTTTTTACGGTATTAAAGTTCTACTGTTAACTTATGCAGTGTTTCTTCTTCTGATTGGCGGTGACTGTTCCAAGCCAGTGGTTCATGTCCTTTCTGTTAATTAGTTTTGCTGATTTGTTTTTCAGTACTTCAGTAATTTTGAGTGATTCTATATAACCACCAATCATTTTATAAAGGAGGTGTGGCACGAAGGGTCACAGATTTCCACGAAACTTTGCTCAAATGATATGTTTGATGAGTTATTAAGAAAAATGTGACAAAATTTTGTTTTCATGTTTTGGTTGCCATGGCAATGCATAACTAACATTTTTCTATTTCAAAGCAATGAACCAATACTTCCAGATCTATAATTGACACCTTAGTAAGTTAAAAAAATAACATAAATCATTTTGGGTTTACAAAACAGCATGTTTTGGTTTCCATAGTAACCCCCTTAGCAACGCATATCCCAAACATGTTTTGATTGTTTTTTATAGAAGAAGTTCTGTATTATTTCTAGAGATGTTTATCTAGTCCCAACTTGGATGCAAAAAGTTGTTACAAATGATTTAATTTCATGAAAATCGGTACATTTTATAAGGGCCAAAAACAATCATTTTTGAACGAGAATTTTTCATATAATAGTATTATTTATAACCCAAAAGTATATTTCATTTCACTGATGATATTCTGTATTTCGATAAACAATTTTTGAAATTTGTGCTAAAAAAGGTGTATTTTTGTTATAAATACATAAAATATACTGATATTTGCCATAAAAAATTGGTGTTTTGGGGGCTTAAATCCACGTGCTTTGTTACCATGGCAACGAGGACTTCAAAATAAGAACACATGCTATATTTTTTATATATTCACCAATAACTATCAATGACCAAAGTTTAAAGCAAATTGGGGACACTTCATGCCGCAATGTGGGTGGTGGTTACAAAGAACTACTATTAATTGAATTGCGGCTTATATTTGGTTTTTCTCTGTTATATATGAGATATTTACTTCAATCCGTTATCCGTCCAACGATTTCTCTAAAAACTGTTTTATCCGTCAAATACAGTTAACCAAGTTTTTGATAAAATTATAAATTATTCGGTAGGCATATAAAGAAAAATGAAGGAAATTTATATATACTTTAACGCTCAAATATTTTTTTTGCTGTCCGATAACCACAAAAAGGCCAGGTTTTCCTATGGATCATCGCGACGCCAAGACATAGATTAAAATTGCTGAAGTGGCATTTCTTCAAATAGTTTGGGATCGAGCACACCCCGCCGGAAGTACCACTCGAATCCCCAATGTTAGTGTTGACAGGCAACTGATAATAGCACGACTAACTACCATAATCACTCGGCTTCCGAGTCCCCTATAGCTATTAGTATGCCACTGACAAATATGTAAGAATTAAATTACCTGCTGTGGCGTTATTGTTAGATGCCTTAAGTAATGTGTTTGATGCATTGTTGATATTTGCACCCTTATATTGGCAAAAGCGTCCTTATGAATAACGGTTGATTCATAATTAGAGGTCGTTAGATATGACAGTATTTTGTTAAACACGACGTTAATAATTTACGTTTAGCCATCAGCCAAACAAACATACTGTGGTATCCAATCAGTCGATCTGAAATGACCGGGCAGCAAATCAAGTACCTTAATAAATACGGAATCCTTTACTATTTGTTGGAAGTAGGTTTAGGTCAGTGTCAAAAAATGTAGTAGGAGTTGATTTAAAACATACAGGGCATTAAAACAGAACTATCCTGGAATAATATCTTAAGATCAGGTGGACAACTTTAATAGGTTTGCAATCTTCCTATTAATTTTCAGGATATGAGTTGAAAGCAGTAGGAGTTGATTACACAAAACCAGAATCCTCATGTTTAAAATGTGCTAAAATATGACCAAGTTTCCATGTTTAGAAAAATGGGAAAACAAGAGGATTTGATTACACAAAATAGGTACCTTCCTTCACGTGGAACCTTTCTGTGAAGTTTTAGAGATGTGGATTGAAAATTGTTGAAAGAGTTGATTGAACAAAATAGGTACCGTCTTCTGCAAAAGATTTTAAAAAATGACTTGAATTAGAAAAAAACAGCTAACAATTCCATAATAGCAGGTGCACAACTTCAATACATGAGCAATCTTTCTGTGAAGTTTCAGAGATCTGGGTTTAAAACTGTAGGAGTTGATTACACAAAATAGATAACCTATTTTCTCTGCCCGTGCAGTTTCACAATACTATAACCTGTGGTGTGCACTTATAAAATTAACACATGATTGGCAGATGTTCCATAAGTACGTTAAATCAACCAGAAAGGCATACAAGGAGAGCCAATAAACTGAGGCAAGTTTCCACAAATAAAGATTTATCAATAATTTTTTTTAAATATTATTACTGACTGGAATAGAATACCTGAAAAGAGCACTTTCTCCTGACTTTAAAAAGTGTTATCGCCATACTAACAACCCATAAATTGTATTACAAAATTCAAGCTGCCATTCTCACTTAGTTCAATTTTGTTACCTTAATTTTTCATCACCAAATAAAATAAGTTTCTGTTGTTCTTTTAAAATTTTATTTATTGGATCAATGCAAATGGCACAATGGTTCCAGTAAGTATGATGACCATGATAATGATGATGAATACTGTTTTCCCTAAATCAGGATACAAAAAGTCAACATAGAAAAGCATTACAAAGCTAATCAAAACATGACACAATTTTCAAATTTTTGTAAATTACATTGGTGGCCATCTTGAATTTTGCTTAGAGTAAGAATGTAAGTCAAGCCAAGTTTACTTTTACTTGTCTTGGCTGTATAAGAAGGAAGATTGTTGGTTCATAATTTGCATTACAAAATCAGCAAAATTAGAACACATGAGTAAATCTTCCAATGAGGACACTTATGGCTTACTGAGAGAAACAGAGGACAATAAAAACAAGTGTGGACTGTGAGCACGCTCACAAAGGGATACCCCCACCAACGCTTCGCTTTAAAGTCCAATTGAAATTATCTCCCCTTAATGATATCTGAGGTCAAAAAAAACCCTTCATGCACATCTACATATAATGTACTTCCTTTATGCTAAGTTCCATTAAATTTCATCAAGCAGTTTAGGAGGAGTTGCGCTTATAAGGGATGTGGACAGACAGACAGACAGGGTGATTCCTATATACCCCCAAAACAAGTTTGTGGGGGTTATAATAATAAAGTTCAACAGACCTTACAATGATTCAGAATTCCATTTAGTTTTAAGTAATTCAATTAGAGAAAGATAAATATCTAGTTGCTGGTTGAATATCAACTGTTCATAATAATGAATTTGTGCATGTTTTTCTGAATTTCTTCCATAAGTTGGCTATAAAGTAGTGAATAAGAGATGCCATAACTCTCCCTTAAATAAAAACTCTAGAAATTCTATGTGAAAAATAGTGTTTGTGCATATCAACAGTTAATGATAATGTAGAAGTTTGTTTAATTTTTTAAACATCTATGGAGGAATTGCAGATAAAGGAAACCAATCAATTACTGTACTTGTTTTTATCTAGTTCAAATTTCATCTTATTTTGCTGAAAACTGAAGAAGATATAATTATTTAAAAACTTTGCTTGTTTTACTGATCCTAACCATCAAGGTTAGATTGTGTGGTAACCATCAAATAAGAAGTACTTCGATAGGGTCTTTCATGGCTTATACCATCTTTAAATATCTTTGGCACTGTGGTTTAAAAGGAGTATAACAAGTTTACCATGCCCTACATCAAGTTAAGAGTCTTAGGCCAAATGCATTAATATGATGTAAAATTCTTGAATCTTGATCCATACAAAAGATCAGTACCCAAAGTTCAAACTTAATTTTAGCAAAGTAGGTATTTTTTTTACACTGAAAAGGTATCTGGTATAAATAAACAAACTTCTATTTACAACAACAGGGATTCTTACTTTGATCTAAAAATCAATAGATTTTCACAATGACAGGAAAACTCAAAATTTATAAAATTATTTATTTACATCTGTCCACCCAGCTCATGTCCATACTCTGCTGCTATCCCTTTTCTTCCTTCAACTGCATCAACAACATCTGTCTCACCTAGCTTCTGTTCTAATCCTTTCCATGAGCGAGATGAAAAGAACTCTTCTACAAGAAGAAAAAAAAATCAACAATAAGTATGTGGAAACAGTTTAATAACTGTTTCCAAAGAACCAAGATCAAGGGATCAAGCAAATGTCTTCTGTATTTTTCCTTTTACTTATAGTCAAAATACAATGACCTGTCAGGTATTTTCTACCTTTTGGTCAACCAATTCTTAATACAGATAACAGCTGTTTAGAAAACTGCTTCAATCTGTTTCCTTTAAAGCTCTTCAGTGATAGCTTGGACATTTAAATTGCAGCTACTCATGTCTGACTCAGGTAACTTTTAAACTTCTCATTATAACCTATAGCAATCTCTCCTGTAAAGTTACCCGAGTCATGCATGAATAGCTGCAATTTAAATGTCCAGCTCTTTCTGATTAAGAGCTTTAAAGAAAACAGATTGAAGCAGTTTTCTAAAAAGCTGTTATCTATTTTTGAAATTGACTGAGCAATAGGTAGAAAATACCTGACAGGTCATTGTATTTTGACTATAATTTTCCATGTATTGACCTACAATCTATTTTTGAAATTGACTGAGCAATAGGTAGAAAATACCTGACAGGTCATTGTATTTTGACTATAATTTTCTATGTATTGACCTACAATTGATCATACTGAGTTAATGACATCTAATAAACTAATCTATAGTATTAATCATTCTAACTACGGGTAGTCAAACATTGTTTGATAGGGAAACACCCTGATAAAATTAAGCCTCACTGATTAAGGAGATATTAAGACTCTTACACAACAAAACTGAAATTAGACAAACATTTGAAAGATTGGTCAGTTTAATTAACACCATGATTGCGACATTACATATATATACATTAAAGCCATGTGATGCTGAAAGAATCATGATAAAGTTTAAGCCTGACTAACCCAATACATATATACCTACTGATAAACTGTAACAGTGTCTTCATATATACATGTAAATGATACTGAATATTTGAAATGCTTGTTGAAAAATACAAAAAAACCTGTTTCAATCCATTTTCTGTGCCATGAATATAAATTTGCAATTAAAAACTTGAATTTGTTTGAGATCACTTTCAATTATGGGATACTATATACTGATATACAATGGAACATTGTTATTTTCACTTATATACTTAGTATCCAATCAGTAATCAATACTCAAATTAAAATACAATTTTAGAGACAATCTTGCACAAAACATGAAATGCAAAACACTTTATAATTTAATTACTTATATGGAATAAATTTCTTTCAAACAGGTAACATGAGCATGGTGTAATATATTTCATATAAGAATGACCAACAGCAATGTGCTATACATTTTTATGTGAAAAATGAACTGAGAATATAAAAAGTTTCTTCACCCGTCACAATTTTTCTTCATACCTTGTGACTTCATTACAACCTTTCCATGATCTCAAAATTATGACCTGTGTGATACAAAAACTTAAAGAAACTGCACAAAATGGCCTAGTTACTGCTTGTAGAAACTAAGGTATGCTCAGTTTATAAATTTATAAATTTGAAGCCTTCAAATCCATCTTAAGATCAACTGGCTTATGTTTTTAAAAATAGTTCATATAATTTAATCATAAAAACAACTTGTATAAATTTATCCAGCAACTGAGTTATTGACATCAGCAGAAGACTATTAGTTACTGCATTGTTCATTTGAAGTGCACATGACTTTATGATAATTGTGTCGTGACATCACATCTCTTGTATAAGGATTGTGAAAATCAAGAAATAACTGGCAGCTGTTAAAAAAAAATGTAACATTCATTTCAAATATGTGCCTTGTTATAGTATCATATTATTTTCATTATACATGTATATAATATGGAGTACACATTGTCAAAATGTTAGTGTTTATTTTTGCACTCAATTCTTTGTTTTTTTTCATTGATTAATTTTTCGAGCATCTTGCTACTGAATTCCACTACATGTAGAACTATGTCAACACCAGAGGCTCTTAAGAGCCTGTATCGCTCACCTGATTTTATAGGCAATGAAGATGGCATTTCCCTGATGTTAAACTAAGTCCTGTAATTTTCAATAAACTTTAAATAGGACCATCCAAACAATATTACTAGAAAGCTTTGTTTCATTGGTTAACCGGTTGTATAGAGAAGATTTTTTTTATTTGCCCATAGGGTCCTATGTTAAACTAAGTCCTGCGCCGTGGTGGCCATTTTGAATTTCCAATTGCCATAAAAAACATAAACTTTATAAAGGACCATCCAAACAATATTGCTAGTAAGTTTTTGTTTCCATTGATTAACCTGTTTCAGAGAAGAAGCCTTTAAAAACTTTTTCCCATAGGGTCCTATGTTAAACTAAGTCCTGCGGTAGCGGCCATTTTGAATTTCCAATTGCCATAAAAAACATAAACTTTATAGAGGACCATCCAAACAATATTGCTAGTAAGTTTTTGTTTCCATTGATTAACCGGTTTCAGAGAAGCAGCCTTTAAAAACTTTTTCCCATAGGGTCCTATGTTAAACTAAGTCCTGCGGTAGCGGCCATTTTGAATTTCCAATTGCCATAAAAAACATAAACTTTATAGAGGACCATCCAAACAATATTGCTAGAAAGTTTTGTTTTGATTGGTTAAACGGTTTCAGAGAAGAAGCCCTTTTAAACTTGTTTCTCATAGGGTCGAATGTTAAACCAAGTCCTGCGGTGGCGGCCATTTTGAATTTCCGATTGGGATAAAAAACATTAACTTTATAGAGGACCATCCAAACAATATTGCTAGTAAGTTTTGTTTCCATTGGTTGACTGGTTTCAGAAAAGAAGCCTTTCAAACTTTTTCCCATAGGGTCCTATGTTAAATTAAGTCCTGCGGTGGCAGCCATTTTGAATTTCCAATTGCCATAAAAAACACAAACTTTATAGAGGACAATCCAAACAATATTGCTAGTAAGTTTTTGTTTCCATTGATTAACCGGTTTCAGAGAAGAAGCCTTTTAAAACTTTTTCCCATAGGGTTCTATGTTAAACTAAGTCCTGCGGTGGCGGCCATTTTGAATTTCCAATTCCCATCAAAAACACAAACTTTATAGAGGACCATCCAAACAATATTGCTAGTAAGTTTTGTTTTGATTGGTTAAACGGTTTCAGAGAAGAAGCCCTTTTTAACTTTTTTCCCATAGGGTCCTATGTTAAACTAAGTCTTGAGGTGGCGGCCATATTGGTTTACCAATCAAAATAAAAAACACAAACTTTGTAAAGGTCCATCCAATGAACATTATGGCCAAGTTTGGTTTCAATTGGCCAAGTGGTTTCAGAGAAGAAGATTAAAATGTAAAAAGTTTACAGACGCCGACGACGACGACGACGACGACGACGACGACGACGACGACGACGACGACGCCGACGGACGCAAAGTGATAACAATAGCTCACATGACCCTTTGGGTCAGGTGAGCTAATAAAGTAATGAAGTCAAATAGATGTCAACAATTTATTGATCTATTCATTTGGTTATATATTGAATGTTAAGTGCAAACTATATGCATTTAGCAGAATACTGCGATTTCAATTAAGAATTCAAAATAGTTTTTTAATGTATCTTATTCATTTGTTACTGTTTCTACCACCCCTGCCCTTAAGAGGTTTCTAAATTATGTCTCGGGCAAGAATTCAGGTGAAATATATTTTGGTTAGGTGCATGTCTGCCGGTCATAAAAAAACCTAAAACCTTTTTTGGACAGTGTGTCCCTGCCACCACCCTCTTCTACTGTTTGAAATAAGTTTCATTAAGAAATGGACTTGTTTTGTTTAGTTGATCAGTTTTTTTATCCTAATCCCCACTTGCCCTTTTTAAGAGGTTTCTAAATTATGTCTCAGGCAAGATTTCAGGTGGAAAGACCGTATGAATATATTTTGGTTAGGTGCATGTCTGCAGGTCATAAAAGACCTAAAACCTTTTTTCGGACAGTGTGTCCCTGCCCCCACCCTCTTCTACTGTTTGAAGTCAAAGTTTCATTAAGAAATGCACCCCGTTTTGTTTAGTTGATCAGTTTTGCTATCCTAATTCCTATTTCCGCTATTTGAAACCCCCTTTTAAAACAACGAATGAAAATTAAGGGCCATGACCTTTAATAGTCACAATGACAGTCTGCAGTTGGTGGAATATATTCAAAATGAAATGTGTTACATTCTGAGATTTTAGAATTTTTGTCAGTCAACAATTCATAATTTAATAAATCATTATGTGATCAGAATGTGTTTTATGGAGAAATAACATTTTAATTAGCATTCATCTGTTTTTATGGATCAAGTTACAAGTAAATGTTTTAAATTGGCAGAAATATTGTGCCATTCATTTGGGATGTTTTAGAATTTAGTGAAGAAATTTATAATTTTATAAATATTTATGGATCAGTTCCAGTTGGATGATTTATGTGGCAGAAATATTGTTCCATTTTTTTTGTTCATGTTGTTGGTTTTTTTTGGTTTAAATTACACATATAAAGGTCTATAATTTAGAAATTAAACACAGGACCTGTTGCTGTGTACTGTTACTGATGATGATCACGATTATGAAAGAGTTATTAGACTAAAACTAATATGGCTAAATAAAATTTTCATAATTGACATTTTTAGGAGCACCCTAACAATGCCTCTGTAATTCCAGAGGTCATGTGACGTCTTTCTATACAATGGTGATGTCAAATGAATGTTCATATGATTGCAAGTTTTTAAAAAGGACCTTTCACAGATAACAAAAAATTTGTCTGAAAAGTTGGTTGTAATTTAAAGAGAAAACTTTTTTTATCAATGTCAAATTTTTTTTAAGTCTACCTTTAAAATAAATTTTGGGGCTCTTCTTGGTACCAACTATGAATGAAAAAAAATGAATATCAGCATTAGGCAGATTTTGATCAGGTGCTACATTAAAACGAATAATCGTACCCTGGCTTTTTTTTTAATCCGACAAATCACAAAACTAACTTTGGATTATAATGTCAGTAAAATTCGGCCTAGTGCTACATAATGCTGTAGAGCTCACCTCTCTTCGCGGGCAGCACTGTGAGCTGTCCTCACTATCAATTAATATTTATTTCTTCTAATAGTATAATAAAACATATTAAGTGAATTCTCCTCAGAAAATACTAAGATAACACAAAGTTTGATAAGTACAATCTTCATCTGCTGATATTAGAGTTATTAGACTAAAATAGTACCATTTGTCATCCATCCTTGACAACAGATTCATTGTCTAGTACTAACCTCAACAATATTGTTATTTGGCACAAGGATAATTGCAGAATCATGATTATAACCTATCAACTTGTTTGCTTTAAATATTTACACAAGTATTTTCACAAATCATATTTTAATAATAAATTTGACATCAAAGACCCCTAATATCACAGTTAATACATGGCCCGCTTATTTGACAGTCTTATGGAACGGTACCAAAGTGAACTGATCCAGGCACTTCTGCATAAGGCTAATATAACTTGACAAAAAAAAATTAAGCTAGATCTAAGTTAGACCTATACAAAATAAAACCTTTGAAAAAAAAACAAAACCAAGTTATATTCCTTAGGTTTTTTCTGATTTGCCATAAATTGAACTTTTATCACATGAACAATAAACCTGTCTATACATACATGTGCTGTCTGACAAGATAACTATAACCACATACATGTACTGTATATGGGACAAGTCCGACAAGACAACTGTAACCACATACATGTACTGTATAATATATGGACAATCTGGTATAGACCACTGTAGCCACATACATGTTCTGTATATGGACATCAGACAAGACCACTGTAGCCACATGAATGTACTGTATATGGACGTCAGACAAGACAACTGTAACCATATACATGTACTGTATAATATATGGACAATCTGAAAAAACAACTGTAACCACATACATGTACTGTATATGGATGTCAGACAAGACAACTGTAACCACAAACATGTACTGTATATGGACGTCCAACAAGACAACTGTAACCACATACATGTACTGTATATGGACGTCAGACAAGACAACTGTAACCATATACATGTACTGTATAATATATGGACAATCTGAAAAGACCACTGTAACCACATACATGTACTGTATATGGACGTCAGACAAGACAACTGTAACCATATACATGTACTGTATATGGACGTCAGACAAGACAACTGTAACCACATACATGTACTGTATATGGACGTCAGACAAGACAACTGTAACCATATACATGTACTGTATAATATATGGACAATCTGAAAAGACCACTGTAACCACATACATGTACTGTATATGGACGTCAGACAAGACAACTGTAACCACATACATGTACTGTATATGGACATCAGACAAGACAACTGTAACCACATACATGTACTGTATATGGACGTCAGACAAGACAACTGTAACCATATACATGTACTGTATAATATATGGACAATCTGAAAAGACCACTGTAACCACATACATGTACTGTATATGGACGTCAGACAAGACAACTGTAACCACATACATGTACTGTATATGGACGTCAGACAAGACAACTGTAACCATATACATGTACTGTATAATATATGGACAATCTGAAAAGACCACTGTAACCACATACATGTACTGTATATGGACGTCAGACAAGACAACTGTAACCACATACATGTACTGTATATGGACGTCAGACAAGACAACTGTAACCACATACATGTACTGTATATGGACGTCAGACAAGACAACTGTAACCATATACATGTACTGTATAATATATGGACAATCTGAAAAGACCACTGTAACCACATACATGTACTGTATATGGATGTCAGACAAGACAACTGTAACCACATACATGTACTGTATATGGATGTCAGACAAGACAACTGTAACCATATACATGTACTGTATAATATATGGACAATCTGAAAAGACAACTGTAACCACATACATGTACTGTATATGGATGTCAGACAAGACAACTGTAACCACATACATGTACTGTATATGGACGTCAGACAAGACAACTGTAACCATATACATGTACTGTATAATATATGGACAATCTGAAAAGACCACTGTAACCACATACATGTACTGTATATGGACGTCCAACAAGAAATCTTTTTTGTAAATATATTACACACTGTGAAATCTTAAGATAAAGGAAATACATATAATTTGAGTTCTTAATATACATTTATTTGGGTTAATTCAATTCATCTTGTTAGTGATATTAGTCCAAGACTCTAGGGTTAATTACAGTGTTCTGCTTTTTTTTTAATTACAAATAATGTTGGTTGCAAGTATGTGTAAATGTGTGTAATTTAGAAACACATGTGTCTAATTTATTCATTCAAATGGAAGAGTAAAAAAGCATAATGCTACTTTATCCATCGAAGTAGAACTTTTAAAATTTGTAACATTCTAAGGGAAATAACTGATGATCAGAAAAAATTAAGATTGATAAAGACAATATTTCCTATATGTTAAAATATGTCATGCAGTACATGTTGCAGTCATTTTCAACTATGGTTTGGCATCTAAATCATAAACTTTTAATGGACTATCCTGAAAGGTTTCAACCGGTTCAATGGTTTTAAAAGCCTTTTCGAACATTTTCCCTGTATATTTCTACTTAATACTCATTTGTGAACTTTCATTATACCAAAAACTATAAACTTTGTACTGGACCATCCAATAAACATTCATAATCAGTAAAGAGCTTTGGCAGTTCTTGGAAGAACTCTTTGAACTTTACTATAATGTCGTATTTTAAGACAGTTGTAAGGTGGTGGCAATTTTGAATTGCCATTGGAACAATCCAATAAATATTGAAGATAGGTTTTGTTTCAATAGGCTTAATAGTTTCAGAGAAGAAGCTTTTCAACATTATTCCAATAGGTTTATATGTAACACTAAGCAGAAGTCTTGTATTTCAGATTGAAACACAAAAAGAGCAATAAATTTGTAGAGGACCGTCTTGCAAACATTCATTATCATTATGACTACAATCAACTTTGTCTTTTCTTAAAAGAAAGTATTTGACCATTTACATATAGTGTTTCACATTTACCTATAGTGTTCCATGTTAAAAATCCTAGTGATGGTGGCCATTTTAAATTATGATGGATTTTGATATGTTATTAAGGCTTTATGTTCAGATATGAACTTGTAAAGTGACTAAATGTTTGTAAAGGATATACTAAACTTTGTTTGCAGTATGCACTATTTTTCATAAAGATGACGTATTAATTGATGGAGATAGCCTGATCCTCAATTGAAAGAAATAGAAATTGGAAAATGTATTAGGTAGTAAATGAAACCTAAACTGTAAATTGATTGATTGATTGATTGATTAATGGTGTTTAACGCCCGAGCAGCAATATTTCAGCTATATTCAGGCGATGAACATGAAATGGATGATAAAATGAACATGAAATGATGATGAATGAAAATGGGATGGGACAAAAGGAAAAATAGGGGTAACGGATTTTAGATTGCCACTGGCAAATGGGAGGATGGATAGGGTCGGGCAATTCAGCCTCCTGTAGCGAGATCTAAATCCCTACTCATAGCGAATACTACAGCAGCGTTCTTTAACGTGCGAGGAACGTGGCATTTTTCCCAACACGGTGCACTAATATGGTTTGCGGTCAGGTTTTCCGTATTATGGCCTGACAACCCCAGCTTGCCAGGGGTACCCCATCCCAGTCGGTCTTTAGGCAAACCGACCCGACACGCCGGTCAGGGTACTGGGCGCTATTTAGTCGCCTTTTATGACAAACTAGCGCGACTGCTGTCAATTCTTTTAGCCACCCGGATCCCCCACGGGGCAACTGTAAATTGAGCAGCTTTAAATAAATCCCTGTTATGTATGGCAAGTATATATATAATAGATATAAGTGATCTCCAAAGAGTGACATGATAAGGTATATATGTTTTACTTGTAAGATAAATAAAGGTTTAATCATCATATCAAAATCATGTTATGATTAATCTTATTTTACCTGCATTTTCAGCTTTCACTGTTGTTACAGCCATTGCATCATTTCTTGCGATTAATGCTGTCGAAGTAGTTTCAGGCTGAGTCATGTGACCAATCGTCCGTAGTTTTCCAGTGATCAGAGAAACATCTGTTTTCCCCTCAACGTCAGTGTCAGATAATGGTATATAATCAGATCCATCTGAAGGTATAGTTAATTGAAAGATGTTTAACTGATAACACAACACTTGGTGGAATATACAAACATCTACGTATTGTGACAACTTTGTAATATATCTATCCAGCAGATTTCTCAAGAATCATAATTACAGGGTTAATGGTTTCATAACATACAAATTTATATATGTCTACAAATCAGACAAAACAATGAATTGAATTTTAATACTTTCACATTTGTACTTTCACTCAGCAGGATTCAAGCTCATGTCACTATGGCACTGATTTACTGGCATGCTTTGTCCTGGGTTATAGATCACTCAGACATATCTGCTAGCTTCACTAACTAAGGTGAATCTTACAGTATCAAAATCCATAAATACTAAAACTCCTATACGAGAAAATGCACAATGCATAGCATAATCAAAATAATAATCTGCTAACCATCAAATACACTTTTCTGATGTCTCATCGTTTTTTTTTAAATAAATCAAAATTTAGCAGTAGCTAATATGATAGATCATTTTAAAATAAATTCAAAATAATACTGACATTGATAAGAATCATGTTTCAATTTTACATTGTTATGGTGTTCCCTCACTTACTAGTATGGCCACAAATGTTATATGTCATGTTTATCAAAAAGTATATACTTATTATTCATATACATTTTCATTTTTCTCTCAATATACAAAAATACTGCCAACCATACCTTATTTATTGACAAAATTAGATCTGTTGTGGAAGGTGGCAATATAATGACAGCATACTCTATTTACTACAATGAACTCATACAATGGCTACTATTGTTGACATCATAACAGTAAAAGTAACACATTACATGTATCAAAAATACTTTTTTTTTCACAGTGAAATCAGTGTATGTCATTGCATGCAAAGTATTTCATCCTACGACACTAGAAATAAAACAACACAAGACTGTACAACAGATTGTATATGACTGGGATATCACCCATAAAATAGCAGATCTCTTTATGTTATAGTACTGACTGAATAGTGTTTAATGCCATTTTCAGCAATTTTTCAGTTATTGTTCGAGGAAGTCATAGTTCCCAGAGAAAAAGCCAGACTTTACCCTGCATGCAGTGAGACTTAAACCATCAACCACAGCATTGACAGGTATGTTTTGTTTTTTTGTTTAAAAGGTGTTTTAACGCTACTTTCAGCAATTTTTCAGCTATTTCATGGCGTCTAGTTTTTATTGGGGGAGGAAGCCGGAGTACCCGGAGAGAACCCCCGACCTGCGGTAGGAAAACTGGCAATCCTTGTCAATTAAGATTGGAGTCGAGTACACCCTGCCTGCAGTGAGAATCGAACCCGCAATCTCAGTGTTGACAGACCACGTGACCAATAGTAGACGAACTACCTTGACCACTCGGCCACCGAGGCCCCCTTGACAGGTATGTGATCACTGATATCTAACTACTAGATGACTAACTACCTTAATACGGAAATAAAACTAAGGAATTCAAGTTTAAATAAATGTTCATGAAATCTGTTCAAATCTAAGCTGTTTTAGTATTTTCAATATGTAATTACTGTAGATGTATTTAATCTCTTCTTTTTTCTATAATGTCTCTGCCAGAAAAAGAGAGTTTTGGGGTTTGAAGTAAAAAAGATGATACGTGTATCAAGACATATTCAGAAGAACAATATCTAGTAAGTTAAAAATTACAAACCTATGGTAAACAGAAAACTAGTTATAGTCAAAATACAATGACCTGTCAGGTATTTTCTACCTATTGGTCAACCAATTCTTAAGACAGATAACAGCTGTTTATAAAATTGCTTTATTCTGTTTTCTTTAAAGCTCTTCATCAGTGATAGCTTGGACATTTAAATTGCACCTACTCATGTGTGACTCAGTTAACTTTAGTCTTCTAACTTGTTCTACCTGCATTGTATCCTTTGACAAATCAAGATGAGAAGTTTAAAGTTACCTGAGTCATGCATGAATAGCTGCAATTTAAATGTCCAGCTCTTTCTAATTAAGAGCTTTAAAGAAAACAGATTGAAGCATTTTTCTAAACAGCTGTTATCTATATTTGGAATTGATGGAGCAATAGGTAGAAAATACCTGACAGGTATTTTGACTATAATACAACAAGTAACATACACCAATACAAACAACAAACAAATAATCACCAATAACTGCATATAGCAGACCATATCCTGCTCCACTAGAAACAGCTTCCATGTTTCTTATAGTAATAATCAGTGTAACACACGTCTGTATGCATCCACTATCTACAGAATCCATGCAAAACTTCCTTTAACACTTCATCATCTCGAGGAAAAAATATGTGTCCCTTCCATCACATAGTATTTTTCAATCTAACATCCCTACTGAAATACACTTAATTTTAGAAATATTAATTACCTGGAAGTAAATCTCTGAAGTCTGTGCAATAACTTCCTGTCCATTCACGTTCATTATTGCAGGCAATTTCCATTTCATAGACAGAAACAACAGGTTTATAAAACTCTGAGGAATCTAACAAAGTGTTTTCAGAGCAGGCTACCAATACAAATACATCTATCTCCAAGAAATTAGCAAGCTTAGGTACATTTAATTTTCCTACCACAAATGTATAGCTTTTCTTTCCAGCTTTTTTAATCAAAGTTTTCAGCCTTTCTATGACTTGTAAATAATTTGCTACACCAAGAGTTCCTACTACAATCCCTACAATGTTAGCATCTTTTGCCTTTTCTACCATATAAAATCTTTTCATTAACATTCTATTCACATTCGAACTTTCCTTTCTCAGCTCTAAAGTCACAGGATTGTACATGAAAAAACAGCATTTATTGAATGTCAGAATCATATTAGTCAATGTCAAACTTTCTTGACCTAAATATAACATTACAGCACCATCTAGTGACAGACTGTCAGGTATCATAATTGTACGGTTACATTTACATATTAATGTTCTTCCTTTTATTTCACTAGACATGTCCAAAGCAGAGTTATCTCCTGAAAAACTACATCCTGTCGGAATATTGAGTTTTGATGCAACAAAATTTCTGTAATGCTGACTTAATTCTTCGCTTAAATGATCTGAAATAAACAAAACAAAAATCTAGTAATAGTACATTTTATGTAAGTTACAATGTTCTTTAATAGAATAGAATATAACATTACGTTTTTATATTTAATTATACAAGGATAGCCAGTTTTCCTACCAAATGTCAGGGGATTCTTACAGTTCACCGGCTTCCTCCCCAATAAAAACTGGATGCCACAATATACTCGTAGGTGAAAAATTACTGAAAGTGGCATTTCTCACCATTCAAACAAACAACATATTTAATTATATATGTCTTATGTACATAAACATGTTCAGATAAGTTTAAACAGTTTTTAAATGTGAAATTTTATGAACATCATTTTTCAATTCAATCTGTTCAGAATATAAATTGTTAGTTGGCTTACCTATAGTCTAATACTCATATAACATGTGCAAAAAAATAAGATTAACACCAAATCATTTCAAGCATATTTTCTAAATACAACTATTTCAATCAGTTCCACTATTTAAAATCTGACTTCCAGAGAATTGAAAATCTTTGCCAGACATTCTGTGTCTGACATTTGCTGGAATAGTTTTGTTTGAATGTTGTTTTAATGCCACTTTCAGCAATTTTTCAGCTATATAATGGCGACCAGTTTTTATTGGGGGAGGAAGCTGGAGTACCCGGAGAAAACCCCCGACCTGCAGTATGAAAACTGGCAATCAATTGAGACTGGAGTCTAGTACACCCTGCCTGCAGTGAGAATGGAACCGGCAATCTCAGTGTTGACAGACCACATGATCAATAGTAGACGAATTACCTTAACCACTCGGCCACCGAGGCCCATAATATTTGCTGGACACTCACTGCACATTCAGTTAGTGTTCAATATTTGTGCTAAAAAACAAATTGGGTAGGATGGTAATTCATATTCATGTTAATATAATAAGGAAAGGAATTTGGTTCAATGCTGCCATGTGACCTGGTAGGAACTCAAATGTTGCATGTAACAAGATGTTCTTGATATTATGATCAATTGAGCTACATAGTTTAAAAATCTATTAAAAAATACAACAAAGTTATTGGCCCACTGATTTGCTTCAATGCCCTGCTATGACCTTAATATCAAGATACTGTAGCAACCAGAATGTCGTATTGATCTCATGATCATCTGTTCAGCATATTTTGAAAACCCGTCATAAGACAACAAAGTTATGTGCTGGACACAAAGACAGACATACAAACACTGTGATGGTCTGAAATGAAAAAACTTGCACACATAATTTTCCTGCAGAAGTTATATATTTTAAAAGATTTACATATGTACATTACAAAATTTGCATAGTGATTTTGTTAATCTATATTGCATTTTATCGCTGTTTTGCAGAATTTTCCTTTGATGTTCATGTGAGGTATTATCCCATCTCACTCTTCTGTGGTGCGAGATAGGCCCACCTCACCTCTGTCAAACCGTTAAGTGACATCACAATGTTACAGAACAGTAATTAACAGATTATTTCCATTTAATGAAACTCAATGCATTTTCTCATCATCTCATCTCATGGGTGTTACTAAAACGCGGAAATGGAACGCGGAACGGAAACGGAAAACGGAACGGAAAAATGAATAGATAGATAGATATTTCGACCTAATAAACATGACTGTCTGATATTTTTATAAAGGTATGTGATATTGTCACTTCAATAAAACCACTAGGTAACATTATCAAAACAAGTTTGGTGCCATGTTTATGCATGCATAAACGTATGACTTGTTCAGTTTTATGACTGGAATGCATGGTAAGTTAGTAATCATATATACTATTAAAATAAATATTATATTTTCATTTTGATGCAAATTCAACTGGGGCACGTTTCGTTGTTGTTTTGAACTTTGACTTACATGTATTGATCCCAATATCACAAGTTACAACCCGGAAACCAATGTCTACACTCCCCATTTAAGAAGCGATAATGCATTGCTCCTCTGATGAATGATAGTAATGAGTTTTATTTTTGTTGTTTTTTTAGTTTGTTTTTGTTCGTTTGTTTGTTTGTTTTTTTTTTGCAGATTTTAAATCATTTGATAAATTGGCATGATACAAAATCATTGTCTAAAACTTCAAATCATTTGTAACCTTTATAGTTTTCAAGTTAAAGCGTTCAAAAAAAATTTTTTTTGACGGAATGGTAAGAAGGAAGAACAGACAGACAGACATACAGATAAAGTTTAAGGACAGGAACTTGTACATGTACAACTAGTCTTAGAATGAAATAATGTGTGTATGAATATACCAAGTACTTACTGTAACCGCTTGATAGCACAACATAAAAATTAAACTTTTGGGCAGAATGATACAGCCATGCCTGGGAAAGGTTAAGCAAATAGTACATAAATACATCACATCATACATTATCTTAGCTACAATAATGTAGCTCTCATATCAAATGTTATTGATTACCGACATTGAACAAAGCAATGGAGTCAAGACAACGGGCATACAAAGAAACGCACACAAAAATTACAGAATAATTGCAATCCGCAGCGCAACTCTGGCCAAATGCTTGTTACATCCTCAAGGAACAGTGAAATTAATACCGATGTCTGAGATATAAGTTTATATACCAAAAGTTAATCTGACATGTAATAAATCTTAATTTTACTGAACGATTTTTGCTGAAAGAATTATCAGGAACAAACATTACCGACTAGGGTTAAAATCGTACTTGATTGACACCATCTGAGTCTTTAAATCTTTAAAAAAATTATTATTTTCCTTATTGCCTTCAGAGTAGATGCGAAGTCATAGGTCGAACTGGTTTTTTTTGCGTTTCATTTTATAACAAGCTCCGCCTCTGAGCCAAGGTTTTCTTCCAAACTTTCTTGTTTAATCCTGACCCTAATATGAAATTAAATAATTAAATCAATCAATAATAGACAGTTGTGTGTGTGAGTGTTTTTACGCCCTTGTCGAAGCACCTAAAAATGGGATGATGCGAGATTGCCAGGGGTCAGAATTTTGGAAAAAGTTGAGGGGGTGAAGGCAAATTAATTTATTGCGGAAAATATGCACGAAAATTACAAATTGAATCAAGAAAAGGGATTCCTTTCCCCGAACAACAGCCCCTTTTAGCTTCACCACTGCTTTGGCATGTTGTTATTCAGAAGCAAACGAAAACTTTTTTTATTCAACTGTTTTTTTTTCCTTGAAAAGGAGTTAGTGGGTGAGGTGTTTTACGCCTAGCGACACTATATGGGTTATGTATGGGCGATTGCCAAAGAAGCCATGAACATGGAAAATTTATTTTTACTATAAAAATTGTGTCTTTTTAATTCGAAATTAATATTGCTGAATGGATTGTTTATAAATTTTACATTGAAAAAAAAAAATCCTCAAAATTTTATAGTTTCTATCAATTAAGGGCCTGGTTTTAGTGGTGCTTTGTTTCATGATACGAAACCCAAACCCCAATAGAATACTGTATTTGTTTTGCATTGTAATATTGTGTGCAATTGAGTGTCATATACATGTATGTTATGCCCTATAAAGGCCACTATGATTAGGAATTAAGAATATCTTATCTTATCTTTGCTAGACAAATTTCGCATTTGAAAATTTTTTTTCCAACTTATTTATTGAAAAACGCCAATGAATTAATAACGCTATATATTAATACCTTACACTACCAAAATCTTCTTTGTTTAAAACTCCTTTTCCTAGCCTTTTGTATTGATATTTGCAGGGGCACCTGCTAAAAGTAATGTTACATTCTGTGACAATGTCATATATTTGTAGTTATATTGTCATTCTTTATGTTGACTCTGGTCCAATGAAATCCATCAAATGCACCATTCGTCTACGCCTACAGAAATATAAAATTATTTGCGTTTTTATAAATGTCTATGAAAACTGAACCCAAGTCTTCGGCTGTCTTCAGAATTTTTCCAATTCTTTTGAGCTTTCTTTTCAATTCTTAGTCATTCGGTTTATCAACTCTCGCGTGCCTGCCTTTTTCAGTTTTTTCTCTACTGCATTTTGAAGGCATCTATTTTTAGTCACTTATTAGTTATCATAATGAAAATACAAGTAAGCAGTACATGTTTTCAAATTTTCTTAGCTCAGGCTTTTGAAAATGATCACAAATAATTAAAGGCTATTTTAAAATTGAATGCAGCTAAGGGTTGCACTTAATGTAAATAAGCAAAAAGACGTAACGAATCGATCTAATTATATTTGCAAAAATTAACTCGGAGAAAACATTACCGCTTTATCTTATTTGCACTGCGATTTACAATACGCTGGAAACATTTTATAATTTAAAAATCAAGGTTTGCTATTGACGGGAACAAGGAAATGTGCATTTAGCCATCTATTTTAATACCCCTACATTAAAAAGTTTATATTAAACATGTTGTTGATAAGTTCTGACCACTAGCAGATCCAAAAAAGGGGCTTGTTTGGGGGAGGGGGTACCAGTATCCCATATCTCATTAAAAAATTTTCATCAAATATACCGAAGGATTGCCAGTCTTCTTACCGCAGGTCGGGGGTTTTCTCCGGGTACTCCGGCTTCCTCCCCCAATAAAAACTGGACGCCATGATATAGCTGAAAAATTGCTGAAAGTGGCGTTAAACACCATCAAACAAACAAACAAACATCATCAAATATACTGTATCCGAAAAAGTGTTTTCCAATATCCAATATCCCTGTAAATAAATGGATTTAAATATCCAATATCCCATTAAGTTTTGAGTCAAATATCCTGTATACCATGAATAAAATAGGTGAATATCCCATATCCCAATATGCCCTAAACAAGTCCCATAAAACACTTATTCCGTTTTCCGTTCCGCGCTCCGTTTCCGCGTTTTAGTAACACCCCTCATCTCATGGATGTTGCCCTTCAATGAAATAGAGTTTGCAAAATGCATCTCGTTTCAAAAAAGTAAATAATCTATGAATGTATAATATTTTGTTAATAGACTTATATCTTAAGTTACAATAAAAATCTCAGTTACAGTTGTGACAGTAAACAATTTTTAATATTTTGGTTTCTAGTGATTATCCTGTAACACTGATTTAAATTCATAGAAATTGATTTGTTAATCAAATAAGGATTGTCAAATTTAGTATTTCTTACCAACAATATAATGATAACATGTGTCATATGACAAGACAATCAGCTGATCCCTGTCAGTAAACATCTTCTTCATCTTTGATACCAGATCTGTGATATTCAGTAATGACTGACCAAACACATACTTCACTGGAAGTCTATATGTAGGACTTAAGCATGCATGGCCATAATGTACAATACAGTCTGCATTGTAATGCTGGGCAGTCACTTCATCCACGCAGCAACTGTAAACAGAATAGGGCTGTAAGTGGAACATTTACCTTCCATTCAAGACTTGGTTTAAGTTATAAATTTATTTTATACTGTTAAATTTGTGGTCATTAATGTACATGTACAAAAGGTATTATTTGAATAATAGACTAAAGTTTTACTGTTTGTAGAAAACTAGAGGTCTTAAATAACTTTCAGTTTTAGTACTCATTGACAACACTTATTCTTGTTACTCTGGATAGTAGACCTGAATGGTGTAAGTCTATAAAAATCTCATTGTTTCTGTATAATACATGTATAACAATATATCATGACATTACACTGTATATATGTACATAGTATCAGCATATGGTTCCATATACCCCTTGTATATCCAAGTTCATGCATCTTATGTTTTTGTTGATCAATCTTTTATATTATCTTACTACATATATATTATCTTACTACATATATAAATCTTGACACTGTACCTGCCATAAGATGTATCACCCAAAATGAACACTTTGCCATTTACTTTCGATTGTATTTTATCACAAACAGATACAGCATTTTTCATAAGTTCATCAGGCACCTGCAGGGCAATCTAAA
Source organism: Limnoperna fortunei (assembly GCA_944474755.1). Lineage (NCBI taxonomy): Eukaryota > Metazoa > Mollusca > Bivalvia > Mytilida > Modiolidae > Limnoperna > Limnoperna fortunei. Next base: position 32,721,099 of record OX104111.1, on the reverse strand, counting down.
ACCACATAAATACAATTACTACATTTTATTTTTATGTTCTATTTTTTTTCAAACAAACACAATTTATTTTGTCAAATAACTACAACTAACATTTTGAGACACAAAAAAACATAGGTCAATTACAAACAAAACTGTTGAAATAACAATCCTAAGAACATGGCATTTAGTGGCTTAAATAACAAAAAGCTTGTTCCTACATATGCCAGCAACCTATATGCAGATCATACCTGTTTAAAACTAAAATGCTACTAAATACAACTCTAAATGTACCCCTAAATCTACCTATATATGATCAGTGTTGTTTGCATAGATACCAATTACTTCATTTAGAAAACAATAATAACAAGAAAAAGAAAGAGTAGAATTAACTTAAAATGAGATCCATGAAAGCATGATAAGCCTGTGACAATACATGTAAGAGGAATAGGTGTGTCCACACAATATTTCAGATATCATATGTCAGCACTAGTATAAGGGTTTCCATGTTCATACATAAGAAGTGTGTCAGGATTTACATGTCTACACATGCTGGCAATACAAGTACCGTACCGGTATGTCATGGTTTCTGCATGTATATGGGTTTTAGAAGGATTATTGTGTTCAGAATCCAACTGCAGAAGTATGTCAGAGTGTTCACAATTACATGTATTATACATATATGCCGCTGCTTTTTGACAGTGGTTCACATCCGGTCTGTTACATTGCTACTAATGGGACTTAATTTGTACCCTCACCCCAAAAAGGGGGGGGGGGGTACGCGATTATTCTTTTTAAAGCTTAATTCATGATTTACACATGGAATAAGCAAACATTGCAGAGGTAGAACTTACTCTTTTGAAATTGTTTTTCTGTATCCAATCAATGCATTCTGGTATTTCATATACCATCTCTAGAGATAAATCAGGATATGACTGTTCATGTGATATAATAATTTTTCTTGTAATTACATCTTCATCTGAAGAACTAAACTTGGCTGTCATTTTATAGTCTGAAAGTAACAAACAATCACTCTTTAGTATGACTTTGGTTTAAAATAACAGCGATTGTTTATTTAATTTTAAGTTTCCAATTTCTTGATCTTAGGACAAGAAATAATGTATATATGCCAGTACCCTGGAAGCAGATTTTTTTTAAAAACATGTAATTGTGGCTTATTCAGTAGTAATTCGCCTATTTCAATACAAAACTGAAAAATAAGTTAAGAATTTATTTACAATAAAATGAAAACAATGCCACATTACATTTTATATCTGGCAGTATTTTTACAATAATATTCAGTAATGTGACACACCAAAAATTTTAAAAAATAAAAACTAGTATATACATTTTTTATTATTTAATTGCTACACATTGATAAAAATTATGTTGATGTCTTTGATTCATAACAACAGTATTCCTTATAGAGAATGAATAACACTAGTGAATAACATCCAACAGAACATGAAAGGGTACCCAAAAGCAAAACAAGTAATAATTATATGAGTTTTAATTTTTTAACAAAATCTTAAAATTCCCCCCCCCCCCACCTCAAACCTGTAAAAGGAGCAAAGTTTCATTACTCTATAATGACAAATCCGAATTTTACCAGAAATGAAAGGAGGCTCAAATCTATACAAATAATTCCTCAAAATTTAAATACAATACTACAATTGATAAAAGCATAAAAGCCTTTTGAGTTGGTAAGTAAGTCAGGGGTCACCACACTCTAAAAAAGTAGCAGCCAAACAGGGATAAGTCAGGCCCTGATAGGGAGACTTCAGGAGACACTAGGGAGAAGTCAGGGGGGACCGTACAAATAATTTCTTAGTATTTACATACATTTTTCATTATTTACATCAATTTCCAGGATTGTTTCTCTTGTGTTTTTTTTTCTTTCTTTTTCATTATTATTCATGGTATGCAATATCAATCAGCACATTACCTTAATCATTAATCAAAGTTGTACTGATCCAAATTGCTTCATGGGACACCCATCTACAGAACTTATCATTATGACAATAATTACTATACATCTTTATTCTTTCAAGTGAAACTAAAATACTTATCAAAGAAAAATGTTAAAGTACAATACTCTTTGAAAGAACTGAAGTTTGAGACCAATTAAAAGTGTTTCTGTATAAAAAATATTACGATTTTTCATTATGGGCCGTTGTACATTACTTTTCTTAGTTGTTCACTAACGGTAATTAGTCACATCCAGTAAATAAACAAATGGCGCGTAATACATTTGAAAGACATAAATCGTTTGAAAATATGTTTAACACGCATATTGTTTGCCGTTTTTTATTGGAATTACACATTTACTGATAAATTGGTAGTCAGGGGGAAGTATTTGGACCAGATTTACAAGTATCTTATGTGAACCATCGGGCGACTTCAGGGAAATGACAGGGCGACTTCGACTTCGCTTTTGAGGCGCCATAGGGCGACTTCAGGGCCTAGTAGGGCGACTTTGTCGCCCACTTCGCCCAGTGTGGTGAGCCCTGTAAGTAAATTTTATTTAGTTTGTTTGTTTTATTGTGTTTAAAGCCACTTTCAGCAATTTTTAGCTTATCATGGCATCCAGTTTTTATTGGGGGAGGAAAGCCGGAGTACCTGGAGAAAACCCCTGACCTGCAGTGGAAAGTGGCAATCCTTGTCAATTAAGATTGGAGTCAAGTACACCCTGCCTGCAAAGAGAATCAAATAATTCAAATATACAAATAATTCCTCAAAATTTAAATTCAAATTTAAATACAATTAATACAATTAAATACAATAATACAATTGATAAAACATAAAAGCCTTTTGAGTTAGTTAGTAAGTAAATTTTATTTAGAGTTGGATAAATATATACATAGTAACAAACATATAACCGACTTAATATTTTTTCAACAGAACAAATCACAAAACATAACATAACAGCACAAAATTAACATATATGTTAAGGTAAATTATTCATACAAAGTATATAAAGAAAGATAGGATAAAAAAAGTACTTAAAAAAAATTGTGATATATATAATGAATGTTACCAATGTAACTAAATGTAACCAAGCCTATATCAGGGTTACAAATGTGGATATGTCGAATTTAGGACACATTTCTGGACATATATGTGTTAGATGCGTTTTTTGGGGGTGTATAGAAATTATCCAATCATCCATGTGATAACTCTACCATAAAGAACTATACTAAATGTTGACGTATTTTTGTTATTGTTTTTGCGTGACAAATGAAAACTACTTACTGCGTATGGTCCAGCTTACGCTCAATTTGTAGATCACAAAATGTGCAAATTGAATTCATCACTTTATTTTCCACAGTTATTTAGCGTTTTTTAATGCGGCGTATTTTTCAATATGATAGAGCAATTTTCTATAGTAAAGTTTGACCTAAATTACAACGGAAGTGTATGTTTTGAAGAGTCCATTGTCGTCTGTTCGAAATCCTTCTGGTAATATCGTTTGCAGTTAAGGCAGGAAAATCCTCGTGGTTTGTCCGAATACTACTGAACATTACGAAAGCAGACGATCTTTTTGAAAACAAAGCGCGGTCCCTGTAAAAACTCAAATGACTGACTTCCTATGTAAAATTCCCATAGCAAATGTCAAGGACGATTTAGAACTTGTCAACAACAAAGGCATATATAAAATATGGATGTGTTATCCTGTAGAAATGTTTTAAATTGGATTTTAACACTACAAAGGTACAATATGCAAGAATAAAAAAATGCAAGCAAAACACCTAGCAGCGGGGTGTAACATTTAGTATAGTCAGGCCTATTCAATCAGCCTTGTAATGACCACAGGAATTTGACCCCATATCATTTGGGTCGAAATATGGCCAGACTGTGTTAGCACTACCTCAAAATTTCCATTAGCCAATGTGGCTAATACATCCAAATTTTACTTAGCCACATTTGAAATTTGTTAGCCACAACATTTCAGCAAAATTTGTGTGTGCAAAATATGGAAGCTGTAAATTTAAATGACTTGTAAAGAAAAGGGGGAATATGTGATGAGCAACACTAAAATTTGGGATTAATTCCATTCATAGGTCACAACCAGGTCTTTTACAACTGTTCTTCATTTGAAGAATTTAGATTTAGTGCTGAGGTTCAACTTTTAAATGAAAACATTTAACCAGATGATAATAGAGTAACCGTAAGAACGAAAGCATTGAAAGCTGGCGTTTCGCCATGCTTGACAAAATTAAACTGGAATTAAGATCAATTACTGCAATGGGAACCAGTTCGGTATTGAGTAAAATCGAAAACAAATTCGGACAAGGGTAATGTTTTTACGGAATAGACAATTACGCATTGAAATTTCCCGGATATATATCGTTACCGCTCCGAACTTTATCTCAAAGATTTATTTTAGATTTCGACAGTCAACATTTTACTTTCGCTTTCACTTCGCCAACGTGGCGAACGAGAATGAATAACACTTCGCCACATTAAAGTTTAATTCTCATTGGCGACTGTGGCGACCTATTAGCGCTAACACAGCCAGACAACGAAAAAAAAGTATTGTCGCGAACGAAGTGAGCGAAGGAGTCTAACGCAAAAGTAAACAATTCCTACCCCCCTACCTTTGTTGTTGAGTTTGCTTTGAGAATTTGCACTGGCAACATGATTGTAGGTGTTCTACTTACTCACGGACATTTATTCTTTAAGATTATGACATCGATTCATTTAATATATCCATATTTTTGCAACCGCGAAACTTTTTCTTGGACTGAAACACTTTCTTTACTTCAGGGAAGCTTCCATTGTGGATTGTTCCGCAGTAAATGACAAAAAGTTAAACGCGAAGTCGGAACCAGAGAAAAATTATCCGGAAATTGCAAACCGAAGAGCACATGGCTGATGTCATTGGGTTACATCCCTTTATCAACAGATGTGCTAGAAATGTAAACAATTCGATTAAAACTCAATTTTACAAAAAATAATTAAAATTAGGATTTAAATATTATTTCATTTACATACAAAGCAAATTTTTTTTTTACCGTTTTATCCCATTTAATTTTTGTCATTTACTACGGAACAATCCACAATGGAAGCTTCCCTGAAGTAAAGAAAGTGTTTCAGTCCAAGAAAAAGTTTCGCGGTTGCAAAAATATGGATATATTAAATGAATCGATGTCATAATCTTAAAGAATAAATGTCCGTGAGTAAGTAGAACACCTACAATCATGTTGTCAGTGCAAATTCTCAAAGCAAACTCAACAACAAAGGTAGGGGGGTAGGAATTGTTTACTTTTGCGTTAGACTCCTTCGCTCACTTCGTTCGCGACAATACTTTTTTTTCGTTGTCTGGCCATATTTCGACCCAAATGATATGGGGTCAAATTCCTGTGTAATGACTCTCCCATCAATAACTACAGTACATTTCATTTAAAATATATAAATGTTTTTTAACAATTGTTAAATTTCCCCTTGTGAACAACTGAAATTTATGTGTATTAATAACTTTCTACATTCTCTATTGTGATATGAAATATATTATAGGTAAACAAAAAGAGTTAGTACCACGGCATGTCACCAACAAAAAAATCAATGTAACATTTTATCTTATATACACAAGTGAGCAGTTATTTAACGGTACATCGAAAGTGTAAAAACAACCCGAAAAGTGTAAAAACAACGTGGAATAGTGTAAAAACAACCATATCTGTGGTGAAAACAACTCAGAAATGATAGATATTACCATATATTATGATAATAATCCAATATTTGTGAAAAAATAATTACGCTTTATCCCACAGAATCGATTTTTGTAACCGCTCGATACGTCCTATATTAGGTCAAATAGCTAGGGGAGAGCACTCCAATTCATTGCAATAAAAGTACTAAAAGTGCTGTCAGTAGGAATTATATTGAAAATGGTAATACAGATAAATGATTTATTTTTGTTTTTATTTAATTTTTAATTTCAGAATGGACATTTCAACAAAGTTTCAGCAATTTAAAAAAGAAAAACTGGTTATTATCACAAAAAGACAAAATAGAAGACTGCAGAGACATATTTCTTATTATCAAACAACTGTAATAAATTTTCAGTCTATGTACATTGAAAGAGTTGCAATTTTTTGTTTATGAATATATGCAAACAAAGAGCAATAAAATTTAATGACCTGTTGTCTTTGTTGGGATCTCTATGTATACTGTGTTATGAAATAAAAAATGTTCTGGGATGTTACATCTAAATAGGAACAATTGAAAAATCTGGAGATAATACATACTAGAACAAAAACACAAGACACAGTAGAGTGGGTCTCTAAACTGTTGACACTGGACATATTTTATCTTTAAGATTTCTGCCATAATTGTTGGCTTAACGTCTTCCCAAGACTGACTTGGCCGAATCATCTTGCCTAATGCTTTCGCCGTCTTGGCATCCTTCGCATGTATTATTTCAGCTGCAAGGACTGTTTGCTTGTGGTAGAGTGTCAGGTAAGATGTTGAACGTTTTGATACTAGGGCATAGCTTTGTAGAGAACGTGAGAATGTTGTGCGACAGCAATGGGAAACCCCACAAATGGCAGGATCCCAACAACTGTCGTAGAAAGGTCTCGGTTCACTTTAATGGCTACCCTGGTGGTGCTGTCAGTAAGTTGACTACTGCAGTGGAAGCAGGCCTTTTTCTGCATTATTTGAATTATGTGGTAATATGTCAGAAAGGCGGCAACGACTGCAAGCAAATTATTTGACAGTAAAACGTTTGAGAATGAACTGGATCGCTTCATTGCAATATGCCACAAATGGAATGTTGCACTGATATCCATGTCAGTTCTCAAACGTTCAAAGCCGCGTCATACAGTAAACGGCGGGACGAAGTAAATGAAATGTATAAGAGAAAAAGCTCTCAATTTTGTTTACTTTTTCAAACCTATTAATGTATACAGGCCGGACCATGAAGCGGCAGACGGTGTCCATTTCAATGAAACTGGATATCTTGCTTTTCTCGTTGCCTTGAGAAAGGCACTTAGTTGGTTTATTAATAAAATTAAAAAACCAATTAAGAGCTAATTTCATAGCAACGCATTCATTAGAACGTCAATTTGCCAGCAGTGTAAAGAATAATTCTTTTACTTTTCGGTTATTTAAAGAGTGTATTTCACACAAATTATTTATTGACTTTTTTTGGTTTCATGTTGTACATTTGCTAACATCAGAGCAACGCATTCATAAGGACGCAATAATTGGCCGGCAGTGTAAAGAATAATTCAACATTTTACTTTTCGGTTATTTAATGAGTGTATTTCACACAAATTATGTATTAATTTTTCTTTTTTTATTTCATGTTTTACATGGGATAATTTTAAAGCACTGCATTCATAAGTTTGGCCGGCTGTGTAAAGAATAATTCAAAATTTTACTTTTCGGTTATTACAAATTCTCTAAACATTTTGGTGTAATATTTTTTTCTTTAATCATGATAATGAAACTTTTACTTTAGTGCTGAATAAGACAGCAAGCGGTGACACGAATTACCGGAATCCACCGTTTTTACCGGAATCCACCGGAATCCACTTTGATTTACCGGAATGCACTTCAAAAATTGTTATTCATATGATATTTAAGTGTTTAATCACTTCAATTTGTTATTATTCATGGTTCTCACCGTTTGTCATAAAAAGTAAAGAAATATACATTCAAATTATGAAATTAAACCGAAGAAAGTCGCTCTATACAGGGACAGTATATTCTAAAAATTAAAAATAAAGACGCAATCGATTAATTTGTTGGCACGTGCCAGAAGTTTGGCTACCAGTTGTTAATTGACACCCCGCAAGGCCAATAACAAATGTTATCAACATAAACAATTACAATTAATGCAGCGAGAGTTAATTCTTGAATTAATACAATGATTGAGCTGTAATAAGTTGTAATAAAGATTTTGATTACAATTATTGATGTATTAATTTTGCAAAACAATAAATGTTTAGAGCGTTATTGTCAGTAAAAACGGCATCTTTTGAAGAAAGTTACAACAAGAAACCATACAATTTTCTCCAATCAAGATTGTTTTAATTACCGTTAAAGAAAGTAATATAAGCTGGATGATTTTTTCAATGTCTTATAACATATATCTCCACAGTCTCGTTCAGTCAAATAATAAAAGACGAGAAAGAACTAGACAATTGTGTTGATCTATGATAAACCAAAGGTAAAAAACAATCTCAGAGGAAACGTAAGCCGAAGACAACTACAATTTCAATTAAAAAACCAAGGACCACAGATACATCCTTATATTTTTAGCGGGTGACAGTATAAATACAAATAATAACAGTGAATCCCTAAATCATGTTTTGAAGCGAGCCATCGACTGGAAATCACAACCGTTATTGGATTTAGTACAGATTATAATAGATGTTGTGGGCACCCAATATAAGGATTTACACAGATCATTGGTTTCAATTGGACAGTACCGACTAGCGGACAGCCATAAACAGTTCCAGGTCTCGAAATCGCTATGGATGATCAAAACAGTTGACGAAAGAGAACGTTTCTTTAGAAGATTCCGTAACCATTTGCCGCCAGACCAAAAGACCGTTACTTCGAAAGACGGACTCATGACTGTCATTAAACCGAGAACCCGTGGAAGGAAGAAAGGTCAACTGAAGAGGAAAATCAACGAACGGACGACGACTATTAAGAAGACAAAGAATTACGATTTAGATTTTGAGTGATATTTCAATGTTTTGTTCAATGTTTATTCTCTTTTTTTTTTCAAGGGCTAGACACGTAGTACGTTAGCGGACAACGAAAATTGACCCGAGACGTATGCAGGTATCTTATAGTAGTTTTAAAATTGAAAAATAAACATTTAACTAATTGTTACGCGAACTACGACGGATGTCCCGAGCCTTGTGCAGGATGTCTTAGTAGTTTTAAATTTGAACATTAAAACTTAACTAATAGTTACGCGGACTACGACGGATGTCCCGAGCCTTGTGCAGGATTTCTTAGTAGTTTTAAATTTGAATATTAAAACTTAACTAATTGTTACGCGGACTACGACGGATGTCCCGAGCCTTGTGCAGGATGTCTTAGAAGTTTTAAATTTGAACATTAAAATTTAACTAATTGTTACGCGGACTAAGACGGATGTCCCGAGCCTTGTGCAGTAGTTTAACTTAAAAAAAACCCAAAAAACTATACCTTGGTCTACTTCTTTGCAATATTATAAGCAATACCAAGCTAATAATAATAATAAAAATAAAAAAAAATAATAATAATAATAATAATAATAATAATAATAATAATAATAATAATAATAATAATAATAATAATAATTTGTACTTATCTAGAAATAAATTATAACTCATATAGTTATAAAACAAACAGACTTAAATGAATAAATATATAAACACCCCTGACCCTCACCCACATGCTCATAGCCTTGACATGGTGTGGGGGCTCTTAAATATTTACAATTATAATTTCAGTTGTGTTGACGGAAAGGTCAATTAACAATTCATTGTAATTGAAACTAATTTTGTCTAATATGAGCTACTAACAAGGACGACATATTTAAAATATTTTAATAACAACAGAGACATATAATTACATGTAATACCAAAAATGCAAAGCTTTAAATGAAAATATATATATTTAAAGATATATATATATTTTAAAAATATCATTATAAAACTATAGACATTATTTTTATTTCACACATTAAATCATTTGTCTCTATTACCATTTTCAATATAATTCCTACTGACAGCACTTTTAGTACTTTTATTGCATTGAATTGGAGTGCTCTCCCCTAGCTATTTGACCTAATGGTATCAATGTACTATTGCATAACGTTATGGGCGCGGCCATTTTATGAGCACAAAGTAAAGCGTGAAAAAACTGTCAGGTTAAACGCGATTGGTCAATAATGATTGTTAAAGTAAATATATTTTGGTAAGAAATGCAATCTTTGGTATGAAAATACACAAAAAGGAGTTTTATTCACATTTAGGACGAATAAATCATATTTCGAATACGTAGGGGCACCTCGAGGAAATTTGAAAAAAATGAGACTCCCCCTTTTTGACCTTCATTTTTCAGCCAGAAAAGCAATGCGAACCTATATTTTTAATAACACCAGATAAACCCCCTATTCTTTGACATAAATAATCTCTCTTAATTTAACATTAAATTAACTTTGTTTTTCAACGAAATAATAATCGAAAAGGGGTACCCCATATGGAAAATAACATAGAAAGGCCATTGGTCCATTGTATTCTATACATGTTTCTTTTTGCATTCGAATTCGGCAAATTTTACTTTAAGCGCATAAATTCTGCATAAAATCATAGATTATTACAGAATTCATTGTTTATATTCACGTTTTAACTAGCTATAGTCTATTTCATGAAACATGCTAATTTCAATGCAACGTTAGGGGTGGGGATGATAAAACAATGACTGAAAGGCTCGTGGTCAATGTGTACACTACATTTGGAGTTTGTATGTTACAGGACGCATAAAACAGCAAATTTAGTCTAATTCAGTGATTCAAGTTGAACTTTTGACAATTATAAAAGAACTATGATCTATACGTTTTTTCGGCCCTAATCTGACTTTCCGGTTGTGTTATAATAATGGGCGATAATTCCACAAATGTAAAACGATTTCGAAACGCTGCTTACAAATCACCGAAGTAAGGTCCAGCATTCAACCATAATGTTGTACTATGAAATTTAGGTCAGTTCTGAACAAGTTATAGTCTGTTTCAAAAACCGTTAATTTTCGGAAGATCATTTAGACCGCATTTCGTTCGTTCAATTGTGGACCCTGAATGAAAATTTCAGATAGAACAGTCGTCTAACATAGGCATCTACACATGCTATGTGAAAAACACCAACAGGAAAGATAAAAAACATCAATTTTGAAGCGCAGCTCAAACTGAGGAGAAAAAAACTACTTGCAAAAACGCGACTTTTTTTCCAGGGGTGGCCTTTACAAAACGGCACTTAAAGCATAAAGGAACATCGATGTATATGCCCAACTACATACAAGTTTTGTAATTGAATCAACAGTACTAAAGGTATGCAATTTGCTTAATTCTGCATCCATTTAATATCTCTATAGGTATCAATGTACTATTGCATAACGTTATGGGCGCGGCCATTTTATGAGCACAAAGTAAAGCGTGAAAAAACTGTCAGGTTAAACGCGATTGGTCAATAATGATTGTTAAAGTAAATATATTTTGGAAAGAAATGCAATCTTTGGTATGAAAATACACAAAAAGGAGTTTTATTCACATTTAGGACGAATAAATCATATTTCGAATACGTAGGGGCACCTCGAGGAAATTTGAAAAAAATGAGACTCCCCCTTTTTGACCTTCATTTTTCAGCCAGAAAAGCAATGCGAACCTATATTTTTAATAACACCAGATAAACCCCCTATTCTTTGACATAAATAATCTCTCTTAATTTAACATTAAATTAACTTTGTTTTTCAACGAAATAATAATCGAAAAGGGGTACCCCATATGGAAAATAACATAGAAAGGCCATTGGTCCATTGTATTCTAATATAGGACGTATCGAGCGGTTACAAAAATCGATTCTGTGGGATAAAGCGTAATTATTTTTTCACAAATATTGGATTATTATCATAATATATGGTAATATCTGTCATTTCTGAGTTGTTTTCAGCACAGATATGGTTGTTTTTACACTATTCCACGTTGTTTTTACACTTTTCGGGTTGTTTTTACACTTTCGATGCAATCTCCACGCAAAGGATCGATTCTGGGTATCCTACGTCAACCACAATCACCTCTGCCATACCATTGGTTGACATTGTGAGAGATATCTCTCATGGTGGAAAAGCTTCGCGTACAAACGCAGATATTTCCATGTAATACTGTATCAAAAGTGTATAAACAGACTATATAAAAATAAATAAGATGTCATATATTATTTCACAAACACTGTTCTTTGTTTACAAACGTCACGGGCAGACGACAAATGTAGTATCGCAGTTAATGGAGGATGACGTGTGGCAGAGGTTATATCTGGGAACCAGTTATGTTCTCTGTGCCGGAGAGTGCTTTCGATGTACCCGTTATTTAATTTAAGCATACCAAAGACTAAGACATAGAAAACATAAAACATATAACTATAGTCGGGAATGATATGAACCGGAATTTTACAATATTAAAAATAAAAGGTGATCACAAACCTTGTATAAAAAATATAACATTAAATCGTCTCATAAACCAAACTGTTTCGCAAAGAGTGCCAGAAGGATGTGCCTGTTTACTACAAGAAATCAATCAACATACCGTATTTTTTTAAGTTTTATTTTATGTTGAAATGACTTAATGCGCTTTTTAAATACAGGGTACCGCATTTTGTGAAAATAAGTATCAAGTGTGTATCACGCATGCGCAGCACTGAGTAATCGCCAATTTTGATTGATAACTGCACGATACCAAATAAGAAACGCTGCCAACGTCGGTGCTGCTTGCAAACGCCAAAACCATTGGAGGAAGTGAGGACCAGTAACTATAATTCCACATTTTATAGAAGGGCTTGAGTGATCTGAACAATGAATGTAACGGTAGAGCATGAAACACAGGCACTTGGGGTCAGAATAATTTTTTTATGGAATAAATTGTTAATAAATGAGTTTGCAGTGTGTATTCACTCGTTTAGTAACTAGTCTAACATGTCTCATCTATCAGAAAAATTATAAATTTCTCGTTGTAGTAGTACAATCTTATAAATAGTCTCACAAACTATCTCAATTCATATAAAATAGAAAAAAAACTATTATTAACCTAAAATATTCATAAAAACTGACAAAACATGAAGATGCTATAATTAATCATTGGACAATCACACATAATACATCTTCACATTTCTGACATTGTGCAGACACAGACGCAAGTATTGTAGTATATAGGTATATGTAAAAGTCAATATTTAAAGTCGACGTTAATGACTGTGAGCAAATTGATCTATTTCTAAGGGAACCAAACTTTTAATGTTTATAGAAATCAAACTTTATATGTGTGATTTTTCCATGCCTATCGTATGCCACGACTTTTCAAATTAGAGACAAAAAACTTCTGTATTTCCTGATAGAAGACTAGTGTCAAGCCATCCGGCAGTAAAAACTCCTCAATAGAATTAATTCGCGAGGACGTCATGACACCCTAATTTGACAGATTAACAGTCAAAGCTTGATTGCAGTTTTCGTCCTGTAATTCGTACTAATCTTAATCTGCAATTATATGGGGGATTTTTTTTCAATACTAAATACGAAATCTTACTTTTCTGTACTTTTAGGCAATATGGTCAATATTATGATTTAACATACTTATATGTGAGGCCTGAGTGTTGAAAATGACACAATAAGCACAGATTTATTGTGTAGAATAAATTCAAAATACGATTAAGAAGAACGAAATAGAAAGATTTTAAATATAAATGTAATCCATTAGTTTCTTGGTTTTAAAAATAAAGTAATCCATTAGTTTCTTGTCGTTTAACAGTTTTCTCCTTTTTTCAATATCATTGGGTAGACGAATGGGTAGATGTATAATACCAGTCGATTTGTGTTAACAGGCAATTGTCTTCATCCAATACGTATTAATATGCAACACAACTAACAATTATAGTGATAAAACAAATATTTAATAAGGTGATCATGACCTTTTTGCAAAGTATATAGAAATCTACAACGACAAGTAGTAAATATAAGAATAACACGATCAGACGGTCGAGATTAAGGCCATTAAGTTACTATCCGCGATCTTATCAAGAAATTTAAAGATAAAATCATGATGCATTAAAATTTTAAAACAGGCAATGATTTCACCTTATGCGATTCTCAATGTTCATGACGTTTACAACTGTACGTTTCCTAAAATGTTACTGTATAAAACTTTGACCCTTACTTACTTATGGGGGTTTTTTAACGTCCTTGACTACCGTATAACGGTCTCACACGGACTTAATTTTGACCCAGACTTTCTTCTTCATTTATACCACAGAAGACATTTAACCTTTGACATAGAGTGAAACGCGGCAAGAGTTTTTGGCTCCTAGGTATGTATAAAGAGTATATGTATACATACCCCAGGTGGCATAAGATAGATTAACGCTTTTCAAAGCAACCAAATAGTGTAAATATTCTACCTATAAGGACTCCTCTATAAGGGGCCTAGGTCTCCTTTTTTGTCATCTATGAATAATCAATGCGTCTTCAACACTGAGGTTGCTTATTTGAGTAGGTGTGCCGACGCCAACCTTAATTCACAGAGATTGACAATTTTTCTCGTCGGGGGTTTTCACTCTGTACTCCGGCCCCCTTCTAATAAAAGCTGGACGCCAAGCTTTAGCTGATAAATTGCTAAACATGGCGTTTAAAACCAAATTCAAACAACACACAAACTGACTTTGGCCAGATGTTTCGACTTGAACCTTAATTGACAGACATTGCCAGTTTTCCTTGCCGAAGGTCTGAGGTCGGGTACCTCTCCCAAAAAATCTAAGCCACATGATATAGCTGAAAAATATTTTGACTGTGGCGTAAAACACCATTCAAACAAACAAAAATGTATTACCTGGAGTAGGATTTTGAAACTGCTTTTGTAATATTTATGCTGCTCATATCAATTCTTTTTAACGCAAGTAGTATTATATTAACATTAACAGTAATGTAATACCATGAGGTAAGTGTGAATTTGAAAAAGGTGCATGGTTTGCTTAACGTTCCCATATTGCATCAATTCAAAAAAAGTTTTAACAGTCTTAAAAAAATATTGAATCTCACATGCTTCATTTGACAAAAACGTCTCTTCAAAATGTACTATTATCAGATTGTGAAATGCGTTACATTATCATAAATTTTAAAGATTCATTATTTCTAATTATAGACTGTTTCAGTTTCCATCGTTTTCCTTGTTAACCTTGGCACATTTAAATTTAAAATATTAAATAATATGACAAGGTAACGTTACACTTTGTTTATGATTTTTATCTTATCTTTGTCGGCGAATGCAGTAAACAAAACACTCGAGGCCTATAAGTTTATTACATTTGTAAAAAAACTAGTTTGTTTCTTTATTAAAAAACAAATATATAGTAAGATGTAAGATAACGTAAATTAACACTGTGCATACTGTCGTACAAATCATGCAATGAATATTATTCTGTTCCTAATGCGATGATCTTATGTCATATGACAGATGAAGTAGGTGCATTTTAAATAGACTTATTTGTGTATTATGTTTGCTAACATAGCGATAAATATGACGTTCAAGCATGGCTAAGGTCTAGACTATGCAAAACATGACATAAAGTGTTGACATTTTGGGCAATGTTGACTTTTAGGATCTGATAAGGTCAGTAAATCACCTGTGTGTTTAATCCAACGAGTTGATTATTTAATTTACATTTTATTGAACCTTTTTTCTTACATTTAAAAATTTTACAGGTAAACTTATTTACAGAATTTAAAAGTTTGGTCAAAATTAGTCATATTCAAAGTAGCAGAACTAATTATCTGGATTTCTTGTGTTACATTTCTGAGTTCCCACAAGGTAAGCTTTTTGTAAATTTAATATATTGTACTAGTCGTTGTATTGACTGACTCACTCTTCAGTTAGCTTCTGGTGCATAAGTTAAACATTGGGTGTATGGGGGAGCCCTACTTTGGGAAGATTGCACTTTCATGTTTAAAACAGGAACAATAATCAGGTAAGGTCGAAGAAAGGCTAAACTTCCGGACAGGTCCCTATCAACAATACAATGATTCTAAAACAGATAGGTGTGTGGTATTATTCCATGTGCTATGAGTACAATCTATATTTAATAATAATTAAATTTCAAATGAGTCAGTGAAATGAGTCATGCATTTATTTTCCTCTCCTCTCCTTGGTTAAATGTAGAGAATGTCCAGCGTACACAGGCAATTCAGCCTTGGAACTGAACATGTATTCTGGGTTGTTATAATACATCCATGGTGTTTAGTGTGGATAGATTATTAACTATGTTGTTCTCTTTCTCTAAAATTAAAGAAGTACTAAAGGTCCATACGCACTGTTCAAAAAACGAGTTGTCTCTCTTTGGGCATGTAGAGATTGTTAAAACTTTACGTATGAAATTTTGCAAAAACGTAACTGGAGTAAGTAAAAAAAACAACAAACTTTGCAGATTTATCAGAGCTTGGTCGCTTTTCAATGCAGTTTGAAATATTTAAAGCCATGTTAAACTTTTGGTAAAGACTAGAACATGACTCTACCAAGATTACGCTATTACTTAATGCATAGGAACACTCCAAGAGACTATATGCACACCGTAAATCATCCTAGTATATAGGTCAATTTAACAATTTTAGACGATTTCCCTGACCTAAGTCAGCAAAACAATCTACTCATCATAAAAAATAAAGAAGCCCAGACATGACTAATTCCATAGAGTCATCTTGAAAGTATAGCATAATAATTTGTCAAAATGCTCAGATTGAAAACTGAAATAAAATTTTGGATATGAAAAATATTTAGATATAATTAGGAGTTTTAAAGCTTTGGAGAAGCCTGTGCAAATGTAGAATGTCAGCACACCGCTTGCAATAGAAGTAGGTAGACACCATGGTATCCCTCCACAAGGCTCTGTCAGGCGAGATAGAGGATGAAATTCACTTCCTATTCAAATGTAACAAAATACAGAGATGACAGGTCAGCCTTACATCGTTTAATTATTGAATCTTGCGCCAATTGTTCACTGTTAGATGAGTCACAAAAGCTTATTTTGGTTATTGAATTGTAAAGATGTCCCCCACCGAAACTCCTGGACTCACCCCAAAGCGAAGTTCATGTTTCTCAATTTTTGTTTTTTTTTTTGTTTTTTTTTTTGTGTTGCGTGTAGGTGTCACTCTTGTGTAACTATGGTTATGTCAGTCTTTGACAACGTTTTATGATCACTACTCGGTATCGTTGATTTTTGTTCTTGGTGGAGTGGTGGCTTACGGTTTGAGATTTCCAGGATAATAGCAAGCACATTGGGCGTAACACATAAATGCTGTAAAGTTACAATGGTTACATTACAAATATCAAAGCCCCCCCCCCCCCACAAATCGGACACGAAGGAAACTGTCAAACAGAAACAATCAATCCACAAATCAAAGTAACATGAGAACAAACAACAAAATATATAGCAACTACAGCAAAGGTCCTGACTGGGTACAGGTATTTGTTTCAAAACAAATGATGATTCAAACCATGTTTTCAGGCATGCTAAACCTCCCGCTTCCATTACTGTAGTGTGTGACTTGGTGCATTACCACTAGTCAATAATAGGTGTATCCAATAATCATCGCATCGCAATTACTATGTACTGAATTGAAAATTATGGAAATTATATGTAATCTTATTTTCAAACAAGAAAGAATATTTTTCAACTAGGAAACGGTATCTATGGTAAAATTTATTAAATGATTTTGTTTTTTTCTCTCGTAACCTTGCGTTTTATTTCTATCCCGAAGAAATTGTTGACGTTTGCAAAAAATGAGTATACTTGTTGCATGCATCCTCTTGCATGTCAAATGAGAAATATAGACATCGTATGCAGAAGCTGGAATATTGCTTCATAATTGAGGAAAATTTATAATTTAGAAATTATATTCGTGATAAAAGGAAACTGCATATTTCCCATTTACTTGACAAAAAGTAACATTGATTTCACGTAAGCACATGTTTCTGTGAATGGTACCTGATGAAAGCATTTCTGTGAGTATTGTCTGTTTTATACAAAGATACCCTTTGGAATAGTTAGGACTAGATAAGACGTTGTGACACCTTCATTTAATTTCTATATGACTCTACTTTTATGGGAGTTGTGTGTTCAGAATAAGCAGAAATTATCAAGATGTGGTCTAAATAATGATATATTAGTGTGAAAATACAGAATCACATAGACAAAACAAAAGAATCTGACAAATAGATCGTCGACCACAAACAAAGAAAACTAAATCAGGCAACGGTAACCCCACTCGTAAGGTGGCCGGTGGGACTTGGATTTTCCATGTTCCGCAAAGGAAAATTAGTTATGTATATTTGTGTGGTCAAGTGACACTAAATAAGTTTTCACGCTTACCAAATATGATACTTTCCTGTCGATAGACTGATATGTAAAATAAAGATCAATCGACCGTCATTTATCTTCAAATACTTTGTCAGAACATTCAACATACAATCCAAGTGAAAACAATTTTAATAAACGTTGAACAAAAAACATGCAAATGAGGAGAAGAGGTCCCAAAAATACAGTCATCGAGTATATGTGCTTATAACCAACCAACTAACAAAAACATGTGAATTTCCTAATTGGGTAACAAAATTTCCTTTTAGATCGCAAACAAGCTGACGTCCTGGAAAGTGAAAAGTTTGATTATGTTGCAATTGAGTCAGGAGTCCCCCATGGTTCTGTTCTGGGACCTAGTATGTTTCTCGACTACATAAATGACCTATACCATCAGGTTTATCATCAACTGTTAGACTCTTTGCCGATGAAACAATTGCATACCTGACAATTAAATCAAAACCAAATGTATAGACATTAGAAACAGATCTAACTAAAGTTGAAAGATGGGAAGATAGACGGAAAATGGGATTCCGTGTCGATAAATGCAACGTCATCAGCATAAATAAAACAAAAACCCCGTCAGTTACAACTATTCTCTGCATTGCCACATACTATATCACGTCGACAAAGCCAAATATTTAGGTGTAACAATAAGCTCTGATATGAATGGGATCCTCATATTAAAAAATATGCAGTAAAGAAGCTAATTCCATTCTTGCCTTCCTAAAAAGAAAAGAACAAACTCCAGATTAATCATGATTTACAACATAGTCCATTGCACGAAGTAGCAATACAACATACAACCAGATTACTACCACTTTAAAGACAAACAAGGTATACAAACACACAGAGCTTTTAAATTCAAAGTAAAACGGCATAGAAATAATATTCATTCCCCCCCCCCAGGACAATTGGAGAATGGAGCTCAATCCCTGACAAAAAAAAAAAACAAAAAAAAAAAAAACAACAATAAATACATGTCGCATGCTTTCTATCATTGTAATACCATATTTAATTTTTTTCCATACATATACGTACTCATCTGATCTATATCCTTGTTTGCATGCAACTCCTTACGTGACATTATCTAAAATTTGTTGAAGTTGGTTACGAAGGCTTATTCGGGCCACTTTGTTGGAATTTTTGTTTATTGCGATTAACCTAAATGAAAATGAGTTTTTGCGTTTAATCGCAAACTTTATTGTGTTTATTCGAAAATTTGTGTGTTTAAACGTAAAGTATTGCGTTTATTGCGTTTATCGCAATAATTTTTGCGTCTAAACGCAATCGAAAAAATTTCCAACAAAGTGGCCGGAATTAGCTTTCGGAGTTGGTCACTATATGGTAGATAGAGAAACGTAAGCACAAAGAGGATATGAGATATTGTTCGGGAGAGAAAGTCGAAGTTGTAAGCAACTTTTCTGATGTGTCAATACAATAAAAAAGTATATATACTGTCCCTGGATGCCAGCACAAGATCAGCATTTTGAACAGACATTTTGAGTTTTTACCTGTGGAATTTACAAAGACATCAAATAGTAATGCGACATTTATATTTAAAATTAAATTTGACTTATTTTGTACTTCTTTCACTTTTATTTTGTCGAATTTAAATATGTTTCTTAACAATGAATACGGAATTTATCACGTTTCCGATCGATACTGCACTCCGACCTAGAGATGACATCAGCTCATTACCATTGCATGTAAGCCATATTTGCAACGACTCGTAAAGGAAAGCGACAAATGTAACGAGTCCCAAATCACCAAATTAGATAGTGAACATGTAGATAAATAGGTAAGGCATGCCTCTGGTTGTAGAACAGGACATTTTCGTTAAATGTATAGCTATTGCCAGGATTTTCCCCAAACAAGCCCCAGCGATTTCGCGCACCTGCAATACACTCGTCTGAGAAACAATCGACTGAAGCATGTTGTTTATGTTTTAGGAACGTAATGAAGAGTAACCTGGTCGTTTACAATGGCACATTCCCCCGAATATTTCTTCAAAGAGTATGGAATAACTGATCAGTCCCCCCTAAGTCTGTTACAACTTGACCCGGCAGACAGAGCTGTTTTAAAGATCGCAGGTAATTAATTAAGTTTTTGTACGGAAATAACAACTCATCATGACAACTTTATAATAATATGCAAATTATTTAAGAGTGACTGTTGTTCCTGTTGATGACAATTATGGAGATTTTTTTGATGACATCATGAATAAAACCACGTGGTTTCTGTTTTGAAATAGTATTTTCTGTGTATTTAGTTTGGGTAGATTTAAATGAGCTGTCAGTCATAGTAATGTTTATTGACTATTTACCTGTCTCATGTCCCAAATCAGGGCCCTATTAATCTGCTATCCTGTCAAATTTATTCCAACGATCTGCTCCAGGTAGTTTCACCTGAGTGATTTCAAGAGAAACTTACACCTTTACATATTTTTACCTGTGAACACATGTGAGGTGAACCTTGTAGAACACCAAGTTTCTCTTGCACCTGGTCAAAGACATCAGGATTACCAAATTTGTCAGGAAGTGTAGTTATCAAAATTTAAAAGTGTTTGTTTCACTTTAAAAATAATATCATGTGATCTATTGGTGGATTAAATCATGGATTAAGTTTACTTAAATGGGAGGTTTAGTTAGTTCAGTGATAAAGAATTACAGATATACATGGGAAATAAAAAATGTTAACTAATGATAAAAAGTAGAAATGGAACAATATTCCCCAACTTTCGATCCTGCGGAGGTTCCTCCCTCCCCGCGAGCCATGCTTCAGTATGAGCAGAACAGAAGAAAGGAAACAGGTAACATTTGTTTACCTTAGTCATATGTGCAAACATTGTAAATTTAAATATAAAATTGATAGTAGCTCCTTCGTATATACAAAAATTAGTCATCACTTTTAACACTTATTTTACCGTTTTAATTGGAGTTGAAATGAAATTAAAGAGCAAATTTTCTGATAAATTGAACTTGGTCTGGATTAATTAAAATTTATATAATTGCTGGCTTCACATTAAGCAGTTAACCACACATAATTTTTTGTCTATTTACTACATGAATTAGAATCTATAGACACTATCAGTCTCATAAATGTAAAATAACTAGTATTGAAATTGAATTGATGATCAAATGTGAAGAAAAATTGAACTTGGTTAAATTAATTAAAATCGTCATAATTACCAGGTTTATGTTAGGATGTTTAACCACCAAGCAGTTTATAATTTTGTAATAATTACATGTTTTAATTTTTATAGATACTATTTTCCGTGTGAATGCATAAAAAGACTTGCCATTCTTTCTCAAACTTGTTATATTTGCAGATGTAAGAGATGCAGTTCAAAAGAAAACATTTACAAAATGGGTGAACAAACACTTACTCAAGGTAAGAATTTTGGGGTGTAAATTTGTCCAAAGCCTCTTCAGCATTAAAAAAGTGTCAAATTGCTAATGCAGTATAAAGTGGTGACCGAACGATTCACACACAATTTCTGTACGAATTTATTTTCTGCATAAATTAACCAGAATCCTTGCTAGTTGTTAGGAATATGACTTTACATATTTCTGCTTGGCTAATTTTGAATCAAGTTATATAGGTAGTAAATTCACAGATGATAAAACACAGCATAAAATGAAGATTAGAAACTGTTGATGCTAAATTACTATTTTTAAATAAAAAAATGTGTTCACATGTAGGGAAAGAGTAACAAACAACTTGAAATTTTGATATAATTTTACAAAATAATGATATATCAGATGATTATCCTGGATAATGTATGAGACAGAGTGTCATATATTTCAATTAGTTTTTTGCTCACATGCTTTAATTGAACATTTATAATATGTAAGATAAAAATCTGTCAAGATCAAATCAAGGTTTACATTTGTACATTTGGTTTGACATGTAACAAGCACCTTACTGACAATGATGTAACAATTAAGATGACATACTGTGATGTCTCCTGCTGTTTTCCTTTCATGTAACTTAATTTTTGTATTATCATTTGCTTTGGACAAAGTAAATGAGCCTTGTATATAAGATTATATCTCTGTCTGGATGATAGATATCTAAATGCCCCAAATTTACTTGTATTTGTGGGATTTATCTTGTGATTTTATTTACAAGATAAATGTTTATTGACCAGTTAATTTTGATGATGACAAGATTTTACGCAGTGTTTAGTGCCAAGGAAATCATGTCTGACAGTTAATAATGGTCCCAGTCTAATTCATATTAAATCATTTACTAAGATTAAGTTTATAACCTTTCAGAGTACACAATTTTATTAAAGAATAGCTATGTGCAAGATTTAAAAAAAAAACTCAAACATCGGTGTTTAACAATGTAAAACATTTAGGTTTGCATTTCAGATCTCAAAATAAATTTTGGGGCCTCGGTGGCCGAGTGGTCAAGGTAGTTCATCTACTATTGATCACGTGGTCTGTCAACACTGGGATTGCGGGTTCGATTCTCACTGCAGGCATGGTGTACTCGACTCCATTCTTAATTGACAAGGATTGTCAGTTTTCCTACCGCAGGTCGGGGGTTCTCTCCGGGTACTCCGGCTTCCTCCCCCAATAAAAACTGGACGCCATGAAATAGCTGAAAAATTGCTGAAAGTGGCGTTAAAACACCATTCAAACAAACAAAATAAATTTTCATTAAGCATGTACTGCAACGTTCCAACATTTATTCTGATTATAATTAACTAGCTTCTTGCTTTATGTGTGAACATTTTATTTTAGGTCCAGTTTTTATCAGATACTCAATTGATAGCAGTGTGTATTGTAACTGAATATCCTCAGTAGTGGACTTTATTAGTTATAATGAGTACTTGTTGGTGTTTCCATTAAAGGGATAAATATCACCAGCCAGTGGACCATGTCATATACTTGACAAACCCTGCTGTTTAAGTGTGATTTATGTTTTAATGGAGGAGGGGTCGTTTTTGTTTATTCACAGTCATTTATAATCAGACTCTGACCACTTGGAAGATTTGTTGCTCTATTTTTCATTTATACCTTAGGGGTGAAGGTAGGGTGGTACTTAGATTTATATGTGAGTTATTTGTTTTTGTGTTGCTGTCATGCTCTAGGTCACTATTTATCAGAGTTCAAATATGTATAAAAATTTGGATCAAGGATCACAGAAGAAATATAAAAAAGAAGACTGCCTATAGTTTTGTACATAACCATGGAAGTTGTATGCTCCTTTTCAAATAGAGTCAAACATCTGTTTATAGTTTTAGGGTGCCAGTGGCAGAATGGTCAACATGGTTAGCCAATGATCACCAGATATGGTGAAATTGTCCATCTACAGATAAATCAGTTGTTTGTCACCTTTGGTCTAAAAAGTTTGACTGATTTCCATCTAGATGTCTGTCTTTGATTCCATAATTAGAAAACTCTCTCAACATGTATAGTTCCATTTCCAGTATTTCTGGGTATAAAAAAGATTGTGTCCTTACTGTTGTATATCATATTTCTGATAAAATACTTTTAGAAGTATTATTGCAAGTTCAATTAGGGGAATGTGTGCTTAATTTAAAGTATGTGCAGTTTTCTTTCAACAGTATAAAACTGGCTGCGATGAATTACTAGCAGCTGATAAATTGTTAAAAGTGTTCTAAACCATAAACAGACAAGCAAACTGTACTCAGACCTGTTGTGGTTTTTGTTTTGCAGAAAAGTTAAATTTTCTTTTTCCAATATATAATTTACTCTAATGTTTTTTTTTGTATTGGAATTTTACTTCCTGATACATCTGCTTCGTCTTTTTTAACCAGTAAACAAAACATGTCAGTGAATTGTGAATCCCAACTTTTTTTTATGGTGTTGCTCCTATGAAGCCTAAATGTTCATTTTCAGGAGTTTTTAACTGGTGGAATGTATTTAATAATTAGTTAGTGATGTGAAATTTTTTAACAATATTCAGGGGTTCTGCAGTTTTAACTTTATAATGAATGAATATACTAAATTTTTATCCAAACATTAGTAAATAAACGTGACACAAGCTTGTCTGTCAAATACTTTATTATTGACTATGTCTTATGCTGGTATCTTATACAAGTCACTGTAGCATTGTCAAGAGTGGGTGGTTTACATGGTTTAAAACGCAAACATTTTTGATTCTCTGTGTGAAAAGATATCTAGCGAACCATACCTAGGAGTTTTTACTATTTATACCACTTGATCCTAACTGTTATACACATCTGGGTTCATTTGGTAGGGATAGGCTACACTTATCTGCTGCATGCTGCATTTTCAGGACTTAAGATCCCATAAGTCTTTTCTTCAGAGGTTGTTAGTGGGTAATTGGTCTGTTTAAATAAAAAAATATTGCAGGAAAAGTATATTGCATTAAGTTTTCCACAATATATTGTAATTCACTAGAATAGACAAGCATAGTCAATGACCCTAATTGGAGAGCTTAACCAATGATGGGACTCTAACTGGAGAGAATAGTCTATATAAGACCTTAATAGACAAGCTTTATAAGTCGTAATCGAGCTTTATAGGACATCAGACATTTTATCCTTTTGGAGTAGTCATTTTATACATGAACATGGTCTGTAAATTGTAGGTCTCAACTTTGGTATGCTTTATGGCGTAGCACTACTACAAGTCAGTTTAATATGAAGCCTCCAATAGATCTGTCAGTTTAATATGAAGCCCCAAATAGATCTATTAGAGTAAGCTTTAAATAACATTTTGGGTGTTTATTGTTCATCTTGTTTTATCTTATCGTAAGTATGAATATCACATTATATCTGATTTTTTCATAAATCCTCTTCACAGCATGTAGGTGTTGAATACCTGTTTATCTGGTGTAAAATACAGGTAGAAATATTAAATATAAACCTGTCTCGTACATCACAAATAGTAGCTGCATTTTTAAATTGTGAAAATCAGTTTCATTTTCATTGCCTTATACAGATATTAAAATGAGGGAAACACTTTAGAGTTGTGAATCATATAGAGTCCTTGAAATTTAGTGTGAAACTTGTAATCATGAGACAGTTATGTAATATTCTGTTAATTTATGCACTTATGTAGTATAAGGAAAGGTTGTGTCCATGTCTGTAGGTGTGGCCAGATACATACTTATTTCACGAAGATAAAGATCAAATACCCATCAATGACAGTGAAGTCAGTACAAATTCATTTGAAAGAAGGCTATAAATATTTTGAGAACACTTATTTAAGGAAGGATCACGTGGACGGACAGAAATTAATAGCAATGGCTGTGTAGAAGATTCTACTGATAAATTGGAAGTTAAATCAGATGGAAAAATTGTTTATATTACTACAGGAAGGTTTAAATCCTTTACTTTAATATCAGATCAGGGCCATGACATACAAATATACATTAACTTGTATATTTTTCCAATAATCCAATATGATTTCCTTTGTTTCTTTAAATAAAATGACGTTTTACACTATATATACATGAGAAAATAGACCTTTATTTTTTTTTACTGACACTTTGAACAAAGTTTGACAAATAAAGTTGCCAAACAAGTGCATTCCACAGTGGCCAAAAAGAAAGTTGGATTAATGGAAAATCCCTTTTAAAAAATATCCTGCAATTCTAGAACTACATATGAAAAATTAAAACAATTAGTATGACAGATTGGTTCTCTGGGAGGGATAATTAACCTAATGTAATTCTTAATGTACTTAAGGATTTTTTTAATTTAAACCACATGGATTATGTATGTACTGACTTTTCAACATGTACAAAATATGGCTTCCAGACAAATATTGTGACAATTTAAGTACATATATATTATTATATCCCCCATAAATTTGTCATCACCACACCAGATTTTGTGTAAATACAGGTGCTTAATCTGATCAGTATGATATAAATAAAACACCTGGATTCTATAAATACAACTTTTGTTTTTGTTCATTGATAAAGTATAAAAATATTTATTGAGGAAATATTATTATTTTGAAGTGTTACATCCAATAAACTCATGATTTAATGGACATAACTGGCCATATTGTGATAATTTGTGGAGTGGTATTAAATGGCCTGGAGTACTCCGATAAACATATAAACTGGACCTCCTTAAGAGGTTTATGTGTATCTAACTAAAAATTGGCACAGATTGTCCAGGTATACCTTTTGAGTGGTATACTTTGGCATTAATAAGTTTGTAAAGTGCCAAGGCTATTGTAATATTATGGAGGAGAAGAATTCTTTGAGGGCTTCATGCCAGAAACTCGTGTAATATCAACTTATGTTTATCAGCAGCATATTGTATAAGCTAACTTCAATTATATTTTGATTAACTTGATAGATAAGATATTTGTCTTTGTTGTGTTTTTTGTGGCATGTTTGTTTCTTTTTACCTGGTAGTCCATTGATGTGATGGCATATAGGTTTTGTCATCCATTTCCTGATCCATCCTGACCAATAGGCTAAAGTTAGGCCATTCTTAAAAAATAGTTGTTTGCTGGTTTCTGACCCACAATTGGAAGTGGTTATGTAGGTAGGCAAGTTTTATCTTTTAAAGGAACATGTTTGTACAGAAAGCATGCAGAATAAGTCTTACACCTAAATGCATTTTGATTTTCTGATTTGAACTAGTAATTTATTACATCAATGGCAACTCAAAAACTTTGTTTAAAATGGGTATTGATCTGCATTTAGAATGTGTACAATTTTTCTTCTCATGTGAACTACATTAAGGTCTGGAAGGATCAGTTGATACATGTACATTATAAGGAAACACCAACACTTACAATGCACAGGAAGCAATGGGCAGAAATAGATTGTTGTGATAAAATATGTAAAATGAACTGACAGTATACCTCTAAAGATATTACATAATCTTAAAATGGAACATAACAAATGGTTTAGGAATTCGGTGTATTTCACTGATGCACAGTTTTAAAGTGTTCTGATTGCAGCATCTATTTTATTTATATCAGTTTGAAGATCTCAGTCCACATTCTAATTTTAATGGCTAATTTAAAGCCAATGGATTTATTGCTAGTTAAATATAGGGGTATCAATACCTTAAAAAATATTTTGTATTTCCCCAGATATTAATTTACCCATGTCCACCCAGATTGGTATGCAGGCTTGTTCTTTGTTTTTGCACCACAGAATTTATATTCTGTAGAATGTACCAATAAAGGAGGAATGCAGGGCCAAAGAATTTGGATTTTTGTTTAATATTCTTTAAACGCTAGATAGTTGGAATCAAGATTGCATGTTGCAAGCCATCTTTGTACATGTTTAGTCAGGCCACCTTCTCCTTCACTTCCGGAGCTAGTACACATAATGAATATGTTCTAGGTCAACGGATTTTTATATTTTTATGTAATTTAAAAAAAAATGAGTGAGATGGTCAGTTTGCAGGGTAGTAGTACATGTTTTGTCTGGCTATCTAGCTACAACATTTTCATTTGGCAGGATATTTGAACACATAATGTGGGTATGCAGGGCTGTAGGATTTTGATTTGATGTTTAATAACAAATTTTTATCATTTTATTAAACATCAAACTTAAGACCTACCCACCTATGTCCATGTTATGCCCTGGGGCACATATGGCAAGGACTAGTATTCCACTTCTCTCTGTCTTCGCTAATTCTCCCCAAGTTGGCCAATGTTTGTTGATTTCTTTTTCAAACTTAAGAATTATGTAAATATTTATGAACAAACCTTTGTTTAGTATGCTTAATTTCCATCTTTCATTTTAAGTAATAATTTTTAATATTTACAAATGAAGATGTCACAGGCTAATAAGATATTTATTTAACAGGGTAAGTAAACAGTATGACCACATTCTATTTTAAGGTTTTTAATGTCATAGAATGCCATTGACCTGTTTGTTATGTTGATTGTTTTTGGAAGTTCAGTGGATAAAATTAGCAATGTATATTTAAACAGGAAAAAGGGTTTTGTTTAAGGATTATGAAGTTTGTTACCTCAGACAACAAAACAAAACAGTACTGGTTATTTTAAGCTTAGGACAGTGAGATGACCAGTTATAAGCACTGATGCACCACTTGTGAGACATATTGATTGATTGATTTTTGCTTAATGTCCACAGAGCAGAAACCTTTTAATCAATCAGTTTAGATCAGCTGTTACCTTAATATTGTCATTTTTTTTAATGCAAACCTACATTATCTCCTGTTCCAGTTGTTATTTATGAGTTCATTTATATTAATGAATATGGCTTGCAATGGATTAAAAGAAAGAAATGTTATATATACAATATCACAATACATTTACATGTACACATGTAATAGAATAAAAACATTTTTGTTGTTGCCACCAATATTTTACCATATTATTCTATTCTTTAGAAATCTGTTTATTATGTCATTATTAAGTCAATAAAAAATGACAGCAAATGCAATTATTTTGTCATTATATTAAGGACTCTCCAGCTGTTCTTGTCTAGAACAAAATAAACTTAATTACTATATCAAATCCTAAATAAATATTATTTACATTTAGTTTTCTAAATATAAATAGAATATTAATGTATATTTGATATCATCACTTTTATGGTCACAGTAAGTACAAACCTAATGGCTTGGTTTGTTTGTTGTTCTTTTGTCAAATGATTTAGTTATTCCTATTACACATCATTGCCTTTAAACAATATATTTATGACACATGAAAATTAAATATCGACCTTTGACCTTGTCAGAAGTACTATCTTGTACAAGTACAATAGTTATGCAACAAACTGTTTTAATTTAACATTAAAAAATAACCTTTAATGTCAGGGTGATGGTTTATATTTACAACGCATATAATATTTACAACATATCAATTGAACAGGAGCTCTTTGTTACGTGACAGTTTGTAAACTGATCATCGATTAGCGGGTCATGGGATTTAATCTTAATATTGTCATTAAAATCACATCAGAGTGGTACAAGGTTTCAATAGTATTTGGCATAAAGTACATGTAGACCCCAACCCCACACACCTATATGTCTACCATCTTTAGTTTTAGTAGATTGTACATGAAAGAGGACAGATTTAAACATTATTTGAGAATACTTGATCTAGTTGTTGCAAATAAATAAGTTTTGATTCATGTTAATGTCACATGTGTGGAACTCTAACTCTTCTCCATTTCTGTTTGAGTTGAATGCCAAAACTAAGACTATTCAGTTTTACAGTGTCATGGGAACAGCTAAGCCCAATATGAAAAAAGGCAAGTTCAAATTTTGTAGACATGTATTTCACTTTTCACACTGATAAACAATAGGTTTCTCGGTACAATTAATCCAGATCTGTACTTGTCCTTGTGGGTATACATGTTTTAGTGCATCTAAATTATTTAAAGTTCCCACGATAGAATTCAGCAATAGTGGTTGTGGGTGGACACATTTTGGTGAACCTTAAGATTTTATACATTCCCAGGAAGTAATTAAAATTTAAAGCTTACCAAGATATAATTAACAAACTGTAGTTTTCACAATTTTTTAGACCTACATTGTAATGTTTGCTTACATAATAACAGGAGCTGTGTACACTTAAATTTGCATGACTATGGAATTACTTCTTCCTCTGTGTACAATGTGTTCTAGTTAAATACTGTAGGTTTTTTTTAATTTTAATATTGACATGACTTGTATAACTGTATTCTGCCAATAAAAGATGGGGGGACATGTAGAAAATTTTGGTTCATTTGTTCATTCACTAGCTCATCCAACCATCCCAAAGGTTAACCTTATGTTTAAGCTTTTTTTTGTGAAAATGATTGATTATCAAAAT
The DNA here is from genome assembly GCA_944474755.1 of Limnoperna fortunei. NCBI lineage: Eukaryota > Metazoa > Mollusca > Bivalvia > Mytilida > Modiolidae > Limnoperna > Limnoperna fortunei. The sequence continues at coordinate 32,691,242 of OX104111.1, read as the reverse complement.
TCTTTAGGGCAGTGCAAAATATTTAACACTTTATTGAACTTCGAAAAAGGGGATGTTTACCAATATATGCTAAACGGGAACATCAGTAGAAATATTTTCTTGTTGTTTGTTTGTTTGTTGTTTTTCAGCTATATCATGTCTTAATTATGGGTGGAAGCTAGAATATCTGAATGAGAAGCACCAACTTCTGCAGGAAAACTAGCAATCTTGTCAGTTAATAAATGGGAAAGACTTCCATTTGAACCCCCCACAAAAATGCATTATTTCAAACGTAAATAAAAAAATTTGGCATTGGGTGGCAGCCACTGATGAACCCCACAGTGGACACAGTCATGAATTGCCAGTTGGGAAAGTGCGAGCGGTGTGTTCTCCATGTATCTTGTGAAAGTCTAATGCCTTTCCTTCCTTTTATTGGGAGGTTCAATTGGAAGTCAACCAACTTCATGCTTTTTTTACATGTTGGGGGGCATTAAGTTTTACTCATGTCTGTCCATCCATACTTAGATATGTCAGTACAAATTTTCGTCAAGCTTTTCTCAGAAACCGTACATGATAACAATTGGAAATTTGGCAGGGTGGTTCAGTATCACAAGTTGTACATCCTTAAAGCGACTTTCAGACCTGTCGGACAAATACTTCCTGTTTGGGACTGGGCCGATATGAAAATGTGTGAACTCGAGTATGAAAAGTTCCGTCAAGCTTTTCTCAGAAACCGTAAATGAGAACAATTTGAAATTTGCCAGGGTGGTTCAGTATCACAAGTTGTAGGTCCTAAGCAACTTTCAGACCTGTCGGACAACTACTTCCTGTTTGGGACTGGGCCGATATGAAAATGTGTGAACAGGAGTATGAAAAGTTCTGTAAAGCTTTTCTCAGAAACCGTACATGAGAACAATTGAAATTTGGCAGGGTGATTTAGAATCACAAGTTTTAAGTCCAAAGCGACTCTCAGACCTTTCCGATAACTACTTCCTGTTTGGGACTGGGCCAATATGAAAATGTGTAAACACGAGTATGAAAAGTTCCGTCAAGCTATTTTCAGAAACCTTACATGAGAACAATTTGCAATTTGGCAGGGTGGTTAGGTATCACAAGTTGTACGTCCTAAGCGACTTTCAGACCTGTCGGACAACTACTTTTTGTTTGGGACTTCATTTGTATACAAGTCTGTCCGTACGAATTTCCGTCAAGCTTTTTTCAGAAACCGTTCATGAGAACGATTTGAAATTTGACAGGGCAGTTCAATATCACAAGTTAAACGTCTTAAGCGACTTTCAGACCTGTCGGACAACTACTATCTGTTTAAGACTTCATTTAGCAGGGGCATCCATGTCCCATGGACACGTTCTTAAATTTTTTTTATGTTACTAGTACTTGAATTCACAAACAATAGGTGAACCCATGTTAGTTTTCATATTTTATATTTGGTCTAATTGATAAAAATGTTTTAACTTTCAAGGCCTTGTAGGCAGAATGGTTCAGGTAGTTTGTTTACTATTGATCACATGGACTGTCAACACTGAGGTTGCTGGTTCGAGTCTCATGGCAGGCTGGGAGCTCTTTACTCTAATCTTAACTGGCAAGGATTTCCAGTTTTCCTATCTAAGGTGTGGGTTTTCCTCTGATGCTCCAGTTTCCTCAGTGAATTCAAACTGGATGCCATGATATAGCTGAAAAATTTCTGAAAGTGGAATTACACCGTTCAACAATCAAACAATGTAATTTTCATTTGTTTTAATCAGAAAGTTTTTGTTTTTACATTTGAAGTTAACAAGAACAGCACCTTTAATTACTGAAGATAAGTTATAACAAGATTAAATATTTTATTTTATTACATGAATAGAATTTTGTGTGGTTTTGATTTGTCAAAAAACAACTTTCGGGTCACGATAAATCGCAACAGTACTAAAATTACATAAAATGTTTGTACGCTGCACGATTCTGCTGCATAGTAGTCAAGCGGAATCCGATATCGACCTGGTTTTTATGTTTTAGCCAATCAGAATAGACGTCTTAATAAATTCAGTCGTCCAATCAAATCGATTGTATTAATTGTACACAATTCAATGACGTCAGCTATACATACATCATGCGTGTAAACAACACGTCGGTTCTGCGATATATTCATTCAATTATACTCTTCTCAATATTTGAAACTGGAACTTCAGGATTATCAGCAAATTGATATCAAAATGCAGTATTAAATAAAACATATTAAGGGTAACTAACATTACAACAATTACAAAATGTAAGCAGGCGCTCCAATAGAATATACATCCTCAGTTTTTCTGATCAATGGAGATGGCGGTTTTATTCATGTAATAAAACAATTAATGACTTTGATATACGGTCCCTATCAGGATTTATCAGCCTTCAAAATGTATATTCACCTCGCCTAGCGGCTCGGTGAATATTACACTTCTCTGGCTGATAAATCCTGATAGTGACCTATATCAAAGTCATTAATTGTATAATAGTCTCACCACTTGTATTACATGATAACTAGTCGAGACAATTATATATAAAATATATACATACATGTTAGTTATTAAATTATAACAATTTAATAAAATACAAGTGTCATTCTAAAAATCCGAGACTGTAAAACTTCATGAAAAAAAATTTACATCACAATTTGAAATGAAAACATATATTTAACATTTAGGTTCATGTTGACTTACCTATTAGGTTATAGTGAACTAACAAGGGCTGGTATTAAGTATTAAAAAAAGCAAGACCTAAATGTTTGATCCTTTGATCACATATTTCTTAATTTATGTCCTCATTCACAAAGGATATGTGAGACCTTATAATCTGTAAGGATTAAAACATTCACATTCCTGTTTTCTTAGGTATAAATTTCATAAATCTTTCATAATATTCATAGTGATTTTCACCCCATTTTGTACACATGATTTAGTCAGTTAAATGTTCCTGTTGATCCATATTAAGTATTTGCTTGGGAATGATTCTGTATTTCACACTGTGTAAATATTAAAGAAATGGCTTAAATTGGTTTGCTGATTTACAATTTGTATAGAGAGACCAGTATTGAATTATTTTGGTCAGTGACCTATGGAAATGTCTAATACTATGGTTTAATATTATTTTAATACAAAGTAAACCGGGAAAGGAATTGAAAAATTAAGTTTGAAAACTTAATTGAATAATGTTAAAGAAATTAATGTTTATATTTTTTTTTATGAGAGTAGATAACCCAAGCGTAGCCTCACAACTCAGTTATCATAAACTACTAAATAACAAATCATGGAAAATTGATGAAAAATAATTTAAAAAAAAGGACAATATGAGGGCATAATCTACTGGCTAGGAAGGATCATATAAAAAATTTACATATGAAGGCTCTTGTAATTGTAAAAACTATCAAAACATATTTGTATTGACACGACATCATCAGAAAAACTTAACAGTGGCCCAGTGGTCAATATGAGAAGAGTTTCTGTTGGGTAACCAGAAGTCTAGATCACCCGATTGACAAATATAACAATGGGTAGATAAACTAACTAATCAAACAAACAAACAAAATTTGGTGTAGACATTTTACTACAAAATAACAGTATCTGGCAGCAATACACAAAATCATTGTTCAGATGTTCCAGTAAGCTCAATTTATAGTAAAAGTCTTTTGTTGTGTTTTGGTGGAGGTTTATGCCTGACAAATAAAAACTGCTTACTTCATATAGTCGAGTTAATGATCCCTTTTGAAGATCAAAAAATTATATTTTGAAATCAACATTAATTTCCTCTAAATATTCAGCATGTTTGGTTATTTGTTTTCAAATTTTGTTTGTTCCAAATTTAGAATTGTCTCTGATGCATAGTGATGAGGCTTAGTAGTGCAATTAGCATGGAATGAAAACACATTTGAATTTGAAAAAAAAAATCTAATATTTTGAATAAGGAGGAGGATGAGAATAAAAGGAAAAAAAATTTTGACCATGTTTAAAAAGCTATACAATCACAGCAATCATATATATTGTTTGTTCATTAATTTTGAGATAAAGGGTAGGTCACATTAATTTTCTTTGTGTTCTCCTGCACATCAAATAATTATTAATTTAAAATACATGTAACAAAATGCTTTTCAGAGTTTAACTGTTCTTCATTTTAATAAAAAGTTTTAAAATTTAGTGCTAAAAGAATAAAACAAGATATTTTGTTCATGTACCATTATGTTACCACAAGTTACATGTAATACTGATATAAAGTCGAGCCCCTAACTATTCCATTGGGACTCTGGATTTCTAAAATTGATATAGAAATGTGCCGTTTTAACAGCCTGAGGAAGAACAATTTTCTCTTTATAATTATTATTTAAGGAAACTTCAGTTGTGTACTTGAATTTATTCATAAAAGATCTAGCATTTTATGCCATATATCATTTTATAAAAAATACTCTTCAATTTCAGAAGAAAAAATGAACATTTAATAAGGTATTAAAAAAAAAAAGATGTCTCATTTTTCCTAAAATTAAGATAAATTATAACATAACATCACGAGGCTTGTCAAGACTGAGATTGTTAGTGTGTAGGCAGTGTGTCATTGCCTCTCAACTTAAATTACAAGGGTTGCTAGTTTTCTCGCTGTTCGAAGGCCATGGTTTTACAATGAGTACACTGGCATTTTCCTCTGATAAAATCTGAATGCCATGATACAGTTGGAAAATTGCAGAAAGTGGTTCTCAACCACAAGCAAAAAAAAAAATAAACATACAATCAGTTATTGATCTGGCTACTGGTCTATAGTCCATATCAGGTGTTGCTAACTTCAGTATCTAAGTATCATTTAAATAGTATCAATACAAAATTTAAATCTGTATTTGTCAATTCAAAGGTTAAATAATAATCATTGAAGGGACTATTACCAATAAAAACATTCACTAGTATAGGTGTTAAATGTGGTAGAAATGGACATTTTATCAATTCTTTATTATTTTTGGGCCTTGTCCAAGATCCATATATTGAAATACTAATATCTGTTCTTTTATTGTCCATATATCATTGGCTTCCTGCAAATCAGTTTTATAAAGAATGAACTAATCGCTCATATAACAATGATTAAATTGTCTGCTTATCTTCATTTGGCCTGTTATTTCTAAATTGACAATTCTTGGTTATGTCGTTTTTCAGTTATTTTATTATTGTGATGACTAGAACAATCAATAATTGTCAGCCAAGTTAATGTAATATAAGATACACACCACTCCAGTTAATGCTGATTTTAATGTTGACATATTGCATGCTTAGATCTTACTCTGATATTGGGTGCAACCCAAGTGATGCATTAATGAAGGTAAACTCCCAAGAGCTCTTTTCAGGAAGCTGATTTAGTGTAGTACATGTAATCATGTAGTCGTTGTGAGACTTTGGAATCTGTGTGTTGCTATATAAAAATACTGATTTTTATACCCCCGCACGATAGTCGGGGGCATATAGTGGTCCTCATGTCTGTCCTTCCGTCCGTTCATCTGTCCACATTTGGTTTCCAGATGATAATTCAAAAAGTTTACATCCGATTTGAATAAAACTTTTGGATATTGTTATATATCAGATTGGTAAGAAGCCTATCGATTTTGGGGGAAATCCGCCAAATTTCAAGGTCATAGTCCACGAAAAACGTTAAAAATTTAAACAAAAAAATTTTTAAAAAATTGTTTCCAGATAATAGCTCAAAAAGTTTGCATCCGATTTGAATGAAACTTTGGATATTGTTATATATCAGGTTGGTAAATAGCCTATTGATTTTGCGGGAAATCTGTCAAATTTCAACTGGGACCATACTTGGATGGTTCCCAGTACTCGACCCACAGAGCAGCCCACCGCGTCCCGGGTCGCGGATAGGGGATACCCTCTCGTTGGGGGGTTGTCAAGTCATAATACAGAAAGCCTGACCGCGGACCATAGTTTTGTAAGGTGTTTGGAGAGTGCCACGCTCCTTGCACGATAAAAACCCCTTTTGTAGATTTAAAAAAAGAGTAGGCTCATTGTAGCCGCTACAAAAGGCTAAATTTTCCGCCCCTACCCAAAACTCCATACTTTTCCAGTGGCAGTCAAAATTGTATTGCCTGTGACCCATCCCACCCCCATTTTCCGTTGATTTATTGTTTGTTAACTTGTTCCCACCCTGAATATACTAGTAGCTGAAATACTCGCTGGACGTACGGCAGACATCAAATCAATCAATCAATCAAATTTCAAGGTCGGAGTCCACGAAAAACTTCATAAATGTTTACAAAAAAGTTGTTTCTGGACGATAACTCGAAAATTTTGCATGTGATTTGAATGAAACTTTGGGATATTGTTATATATCAGGTTGGTTAAAAGCCTATCGATTTTGGGGGATATCCATCAAATTTCTAGGTCGCAAACCTCAAAAACTTTAAACATTTTAGAAGAAAAGTTGTTTCTGGACTCATAAGTTTGCATCTGATTTGAATGAAACTGGGATATTGTTATATATTATGTTGGTAAGAAGCATATCAATTTTGGGGGAAATTCGTCAAATTTCAAGGTCCGAGTCTACGAAAAACATAAGAAATTTAAACAAAAGTGTAGGTATCAGTGATCGCTAGATCGACTTTGTTTAGTTTAGTTTGTTTTGTATTGTGTCAGGGTTATACTGATTTACTTTGGCCTCTGAAGTTACAGCTGGCATTTTTTAGTACTGGTTGTATGTCAGAGAATGTTCATATGTGCCACAGAAAGGTCATGATTTGTGCTACAGAACGGTCATGATGTTTGCCACAGAATGGCATTGATATGTGCCACGGAATTTTCATGATGTTTAATAAGCTAATTTTCAAAATGTGTTTATCCCAAGCATATGTTTTATTTCCTTGTTAAGAAGCTTTATGAACATATAAGTTGCTGTATTTGCCAAGAGATACAAAGATTATTGTTTATGAACACATAGTAGCACAGTTTATAAAGTGTGAGCAAAAATCTAAACATATTAACTGATGTCATTTTGTATGCTATGGTCCAGTGAATCGCGGGGCTCATTACGTCTTTTGAGTTGAGCTAACAAAGAGTTCCAATAGTCAGTTCAAGTTACAATATACAGTGGAAGAAAAATACAATGAAAATTGATGCTCAAATGTTAATGTTAAAAATTGATGTTAAGAAGGATTTTATTTACATGACATTGTAGATATGGGAAGTGACCAATCAAAAATGGATAATCATGATGTGTGAGCAAAACTAAAATTGAACAAAAGCGGACAGTCAACGAATGCAGCAAAATAAATGTACTTGTTTAGCATCGCTTTTTGCAGAGTAGATTGTGTGAATCTGCAATAATAAACCATTGTGTATTCAGATTTGTTGAACATGAACAATAAACTACTGTAAAGCATATAATAAATGCAGGGCCGTTGATGAGGTAAAATACTTCTGCAGTATGAGTTAGGGTTTATGGAGCTAAATGGCAACTCTGTTCATTAAGTTCAGTGGTATACTATGTATAAATGTAAAGCTGAGTTAAAGGAGTAGTTTGTTTATTATGTGAAGATGTGATTGAGCAATCAAAAGGAAGGTTTTTGCACATGTTAAGAGTGAAATATTTAGATTGACTTCACTACACAATTAAGTGCAGTTGTTGTTCTTGAATGTGTTGCTACATTTAGAAGTAAATTAAACAAAGGAACGATATTATTGCATTTCGATTAGAACAGTATTGACAAAAAAACCAAACAGACTTGAATAGGGGCCTGGGTGGCTATGATATTTCGGTTACTATTGATCTCTTTGGTCTGTCAACACTTAGATTAACAGTTCGAGTCTCACTGCGGGTCGAGTGCACTCTTTCCAATCTTAATTGACATTGGATAGCCAATTTTCCTACCTAAGGTTGAGGGTTTTCTTCTGGTAATCTGACTTCTGCCCCAATGAAAACTGGACACCATGATAAAGCAGAAAAATTGCTGTAAGTGGCATTAAAAACCATACAAACAAACAAACACAAGAATCTAAAAGGTGGTAGGTACAGTCACCACTGGTTACATCCCACACTGATCAATAGCTTCTAGCTCTCAATCAATTTAATTATTTACTATTGTTTTTAGTTTTAAACTTGATGGACACCTGGAAATCTACCTGTGTGGTCAGGTGTCTTAACAAGTTGATGGATAGGTATCATTTAACTCTAATTATCTAGATGACATTTATATGTTAATTATAAAGGTATTGATTTGCTGTGCTCAAAGCAACTTATTTTGATCTAATTTGCATTGAACCTTCATTGTAATTTTTGGTGGTGATAATTTTACTGATTACTAGGTATAGATGTCTAGATTGTTTGGAAAAACCCCTGGAGATTATTTATGTTTTTAATTTGAAATGAATTGTGTGTAATATATTGAGTAGACCTTTTCAGCAGTTCAGGAAAAAGTAATATGAAATAAGGCACCATAATTTCTATTTATTGGTGCATAAACTCAAGTTAAGTATGCATGTTTGTTTGAGTGGTGTTCAATGCCACTTTAAAGCAATTTTACAGATAAGGCATGGCCTCCGGTTTTTATTGGGAGAAGAATCCATAGTACCTAGAGAAAACCCCCAACCATCTGTAGGAAACTTGACAATTATTGTAAACATAGATTGGAGTCAAGCACACCCTGCCTGCAGTGAAATTCAATCATGCAAATTAATACTACCGGTAGGCTTGCCACATTATAGGACATGTGACTCTCTGATATTCCAAGGGTCTTAATTGTGGCAAGTCCATGTAAATTTAGTTGAAACATTACAATATACTGTTCTTATAAATTTTTTTGTTGAAGACTAAAATAGAAAAGTAATAATCTTTTTACCCCTGGACAAGGCATTACAAATTATGATTAATGTTGTGTTAATATTGTACAATGTGATTTTGTGACAGTTTACATTGTAATTGTATTAGTGCCCTTTAAAAGTAATCCATACAATAACATATCATATATATATATAAGTACTTAAAGTGTAACCATCCATATCCTACAACTAAAATTTATTGTGGGTGGAGTCTACATAAATTTAAGGCCCTGAATTAGCACATAATAAACTTATGAATGAGTGGTATTATGTGATTGGAGTTATCTCTCTTGGACTAAAGAAATCTTTTACATAATATGTCATTATATTTGAAGAAGGGCATTAATAATTGTCATTGTTGAGGACCCATTCAGAATTATATTGAACAAATACTTCACTGTTGTTACAAGAAAGTGAACGTGGATATTATTTACAGTTGTGTACTAAATATTGTTACACCCATATTTAATGGTTATTGATTTTTTTTTACAATATAATAGTTTATGTTTGTTTGAAATAGCAATACTATGAACCATATTAAAGTTAAAAGAAATTTTTGTATTTTTTTTTGCAGAAATAAATATAGCCTATACTTTTTGCAAAAGTTAACCATACCTACTACAAACAGAAAAAAGTAAAGAAAGTCAATAGTGTTAGGGATTGACTGTACATACATTATCTAGTTATTAAATTATTCAATACTGTATTGTATTGTACTACAAGTATTTACATGTATCTTATTACATTTTATAGAATTATGTGATTTTTATTTGAAGAAAAATTATCTGTTGCATTAAAAATTGGTTCCATGCTAAAATATTCTTTAAAATGTTCAAAATTGAAAGACATTGTACATGTACTTCATACCATCATGGGGTTTCATTTTGTTTTATTTTAACTTAGCATCATCAAACTTATATCTTCATGATACAGGAATTTAGATGGAGATTTAATTTAACAGTTTTCACCTTTTCGTTGTTCATGCTTTTTGAAAAATGACATTGTTTTTACTCAGTGGTCTCCACTTCCTGTCGACTACATGCAGCACTGGAGATTTACGCAGGTATAATTGGCATGAATTACCTCCCTTTCTTCATCGCATGTTTCTGTCGTGAAGAAACATGAATTTTCTGTTATCCCAATGTTGCATGAGTATTGGATTTCTTACAAGTTTTTTGCTTTAAATGTTGTACTTGAACCTTGTATCTCTACATCTTCCAAAGATGTGGAATAATTTTGACTAGCTTTTGTTTGTTGTGTGACAGAATGTCTTTTAAGTTTTTTTTCCAATTATCTTGGTACCCCTTTTGTTTCTTCAGCTTTAGTATCATTTCTAAGCTAGTTTACAAACATGTATATTGTACATTTTTTCAAAAGAATGCTGCATGCAGGAATGTGTGTAGTTCCAAAATTATAAATGAACTAAACTTTTAACAGCATCAGTCGTTTTTACAAAAATCTGCTATAAAGTACATGTTGATGTTTACAAAAAGGAAAGTAGAATCTTTATCATTAAGGTGAAGTAAATCTGCCATAAAAATACATGTACTTTTTAGAAAGTGAAAGTAGAAATGTGTACGTTGAAGTAAGTATTTATTGAAAGTGAACAACATGTGTATGTAATAATATCAATAGTACTTTATTCTTCAGAACCCCATATGACACATCAATATTTTATTCAATAAAGGATTAATACCTATTTGTATGGTAGTTTTATATATCAATCATTCTTACAGCAGTATACATGTAATTTATTTATGCTTTACATTCATTATGTTCATTGAATTTTTCCCTGGATTTTTTTAAGCTCTTTTAATGTTACCTGATTTTAGATCTACCACACAAGATTGATATAAGTTTCAAGTGACAAATTCTCCTTAGACATCTAAGTAATTTATAACAAATATATTTGTCATATTTGATCAATGATATACTGTTATGCATACAGCAAGTTGTATTGTGTATTTGTTTCTGTACTTCAAATACATTTTATAACATTGAGTCATAATTTTCATGTTCAGTTCCTGAAATTCAATACATGTAATTTTTATTTTGTAAATGTGATATTATAGTCATTAAAAAAGTGCACAATCAAGGAATAAATATGATGGGCTTTAATCTTGTGGTTTTGATAAACATGTACATGCATGTGTACCAGATATTGATTTGTTTTTACAATATAGTAGGTGAGGAAAATTGGAAATCATCTACCAGTCCTTTACTCAAAAACAAAAAATAAGTTACACAGTACATTCCCTTTTGTAATGGAAGGCGCAAAAATAGAAAAGATTAACGTATTGTGAGGTCCTTGAATGGTTCATTTTAATCATATTTTCTTAGTACACCTATGAAATCTTATTTTTTCTCTGACCTCAACAAGGTTTTCTGTACTTATATTTTGTATAGAGGCCACAGCCCCTGTGATTATCAGTCTCATGTCAACAGTACTTATCGCTAGTACATGTAGTCACTAGTCAAAATTAGTCCAAGGTTTGGTGGTAATGAACATTAGACAAATTTCCAAGAAAGGGTTCATTTTATAGTATCAGACTATCAGACACCATTTACCCATATTTGTTTCTGACTTATCTTTCAATGCTACACCTTAAAAGAACTTTAAGAATAGAAATAAAGACATTACTTGATTGGTATAAACCATAATAAATGAATTTAAAATTTACTTAATTAAAGTCAAGTTAACATTTAACATTATTTGTTGCTTATATTTATGTAAATCCTTTGTTTTACAGGCAGGACGTAGAATTGTAGATCTATTTGAAGACCTCAGAGATGGACATAATCTGATTTCTTTGTTAGAAGTACTGGCACATGAAACTCTGGTAAACAACCTTAAGTCTCAAGTTTGGTAAAAAATATTTGATCATTAAATAAGCTATGTCTGTCGCAATCAAGTAGATTTAATCCATACCTAAGAAACGATGTGGACTTCATGTTTAAATATCTGACTGTTGTTGGTTTTGCTCTCTGGTTAATGGTTCACTCCAATCTTTAAATTACACCTGGGTAGAGGTTCTGAAAAAAGATATATTAGTTTTGCCACAATTTTCTGTATTTCTTTTACCTTTTTACTTAATCTGATCAAATGCTTACAGTTCTTGTCTTTAATATAGCTGAAATACTGCTCACTGGACATATAACAAACATCAAATAGCTGAAATACTGCTCACTGGACATGTAACAAACATCAAATAGCTGAAATACTGCTCACTGGACATATAACAAACATCAAATAGCTGAAATACTGCTCACTGGACATGTAACAAACATCAAATAGCTGAAATACTGCTCACTGGACATATAACAAACATCAAATAGCTGAAATACTGCTCACTGGACATGTAACAAACATCAAATAGCTGAAATACTGCTCACTGGACATATAACAAACATCAAATAGCTGAAATACTGCTCACTGGACATATAAGAAACATCAAATAGCTGAAATACTGCTCACTGGACATGTAACAAACATCAAATAGCTGAAATACTGCTCACTGGACATATTACAAACATCAAATAGCTGAAATACTGCTCACTGGACATACAACAAACATCAAATTAATCAATCAAATGCTTACAAGTGATAATGCTGAGATCTCTGTCAATTTTATATTCATAATTTTTTTGTGTATTCCTATTTCACTGATTCATAGACTAGTAATATACATGTTCTTTTAGGAGTTTTTTCTTTCTTTGTTACTTTGGTCAGTTTCAATAATGTTTAGTACATGATGATAAAGCACATTAAAGACATATTATATAGTGTACTTGTCTTGAATAAATAGAATGTTGGATGAGAAAATTTATTATAAAATCAATACAGTATGATTATTTATGCACCATCATGTTATAACAGGTGAATAGAAGCTTATAATAAATGGCTTCCGTCAGCAGAAGTAATCATACATTTTGTCTGTCAAATGTTACATAACTTTAGATGTACAATATATTTTATTATGATGGTCCTTTAAATATAAAGTTTGGTAAAAGGTCCATAGAGAATTTCATTTTATGACAACTGAAGTATATGTGTTGGAACTTGATAGTGTATGTAAAATCATGAAATGTTTTATGTCAGTTTGACTAAGTTTTGGTTTTCAAAGTTTTCATTGTGAATATGTTGAAAGAAGTTTTAAGGTTTACAATTTGCAATTTATTGATTCCTTAAATATATTAACGTCATGGAGACATAAAAACCAAGATTTTTCCTACTCTACGAAGTACTATTTCCTGTTGATCTTATAGGATTGTATAATAACATATTTTAGAAAAATAACCCTTTCTCAAACCATGAAAATTAACATCCATCAATTTAAATTATTGAACAAATGACTTGTATATAAATTGTAATAAGAATCAACTAAATCATTTGTTTACAAATATATCATGTTTTATGTCTTTCCTTTAGCCTAGAGAGAAGGGTCGTATGAAGTTCCACAAGATACAGAATGTACAAATAGCACTAGAATTCCTGCGCCGGAAAGGGGTTAGTTAATTTGACGTATTTATTACTGTATTAATCCAATATATTGAACTATGGAACCATATTGTACTGAATAAATTTATTAACAAATTTATTGCATTACATGTGAAAATGCACACCTACTATATTTGCTGGTTGTCAATACATAGCCTTGTCCTACATAACACTGAAACCTGTGAACTGCAGACTTGTATTTTGACAAAATACATACAAAGACCACACATAACATTTACTAAGAAATTTAGCCAAGTGGTCCAAGATTTTACTTTTAAAGGTTTTCATTTTTGAATGGTAACATGGTTTGTCTAAAATTTAGTATGATTTTTGTCTAAATGATACAACCTGGGAGATACAAGATGTACTTTTGTCACAACTGCTTGTTGACAGCATAATGAATGGTACAGTCAATAAAATGACAGAGATGGTGAATTGATACATATTTGAAAATTGTTTTATTAATTATTATTTAATGTATTTTTTGTAAACGGACACAGAAAATATAAATAAAGGTTTCCTGAAGACACATTATAGTAAGTTCTTAAAATTGTTTTCAGATAAAATTAGTAAACATCAGATCAGATGAGATAGTGGATGGCAACCCTAAACTAAGTCTTGGTTTGATCTGGACCATCATTCTGCACTACCAGGTATGTCTATAATATAAGGGAGATAACTCAATCAGCAATTTTATGTTTCGAGTATATATTAAGATGGCAAATTACTATCCTTATATGAGTAATAATATATTTGGATTAGTGATGCAACCTGATAGATAACAAGATAACAGGTAGAGACAAGTAGCATGATTTAATTATGTACAGGTGCATAAGGACAAATTTGCTTATCGTTTCTGATAGCAGAAATGGTTGAATAATGTGCTTTATCTAAAATTTTCAGCATATCTGTAGTTAGATAAATCATATTAAAAATGCACAGTGCATAATTTTGGAAGATCTTTATTGTCAAATAATTTTTTGCATTTTTCAAATTACCCCTTCTAACTGGTAATTAGTTGCCAATAGAAGTATATTTTAGATATTTTGTGTAATGATATCAATAGTAATTTATTGATAAATTGTTAAACTGTCTTTTAGAATCCTTAATTTTTTCAATTAACAAGTAGCCTTTAAACCAACCTTGAAAAGTAGCAGTCATAAAAAATGATTTATCTTCAAAGTATAGTTTATAGGATGATTCCCATACAAAACCTCCAATACTCACCATAGGTTATACATTTTTCTAACACAGTATATACAAAGTATGCCTGGAACACCCAACATGGGGTCACGTAATAACATCGTAAGTCTGCAGTGGCATTGTTTACTTTCATTTTGTGCCTTCTGAGGAAATTTGGAATTTATTTTCTGGGAAATGAATGCGGAAACATTTCTTTAATACTCTTACCTTTCCATGATTTGCAGTTGCTTTTTGATTGGCTGATGTATATAGGCACACTGGTTAGGAGAATGACATACCCTAGTAGTTATTACCCTATCCTCTCCATGTAGGATACTGGCATTTATATGTTGTATTATGGACTACCAACACAAGTACACAACTTTGACATGTTTAATTTGTAGAAAAAAAAATTGTTGCAATCAGTTCATTCTTTTATTAGGCCATATATCAAAATATCACAGTTCAATGAATCACCAAAATATGATAAACAACAAAAAGGAGAAATAAAAGGCATTCACTGAAATATCTGGCTTGGAACAGTCTTAATCTTCTTGAGTACTTTGTTCTTTATGTCATGCATTAAAAGAAATTAAAAAAACACTAAAACAATAAACATATGGATAATCAAACAGCTGATTTATCTCTGAATGAAATGAAAAATGTTTACAATAATATTTTGTTGTTCATCTTCTGTAAGATTGTTAGTTATTAAAATAACATAGTTTGTTAGTTTTTATATATCTGAAGGTAATCTGTGATTTCCCATCTCTTGATTAATAAGAAACCTCTGTAAACTTCTGATGGGAGAAAGTTATCAAGATCACTATCAGGTCATGTTGTCTGACACACTTATTTGACTTTCAATTTTAACCAAGTGCCTGTTGTTGGCGATTAAGACATGAAAGTTTATTAAACTTTCTAGTTGTATTAAAAAAATTTTTTTTTGCTATTGACTCATTTGTAAGCAATTCTTTCAATAATTTCTTCCCATGATAAGTTGTAAAATGCAAGTGCTTAACAGTTTAATCAGGAAAAGATAACTCTGACAAGATAAGATTTGAGGATTTAGACAGTAGGTGAAATGGCTTTATCAGTTGATGATGCAGATATTTAAGATGATATAGTAGTTAGACTGTCATCAGATGTTTATTTTGCAGTTGATTTAAGAGTGTGAAGGTTGTTGAGGTCACAATTCAAAGTTAGAATAGACAACAATTTTTGTGTAAAAAGACACAAACTGTCAGTTTGTAGGCAATCAAACAAAAATGTTAATTTTTTATATTAGTTTCTTTGAATGATAGTGAAGGGATATTTTTGTGTAATACTTTTAATTACAGTGGTATTTAAATAGTTTAGCTGAAGAAGTAGACAATATTGTAATCCCCCTCTTCATCAGCTTTTGCTATTAATATTTTCTTTAAGAGTATTGCATAGTTACTTGGTTTATTTCCAAACCAATTTATAACACCTAAATTTTGTTAACCAAGGATACGTATAAGGTTTTTAGGTAGTCCTATTTTACTCTTAGTCCAAAGTGATAGTAGTACATATGCTTTGTGAAAATAATAAGCAAATTGCAGAGTATGAATATAAATAATAAGTTGCATGAAATGTGTACGTAGACTAGTATAGTTTGTGTTTTCACAATAAGTCTTTCGTCAGGAAAATATTAAAGTAATTGTTTCATTCAATGCCCCTTAACAATTTGAGGGAAGTTTCTTTTTGAATGCAGAAAAATTCAAATTACTGTTTCATTAGAATTGATTTGTAACATCATGAGGAAATTTATTAGTTGCAGCCCTTGGATAAGATTAATAACCAAATTATTGTTTCCTTAAAAGTGGCAGTTAACACTGTAAGATTAATAGTTGCACCCCCTTGTAACTTAATTGCTCCTCAATTTCTGTTTACAATAAGTATAGCAGCTAAACCTAATCTAAAAATAATTATATTTCTAGTTAAGATATAATTTCATCATCTTATTACAATTATATATAGATTCTAGTCTGGTTTTTCTCTACAGTAAAATGAAACATATGTTTGTGAAAGCATGTTTATTATGATATACAGATATTGTTCATATCATAGTTTTAATCTCATCAAAATGAGAAAAGTGTTTGGTATACAGAAATAAGATCTTCATATGCAAACCACAGCAATATGCTGCAATTCTACAGAGAGATGATTTTATAATTATTCTGATATAAGTATTGTACCCTGTGGGGATAAATTAATGGCAGTAACAGATCATCAAAGACTCAAGGATTCTATCAATGATTCATAGATGTAGATAAAAGTAAAAGTATTGCTTACTTTTAGATATGACGGAGCTTCCATTTGCTGAAGTTATGAAAATTTTTTAGAATTTGTTGTTTAATGCAATTTTCAGCCATATCATAGCATCCAGATTTTATGTGAGGAGAAAGCTGGAGCACAAGAAGAAAACCACAATCGTCGGTAGGAAAACTGGCAATCCTTGGATTGGATGTCGAGCGCACCCTGCCCTCAGTGATACTCGAAACAGCAACCTCAGTGTAGACAGACCATGTGATCAATAGTAGACAAGCTACCTTAACCACTAAAATTGTTTTTTTATACCCCCGCTCGACAGAGGGTCCTGAATCCAGTGTTAATTAACCATTTACATTTGTAAACCAAACATGCTAGCTAAATATTTGAAATTTTCCTTAACTTAACCCGTCAAAACCACATACCTGTCTATTTGGAAAAAAAATGTCCATACTGAGGGATTGAATTTTAACAGTTATTTTGGTATATCATTAGTAGTGTGAATTATTGTTCTCCTCATGGAAAATACTGTTTCCAATTTAATTTTATATGTATATCCATAAAGAAATTGCAAAACAATTTTCTTTAAACAACAATCAATCAATCAGAACAATTTTAATGTCCATAAAATATAGGTACATAGGCACTAATGCCAAAACTGATGTAACATTGTATTAAATGATCCTAAGCAGTATAATTTACTTCCAAATGCATAAGCCTACACAGCATGTAAGCCCCACTTGTTTAATGCAGTCAAAACGACTAGTATACTTAGAAGGGAGCATCATAATCAAAGATATGTTTTAAAATGGGTGGACACAAAAAAGGCCAGAGTCGTGTCTTGTTCTGGATTCTACATTATTGCTTGTTGCATGGTGAAAGTATGTCAAATATTAAATAACACATGATGGAAGTCATTGAACAATGCAACATAAATGTAGGTCATATGGCTCTAACCCTCCTAGCAAGACATTTTGGCACTGATATATTTATTCCTTTGATAATAGTAGTAGAGTTGTATAATAAAAAAGCAGTTTGTTATGAATTCTTTTGTGATGTGGTAATTACAATAGAAGTTTGTTTGTCTGCAGTTTAGTTATAACTCATTAGTAAAGCTGCCATTGTAAACAAACTCTGAAATCCGAGAATAAAGATGTTGCAAATTGCAAGTAAGTTTTTTTTTTGCCTAAATTTTGGCAGGGTCTTTGACATGTTTATTTGATTGAACATAATTTAGTTAGCATTACATATTAAACTTGAATTCACATTGTATATATTTTTTGTTAGAATTTGAATAACGTACATTGTACTGTGTGGAATACTGTCTCCATATTTTCATGGTTGTGTGGGGTTAACTTGTGTGTCCAGATCACTGGCTACATGGCCTGTGGTGCAATTTCCTGTCCAACTTGCTTTGCCTGTAATGCCCCCCTAATCCCCACCCATTCCTTTTAGGTGTTTCTTATGTTCAGTTTATCAAGCCTACATTGCTTACACTATCACTTAAGCATCTGAACTTAAAGGTAGTAAGCTTATCAGACCATAAATATTTTCTTATATTAATCTTGACAAACGTCCAGGAAAATATTCAGTGAATATTTTACAGACACTGATGCATGTTGAAGATGGTTGTCTTAGGTGGACTATTCTGGAAACTAAGTAGTGGTCAAATACTGGTAGTGTCCCCACTTCTTGACCCACATACCTGCCCAGGTGGCAGAGGAGGCCCTCTCATTAGGGGATTGTCTGGTCATATTAAGTAAAATTGCCTCTGGGGCCTGGACCATAGTGTGTGACCTGTATGAAAAAGTGTCACACTCCTATTGTAGATTTAGAAACAAGTAGATACAAAAGTCCAATTTTCTGATCTTTCCAAATATGTAATACATTTACAGGGGCAGTCAAAATTTGACCCATCCCTTTTCCCTGTTGATTTAGTGATTAATTTTACTTGTTGTTGTCTTGAATATAACTGAAATATTGCTTGATGGAAGTTTAGCAAACACTCCATCAAGCAATCAAATTTCTTGGACAAAGATTTGTCATGTACTCAAGGACAAAATTATCTGTGATAAAGTTGTATGATGTGGATTTAGGATAAGCATCAGTAATGCATAGACATGTACAGGATTGAAATTTAAATTTATGATGAAAAAAATTAACTAAACTTATAATGTAATCAATCGATCAGTTATACATGGGCAATAAAATGGTGCCAAGATGAAAAATTGGCACAGGTTGTGAAGATATCAGTAATCTTTCATCTGCAAACAAAGTCAAGTAAAAGTTAAGATTGATGATAGCATCATATCTGAGAATCTGTACACACAAAATAAAAAATAAGTTTTATTTTGTAAATTTTTTTCAATTGTTTTACCTTTATAATAAAAAACTATGAGATTAAAAAAAAGTAATTGCAATTAAGCTAGGACAAGGAAGATTCAAGTTTTCTGTCACTGGTCTTTATTCATTATGAATTTCCTTCAGTGTCTTTTATGTTCTTTTTACAAAAATAAGGAAACACATAATCCTTGAATTTAATTATTTTCTTCCAATAAACAATATACAAGTGAAAAGTTTTTTTGAATGCCCTATCTTCTAATAAACAAAATAAAAAGAGAAAGTTTTTTGTTAATGGCCCCAGTATCAATTTTACAAGAGATAACGACTCTGTCATGTTTATACGGTAGAAGAGAGTGATAACACTGCACTCACTCACTTGTTGTCTTGGGAGAGATTCTGATGTTTTTTCTTTGAGGATTAATTACACCAGTTCATGTTTTTGTTGATTTTGAAGCTATTGTGTGTTTATTTATTTTATTATATATTTTGTGTTGGGATTTTTATATTTCTGGATATTCATGGAAAAGAAAAGATTTAATTTTAAATTTACATCAAAGCTTAAATGGAATCGTTCAAAAGAAAAGGTAAAAAAAATTGTATTATGTGTCATATTTTCACTAATTTGAGAAATATTTTAATTATTTAATTTTTCAAAGTTTTAAGCATTCACATATTGGTATGTGAATATAAGGAAAATTGGAGAGCTTTCATTTTAAAAGTCAGAGAAGAAAATTATTATTGATTTCTGTGTGTGTGTGTGAGGGTGTGTGTGTGTGTGTAAAATGACCACATGGGGCATCAGGGAAATATGAAATATAGCTGGTCTTGCATTAACACACCTTGATATTTGTATTGTATGATCTGGATTCTTTTTTTCAGGACAATAATGTTCATGGTCAACACAAGTTTCAATACCATATTTTGATTGGTCTACATGTTTTTTATTTGGCATATTTGTTGTTTGTAAATTTATTTATAAAGGTTTTTTATTTGATTATATTCACAAATAATTATTGAAATTTTGTGCCATGCTGTTTCAATACAATTTTTTCATGTTAATTCACTATTGTCTTTTGTTGTCATCTGTAAGATTTACAGAAGTCAATAAGAATGGTAGAATTTTTCTTTTATTTGGGAAGGAAGTTTTGTATAGAATTCTTCAATTACTTACATTATTATTTTGGAGGTATGTGTACCACTCTTTCAGTTTAATCTACTATAGGTGTAAGTACTATTGTGTTTGGGGATGGTTATTGAAGATGCAATACAAGACACATGTGATTAAGTCTGTACATCTCCTAATAGATATCAATCTTGTATGGATCACCCATTAAAATGGAAGGAATCATGTAGAAAATTACCAGTCTCTATCCTGTTGTTAGGGAAGTCAAGACAGATGTTTTGTTTTATGTGGGAGAACTTGTCTATACTAATTAGTCCTGTTTAACAAAAACTCCCCAAAAACAATGTATTATTTATTGTTAGAGAATTAATAGTTTGCTTTGATGGTTAAGTGATGAAAATTAGTTAATGGTTGTTTGATTGTACAATAGCAGTGGAGAGGAAACTTTGATTTTGTGATGAATTCAAAGCTGGAAATACTCAATAACAAGTGATAATACATTTCTGTCAACATTTTAAATTTCTCTGCAAAAATTTAATTGAACATCAATCCCCATCTTCGCTAGCCAAGTGTCTCTTCAGCAAAGATGATCAAAACCTTGGCTAAAACAAACTGCAGAGGTGTAAAACAGCAATCCCTTTAAACTTTATTTCGAGGGTAGATGATTTATTGTTTCATTTAATGTTGCCTGTTATTATTTTAATAAATGTTTCTATACACTAAGACTTAATGAACACCCTTTCGTGATCTTGTATGATACATTTTATGTGTTATTAATAAGAATCCTTCACCTGGAGTGGTTAATTACAACTTCTAAAAGAAATAAAATTGAAATGAATGTGTATCTATGGCAATGCAACTTGTATTTTCTGCCATTGATAAGGATGTTAATTAAAGGCCTCATTATAAGGTGGAGTTACAGTGTTTCTGTTGTGTCAGAACTGCACTTTATGCAGATAAGTACCATGAAATAGATAATACAGTGATAGTGAAGGTAGTTATAAAACTAAAAAAAATGTATAAAATAATTTTTTTATGATGAGAAAAAAAGTTTTGTGAGAAGTTCTGTCATCATTTTATCTTTCTGTCAGTAAAACACATGAGAATTAAATTTTTTATTGATATAACTTTAGGTCAGAGGTCAAGTAAAGAGGTTTGATTGGTTTATATATAATGGTCAATTTCTTTATAAATGTCAAGGTCCGTTTTGGTACAGTGTTAACATCAGTTTCATTTTCTGAATGTTTTCAATTCATAACATGTATTCTTATTTTCATTGTTTCTGTAAATTTTTCAGAGTTGTATGACAATTTAAATTCCTGGAGGGTTTTCTACTAGGTTTGTACTGGACTAGGTGACCAAGTGATCATGTTAGTTAGTCTTGAACTATTGGGTACCCACAAATCTGAACTAAGGTTTCTGCAGGCATTGTGTGGTTGACTCCAACCTTAATTAACAAGGAATGTCAGTTTTTCTGCCAAAGGTCTAGGTTTTCATGTGGTTCCATCCAAATAAAACAGGATGCCATATTATGTAGCTGAATGGGAGGTTAAACTCCATTCTAACAAACAAAGAAACAAATTGTATCTAAGTATTTTCTTAAACCTATAAAATTATATTTCTACTTTTTAATTTGACATATTATAACATCAATAGATAATCGTTGAAGATCTTATGTTTTTACATCATTTGGTTTTGAGGATGAAGGTTAATCAACAATATTGTCTGATTCATACAAATGTTTGATTATATGATAAAATAAATAGGATTCTTCTGTCATAAGTTATATAGATAATCATCTAATAAAATTATATAAATAAAAAACAATGACAATTATAAATATTATAACATATATGACATCATTGTTATTTAAGAAACATCTTAATCTAAACCATCAAAACAGATGGTGTTTTATCCTAATTAATGAAATACAAGAAAACATGGTTTTCATGGTAACACAGTTTTCTTTGTTCCTCACACATTTTCTTCTACTTCCTTGAAAAGCACACTTTCCATTTGCAGACTGTCTTTGTATTGATTCACAAGAAATCAATGGATCACATCATATCTTGGCTATAAATGTAACAAAAGCATGTGCACTTTAGTTTAAGTAATGGGACCTTTGAAAATATATTGCCATGTTTCAACTTTGTACACTGGTTTTACTCAAACGAACACGTCCAGTGTTGTTTGTTGCTTTGCAGAATTTAGAACTATGCCTTTAAGCTTTGAAGTTGAATCGCATTAAATATGTTTACACTATGAATATCTGCTTGATTGGGTTTCAGCTTTTAATGATTTATTTAAAACATGCGGTGGCTAATTGTTAACCATGGTTTTTTATGAAGAAAGATTGAAGTGTGGTTTTGAACGGAAAAATCATCATGTCGATTAAATGTTAATCAAATAATGTAATTATATAAACTCAGACAGATGATTACTATTTTCTGTTAAGTAGTTTCCGGCTAAATACACAATTTTGTTTGATGTAATACCTTATAATTTATACTGATGATATAGTCTAATTAAATATTGAATGGAAGTGATGGCATGTTTAGTTCTGGGCATGATAATTATTTCAGGAGCTAGCTAATTCTCAAACTAAATGCATCTTGCAAGATTCAGAAGACAGCCCAATTGTACAGTTCATCCTAGCTTTGTATTATAAGCAATTAAATGTAATATCGTTTGGACCTAAGCATTCTGAATCACTTTTTAAAATCAATGATCATACTAAATCATTTAATACATACATTGAACATAAAAGAATGTACTATTGTTATAGAAGCTGTACTGTCAGTAATTGGTACATTTTGCTGTGCTGATTTCACTGTCTTGTCAGAGTTATAGAAGCTGTACTGTCAGTAATTGGTACATTTTGCTGTGCTGATTTCACTGTCTAGTCTGAGTTATAGAAGCCATACTGTCAGTAATTGGTACATTTTGCTGTGCTGATTTCACTGTCTAGTCTGAGTTATAGAAGCTGTATTTTCAGTAATTGGTACATTTAGCTGTGCTGATTTCACTGTGTAGTAAGAGATATGATGGTCTGTTTAATTATGGAATTGTTTTCCCACATCAGTTGTGAAAGACTAATTGAAATGAACAAGATTTTGAACATGTGTTGTAGAGATGATAGATAGCTGTAATGACCATGTGCTGTACCATCAGTAAATAAACTATCAATTATCTACCCATTATAGTATAGTGTATGACCTCTACTTACCTGCATCACACTGGTTTTGCCAATCATTGTTGGTACATAAGCTATTCATTTTTATTTGTCATTTTGTGCAATTTGTTATTTCTCTTTTTAAAGGCAATGACTGTTCAATTAGTGGTGTTTGGTATAAAATTCTTAAATAATTTTTTGCAAACATTTTATAGCAAAGCACATGTTCATCTGATAAACAAGATTATCGCTATTTTGCAGTATTTTCCTTTGATCTTTGTGTGCGATATTATTCCATCTCACTCTACTATCGTGAGATGGGCCCATCTCAGCTCGCTGTCAAGACGTTGTTAAGTAAACACTGTAATGTCACAATGTTACAAAACAGCGATAAACAGATTATTTACGTTTTATGAAACTCAATGCATTTTCTCATCATCTCATCTTAGGGCTGTCGCCCTTCGATGAGATATGGACGAGAAAACGCATCTCGTTTCAAAAAACGTAAATAATCTATAAATCTGGTTTGTTAATATTTATATTCAGGCTTGTATTGCATTGAAGCCAATTAAAACATATTGCAAGGAGACATGAGTATTATGTCTTATAAAAATAAATACATACTAATATATTTGACTAGTACTTGGTATTGACTTTTTTGCATATCTAAATTGTTGTTTTTCATCATTATTCAGGGTGTTTCTAAATATGTTATTAGATAAGATAAGGCTATTCCTATAATGTATAGATAATAAATGAAGTATTATTAATATTTACCGATAATTTAAGGCTATGCAGTGTCCATTTCGCAAAAAAGAAATTTATTTTGAATGTTGGAATGATCATAGATGAACATGTTATACCATAATCTTTGCTAAGTAAATTATAGATCAATGCAATGTTTAATAAGAAGATTAACTGTGTTTGTCTCGCATGGTTTTACCTTGTGTAAATGTATATAATAGGTAAATTCCAATTGTCTGCAAATTAGAAAATCAAAATTGATGGATAATGCAGGTTTTTTAAAAAATACCGGACCTCAGATCTTTACAAAAAGTGTACAAGAAAGACTATGGTTAGATCTTAGAAAACCACTGTTGTATACCTGTTGTTGGATAAATGGAGAATTCTTTCTAAGGTTTAATGGAAGTTATAGAAAATGTTGGAATACACCATTACAGTTTGATATTCCAAATGTAAGTTGTTAAAAATATGGGAGGTAAGTCAGTATTGACTAGGTGATAGGAGCTGAAGTTTCAAGGCGGTTTATATATAGTGATGGGGTGGGGAGTGGGGGGTGTCTGACCCTATATTCGGCCATTACAGTTTCTCTTATATGCATCTCCTCTAACATTACTGAATGGAATTTGATGAAACTTGCACATAATTTTTGTCACATAGACCCATTGTGCATCTGATATTTAACATTTTGATCTATAGCAGTTTGTCAATGACATAAGATGTTACCCATCTCTTACTCGCAACTGCACCTACATCACTGAGGGAATTGATAAAAACTTCCACAGAATCTTTGTTACATAGTCTCGTTGTGCACATGATATTTTAAGTATTAATGAGAATGATATTTGGGGTTTCCAGTAGAAAAACAAGAACTTTCTCAGGTATACTCATCTATTATCCACACATCCACCTTACATGGCTGAATGGAGTTTGATAAAACTTTCACAGAATCTTTGTCACATAATGCCATTGTGCACCTGATGTTTAACATTTTGATCAGAATAATATTTGGGATGTTTTGAAAATTTGGGAAGGGAGTATCAATATGTGAGTGTTGCAGTTTTTCTTGTTTAATTTATTATCTTGTCTCTAAATCTTGGTGGATAAGAAGTAGTTTTTTTTCACTAATCTGCTGTGAAATTGTGTATCTTTCACAATAATTTTTATAAGCATATATACACCTGACCCAGATTGAGCAACTGTGACCTACTTTTAAAGTGTTTTTGTTTACAATTTGGAATCATTTAGTTAGGATGTTGAATTATGTTATCTTATTATCTGTCAAATTATTGCAAAAAATCCTATAAAACAGTAAGAAAGTTAAACAACACGAACAACATAGGTTTAATTTGAAGAATATGTTTGGTTTTCATACTGTGGAATGTACTTGGAGGCATATCTGTAATATTGTTGACCAAATTTCATATTTCATTTCCATATAAAACTTATGTGGGGAAAATATTTTGTTGTCATTTTACTTGACATCAAAGGTTGAGCCTGCAGGTAGTACATATCTTCAGAAACAAACAACGCCTTTACCATCCTTTATATTTTCATATGCATCTCCAGGAGGTGTATTGACCTAATACAATTTGTCATCATAACCTGGAATATTTTTGTGTCCAGTAGTGCCCAGTCATCAGTTTGGAATCAATTTATCATTATCACTTGCTTGTTAATCTTTATAGTAGTTTCGCTTTTCATTTTATCACCACTATCTTTGGTCAACTTATCAAAAATTTACCTGTTCGGTGATTAGTTGATAGTTGTGAAGGAGCTTTGATCCATGTCGTTTCAAATTTTCGTTGTAATAATACAAAATTAAATTCAGATCTAATTTTGGATTAAACAATTAAGATGTTCTAATTAAGGCACTGTCAAGTGTATGCTTTTTACCTGGTCGTCTACCTATTTTATTGATTGGATTACCTGCACATTGTTTGAAGTTTTTGTGTGTTGTCATCGTTTAAATACCTGGCTAGTGTCCGAGAGGAGTGTATACAAGGATTTGTTTCGGTAAAAGTGTGTGGACTTGTAGCTCATTATACACAATGATACAGTGGAATCTGGGGGCAAACAGTGAACAATAAATGTGGTGTCAAGTGTCCAATATCTGAAATGTTCAGTTGTTTTAAAAAGAAAAAGAAGAAAGTAAAAGGAAAAGCTCCATTAGAGGTTTCTAGAAGTCAGCTTAATGTTGCTGCAGCTGAAGGTGCTAACAAGGTATGCTGTTACTTGAATGACATGGAGGTCAAAGGTTAAGATTTCTGATCTTTATTTTTTTATGAATGAAACATCTGTGACAATTTAAACAAATAATTTCTTATGGATGCTTATAACTATTAATCTTTCATCTGTATGAATTTAACTTGCAAAAAATCTTAAAATTTATGCCTTTATGATAAGGTTAGATAAATTGGTTATTTTCATTTTCCACAGTTTAATGTGTGGTTTTTTGTTGTAAAAGCAGCAGTGCAATACTTCAAATGGTTTTTAAACCCAACATGTTAGTGTTTTTTCCATTTGAATGAACTTCTATAAAAATGCAAATTACAAAGTATAAAGATCTTTAGTGTCATGTTCAATAGGCAAAGTAAAAAAAAAAAATCAATTGATCTCATTGTCATCAATTTTACTGAAACAAAAAGTTATTGTGCAAACTTTACATTAAATATTTACTTGATCAATGAATGTGTATCTTTTATTCATGCCCATTTATCTAGTCATGAGGTATTCATGTTCATGTGTATCCCCCAATACTTGCTACCAAGACATGTTGATATACATAATTTGTTTCGACCTATGTAGATAATGACCTACTTCAAGCAAATAAATGTTAATTCATATTATTGTTGTTTACATCATGGTGATAATAGGGGAGAAATTAGAATTTTCCACTTTGAAGATTTACCTTACTGGGTTGAGTTTTGGTCAATAAGTAAGAAAGGTTGATCCTCTGTAATTAAATAGATAAAATGGGTAAATATTGATATACCATACATATATTGGTGTTAAAGATATTAGTTCAGCTAATGTTGTTACATATTTCTAGTACCTTGTTTTGGATATACCTTTTGGAGGTATTCGTTGAGTTATGAGGATTGTGATATATTTGGGGAACATGGCATAAAGAATTGGTGTTTTTAATGAACAACTGGGACAGGATGGTGCAAGATACATTGGACCATCGGAAGTTTGAAATAATTCATAATTACTTTACAAAGTTTTGTTTTTCATAGCTTTGCAGAACATTTCATGGATTAAAATAAACAAGCAACACTTAAAAATTGTTATTACTACTATATTTGATGCAACCATATTTCTTCTTTTGACATGTGGACAAAAAATAGAAAGCTCAGTAAAGATCTGGAAATTTTACAAAACAAGGGTACTGATTGCAATTACCAAATTCATTATAATGAAAGCAATGTTCTGTAAGCATTTTGGACAGTTTTTTTATTTTCTTGCTGGTGCAGTTTACCTTTTATAAAACATTTGTCATAAACTGGTCCTAATTTACTATGTCAAAATGACCTTTCACCCTCGTCTCACCTAGAGCATGTGTACATACGTGACAGTAGTTGACCAGCATATATTGATATTTCACTATCAAAACTACAACAAAATACAATTATTCTAAGTCTAGATCAAACAGACTTCAATGAATTGATTTATATGGAATCTACATTTAAAAGAGGTGTAGCTACTGTATTGGTAGTTTGTAGATTACTACAGATAGTCAACATAAATTTTTGTCATAAGTCCAAGGTAAAGTCTCTGCTTATAAAAATATTGACATAAGATTGGATCAGATCTATAGTACCTAGGTGGCCTAGTTGAGGAATGTTCAGATATGGTGTTTATCATTCTAATTGTTAAAACATCTTTTCAATTTTTTACAATTGGTAAATGTGGTATATTTGATGTAACAATAGGTGGATTGCCATGACTAAATGACAAGTTACACACAGTGGGGAGACCTATGTTAGCTGTTTATTGCACCAATACACACAGAAACCCACTACGAACTGACAAGTTACATGGAGAAGTATTCTGAGTTCTGAATGGCATCTTGCATACACCTACTATCTCCATCAGATATAGTGGAAGCCTGAAGACCATTATTTCCATTGGATGTAGCTGCAGAACATCATCTACTGCAGGCATAATGATAACAGAAGCCTGCTGAACATCATCTTAGTCAACATATCGATAGCAAATTCCAGGACAATAACAGGACATGAAAAAACATACCCCTTTTCATTCCTTTTTTGTCACCACAATGCTATAGGTTTAAACAGAAAAAGAAAATCGAATGCAAACATAATTACATGTTAAGTGACATAACTTTTCTATTACAGAAGTAACATTCTGACAAACTGGCTTGTTACTGCAAATCAATTAAAAGTATTACCATTACAAAATAAAATGCTTAGAAAAATATGATTTGGTTTGAATATTTAATGTTTTACATAAGCATAATAGTTATTGGATAGTATTACTCTGCGTGTGGAGCACATTGGAATACATGTATATTTACTTCATATGTTCCTGTTGGATTAGCAGTAATGTTTGTAGTAACTTAGGGTTTATTTTATACTGTATAAATATTTTGATGTTTGACTATCCCCTGCATATTTTATAGCAGATGGTCGGTTGTCCTGATTCATTACTCCAGTGAAGATGAAAACTGCCAAACATTTGCTAACTTTTCTATACATAAACTAATTTACTTGGAGCATTTTTATCATTTTCCACAAATAGTCTTCGTTTGCAAAGTCAAAACATGATTTCATTAAAAATGATTCATTAAAACTTTATTTATCAATTAAATATCCAGATTTTTTACAATGGAGCAATTCAGTATTCCACAGCTCATGAAAAGTTTACAAATAATCGTCATACAATTTTTGTACATGGTAAAAGTAGGCCAACAAATGTTACAATACAATAAATTGATAATGTATCTAACAGGTATTGTGCAGAAAAATTGATTTATAGATGTGTTATTAACTGTTTTTAACACTCTGTCTAAACACTTACGTGATAAATTTGAAGGGTTCTTGTGCATGATCTTAAGCAGAGATTTACCTGCCAAATATTGGCTTAGAGCAAGAGATTAAAAAGTTAATTCTCTTGATAGTATTTAATACATTTCTGTTATATATTAGTCATTTAATTTGTAGGTCATTTGTTGTATATGATTACATGTATAAAATATTTAATGTTATTAAAGTTATTTAATGTATTATTAATTCGTAAAGGACACATTGATTTATCATTGTTTTGCTTGACAAATGTTTTTAGTTCATTGAAATTGCTAATGTCCATATTATGTCTTAAAAAAGCTATTAAAAGCTATTACTATACATCATATATAGACCTTTTTAAAAGATTAATATTGTCCAATATAAGATATATATAGTTATTTATAATGTGATAAAATTTTATTTTCCTATTTTTATTTACACAGATTTCAGATGTTGTGGTTCCAGGACAACCAGAAGATATTTCATCTAAAGAAGCTTTATTGTTATGGGGTCAGCGTACTGCAGAGGGATACCCAGGTGTCAAAATACGGAACTTTACAAACAGCTGGAGGGATGGAAAAGCCTTCCTAGCAATCATACACAGAAATAGGTAATAAAAGCAATATAGTCTTGAAATCATAATCATTTCCTTGATTAACAGTGTGCCTTGGAAACCAGTCCAAGTGTCCCTGACTTGTAATCATAGAGCATTGTTGTAAATTATTGTAGTTGCTAGGTTTGGTAAACCTGAAATTATTTCCTTTACAGTCAAAACTAAGAGATATGCACATTGTAATGTAAAACTTAAAATCCTGGTTAACACAGTAAATGACATTGATCATTGAGGTAATGGTGTTAAAAAAATGTTTAAAATTTTTACTTATTTCATTGACAGTCATTTGTAAGGTGTATTTGTAAAGCCAAATCCTTTTGAAATTTGGTAATCACTAAAATAAATAGGCCTCCTTACTTTGAAAATTTTTTCAATGTAAAATTTCTTCTTAGATCAGATTAAAAACAAATATTGGTTCATATCTCATTAGAATGTGCTTATGATTACGTAATTTGCACAGTGAAATTAGTAATACTCCCTCCTGGCAGTATGGCAATCAGACGGGATACCTGCTTTATCATGGCATTTGGACGTTTTATCATTTAGTAAAATATCTGAAACGCATGTGTGCATGTGTCTATTAATACAAACACCTTCAGTATGCCTTAATCATATTCATAGATTTGATTTGATGTCAAATATGTTTGCCAGATTATATTCCTTTACCCTTTGCCAATTTTAAGAATGTAAATAATAACAATATGAAATATAAACTTTAAAAGTGAAATTTTTTAGTTCTGTATAAGTTAATTAAACTTGCTTATTGTCTCGCCTGCGACGAAAGTCGCTGGAGGCGAGACATATGTATGGGAATCCGGCGGCGGCGGCAGCGGCGGCGGCGGCGTAAACACTTGACATCTTGCTTCATATCTTTGTAAGCCCAAGCCCTAGGTCCATCAAATTTGGTCCAGAGGTAGCTTATGATGAGTACTTGCCAGTCAGTCACCTGTCACCTGACCTTGACCTCAATTTCACGGTCCAGTGACTACGTTAAAGTTTTTGGGTTACGACAGTTCCTCTGTAACTATGCATGGTAGGATGACAAAATTTGGTGTATAGGTTGCTGATGACTAGTACATGACTGTCTGGTAGGTGTCACCTGACCTTGACCTCAATTTCACGGTCCAGCGACTACGTTAAAGTTTTTGGGTTACGACAGTTCCTCTGTAACTACGCATGGTAGGATGACAATATTTGGTGTATAGGTTGCTGATGACTAGTACATGACTGTCTGGTAGGTGTCACCTGACCTTGACCTCAATTTCACGGTCCAGCAACTACGTTAAAGTTTTTGGGTTACGACAGTTCCTCTGTAACTACGCATGGTAGGATGACAATATTTGGTGTATAGGTTGCTGATGACTAGTACATGACTGTCTGGTCGGTGTCACCTGACCTTGACCTCAATTTCACGGTCCAGCGACTACGTTAAAGTTTTGGGGTTACGACAGTTCCTCTGTAACTATGCATGGTAGGATGACAATATTAGGTGTATAGGTTGCTGATGACTAGTACATGACTGTCTGGTAGGTGTCACCTGACCTTGACCTCAATTTCACGGTCCAGTGACTACGTTAAAGTTTTGGGGTTACGACAGTTCCTCTGTAACTACGCATGGTAGGATGACAATATTTGGTGTATAGGTTGCTGATTAATAGTACATGACTGTCTGGTAGGTTCCACCTGACCTTGACCTCAATTTCACGGTCCAGTGACTACGTTAAAGTTTTTGGGTTACGGCTGTTCCCCTGTAACTATGCAGGGTATGGTGACAATATTTTGTATACAGGCCGCTGCTGATATTTAATGCTATTTACGTAATGCTTATGACGAAATTTATTTTCGTTACTGATGCGGAATGCAGGCGAGACGTTTTTCTGTGTCCACACTTGTTTTTATATTAATGTTAAAAAAAATGTTCAACTTTTTTTAATCATTGGTAACATGTAGAATCGGAGTTTCACTATTCTAAAATTGGAGATATCTATTTACGTTTAAAATTGGTTACTATGCATTTGTAAGTAAATTATGCTATCCAAGATTAGAACAAGACGAATGACCCTTATGTTCTGCCATTGGACTAGTCTGTAGTGATTGTAGTGATTCAAGCCATTGGGAAGAACTATGGCTTATTTTAAGCAATTTTTGTCTCGCCTGCGACGAAAGTCGCTGGAGGCGAGACATATGTATGGGAATCCGGCGGCGGCGGCGGCGGCGTAAACACTTGACATCTTGCTTCATATCTTTGTAAGCCCAAGCCCTAGGTCCATCAAATTTGGTCCAGAGGTAGCTTATGATGAGTACTTGCCAGTCAGTCACCTGTCACCTGACCTTGACCTCAATTTCACGGTCCAGCGACTACGTTAAAGTTTTTGGGTTACGACAGTTCCTCTGTAACTACGCATGGTAGGATGACAATATTTGGTGTATAGGTTGCTGATGACTAGTACATGACTGTCTGGTAGGTGTCACCTGACCTTGACCTCAATTTCACGGTCCAGCGACTACGTTAAAGTTTTTGGGTTACGACAGTTCCTCTGTAACTACGCATGGTAGGATGACAATATTTGGTGTATAGGTTGCTGATGACTAGTACATGACTGTCTGGTAGGTGTCACCTGACCTTGACCTCAATTTCACAGTCCAGCGACTACGTTAAAGTTTTTGGGTTACGACAGTTCCTCTGTAACTACGCATGGTAGGATGACAATATTTGGTGTATAGGTTGCTGATGACTAGTACATGACTGTCTGGTAGGTGTCACCTGACCTTGACCTCAATTTCACGGTCCAGCGACTACGTTTAAGTTTTTGGGTTATGACAGTTCCTCTGTAACTACGCATGGTAGGATGACAATATTTGGTGTATAGGTTGCTGATGACTAGTACATGACTGTCTGGTAGGTGTCACCTGACCTTGACCTTAATTTCACGGTCCAGTGACTACGTTAAAGTTTTTGGGTTACGACAGTTCCTCTGTAACTACACATGGTAGGATGACAATATTTGGTATATAGGTTGCTGATGAATAGTACATGACTGTCTGGTAGGTGCCATTTGACCTTGACCTCAATTTCACGGTCCAGTGACTACGTTAAAGTTTTTAGGTTACTGCTGTTCCCCTGTAACCAAGCATGATAGGATGACAATATTTGGTATATAGGTTGCTGATGAATAGTAAATGATTGTCTGGTAGGTGTCACCTGACCTTGACCTCAATTTAACGGTTCAGCGACTTCGTTAAAGTTTTTGTATTAGGACAGTTCCTCTGTAACTATGCATAGTATGGTGACAATAATTGGTATACAGGCCGCTGCTCATAATTAATGCTATTTACGTAATGCTTATGACGAAATTTATTTTCGTTACTGATGCGGAATTCAGGCGAGACGTTTTTCTGTGTCCACACTTGTTTAAACATAGAATTAGTTTCTTTGTACCTGTTCAGGTAAATCTTCTATCCTCATGGACTTGTTAGATAACAATACAACGGACACATTATGTTTGTTTTATGTTATATTTATGCCTTATTACCTTAGGTAAAGTACTGATATAAACATCAAATAAGATTGATTAAAATAAGCCTTGTCCAGAAGCTTATTACATACTGTTGTGTAGGGATTCACATCAAATGGGCAATACACATCATAATGTGACTAAAACCACCAGTTTGGTGTTAAAGTTCTTCATATTACTGAAACTGATTGTGTTTGTAGTCTAGAATTGCTTAATGTCCCATTTCATAAGACAGTACACAAAATAAAGGAAGTAGTCCTCAAAGCACTATGATTAGCTGGTCTGCAATCAATATATCTAGGTATTTGTTTAGATATGATTTGTTGCAGTGAAAGTTTCCCTTTTAAGCTTAGAAAATTCAAATTAAGAAGACAGGTGAAGATTTTCCTGTTTATGAGATAACTTCACTGTTCTTCATGGTTTATGCTTTTTCATGCTGTTGTGAAAATTTGTTAGTTTAGATTTTTTGTGGGAGATTTTGTAATGTTACAGGGGTTGAAAATTTGTTTGGGCAAGCCTAAGCCCTGGGCTTTTTTAACTTTGAAACCCTAAGCCCCAACATTAATTAACCTAGCCCTAAAAATAATCGGAGTGATGTTCTTTTCCGTTTGTCTGTATTTGAGGTCTTTATTTTGTGGGGGATTAGATCATTATTTGACCCTATTTGGTCTTCCCATGCTTCTGGCTCTTCATCAGCTTTCCTTAACCGTAAAGTTCAGTGGTTACCACACTCTAAAAAAGTAGGGAGAAGTGACTTCTCCCTGGCAGCCAAACAGGAAGAAGTGAGGCCCTGATAGAGAGACTTAATGGAGACATTAGGGAGAAGTCAAGGGGACCGTACAAATAATTAATTTTCGTGGTAGTTACATACATTTTTCATTATTTACATCATTTTTTTTATAATTGTGGATTTCCAGGATTATATCTCTTGTGTTTATTACACACTTTGATTCAGTTTTTTCTTCTTTCTTTTTCATTATTATTCATGGTATATCAAATAGCACATAACCTTTATCATTATAAAATCAATGAAAAAAGCAATAGATAAAGCGCCAATTTTCTATCTACTTCAGTACTTGTAACCATACAAGGTATTCACAAATATAAATAGATCTACTAAAAATACATGTATTTGTATAGGTTGAGACATAAACATCTTTCATGAAGTTCTTGTATACATCATAATATTTCTAACAGTTTTTTATGAACATGCCATGTTTATCTGAACAATATTTTCAAAGAAGATAGATAAAATAACATAACATTAAACCCAGAAATAATTCTTCTGTTCAGCAAACTTCCACTTGGACAAAGTTGTTCTGATCAAAATTGCTTCATATGACACCTATCTTCAGAACTTGTCATGATGTCAATAATTACTATTATCTTTATTCTTTCAAGTGCAGCTCATATATTTATCAAAGAAAATTGTTAAAATACAATACACTTTGAAAGAACTGAGTTTAAAACCAAAAGTGTTTGTTTATGAAAAAAGTACGATTTTTCATTATGGGCCGTTGTACTTTACTTTTCTTCGTTGTTCACTTCCGGTAATTATTCATACCCGGTAAATAAACAAATGGCGCGTAATCCAGTTGAAAGACGTAAATGCTATTGTTTTCCGTTTTTATTGGAATTACACATTTACTGCTAAATTGGTTGTCTGGATTAATTATTTCCAGATCATATACAAGTATCTTAGAACTGTGAACTTGAGGGAAATAACGCTTTTGAAGCGCCGTGCAATTCAGGTCCCAGTAGGTCGACAAAGTCGCCCACTTCGCCCAGTGTGTCGAGTCCTGATTAAGTTAAATTTTGACAACGACATTTCTCGAATTCGTAACCAAAATTAATTGGGGGATATTTTGTACAGGAAAAGGAAACAAACTTGAATTGTTATTGATCAACGTTGCTAAAGCGCTGAGAAGAATTAAGATCTGTCATAAATCGAAAATCAATATCGATTTGTTTTAGGATTTTAAAATAGATTTATGAGTATTTATAGGACAATTTTGACGGTTTATACTTTAAGAAACATTGAAAATAAAAACAACATTTTATTTTTTAAGAAAGATCGAGCCCGACGGGCTTTTTTCATAGAAAATCGGCAAGCCCGAGGTTTCAGTTTTTTAAGCCCCGGGCGTCGGGCTTTAGGAATTTTCAACCCCTGTGTTATGTTCGTTGAGGTGTACACAGATAGTCATGAACCATTAGATTTATCAACTCATGATACTATAATATAAACAAGATTTTCTGAGAACCCAACAGTTGCCTACTGTAAATAAAATAGCTTGACTTAGAAATATGACTATATCATTTGTTACAAAAATCAAGTAAATTGTACAGTTAAATATTTGTCTGCTTTTCACTGTGTGTCTCTATTCCCCATAAATATCAAATTTATTTCTTTGATCATTATTACTATATGAACTCAACCCACAAGGGGTTCGTTGACTGGAATCTTGATTGATTGCCAGTTTCACTGCTAAAAGGTCTAACTTCATGGGCTTTCGTGAACAATTAAAACTAGACACTGGGATAAAGCTAACAATTTGCTGCAAGTGGAGTTAAACTTAAAAAAAACAAAATATTTCTCAAGTCTGTTTTAATTATCTTGGGGTTAAAACGCCACTGACAAGTCCTGATTAAATGAATCTCACATCTTGCATACAGGGGTCTGGAAGTTTTCCCTGCCCATTTCGGTCATTTTATAACCTTAGTATCTTCAATGACATTTTATTGTCTCGCCAAAAGTTGACATAATGCTGTAGGCAAGAAATGCCTGTTTATGTCAATAATATGTTTGATTAGTTAAAAAAATAAGCATCTTTATGGGAGTTATAGCTCTTGAATAAATAATACATTTTTGTCCTTCTTTCTGACTCCTTCTGAGATTAAATTATGTTATACTTGTTTGTAAATTTTCTTTTCAGGCCAGATTTGGTAGATATAAGTAGAACAAGAAATAACACAAATCGTCAGAATTTGGAATTAGCTTTTAGTACAGCTGAGAGAGATCTTGGAGTTACCAGACTTCTTGACCCAGAAGGTGGGTATTGTCTTAGTTCCTTTGTTTGGTCCGTTCAGTATTTAATACTTCAGACAGAGACCTTGAGGTTACTAGAGGTAAATATTTCCTTGTGTTAATTTGCCAATTTCATGCTGCTTCATTCAGTAAGATGGCATGAAACACTAACATTTCCAAAGTAAGTTTCTTGTTTCAAGTGTTATGCTTGAATGCCTGATATTTATCAGTAGCAAGTCTATAGATCACAAAATGAAAGTTGTTGCTTTTTGAAGAAAAATTTATTTCATGTTTTTTGAGAAAGCACTGTAATCATCCATCCTGGGAAACATAAGATTTCTATTACTAATGGAAGATCAATCTTTCTTTCCCCAAAACCTTGTAACAACTTGTAAGTGTTAGTGTCTTCTTTGGTCAGCTTAGCTTTTATAATATAGCAGAGAGTGATCTTTAGGTTACTATAATCCCTGACAAAGAAGGTAGTATATGCTCTGTGTCATGGTTTGATCTGTTTAGCTTTTAATACAGCAGAGAGAGATCTTTGGGTTACTATAATCCTTGACCAAGAAGGTGGAATATGCTCTGTGTCTTGGTTTGTTCTGTTTAGCTTTTAATACAGCAGAGGGAGATCTTTGGGTTAGCAAGAAGGTAGTATATGCTCTGTGTCTTGGTTTGATCTGTTTAGCTTTTAATACAGCAGAGGGAGATCTTAGTTTACTGAAATCCTTGACCAAGAAGGTGGTATATGCTCTGTGTCTTGGTTTGTTCTGTTTAGCTTTTAATACAGCAGAGAGAGATCTTTGGGTTACCAAGAAGGTGGAATATGCTCTGTGTCTTGGTTTGATCTGTTTAGCTTTTAATACAGCAGAGAGAGATCTTTGGGTTACCAAGAAGGTGGTATATGCTCTGTGTCTTGGTTTGATCTGTTTAGCTTTTAATACAGCAGAGAGATATCTTAGTTTACTGAAATCCTTGACCAAGAAGGTAGTATATGCTCTGTGTCTTGGTTTGTTCTGTTTAGCTTTTAATACAGCAGAGAGATATCTTAGTTTACTGAAATCCTTGACCACAAAGGTGGAATATGCTCTGTGTCTTGGTTTGGTACAGAAGAGAGAGATCTTAGTTTACTGAAATCCTTGACCAAGAAGGTGGAATATGCTCTGTGTCTTGGTTTGGTCTGCTCAGCAACCATGTAAACGCTTGTAAAAATAATCATCTTATAATTAGGAGTCAGTTAATTGAGAGATATTACTTTCACTACTCTGTGTAGGTTTAACAACTCTGTACTATATTCCATGACTATTTTTGTACTAAATTGTGCACTGATTAACAATTGAAAGCAATGAAAATTATGGTTTTATATTAGTGCAAAAGATCAATGAGATTTTAACTGTTGTTTACTTGTGTTGAAGGATCAAAGACTGTAATATCTCAGATATTTGTTGCTTTGCCATATACTTTAATTGTAGTTTCTGATTTCCATCTGGGATCATTTAGTTCGTTATTTTTAAGGAACCCCTGCAAATTATAAGTAAGATTATAAGATAAAGCACCTGGGTAAAAAAGAGAGTGTTTAGATCATGCACTACCATTGAAACTGACAGGGAAATGAACAGGTGTATTAATATGGGTTTTTTAAAATAACAAAAGATTAAGTACAGTAGTTTGTAATTTTGTATTTGACTGGGTTAATACCAAAGGGGCCAATCTTTAACTAATGACAAGTACAAGATAAATACTAGGTATAGATCTACGTTTTGACAGGGTATGTCATACTGAGGGTATGATACTTGACACTCTAAGACAAACATCATTCTATTGTAATCATAGATACCTGAACGACTCTCCTTTTATCTATTGTGGGTATATGTTTTGTCTACCTGATTTAAAGATTTAAATAAAATATGTCCATAGAATTCATAAACACACGATATTTTGTATTAAGCTGTGCTGTATTGTAGGGCTGATATATGTTCTTATTATATTTTTCTGGATAATTTGATCTAAATAAAGACAGGTGAAATAGTATACCTATTCACCCAAACCTACCTGTCATAATCTACCTATATATGTGTATTGACAATTTAATTGCTGAAATATTCAATAGAAGGGATTTCAATTATATCATTAAAGTGTAATAATGTTGACTCTGTAATGTTAATTCTTTAACACCTCTTACCTTGCTCTGTCTCATATTCAGAGTTATGTAAGATAAAATTGTATATCATTGCAATAGGTTAATACCACCAACTGTTGAAAAGTACATTCTATCATCAATACACAAGCATTACCATGTGCATGTACTCAACTTTATAAAATTTAAATTCCTATTAATTTTGATGAATAAGGCCTTTAGTGAATTATATTTGAAGTAATTCTATGTTATCATTTATAAGGAACATTATGGATATATATATTAAATAAATTGGGGGATTCTTCTGGGAGGATTCATATGTGATGTAAAGGGTGTGTTACATAAGTTTTTAGTTGTGAATAATAAATTGTGTCATTTTTTCCGACTTCAAAAATATATATGTCTAGATAGATCAAACATTAATATTGGAAAGATATTCTGTAGAAACATAATGGGTAGATGTGTTTCTGATGTGTTTATGACACATGCAAATAGAAGTTTTCATAGAAAGAAATATTTTATTTACTTGCTAAGGGTCTGCATGACGTAACGTGAGAATCGCATATAAAATGAAAAGAGAAGAAAATTGTGCACACATTAAATACTTGTAATACACTAAGTAAATATTAATACACACAGATATATTGAATATTCTTTTATTTCATATTGTCATTGCCAAAATATAGGAGACTTGCTTTGAACGATACTGTGTATTATGGCTTTCTATTCCCAAAAAACTGTGTGAAATTATTAAATGTGCCATCAAACTCTATTTAATAAAATCATGTTGTCATTGATTAATTTTAAAACTTCTGTATCTTCAGAATTAGGTATCTGAAATAATTTGTGTTCCCCACTAGTGAAAATTTGATCACCACTTAATGTTTTTATTTCAAATTGTTTTACATTTTTGTAAATTATTGTAATTATTGCATTAGTTTGTAACAGTTGAATTCTTGATAGTATTAATATTTTATAAAAATTCAAGACAAGAAGTATCAATAAATCGATTAATGATATAAATGTAAACATTCAAATCCTGTATTCATAAAAAAATATCTTAAATTTATAATTACTCTTAATTTCAGACAGTCAAAACTTTAGATTGCTTTGTTGTCATTATAATGAGATTATTTTTAGATGTGAAAGTACTTTTTTGTATAGGACCAGGACAAGGTCACATAAATGTTCTTTTAGGGGAATTTGCTTTTTAAGTTCATTAGAGTATGAAATGTGCATATATTGTCTTATTCTGTAATCCATTGATTAAATCATTCTGGTGTCATTTTCTTACTATGGATAACCCTTATTATGTTTACAAGATATAACTTGAACACTTTTAGTTCTCTTTACGTTTATTAAATTGCAGTTGGGCAATTTCTTCTTGAGGGACATATCACTTACCTAGACTAATGGACTATGAAGTTTATTGGTTTCAGTTTTAATTGTTTATTGTATTCAATATAAATATGAGTATTAAATTTGTTAATAAGTGTTGCATATGAGGTGTTGTCTTTCAGACACTTCTCTTTATGTTTACAAATCTAGTGAACACATGTTTGTTTGAATATTATTTTATTGAGATGTCCTACATATTACTATAACACACTGCTTGTTTTAAAAATCATTTACAAGTATAAAAGATTTGAAACCAGAAAAAAAGAATTTAACAACTGTTTCTGGGATAACTTCTCAACTAACAAATTCACTTGAAGATAATCTGTGTTATAAATCTGGATTAGGTAGATAAATAGATAGGGTTATAACACCTGGAAACAAAACCATCTTCATCTTGTAACAAGAAATGTAATAGTATTATGATATAATTAAGCAAATAACTTTCATTTCACATATACTATGCTCCCCTAAGTGATATTCCTACATACTTGTCTCTCGATATGTTTTTTTTTTAGGGATTAAAGGATCTTAATCATAATCATTTTCTTTGCTACACATTTTAAGAAGATTAGTATGGACAGGCGTTGGTCAGCTATAGTTTTATTAGGAATTCTTTGATTTATGTATTTCCATAAAATAGATTTGAATCATTATTTCCTTTT
This sequence comes from Limnoperna fortunei, assembly GCA_944474755.1. Classification (NCBI taxonomy): domain Eukaryota; kingdom Metazoa; phylum Mollusca; class Bivalvia; order Mytilida; family Modiolidae; genus Limnoperna; species Limnoperna fortunei. The sequence goes on along the minus strand of OX104111.1, from coordinate 32,650,704 downwards.
TTTTCAAATTCATAATTTAAATAAAAAAGTACCAATAATGTTATGTTTGGATATTTAGATGTTGATGTACCAGAACCAGATGAAAAGTCTATCATTACTTATGTATCATCCTTGTATGATGTGTTCCCAGATGTACCAAGTGTAGAACAGACACTAAGGGACAATGTAAGTGAAAGAACAAAATGGGACGATTTCACATGTTACAAAAACTTATGTATATGAGATATAAATGTAATGGCTTTTCAAAACTACATGAGAGAACAGCACTTTTCTTAACAGGTCAACATCTAATTCATTAAAATTTCTCATTTTTGTTCAAGTCATATGTTTGGTAGGTGTTCAGTCTAATAAATCAATTATTGCCTGCATGTAAGTTAAACATCATAGTTGTTCTTGTGATGTTGTTTCCCCAAGGGCTTCCCTCCAGTGAACAATTATGATGTTCACCTTAAGTGCAGGCAATAATTGTATAATGTTTACTTGAAGATGAAAACAACAATAAAATGCAGTTGGGTATCATTGTATTGTGTTTTTAATTTCAGTGCTTTTAATCTTTCTTTTTCTTATGACATTAGTGGGATGGTTGATTTGGTTTCCAGCTAGAAACATGGCTAATGCAGGGCCTCAAAACAAAGACTAGTTATATCTAATTAAATCATAAAATAATGCTAATATAAAATTAAAACAAAGGAAAAAGCCAGCATTTCAATGATACACTTGTAAAGATTCTCCTGACAGTTATCTCATTGTTAATTAATTTTCTGGTTTCCAGACTGGCTAATTTCATCGGCTCTGGATGGGCGTTTGAGTCAGGGTGTGCCTAACTTTAACCTTAAGGATTTCCAGTTTTACTGACAAAAGTCAGGGCTTTTGAAGGGTACTCTAGGTCTATGCAGTAAAAACTTGATCTCACGATATACCTGCAAAAAATGCTGAAATAGTTATTAAATCAGGTGCAAACAATTAATGAATAATCAAACTTCTTTAAACTGAACAGTGATGAAAAAGTGATGTTGGTATATGTAGCAATTTTTGATTTTGTATTGAAGGAAAGACAAATAAAACTTGAACAGTACAGAGACTTGGCGAGTTCATTATGTACATGGCTGAAGGAGGCAACAATGGAAATGATGGACAAAAACTTTCCAACAACTTTGATCGAGATGAGAGTAAGTTAAACATATGAAGAGAAATAAATCAGTCTGTCACACACGTTTTCCGAACTTTTGTTCCAAACACTTGCAGATATTAAGCTGATATTTGGTATGTGAACCATGATGAGTTACAGATAAAGTTCCAATATCGTTCAGGTCCAATGATTTTTGATGATATTATGGCCCTTGGACTTCGAAAATTTCTAAAAAAAAAAGTTTTCTGCACTTTTTTCTTTAACACTTGCAGATTTGGAGCTGCTATTATGGAATATGTGAGTCAGCCATCATGAGTTACAAATCAAGTTTGATTGTTGTTCTGGCCCGGTGATTTTTGATAAAATTATAGCCCCTGAACTTAAGAAAATTTATTAAAAATAACAGTTCTCCTGACATTTTTATTTGCCATTAGAGGACTTGGTATAGCCTGAGCAATGCTATCCAGCCTTCTGTTTCCTTTCTAATATCTATTTAGCCATAAAGAAGTTTTCCTAACATGAACCAATATGTATCTCCTATGACAGAATTACCTATTAACCTGATGAAATTTAAATTTTTTGCCCACTGAAATGCCTATTTGTTAATTTCAGACTGTAATGGCAGAATGCAAGAGATTCAGAATAGAAGTTGTTCCACCAAGATTGGACAGCAAGCAGAAATTACAACGCATATATGATGAAATACAGGTATTATCCTTAGACACCACTGGGTCAATTAAGATGATACTTGGTGTGGGTAGCTCTTGGCTTGTCCCTTTTAAAATTAAATCCGTTAGCTCTGCACTCAAGCTAAGGTTATCAACATATCCAAAAGAAAAATTTGTTAACGTTTATTTTTTGCAAGATGAGGGCAGATTTGAACCTTGCCAATCAACAATTTAAAAAAAATCTTTGTTGTTCATGTCAGTTTTAGCATACTTGAGAAGTACGAGACTTTATGTTAAAAAAAAACAACGAAAAACTGAAAGTGGTTTTTAGACTGTGATAAAAAAACGAGAGTGGAGAGATTGGGAACCTAGCACCATTTTGTACATGATTCATGTTAAGCAACTTGATTATATTACCAAATTACAAGATGCTCGGGCGTTAAACACCATTAATCAATCAATCAATCAACCAAATTACAAGAATACACTTTTATTTTATTTGTTAAATGTATACTTAGGATTTTCACCACTCAGTATAAGAATATGATGTTAAACCATTTACAAAAAATCATGTGGAAATTCATTAAAGAACGTTCATCTATATTGTCTTTAAGTGGCGAAGTGATTAAGGTATTAGTCATCTAATATTAATCATTTTCTTATCAACTCCAAGGTTTGCAGACTCGCCCCTTACAGATTGAATGGTATGCATTACTCTAACCTTAAATGACGAGGATTGCCAGTTTTTCTGGCAAAGGTCTGGGGTTTACAACTGGTACTTTGGCTTCCTTACCCAATAAAAACTGGATGCCATGATATTGCTGAAAAATTGCTGAAATAAAGATACCTAGGTTAAGAGAATTTACTATGCCCGATGTGCATTTTTTCTAATCAAGACTCAACAGTGGCACTCAAACCCACTGAAAGTGTTGTGAAATCACCTTTTAAACAAACAAACAATTTATTTTACAGGGGTTGGGCCAAGGACCAGGAGACATGGGCATCCCTGATGAGCTTCACCCAGAAAACATTAACAGACTTTGGAACAGATTTACATTTGCCCAACAAGAAAGAGACAGTGTAGTACAGTCTGAAGTTGTCAGGTCAGTAAACATAGTAGTCTAGTTTGTTTGTCAGATCAGGAAACACAGTGGTCAAGTTTATTTGTGGGGTTAGTGAACATAATAATTGAATTTGTTTGTTCATTGAGTCGGAGAACAAAATATTGGCCACTGTTTCAAGGGTTTGGGGGGGGGGGGGGTGGTGGTACTCAAATGGTGTCCAGATTGATTAAAATTTGTACTAATTGTAAAGAGTTACTTCAGTCTGCCTGTCACTATAATATCCAGTCTAACATGTTGGTCTGCGAACAAAACTGACATATTAAAGAGTGCACAACACATTAGTCTTCCATGATACATGTGAAAAATTAACCCCATGTCTTATAACAACATGCTTTTATTATATTGGTACATAGGAACCACCTAAAAATAAATGATACACCTAATGTTTTTAATTAATTTATAATTCATTTATTTCATCTAAAAGTAAATAACTATACTTTATGAAAGCTAAATAAAAACCTCACACTGTAGAATACTTCTGCCTTTGTGTTAGGTAGCTTTTGTGGAGAACAAGACTGTATAGTACCATTCCTTTGTTGAGCAAGTCTGATAGATAGCAATGGTTTCATGATTTTGTATATATTTAAATACAAACCTAACACAAGCCAATTCCAAATGCAATTGATATGGAAAAAGATTTCTTAATCTGTTGCAGACTAGAAAGGTTACAAAGATTGGCAGAAAAACTACACAGAGATTGTAAATACAATGAAGACCAGTTGGAAGAGGTTGCCATTGGAGTGTATGAAGAACAGGGGCGTGTTGATGTCATTCACCCACATGAAGCTAAAAGAAAATGTGATGCTCTTGATGAAGCTCTTCGCAATGTTGAGGAAAATGCTCGCAGCATGTTTCGTGATGTACAAGCCCTCCAAGATGGACGGTTTCCCACTGCTGAGCAACTTAGCAGAAGGTAATGTTTATAGATGGTTATCAGGTGTAACAATACCTTAATTTATTGATCATTAAGTGGTTAAGGTAGTTAGTCTAATATTAGTGAGGTTCCTGGTAACACTGAGGCTGCAAGTTCGAGGCCTCAATGCCGGCAGGGTATTCTCGGCTTTAATCTTAATTTTCAAAGATTGTCAATTTTCTTACCGAACGCTGAGGTTTTCTCCAGGTACTCCTGTTTCCTTCCCTAATAAAAACAAGATGCCATGATGTAGCTGAAAAATTGATGAAAGTGGCATTTAACACCATTAAAAAAAACTATTTATTGATTGAAAAAACCTAAACACAAGAACCCATTATTGTAATGTCAGTTTAAGAAATGGATGCCAAAGGTTAAGAGTCTTCACTGCCTGCTCTGCTGTGGCTTCTTGGGCATAAAAAATAAAAAAAAATTCATACATTATATACATCACTTTCTTGTTATTAAATCTTCAGACATTGCAAAATATCCAGAAACAGTAAGTTCTGTTTGTTGCCGCCATGATGGGACAATTCATTTGTTATTATTCCAAATTCTAGTTAATCACCATTTGGAGTTTTCAGTGTTTTTCAGGTAGTAAACACAACTAAACAGAATGTAAATTAGAACATAAGGTGCAGTGGGTAATTAAAAAAAGCCATAAATATCATCAAATACCAATAATAAGTGATCTGTAACAAGGAACCGATAAAAAATATGTTGACACTGTTGAATGAAATCAAGATTGTACATGGCTGATTATATATGCAACCGCTTTTTAACATAAAAGTGCTAGGAGTGATTCTCTCCTGCTATGCTACATTACTAGTAATGGGACAAAAGTTGTTCCCTCGCCAAAGTAAAACAAGAGGGTGTCTGATTATACATTCCAAGATGATAAATACAGTTTTTTATTCCTATATTGGTATTAAAATTAGCAAAAATAGGCTTACATTTTCAACTTTTTAAATAAAACATTATTTTACAGGGTTTCTGGTATAAAGTCTAGGGTGTCACAACTGCGAACTCAGCTGTTTGGTGAAGTTGTACAAAAACTGATCTCCAAGTCTTATATAGAGGAGGGAGTAACAGTGACCAGGAGAAGAGAATATGTCACAGAAATAAGACCTACAGACATGAATCCCACATTTAAACATGTGCATGAATGTTTGTCATGGGTAGAAAATAAACAAGCAGAGTTAGATTCTAGGGAATATGGGACTGATTTATCTGCTGTAGAAACACTGAGCAGTTCACACCAAGTAGAACATCAACAAATACAAAACTTTCGAAGAGAAATTGAAAAGTGCATTACAGATGGGGTAGGTCATTAAATGATGTGAATATTTATAGGATAATTAATTGGGCGGAGTGAATATCCAAAATATGATCAAGAGTGCCGCATAACACATCTGATTAAACGAGTGTGTGGAACTTGTTCTGCGCACCAGTATAATCTGATGCTTTATGTGGCACGAGTGATCATATTTTGGATATTCACAATGCCCAATTGATTATCCTATATTATAATAGAAATCAAAATTGTTTTTGTAAAATTTTAATGCTTAATCCTAAATTTTATGAACAGGGGATGAATATCTGTATAGTACAAAACAAAATCTTAATTTTGGCGGGAAAAAACCCGAGAGTGAAAATAAACGATAATTTTCACATGTGATTTACCGTGATTTCTGTCACTCGGAAAATTTGATATTTCATTTCTATCTATATAATAATTAAAAATTATGGAATTCCAATAGAACAACAGAACATTAAAAATACTCCATGAAAATATCAGTTTTTAGTTGTTTAACAAGGTGTAACTGGTTTTATTACTTGTGGAAAGACTGATTAGGAACAAGAATAATTATGTTTTTAGTTGGAGAACTAAAAACTGCTAACAATTATGGCATAATTTCTTGGACATCGGTAGCTCTAGCTCACTTAGATGAGTTGAGAGTTTGATCATCTATTGAAGCTAAAAAATTGCTCAACAGGGCTATGTTATTTGTTAAGAACAAAATAAGTTAGACGCAAGTAAACACATACTTAGGGAGTGCTCTCAAATTTTAAATAAGAAGGCATGCCAGTTTTATGCCAGAGGTTAGGTCTGACTTCATATCAATAAAAACTGGACACCTTATACAGCTGAAAAATTGTTAGAAAGTTATGTAAAATCATATTCAACACAATGAAAAATGTTAGTTTGTTTTGTAGAAACCATTTATTTTCTGTACTTTCTGTGTTGTAAAAGCTTAATCCTTCATACTTTCAGAGAACTTTATCCCCTGATGACCAAAATTTATATGCAGAATGGTTGTCCAAAGTAGAAGTTGCTTATGCTTTATTAACTGTGAGTATTTTTATTTCATTAAAATTGGTATTAAGTGTAAAAGATTTGCCTTAAAGTGTGTTGTTTTTAAGAGGACAAGCAGATTTTCTAACCAACTAATAATTTGTTTGCAATTATTTTTACAATTGTTTCTGTATCTTTATTCTACATTATTCATGTTCTTGATAATGTTGGGCCCTGTACATTGCTGAGGCATAGGGAGTCTCCATGGCAATACTCGGGATGTGACAATATATATTACGACAAGTTATAAATACTTTACAACATTTGCTTTCATAATTGGTATTTATAATATTAGTTTAAAAAAAAAATGTTAAGAGGTGCATTTAAGTTTGTTTCTCTTTCAGAAAACATCAACAAGACGTTCCAAGTGCTTGGATTCTCTGCAAGAATTTTTGCAGTTAGCCATGCAGGAACTGTTATGGTTAAATGAGAAAGAGGACGAACAGGTTACAAGAGAAATAAATACCAGTACAGACCCACAATCTACAGATGGTGCTTACAGGGTATGAATTCGAAATTAATGGTGTCTGCTGGTCAATGTTTTAATGTTTTTGTCAAATTTTGGAACTTGTAGGGTTGTATCCATTTTGATGGATTAATTGTTTTTGCCCTTTGAACACAACTTTCTTTTCATAATTTCTTAACAAAAATTTTAACAAGACAAATGACAAAACATACTGATATCCTTGTTATGTGTTCTCAGCTTTTAATAGAAAAAACTACTTCATATAAAACTTACTGGAAAGTTGATTCACACCAAATATTCAATCAAATATTTTGCCTAAAAACTTAAGAAATAATTCACGGAGGCTGTGGTTTATCATTGTTTTACCACGGGGTGACCATTTATGTCGTATTATTTGATCCCGAGCGAAAGCTGGGATCATCCCGTGGTCATCCCGTGGTAAAACAATGATAAATCACAGCCTCGGTGAATTATTTCTATTCTAATAAGACAATTATAGTACGTTTATAATATTTTCGTACCTATAGAAAACATCATTTCTCCCATAAACTGGCTGTTCCGTCAATGTAACACACAAAAATATTGCAAGGGATTATTATAGCGTGTGTCGCTATTTATAAGATTTATTCGTCATATGCAATAGCTTTCCGGTGGGAATTACAGTTTTGTAAATTGGAACAGCCATTTAAAACACGCCCTTCTCAACGAGTGTTGCTCATAGATAAAATCATTTTTTTACCACAGTTGTGGTCTCAAAGATTTTAAAGCACGTCATATTAGAATAGGTGAATTATCATATCAATACCTGTGTTACAAACAATAACATTTGAAAACCTTCTTTTTTGGAAACTGACCCTTTAGCTTCCTTATGTTTTAATTTCCAAGCTATTTTTGTATATGTTTTGTCATTGTTACATTCTTTACTAAATGAAACATTCATTATGAAATTTTCATGTATACTTTCGCAGAAAAACATTAATGGAAAGTATAGTTGCATAAAATGACATTCATACTTATTTTAACTCGTAAATCATGTGCTTTTGTGCAGGGAGGATTGCTTTCAATTTAAGTTATTAATATCTCACAGTATCGCCCCTCAATTGTAATGAAATATTTATTACAATTTTTCAGTCACTCCTACCAAAGGTTTGATTATTTTTAAGTTGACCTTACTAAACTGATGATGATTTGAAGTATACATACTAAAAGCATCCATTACTGCTAGTTAAATAAAGTGTTCACAAAAAGCCTCCAAATACTACAATTATCACAGCTTAGACATGCATGTAAATCCAACAACCTTACAGTGTGTGCATGTTAGGTTCACAGTTAAACCTCTTGTTAAAAGATTTAATTAAAAAACTACCATTTTTATATTTCACTTTGGGACTGGTAAACATCATGGTGCAAAGATAAGAATGATAATAAATTGGGGTTAATTAATGCAGGGTTCATATTAAGCAAAGTAACAAATGGACATGGTCTTTAATGGAGAAACTCAGAGTTGGTGAATTGAAGGTAGCAACATGTCCTACATGGTTGAGGTCTCCACTACCTTGGACACTGAATTCAGAAATATTGGAATAATAGTGTCAAGGGGATAAACAGGATATTAAATAGTTTAGGGGTCGTCCATAATTGTCAACCATTTTCACAAGTGTGCAAAAAGCACACTTTTCAAGACCCCCCACTCCACATCAAAAAGTGTACATCAACCATTAAACTAATATAAAAACCAAACTTCCCGGAAACGAAAAATTTCTGAAGATAAAAAAAAGTGTACGCAAAAATGTTGAAATTTTTAACCCCTCCCTCAAGTGTGCGGTTTGCACACTTATGAAAATGGTTGACAATTATGGACGATCCCTTACAACAGTAGAAATTAAAGAGTTGATGGACAAGCTTTAGTGAGTTTAATTGAAAAAAAAAATTTCTTAAGTCATGGGGCATTCTCTGGGGAAACACTAAGTAAAGAAAATATTATCACCAGAGGCTGATTTACTAATAGAGGTTTTATTGTGATTTGCTGAAAGCATGGGCATTTGCTTTGTAGTATTGTTAATTGTAAAAATGTTTTGAATGCCCCACAATGTCTGTTGTAATGGAGTTTAGAAATGTATATGAACAGAAGATAGTTGTTTCAGTAAGTGTTTTTTATCATTAGATGTGTTGATTTGTGTTTTTAAGCCAAATTATGATATTCAAACGCTGTTTTGACAAAATATTGTTGGTATTTGGTTTCATTTGAGTGATTTATTAAAAGAGACCAAATAAAAAATTTCATTTCAATAAATATTAACTAAAAAATAGTGTTTGAATATGACAATGCTTTCCATGCTTTACAAGTCACTTAAACACTAATGCATTTATGATATTGTATCCCTATTATTACTATCAAATATGGTAAAGGCTTATGAGTTGATTATTAAAAATATCTTCTTTTTATATTGTTGTAAGTTTCTGGGTTTTTTTTGTTTTTTTTTGTTTAATGTGAAAAACCATTAGTCATCAAAGTACAGATTGTAAGTCTGTATATTCAACAAATAGTTCCTTACAAATAGTTAGCATATAGTTTGCTATGTTTCCATATGTTTACAGAGTCTGGTCCATGAGTTGGAACGAAGAGAAGTTCAATTTAATTCAGTACAGGAACGAGGTACAGCTTTAGTATTGGATCGCCATCCAGCAGCAGACACAATCAAAGCTTACATGGAAGAAATGCAATCCCAGTGGTCACTGTTGTTACAACTGACAAATTGTTTAGAATGCCACGTAAAATATATCACAACCTACCATCAGTTCTTTCAGGAGTGTAGTCAGTGTGGCTCAGAAATGACCCGATATGTAGAACTATTAAACACTGTTTATGGACAGGAAAATTTGAGCTATGATGATGCCAAACGACAAATCAGTGATTTACATAAAATGCAGGAGCAATTAACTGAATTTGATAAACAAATAGCCAAACTTATCCAAACTGGTGATGAGGTGATTCCACTTGAACTAAGGACAAAACAAATTACCTCCCCTGGTAGAGTTCAATGCTTATGTACTTACAGACACCCTAAGGTTAGTAATATATATTTTTGCATAGTACTATTTCACCAGTTCTTTCTTGCCAGAAGACCAAAATTTAAACACCCATATTTTTCTTTCCAATACTAAAATGTACACCAATTTCTTGACATATAACAAATTCAGAAATCTTCAGTGGACATGATTTTATAAATAAATTATTTTAGTGGTTTTGTATTATCTTTTCTGTAAAATCTATTAGAACATTTGGGATTTTGATGCTCAACCACTTGAGAAACAAATCATAACCCCACTTCCCCTTATAATTTTTTTTTTGCATTATGATTTTTTTACAAAAAAACTTAACTACATGTATCTTCCAAATTCGAAGAAATTTACTTGACAACTTTCTTTCAGTGTGCATATCCTAATGTCAATGCAATATTAAGAGTTAAATAGATTTATGTCCATTAAAAAGTATATAAAAGGGTATAATGATTTGGGGACGTGGGTATTTGACAATAAGCAATACAATGCAATGGTTCCATGTCTGTTATTTAACTTGTATATCTTGTACTTTTAAATGGACAAAACTATCTAATGGTGGGATATAATTGATTAATAAGTTTTTATAGCATACATGATGCAAATGTTATTAAATGAAAATACAACTCTTATTAAAACAGGAGGTATTACAGAGAGGACAGGAGTATGTCCTCCTAGACACAGCAAACAGAACCAAATGGAAGGTTAGTTTTAATTAAATTGTTGCTTATTTGATTTAATTAAGTCATTAATCAGTTATTTAATTTTTTTCCAAAAAAATAACATAATTACTTCCAATCTTTAAATCTAAACAAGACTAGTACTTTTATGCCAGTCTGAATGACATCAATATTACCATAGTTGAAGACTTAAGAAATACTCATTTGAATGTAATAGAATAAACATTTGGAGCTTGATATATTTTTAAGAATTTTTTTAAATTTTATCCATTCCTGAGTGGGTTACTTTTTAAAAGTGGGAAGTAAATGTAAAAACTAGACTGAAAATCACACCGCTGTGTATTAAAATGCTGTTTTTTGCTTGCACTTTTTAATTATTCCATATTGTACCTTTTTATACCCCCGCTCGACAGAGTCGGGGGTATATAGTGGTCCTCATGTCCGTCCGTCTTTCCGTCCGTCCACATTTGGTTTCCGGATGATAATTCAAAAAGTTTACATCCGATTTGAATGAAACTTTGGGATATTGTTATATATCAGGTTGGCAAGAAGCCTATCGATTTTGGGGGAGTTCCGTCAAATTTCAAGGTCGCAGTCCACGAAAAACGTTTGGAATTTTAACAAAAACTTGGTTTCCGGATGATAATTAAGAAAGTGTACATCCGATTTGAATGAAACTTTGGGATATTGTTATTTATCAGGTTGGTAAGAAGCCTATCAATTTTGGGAGAAATGTGTCAAATTTCAAGGTCGCAGTCCACGAAAAACATTAGGAATTTTAACAAAAACTTGGTTTCCGGATGATAATTCAAAAAGATTAGATCAGATTTGAATGAAACTTTGGGATATTGTTATATATCAGGTTGGTAAGAAGCCTATCGATTTTGGGTGAAATCCGTCAAATTTCAAGGTTCGCAGTCCATGAAAAACATTACGAATTTTAACACAAACATTGTTTTCGGACAAAAACTCAAAAAGTTTGTATCCGATTTTAATGAAACTTTGGGCTTATGTTATATATCATGTTGGTAAAAAGCCTTTTAATTTGGTGAGAAATCTGTCAAATATAATGGTCGCAGTCCATGAAAAACATTAGAAATTTTTACAAAAAAGTTGTTTCCAGACAATAACTCAAAAAGTTTGCATTTGATTTGAATGAAACTTTTGGATATTATTATATATTATGTTGGTAAGAAGCCTATCGCTTTTGGGGGAAATATGTCAAATTTCAAGGTCACAGTCCACGAAAAATGTTAGAACTTTTTACAAAAGCTGGGGTATCAGTGATCGCTAAATCAACTTTGTCTAGTTATTTCAAAAATCCAATGGAAAAATTTTCCCAGGATAACACATCCACATTTCATATAATGCTTCTCTTGTTTACATGTCACAAATAGGTCTTGACTTTTACTATGGGAATTTTACATTGTAAGTCAGCCATTTTTGTTTCTGCTGGCATCTTACATTATTTTCAAAGGTTCGTCTGCTTGGCTACGTTGTATGCTATTCAGGGAAACTGTAATACTTTCCCTTCCCTGCCTCAGTTACAGATGAAATTTCCCAATGTGTTTCTACCAGTCAACAATTGCCTGCTTGTAGCTTAAATTTCCGTCCTAATTTAGGTCAAAATTTACTATAAAAAATTTCTGCAAAATGAAACAACTGCGGCATCTCAATGGCTGATTAACTTTAGAAAATAATTGATAATTTCATTTTGCACCTTCTTTTTATCTGAAAAAGGAGCATAATCTCGACCAAACACGGTTAGCAGTTTTCATTTCTCATGCAAAAAACCTTAAAGGAGACACTCACTTGTACTATAGATCAGTATGCATTTACAAATGTTTTATTTAGACAAAATTTTTGATTATTTTTTTTGTAACTTGTGAGTGACTTGACCTTAACAGTAAATAAATGGGCTAATTAAATAAAACTATCACATTTTTCATTGGTTTATAACTGTATATGTTTTTTTTTAATACATAGGTGAGGATGTCAAATGGTGCAGAGGAAGTAATACCCTCTATATGTTTTGTCATACCTCCTCCCAACCAAGAGGCAATTTCCCAGGCAGACAGGTAAGACCTTTAATATTGAAATTTGTTAAAACAGAGCTGCTCTTAGTTACTGTTAGTTTACCACTGGTTTCACAGGATTTTTCTGGCACATTTGGGATTTGAATTTGGAAAATGTTACTGACGCTTATTTTCTGTGGAAATCACCAAAAACCTTTTGTAGTCATAAGTTAAGACCAACAGTTAATTTAATTACTATTATGATTATTTAAACAAAACAAGTACAAATTAGGGATGCACATAACACACTGCAAGTGAAAAATACAGTATTGTAATTTAACAACTCTAAGCTTTAGTCTATGGGACTGACCTTGTGATTCAAGGCTGCTATTAGCTGGAGTATGAGTATGACTGTTGGAAGAAGCAGAACAATTTTCATTTACAATAAAGGTTAAAAAGCTTTTTAAATTCGAATGGCGACTATCCTCTGTGTTAGAGGGGACAAATATTCCGGTCAATTATAAGTTGGACTTGGAGTACTGCTATTGAACCATTTTCATTCTTTTGGCAAATTAAAAATATGCCTCAGTTTTATTTTAATGCTTCAAATTGACTCGTTTTACAATTTTGGAATAATATTTCCCATTATGAGACACCATCATACAAATGAAACTTCAATTTATAGAACTAATTCCTGTATCAGTAAAGTGCATTCTAGACTGAAACACAAGGTTAGTTAAACCTACATAAAAGTTTAACGGTTCGGAAAAGAAGTGAAATTATTCCTGATTTTACAGATCTTAGAAAAACTTGCACTGGTTGGGAATTTTCTTGCCGATTTAGGAAAAAAAGATTATTTCCCCCTAGAACCCCCTGAAAAACCCCTTTCTGTTCATAAATTATGTTGTTTTTATGTCTTTGATTGACATGAAAACTTAGGACTGAAAAAAATCATTCTGTTGTGTCCTTTATTATTATAATTTGCAGTGACTGAACATTTTCTATCAGATGCTACACAAATTATTTTTACCTTGGATTTTTATTGAAAACTAGTTTAGTTCATAATGTGTGTGCAGTACTTACAATGCACTATCTACATTTATCTTGTTTAAACATTGTAATTAACCTGTTACAAAAGATCATAGATAAGTAATTAGAAATAATTGGAAGTCACAATAGTAGATTACATAAATGAACTTAAATTACATTTCCTTAGATAAATATGGCATCATTTAAATACAGAAGCCTGATCAAATTTTATCTGTTGTGTTTCCGCATCTTTTTAACTGAAGGATAGTTTTGCAGATTTAACTTAATACGAAGCAGATTTCATTTAGACCAACTGAGATAGGTCCTTTTTCAATATTATATCACATAGCTTGTTTGTCTAATGAAAGGAATGAATCAAATTAATAGTCTGAGCTATTCTGAAGTATGGATACTTTTTCTATGGAATATGCCTGTTTCATAAAAAAATCTCAGCATAATTGAGCCAAATGTTATATGTATGATCTTTGGAAGGTCGCCTATCAAAATTATTCCTGTACTTCAACATATAACATTTACTCAGTACGGCAGTGGTTATTGAAAATGGAAACATAAATTATTATACCCCCCGCAAACTTGTTTTGGGGGTATATAGGAATCACCCTGTCTGTCTGTTCATCTGTTCGGCTTTAATGAAACTTAGCATAAAGGAAGTACGTTATATGTAGATGTGCATGAAGGATTTTTATTGACCTTGGATATCATTAAGGGGAGATAATTGGACTTGAAAGCAAAGCGTGGGTATCACCTTTGAGCGTGCTCACAGTCCACACTTGTTTAAACAGACATGTTGTCTGTTTCATTGAAGAGAGTTCTCTTTGAGTCTCGGTCTGTAATTTCACACTGCATAGGCAGCACATCTGTTAGCTTGTATCATTTGACTTCATTTGTACTTTACAGATTACATGTACAGTTTGAACATTTACACAGTTTATGGAAGATGAGACAGCGATCAATTAAGCATAACATGATATTAAATACTGTGAGACTTATAAAGAACTGGGATCTCAAACAGGTAGGAAAAATTCTGTTTATCAATAGCTTACTAGATAATTTGAATTCTACAGGTCAGGGTTCTCTCCGGGTACTCCGGCTTCCTCCCCCAATAAAAACTGGACGCCACGATATAGCGGAAAATTTCTGAAAATGGCATTAAAACACCATTCAAACAAACAAACAAAATTTGAATTCTAAGTAGTAGCATAAAGACATTTATGCATTAGAATTTGAAGAAGTTGATGGTTACTATGGAATTGCTGTATTGTAAATTGATAAAATTGAACCAATCAACATGCAACCAAAATCTTGAAAATGGTTTCAAAAGTTTGAGTTTATATTATGGAAGAATACAATACAGTTATCCATTTGTGTTATATAACCACAGATACAACAGATTTGTCATGTAAATCATTGTATGATATATAACAGAATTAACAGTGTATGTAAAAGATCGCACACATGTAGAAAGTTTTAAATGTTCATATAACCAATTAATGTTACTAGAAGTTATGTTGATATGACACAGAAATAAAACCTTTTTATTGACTGTATTTAAGTTCATGACAGTAGAACCGGGAAGAAGGGAAATGTTTTGGCGTACAGTAAATGAAGATGCTGAGAAGCTAATCACAGAAGTAGGGGACACCACACATGAAATGAGGAAACTGCGAGGTGAACTCGCTGAATGCAACCAAATTTTTCTTAGTCTTTCAGCAACAGCTCAAGAAGAAGGTTTGTAGAATTTCCTTTTTGTTCTAGTAAGAAAATAAAAGGTTATAAAAGATTATGATTTTTTATTAAATATTTAATCATTTCTTCAAAACGTAATTTTAAAAGATGGGTTTATTATTTAATCCAAATGTCTACAAAAACATTAAATGAAGAATTTTAAAATTTACCTTCCTATTGTGTATAGACAATATGTATAGACAATATGCAGTTACATTTCTTGTACCAGCTTGACTCTAAAATTATAAATTTGTTTTCCTTTTAATATTTGAAGTTTAAAGGTCAAGGAAAAGATGTATACTTCAGATTAAATTTACTGAATAAACATAGTTTAAATGGTCATGATTTTTCTGCTGAATGTATGCTACATTCTGTCCTATTTACAAACTGCAAACAAAGTGAAATACTTTATCCCTTGCTCCTGTGAGACCAGCTTTAACACTGTAAGGGAGCAAACTCTTGATGTAGAAAAAAATTGATAAGCAAATCAAATATTAAATAAATTTCATTAATATAAGAAATTATAGATTGTAAAATCATTTCACAAACAATAACATTTATAATAAATATTTCCACAGAAGCACACAGGACCAAATCACCTGATCAAAAGCTTATACACGAAGTTGATTCATTTAATAAACGTTTTATGGACTGTGAGCAAGAATTGATGGCCAGGCTCCAAGAACATCTACCTCGAGACAAAATAGGACTCAGACATATTGTAGAGCAACAAAAGGTTGGTTTTGTTACGTAGTCACAATTTGTTAAATATTTAAGCAAATTATTTTTTACGTAATATGAAGAAATTTCAGGTATTGTCAGTATACAATGCACAGAAACCATGTTATAATGCTTATTAGATTAAAAATGTTTGCTAGGTTAATCAAGATATAATTATTAATTTTAATGAAATGTTAGACATTTATTGCATGTTTATGATTTATGTTATGTATAGACATTGTAGATTCTGTTCCTGTCAATGTAAGTTCTTTTTAGATGAAGGGAAAATACTCATATAACCTGAAGGAAAATTTCAAACTTTTTTTCAGGCATGGGAGGCCAATGCCAGTGAACTAGCCAATGGAGTTGATGTCCTAAAATCTACCTATGCAAGTCTTCCACATAAATCTCATATAGTAGAATCAAAATACCACACTGTGGTACAACGATGGGACCAAATCAGATCCCTGTCACGGGTTTACTTAGACAGGTATGTCATGTATTTAGTTGATAAGAATAAAAGCATTGTTATGTGGAAATTTGAAGGAAAAATCAGAAAATTACAAATACTTTGCTTTAGTTTTTTGGTGCATAAATCTTACCATTACATCATACATTTTTCTGGATTGTTTGTAATATGTAAACCACACCTGATATATCTATCCTTTCTTAGTTAACTTTAAATTAAAATTATTTTTTATGTGAGATAAATAAATTTTTAAATTTTTTGAAGAAACTTATTTTTTTGGTCATATAACAAAGATTTAATCTGAAATATTTTAAGATTAAAAGGTACAGACTCGTTACTCACTGGACTCGACCAGATGAGACAATTAGTAGCAGACTATGAGATTGCTCTGATTTCCCATGACAACATGTCAGCAGATCCAGACACATTTAGACAAGTTCACGAAGAACTCCAAGTATGTACATCTTTAAGACTTTATTGTACTTGACATGTAATTGCATGTCTGTAATGTCTGTATGCTAAATCTGAATTATTTGTAGCAGACATTTGTAAGCTTCACAAATCCCAAAATACATGAATATGAAAAATAAAATAATTTGTATTAAAACTAAAGTTTAGTCATTTTAACAAATGGTGTCTTTAACAAATAATTAGAAGTAGAGCCTTTTGTCATTATATTTAGAAAAAAACAAACTTGTATTTAGGTACAGGGTAGATTACAGTGTACATGCTGTGTATTTAAGTACAGTGCACCTGTGATGTAACGATGTACAGAAAACATAATGTGTATTGATGTACAGCATACATGCTGTGTATTGGGGCCTCAGTGGCTGAGTGTTTTAGGTTATCTACAATTGATCACCTGGTCTGTCAACATTGAGGTTGCGGGGTGCGCTCAACTCCAAATTTAATTGACAATGATTTCCAGTTTTCCTATAGAATGTTGGGGAATTTCTTTGAGTACTCTTGCTTTCTCCCCGAATAAAAACTTGATGCCATGATATTGCTGAAAAATTGCAGAAAGTGGCATTAAACATAATTCAAACAAGTGTATTAAGGTTCGTGTTCATGCTGTGTATTGAAGTACAGTGTACATGCTGTGTATTGAGGTTCTGTGTACATGCTGTGTATTGAGGTACAGTGTACATGCTGTGTATTGAGGCTCTGTTTACATGCTGTGTATTTAGGTAGTGTACATGCTGTGTATTTAGGTAGTGTACATGCTGTGTATTGAGGTTCTGTGTACATGCTGTGTATTGAGGTACAGTGTACATGCTGTGTATTGAGGTTCTGTGTACATGCTGTGTATGGAGGTACAGTGTACATGCTTATTGAGGTACAAAGGATTATATTTGATATCTGTTACAGGATTTAGATTCATCAATACAACAGCAGCAGCCAAAGGTCGATAGATTAACAAAAGATGTAGAAAATCTTAGAGTTCTTCTGAAACATTGTCGACCAGGAACATCTCGTCACATGGATTTGGAAGCAGTGGACAAAGAAGTAGAAAGTTTAAGACAACGGTGGGAAAATGTCATATTACAGATTGTTGAAAGGTAACGTCTGTCAGCAATAGTTAAAATAATTTATTATCTGATTAACTTGTATTGGCCATACAACAATAATTATTTGTTTATTTAAGTTGTAGGAAATGTTATCAATGCTTTATATATGAAAGTAGATTAAAAAATATGTAGAAAAGATATTTAACTATTTTACATTAAGATAGAAAATTTGGATTAAAATGTCATTTGTATACTAATTTGTTAATCCCTTAGTTTTGTTGATAGTAAAACATATTTGTTATGAATATGCAGTTTAATTCAGAGGCAATAATCTGAAAATTATTAATGTGAAATATTTTTGGTTTCAGGAGGAGAGTTTTTGAGTCATCTTCTAATTTATTATCGCTGTATACTAGTGGTGTGAAAGATGAGGAACAATGGATGAAAAGGCTTCAGATGAAAATACAACAATTACCTCCCCTAACCAATGACATTGAAGAGGTCAAACAACAAATAGAACCATCCATGGTATAGTTATAACTGCACTTTACATTAAAGAGCAACATTTTTAAATTTTATTTTTTATCTTTTAAAAATAACTTTCCATATCAACATTGAATATTGATTTATTTATATGTAAAAAAACAATGTCAACTACTCTTACAGTGTTCAACCCAGATATCTGAATATTGCACATGTATTGAAATTGTGTACCTGCTATATGGATCATTCAAAGATTTTTCCTAATTTTCCCAGTGTGGGAAACGATTTTATTTTCCAACTCGCCATCCTGGCCAGTATCAAAACAATAGTACTTGCCGAATTTATGATCTACTAGCCTAAGTTGGCGAGTAGGTTTTCAAACTAACTCGACAACATACAATATTGATAAAAATTATATAACAAAAACAACCATGTTGAGACTGAGAGCTACTAGTAGTTAGTTTTCTCTTCCTTATAGATGAATCTGTAATTCTTTCTTTTGTTTTTGGATTGATTAAACACTTTTCCATATTTGAGTTTAAATTTTGGCGCCCATAGCACTTTTTGAAGATAAAAAAATAAGTACCGCTTTTCCGACCTTGTGCCCCATTAATGAAATTGGTCTATTCACTTCATTTCTTTTAATTCCGTAATAATTTTAATTTCTAACATCATATTTTACATAGGATTAGTGGAAAATCTAGATATTTCGGTAATATAAATTGTTTTAGATAAAGAAATTACAAAATAAAATTACGATTATGGCAAACCGAGATAGGGATCACCGCAAAGTTTTTAGCACTACCGGTCTAAAAACCGGAAGTTAAAACAAGTTTATCGTGGTCAAAAATTTTGTTTTGTTTATAAGTAAACTGAAGTTAATTACTCTTAAAAACGAATGAAACATCGCGAATAACATCGTTAACGCTCAGTTATGGAACATTTATCATCATGTAAGCCTGAATTGTTACATTTTCTTAGAACACGCCAGAGAATTTCAGCTCGCCAAAACTGACGAGTAGCCATTGATCTGATCTCGCCAAAAATCTTCTCTACTCGCATTGGGCGAGTTGGCGAGCGGTCGTTTCCCACACTGTTTTCCAGACATGGGAACTCTATTTTTCAGAACATTTGCATTAGATGGTGCCTATTTTGTGTAATCAACTCCTCCAGTTTTCAACCCAGATCTCTGAAACTTTACAGAATGATTGACATGAATTAAAGTTATGCTTCTGCTAATATGCAATTGTTCAAGGATTTTTTTGCCTAATTTTCCAGACTTGGGAACTTTTTTCAGAAAATATTTCAAAAGAGAGTACCAGTTTTGTGTAATCAACTTTAGTACAGATTCCAGCGCATATCCTGGAGACATCATAGATTGCAAACCTATTGAAGTTATGCACCTGATCTCATGAAATTGTTCAAGAAATGTTTTCCTTCATCTAGACTTGAGAACTTAGTAATTTTTAGAACATTTTATACATGTTGGTTCTGTTTTTGTGTTTTCAACTCCTACATTTTTTGACACAGACCCAAAACCTACTTCCAACAAATTGTAAACCATTCCTTATTTATTAAGGCAACTTGCTTTGCAACTCAGCCTTTTCAGACTTTTTTGCTTTTTATAAACCTTGTTTTATATTTTTGATTGAAGGCTATTTACAATGGACTTGGAGAACATCAGCACCAGCTTGAATCGGTGAACAAATATGGTGGACAATTTATCAGAGAGGCTAAGGTACTGATTAAACGACTAACAATTGTATGTCTTGTCTGTATGAAAGTAGCCATCTGAGAGAGCAATACTGTAGTCTTTACTAATTCTAATTTCTAAGCAAATTCTGTCTTTTGACTCTTTGTTTTTGTCTTGTTGATAAGAACCTTGAGTTTCAGGGTATTTTGGCTTACAGCACAGCTTTTTATTTGGGGTTTTGCCTTTCTAAGCACAATTCATGCACGGCTTGACTACTTCCTTTCCATCTCTTCCAATGATGGACAGCAATCCTGGCTAAGTAGTCGCTTACCTGTTGTTTCCGTGTAAGTAGTTGCTTCCCTGTTGGTTACCATGGCGTCGCTGTTGGTTAACATTGCGATAGTCATCTAAACTGAAGGAGGTGAGATTTTATCTGTATATAGCATATTAATTACTAAGCTATTCTATATGCATGCAACCATCCCCATATTAAGTTGACATGGCTGATATGTATTATATGCCATAGTGTCATATTTAGTGCTTTGAAAAAATCCTATTCAAAATTCAAAAGTTCACTCTGTAGTGGAACATTTATATAATGGTTGCAGACATACCCTTGCAGTGTGTCTTTGCGGTGCTTTGCTTTTGCTTATATATTTCCAATATTTGAGAGATGGGTAGCTTTATTCAATGCCAAAATCATAACAATGATGCTTGATTGAAGTTAGCTTTACACATTTCATTTGTGAAATGTCCTGCATGACTTTTATTCAAGTTAATCTTGGCTCCTTCAGTGAAAGAAATTAACAATAGGAAAAAATATAAAAACAAACAATACATGAATGTTGTTTTATGTTTATGATAATCTGTTTACAGAGTTTTAATTATTTTAAATGGTATAAATTTTGCAACGATTTAAGATCTTTATTTTGAATACACATAAGTTCTATGTGTATTCGATATAAATGAATAAAAAAAACAAAACAAAACAAAAATTACGTCAGTTACTATCTTATTAGATACTGCCGTAGTAGATTGCTATTCCTAAAAATCTAACATTTTAGTTATGTATGCTAAAGAAATAAATAAATATGTATGGAATCCAAGTCTATATATAAATATGGAAATTTTAAATACAAATATGGATTCCCAGTCTCAAATACTACAAATTAAAATTATATAAACATTCCAATAATGTTTTTATTTGTTCTTATAATAAATATACATGTAAATATGAGACTTAACAGTGGTGCTAATTTGAAAATGTTAGATGAACATATTTGTATGCATAAATGATTTAGTACAACTGTTTGTATCGTGTGTCGTCTACAGGTGTGGGAGCCTACGAACAGTTTAGTGATACAGTTATCACAACTGACTGCCGATGATACAAACTGCTGTACTACAACAATATGCATGTAGTGTGCTTACACATTATAACAATTATATTCCTTAGTACATTTCGCATATCAGTGTATTATGTACATAATATATATGAAATTGTTTGTATTTTTTTTTTCTAGATAATAAAATAATATTGACAAATTGACTATTAATGTTTGCACTTACTGGCTTTGTATGTTGAGTAACACAATGCTGGAAGTATTATGCTTCCGGTTACACGTGGGAAGAGGGGGTTTGCCAGTATTAGCACGATTTTTTTTTTTACTGGTAGCACATTATGATTATTAAAGGTTGTTGTAGTATTATAAAGACCTTTTTAAAAAAGGAATTTTCCTTCCTTTTGTCACATTTAATACTTAGCTTTGTGAGTTTTAGATTTATTTACAGTTTTCTTAACAAATTACATCTCTAACTTAAAAACTTTCAAGTGTGGGGTTTAATTTTTTAATGTTTATTTGTTGTAGAAAAATATTTGGTATAGTATTAGTCTACAAACAAAATAATTATATTTTAAATTAAAATATAATAAAAAATTACTTTACAGATATATGATAGAAAACTACGTCAGTATAGAACCAGTTTAGAGGACATTGATGCAGCTCTTGTAGAAAGCATGACCAAGAAACGGCGTCATGAGGAAGGTGCTGAGAGAGTGAAAAATGAACTTGATGTAGTTAACCAACAGTACATGGATATGGTTAAATGGATTAGTCATAGATTGAAAGAGATAACTAGGATTTTATCAGAATCTAATGTAAACTTGAAGGTATTCATCAAGAGTTGTTCATTTCTTTTTATAATAAGGGGCCATGGTGGCCTAGTGATTAAGGTAGTTCATCTATTATTGATAATGTGGTCTGTTAACTCACAGGTTTAAGTCTCAGTGGGGCCAAGGTGCGCTCAACTCCAAACTTAATTGACAAGAATTGACAGTTTTCCTAATGAAAGTCGAGGTTTTCTCAAGGATCTCCGGCTTCCTCCTGCAGTAAAAAATGGACATGAAAGTGGTGTTAAACAACATTCAAACAAACAATCTTATAAGAATATATTATCAGTTTCATAGGTGACTTAATTCATAATTTGACACAATATTTGGACATTATAAACCTGAAGAGAAAAACTGCAGACAATGTTCAAATGTTCTTATTCAGCATACACTCATATAAAAGATTTCACAAGTGAATTATTTTGTATTATATTACAGAAGTAACAGGAGTTAATTATAACTTTCACAACTAAAAGCAATTTCTTTGAAATGACAGCACAAAAAGTATGATAATTGATTGATTGATTGATTAATGGTGTTTAACGCCCGAGCAGCAATATTTCAGCTATATTCAGGCGAAGTATGATAATTAAATCTTTGCATATGTCAACTCATGAAAAATCACATTGAATAATATAAATTAATAAACAATTCATTGTTTTCTACTGTACAATTATGTTAATAAAACTATTGAACAAAATTGCATCGCAAGGTCTACAATGTTACAGTTAGTACTGTATGTTATAAACTGTTGATTATTGGATTAATTTATGACATGTTTGTGTTTACTTCTTGTTTCCAGTTCCAGATGGTTATAGATGAAGAAATTCCGTTATTACGTACATTCCGAGCAGAACTTGCTAAAAGATCTTCCATGTTAGTTGATGAAGACATGGAGGGATATTTTCATCAGCTTTCAGAGTTTGAAGGATATCCAGCACCTACAACTGCCACTAATGGTTATGGTGGTCATAAATTTGTCAGTAAAGTAACAGCCATGTCTACAGACAGACCTCTTATTACTTCTACCCCACGTGTTGTAAAACATGAAAGTACAATGGATGGTATGGATGCTACGGAGACACCAAGAGTCCAGAAAAGGATGATATCTCCTCCACCATTAGCTCCTAATCGATTATCTAAGAAGGTGGCAAGCATTACCAGTGTATCTGCTCTTCAGCAGAGTGCACCACCTGACTATGTACCTAAAAGTTCTCAAATACTGGTTACTGTTAAACAGGAATCAATAGCACCAACAAAAATGACATTGTATGTGGCAGCCATATTGAATCCACAAACAGGAAGACAAGTTAGTTTAGTGGATGCCATTAAAACAGGATTATTTGACTCTAGGACTGGATTTTATGTTGATCCATTGACAAGTCGAAGGTTGTCACTACAAGAAGCTCACACTAAAGGATACATATCTGACAATTTATTGCAGCAGTTGAATTCATCTTGTGGACTCAATGATCCTGTCACAAATCGACCTATCACATTGTTGGATGCCATGAAAAAAGGAATATTTGATCCTGTTAAAATGGTGTATAAAGAACCAAGCACTGGACAATACATTCCATTGCACCAAGCAGTATCGAAAGGTTTAATAAGTCAGCAGACTGCAACCAATCTAGGGGGAGATGGTATCACAGTTACCACTATTACACAATCACAGGCTGTGTTTGGAAAGGCTGACCTATCTGTACTTGAATCTGCATTAGGATTGGCTGATATTATTGAAAAAGGTTTATTTGATTCCTCTTCAGGCAAGGTCATTGATCCATTATCTGGAAAAAGTATGACAATCCTAGAAGCAGTAGAGAAAGGTCACATAAATCCATCAAGAAAAGAAATAAAAGACCCATCATGTGGAGAATACATTTCACTTGTAGAAGCTGTTAGTAAAGGACTAATTGACCCAGAGTCTGGGCTTTACATCGATAGGCCAAAAGGTCAGAGATTACCACTGGAACAAGCTTATCAGAAACAGCTTCTTAGCAAACCACTATATTTACCAAAAGCCATTGTGGAAGGTTCGATAACAGAAAAAGGTCACCTTATTGACCCAAACACAAGTCGAGTCATATCCTTTTCTGATGCTTTAGACAGTGGAATACTGGATGACAGCACAAAATGTGTGATGATTCCATCTACTGGGGAAGTCTTGTCACTGAGAGAAGCAATAGAACATGGTGTCCTGGATTCTCGTGGATTATTTGTATCACCTGGAGCAGAACCAGCCCAGCCAATAGCATCAGCTGTACAGAAGGGTTACCTCAAGTTGGTCAGTGAAGAAGTTGTGTTAGCTCGACCATGTGTGAAGGATTCAGTAACTAACAAAATGTTAACAGTGCCAGAAGCAATGAGGAAAGGCATCATTTCAAGTAATGGTGATTTTGTTGATACCAGTACAGGAAGAAGAGTTTTATTGAGAGCTGCAGCCAGTCAGGGATTAATTGATAAAGATGTAGTTGAAAAATTGACTAGAGATACATCAATGAAGGATGCAAGCGGCAAAAATGTGTCCCTTCTTAAAGCGATACAGATTGGAATGTTGGATCCAGAACGAGGGGAGATAACTGATGTGCGAACAGGAAAAGTTATGACATTGAACAAAGCAGCAAATGAAGGTATCATTTCAACGGATGATGCTCAAACTGTATTAGAAGTTCTGAGTCCTGCAATAACTTACACCTCAATACAGACAAAACTTCAACCAGGCGACGAAGAAGTAAACTTTCGTCCAATCTCTGTATCAGAAGCCCTCTCCCAGGGTTTGTTGGTGGAAAGAACTGGAACATTTCGTGATCCTCATACAGGGTCTACTATGCCCATAGAGGAAGCAGTACAGAAGGGACTGTTACGATTGTCAACAGAATGGCCGCCAACATCTGTTCAAATTGAAGAAGATGAGAGCTCTGAAGAGATTTCTTTTGATTCTTTGCCAGAGCCAGGAGCTTCTAAAGTACAATCCAAGATAACTAGGAAAGGAAATGAGGGCTTCTCCTTCACATCCACTACTATTTCGAGACCTGCGATCGCAGAATCAGTGGTGAGTCAAACTCGACGTATTGAAGTACACAGTGTCACTGATCCTAGAACGAAGGAGAGGATATCTCCACAAGAAGCAGTAAAACGAGGAATATTGGATTTATCAAAAGGATGTATTATACATCCGCTGACTGGTCACAAGTTTACAATTCATGAAGCTATTGCCAATGGTTTGGTCACTGGAAAAGAAACAGATAAACCACTTAGCTCAGTGTCTGATACTGCTGTCAATGAGGTTCGCTCATTTGCTATTACAAGTGTATTACACCCAAGGACAAGGGAAAAAATATCAGTTAGTGAAGCAGTCAATCAAGGAATTTTGGACAGAGATAAAGGGCTTTACATAACATTTGATCAGCAAGGTCGAAGAATGTCCATTCCAATCAGTGAAGCTGTCGATCAAGGCTGGGTACTAGCAGAAGATGTATCTACAATGCCAGTAGCTACCGGAGACATCATCAAGGAAACAAAAACATTCCAACTGAAGAGTGTTAAGCATCCTGTAACAGGCCGATTTATACCAGTTATTGATGCTGTCAAGGAAGGAATCCTGGATGAACGTAATGGGGTGTACCATAATACAAGAACTGGTGAGAAATTGTCTGTTCCTGATGCCATTGAGAAGAAATTGATTGAAGCTGAGCTGACATCTGTCACTACAAATGCTGAAGGTGACGGCAGTAAAATCATCACAACAAAAATGACAACACTAATGGTCTCTTGGGTCATTCATCCAAGAACAGGAGAAACAATATCTATTGCCAAGGCTATAGATGAAGGTATCATTGACAATGTGAATGCACAGTACATCAATATTGTGACTGGAGAAAAAATGTCTATCAATGATGCCATTGAGAGGAAACTAGCCATTGCAACCACAAACATTGAGACAGCTCAAGATCGCCATGAGATTACTAGTATTCACATTACAGATGAGCATGAAACATTTGAGGCTAGTGTTGTGGAGGACATAACATCAGAAACAGTCACATTTAGTATCAACAGTGTCATAGACCCCAGAACAATGAACATGATTTCTTATGATGATGCTGTATTGAACGGAATATTGGATATTTCTAATGGACTCTACGTCAACCCAGGGACTGGAGAAACATTGCCAATAAACACAGCATTGAATAAAGGCTTAATACATGCAGACATAACAGGAAGAACAAAGGAGGAAGAAATATTAAGAAGTGCCTTTGTAGCTGAAAATCTTCCTTTCCCTTTGAAAAACATTACTTCTGTGATCAATCCTAAAACTAGAGACCAGATATCGGCTGTAACGGCCATTAAGCTTGGTTTAATTAATGCCGATAATGGTACATTTCTGGACACTAGAACAAACAAACGAATACCATTAGAAGATGCTTTGAAATTAGGCTTTATTAATGTTTCCAAGTCAACAGATGCAGCAGAAATTGAGAGACTACAAAGTATGTCTGTTGATGAGCCTCTGCCTCCAACTGTTGTGGAAAACGGTATAAGTCCATCGGTAGTAGATATCAAATTAGAACAGTCGGGGGCCAGGGATGAAGAGAGATCAAAGAATGACAGTTTTGATGAAATTTTAAACTACACTACAGATGTTGAACAAAGCTTTGATAGTACGGAAAGTGACAAAGGGAGACAAACCCAGCTGGTCATTGAAACAACTGAGAATGTGAGAGCTGTTGGCGATGTTAAAACTCTACAATCTGGTACTATATCAGCGCCAACAGGGTTTTCTTACACCGAAGCTTTACATGTAGGACTTGTTGATCCAACTTCTGGAAAAGTTAGAGATCCAAGAAATGGCCAGCTCCTTTCATTGCAAGAAGCTGTAAACAAAGGTATTATTGATGAGGAAAAACAGGCCATGACCAGTCTGACACTAGACAGACCAGTATCACTAAAGGAATGTTTTAACAGGGGTTTGATGGACAGAAACACAGGACGTGTTAATTATCCAAAATGTCAGCAACAGAATGTTATTTTGGGAGCTCAATTCAGGTCTCAGTTCTCAAAACCAGGACCTCTTAACCTGCTTGATGCAAAAAAAGCCCAACTTATTGATGACAATGGGATGTTTTTAGAACCAATTCTAGGTGAAAGAATGACAATTCAGGAAGCAGTCAACCGCAACATCATTGATGGAAATATGGTTGTTGTTATAGATCAAGCCTCTGGAAGTAGACTGCCTCTTAAAACTGCATTAAGACAGGGCCTTGTAGATGGACATACATGTGAAGTTACTAACTCAGCAACAGGAGAAGTTATGACACTCTCTGAGGCAGTACGACAAGGTTTAGTTGTTGATTCTCTAGATCAGTCAAAAGGAACAGTGTTTGATGCAACTACAGGAGAAAGTGTGCCTATTGAACAGGCAATACTTGACGGACAACTCCGATCTGAGGATGTGACAGTGATGGATTCCAGAACTGGGGAAATGATTTCATTGGACTCGGCAATGAAAAAAGGACTGTTTGACAGAAAGACAGGAAAAGTTAAAGACTCGAAGACAGGGGACAAGATGTCAGCACAACAGGCTCTTAAATTAGGTTTGTTAGCTGTAGTTGGTGCACCAGTTCTTGCTGGGAAAGCAGTCTACGATGCTGTCAAAGGAACGAAGTCAAAAGGTCCAACTATTGTAGATGTAACAGAACAGGAAACATTGAAAACAACAGATAAAATTGGAAAATTTACTTTAAATGGTGATGGAACTGATGGTCAACCCTTAACAACAATAATTTATGCTAAACCTACAGACCGTATTAAACCAACACTGAAAAGACCATCATTGGACAGTGAACCTGATACCAATGGAACAGAGAGCTTTGTGGTAAGTTCTGAAAGAAGTAGATTTTCTCAGAGTTCTAACTCTGAGTCGCTAGATTTGTCTCGTCCATCTGTTTCTTCGCTGCATGTTAAACCTTCTTTGACTGTTTCCATTTCTTCCAAGGTTGAGGGAATTTCTTCTGACAAGCCTTCTTACCCCAGCATGTCAGAAACCTCTTCTCAATCCTTCATGGTGAATGGTGACTCTAAACTTTACCAAAACAGAATATCTGACAGTGTTACATCACAGACAACTTCGACAAAAGAATCTTCTTCAACTTCTCCATTTATTTCGAAGGATGATCTGACTATTGATTGGATAGCAGGAAAAGTTATAATGAGAACAACAGGAGAAGTCATGTCTGTTCCTCTAGCAGTACAAAGAGGACTTTTAGATTCTGATACAGTGGAGGAACTTGCAGAATCAGCAGACTTGCGATCGAATACACCAGCCATTGATGTTAACTGGGATGAAGGAACTATAACCGTCAAGGAAACAAAAGAAATCATCAGTATCAATGAAGCTGTTAGGAGAAATTATATTGATGAGCCTACAGCTCAGACATTGTCTGTTGTTGTTGGTAAAATACATGATGAGGAAACTAAAAAACCTACAGAAAGAAAAGCATCGCAACCTTCTCAGTCTCGAGAACACACTTTGATTCAAAGATCTGAGATGACAACTGATGAATGGAAGTCAGATAGTATTCAAAGACCAAATAAAAGTAAAGTGTTCTTAACTGGAGTTTCAGAACCGGTAACATTAAACGAGATAGTCATTGATGACAAAAATGTTACACTGAAAGGGAAAATTATAGTCCCAGGAAAAAACAAACCGATAACAGTACATAGAGCTTTGGAAGAAAAGTTACTTGATGTTTCCAATTCAAGTGTTCTTGATCCTAAAACAGGAACTTGTGTCACTCTAACTGAAGCCATTAACACAGGTTTATTTGATCCAATCACAGGAAAGTTGAGACACACTGGGACAGGGGAACAGATAACATTGAGGGAGGCATATTATGAAGGACTAATACCTCAACCAGGAATAAAGGTCACAACATACAGGGAGGTTCGTAGTGAGATTGTTGATCATCATTATTCTATTGATGATGCTGTGAAAAAAGGCATGGTTGATGAGGATAGTGGAACCTTCCGAGACCCCAAAACAGGTGAAATAATGTCATTAGGAACAGCTATTTTTGAAGGCTACATCAGTCCAGAAAGTTCTCCAAGAAAAGAGATAGATCGTACTGAGTTCAAATATACACCCAGTTCTCCTGTAAAGTTACGTCCAAAAGGTAAAGACCAATCATCACAAGAAAAACGTTTATCTTTCTCCCAAGCCTTGAATCGTGGACTGATTGATGTTGAGAGCAGTAAGTTCATTGATCCATCTACTGGGTCTAGAATTGCTGTACTGGATGCAATAAGAAAACAGCTGATTGATCCTCATGATGAAATTTTAGAAACACAAGCAGGGATGACATTAACTGCAGCCTTAGCTGAGGGTTTGTTTAATTATTCTACTGGTGAATTTACAGATAAAGCTACGGGTAGGAAGTACAGTTTACAAGAAGCAATTCGTTCTGGATATATCAGTGGGGACAGTAGTATATATGATGTAAAATCCAGTAAAATGATGACATTATCAGAGGCCTTACAAACAGGAAGGATAGATTCAAAAACAGGAAAATTTATTAGTAAAGACTCTTGCATTAGAATTTCTCTTAGAGATGCAGCGAAAATGGGGCTTGTTGCATTTGTTGGTGCTCCTATATATGGTGCCATGAAAGTGAAAGACTATTTGTCAAAATGCAAATCAGGTGAAACATTGACTCTTTCTGTCGATAAATCTGCTCCAATTGATGTACAATCTACTGTTATAACTCGTGTTGGCAGTGACAATATAGAAATTACGGAATATAAACATAAACAAAGTATGGATGATTTGGGAGACAATGATATGGTAGAATCAACAGAAAAAGTGTCATCTAAAGTTCATATTGAAGGTGTAAGAGATTCAGCAGGAAAAAAAGACGTAACCCTAGACCAAGCCATCAAAAGTGGAATTATTGATACACAAGATGGGACATTTAAAAACACTCTTACTGGGCAAGTCATGAGCATAAAGGAAGCTTTAGATTATGGCTATATAGATGGTAAAGTTATTGACAGTGTGACCATGAGGGAACAGACTTCCAAATCTGGTGTTAAGGCAGACGTCATGTTTTCAGAGAAAAAACGAATGTCAATTGTATCAGTAACTGATCCTCAAACAGGTAAACAACTAAAGTTGCATGATGCTGTTAATAAAGGAGTTATTGATCATGATGGGAAGACATACTTTGATGAGGAACATGGACAGATCTTACCAATAATGGATGCTGTCACTAAAAAACTGGTCAGAGTGAAAGATGTTGATTCTCGAATGAAAAGTAAGGAGCAGTATGCAGAAACCAAAGAAGATACAATTACTGAGATTAAAACATTGAAGATCCATACAGTGGTTGATCCTGCCAGTGGAAATACATTGGGGTTGCAGGATGCTGTGAAGAAGAACATCTTAGATTTACATGCTGGTGTTATTATTAACTCAAAAACTGGAGAGGAAATACCAATAAGTGAAGCTTTAAAGATGGGATTAGTTAGTGGTGATCACTCAACAAAAACAGAAACATTTGAATCCTCAAGTCCAGATACATTACATCTTAAGTCTGTATTTGACCCAGAACAACAGCAATTCATTCCAGTCAAGCTTGCTATTGAGAAAGGACTCATAAATCCAAAAACAGGAAGATACAAGGAAATGGACGGCAGGTCTATGCCAATTACTGAGGCTGTTCATGAAGGTAAAATAAAAGCTGAACAGAAAATGATTAGGTCACCATCATCAGCAGAACTTATAACTGAAAAGAGGTCATTTAATATACAATCTATTGTTGATCCACGTACAGGCCAGAACATACCTGTTGCCAAGGCTATACAAGAGGGGATTTTGGATCTTCATGCAGGGACAGTGACTAATATACAAACAGGGGAAAAATTTACAATACCTAATGCTATCAAACGAGGATATGTTCGTGCTGAATCTGTCTCTGGGGAGCTTGAAGGTCTTGATGGAAGTAAAGCAGTTAGTAATGTGAAGTCTGTTAAAGATCCCAGGACTGGGGAATGGCTGTCCGTTGATGAGGCTGTTGGCAGAGGAGTAGTTGATGGAGAACTTTGTAAATATCTTGATAAGCATACTGGAGAGACACTGGAGATAGATGATGCTGCCAGGAGAGGATTGATTCAACTTGAAGACACTTTTCCTGTAGTTTCAACTGTAAAGCGTGAATCAATGACAGTAAAGGCAGTTATTGACCCAAAAACTGGAACCAGAATTCCCCTTCAAGAGGCCATCAGGAAAGGGATATTTATCCCAGATAAAGGAATTGTGGTGAACCTCAGAACTGGAGAGAAACTTCCTTTGTTGGTTGCAGCTGAGCAGGGTTTGGTAGAGGTTGAAGCAGCAAAAACAGATAGTACTGTGATAGTAGGAAATGTAATGGTTACAGAAGTCAAAGATCCTTTCACAGGCAGAACTATGTCTGTAGACCAAGCCTTAAAACGAGGTATAGTTGACATAGATAAAAATATATATTATGATCCAAAAACAGGAGCTTCTATGCCTTTGGCTGATGCTCTTAAGAGTGATCTGGTGACAGGTGAATGTCTACCACAGACTCGTGTTGTTGACAAAGAGACCAAGGATATGAAACAAATCAATGTAACTAGAGTGCTTGATTCTGCATCTGGTAAGGAAATGACAGCTGATGAAGCTATAAAGAAAGGAATTATAGATGCAGACATGACAGAATACTATGATACAAAGTCTGGAAAACATGTACCAATGGAGCAAGCTTTACAAGCTGGTCAAGTCTCAGGAGTAGTTCAGACTATAAAGACTGTCCAAACTAAAATCAAATCAGAAAAACCAGCAGTGACCTATAATATATCCAAGGTCAAAGATACATCTCAAGGTCAAATGATTGATGTTGCAGAAGCTATTAATAGAGGTGTTCTTGATGCTAAAGGCAACTTCAAAGATACTCGCACTGGAGAAATGATGCCATTATCTGATGCTATGAAGAAAGGTGTTGTTTTTGCTACTGTAGTAGATGGGAAAATTTCAATGTCCCCAGCCAAAGCTTCAGACAGCTTTACCCTCAAAGAGGCATTACGTAGAGGTTATATAGATATGGAACGAGGGTTGTATATGCATCCCAAGACAGGAAAACTTTATACTGTTGATGAAGCAGTTAGAGGAGGAATGCTCACATCATCATCTGATGAACCATTTGAATACTCTAGTCCAAAAGAAGATGGAACCACAATATCATTTCAACAAGCCATACAAACAGGAAAAATCAATCCAAAAAACGGGCTGTTCGGAGGCAGGGACAAGAGTACCCCCATGTCCATTGAAGAAGCACTTCAAAGGCAGTTCTTGTCTCCGATTACAAGACAGAATACACAAACAGGGGGATCAGTGGTTTTATTGAAAGCAAGTCCACACACTAAAGAGAGAGGAGCAGTTGTTTACACTGATATAGTTGATACTAAGTTACCAAAAAGTAAAAAAGATTTTGATGAAGAGCTTACAATGACTACTACTATAATACCGATTGAAACTGAAAAAAAGCCATTTGATACCACCATGACAGTCAGTGAAGCATTACAATCTGGAAAAATTGATCGGAAGACTGGAACATTCCATTATCCCAATACAGGGGAGCTAATGACTGTCGACGAAGCAGTAATTTGTGGATTCCTGTCTCTTGATGAACCAGAGGACATTGAAAAACAGCTACACAAAAACATAGAACCTTCTATATCTATCTCAGAGGCCATCAAAATGGGTCGAGTTGATTTCAGTACTGCCACCTATCATGATCCACAATTAGGGGATGTAATGAGTCTTCAAAAAGCCCTACAAACAGGATTTATTCAACCAAAAGTGACGACTGATACAGACACAAGTGAGTCATGTCCAACTGATCAGTATACAGTTGTCAAGGAAGGATCCCCATTCTCACCGAAGGTAGATATACAGGTTGTAAATGGAGAAATGATATCAAAAACATCAACCGAAGTACAAATTAAAACTGGTGCTGCTACATATGTCACTAAACCTGGATTTTTGGTCGACTCAAAGGGGAAGGTTTTAAACACAGCAACTGGTGACATAATGTCTTTATCGGATGCAGCAGCTAAAGGATTAGTGTTTACTGAAACCACAGAAAGTAAGACTGAGATACACTTTGCAGAAGGGAAAGTGAAACCAACTGTTGAGACAAAGAGTCAGCCTGTAGCTTCTACGATTAATACAGGCTATAAGTTGGATGCAAGGGGAAATGATGTCAACACGAAAACTGGGAAAGAAATGTCAATACCTGAGTCTTTATCAAAAGGCTTGGTGTTCACTCAGAAAACAGAAAAACCTAAAGATTCTTCTGTTTTGTCTGAAGAAGTCTCACCATTTCCAGAAAGACAGCTAATTTCTTCTGATTCTGTCACGTTTGTTCCTAAACCTGGTTTTGAGATCGATTCCATAGGTAAAGTAGTGAACACAGCTACAAGTGATGTTGTAACTTTACCTGAAGCATTAGCTAAAGGCCATGTGTTTAATCAGGGATCTAAAACTAGTAAAGATTTACATTTAGTGCATGGCAAACTGGTACCATCTACACATGAAAAGGAGAAAATACCAGGAAGTAAAACATTTGTAGCTAACCCAGGCTTTAAATTTGACTCCAAGGGCAAGGTCATTAATGTCTCAACTGGGAATTCTATATCCTTACCTGAGGCAGTGTCGAAAGGTATTGTATTTATCCAAGAAAATGAGAAAGATGCACATGTAACATTAAGACTCGAATCAACACCAGGTTACATGGTTGATTCAAAAGGCGAAGTTGCAAACATATCAATCGGTTTGGAAAGTGATGGAGATCTTCAGATTGTTGAAGGAAATATGACCACATCTTCAACAGAGCAGCAAATGTCTCCTGTCAAACTAAGGTCACATGTAACAGCAGTCAATGGTACATCCACAGACCAAAAAGCAGACGAATTTGATAGTCGTTCTACTGTGAAAACTGCTGGTGGAAGATCAACAGACCGCTCAACTCATTTTGATGAGGTAAGTAAGATTAATGTAGACATTTTGAGAGCTTTCATGGGTGCAATGGTGTATATGTTGATAATTGCAGGTGATGAGGACATATATTCAAAATTAATGCTTGTTAAGTTCAATTGAGAGAAAAAAATCAATTGCAACCTGTATTTTGATTATACTCACATTTCATTTCTAAATTGAACACTTTAATGCATATTTGATCATGTAATTGTAATAGAATTGGTAAAGCTACAAGAAATGAATGTTTGCTGCAGTCAATCATAGGTTTTACTGCTGCAAATGTTGTCCAACTGTTCACATTAAAGACTAGTAAATCTCTGATTGAAGCAATATGAGTATTTATAGTAATTGTTTAAACATGGCAGATTATGTACACATTGTACTGTTAAATTATTTTCCTTGTATTCTATTTTTGTTACACTTTATGTCTGTATTTAAATTGTGCATGCAACTTTTTTTTTTGTATTCAGATGTATCATTCTATAGATTGAAGTCAGAACACAATGGATTTTTTAAGAATATGTAAACTGCAATCTTGTTATTCCAACATAATAGGTTTTTACTCCAAATGTATAAACAAATTACTAAAATATTTTAGATCTAGAATGAACCTGTTATGTACTAGTGTGTTTTTATCTTTGGATATAATTGTATTGTATTTGAAAATTTTGCTTACAGTTTGTTAATTGATGGTCGCAAATTGAGTTTACTGGCAATTTGTTAGTAGAAATTGTCAACAGATATTTATGAGAATCATGTCTTAATATTTAAATACTTCATTCTAATGCAACAGCAATGATAATCAGATTAACTGACCAAAATGATACACTTGGGCTTGAGTTTCTGTTTAACAGCTTTAAATAGAAAATTGATGCCGTGAAATAATTCATATTGTGCAATCAGGATAAGTCTTGCATTAGAATGTGTATTTCTTGGTCTGACTGTAGTCATACAGCATGTAATAAGTAATTATATTTTATTTATTATATAATTTACAAGCCCTTTTAATTCTACTAATTTGTAGGTCAGCATTTCATAACTGTGTAGGTCAGCTTTTCATAACTGGCCCAGTCTCTAAGTCAAACTTATTCATCTTGCTGTAGAAGTATATGCTTTCTGTTGTCCACAGTTCTGCACCTGTCTCAATTTTTTTTCCTAGCAATTTTTTAAGAGTAATTTTCCATAATTTTTTTGAAGAATTAACATTAATTAAGCCCAATTTCATTTTATCACTTATAAACTGCAGTGCCTTATTTTCTTATTTCATTGATTTTCTAAATTTGTTATTAAGCATTTTTATTTTACATGTATTTCCAGCATATTATGTTTCTTCATTATTGTGATGTTTTATGTATATTACAGTAGAGTCTTGTTATGTCTACCTGGAACTATTTTTTATCATTTTTTGACCCTTTCACATTGGTGAAATCGATTCTCCTTGGTTGACATAACTTGTGCTTACTTTGTTTTATTTCACCATGCTGTTCTTATGATAGAATTTACAGAGTGGTGAAACTAAAAGGAAACATTCAGCTGGAAGTCCTGCTAAAAAACAGAAATTTTCATTGGTGGAGTTGTACAACAGAGGATTGTTTGATCCAACCACTGGACTTGTTACAGATCCTTTGACAGCCTCAAACTTTTCTCTTGGAGCTGCTGTAAAACATGGACTTGTTGATGCACTTGGTACAAATATTAAGTTCTTGGATACTGATGACTACATGGACCTTGATTCCGTTCTGGAATCTGGAATGCTTTTGGAACAAAAGCTTCAAGTAGACTCAAATACAGGGGAAATTTACATTGGCTCAAGTGCAGAAAAAATTTTAATTAACCAGCTTAAAATGAAATGTGAGGGAAGAAGGCTAAGTCAGCCAATTAAAGCTTTCTTAATGAGTGAAAATCGTAAACTAGATTCCAATACAGTCGAAGACAAAATTATAATTGACAGTGCTACTGGTCAAAAATTAACTTTTAAACAAGCTTTAGATTGTGGGATTCTTAAAATTGTTGATGAAGGATCATATACAAGTGGTGAAATGGTTGATCGATGTTTTGTTCGTGATACAGTAAATGAAAAATGGTGTTCTTGGAATAAAGCTCTTAATTTAAATATTGTAGTTGACAGTTTTGAAGCAGAGTTCAGAAGACCTTCAAAGCAAAGTAAACATGTTTCTTTTGAATCGGATAACATTCTGTCCAATTCCAGTGAAAATTATTCGATGTCTCGAGATAAGCGTAAACATTCCATAGATGTATGTTTGAAAGCTGATCTTCCTGTTACCTTAGATGCTGTAATAGAGAGTGGACTGTATGATCCAATCAAAAACACTGTTACAAATATTAATACTGATGAGGAAGTCTCCTTCAGAGAGGCAATTAATCTTGGTCTGATTCACAAAGACTCTTTAGTTCGTGACCCTGTCAGTAAAGATATTCTGACCCTTGGAGAAGCTATTGATAAACGTATAGTTGACCCTGCATCAGGAAGAATGTTGTTATCATCAGGTCTACCAATAGCATTGAATTTTGCTTTGAGTAAAGGACTTGTTGTCAGGTGCAAGTCACCATTCCATTTAACATTGTCTGAGGTTATTGAAGAAGGATTGTTTTCTAAAGAAAAAGAAAAGTTTCTTTCTCCAGATAGTGAAAACGAGTTGGCATTTTCAGAAGCACTATTTTCTGGAATGCTTGATGCAAGTCTAATTAGAGTTCGTGATACAAAAGCAGGAACCATTCATGAAATAGATGTCGCTCTTCAGAAAGGCCTGATAAATATATCCTCTGGGAAATGTGTTGATACCGTATCTGGAAATGTTTTATCTTTATTGGACAGTATTGAATCAGGGATTCTGATTGATTTATCGAATCAACCAAAGTATGGAGTGTTAGATATTATCGAAGATGACCTGATTGAAGATCAAGGACATTTTATTGATCCAAGTACAAACCAACCCTCGTCATTAAAAGCAGCAATAGACAGTGGTTTGATTGATAGAACAGCTTTTCTTGTTCGTAATTTGTATCATCATACTTTAGTGACCCTAGATGGCGCTATATCAGAAAATATTATTGACCTTGAAACAGAAAAGTACAGATGTTCAGACAAACATGAAATAACTTTCAAGGAAGCAGTTTGTAAAGGATATATTGTTCAAAATCTAGGCAGTACAGATTTAAACCTGATTGATGCTATACATGAAGATGTATACAACCCAGTTAAGAGACAATTCACTGACCCTAGAACTGGACATATAATGAACTTTCAAAATGCGATCAAATCTAAACTTATTAAATGTGATGATATGGTCATAAAAAATACTGAAACAGATGAAGTTGTTGCCTTTAATGATGCTGTCACTCTTGGACTTGTGAATATAGAGGAATGTGTCATTCATGATAAACTAAATAATGACCATTATGATTTGAAATCGGCACTTGACAAAGGCATATTACAACAAACAATATACTGCCCAAAACTTGGTTTAGTGGAAGCTGTAAAATGTGGAATTTATGACACGGACTCCAAAGAGGTCATAGACAAAGTTTCTAAAATGTGTGTCAACATCCGACAAGGAATTGAATTTGGGATTATCGATTTATCTCGAACACTTATCAAAGATGTTAACCTTGATTCATATGTGCCAGTCGATGTTAGTTTTAATGACACATTTTCAAAATCAGAGAGGAAAACAGTTTTCTCTGATGACCTGGATATTTGTGAAAAAATCTTTGGGGATTCTATTGTTGATGTCCCATCAGAGGGATTTACAATACCACAAATTGTCAAAATGGGACTTTATGACAAACAAAATAAAAATATTTGTGATCCAAGAAGTAAACTTAAAATGACATTATCACAAGCAATCATATGCAAGTTTGTTGATGACAAAAATACCCATGTTATTCTAATTGATAAAGGTGTAGTATCTTTGAAAGATGCTGTAAAATATGGAGTTGTGGATTCAGATACTTGTTACTACATGGAAAACCTGTCTCCTCATGATACAGTCTCAATGGGATTGATAATTGATAGTTTTGAAGAAGAAATGAAACCAATTTTGTCTACTGTCGACACACTTCTAAAAGACTCTAAAATAAATCACTATTTGGAAATGAGACAAATTTTAGAAACTAGCGTGTCATGCCAGACAGAACAGAACAGACGCAGACACTTCAGTCAACCTCAATTTGGAATTCAGAGAGCCGTTGAACAAGGCATTTTTGAAAAACATAGATGCACTTTTCATGATCCAAGATCAAATATATCAGTCACTTTAGGAGAAGGTCTGAAAACTGGTTTAATTCATGGCACCAGATCTAGGGTGAAAAATCCAGAAACTGGAAAGTTTGTTTCTCTGTCAGAGGCAGTAGATAAAGGTATTATCAGTGATAAAACAGCTTCCATGTTAGACAGGAAGCACATGAAAACATTTCCATTGGAGAAAGCGATTGATGAGCAAATGGTTTTAGATGTACCATTCACTAAGGTAACTCTAGATGAGGCAGTGCATTATGGATTACTTAACATGCACACAATTCGTATGCAGAGCATGACAAGTGATGACAGAGTACCTCTGCCAGAGGCCATAGTGTCTGGACTGATTGATAATGAAGACACATTAATTAAAGATCCAGTTCATAATAACCTCATGACCTTGACACGTGCAGTAGACACTGGGCTCTTTATTCCTCAAACAGCACGTTTAAAATGTGGAAATGATGAGACAATGGATTTGTCCACAGCAATTGAGAGACATTTTGTTTTAAATGGTCGAAGTCTTTGCAATATTCTCAAAGTATCAAATTTGAGACAAAGATCATCTGAGAGTCTGTCAAGTGAAGAAAATTTGTTTGCAGATCAGAACAAACCACCCTTGCAAACTACCATAAGGAAGCCATTAAAATTTGGAGAGGCTCTACGTCTTGGTATAATCAACACTGCAACAATGACTGTTTTGGTACAAGAAAACAACTATTCACTTATTGATGCAATTAATAAAGGAATAATTGACGTGGAAAATGTTTCTTTTTATGATGAAACATCAAATGACAGGATTCCATTGACCTTGGCATTAAGGTCAAACATGTTTGGAACTGGAGACCAGTCTACGTCAGAGGGGATTAGTTTCAAAACTGCATTAGACAGAGGATTATTAGTGGAGAGGTTAACTCCTGCTGTATTTACAGACAAATCAACAGATGAAATGAAGAACAAAATGGAGGAAAGTGAATGGCAAAAGACATCTAAAAACATTACTATTGATACCTTACTTACGACAGTGGCACAGGAAAGTTGTAGAATAGGAACATTGTCAAATGCTCTTCAGAAAGGTCTGCTGGATGATATCACCGGTATGATCAAAGATCCATTTACTGGAAAACTTATAACTATAAAAGATTGTATCGAGAACAATCTTATAAATGCTCATGTTCAAGAAATTAAATCGGGAGAAAAGTTGATTTCATTGTCAGAAGCTGTGCAATGTGGCTTAGTTGATCCTATTCATGGAAAGTACTTGGACAATGAAACATGGAAATCTATCAATTCAACACACATAGGTGGCCAAACGATGTTATCTGCAATGGATCAGATTGATTCCAAGAGTTCTGTTGAAATCTATGTGGAGGAGATTTTATCAAGTGACCAGAATCGAATCAAACTGAGGGAAGCATTTTCGTCAGGGATCTTAAACCAATCAAATTCCAAAGTCATTGATCCCGACACAATTCAGCCTATTACATTAAGACGTGCAGCAAGTTTAGGAATGATAGACACAAACACAGGTGATTTTAAAAACCCACAAACTGGGGATATTATAAGTTTAGCTGAAGCTGTTTCAAAAGGGTACATCTTGACACCAAAAGGACTAAGCTTGTATAGTGCAGTCAACCAAGGACTGTATGATGGGGAAAATCGAACATTTATTGATCCTAGTACAGGAAAAGAACATTCCTTACGTGAAATGATACAGATGGAAATTGTGACTTCCCAGTGTCAAGAAATTCGTGATTTGGCCCGCGAGGGGATAATTATTACACTTCAAAAAGCAATTGACAGAAAAATTATTGAATCAGATGAGAATGTCTATGTCAATCTTATCAATGACAAAGTGTATGATTTTAATGATGCTATTGCTGCCGGTTTAATTGTAAGCAACATTCCACGAGAAGGATTGCGTGAAAGTCAAAATAGTGACATACGTTTCCGTGTTTCAAGTCCACACAGTTTTGAACATTCCCGTTATAAATACCTGGCAGATGCTCCCATTGGACCATACTTAAACAGACCTTTGAATTTAGGAAATCGGTCACGTGGGAGTAGTACATCAGATTTATCAAATACAGACTCATCAGGTACTGACAAAGAAGGGTTGTCATGGTTACTACCTTTATCATCAGATGCAATTAGGCAGATTATAGCCACTGCCAAAAACAAAAAGGAGGCGGCAAAGAAGGAAGATATTGTTGATAATGAAAAAAAACAAGAAGTACAAATCCAATACCAAGATACTGAAAGTATAACAGTTACCAAGGATAAACCAGACCTTCCAGACAACAAAACTAATGTCGACAAGGGAACCAAAGTCAAACAAGACTTGTTAAGAACAGTCCTAGAAAGTAAAATGCGGAAGGTAGGATACTGAAGCATGGAATATTTTCTGTGTGTTCTGCTACAATTTTCTGTTTGAATGGATTGCAGTTGATATTTATGTGGCCATCTTGGAATGAACAAGTTATCCTCCTGCCAGATAACTTAACCGTCTGCTTTGCATAATGTGAAGTTCTAGACATTAAAAGCATCCTTTATTTCCCTTTGTTATGCATGTTGACATTGCCAGAGGATGTCAGAATGGTTTTTTATGACAGCATTCTTTCTGTTTCCAGTGCTTTTTTATCTTCAGCTAGCTGATGTACCTGCATGAAATGAACTTAACAACTTCCTGCCTGAATTATGAAGCTTTAGTTACATTTTCTTAGATTGACAATATACAAATGTAGATGATATTTGTCAAAGAAATTTAGCTTTTGTATACATTTTTGTTTGTTTTTTTTGTAGAAAGATGTTCTGTATTTAATACTAACTGAAATTAAAAAAACTTCAAATAGAAATTAAAAATTGCATTTGAAGTTTAACAAATTTCATTAGTGACTATTTGTGTCTAATGCATGATGCATTTAAGTGCACTTGTTGAAAACATACAAATAAATTTGTTTCTGCAATTATTAATTTCTGAGAAAACATGTATTGATGCAAGACAGAATGACCTAATTGTACCTCTTCTCTGTAGATTTTAACCAAAATGAGTATACTAAGACAAGTGAGTCACTGTTTTGCTCTGATTGGCAAATAAATGTTTGGAGGCTTTTCTCTAATAAACATATGATAAATTGGAGGAACATATTTCCTTATTTTTTTTATTTCAGTTCATGTTATTGTATTTGTAAGCTCATTTATTTGCCAAGTATATTTGAAGTATGATGTATAGACAGTAATGTACTTACGTTTACACTAATTAGTCTGATGGCTAGCCATTTCTTAAACTGAAGTGAATATACAAAATCTTTTTAGGATTTAGTCTAGTTTATTTAACAGAATCAGCAAATCTGATATATTAATTACATGTTTTTTTTCTGCATCTTGATATGTTTTAGTTAAACATAATGTATGTCATTGCATTCTTTTAGCCAGTAAATCAAATAGGTACTGTTAAACTTGCCTTAACAACCACCTTGTTGAGATGTATTAAATGACCTGTCCTTGACCCTAGTATTCCCATAGAAGGTCACATTAGACAGGTTTTATTGTACTTGTGCTTGTATTTGGATCTGATCATTTAAGACCTTTATTTTGCCAGTACAAAGTTAAAATAAAATTGAAAATCAGTTACTAGTTTGCAGTCACATACATTGTAGATTTTACTTATATACAGTAAACAGTATGTTTGGAATTTTGACACCCTTTAATGATTGTATTTATTTCGAAGACCATTAGCTACACAAACAATACTTCTTCTGTGTATTATTTTTAAATTTCGTGTTGAGTTTTTATTGTTTGGTTTTTGTTTTAACATGTTACGATATTCAATAATACATCTTTTCATATAACTAGTTAATCATAAAAAAAATAAAACAAATGAAACAAATATAAATGTAGACAACATTTTATGAAATTAATGTGTTCACGAAAGTTGTATGCACATGAATGATTATAATGGTTCTTCTATTTGTATGTGTGAATGCATGTTTTATATTAATATTGTATTACAAAGCATGGTTTGAATTTTGATTTTGAATGCTCAATTGTATATGTATATAATATCGTTTTGCCACAAATCACCTCCGTGTTTTATAATATTACTGTCAACAAAGTATAACAGAATGTGTTACTTTCCCTTAACCTCTTTTTGAAACTTGCACAATCAGTTAATGTATCTTTCATGCACATATTGGTTTGGTTGCTTGATAAAACGTTTTGTTGATTTATACTATTACTGGTTTTATCAGTGTCAGTGTTACTATGATTCAATGTAATATCTACTGAACTATGTACAAGTAGATACAGAGAAACACGGTACACAGATACTGGACAACATATTAATAACATGCCTGTTCAATTGCTTTAACTAGAAATTTTTTAAGCAAGTTTTTCTTTAAAGTTGTTAGCTGGCTGGAAGTTTTTTAATTTTAATCATTATGGTTTATTTTAATTTTAAAAAGGCAGTTATACAATCCTGAAAACACTAAAACAGATTTGATCGCTTTATCCCTGCTGACAATAAAGCCAATTTGACACCACTTGACAGGCATGATTGTTGTAATTCTCTTGTGTTTTATTTTACAACTGCACATGTGAGAACGTAATGTATACTTTAACATTTGATTCTTGTTTATTCTATTTTCAGTGACTTGGTGGTAGTCAAGCGGGTGCCTGCTGCTCCTCTTACCTCCTTTATAACTCTTCCTTTCAACTCCCTCTGCCTATTTCTTTTCTTTAACTTAGCATG
Organism: Limnoperna fortunei; assembly: GCA_944474755.1. Taxonomy (NCBI): domain Eukaryota; kingdom Metazoa; phylum Mollusca; class Bivalvia; order Mytilida; family Modiolidae; genus Limnoperna; species Limnoperna fortunei. The sequence goes on along the minus strand of OX104111.1, from coordinate 32,607,421 downwards.
CGAGTTAGTAGCTTGATATATGTATGTTTGTTGTAAATATGTTATATGTGTACAGTTCATGTTTGCATAGCTTTAAAGGGTTGATCCCAGATTTTAGTTTGCTTTATTTGTTTTATACATCAGAAACATTTGTCTTATATTTACTAAACATGTAGTAATTCATCAGAATTCGAAGTTCCCATAGATTTTGTGAACCAAAATATATAAATGTATTTCATTTTATTTGTTTAGTCATTGTATGTGACATCCTTGTTTTTTTAAGTAAAACTTTTTATTAAAAAAAATATTCAGCATGAGAAATTCTGTTTGCTTTGTTCGTAGTATAGATTATAAATTCCTCTGTCCAAAAAAAAAAGAATAAAGAGTCAATGTTTCAGCTTTTATTCCCAATCATGCTTCTCTCAAGTCATCTGCTTTAAACTAACTGCACTGTTACAAATTGAGGTTAATATAGACTGAACAAAATAACAAACATCCTGTTCAAATATTTCAGGGACGACTTGTGGACTCGTATGACAAACTTGGTCAGGACCTTAATAATGAACTAAATTGGTTATCAGATGTTGAACAGCTTCTAAGAGATGATCACCCAATCAGTGATGACCTGGATAAGGTCAGAAGTCATTTACAAGCTCAAAAGGTTGGTTCTTATTGTCATAGGTATTCAAAAATTGTAGTTTTTGTCTTCTATCTTAGAGCCTTCATAATATTCAGGCTTTCAAGCGGCCCTAAATATTCCTAATTTTCCTTATTTTTGATCATCATCCCTAAATTTCCACAGACATAAACAGATCTACATTCATCAGATATCCAAAAGAACAAATGCAGGAATAAAATTGGATCATCTGTTGCTGAATGTGTCTGTTGATGGCTGATGAGTTGGTGTTGTTGGTAAGAAGTTCTTTTTGTATGTGTTTTGTCCCTGTAGGTGAGTATATATATATCAACCTATAGTGCATTTGTGATAATTTAATGGAACCAACATCCCTTATTTGCAACAAAATGCCCTAAAAAATCCTTAAAATTGCCCTTATTTTGGGGGAAAAGTGCCCTAAATTTATCCCTTATTTTTTGTCAAAAGGTGCTTGAAAGCCTGAATATTAAAAGGATTTGTGTTTTTCTACTGAAGGTCTGCCATTATGAATTGTTAGCTACCAGACCTAACAAGAACTAGTGTTAGTATATTATTCCTGTTCATTGTAAAAAAATTATATATTTTACTTTAACCTTGAATGTTTGTTTGCCTAATATTAAATCCTTCTACAAATGATTATACTATAGTATTGCACAGTTTCTGATATTTTGTTTATATATTTCATACTGAACACCAATAATTTATGTCATTTCGTTGTATTACCGATATGGTTGATAATACAAAATGTCCAACTGCAAACAGTGTAATTGCCTTTTTTAGCTCACCTGACCCAAAGGGTCATGTGAGCTATTGTTATCACTTTGCGTCCGTCGGCGTCGGCGTCTGTTAACTTTTTACATTTTAATCTTCTTCTCTGAAACCACTTGGCCAATTGAAACCAAACTTGGCCATAATGTTCATTGGATGGACCTTTACAAAGTTTGTGTTTTTTATTTTGATTGGTAAACCAATATGGCCGCCACCTCAAGACTTAGTTTAACATAGGACCCTATGGGAAAAAAGTTTTAAAGGGCTCCTTTCTGAAACCGTTTAACCAATCAAAACAAAACTTACTAGCAATATTGTTTGGATGGTCCTCTATAAAGTTTGTGTTTTAGATGGGAATTGGAAATTCAAAATGGCCGCCACCGCAGGACTTAGTTTAACATAGAACCCTATGGGAAAAAGTTTTAAAAGGCTTCTTCTCTGAAACCGGTTAATCAATGGAAACAAAAACTTACTAGCAATATTGTTTGGATGGTCCTCTATAAAGTTAGTGTTTTTTATGGCAATTGGAAATTCAAAATGGCTGCCACCGCAGGACTTAATTTAACATAGGACCCTATGGGAAAAAGTTTGAAAGGCTTCTTTTCTGAAACCGGCCAACCAATGGAAACAGAACTTACTAGCAATATTGTTTGGATGGTCTTCTATAAAGTTAATGTTTTTTATCCCAATCGGAAATTCAAAATGGCCGCCACCGCAGGACTTGGTTTAACATTCAACCCTATGAGACAAAAGTTTAAAAGGGCTTCTTCTCTGAAACCGTTTAACCAATCAAAACAAAACTTACTAGCAATATTGTTTGGATGGTCCTCTATAAAGTTTATGTTTTTTATGGCAATTGGTAATTCAAAATGGCCACTACCGCAGGACTTAGTTTAACATAGGACCCTATGGGAAAAAGTTTTAAAGGCTTCTTCTCTGAAACCGGTTAATCAATGGAAACAAAAACTTACTAGCAATATTGTTTGGATGGTCCTCTATAAAGTTTATGTTTTTTATGGCAATTGGAAATTCAAAATGGCCCCTACCGCAGGACTTAGTTTAACATACGACCCTATGGGAAAAAGTTTTTAAAGGCTTCTTCTCTGAAACCGGTTAATCAATGGAAACAGAAACTTACTAGCAATATTGTTTGGATGGTCCTTTACAAAGTTTATGTTTTTAATGGCAATTGAAAATTCAAAATGGCCACCTCCGCCGCAGGACTTAGTTTAACATAGGACCCTATGGGCAAATATAAAAAATCTTCTCTATACAACTGGTTAACCAATGAAACAAAGTTTTCTAGTAATATTGTTTGGATGGTCCTATTTAAAGTTTATTGAAAATTACAGGACTTACTTTAACATCAGGGAAATGCCATCTTCCTTGCCTATAAAATCAGGTGAGCGATACAGGCTCTTAAGAGCCTCTGGTTTTTTTGTCTCGCCTGCGACGAAAGTCGCTGGAGGCGAGACATATGTATGGGAATCCGGCGGCGGCGGCGGCGGCGTAAACACTTGACATCTTGCTTCATATCTTTGTAAGCCCAAGCCCTAGGTCCATCAAATTTGGTCCAGAGGTAGCTTATGATGAGTACTTGCCAGTCAGTCACCTGTCACCTGACCTTGACCTCAATTTCACGGTCCAGTGACTACGTTAAAGTTTTTGGGTTACGACAGTTCCTCTGTAACTACGCATGTTAGGATGACAATATTTGGTGTATAGGTTGCTGATGACTAGTACATGACTGTCTGGTAGGTGTCACCTGACCTTGACCTCAATTTCACGGTCCAGTGACTACGTTAAAGTTTTTGGGTTACGACAGTTCCTCTGTAACTACGCATGGTAGGATGACAATATTTGGTGTATAGGTTGCTGATGACTAGTACATGACTGTCTGGTAGGTGTCACCTGACCTTGACCTCAATTTCACGGTCCAGTGACTACGTTAAAGTTTTTGGGTTACGACAGTTCCTCTGTAACTACGCATGGTAGGATGACAATATTTGGTGTATAGGTTGCTGATGACTAGTACATGACTGTCTGGTAGGTGTCACCTGACCTTGACCTCAATTTCACGGTCCAGCGACTACGTTAAAGTTTTGGGGTTACGACAGTTCCTCTGTAACTACGCATGGTAGGATGACAATATTTGGTGTATAGGTTGCTGATGACTAGTACATGACTGTCTGGTAGGTGTCACCTGACCTTGACCTCAATTTCACGGTCCAGCGACTACGTTAAAGTTTTTGGGTTACGACAGTTCCTCTGTAACTACGCATGGTAGGATGACAATATTTGGTGTATAGGTTGCTGATGACTAGTACATGACTGTCTGGTAGGTGTCACCTGACCTTGACCTCAATTTCACGGACCAGCGAGTACGTTAAAGTTTTTGGGTTACGACAGTTCCTCTGTAACTACACATGGTAGGATGACAATATTTGGTGTATAGGTTGCTGATGAATAGTACATGACTGCCTGGTAGGTTCCACCTGACCTTGACCTCAATTTCACAGTCCAGCGACTACGTTAAAGTTTTTGGGTTACGGCTGTTCCGCTGTACCTATGCAGGGTATGGTGACAATATTTTGTATACAGGCTGCTGCTGATATTTAATGCTATTTACGTAATGCTTATGACGAAATTTATTTTCGTTACTGATGCGGAATGCAGGCGAGACATTTTTCTGTGTCCACACTTGTATGTACCTTGTATTACACTGGATAATGCATTTGTAATTTAAAATGAAACTGATTTGTTATATAGTTATATTTGTAAACATAAAATTGTTCAACAGTAAAAATTAAAATTGATTTTTTACACAATTCATTATTGAACTAAATGCTTTTGATTGTTACATGTGATAATTGTAGGATCTACATTCTGATATACAACAACATCAGCAACCCATAGCAGCACTGGTATATCAAACAGAGCAGCTATTGGAGAACCATGAGGAAGAACTAACCCCCGAACAGGTCACAGAACTACAACACCTGTCATCAAGTCTCAAATCAAACTTTGCCAAATGTCAGAAAACATCTAGTACTAGGTTGAAACATCTTGGTACGGCAGCAGAGGAACTCGGCAAACATGATGCAGAACATGAAAAGTTTGTAGAATGGTTGGTCAGTACTGACAATGAATTAAGGCAACTGGAAATGGATGCTCGTTGTCTTGACAACATAAAAGATGTCACAGAAAATCAAACGGTAATTTTTTAGTCATTGTTATTCCATTAAAAGAGTACAGAATGCAAAACATTGAGAATAAATCCATTCAATTATGACTTTAGAATTTTTAAAGTAGTCTTGAGTAAAACATGAGCAACAAATTAGATAGAGTTGTGTAATGGTACAGTAATCAAAATAAGAAATAAAATGTATTTTAAAAAAATAGTTATGCAGGGTAAAAGTTATTTTAAATATTGAAAATTGTCATTTTTATAATGAATTTATATTGATTCTATATTAAGTGTAAATTATATAAATATTTGCAGAAAATGTTGAACGACATCATTTCCCACCAGGCAGACATCAGATTTATGACAATTGCTGTACAGAAATATATGGAGGAATCTAAGGTAGGTTGTAGGTCAAAAGTAAATACAAGTTTATTACTCTGGACTTTTTGGAACATATAATTAGGTTATAGACTCATTAAAAAAATAAGATCTGCTGTTGAATGCTTAATTTGATTGAAATTGCATGCTTTTATTCTGCTACTGTTTGGTAGCAAAGAAACTTGACACTTTCATTATTATTTTACAATTATTTGTAGCTTCATAAGCTGGAAGTAGATGCCTTCAAGGCGAATCGTAAAAAGACTTCTCGGCTTAGCTGGCTTGGTATGGAAGGTATGGATGCTGAGACTGTTTCAGAGAGATTGAAGGAGACAACCACTCGGTATGAGGATGTAAAATCCCGTTGTAGTTTATTTGGTGATAAATTATCTTCAATATCCTCTAGACAGAGAGAATTTAATGATAGTACATTCAAGTTACTGTCATGGCTGACAGGTACAGAGGAGAAGCTTTCTGACATGAGACAAGAGACAGGTTCAGTTGATGCCGATAGTTTACATAAACAAATGGAAATGACAAGATCCTTGAGTAGTAATTCAATAGCTCAGAAAGCTCAATTGGAAGAACTGGAAAAATCTTCGAAAGAGCTAATCGCTGATTTGCTCAGTTTAAATGTAGAGTCCTCAGATATAGATAGCCTTAGAGATATTATTACTGACATCAGTGATCGCCATAAAGAAATTGTTGATGAAATTCATGATCGGTCAAACAATTTACAAACTGCACTCACAAAATCACAGAATGTTGAAGATGCTTTAGATAACATGTTGTCATGGTTACGAGATACAGAAGGTTCCTTGAACAAACAAAGAAAAGCAAGCTTGAGCAGATACAACTTGAGTGAGCAGTGTCAGGCTTTAAATTTAATAAAAGCAGACATTGAAAGTCACAAACCTAGTATAGAGGCCATTAGAAATGAAGCTAATGAACTTATAAAAACATGTGACCTTGACATGGCTAAATCTATTGAAGCAAAAATAGTAAACCTGGAATCACAATTTCAGGCAGTGCAGGCTAAATGTAAAGCACGAAACACAGACTTAAATGAACTATCTGAAACTCTTGAGGAATTTCATGACACATTAGATAAATGTAAACAGTGGATTGTAGGAAAAACAAACGTATTAGAAGATCGAGACTGGAACAAAAAACCCGTGGAAACTGTGAAGGATATTGTTGATAGTATAGCTACAGAAAAGGAAATTAAGGAGAAAATTCTTCAAGAGTTAAGATCTCTTGGACAAGCTTTGGTGGAAGATCCTAGAACTGGAGAAGTTGGTGCCGTAAAGGAATCTTTAAATGACTTAGATAGACGGTGGCATGATATGGTGGCATTGTTAACAGAGAGGGAACAAGAAACATTGGAGAAGGACAGACAAGGAAGTGAATATGAGGCAATGAAGAAGAATGTTGTAGACTGGTTAACAACAGTGGAAACCAAAGTTGATGGTTTTGAACCTGTAGCAGTAGATGTTGATATTGCTGAAAAGCAAATAGAAGAGCTTCAGGTTTGTTTGATAATTATAATTTACAGAAAATAAACTGTTACCTATAGTGAATACCGGTAGTATCCGAAATATCAGACATACAGTACTGTTATAAGAAAATTGTTACAATCATCATTTATGGATATTTTCAAAGAGTTAAATAAAATAATGCTAGACATGGACAGTGATAGATTTCTAAAAAGTCAGCCCCTTTGCAATAACTTTTTATTTAACTTGTCCTATTGGACGTTACTCAAAATTTACTTGTCCACATAAAACATCGCTTGTCTGAAATTGTTTACCCATATTGCAACACACTTGAATTTCATTGATTTTCCTCCTTATAGCAATGTATCTTGCATTTATTTTATTTAATATATTATTACAACTGATTCCTCAGTACTCCACTGAAGCAATACACCATGGAAGTCATTTTCATTGACAAAATTCAAGGGTGCAACCATACATGTTTTTTGTTTCAATGTTAAATTAGTTTAATCAGCAAGCTCCATTCATTCAAGTGTTTTATTGATCATGAATAAGATTTATAACTTGTCTTTTCGAGGCTTTTAATTATGGCTATGCATACATTATTTTGAACCAATACTAAGTATGGTTAGCAATGAAAAACTATTATAAATAATAAATTCTGGAAAACTATTGACCAAACTTGCATTTGGAGAAAAGATACTTCAATTCTTATTTTTTAACTTGTCCATATGAGTTTTTCTTGTTCAACAGACATTTCCATCAGACAAACATTATTGTCGAGCCTTTCATGCATATGACTTTAAATTACCATAATGTCATGTATTTTAAAAGTTTGCTGGTAGCTGAACAGTTGTTCATTTAAAATATTATGTTTTAGCCACTGTTACAAGAATACCAGGAACATGCTGAAGCCATTGATGAAGTCAACGACCTTGGAAGTGCTTATGATAACTTGCAGAACCCTGACATGAGACCAAGTAGTCCATTTAGGAAGATTATGAGTATGTTCTTTAAATTAATATGTTAACAAAAACCTTTTAAAAATGCTACAAAATATTACTTCACTAGGTAAGGGACAGACTACAAAAGTTGTGTTTTTTCAAGTTGCACCTTTAAAACCAGAGATAAACCTAAAACTAATCCTGTGAATTGTTTTTTTTTCACTGGTGGAGTACTTATGTTCAAGAGTGGTATATATTTGAATTTCTTGTTTAAAGTTAGGAAAGGCATGAATTCCTAATACCAATATCAGAAATGAACAATAGAGAATTTTCGTACCTTAAAATAAAACAAATTCCATGCAATTACACATGTTTCAATGTTTTCTTGTTCATAACAAATGACTCTTTCAAAATTTTTGATCTCAAATAAGTATTCAAGTTTGAATATAATTTTAGGAGGTCGTAGGTTGTCTAGTTTGATGTCACCTCGGATCAGAAGTCCATCACCTACATTTGCATACCCAGCATCACCATCACCCAACTTGTTGAGTCCAGCTAGTGATTCCAGTGGGTTTAGTAGTAAGAAGAGTTCCAGTGATAACTTTAATCTAGAGGGTACATTTTCAATGGTCACTGTTGTGAGATTTTATTGACTGTTCCAATTACAATTAGTTACTTTCTTAATAGAACAAATCTTGTGTTTCCTATTATCTACATAATATTTTGTATCTAGAAGTAGAAGTAATCATCTTGTACATATCATTGAGAAATGCCTAAAGTTGCTGTAAGAATACATGAGAAAGGTACAGAAAACTGGTCTATTGAGACCAGTCTGGAAGTTGTATTATATGACCACATGTCTTATGTTACAGATGTTTTACTCTTTCTTTAGTAGTTACTTATAATAGGTTTGACTGTATGTTGTTCTGAAGCATTTTACTAAGTTAATCCTTATGTTTTGATGCCACTGAATGTAGGTGAAATACTGAATACTTGACATTAAACCACCATTCAATCTATCAGTCCTTATGTTTTGAATAACACTAATTGTTTGAATAATTAAAAAAAAAATATTTTAGATCTGACAGAAATTCAACAAGAATTGGTGGACATTAACCATAGATACGACCTTCTGGGTGATCGTTTGGCTGATCGTCATCAAGAGTTACAAAACATGTTATCTAGTACAAAAACTTTCCTAAATGATATGGCTGAATTGATGACCTGGGTTGACCTGAAAGAACTGGATGCCAGTCTTTCTCCTTCTTTACCTACTAGTGAAAGAGAAGCCAAGAAACAGTTGAAGTTACAGGAGGTAATATGGTGTATATATAAAACCTTTTCTGCTGTATTTTTATGCAATATCTTATTATCATTCTTGTTTTCTGTCAGTATTACACAATGTTTATATAATTGCATTGACATGTCAGAATCTTTAGTTCAGTGTTAATTTAAACTATCTATCCATGTTTGATAAAAATGTATAAATATATGTATCATATTTCTGCTTACATTGATCTTTTGTCACTATTTATTTGTTTGGAGTGTTGTTGTTGTTTGTTATACCCCCTTCAAACTTTTTTGGGGGAATATAGGAATCACCCTGTCTGTCGTCTGTCCACCTGTCCACATCCCCTGTAAGCTCAACTCCTTCTAAACCGCTTGATGAAATTTAATGAAACTTAGCATAAAGGAAGTACATTGTATGTAGATGTGAATGAAGGATTTTTATTTACCTAGGATAATAGATAATTGGACTTGAAAGCGAAGCATGGGTATCACTTTGTGAGCATGCTCACAGACCACACTTGTTTTTTATGCCCCCATGATGACATGTCGGGGGCATTAAGTTCTACTCATGTCTGTCCATACGAATTTCCATCAACTTTTTCTCAAAACCCATACATGAGAACAATTTGATATTTGGCAGGGTGGTTCAGTATCACAAGTTGTACATCCTAAGCAACTTTCAGACCTGTCAGACTACTTCCTGTTTGGGACTTCATTTGTACATACGTACGTCCATCTGTTCAAATTTCTGTCAAGCTTTTCTCAGAAACAGTACATGAGAACAATTTGAAATTTGGAAGGGTGGTTCAGCATACCAAGTTGTACGTCCTATGCGACTTTCGGACCTGTCAGACAACTACTTCCTGTTTGGGACTTCATTAAGTGGGGGCATCTGTGCCCCAAGGACACATTCTTCAATTTTTTTACTATTTTCCATGGAATATTTGTACCTGTAGTAATGAGAAGATTTTTTAACAAATTTGTAGATCCTAAATTTTAATAGCTGCTAATTTTTATTTTTAGGGATTCCATAAAGAGTTGCTAGAAAAGGAGGCACTGATTGAGGATATCAGAAACAAATCCCAGGAGCTCATGAAGACAAAGAAGGGTGTTCCTGGAATGGACAGAATACATCAGCAGTTTGCTGAATTGGGTAAATTTGTCATATAAATACATTCATGACTGGTTTTGGTTATAACATAAATATAAAACAAAGAAAGTTTGTAAGATGTTTGTTGTGAAGGTTTGAAGCTGCCATTGTAATGTGTTTATGTTTGTGATAATTATTGCTGCATTTATATTTAAATGACTTTGTGTCAACAATGCTTCTAAATGATTTTATGTCCACAATACTTCTAAATGACTTTGTGTCAACAATACTTCAAAACGACATTGTGTACACAATTTTTCTAATGACTGTTTCCACAATACTTCTAGACAACTTGGTCAACAATACTATAAATTATTAATCAGCAGTATGCATGGGTCTGAGAATTATATTAATAAAATCATACCTAACTTTTTGTTTTATTATAAAAGAATATCAAGTGAGACAACTTTAAAAAAAAATTATCTTTATTTAGATGACAAATGGCTTGATGTAAAGGTTGCATCAGAACAACGAAGGAAAGCTTTAGAGTCTATGGTGTCAGACATTAGAGAGTTTAAGGATGCTGGTGTTCACCTACAGAAATGGATTGCTCAGAAAGACAAAATGGTGGCTGTCCTTGGACCAGTAGCCACAGAGCCATCACAAATCCACAACCAACTGGAGCAAGTTAAAGTCTTAAAGGAGGAGGTTTCAGGACAAGAACCTCTGTATGAAAGATTCATCCAAACTGGACATGCCATTCTGGACAAATGTCAACCTGATTCTACAGACGCTGCTCACATCAGTGAGAAAATGGCAGTCATTAGTAAAGGGTGGGACCAGCTGGGATCAAAACTTGGGGAGAGAGACAAGACTTTGGTTGCAGTAGAAGGTATTAGTGCTGAGTTCAATGAGACATTACAGACACTACACGATTGGCTGAATGATTATACACAAAGGGTTGATGGAGTTAACATGCAGCCAGCAAACCAAGAAGAACACCAACGTCAAATACATAGACTACAGGTATGGCATGAAAAATATGATAAAAAAATTGTACTTAAGACAAATCTATAAACAGGAGGTTTAGTGTATAAAAAAAGTAAAACTTTAGACTTGCTTTGTCATTTTTGATGTCAATATTAGATTTCAGATATGAAGGGGATTTTCCACAATAATCCGGTTTAGCTATTTATAGTCATATATTTTATTTTCAGTCATTGGAAGGTGAACTGGCTAATCAACAGTCACTGTTATCCAAACTTAAAGACCTGGGTAAGAAGGTTGGAGATAATACCAAAGACTTGGGAACCAAGGCAGAACTGAAGAACAAAATAACTGCTATTGAAAAGCCTGTAGCAGAACTGGAAACTCTACTTGGTAATTTTTTCTCTTGTAATAGACTTGGGTTTTTTGTAATTTGAAGCTGAATTCTCTTTAAAAAGTACTTAAACTCATTAATTTTTTTCATTATCTTTTCTATTACTGTTTATTCATGCCTGCCCAACATTGAATTTAAGCTTCCAAGAAAAGCAGTATTGAACAGTCAAATCAGGAAGGACAGCAATTCCAGGAAGGATGTCAGGAAATACTGGACTGGATTTCAGACCTGAAAGAGAAAACACAGCAACAAGACCCAGTATCAGGAAACCTTGACCTTCTGCGAGAGCAGTCACAACAACAAAAGGTATTTCTGTAAACCTTGTTTTCTCAGTGTTTTCTAAAGGATGACAAATATAACATATGACTACTAATTGAACCCCTTCACCCAATTTAAAATTACCTGCTGAATACAAAATTTAAGAAAATAATCCACAGTTTATGCTATACTGGTATAACTTAAAATATCTCTAAAGAAATCTTTATATAGTAGCTTAAACAAGTAAGTTTAAATTGTGGGTTTTTTGTAATTTTTATTTAATTATATAGATTTTTTCAAATTAATTATTGATTGTGCAAAACAATTGCAGTTGATTACACAAGAAATTCAGGACAGAGGAGTAGAGGTACGAGATATTTTACGTAAAGGAAACAAGTTACTAGAATCTTTACCCCCCTCAAAACATGCCAAGGAACTTGCTGAGAAATTAGATGAAATTAAAACAGAATGGGAAGATATGAACAAAACAGCCCTTCAGAGAGCAGAGAAACTTAATGAAGGTCAGAAACATGCTCAGAACTTTATGGATCAACTTGATAAAATTATTATGTGGTTGGATATGGATGAGGAGAAATTGTCTGGCATTGTTCCAAAAAGTTTAGACAAAGAATTGGTAGCCAGGAAGCTTAAAGATGCTCAGGTAATGTCATAAAAAAATTATATATTTCCAGTATAATTCTCTATAGAGATTTCTTATGCTTAAACCTGTCGCAGAAACAGCTATGTTAAATTGAACATAAATTAATTCTAATTGAACATAAATTTATCAGTCTTATTAACAGAATGCTTTTATCACATGCTTGTGAAAACTAAGGCAATTCTGAAGGTCTTCACGTCATTTAAAAATGAAAAAAAATTTATAGTTTCTCAGCACGCAGTGACTCATTATTTTGTAAGCTATCATCTTTTTAGCATGTGTCACTATTTATAAGATTAAAACAACATACACAATAGTCTCTGTTGGGAGTTAAGGTTTTTAAATTGGAAAAGACACACCCTCCTCGTCACGTGTTGCTCATACATAAATAATTCTTTTACCGTGGCTGAGGTCTCTAAACGCTTAAAGCATGTCATATTAGAATTTTAAGTTCATTTTATTTTAAGATTTAATGTATGGGTGTAATTTAGTATTTTACAAGTTTCAATGGCTTGATTTAAGGAATCTGAGCAGCTTCAGATTTAATGAATGAATGGAGTACATTATGATGCTTAAAAAAAATTAATGAAAATGTTATCTAATGTTCACAGAGTCTACAGGCTGACATTTTAAAACATTCCCATGATCATGACAATTTGAACCGAGAGGGACAGTCCTTGATTGATTTAGTCGATACAGATAAAAATCATGTGATGGACATATTAGACGATGCCAACAGAAAATGGGAAAATCTTAGTCAGGGTATGTGATATTCAATTATTTTAAAATGTGTATGTATTTCTTCTTTTGGTTTAATTGTATATTGTATTTTATATTTTATATAACTGTATGGTAGATTATAAAATAAAATAATACAGAGTTCTGAACACATAATCTAGAAGGCACAGTTATCTCGGAAGTTTTAAGAAAATTGTGCTAGAGTTATGTTCAGAAAGAAATTAATTAATCATATTGCTTATATTAATCAGGTTTACATTACATTAAATTTTAACACAAGTTTGCAGTAAGAAATTCATTACTCATGTGGTTATTTTTCTTTAGCTGTTACAGATCGTGTTGACAGTCTTGAAGATTTGTCACAGAGGTTGGAAGAGTTCCATGACAACATGAGAGAATCAGAATCCACAATAGAAAGATACAAAGACAAACTAGATAGTCACCATAAACTTGGAAACTCTTCCAGGGATCCCAAACATATTGACAAAATCAAGGTAGTAATATTAACCAATGTCTTTAAATGTTATTGGGAGTTTCTGTCCACCTGATATCAACTGTTATGTAACCCTTGTTTATGTAAAAAGACTAATGTGTTCATAAATATGCTTTTGGGAAAGACACGAGTGATAGAAATTTTTATCACTTAGGAAGATCACACTTGCTTTCCCAAAAGCACATGAAAGTACCTATTTTTTCCATAAACCAACAACTAAAGATTAAAAAAAAAACTAAATAGTTTGATTACATGTTTATCACAGTAAATATAATAACTATGTTATCAGTTACTCTGCTTTAATGACCAAAACAAAGGTTACTTTATTAATATCTTATTAATTTACCCTCTTTCAATAGATTCAGTTCTTGAAGACAAAACAACCCCTAATAAAGTTGCAATATTTTTTTAAGGACAGTAAAGTTCTTTTTTTCAGTACATTGCCTTATGTTATATGTATATAAATTGATAAAAAATTTAGACTCTCAGTACATTGTCCAAACTTTACAAGATTAGTTTTTTTTTTTTTCACATTATGTGGACATTTAACTTTGATAAATTTTCTTATATTTACTTCAATACCTATTTTAGGCTTGGCAAGAGGATGTTGATGCCATAACATCACAGATAGATTATGTGGAAGCTCTTTTAGATGGTCTCCAGGCCCACGGAGATGTCACTGGACCACTGGTTGACAACCTTGACAAGGCCAAACAAACCCACAGCCAGCTTAAACAGGATCTAGCTGAACTTGTGGAAGAAATGGAGAGTGGTGCTATGGTCCTATCTCAGTATCAGGTTAATAAAGATATCTTATGTTAACTTAATGCATATATAAGAAATAAAGATGCAGGTCGTTTTTAGGTTAGGTTCAAAAGGATCTTTCATTTATCTCACCTTACCATTTAATAAGCTCAGATAGTCAATTTTAACAAATTACTGGATCAATATCTTCTGTTTAAGCTAGCCAGAAACAATAAATTGTCTAGTTGTAATTAATGGTGGTAAGCTGTATTTAAAGCAGTCCTGCAGGGGTCGGCTGTATTCAGTAGCAGTCTTGCAGGGGGTTGATTGTATTTTGTAGCAGTCCAGCAAGGGGTCAGCTGTATTTAGTAGCAGTCCTGCAGGGGTTGCCTGTATTTAAAGCAGTCCTGCAGGGGTCAGCTGTATTTAGTAGCAGTCATGCATGCGGTCAGCTCTATTTAGTAGCAGTCCTGCAGGGGTCAGCTGTATTTAAAGCAGTCCTGCAGGGGTCGGCTGTATTTAGCAGCCGTCTAGCAGGGGGTCGGCTGTATTTAGTAGCAGTCTTGCAGGGGGTTGACTGTATTTAGTAGCAGTCCAGCAGGGGGTCAGCTGTATTAAGTAGCAGACTAGCAGGCGATTGGCTGTAGTTAACAGAAGTCGAGCATGGTTCAGCTTTATTTAGTAGCAGTCTAGCAGGGGATTGGCTTTATTTAATAGCAGTCTGGCAGAGTCAGCTGTATTTAGTAGCAGTTCAGCAGAGGGTCGGCTGTATTTAGAAGCAGCCAAGTGGGGGTCAGCTGTATTTAGTAGCAGTCCAGCAGGGGGTCAGCTGGATTTAGTAGCAGTTCAGTATCAATAGGTAACATTACAATAAAGCTTTATCATTGGAATAAAGGTGTAACTAATACTTGTTTTATGTTTTTAGGATCTTGTTCAGAATGTTGGTTCAGAACTTGCTTCTCTTGACTCTGAGTTCAGTTCTCTTGACCCTATTGGACGAGATGAATCAATGCTGAGAGGCCAGCAAAGGGAAAATGATGTAAGATATAAAATAGACTTGCAGTCTTTAAGGCATAAAATAAAAATGTATTTTAAATGATCAGAAATTTTGTTGGGTACAATTAAATGCTTTCTTTAATATCTTTTTAAATTAGTTTTTATAGTTTTTTTTCTATTTTTATTATTGTCTATTGTCAGTTGTAATATCACATAAATTTTATTGAAGGACTTGCTGATAGAGATAGAGGTATGATATTTAATTTCTGTGGCTTTGCACTCAGGTGATGATGAATGACTTTTTGTGTGCTTTTATTTAGAATTAAGAAAGTAACAGTCTGGTTTATTCTTGGTAGATTTTAGAACAGAGGTCTTTCGGGTTTTTTTTATATCATTTTGATGTTTCTAGGAATATGATGTCACTTTGATCAGTATAAATTTATCTTCTTCTCTCCTGTAGCTAAAAAGTAAACTATTATTCAAACTGAGGTGGTGTCTTCTTATAATTTTGGCCAATTTATTTAGAAATGCACTTTCCATATGACAGTGGAGATTTATGTTGCTAAGTACACTGACAGTAATATATCATTTTGATTGCACTTTATTTGTGAACATTACAGAATCACAAGGGAAATATGCAAATTAAATGACAAATTTTCATATGATTTTGTGTGTCTTAAATCTATCTAGTGATCCAGATATTTACAAACTGTTGTGAGGATGAACTGTGCTGATCATAGTTATGGTAATTAAGTGTCATCCTGACGATCGGCCTTGTACGAATTTATAAATAGCTTTTATGGTAAAAAAAACTTTTCTTTTTTGCAAAAGAATGACTTGTCTGTTATTTTAATATATATTACATTTATCTGAGAACATCTTTAGTTCTTGTTCTGGTAAAATAAATTTTCCAAAATATCTTTTCATGCATCGCTTAGTGTGTAAGTTCTTCTACCAAGTGTCATTATTTTATCTTGCTTTTAGAATCTATTTTTTGACTGAAAATGATTAATATATAACACTACAATTCGTCATCTGCAAGACTTGCATGTTGTTCATTGAAGTAATAAAATAGCTTTTTTATAAGCTTTTTTTAATTCCTAAACACTATTTTATTAATTTATTTGCTTGTTGTGATTAAATGTGTTTACGTTAATAATATAATTTTGGCAATTACAAAACACGAAGTCATTATTATAAACCTTTATTAAACAAATCTTTTAAAATTTATTGTTAAAGATTTAGTGCCCTCTAAACCTTAAAGTGCCATACCAGTCTAAAAATTATTTTTTTTTGTTTTTAAGGAAAAACATAGAATATACTGTTTAAAAAAGAATGCAAAAAGTCCGATAAAAATATATTCTATAATAAGAGAGTAGTAAACTGTCAAACATATGATTTGCACCTGTTGACGGATATTCCCGAACACGTGCAGGTCACTTCCGGTATTTTATCTAAACCATGTGTGACGTCACAGTTTGAACTGTTAAATTCCATAGCACCATTTACACTGTACAAACGATAAAACTTTACGACAAAAAAAATAAAAAATCAGAACTCCTTACCTGTATCAACTATACCATTAGAACTCCCATGATTTTGATGAAGATAAAAATATCGAAACACCAGACAGACTATTGTATAACTTTTGTTTTTTAATTTTTTTTTTCGAATATAAACAGTACGCGGGGTATTGGACAATGGCGATCGAAAGAATTTTAATGACAAAATGTTTCTTAGAAAACAAACGGGACATTGCCATTTTATTTGTTTAAATTTCTTACTAAACATTTACCTATTTTTATATTTAAACAAATGCTAAAATAAGGGATTAAGTCGTTCTTTTTCGATAATGCAGATGCGGGGGGGGGGGGGGGGGGGGGGGGGGGGGTTGCATTTAAAACTATCGTACAAATTACATATTGTACATATTGGGTTTTTTTCTAACCTGTGTCTGAAAAGGAAGCATTCAAGTGTGAAATTAAGCAAACAAAGAACCGTTTTTGTCGTGTGGAAGCTCACATTCAGATCATTCGGGGTGGCAAATACTGTCGATGGTGCAGCTGAATCGATGGCAATCACTCGTATGTCTCCTTACCCGTTTGAACCATATACCATTTCAACTCCGACGATTTTGATGAAGATGAAAATATCGAAACAACAGACAGACTACTGAATAACTTTTGTTATTTATTTCTATATCGAATATAAACAGTCCACGGGGTAATAGATAGGGGATCTTTTAAGAGAAATAATAGAATATGTTTGAACAGTATTTTATTTAATGACAAATGTTTCGGCAGAAACAAACGTGGCCATTGCCATTTTATTATTTTAAATGGCTTACTATACACTTAACCTATTTTAATATGAAAAAAAACGTGGATTTGATTTTTTGGGGGGAAAAGAGGGGGGGGGGGGCATTAAAACTATCATACTTATTATACAAATTTTACATATTGGTTTTTTTCTTCTAAACTGTCTCTGAAATGGAAGCTTTCAAGTGTGAAATGAAACGAACATACAACTGAAAATTACTGTTGGACTGTTACAATCTTCTATTTTTACTCTATGAAATCTGTCCTTATTCACGGAGTTTTGTGTCCTTTGGAAAGGAATGCATGGAAACTCCATCTGAATTTATGTTACCATAGTTTGATGCAACACATCTCACCCAACTTCATCTGCTATTATCACCGCGATCTCATAGTGGCATCTTAAAGTTAAAGAATGAATTAAATATTCAACCACTTGTGTTTGTTGTTTGTTTACCGGAGATCAGAAGTTCATCTTGTGACGTAGACTTTCGATCTTTGGCGGAAATTACCGATCGATAGATAACTGATCTGTTTGAAGTACACCTGCCAGTATATCTCTGTTAATATGAAAAATTTTTAGAAATGTGTTTCTAAATTTGATTTTCTATATGAATAAATATTTTTTAAAATTACTATTTTTACATTGGTATGGCACTTTAAGTAAATAATGTCAAGAAATTTATTTGTTGTTATATTTCTGAATATGTTTTGATCTTTATTTAAAATTATTGATATAGTATTGTCATTTTATTTAAGACATGATATCTTTTATCAAGCACTTTCTACATTGGCTATATACATGCAGGGAAACTTAGGTTTACACCATTGCTTTACATACACACAAACAACAGTTTTTGCACTATTTACCAAAAGCTTGCTACATTAGATGTAAACTTCTTAATTTTAGATTTGAGTATTTTTTAGTTGCAATTTGAAATTATGAGTATTATTTAATGATCTTAATTTCAATGTCGAAGTATATTTGTAAAAATAAGAAGTTTACATTCATAGATGTTAATAAGTATCACAAAATGGTCTTGGTTTAATTGTAGAAAGTAAAGCTAGTCCTTTAAAACATGTGTGTCTTACGTACTAACAGTCTAAACATAAATAATAGTGATTATTGTACAGCAGGGTAATATTTCCTGAGGAATGTAACCAATCAGATACAGTTTTCCCCTGTAGTCCTTGCAGGGCAGTCATTACCTTGTCTAAGTATTAGTGTGGTGTTCTGATACATTGTGTTGTTCTGGTATACAGTATAAGGGTTATTGCATGAATATTGTTAAGTATCGCTCCTTGTGGAATTAAAATTTCAGGAGCTTCTGATTGGAATAATATTCACCAATATTGAAGTAGTAACTATAAAAATAAAATAGAATAAAAGTTGGTAAGGGTGCAAATTTCTGTTTCTAATAAATAGTATATCTTTATGCACATTTTTTTTTTAATTAATATTTTATAAGATACATGTATAAATATTTATTTGTAATTATAATTCATGAGATATTTTTGCAGGAATTTCTTTCCAAGTTATATGACATGGAGGCTAAGATTGAAGATGTTCAGAGAAAAACTGATGGACTTAAGGCATCGGGATACTTGACAGACACTGGTGTTCTGTCTCCTGTAAGATCATTGTTTTGTTGTCTTTTGATTCTCAATGCTAAAAAATAGACAGTAATACAGTTATAAAAAAACCTTTAATAAAAATAAACATTTATTTATTTTAAAGTAAAATGGATACTGACATGTATTGAAAATTATAATATCTAATATACCATGATGAATGCTTATAGTATAAAGGACATTTACACAAACTGGGTACACCAGCTTCCTCCCCCAATTAAAACTGGATGCCATGATATATATGTGAAAAATTGCTGAAAGTGATGTTAAACCCCATCCTCACAAACAAAATGACATATACACATGTTTTCTATACAGATGAAACAGATACAGAAACAGTTTGATAATCTGAAAGACAAAGCTGAAAAACGTAAAGATGACCTTGAAGAAACATTCCGTAAGATGGAGGCTGTTGATGACAATTTACGTAGAATGAGAACAAGCATTGACCGTGCCTCGGCTGAATTAGACATGCATGAACCAATTGGCCATGATGTAGAAGCCATTAAAAGACAACAAGAAGAGCTCAAAGTAAACATTTCTACATTTGTGATTAGATCATGTGTTTCTGTTGGCTTTTCTTAATTTATTTTCAGATAATATAAGAAAGTACTTTAATCTGCCAAAATAGTTGATTTCTTGCATGTGATATACATGTACTAGTATGCTATAGCTTAATTGTTTGGTCTTTGTTTTAAATATTTTGTTTTTACTTGCAAACCTTTCATTAGAAATGACATTTTGTAAATTAGCCACATTTTACTATTTTATCCATGTTTCAACCTTTGGACAAACATATAACCATCTACACACAACAGCCTTGGTAAAAATATTTGATTTTGTCATCAGAAAGCTGTATACATTTTCTAACCCACAGATGTTCCAGAAGTCTGTTTTGGATCCTTTACTGAAGAGGGTAGATTCTGTACAAGGTGATGCTCAGGCCCTAGTACAGTCGTCAGCTCCAGGGGTCAACACAGGTGGTCTGGAGTCTGATCTTGAAATTATGATGGACAAATGGTCAGAACTGAATGAAAAGGTAAGGTTCCAGGTGATTGAGATTGCATGAGATGAAGCAACCTAATGACACTTTAAAGGTGTGAACAATTATGATAAATCAATTGTTAACTTAGATAAATAGCCATAGTTTTGCTTGGTAAACTCGGGGTTGAAAATTTAAAAAAAAAGGCTTCTGGTGATGTTATGCTTTGATTGCAGAGGATAATTCTTGAACTTGAGGGTAGTTTCTTAACAGTTAAAATAAACTGGCATGTTTAGTAGTTAAGTTTAGAAATAGCTTTTCTTGTTTTAGTTACAAGTGAGAAAAATAAATTATTAAAGTTCAAAGGTAGTAAGCTTGTAGGTTGTAACTAACTGCTTGTCGCATGCATTAAAGGTGCTGGAGCGTGAACATAACCTTGACAACGCATTGCTGCAAGCTGGTAAATTTAATGATGCACTCGAGTCACTGCTGAGCTGGCTTAAAGAGACAGAAGATATGGTTCAGAATCAGAAATCACCATCAACTGATTACAAAGTGGTTAAAGCTCAGTTACAGGAGCAGAAAGTAAGTAAACAAACCTCATGGGTAGGTATGTACCTAAATGTGTTTCTGACATGGCCATATGAGATTCCTCGGGAGATAATAATATTGATGGTTGAATTGAACTTAATTGATACAAGATGCATCTTCAAAATAACCAAATTAGTCTGTTTGAAAAATTCCCCACCTTCTTTAAAAGTCAGTAAACATTACTTCAGAAAATGATTTCTGTAAGTTTAATTGTCAAGTCTTATTATTTTCACAGTTCTTGATGAAAATGTTAGATGACAGGGAAAGCAGTGTAAAGTCCGCCAAACAACTAGCAGATAATTTACTGAAAAATCTGGATCCAAGAGAGCAAAAAGCCATTCAGAATCAGTCAGCCCAATTACAACAGAGATGGGACGTCTTGCGTCAGAATGCTGCTAATCGTCTTGATAAATTAGAGGACATGGTGGGATTAGCTAGAGATTACCAAGAAGTAAGAGATCCTCTTTCTCAGTGGTTGGATCTGACGGAAAAGAAGTTTGCTGCTCTAGAACCTTCAGCTATGGATACTGAAGGCATAGAAAATATTATCACTGCTTTGAAGGTAGGTCATTATACTTTGAAAAAAAGCTTTTTAAGTATTCTTCCAAATACTGTTACAATGGTGAAACTGATGCTGTTATGTCACAGACTTTTTGTTTTACTTTTGCCAAGATTTTATGTCAGTTTGGTAATATAATGTACTTGGATAGGGATACATGAATATTCATAATTATTGTCTTTGAAACAGTTATGAGTTAAAAAAAAGACTTCCTACATAACATTGTATAGAGATTATAATAAATTAAACTTGGTTAATTTTATCTTCTTGCACAATAATTGTAAGTTGTAATATTGTAGGACATGGAAGATGACTTAAATAATCAAGAATATAACTTCCAGAATCTTGGAGAAAAATCCAATAACTTACAGAAATACTGTTCAGGTTGGTACATTGTATATTCTTCTGTCAGGATGTATGTAGTGGTATGTTCTTGGGGCCTCTTTAGTTAAATTTTTGTTGGGTCTTGGTACTCTAGTTGTTTTGCCTATCTGTTAAAATCCACTATGTCTTCATAGTGAAATCATAATCATGCCGTTAAATTTAATGTGTATACTTTAAATTTCTTAAAAATACTGCAGAAGATGTCAATGATATTTTGGAGACTTAACTTTTTCTATCTTCTAAAATAATTTTTTTTTTTTAATTTTTTTTTTTTTTTTAATCATCTGAAACATACTGAAATATATGTTTCTCTTACTAATTTCCTTATACATGTAGGACCAGATGCAGAAGCTTTAGACAAAAAGACTGGTGGATACATAAATCGGTTCTCAGATCTCCAAAATAAGGTTTCAGACTCGGCAGAACAAATGGAAGAAGCTTTACCATTAGCCAAAAACTTTAATGAAGCACATGCCAAGTTTTTGGACTGGATTCTGAAAATAGAACCTCAGTTGAGAGCAAAAGAAGCAACAGGGCCTGAAGCCTTTGAACAAGTGCAGGTTAATGTTCTCTGTATATACTCGTATTATTTAATAAATGCAATTTAATTACTGGCTTGAATATATGTATAAGACTTAACTTCATATATAAATTTTAATAATATGTTATTATATGGAATACCTAATGATCAATTTAAAAAAAAATGTTTTATTATTAACAAATTATTTTTAACAATTCTTTAAATGTTGAAATATATTTCTACAGGACTTTGTACAGCAACTACAAGAAATTCAGCCTGTATTAGAAATACTAAACACGGAAGGGAACCAGTTGGCAGAGCTGGCACCAGGAGACGCTGGACTTAAGGTAGAAGATACCATCAATAAAAACATGAAGAGATATGATGCTGTTAATGATAACATACAGAGAAGGTCACAGAAACTTAGATCAACAAAGCAGAAGTCATCTGAGGTTAGTATTGATGTACATGTACATATATGTGGTCTAAAACTTAGTGTGGTCAGCAACATTGGTCTAAAATGCACATATGTTTTTCTTCTGAATTGGAGAAACCTGAACTTTTCAGTGAAGAAGTTTAAATTCTCAACCAATTTTCTGTAATAATTTTTAAAATGTTTAAATTTTCATTCTGATGAAAGATGCATGAAAAAGAAGACTGTTTAGAATGTCTTAAATATACCTGAGAAAATCCATTCTATATGTGACAGTCAGTAGTAACAGGACCAGCTGTACCTTAGATAATCCATTCTATATGTGACAGTCAGTAGTAACAGGACCAGCTGTACCTTAGATAATCCATTCTATATGTGACAGTCAGTAGTAACAGGACCAGCTGTACCTTAGATAATCCATTCTATACATGTATGTGACAGTCAGTAGTAACAGGACCAGCTGCAGTATTTGATTTATACTGATTGTTCCTTTAGTGACATACTTCTGATTTTCAGATTGTAAATGATATAAATGATCTGTTAGAATGGTTTGATGATGAGGCCAAGAAGATCAGTACTGCTGAACCAATTAACAGTGACCCTGTTACACTGGCTAAGCAGATCGCTGAACAAAAGGTTAGTATGAATACTTATACTACCAAGAGTTGTTTTGTTTTTCAATATATTTTTCAGTTATATATGTTACATGTATTATGATTTAATCTTGTACATCAGAATATTATTTGTGTTTACATTAATGTAAATGAAACATTTGCATTTTAATCACATTATTTGTGACAAAAATGTGATTCCTCATAGAGTAAATGTTCATTGTAATAATTGAGAGAGTAAATCTCATTTTTATACTTTTAATTTTTACAATTACTTTCAAAAAGGCTATAAATGATGACATCAACAGTCAAAAAGCCAAGGCCAGAGAGTTTATCACCAAGGGTAAGAAGTTACTGAGAGAATCTTCATTTGAGGATGATCCACAGTTACGAGAGAAAGTGGAACAACTGAAGCAGAAGATAGATGCTGTAGGCAAGCTAGGTGTAGACAGACTCAGTCAGCTAGAACAAACAATTCCATTGGCCAAAGCATTTTATGACACACATCAGGATTTGTTAACATGGTTCACAGAAGTTGACCCTATTCTAACAGGATTAGATGTTATGTCCATTGATGCCGAACATGTTAAAAAGCAACAAGATCAAGTGAAGGTAATAAGCCCAGTGAATAATTTGTAATTTCTGCTTTGTATTGTTAGTTAGTATGCATCTTTACTTAGTCAATGTTTGTTAGAAGCAAACAGTTTTGTGCTTGTTGGAATTGTAAACAATTTCTGAAAACTAATAAAAACCCATAAAACATCAGAAAGCTTTTTTTAATGTAATATTAAACAATCGTTCTGATATCAATTTCACTGGATAAAATTTCTTCATTCTTTGTTAACCTAATTTTTGACTATTCAGTGTTTATTTTATCTTTATTTTTGTTTTTCTTTCAGGTGCTAAAGCAAGAAGTGCAAGATCACAAGCCTGTCATTGACAGACTGAACAAAACTGGAAATGCTCTTGTTAAACTTTGTGGGGAACAAGATTGTCTCAAAGTCCAAAAGATTCTCGACAAAGACAATAAGAAACTTGATGACATGAGGAATTCATTACGAGATAGATCAATGTCCATTGATGAGGCTCTGCAACAGTCTGCAGAGGTTAGCATTCAGACAGTCATTTAAAAAATATTTTCAAGTTCTGAATTTAATGAATAGTTACATGTATATTTATTAAAGATTTTTTTTATTCAAAAATTGATAGAGGTTGCTTATAAGCTTGAATAAGCTATTAGCAAGACAGAGGATTCAGACATTATGTATGCTTTTGTAAGAGATAGGCAACAATCAGAAAATGCTTCTTTTAGATTTTTGTTATCTTGTATAAACTTTGTTCTTTTTATATAGTTCACAGACAAGTTGGAGGATATGTTAGAGACTTTAGCAACAACAAGTGAACTAGTAGAAAATGCTGAACCAGTCTCTGCTCATCCAGACAAAATACGGGAACAGTTGACTGAAAATAAGGTAAGATTTTATGTTCACTAAAGAAATATTACTTAAATTCAGTTTTTGTTAAAGATTAATAAATCCTTATTGACCAATAAAGATATTCTAACTTAAAGAATTTTTTTTAGTGCTCAAATATTGTGAATTTGGAAAAAAATTATATTAAAAGTTAATTTTAACAGCGACGGGAACTCAGTTTCCCTTGTTATGACAATATTTATATTAAGTTCATCAGACATTAGTGGGGTCCTTAGTTCTACTTTTAGCAATAATTACGTACTTGCTGTTGGTTAATGATGAGTTTGTATGTTGTAGGCTTTAATGGAGGACATGGAGATGAGACAGACGGCTCTACAGTCCATTAAGTCTACAGCTGAAGATCTTATCAAACAAGCTAGTAGTGAACAGGATTTGGCTGTTAGAGGTACTCTTTCATTACATAATTAAACATGGTTCATCCCAGAAACAATGAAATAAAATAAATGCTTTTCCAAACTTGTCACATGATTGTCATTTATGATTAATATAAGAAGTAATTAGATTTTACAACAACAAAAAAATTTAATCCCTACAAAATAATTTGTGGACAGGTATATGCCTTATTCCTTATATATTTTTACACCATGCATATTTGAAATATATTAAAATCTAGAAATTTTGTCATTTTTGGGGGTGACAAATGTCCAAAATGGATAGTTAAATGTTCTAGATCCTTGTATAGGAGACTTGGACATTTTTTTCTTTTCTACTGTTCCAGATGTACAACACAAGCTAGATGAGTTGATCAATTTGTATGAGGGCATTAAAGATGCCACGAATTTCCGAACTCAAGCCCTTGAAGAGACATTAGATGTTGCAGAGAGATTCTGGGATGATCTTCATTCTCTTGCTGGTACGATCAAAGACCTACAAGAAGCTATTGCTCAGCAAGACCCACCAGCTTTAGAACCTGCCATCATAAGAGAACAACAAGACTTCATGGAGGTATTTCTTGACATTAATACTGTTACTGTTCTAATTTTTATGTCCCTTTCAAAATGCTAGTGAAATATATTTCTTCTTTTAAGGGTATAATGTTGATATAGACTCTTCGGATTAATTTTATTCATTTTATGGAAGTCATAAAATGTACATTTTGATTTGTTTTAATTTGCAGTGATTATTTCGTTATTCACATTTTAGATTTGAAAATCATTTATAACTGTTTTCAGGCTTTGAAAGATGACATTGAGGCTACACAGGCAGACATAGAAGATGTAACTCAGACAGGGGACCAGTTGTTAACATTGTGTGGTGAACCAGATAAACCAGAAGTTGAGAAAAATGTCAATGATCTCCAGGCTAATTTAGGAAATGTGGCAGATCAGTTTGAAAAGAGATCTAAAGATTTAGAAGTGGCCTTAACAAAAGCAGTACACTTCCAGGATGAACTCATGGTAAGAAGAGGATGAAATTTACAATTATGAAAAAAACTTTATTGTTTTAGCAAGCATAGTGCTGATAATATTGAGCATTATTCAAATCACATGCTAGATCAAATAGAATATAGAAAATATATAAAATTGAAAATATGGATAATTAAAGGTTTCAGAGTTGAAAATTGCTTTATATCAATTCGAGTTATGTATTTTCAGTGTTATAACAAGCTAGCCTCTGGCGAGCTCGTTATTAATAAAATTACATAGAGTTTTAATAAATAGCGATTTTTAACTTTTACGAGTTTTGAAACTGTTTTCCTTTATGGAATATTTCTCAAGCAACTTAACTGCATCCGCTTGCCTAGAGATTTTCTTTGCATTCTATTGTGTCGTCTCCATTGCATTCCATTATGACATCCACAATTGTCAGAAGTTAACAACTTTACAAAGTCACAGATACCCCAACACAACCAATCAAAATGTGTTAAAAGTGATACACAATTGACGATCATCTAATCAGACAAGTCTATTTTTCTCATATCATATTGTCCACGTTGTGATGTTTCAAAAACACTATCATTTTGGAATATGATATAACAGCACAATCATATGACACATAATGATAGTTGTGGCAAATTCATTAGCAGATGTTTAATATAGCAATATAAAATGTTTTGTTATTTGTCTGCTGCAGAAAATTCTTGTATGGCTACAGAAACATGAGGTTAAAGTAAGAGAGTTTGGAAATGTGGGAACAGATTTTGATACCATTAAAATCCAATGGAACCAAGTTAAGGTATGCTCAAATTAAAACATGAATATAAATAACCACACAATTTTTTATAGTTCTTAACTAACACTCTGTAGTTTACTTTAAAAAAAAATGTTTTCTTTAATTACAGTAGATCAGTCTAGATTGAATAATGATCGTAAAATAATTTTTAGAGGTTAATACAGAGAAATTTAAATAGTTACTATAATTGCTACAAAATTATTAGAATTTCATCTGAAAAACTTGAAGACTTTCAATTTTTGAAACATTAGTACTAACAAAATTCTAGTATTTTCTCAGGTACAATGTGCAGGTATAAAAAAATGCTTTATATAAAACCTTTGAAATTTACAGGATCTTAAAGCTAAAATTGAACCTAAGCAAGTAGATGTTGAAGCTCTGAATCAACAAGCTAATGACCTTGCCAAGGACAGTGCCCCAGAACAGGCAGCTGTGGTCAAGGAACCCATGTCCAATGTCAACAAACGATGGGACAATCTACTGGAGGGACTAGGAGAAAGAGAGGTATATAATTAATTTTTGAATAAGGGATGGTTTTGTAAAACCCAGAGTACCTTCTTTTTTTTCAGAAATTATTTTCATATTGAATGAATTCATTTGAGTAATACATTTTTTTTACCAAAACCAATATAATTTAGTGAAACCAAATTATTAGTTGTCATTACCTGAACAGTCCGGTAATCTATTGTTAAGACTTCATCAGTCTGGCCTATAAACTTTAAAATTTCAATCTTATTCTTTGAAACAAACAATTCAAACAACACTTGATCACAATGTACTTTGAATGGTCTTTACATATGTTGAAAAATTCAATTTATGACCTCCACATGACTAGCAAATAGACAGTTATGGAAAAGATGCCTTTTTTCTCAGAAACTGCAACTCTGATTGATGCCATAATGTATAAGAATGTTTAATAAATGGTCATCTACAAAGTTAAATTTTTGTTTCAAGATTGCTGTCACCACCTTTTCAGAAATTACAAAGCTGCTGCCAAGCTGTATATTAATGGTTTTATTAAAAGTTGCTTTTTTGATGAAATGGCCACAATACAGGACTTAAAAAATTACTAATCTAACTGAAAGCAAACCTAGAGGAAAACTTTAAGATTAAACTTCTACAATGTCTGTTTAATTTGCCAATGAGAATTTCAAGATAGATGAAATACATGGTGACCTCTAAATGTTATGTGGTAATGTTATACTATTTTATTTTAAACCAATCAAATCATTTAAGCAAAAACATGAAATGGTCACTACAAGAATGTGTTTGTGGCTGGGTGTTGGGTAGGGGGGAGGGGGGGCATCTATACCAACATTCATTGGTTTGAACTATTGTTTACAGCCTTGAATCAAACCTTATACACATTTTCCTTAATGAAGATACAGACATAAAGCTTTTCTTTGTTACAGAGAAAGTTACAGATGGCCATGTTAAATGTTGGTCAGTTTGACCATGCACTGAATGAGTTGTTATCATGGCTTGACAAGACAGACCAGGCACTCGATGATGCCACTGCTACCAATGGTGACCACAAGCATTTGGAAATAGAACTTGCAAAACTTAAGGTAACTTTATTGGTAACCATAGAAAAAAAAAGGTTGGTTAAAATTAATTTTTTTGTAGTTGCTTTGGAATAATGATCTTAGTGATAAATTAAGAATCTTGATTACCAAGAATTAAAAACCTATTACAAAACAGTTTTGAATGTTGGACATTTATTGAAATCATGTATATTTAAAAGGTTATCCAAAATGATATCGATGGACACAGAGAGAGTGTTGATTCACTGAAGGAGGCTGGTGCTCGAGTGGTTGCTAAGGAACCAGCTTCTGATTCTCCAGTGAAGAGAAAATTGAATGAAATCAACACAATGTGGGGACGTGTACAGGAGAAATGTAACCATAAATATAACCAACTAAAGGATGCTCTCAGAGAGGTAAATCACAGTGTTGAGAATCTATGAGAATGACCTGTTGATTGGAAATGTGTATCATAGATATTTAGTTAAAATTTTCCTTGTTGCATACAGAATTGGGAAGTGACAAATTCATTAAGGTTCAATTTCTAATTTTATTTATTTATATGATTTGTTCTTATTTGAGCATGATATATTGTGATTTTTTAAAAATATTTTTGTTGCTAGTATTTGTCAATAATCTTGATAGAAATAAAGAGTATAGTGTGAATTACAATGTTCTCACTTCAGGCTAAATCCTTCGCTGGAGATCTGCAAGACACCCTAGTTCACATGTCAGAGTTAGAGGGAAGTCTGATAACATCAACGCCAGTTGGTGGTTTACCGGAGACAGCAAAGGAACAGTTGGAGAAATTCATGGTATGTATCTTCCTATGTTAAAAGTAATAACATCTTTGGTACATGTATCTATATACTCAAAATCTGTATAAACAGTTGCTTGAGTTTTTATTGAATAAAAGCTATTGGGTTATAATTGTCTTCAATGCATGAATTGGTGATTCAATTGTTGATTAAACAGGCTTCTGTGGTTTTTTTTAGAATGTGTATAATGAATTGGAGAAAACAGAAGCCAAAATAGCCAGATTGTCAGAATCTGGTATCAAACTGGCTGACAAGAAGAGTGACATTGCTGCTAACAGCATTAAACAGAGTCTGGGTATACTTCATCAGAGATGGGATAATATTAAGACTAGAGCAGACGACAGAAAGGTAACATGTTTTTTACAACATTTGTATGTCATTGATATTTGAGTCAAAACATAATTCTCAAGTATTTCAAAATAAATATTTGTAGATAAACACTGTTGAACATAACTGATATAGTACTGTTTACAACTATAAAATTAAAAGAAATTTAAAGATAATATTGGAAAGATCAAATTGAACTTCTTTTGATGTATCTTTGTATTGAGTCTTATTTTTAAAATGTGTAAAAAAAAATCCCATTCCAGTTAAAATTCTGATTAAAATAACTTGATTCTTCTAAGGCTAAACTAGAGAATGCAGTAGGACAAGCTAGCAGTTTTAGTGATGATCTAAACAGATTTATAGCCTGGTTGACAGATACAGAAAAGACGCTTAACAACCTGAAACCAGTCAGTCGTCTGCTGGACAGAATAGCTGTACAAATTGAAGATCACAAGGTAAAGGGAAAAGATGTATTTTTCAGTAATGTTTAAGTTTACTCATGATTACCAAGACTTTGGCAGCTACTGTACTACTATTGTATTTAAATTTGGTTTTCTCTTCCATTGTGGTGTATACATTTATAGAGTTATTTTGTTTTTGACAAACTTTATTTGTTATTAATATATAAAGAACAATTTTGAGAAATCTTCAGTTTGAGCTGGATTCAACTGCATTTCTGCCCAGATAAACATACAAACTACTGCTGTGACAGTGTGTTATACTTTGTACAGTGAATTTGTTTATTTATGTATATATCAAGTTTCCTGGCTTAAGGACAAATAGACTTATTCATCTTCTTTAGGGCATTTCAAAATTTCAGAAACAAATAAAATGATTTGTGAAATTACATTATTAAAAAATTATAATAGAAAGAAATCGGAGCTGTGAAATCTGTGAGAAACATATGTAAATTTCCTTTTTAATCTATTTGAAATTATTTACTTTTAATTTTAAATCTGATGGTGTTCACATCTGTCTCATAATTATGATAATTAACCCTTTGTTCATGAACATCATTAAAAAATATATGTTTATTACCAGAGCACAAAAATAAGGTCCAATAAATATGATTTAAAAAGTTGTAAGTGCACTGATCTTCCAGGCTGCAAATACTACAATTATTCTGCTTTACAAATGAATGAATTTTAATGTTAAGATGATTCCAGGAAGTTTGTCATATTGACCCTGGGTGTAAAGGTCCAAATGAAATATTACACAATAAGTATTTATCTTGCTGGTTATTTTTATTTTAATTATTTACAACAGTATGTTTATTCCTAAAATCATGTCCAGTATTTTTTTTAACAATAACGCAAATTTGTGGGTTGGTTGTACCCACTAAGTCATGAAAGATGATGTACTGTAAATTATGCATCTTTCATTATATTTTGTTTTATTTTCATTAAATTAAGTCATTCTTCAATGTTCTTTGTAGGCTTTGCAAAAAGATGTCAGTAAAAACAGAGAGACAATGATAGCCTTGGATAAAACAGGAACACATCTTAAATATTTCAGTCAGAAACAGGATGTAATACTGATTAAGAATCTTCTGGCTAGTGTACAACATCGTTGGGAGAAAATTGTTTCTAGGAGTGCTGAGAGAACTAGACATCTGGAGAGAGGCTACAAAGAGGCCAAACAGGTACAAATTTTGTAAAAATATAATTCAGTCTTACTAGGCTACAAAGAATCCAAAACGGAAATGGTATATAAGTAAGTTATAGGGGAATTATTTATTATATCCCACACAAACTTGTTTGTGGGGGTATATAGGAATCACCCTGTCTGTCTGTCTGTCCACATCCCTTGTAAGCGCAACTCCTCCTAAATGGCTTGATGAAATTTTATGAAACTTAGCATAAAGGAAATACATAATATGTAGATGGGCATAAAGGGATTTTACTGACCTCGGATATCATTAAGGGGAGATAATTGGACTTGAAAGCGAAGCAGGGGTATCCCTTTGTGAGCGTGCCCACAGTCCACGCTTATTTTGCCTAGTTATTGTGGGTGATTCTAGAAATATTTCATGTTATTATATGTAAATACTATCAGTTCCTGTCTTATACATTCATGGTCTAATTTTTTAAAACAGGACTTGTGTCAGCAATGTATTTTTAAAAAATAAGACCATTCTTTCAATGCCAAATATCATATAAGCTGTCGATCCACTCCTTTCCACATAATTTTTTGTGGTTGTTTGACTTGTTAATAAAATTTCATGTGACCCTAATTGTCATGAAGGGTTAATTTAACAGTTGATAAAATAGCAAATCATAACTGTGTGTACTTTCAGTTTCATGCTATGTGGAAAGAGCTACTTGACTGGCTAAGAGAAGCAGAGAAAACCCTGGATTCCCATCAGCTAGTGGGCAATGATCCAGTGAAGATCAAAGCAGAGATTGCTAAGCATAAGGTTTGTTGGGGGTTTATTTTTTAACTGCTCTAATAAGTAGCTTGTTATAATACTAAAACCTGTAACAAAATGTATATTGTAATGTTGTATTAAAAAGGTTTAAAGGACAATCAGAACTTGAATCATCAAAATTTCCCCATACAACTGACAACAGCAAATTTGACGGTACCACATTTTTTATTTCAGTATGAGCAAGCCTGTATGTTTTTAGTGTTAACAATATTTTATTGAGAAAATGCAAGTACAATACATATAATAATGTAATACATGAATTCAAAAGGATCGGAAATTCTATAAATTCCTCTGCCACAAATGATACAATCATAAATGGTAATGACCACAGGATATATACATTTATTTATTTAATATAGTATCTTTTATTTTGAGTTATTTAAACACTGAATTGATCAAGCACAAGATTAAAAAACACACATTGTTTTCCTATTTCAAGACACTTAAATAATATAATTATGTCATTGAAACTTATAATAATGGTTATTTTCTGCAGGAATACCAGCGAGGCCTTGGAACGAGGCAACCTTTGTATGACAGTATCAATAGGTCAGGTCGTACACTGAAGGACAAATGTCCACCAGAAGATGTCACTGAAATTCAGAGAATGTTGACAGAATTAAAAACCAAGTGGAACACAGTCTGTAGCAAATCAGTAGACAGGTATGTGTATGGTCTACCTTAAACATGTCAAATAAATAGAACTTATGACAGAAATAACTTCAGATTTCTCAATTATTTTAATTGAAATGTTCTTGGGGCAATAAAAAGAGTTCAGGTCAGGAGTGTTAATCATTTATAGTTCCTTTCTCAAGTTTGACTTTTCCATTTCAGACAAAGACAGCTGGAAGAGGCTTTGTTGTTTGCAGGTCAGTTCTCGGAGGCTCTACAAGCTCTGTTGGACTGGCTAGGTAAGGTAGAGCCCACACTGGGAGAAGATCAGCCAGTACATGGAGACATTGACACTGTCAACAACCTAATGGAGTCGCACAAGGTATTTTCAATACCAAAAAGATACATCGTTTTTAGGTTTAAGTCACCTGTTTCTTAAACATAGCCAGTTTTTTTTTCTAAATTCAGAACCAATTTCTGCTAAGATCTTATGTAATAAGTGTAAAGCATGGAAAATAAATATTTTGGATACATAGAAATGTCTGTCAAGTATAGTCTCAAACAAGGTCCTTTAATCAGGCAAAGTATATATTTGGAATATCAAATCAAAAGTGCAAAGTGTGTGAATGGGGGATACCTACAGATACTTTAGCTAATTTCTCCAACTCAAACTGGATGCCATAGTATTGTTACAAGACTGCTAAAGGTGCCATTAAATTGCATTCAATCAAACAAACAAAAATCAAATCTTCAATACATGTATACGCTGAAACTCTTTGATATGGATCTATTTCTAAGAATTCCATTAAACTAATAATGTTCTATGAACAAAGAAGTATTCATACATAACTAGTGAATTCTGCCTGAAGGTTCTGTGTGAATTTTATAGGCATACCAACAAGAACTTGGTGCTCGGTCAAACACTGTAGCCTTTGTAAGGAAACGTGCAAAGGAATTAATGGAAAAGTCTGAGGGTGATCTGACACAACAACAGGCAGAACTTATAGAATTATCTACCCTGTGGGACCGTGTGTGCAAGCTCAGTGTCAACAAACAGGAGCGACTAGAACAAGCACAGAAGCTGGTATGTTTATATAAATATATTCTGTTTTTAATGACAATAAATTTTATTAATGGTCACTTAGAAGTAAACTTTTACCGATTTTTCTTTTTGTTTAATGGTTTATTTATTGATTTTGAAAAAAAGAATTACTTGTAGATCAATCTTTTTTTTTATGAAGTGTTACTTTAACACCTTCTTTGATGTATTCCATATGGATCATGGGTCTGGAAACGGTCATATTTGCCGGACATGACAGAAATTTACACTAAAATGACAGACTAAGATTTGCTCAAATCGGACATCTAAAAAGTAATATTTGACATGCAGTAATCATTTGTTGGATTTAATCCCTTCAATATGTATTATAAATCAACCCTAAGGCTATTTCCTGTCGCTGACACATGTTTATTGACCACCGACCGGTGATTACATAATAAGGTCAACAGGTGACAGATCTGTTTCATCCATATTGTAAACATACTATTGCAACAACATTTTGAAGCAACAGAGATTGAATATAATAGATCAATGTGATATAGTTTCTATAACACATTGCTAAGAAAATAAGACAACTTTACAGTACACGTGCAACTTTAATGAAAAACATGTGCGGTCAAAATTGTACACTATGCAAGCGCCAATGTGACTAAACGTTACATGAATCAAGAGAAAACTAATTTGAATAAAAATTCATTGAAAATAATGAGAACAAAAATGATTATTTCATTTAATAATAAAAACGTGTAAAGAGCATGGATCGCTGAATTCAATTTCGGTCCGAACTTGTGGCAATTAGGTGACAACTTCCTATTTCCAGTTAATGAAAAACTCGCCGGGATATTAATCAGAATAATGCAGTTTCCCATTATTTTGTTTCATAGACAATGTAATTTTCCAATAAGGACTTTTTAGGCAGGAGAATGTATCGCTACATATATTTTCTTTTTCACATGATGCATACATCGTAGGATACATCCCAAATTCCATGGTACAACCCGCTTATTCACATTATCGTGACGAATCGACCCGACGTGCAAACAAGTTTCAGTAGGAAACGATACGAGACCAATATTCACTACCATGGAATTTGGTAATTTCTTGGGGGGAAAAATGACCGAAATGGGCAGGGAAAACTTCCAGACCCCTGATATGGATATTGTATTTATTGTGGCATATAGTGGCTTTGTTGATCCTAATTGCTACTTATTTTTGGAATAACAAATAATTTTTTTTAATGATTTATAGGCTGAAGAATTCCACAAGAAAGCTCAGGGATTGTTAGATTGGTTAGCTTCAGCAGAGAGACAGCTAAGATACAGAGGACCAATCCCTGATGATGAACCTGGATTACTTAAACACATAGAAGAACATAAGGTATAAACATGGATTTCACGATTAAAAATGGACATCAGTGGACTCGCACAATAATAATATTTTCAGTGTTTTCATTAACTTTTGCAATAGAAGGCAAAAAAATTGGAATAGGGGGAAGAATAACTACGGCGAGGGGTCTGGCAAAGCCCCCGTCCGAAAACGAAAATTAGCAGTTTTGGATCAAGTTGTAAGCCCTCTAGCTGTATCTAAATCATCCTTTTCATTTGTTATATTTTCTGCAAAACTTGATGAATTGTGACATGAATCTTAATTATTTCTTACCAATTTCATAAATTGACAAAAGCCTTGACCAACATACCAGTGTTATTTTAAATGTCAGCATGATTATTTAAACAATTTCCTTATTTCCATTCAAAGCTAACAGAACAAAGATACAAAGAGGTTTATGTTAATTTTCATAACAAAAATTGCCTGGCAAATAAGTGGCAAAAGTTGCATGATATTTTGATCTGAGTAAGTGACTGGTATGCTAGGTCCAAAGGTAAAACTTTTAGATATTTTCTTACAGTAGCCTGAAAGGAGTACAAGGGGCATTCATATAACAAAAATCAAATAAAAACAAAACCAGTAGGGCCTTGAGCATTGTCAAATGAAAAAAAATTATAAAGTCTTTTCTAACTGTCAGTGTCAGAGGTTAGTCACTTACCTGCACATTGAATTCAATATCTCTCAAACTAACTGACTGTCTTATGGTTTGTGTTGTTTTGTTTTTGTAATTTTTTTAAGTTTTGTTATTTTTTACATGTAAATTAAAAAGGGCGTGAATGATGAATGGACATTGGCCTATGTAAAATTTTGTATTTTATTTCAACAACAGTTTCTTTCTGACCTTTGCTCTGCTTAGCGGTGACTCCAAAATAATCTTTAATTGATCGTTTCATCGATGCGGATTGCTACTGTTAACCTTCACTTCACTTCACCACAGTCAGGGTCTTTTCGTCTCATTTGAATGAAAACAATGTTTTCACCTAGTTTTCAAACGCACAAGTGATATGAACTGGTTCCCGGGAGTACGCAATACCAAAACAAAGACTGACGATCCCGACCTCGTCCGCGAAAATTGTGAACTCCGATTTTTGAAATCGGAAATGGAATAGCCGGCAAAAAATTGGCAATAAGCGGTTGATTTTGCCGGCTGCTGGCTTTTATTGAAAACACTGATTTTAAAGATAAAACTTGTTATCCCCTACAAAATTAAATGAACAGGCATGTTTTATAATGGTATAGACCTTTATCCCCTACAAAATTAAATGAACAGGCATGTTTTATAATGGTATAGACCAAGTAATGGGAGTTTGAAAGGTTTTCCCAAAAATCTGAAAAATATCACTGAATACTTGTTTGTTTAGGTTCCAAAATTATGTTTTGTATTCCTTTTAAAACCTTTCGATTTTTTACAAATTGATAATTAATTAATAAAAATTTGATATTGTAGAAATTTGAAGAAGATTTAATGAGACAAGAAGCTAATCTCAG
Organism: Limnoperna fortunei; assembly: GCA_944474755.1. Lineage (NCBI taxonomy): Eukaryota > Metazoa > Mollusca > Bivalvia > Mytilida > Modiolidae > Limnoperna > Limnoperna fortunei. The sequence goes on along the minus strand of OX104111.1, from coordinate 32,571,032 downwards.
AGAAACACTTAATATTGGACAAGATATAATTAAAAGATGTCATCCAGATGCTGTGTCAACTCTTAAGCACTGGTTGTCTGCCCTAAAATCCAGATGGGAAGAGGTAAATATAATATATTTATGAAAATGGTATTCCCAAGATTGGACTGTCATTTAGTGTAAAACATTCAGAGAAATTTATTTCTTAGACAAATTAACTGCAAAATAAATAAGGATGAAGAGAACGACACAGATAATGTGAGATTTGATTTTACAATTGTATAACTCTAAAAATTTGATGAGCGGCCAAAGCAATTAATATAATGTAGTATTTTGTTTTATTTTCCTTATTCATTATTTAAAATATGTCTGTTGCAGTTGACTGGATTATGTAAGACCAGAGGACGTAAATTGGCAGAAGGCTTGTCAACAGTTAGGTCCAATACAAAACTTTTAGATGACCTTTTAGCTTGGTTAAACGGAGCTGAGTCAACCTTAATAAATGTGGACCAAGAACCCATTCCAGGGGACATTCAAGTCATCAATGACCTTATAAAAGATCATCAGGTAACTGGAAGTTTGATATTTATAGCACTTGTTTCCTACATGTGTGAGGTAGCCGAGTGGTTAAGGTAGTTAGTCATCTACTATTGATCAAATGATCTGTCATCACTGAGGTTGCGAGTTTGAGTCTTACTGTAACCAGGTGTGCTTGACTCCAATCTTAATTGACGAGGATTACCTTTTTTCCTACCAAAGGTCACCAAAGGTCAAGGGTTTTCTCCAGATACTCCTGCTTTCTCCCCCCAAAAAAACTGGAGGCCATGATATAGCTGAAAAATTGTTGAAAGTGGCATTAAACTCCATTCAAAGAAAGAAACAGTCCTACTTGTGTGTTCACTTACTGACAATACATACTTAGTCACAGTACTGTATCGAGTTCTGGATTTTCTGGCATAAAATTTAAAGGGTTTTTTGTAAATCTAAAGTTACTGACAAATATTTAGCTTAGCTGTCTCGTAAAGAACTGTAATAATCAGGTATCCCCATGCATACATTCTGTTAACAAGGTTAGTACATATATAGTATTTTGGTATTGATTTCTTAAAAGCAGATCCTACAGTTCAAGTCCTATAATGTAATGCTAAATATTCAAAGAAGATGTACATGTATATGATTAGAAATGCCTAAGTATCTAGAACAAATTGTTACAGACCTGGCAGAGGTTCTCTTTTGAGTCATTGTTATGTTGTTTTATTAGTGTTTTTCAGCCTATCTATTTTAAGAAATTATATGACATTCAGGTGTCATAGTTCAATTCTTTTTTACTAGTAAATATGATGTTATATTTACAGCACTTCATGAATGAAGTATCAGGAAGACAACCAGATGTTGATCGCCTTATTAAGGCAGATAAACAACGTACAACATCCACGTCAGAACCAGCATCATATATTCCAGTCTTACGTGGAGCATCAGGGCGTCACACACCTGTCAAACTTACTCCCAGGTTTGAACATATTTTCTTGTTCTGTTAATATTCTGTTTTTGTTTCTTTATTGTCCCCTGCAAAGCTTTGGAGGGACATTTTTCACTCTTTATCCACAGCACATTGTGGCCATATCTCTTCTGAAACTGCTTAATAGATTGCTTTGATATTTTTAGAATTAATCATTATGATTGTAGATTGGCATACTCAATTCAATTCATAAAACAATTCAACTCACAAATGATGCTAAAAAATTATATTACAACAACATGGTAAATGATTCTAAAGATCCAAGAATCTTTTGGAGCTGCATTCAAATGATTCTAAAGATCCAAGAATCTTGTGGAGCTGCATTCAAAGTCTTACTCCTACACCAAATACAACACCATACAAATTCAAAATTGAAGATGACAAACATGTTACTGTCACAAAAGAAATTGTTACCATATTTAATAAGTTTTTTACTACATGTGTAGACAAATTGAGAGAAACTGACTCTGATTCCTCATGCACTGATTTTATCAAGCTAAGAAAATTTGTAATGGATAAATTAGCACAACCATTTTCAATTCCCTACATACAGGTACCTGATTTACTACCAAGTATAAATAAACTTAATGTAAATAAATCAGCAGGATCTGATTGTATTGGTCCAAAGTTACTCAAACTAAGTGCACCATTTATTGTGTCTTCTTTAACTTTATATATATTCAATAAAATCATTGAAAAGGGTATTTTTCCTGATATTTAAAAAAATGCAAAAGTATCACCAATATTTAAATCAGGAGATAAAGATTTAACTTCAAACTATAGGCCAATTTCAGTTCTCCCCACTTTAACAAAACTTATTGAACACCATGTTCAACAAAATTTCTACAGTTATTTGTCAAATTTAAATTTACTTCATCCAGCACAATCAGGATTTAGACCAAATCATTCATGCCAAACTACTCTAACTAATATTATTGATCATTTTCTTGAACAAATGAATGAAGGGAACATAAACATTGCAATCCTTCTGGACCTAAGAAAAGCTTTTGATGTAGTTGACCATAATATAATATGCAAAAAATTAAATATATATGGATGTAATACAAAAACAGTTGAATTTGTCAGGTCATATTTGAACAATCGAACACAACAAGTCCAAATAGGAAATATTAAATCTGATCCAATGAAAATCAAGTATGGTGTCCCCCAAGGTTCAATACTTGGACCTCTTCTCTTTATATTATATATTAATGATTTTCCCCTTCATGTTAAAAATATTACCTTACTGATCTATATGCAGATGACTCAACAATTCATTTGTCTGGTAAAAATGTAGATGTTCTGCAGCCCAAAATTCAAGAAGACATACTTGAAATTGAAAAATGGTGTCAAGAAAATAAAATGTTTATAAATTGTAGTAAAACAAAGTGTATGGTTATTGGAACTAAGCAAAAGCTTGTTACACAAAATAAAAATTTCAATCTCTGTCTAAAATCAATACCATTGGAGATTTGAAATTGTGAAAAAATTCTAGGAATTAAAATTGACTCTAATCTACACTGGACTGAACAAGTTGACAGTGTATGTTCAAAAATTTAAAGTCGAATCTATTTGTTGTCAAAGATTAAAAGGTATCTAACTTTTGATTCAATGAAACTGTTTTATAATGGTTATATTTTGCCTTTAATTGACTATTGTATCACTATTTGGGGAAATTGTAGTGCAGTCAACTTGAATCGTATTGCAAAACTCCAAAAAAGAGTTGTCAGACTTATTTTAGATGCTGACTTTGTAGCCCCATCTGCTCCTCTTTTCAAAAAATTAGAATTTTTGACAGTTGAAAATAGAATTCTGTATAATAAATGTATTTTAGTTCATAAATGCATTAATAATGAAGCCCCACAATATCTTACAAGAAAGATAAATTACATCTCTAATTTAAATCCTTATCAATTACGAAATGCAACAAATGGAGATTTGTGTATTCCAAAACCAAAAACAGAACTTTTTACAATCCTTTTTCTATTCTGGACCTTTTCTCTGGAATAGACTTCCAATCACTGTACATTCCTGTAAATCTCTAGATACTTTTAAGATTAAATTAAAATCATTTTTATTGAATACACAAAATCAAGAGATAATTTAGACAATTTATAATGTTATATTTTGTATACAATATGGACCTTAGCATTTACATGTTTATTTAATGTTTAATGTTTCTTGTTCATCTGTTTTAATGATATGTGTTTGTATGCTTCATTATTTTAAATGTATTGTGAACTTTCATTTTATATTTTTTTCCTTTTCTTTTCTTTTTTTTTTTTGTAATTGTGTAATACATGTATTATGTTATCTCTTGTATTCATGTAACTTTGTATGATGAACTTTATGAGGGCCTCAGGGAAGATTAGTTTTTAACTAACTGAGTTACCCTCTTTAAATAAAGCATTTATTATTATTATTATTATTATTATTATTATTATTATTATTATTATTATTATTATTATTATTATTATTATTATTTGTCATTTTGATTTTTTCAAATATTGTAGGAGTTATGAAGTTGTTAACCCTTTTAGGACTAGGTCTTGTCATATCTAGATGTGCATACTCTACCACCATACATTAAATTTCATATTTTAAATGGAAATTATTTATAGTTAAAGTGTTGTTTAGTATTTGTATTTGTCAATTTCCATTTCAGAAAAGACAAAGACAGTGGCAGAAGAACACCTGAGCCATTATTTAGAAATCCAAGAACAAGTGCCCTGTTTAATAAATGGCGAGTTGTTTGGCTGATGACAATGGACAGACAACGAAAGCTTCAGGATGCATTAGATCATCTTAATGAAATAGAAAGATTGAAGAACTTTGAATTTGATCCATGGAGAAAGAGATTCTTACAATGGATGAGACATAATAAATCCAGAATTATGGAATTATTCCGACGTATTGACAGAGACAGAGATGGAAGAATCACAAGGAAGGAATTCATAGACGCAATTGTTTCCACAAGTAAGATACAAATTTTAAATTGTTAATATACTTGGGATTAACATATTTTCTATTTAGTTGTAAATTATGTTGGAAAGAAAATCTGTTGGATATGTATAACAGAAAAGAAAAAGGTATTGATAAAGAAAAATATTTTTTTTTAAACAAAACCATGTGTAAAATTGTTTTATTAAATAGAACTGTTATATCTAATTACATTTAAATAGATTTATTTTAAATGTACATATTCTTTTATAAGACTGCCCACATCTAGATCAGATAATTGTTATTAGGGATCCTTTATTTCAGAATTCCCCACAAGTCAGTTAGAAATGGACATTGTTGCCAATCTGTTTGATCGGGACGGTTCTGGTTTGATTGATTACAAAGAATTTGTATCCGCACTGCGACCTGATACTCACAGAGAGGTTAGTATGATACTGTTTTAACAAAACCATACAGACAAAATAGCACATTGGTTTTCTGTTACCTATGCTTGGAATTGGTTTTCTGTTACCTATGCTTGGAATTGGTTTCTGTTACTTATGCTTGGAATTGGTTTCTGTTACTTATGCTTGGAATTGGTTTTCTGTTACCTATGCTCAGAATTGGTTTTCTGTTACCTATTCTTGCAATTGGTTTTCTGTTACCTATGCTCAGAATTGGTTTTCTGCCACCTATGCTTGGATTGGTTATCTGTCATTTGTGCTTGGAATTGGTTTTCTGTTACCTATGCTTGGATTGGTTATCTGTTATCTATGCTTGGAATTGTTTTTCTGTTACCTATGCTTGGAATTGCATGCTTGGTTATGTTAAACAAACCACTTAGAAAATTATCTATTTAGTCTTTCATAATTTATGTGAATATTAGAGTTTTCATTAATTGGTAGTATATGGCTATCCCAAAAATTACCAAACTGGGGAGTCAGGAGGCACTCATTAAGATATATTGGTGGTGGGTATTTTGTTAGGTAAGAGGAAATTGCTGAACAATTAATTACATATTGCATATTGTTATTATTTCTGAAATAGCCTTTATAATAATTGTTATTTTTTCAAAGCCTGAAAAGTCAAAAACTGATGCCGAGAAGATTCATGATGAAGTTCACGAGCAAGTTTCCAAATGTACCTGTGTCAAACAGTTCCGTATTCACAAGATTGGAGAAGGAAAATATAGAGTAAGTTTCTTTTGTGAAATTTAATAATGAAATGGGATAATATTCAGTAGTAAAGAGAACAAAAAGATTTCTAGCACTTTTTTAAGTAATGTTTTTGTATGATGTGGCCTGATGCGAATGCACAAGCAAATGAAAAGCATGTAGTCCTCAAAATACACTAAATAGATTTAGTTTTTTTTTTCATTTTATTTTAAAAATTTAGCTGTATGATGACATTTCTTCATATAAATAGAGGAGAGTATATACATTTTTTCTCCATTGTGTATTGTATGTGGAGCAATCTATGTTTATTTTATTTAACACAAGCACAGCACACCTTTGCCAGTTGCTTATATGCTTACGGTCTTGCAGTTCTATAATTGAGCCATTCACGTATACAAGAGTATAAAGAAAATTGAAATAAAACTAGTGTTCAAAATTTTTTTAAAGGAATAGACTGAATAGTAATTTATGTTTCTAGGGTGACGATACCCTACAGATGATACATATAACGGTGAGAATCGCACATACAGCATGTGGCTCATGTTGGTAACGGGCTGAGCACTGTGTGTCACATGTCTGTTTCCATTGCGATTGTCACTAGATTAGGCAAACTTTACTTGATGCTTTTAGGTTGTGTGTCTTTTAGGGCTTTAGTTGTACACATTTTCTTTATTATCAATTTATTTTTGGTAAATTGAATATATACAAAAATAATGTGAAATTTATAAAGAAGTCATTTTAAATGATATGGTGATTAATAACAGTACTATAAAGGTTTCAGCGCTTTTCTCAAGATACTCAGGAATCCTACCCATTACATTAAAGTTTAAAAAATGGGTTTCAGATAGTAGTGCTAAAACCCACCCAATACAATTCATTCTAAGTAATAAACACAATAAGGACACATAATTAGTTTTATCTTTATATTTTATTTCAATACCTCCCAATAAAGATGGATGTTAGAAATGGAGTTTTTAGTCCAACCCCAAAAAACAACATATCTACAATTTATATATTACGGAAAAAACTTCTGTTACATGCTCAGTGTTGTATGTGCAGATTCTTATAAATAATGGTACATAGTAAGTAATAAAAGTTAGACCTATTGCTATATACATTGTAAAACACAGTTGTTGCTTTTTAGCTTAGATTAGACTTAAGCTTTGCTTCCGTGGTAAGTATTTTGATGTAACATATACTATTGATGTTTTTTTGTACAATATATTTTATTTAGTACAGAAGAAACATCAGCAGTGTTTTTATCGCTAATTTGTACAAAGTTAATACATTTTTTTCCAACAGAGTTTAGTTTATAAATATGAGGATTTAACATTTGTTCCACCACTTGTCAGGTGTGAATAATTTTATGTTATTTTAGAGTGTTGCCACAAGCCATTTTTGTGCCCTCTACAAATCAGTTTAATTTGGAAATGTTATGGACAACTAAACACAGGCAGAGTTAAAATTTGACTGATTTCACTGTTATCATCCCTAAGGCCCGTCATAATGCAAAATATATGGTTCCGTACATGAAAGCTGTAACTCATTTGAAATTTGGAAATATTTTTTGGGCAACACTGTTCAAATATTAAATTGAAAGTTTACTGATTGGCTTAGGGCAAATTAAAATCAGTAAACTGTTATTCTATGTATCTTTTATTGAATGCTATAAACCTATGCATGATGCAGTGAAATATTTCTACTATAGATCTATCACAAGAAGTTTAATGATTGCAAAGAATGGTTAAGAAATATAAACTTATGTTTACGTCTTTATTCATATTTATTACATTGTTAGTGTGCTAGTATTTACGTCCATTAATGCTTTGTTTACTTCCTGGAAATGTTTACCTGAAACATTAATCGACTTTTGTTAAGTATGACCTTGTATTTCATTGGCTGATCGATTTATATTTATGAACAACTTCTAAATATCTCACTATTGATGTGTATTCCGTTGGTAGTATGGTAGTATTTACTTGCTGTAATAATAGTGTTGACATGACAACATTGAATGACCTTTGCAGAGAATGACCTTAGTAACTCATTGGCTGATATACTTGTATGGATGATGTATTATTACACATCATGAGTTACACATAAAATTGATGATGTATTATTACACATCATGAGTTACACATAAAATAAGCAATAATTATACATGTACAATCTCAGCATGTGTCTTGATATTAATTATTTCAAGAACTTTGTACAGATTAGTGATAAAGTTTCAGCTTTATAGAAAAGGCTTTTTACAAACTTTTAGACTTCCTTTCTATGTATATTTTATCTAATTTACTTTTGATTTTTTTTCTGCAAGTATTCTTGTCATGGCTTGATCAGATGCTTTCAAAATCCTTTTAAAAAAAAGAGTTTGAATTACTGACATGTCAGACTCAAATAAATAAATGCAAAGCTATATTTTATTGCTATATTATATAGTTCAATTTATTGATGTTAAATTGTAACCCTCGTAAGGAACTTGTAACACTCTTAAGAAACAAAAGACTTTGATAGTTTATCTTATGTTTAATCACTTGGTTTATGATGTAAATTTACATTTCATTATATATACAAAAATAATTATTTATATTTACAGTTTGGTGACTCACAGAAGTTACGATTGGTCAGAATTCTACGTAGTACTGTGATGGTGCGAGTGGGAGGAGGATGGGTAGCTTTAGACGAATTCCTCGTCAAGAATGATCCTTGTAGAGGTATGAATCAGTTGTGTTTTGTGTGTATATTTTTTCATTACAAATGTGTATTGATAACAGAACTAATTCATTGTGTAAGAAAGTCATAAACATGGTAATGGGGTTTTCATGTTTTTGCATATTAGCCCATGGTAAACATTTCCAGAATTACATTATATGTTATTAAGTATGTTTTGTCAGTTTTTTTCTATTTACTTAATTTGTCAAGCATTTTTATATGTATAAAATTCATTTTTAAATCACAGAAATTAGTAGTTTTGATTGAGCAATCCAGTTGTTACATTTCGCATTTGAAGCTAGGTATATTTATTTTGGTTCAAGTCGTATTGCTATGTAAATTGGTCTAGCTACGTTTTAGTTTACAATGGCTGACTTCACGTGTTTTGCACGATATGTAAATAATATATTCAATATATGATATGTCTATTCCAATCACAGACCTTAACGAACACTTTGAGTCTTGTCCAGTTTGTAAGTAGTACCCATGTGCCCAGTATTTCATTTCGCCACTTCATTTTGTTTTATTTGACACGGTGGAAGTTACTTTCAACTTGTTTTTGCATGTCAGTTTTCAGAAATGAATGATTAAGATGTTCATACTGTATGTTACACTTCTACATTAAAATATTTTTCCATTACATGCATGTGTTAAATTCTTAGTTAATTTGATTAAGTAAAGATATTTTGGATATGTTTTGGGACATAATATTGTAGTTAATATCTGTACATATTTTTTAAGCACATTAAAACAAGTACTATATAAAGATAAATTAATTGTAATTTTATCATTCTTAATCAGCCATATTAAATATCGCATGAATTAATATTTTGTTGTGATGAAAAGAAGTTTATCTGAACACAAAACACTCGGCTTTTCAATTAATCTTTGTAAGTGTCTATTAAACTGAGTCACATGCATGAAATTTCTTTCACAACATGTTCTAACTCATATGCACATCATGTGACATAGCAGGTAGAAGAACAGTATGAACCCTCATGTATCACAATTCATTTCTACCTTCCTACATGTTTGGGAAGGAATTATTTGTTTTTATTTATATTCTTCAATGTTGCTTCTTTTTCTTTCACCAAGTGGGACTGCGGAGACGTATCCGTTTCAAAGTTGAGGTAGCAAACCCAGAAGATCTCAGTACGTCTGGCATCTTGTTATAAATGTTGTTTCGCCAGATTTGATTCCTTTATGTTGTGACTCTTTCCATTTTGTGTTTGCTGGAATGATGATAGCTTCCATAGTTAATTTTGCTAGCTTACAGCTATATAACCAAATTAATAGAAGTTTTGAATTATGTGGTCCATTTATACAATATTTCTGATTTTAATTTTAATTACATTGATGCACTGATAAATTATTAATAAAATTACACATAGATGTTTACAGTAAAGTTCTTGATGATAATTAAAATCTAATACATTATTGATTTTGAACAGTTTCTTTATTTTAATTTTATAGGTTTAAGATATAAATCCAGAGATTATGTTTATTTTGTGAAAACAACATCCTAGTTGTTTGTAGTTGGCTGTGGCAATTTTTCCTATTTTTAATCCTTTTGCAAAGGACATAACAGTGAATTTTTATACATTTGCTTTTGGAACAGACAAATCCCTCCCACTAACAGTTATAAATATTTATGAGCTTCTTTTGTGTTGTTTTTTAACTAACAGTGAGAGCTCAATTTTACTCCACCTCTAATGTCAATATACATACTGCATGACTTGAGTTAGAAGTAAGCTGAACAACTTCAGAGAACCATTTCTTGTTACTTTCAATTGTGTGCAATCTAATTAGTGTATTGGTTTCTGCTGACAGCAGTAGTCTTCAGATTAAAAGATGTTTATAAAAAAAAACATCTTCCAAAGTCAGTAAAGTAGAACTAGGAATGCATGACAAAATCCAACAGAAAATTTCTACAACAGAATTGTGTGAATGGTGGTGTAGGTCATGTTTGTGTTGTATTATTCATATTGATGTTATCATTAGCTTTGATTACCCCTACTTGGAAAGTAAACATGATTTTGATACATTGTAGCCAAAGGTAGAACCAATATAGAATTACGAGAGCAGTTTATCCTTGCTGAGGGTGTGAGTCAGTCCATGACTGGTTTTACAGCAAAGAGTCCGGGTGGAAGTTCATATTCTGGTAGTTCTACACATTCAGCAGGGACATGGAGCACACGGTCGCCAAGCTCTGCTACAGGTCCTATTACCAAGGTAAAGAAAATATTAGTCAGAATATTTTGTTTTTGAAGTTTCGTGAATGTAAACATAAGATAAGGAATGGTGAATTTTTAATGTTGTCTATGTCTGGGTTTTTCTCTGTGTAAACTTTATTTTAATTTATACATTTGTATATTTTAATGCCAATATTTGTTTGTAAGTAATGGTTTTAGAAAAATGATCAAAAAGTAGTATAGTATCTTCATGTTTTAATTTAGTAAAACTTTTTGTTAATGCTATCAGAGGATTATTAACAGAAATACCCTTTCTGTACCTCGGGTAAGTTAAAAATGAAAAACAGAAAAAATGATTTAATTCTGGTTTTTTTTTGGTCTTTTTTTTTATATTTTTTATTTTTTTTTGGCTAACATTATGATCTAATCTTGGTTTTCTCGTGTAAAACTCATTTAGAGTCATGTTTCAGAGAAATGTATAACAGTTCTGTGTTAAGAAAGTTTGATGAAAAATTATTTGTGAAAAAACACTGTTTTGGAACCTGTGATCAGTACTTGCTCATAATTCATTAAATTTATCACTTAAAAAACACTTAAAAATCTATTCATCATGGCGTCAAGGTTTTAATGGGGTATTAAGCCAGAGACCCCAGTGAAAATTAATCTTTGTCTAAAACATGTACTGACAGACAAATTCTTCATTTCTAGTCAATATTATTACTTTTCTTGTTTATGCTATCAGAGGACCAGGCGAGCACTTTCTGTGCCAAGTGTAAGTATTAAGGATTTCTGAAAGTACAAAATTGTGCTATTTGTAGAATAAAAGTAAAAGTTCTTAAACAAAATGTAGATATGTACTACTTTGAAGTTATAGTTCATCACATTGAAACAAAACCAAATACAGATATGTACTACTTGGAAAGTATACTTCATCACATTAAAACAAAAATTACACACAAAAATTGATTGATTGATGTTTTTTTTTTCAGACATGTACAGGTTTAGCCATATCTATAATGCTTGTTTAAAACTTGAAATATCATTTTCTTGTTATTATAATTGTAAAGTACAGTTGGCACAAAACAAAACATGAAAGGAAAAATTGTCTAGCCATGTTAAAAAAGGAGGGCAACAGAAACATATACTAAAAAAACCTTAATTTACTGGTTCATGGAATACTTCTTGTTTTCTTAGAACTTAGACAAGTATGTTTATGAGTAATTATTATTCATTGGATTGAGATGACGTGTGTGGTTGTCAGTAATTTAGAGTGGTGTTTTAATTCATTTTCAATTTGTTGTGCTTAGACTAGTTTTATCATAGGCAATAGCACTGTGCCACTGAAAATTTTACTGCAATCGTAAATTTCAAGTTAGACCAGTCTGCTTCTTGTTATTACAGATCAGAGAAAAAACCCAGTACCCAACACCATGGAGACAGAGAATGAAAAATAGTCCAGATGTGGAGGTCAGCAAGATAATGTCTGGAGATAGAAATGGTAAACCTAAAGTCAGTCGAGACATTATGAAAAGTCCAGGTATACCAAAATTCTTATGGAATATTAAAGTAACATCAAATCTCATTGGTGGTTATGTTTTTTTAGGAATCTGTCATAGAATGGATACAATCATATTGTATGTTGTAAAGTTGCAAACATCAGTTTAAAATTGAACTGGGGTTAGTATTTGTTTTACTGGCTTCATGTATTTATCACCAGAATCTCCTAATTTGTGACATTAAAATCATTGATTGACATCAGCAAAGTTATATCATTTTAATGCCATTCCTCAACTTTCATTAATATAATGTAAACATTAATCTTGCTTTGCAATGGATAAATATATCAACATTTTTTATTGCTAGAACTGATAAAGTCATTTCACATGCTGACACATTACCCAGCTTTGTTCTTACTCAGCCAAACTCATAAGCTCCACTCTAGTAGAAGTTTATAAATGAAATGATATTTTAATTTCTTAATATATTGTGATACTGCAGTATTTTTGTACTGATGATACAATATTCTGTGTTATAGGAACACCAGTCAGTCGAAGCTCAAGCCGTGCTAGCACAAGTAGTAGACCACCTAGTCGTGCGGACAGTGAAGCTTCAGAAACTAGTGAACCAGAAATATTTACAACTGTGCAACAAGAGACAAAAAATGTTGGGGGTCGTAATACAACAACAATGACATACCAAACACATGTAATACAAACACGACGAACATCTACTCCAACCTCAGCTTCGAAAAAAGTATCAAAAATACCAAAACCATCTCCGGCACGGAAAAAATAAACTTCATAATTAAAATATAGGACATTTATTTAATTTTGCTGCTTAAGTATTTGTAAGAAGTGAAATATATTTGATTTTGTATGTATTGACTATATAGTGTTGTTATAATACATTTAATTAGAGAAAAATGTAGAAGGGGTCAGAATATCAATATTAACATCAAAGACTGGCTTGTGATATTTAAGCATTTAATCATATTCCATTACCTTCCATTATGCTCTCATTATTGTATGTGATACTAAATTCCATATTTTGTTATTTGTACATGTATATAGTAATTTATACACAGATCAAAGCTTTATAATTGTATATACTAGTACTAGATTAATCAATTTTTCTATCCTGTTTGTGAATTGAAAGTTAGTGTGCTAGTGGATAATTGTTTTGTGATAATGAATGTGATTGGTTAAGGCTTGGCTGTGTTGATACTTGATTGGTGGAAGTTGGTGTAAGGAGAAATTTGTTCATTGAATTTGGTGCTGCTGCTGTTGTTGTTAATCTATTAAATAATTTCTCCCTACACCAGTATGACCAACCATGTAATCAAATGGGATCTACTTTATTTTGTAAGCTTCTTAAAAATGGAGTAAACACATTTTATTTCAGAAATATATTTGACAATAATGCTTGTATATTGTACTGTAGTAAGAAATATAATCTATGTCGGAGATGGTGACCTGAAGTCTGATATAAAAGTGCTGTATCATTCCTTTTGTTTGTTGTATGAATGGTTACCATGACAACAGGGTGGTGATTGTTTGGTATGTATATATTTATCTATATATATATGTACTGCCTTGCTAAATGTAAGCAAGTAAAAGCAACACAATAAAATGAATCTCACATATTTATTTTGTTTTTTTATCAACGTTTGTTAGAAATATATGGTCAACAAACTAGAGGCTCTTAAGAGCCTGTATTGCTCACCTGACTTACAATCACAAACTATTTTAAGAGACAAGACTTTTCTTGCAAATTTTGATATTAAATGCTAAAGAGTTTATGTGAAGATGCTGTTTATGATAGGTTAGTACGTGTATGTTTTGTGATGTTCCATGGTTGCAGCAATCATGTATTTTGGACCAAAACAAAAAAATTCAGAATTGGTAGAGGACCATACAACATCACATATTTTTCTGCCAAGCAGTTTGTGAGAAAACAAATTTTGAAATTTCAGACAATCAGAACACATCTGCAGCTCTGGCAGCCATGTTGAATTTCCTATTTGCACAAAAAAATTAAATAATAAGAATACTACCTAATATTCACTTTTGCATTAGTGTGGAACAGTTTCAGAGAAGAAGCTGTTTGTATGGTTCTCCATGGGTCCTATGTTAACCTGTGTTCCACGGTAGCAGCCATCTCGTATTTTTGATCGCCACAAAAAATCTCAAATTTTGTAGAGGACCATCTAAGGTACATTTGTACAGTATTTCAAATCAATCTGCTATGTGGTTTTTAAAAAGACAATTTTTGAAATTTCAGCCAATCAGAACCCATTAGTGGCCCTGGAAGCCATGTTCAATTTGTAATTGGCTTGAAAAACTCAAAATAATAAGACAAATATCCATCCATCATTTCTTCATAATAAGGCTTCATTGTGTGGAACTGTTTCCGAGTAGTAGTTTGTATAATTTTCCCATAGGGTCCTATGTAGAACTAAGTCCTGTAATGACAGCCATCTTGGATTTTGGATCAGCAGAAAAAACTCAAAACATTGCAAAGGATCATCTACGGTACAATTATGCAATATTTCAAATCTGCTATGGGGTTTATGAGAAGAAGAATTATAAAATTCAGTTAATCAGAACGCATTAATGGCCCTGGAAGACATGTTGAATTTGAAATTCGCTCGAAAAACTCAAAATAATAAAATAATTATCCAATGTTAATTTCCTCATTGTGTGGAACAGTTTCCAAGAAGAAGTTGTTTGAATATTTTTCCCATAGGGTCCTATGTTAAACAATCAACGATGGCGGCCATGTTGGATTTTGGTGCGACGGTGGCCATGTTGGATTTTGGATTGGCACCAAAAACTAAAACTTTGCAGAGGACCATCTGAGGTACATTTATGCAATATTTCAAATCAATCTGCCAAGCGGTTTACGAGAATAAGACTTTTTAAAATTAGGTCAATCAAACCTCATTAATGGCTCTGGAAGCCATGTTTAATTTGCAATTCGCTAGAAAAACTCAAAATAATAGATCTTCTACTTCTATTGGGTAGTGACTGCCTTCAACACATTGAAGATTACGTCACATGGATGCGCATAAAGCAAGAATTAACTAAAATTTATAAAAATTAGATCAAAAGTTGTGTCTATATTTACATAGCTACTTTTTTTGCTTTATTTGTTTTTATGTTTTTTAATATTTTAAGGTTTAAGATAAAAACGACATACATGTATAGGTTAATTGTAGGTACTGGTTGAAATAGCTGCTTTGAATGTTTCAATAGAATCACTCATTACAGTAGCCAACATTCATTTCCTTATTAATTTGGCTTCATTGTGTGGAACAGTTTTGGAGAAGAAGTTGTTTGTATGGTTTTTCCCATTGGGTCCTATGTTAAACTATGTCCTGCAATGGTGGCCATCTTGAATTTTGGATCGGCACAAAAAACTCAAACTTTGTAGAGGGCCATCTAAGGTACATTTCTGCAATATTTCAAATCAATCTGCCAAGCAGTTTTTCAAAGAAGGTTTTTTAATTTCAGCCAATCAGAACACATTAATGGCCCTGGCAGCCATGTCGCCACCAAAAACTCAAACTTTGTAAAGAACCACCCAATAAACATTCCTGACAAGTTTGGTTCCGATTGGCCAAGTGGTTGTGGAAAAGAATATTGAAAAGTAAAAAGTTTACAGCCGAAGACGGACGCGAAGTGATGAGAATAGCTCACAATGACCCTTTGGGCTAAAAAGGTTTTCATGCAGAAAAATTGAAAGTGCAAATTTTAATTTGACAGTTCTTTGGAATTTACTTATTCCATATTTATATTAATGTCAGAAAATTTGTATAGAGGTTAATCTCTTTTATACTCTTCTGCTTGAAAAGCTGGGGGGCATTTTGAGATGGGGTGGCCATTTTTCTGCCCGTCTCTGTTACACTTTTGGCGTACCCATCTCTTATCAACAAACTCCACCTACACTACTGAATGGAATTTAATGAAACTTTCACAGAATCTTTGCCATTTTGTAACTGATATTTAACATTTTATTGGAAATTTGTGAAAATTTGCAGTTCTCAGTGGAAACAAGTCATCAGAAACAAAACTAGAGGATCTTAAGAGCCTGTATCGCTCAACTGACTTCCAAACAAATTTTAAGAGACATTACTTTTCTTGATATTAAATGCTAAGGAGTTAACATGAAGATGCTGTTTCTATGAATGTTGCCATGTTGAATTTCCAATCAGCAGCAATTTGTAGGACAGTTTCTGAGAAGAAGCCGTTTTATGTTTTTTCATAGGTTAGTGATGATCCATGATGGCAGCAATCTTGTATTTAGGATCAAACAAAAAACTCAAAATTAGTAGAGGACCATACAATATCACATATCCTTATGCCAAGCGGTTTTTGAGGAAACAAATTTTGAAATTTGAGCCAATGAGAACTCATGTGCAGCACTGGCAGCCATGTTCAAGTTCCTATAGACTCGCAAAACTTAATAAGATTACTATCCAAGATTCACAAGAAGATTTTTTAAGTTTCAGGCAATCAAAACCCGTTAGTTTGTATGTTTTTTGTCTAGGGGCCTCTGTTTAACAAAGTCCTGCGATGGCGGCCATTTAGGATTTTGGATTGGCCCTTAAGTCTCAAACTTTGCCGAGGACCATCTAAGGTACTTATCTGCAATATTCAAATCAATCTGGTTTTGAGAAGAATTTTGAAATTCAGCCAATCAGAACGCCATGTTGAATTTGCAGTAGCCTCGAAAAACTCAAAATATTAATATAACTACCGGGTATCCAACATTCATTTCTTCGTGATTTATCTGCCTTGTGTGGAACAGTTTCGAAAAGGAAGTTGTTTGTATGTTTTTCCCATAGGGTCCTATGTTAAATTATGTCCTGCGATGGTGGCCATCTTGGATTTTGGGTCGGCACTAAAAACTCAAACTTGGTAGAGGACCATCTAAGGTATACATCTGCAATATTTCAAATCAGTCTGCCAAACGATTCATGAGAAGAAGAATTTTGAAATTCAGCCAATCAGAATGCATAAGTGGCCATGGAAGCCATGTTAAATTTGCAATAACCTTGAAAAACTCAAAATATAATTATAACTATCCAGCCTTCATTTCTTTGTGATTTATATTCATTGTGTGGAACAGTTTCGGAAAAAAAGTTGTTTGAATGTTTTTCCCATAGGGTCTTATGTTAAACTATGTCCTGTGATGGCGGCCATCTTGGATTTTGGATTGGCACAAAAAACTTTTTAGACGACCATCTAAGGTACATATCTGCAATATATCAAATCAATCTGACAAGCGGTTTATAAGAAGATTTTTGAAATTCAGCCAATTGGAACACATTAATGGCAATGGCAGCCCTGTTTAATATTTGATCTGTTTGGTTCCAATTGGCCAAGTGGTTTTGGAGAAGAAGATGTGAAAAGTTTTCGACCGACGACGACGGATGCAAAGTGATGAGAATAGCTCACGCTAAAAAACTACTGAATTTTGATTATGGTCTGCTTTTGTCGTAACATTATATTGACACATGATAAGACTGTTCACCATTGTGTGTTATCAGCTTTGAATTTCAAACTTGAAGCAAATGTACACCCTTTTTATGGACATTTGACACTTCTGAGTAATTGAAGAAAGCTTCTGTCTGTTGGCTAGATCTAAGAAAATACACGTACAAACCTGTCAAAAAGACCAATTGCTGACATAAGGTGCCAGAACTCCCAAAAAATACACAAAATCATTAAACAATACAGCCCCATATTTTAAGATGTGAACTTCTATCCCTACACAACACTATACTTTTACCGTCACTTTGTTTCTGTCATAAACTTTTTAAAAACTGATTGATTGGAAGTCTGCTTTACATCCAGCGAGCAGTATTTCAGCTATATTCAGGACAGTTAATCTTCTCTGAAACCACTGGGCCAGTTTTTTTTCAAACTTGGCCACAATCATACTTAGGGTACCTAGTTTTAAATTTGCAACTAGGGTGTTGATCAATGGACAAAGATGGCTTCTGTTACTAAAAATAGAACATTGGTGTCAACAAATGTTTTTGGCCAATATCTCAAAAATTATAATAGCTATAGAGAAAACAGTTACCTCAAGTTGATCAAAACATTAAGATCTTCAGTAGTTGCTATTATTCTGAAGATGAACAAAATGCAAATCCACCAAAAGATTCGTGTTGCTTCAAAAAAGCATGCACATTATTTTTGTTTCAATGTCTATAAACCGTCAGAAAAATATACAAGATCTGTTTATAATATAAGGAATTATCCAACCTGAGATTGAACCTTGAATACCCCATACTTAAGTCAAAAATGCAATAAATTAATGGTCTTGCTGCGTAATTGACCTGGTGTCTGGCTTGGGGAGATAGAAATAGATAAAATTATCTTGTGTATGATTATATTGGGTGAATCGTGCACACCACAAGAAACATGAAATATCAACTACTTATAATTCGGGTCTTAATAACAAGATCAAGGTGGTTTCCACAGCTAGCAAAGTTGACTTGCAAGTAGTAAAACTAGTACTATTTTCAGCAGAAGATGGACTTCCTAGGCCTCAAACCACCAAGCTCCTCAATGGCCCCAAGGTGGCAGATAAGGTATGCACTCTTGTTAAAGGTTGTTAGGCTAGAATTCTAAAAACTTGACAACAGACCATAGTGGACAGATTGTGAATGTTGTGCCATCGATCTTTGCTCAACAGTAAAGACTCCTTGTTGATTTTTAAACAGAAAAGGTGGCAAAGCCATTACAAAAGGCAAATTTTCTTGTCCATACACAAATATCCACATATCAATTGGCAGATAAAATGTCCATACATTTCCAGTTGATTTATTGTAACTTTTTCATCCTGAAAAGCTGAATACTGCCTGCTGCTAAATCCACCAAAGGTATCTATGTACCAGGTTTGAAGTGAATGTATCCAGCTGAACAAAAAAAACATTACAAGGGTGTCTAAATTGTTTTCTTAAAAAATAAACTAAGGGAGATGACACAACAATGTACATAGGTAGTTACTACTCATCACAATCTTTCTAACTTCCAAGTTTGAAGTCAATATGTCAACACTTCTTGTGCATGGCAATTCTACTCATCACCAACCATCCAGCTATCATTTTTAGCTATATTTCTGACAAGAAAAATACGGTAGATTACTTAATTTATAAAGGTAGAGTTACAATTCTTGTACACTACA
The DNA here is from genome assembly GCA_944474755.1 of Limnoperna fortunei. Lineage (NCBI taxonomy): Eukaryota > Metazoa > Mollusca > Bivalvia > Mytilida > Modiolidae > Limnoperna > Limnoperna fortunei. Next base: position 32,551,815 of record OX104111.1, on the reverse strand, counting down.
TTTTGATTCATCATGATCAATCCAACTTCCAACTTTGAAGTCCCTATGTCAAACAGGTAGGGGAGAATGCTCAAGAAAAAACTATTATAAAAAGACAACGGGTAGCACAGAAATAAGACTGCTTAAATAATATACACACCATGTATCAAATTTTGCAAAGAAAGTTGTAAAACATCAAAAATATTTTTTGATAACTGTTAATAAGACAATAGTCAATAATTTGTCCTAAACACCATTAATTCATTGTTTATCCAAGATGAATTTACAGCAAACTGCAAAATGTTAATGGTCCTGCACTACCTGGCAGTCTGCCCAACAAAACCATTGGAATTTTTTTTGACCACTTCTTAGTCTGAATTTTCTGCTGTAATAATACCATTTTAGTTTTTTTGATTTGTTGGATTAATGGCAGAATTTAGTCCCATAACTTGCAATGTAGCAATAAAAACTTAACTTTTTACACCATCTCTTTCTACGTTATTAAAGCTTCAGACTGCAAAATATATATACAAAAACGATCTGTATTCAAGTTCTTTTCATCTTTGAAAATACTGTATGTTGCCGCCACGATACAACGAATCGTTCGCCATTTTCACATATATGGATAAATGTGACCTAATTGTATTAAAATCATGTTTTTTTTAAAACTACAACAGCTTTTTTAAAACTACAACAAACATTCTGTAGTAAGAATAACCATACATGGAATGAAATTTAAATTCAGGGTTCACAGTGTTTTTCAGGTAGGAAACATCACTGAACAGACACAAATGTCAATTAAGACATAACTACCTCGGGTAGTTAAAAACCGCAATAATTATGATCAATAATCAATATAAATAATAAGCATTCTGAATCAAGAAACCAAGAAAAATATGATGACACTGTAGAATAAAATCAAGACTGTACATGACGAATTATAAATGAACACCTTTTTGACTTCAACTTGCCAGGAGTGAATCACTCAAGCTCTGCAGCCTTACTAGTAATGGGACTAAAATTTTCACTCTATCTTCAAATCTAAACATGCATCCAGATTTACCCTATAACAAATAACATTAACCAATACTGTGTGGCTTTCACTTAATTCAGAATAAAAACAAAATTCATATAAAAAACCAGATTTTGTGTTTATTTGCTAAAATATAAATGGATACAGTCTGTATGCCACTTTCTACACCACAGTGTAGAATCGAAACAGTATCAGGGCAAGTTCCATAGTGTTTCCATGGTAACCAGTGGTAACAAAGATAACTCATGTAACAATCGTAATACTCACTCATATATAAGATCATTTTTCATTCTATCAAGAATTATGCAATTAAAGAGATTCCATTTCGAAAAAGAAGATTTTACATTCAATTTAAATGGACATTTTGTAATATTTTTTTTATTTATTTCTTCCTGTACCTTCAAGGATTTCATTCTCATTTTATTTTCTTAGAAAGACTTCATCATCTATACTGAACACTACTACAGGATTATTAATAACAAAGATTCTCAGTACACTACTGATATTGTTACAATCATGCACTCGTCATGCAGAAATAGTGGTTAATAGAAAACCTCGGATGATAGTTTATATGTCTTAATATTATATACCCTGACACAAAATCACTCGTTAAAATACATGTTATTTTTGTATCATTTTTTAAATATACAAAAACACTAAATCAAATGTTTAACAGTATAAAAACATAACAACAGACCCCATTCTGTAGAAATGTGATCACAGATCAACGACACAGTAAATTGTGTCCAAACCTTGACACTTCAGTCAAGACTCCACCCCCATCTCATATACGGCTTGCACTCGAAAAATAATAAATTAAAGCATATGTATACAAACCTATTTACACTCTATGATAGCTACACTATACAACAACACGAAATCGCAAATGAAAACAAAATATACAAAACAACATGATTATAACAAGCAACAGGGGTAGATTATAGCTGCTAAATCGAGTTTAAAATATTTGACATCTAACAAGATGGTTCTAGTGCTTAAGACAATAAATGTCTGAAACTTGCATTTACATCTATTTCAAAGTTTTATCATCTTGTTCTGTTGAAAAAGAAAGTGATGTTAGTTACATAATGAAAACTTTCCATTGTAAATACAAAAAACACTGTTATTGGTTGTTTAATAAATTATACTACGCTATTTAATGAAAGTGCTAAAAAGTCAAAAACACACACGATATTTAATGACTCTTGGAATTTATTTCATTGTGCTATTGTTATATTAATAATAATGAATCATTTTTCCTATGCTGTGTCACATCTGGTAATAATTTCCTGAACCTTATTTTCCAGAGTAACTGTATTCTATTTTTATACTGTTAAGGGACTTTACATTCAGTTTGTTAAAAAAATTTATTATAATTTATATAAGAATTCAAATGGCACAGATAACACATGTATAACTCCAATAAAAATGTGTCCGCTTCTTCAATTTTTCAACAGTTGTTAAAACATGTCATCAAAACATAATGGAGTTATACATATTTTTTGTAAGGAACAATTAGAGCATAATTTAGTAGCTTTGACGAGTAAATTGTTAAATCTGAAACTCCACAAAACAATTAAAATAAAACATTCTACTTCTTTGTTAAAAAATAACATTTTAAATTTGTATACCTTTAAACCAGTTAAAGAATAACTATAAATAGAAACTGATGCAACTAACAATTGCTCTAACACAATCTGATTCTTTGTTAAAATGCAAATTAACAATGGCAAGAATTTAACAAAGAAACTAATAACAAAACAATAAATAAAAACAAAAAATTTACAATGTAGGTACATTAATGTGGATTTCATACATATGGTTATTAACTATAAATAAATAATAAAATTAATATAAAAAAATACAAACATGATTGAAGATAACAAAATGCCATTTGTGGTACTATATACACGAGTATTAATACACAGCAAGCTACCAGCACTACAAATCCATGGTGTTATTCCAAGAGTTGCATGATCTTTGATTTGTTCATTGAAAGCCCTTGCAATTTTATAATTTACTATATTTACACTAAACATTATTGCAAGCCCATGGCTTTATCAATCTCACAACAGCCATGAGTTTCCAATTATATGAAAGATGAGGTTCAATACATATTGGGTGACATTACATTGACAATGCTGTCAATCTTCTAACGTAAAAAAGTTTTAACAAGTCGAACTATCAGTTCATAAACATATGTACAGATTTTAATATATTGGTGCATATATTTATTATGTGCATACAGTGAGGTAGATATGATTTAACTGTCCAGACAAGACAAACAAATCTAAGATTTTCATTTCATCATTTCATGACAAAAAAAGAATATTAATGACATCAAATCTTTAGAAAAAACTGGCATTTAATCTTTTCTTGAGAAAGGAAAATCCTGGAGTTATCTTATCTTGCTTAATAGCTAAAGAAACATTCCGTGGGCTGCATTCTATGAAAAAATGAATCTGGAATAGTTTTGTTTGCTCCCTCCAAAATCTTGTTTAAACATGTATGAGAATGCATATATATGACACCCACATACTTAAGCAAAGGCATTTCAAGGGGGACAAGATCTTAAATCATCTTATAAATACTGTGTTTTTAAATGGTACATAAAGGCACATCAAAATCTGTTATCTTTGCATAATATATGATGCTACCAATGGGAGATGGTCATGGAAGGACTTTTTAAGGACAATTTCTGCTCAATATTGTAAGTTGACATTTTGTTCACATTCTCTAACTGCATAATTATACGAAACTATTAGTAAGTTATTTTTTATTTAAAATTCTTTATCAGTTGGAAAGTTAAATTTCAGAGCCAAGAAAGAAATTTGTTAAAAAGCTTCATACAAAACCTGACCTGGGTATGCTTTACCAACATCAGTAAAAATTAAATTTGCAATTTATTACAGAATGAACGAAAGTCTTTTAATAATATAACTTTATTTGGTTACTGAAGCATTACAATTTTATCCACTTAAGATAAGAACGTTCAAGATGGAGAGAATTAAGATGAAGGTTTAATTGTGTAACAAGAACCAAAATCCATTCTGTCTATATTAATACTTATAAAATATAAAATAAAAATGGAAGAATATCTCAGTTATGATAACATACCCAACAAGTCCTGCAGTCAAAATTTGCAATTCATTTAAAAAAAACTAGAAATAATAAGGAAGACATGTTTCAGCAGTTTTGACACAGTTTATATCTAATTTAGTTTCATAGCACATATTTATTAATAAAAAGCTATTTTACAAAATAAAATTGTTAAAATACCAAGTTATATTGTTATTAAGTAAAATTGATCCTATAAAACATTGACAGTACCCTTGCATAAGAATTATTATTTCATTCAAAGTATAAGGTAACTTAAAGGTTTGTAGAAGGCTTTGATGTGGGTTACAACAGATCTGTTTATACAACTTATCTGAAAATTCTATTGCTGATATGAATGTGACCTTGTAAAAATTTACACTATTCAACCAAAGACTAATTTTTTGAAAATTTTAAGAAAATTTTAATTTTTTTGTAGTTCTTGATATTTTCAAAAAAAAATCTATGTGTAACAAAAAGAATAAATAAATAGATTATAATTGATTAATATAGGTTATATATAATACACATCACAGATACAGTGGGGTAGCACTTTGGACTAGTAATGTTCACACATAATGACGACTAGTTTTAACAAATCACTAACACTTACTTTGTACATGTTGCATAGTACTTATAACAATGGATATATATTTGGCTGTTAATATCACTGTAATACTAAACACAAAACAGTAAAGCTTTCAAATGCCTGGAAAAAACAACCAGCATATGTACAAGTCCCCTGTAAACAGGTGGGTGGGTCATGTTCTCAGGGGAGGCACACTAACATATCACAGCTGAGCACCCTAAGATTTCTAATGTTAAGTTGGTTGTGGAGTCTGTTTTGATGGATTTTCCTGTGGACTGGGAGGCCCAGGAGTCGAGTGGTGAGTGTGACTTGCCGAGCCGGTCGACGGTCCACTGTTGGTGCTTGATCCAGAAGCTTCTAGACCATCATTATTATGTGAGTTGTTGTAAAATCTCTCTGCAATGTTTAATTCAAATTTGTATTAGTAGTGACAATTCAAACTTTGTACCATTATTCTTATAATCATTTTGAACAAGAACTGCACTGACAAAACAAAAAACAGGATATACATCGAACCATTAATACTTTTTAAAATCTGTTTTACGTACAACAACATTCTGTATACCATAAAAAGGGTTGTATTGTCTGCTGTCTTTTTCTTTTAACCTAAGTTGGAAAGGAACAGTGTAGATTATATGTAAATACAGACTCAGTAAAGGTTTTTCAACCTGTTGATTGTTGTCACTGGCGGTCTTCATTTTGTTGCTGTGTTTAATGCAGTATTTTCGTACTATTCTAACAAGATTCTTTTATAAACTTCCATATGTATATTTTGTAATGATATTAATTTTTACTTAACTATTTTTAGTAATATGATATTAATTATATAGGACGAATAAAAATTAAAATGGATACGAAAATTTCGGATGTTTAACCTGTTTTGCATAAAATGCAAATGGCATCGTTACATAACCTCAAGTTGTTACAGATCGATGTTTTAATTGTAATGTTTGACTGATTATAATAAAAAGTGTAATCATTTTTTGTTTTCTTTGTTTTTGTTGGTCTGGTATCGAAATGTGTAGGTATTTGTTTTAACAAGGATTAAAATAGACAATATGACACTGCACTATTTTTTATTGCATTTATTACAATCGCAAGAAATAAATAAAACTATAAACATAAATGATATTTCAAGAGAGAATAAATGAAATATTACAGTAAAAACTTTTTAAAAAGCGCGGCCAAGTCGGACTCGGATGTCTTCATCTTGAGACGTTTTGTGAAAACTTGTACGTGTGGATTGTACATGCATTTAATAATTTTTCTGCAATTTTCTGGTCCAAGAAAGGGGTGCGGACAATACCTAAATGCGGACTATACACAGCTTTTTACAGTTATTAAATTCCAACTATAATTTTAAGTCCAATACCTTCACTGAGTAAGTGTTCCTCTGAGCTGACTCCATAAAAATTGGATAACATGCCATAATCCATATTCTCATCAAGTGATATAAAAGGGTTTGTCCATCTGGGGATGGGTGTTGACCGTGGTGTCGTCCTGGGTGTCGCCACTGGTGATGTCAGTAGACTAAGTGTAGTGGGACTAATTACCCCACTTATAGCGTTCATACTCACTGGGCTTATACTGGAGTATGAAAACATCTAAAAAAAATATTTAAAATCATTCAAATTACATTCAAGACATGATTAAATTTCTAAGCATGAAACAAGCATTTTTTAATTTGAAAATTTAAACAAGTGTAACCACATTTAAACAACTGAATTCACGGAAGCAAAATGAAATAGGGATCTTCCTTTGATAATATGTGAACAAATATTTAAGTAAGGTTTCAATCAGATATTAACTAATTTACCATCATGCACAAAGATGACTGAAGGTGGGCACAAATGCTAATTCATAGCAGGAAGGGTAATATGCACAGAAATAAGATGACATATCAACCTGATTTCAAATTTGGAAAGATGATGACAAGAGAAATTATTGTACATTCATTATTTCTAATAATTTTGATAACATAAGGTAAACTTAGGTTATTTCTTGTTTTATTGTAAAAGATAGTAAACACTTTTAACTTTTAAAATTAAAACATGTTTTATTAAATAAATACCATGACAAAATATCATAAATACACTAACAATAAATAAAGGATTTTTTTCTGTGCAGATCTTCATTGCATTTCCTGGAATAAACTAGGCATGACAACAGTAGCAAAAATTTTCACTTTCATTTTGTTTTGAATTAATGAGTAGATATTTTCTTAATTTAAATTTAGGATGGCAACATATTTACAGCTATATAGCAATTTAAATGCATGTGTTTTAAGGTCACCATCAACTGTTCTAAATACTTATTAATAAGAATGTGTTGTGAATAATAAGATTTTGCAAGTTTGTCAAACATAGAAAGCATGACATAACAGAATTTAAACCTACAATCTGCAGACATAGTCAGAACTATCTACTCACCTGATGTCCCTGAGGATGGATGTGTGCAAAAGCATGCTCGGGTCTGCCTAATACAGAGAAAGGACTGGTCATTATAGTTCTATTCACTGGTGGTGTGTCTGGAGAGCTCGAGTTATGGTTACTGTTTGTTGAGCCTTCAACAAGATTATTTATTTATAATTACAAATAACAAATTTTACAAAAAGCACGGGCTCCAAGAGCCTATGTTGCTGCCTTGATGAAATGAGCAATATGTTGGTGGCCATGTTTAACTTCTACAAAGCACAAAAAAACAAATATTTCAAATGACTGACATTTATTGTTATGTGGATTAGAATATAATGTTATGAACATAGAGTTCAAATGAACAGAATTGAAAGCAATTAAGAGTAAATGGGGAGTATAACCAATAAATTTATATGTAACTTTTGCTTTGGTAATCAAGATGATTATTAGTTTTCAGTATTCCTGTCACACCCTGGTCAGTTGGTGGTGTGTGGAAAAACCCAAACTATTGATAAACAAAACAAGCACAGCAGAAAACAAGCCCGTGAATAAAGATTACCAGTTTGGTTGCAACTGGTTCCAAATTTCAAAGATTCTTACTTTGGAAAAACTCATCGGTACTACTGAACTTGCTGTATAATTAATTACCTGATTGGGCAGAACTCATCAATGACTGCACACTAGTTACCACTGGCTGTCCATCGGATGTCCTCATTATTGCCACCGGTCTGGCTAGATTTGGAGGTGGTGGCGGTGGTGGGGGTAGCATCCCTGGGTAGTAATGAGGCATCTTTGTTGGACTTTTCATAGGAGGTGTTGAGGAGTTCGACTATCACAACAATAATAAATATATTTTATAAAACAAATATATTAACCTAACAAAATATTTATGTATCTTTTTCTTTTGTGCAAATTGCATCCTTATTTTGATTTACATTTTAACAATTAAAACAATCTCTTGGTCTTTCAGTATTATAAATGGTCACAATATTAAACATTAAAAGGGTATTATAATATATAAAAATTGCAATTAGTCCAGTTCTATAAGAGTAGGTCTGCAGGTCTAAGAATATCCTTATTAAAAAAACAAAAACAGAAGGTATCCACAAAACAATCTGAACAATGAATATATTATAAAGAAGGCAATAAGTATAGATTATTACATGTCGAATTTCATATCTGCCTTGATATCTTCCCCAGACTCCAATATCTGCCCTAAGGCGTCAGCCGAGGGCAGATATAGGTTGAGGGAAGATATCAAGGCAGATATGGAATTCGATATGTAATAATCTATTTATCACATATTTACATGTGATTTAAAACATTATATAATATTGTTTATTTATTATTTAATAATTTTTTATTATGTTTATATTTAAGTCTGTTCGCGTCTCTCGATAAGCAGCAAATTGTTTTATGTAAGCAGTGTCAATGTTCTCAATATCGTATTCAGTTTTCATTTCTTATGTGAAATTTTTTTTTGCGATCAAAGAAAGCAGTTCTTGTTAAATATAAAATGTCCTACAAATTTAAAGGATATAAAATATAATACGCCAGACGCCTGCTTTGTCATATGAAGATTCATCAATGGTGCTCAAACAATAACATTTTTAAAAGCCAGATAATTAAGATGATGCAGAGGTTTTATCATTAAAATTTCTAAACGTTATGCCAAATCAGGCTAAAGTCATCTACTCATTGCGAAAAGAATAACTTTGGAATTAAAATCACTTTCGAAATTAAAAAGAATCAATGATCTGCAACGAAGTACGTGTTTCTATCGTGCTGGTGATACGTTGAGGACTAACAATCCACCAGAAGAGACATCGACCTAGTGGTTGCAAATAAAATGGCATCAAAGATAATGTAACTCAGTGTTATAGAATTTACAATGCCAGATGGGCGTTTTGTCAAACCAAAAACATATTTTAGATACGACAACTATTTACGTCTTTTCATTTTACTATGATATCATCAACGCAGGGCAGAGATATGGATTACTTACTTCTACGTTTATTACATAATCAAAATCACACATTTTACATATAAATATGTGATAATTGTGCTTATTCATAGAGTAATTCACACTTAAGAAGTTCAATAATTAAAGACTGTAAGTGCACTATTCATTATAGCACATTATATGTATTTTTTACCTGGCCTTGAGAATTTTGTGCTTCTTGACATACAAGCGAAACAAAGTCAGAAAATGTATCTGCTCCGGCATTTTCTTGAAACTTCATATTTGATGAATGAGGAGGGGGTCCTGCACCTGAGGATAAAATCATTTGTTGTTGCATTCCTGTAAACATAAAAACATATGACTTTAATTATCATATTACAAGTTTTAAGACATTTTTCTGATTTACTAATAAATACTAATGCAATAGGAAACCAGTAATGAGCAGATACTACAGGTATAAAGCTATTTTTATACAAATTCTAAAAATGTTATATTAAGCAAACTTCACACCAATGATTTCTTATTAAAACTTCCAATTAATTACTGATTATCATGCCACACTAATAATTTGTTGTATCAAATGTTAATATAACCAGTATAAAAAGGAAAATATATTACTTTGTTAAGATATACTAAACATAACACTAACAGAAAATATTCCAATATGCACAAATGCAATGTACAATTTGAAATGTATGAATGAAATTTTTTTCAAATTACTTAAAGAATCCAGTTCAATTCTATTGATGTTAACATATCTAAATTACAATGTATAGTAAACCTAAACAAACAGTCATAAATTTTTAGACCAGATCAAGGAAATTACTTTTACTATGTTCTGCCATGGAAATCTACTACAAATGGACCATGTCACGAATGAACTCTGAACTGATAAACAGCACGGAAGTAAAATCCATAATGTGTGAACTTCCAGGAGTTAAATTTGTGATTGATTTCATAACAAAGTTTTAAACTTAAAATTTTCATCTTCTCATGCTTATACAACATGTACATATAGGTCCAGAACACATGTGTATCAAAAAAATCTAAATTAAAGCATTCATTCAAGAGTTTTGATCTTTGTTTTGTTCAAAAACGAACTCATTTTTATGCTTATGTACACATATTAATGACAAAGTTAAATAACTGGTCAGGATGTACAAGTTGATGGATGAAGTAAACAATTTATTTCTTTGAAGGAACAGTTTGCACAAAAAGGAAAATGAAAAAAAAAGTCTTCTTCAGTATCTCATGAATTATAACATTTCTACACTCTAAATGGTTAATCTTAAACTATCTTGCACGTAGAAGTATTGTAATCCACTTGAAACTGTAAGAGAATCTAAATGTATCTTAGTGTTTTTATGTTAATCATAATTTGATTTCATTTTCAAGGTTATCTCTTTAGCTTTGATAGTACTGTAAATGAAATTAAGTTTCAATTTGTTATTTTCATATTTAACTTCTCCATCAAGCAATTATTTAATGAACTTTTTTGATAATACATGTAATAAACTTACATGTATGAAAAGTAACCTAATATTTGACTTTAGTTAAATGATCCTCTCTATATCTACATATTACAATGATTTGCAGAATTCTTTTACTACTTCATATTAATTTGTTGATGGTGCCAATAACAAATTATTTACTTACTATAACTAGCTTATATGCAATTATGATTCCTCAATAAAAATAATTAAATAAGCCATGTTTGCTTACTAAGACAGCTATTTTTTTTCTTCTATATAATAACCAATTATAGAAACATTTAATTCATCTTTTATTTTGCATTTTTAAACAATTTATACATATCAAATGCCAAACACAATATCGTATCACAATCATAGCCTCAGTGGAGATATTTAACACAATATCGTATCACAATCATAGCCTCAGTGGAGATATTTAAACTTGAATGACCACATGAAACACAAATCCAACAAAGAATATATAGAGCATTAACATTAACAAGACACCCAGCTGTCTGTGTTTCCTTTTTCCTTTGTGGTTTGCCTATATTTCAAAGAAGATGTTTTGTTTCATTGACATCCTGTGACAAGGGTCAATTCCCGCTCCGATGTTACAAGTACTGCATAGTTTATCAAATAAAATACTGGTGTTGTTGATAACTTAATAATACTTTTGTAATTATTAATTGTGACACCTAAATCATTCATTGTAAAAAAAAATAATCTAATCTGATATTTTATTAATAATATTCAAACCATTACACTGCTGCTGATTCTGATGGCTTTTAACCACCAGCAATTCATAGACCAGTTACTGTAAACTACAAATCAGGGAGGTTGGTTTTTACTCCCACATTATGTCCACTGTACCCCTCGTCAGCCACCTTATGTCTACTGAATTTTACCCCCATATCAGCCCACCTTATGTCCACTGGCTTTTACCCCCTGTCAGCCCACCTTATTTCTACTGGCTTTTAACACCTGTCAGCCACCTTATGTCCACTGGTTTTTACCCCCTGTGAGCAACCTTATGCCCACTGGACTGTCAGCCACCTTATGTCTACCAGCTTTCACCACCTGTCAGCCACCTTATGTCCACTGGCTTTTACCACCTGTCAGCCACCTTATGTCCACTGGATTTTACCCCTTGTCAGTCCTCCTTATGTCCACTGGCTTTTACTCCCTGTAAACCGCCTCATGTCCACTGGCTTTTACCACCTGTCAGCCACCTTATGTCCACTGGCTTTTACCACCTGTCAGCCACCTTATGTCCACTGGCTTTTACCACCTGTCAGCCGCCTTATGTCCACTGAATTTTACCACCTGTCAGCCACCTTATGTCCACTGGCTTTTACCACCTGTCACCTACCTTATGTCCACTGGCTTTTACCACCTGTCACATACCTTATGTCCACTGGCTTTTACCACCTGTCACCTACCTTATGTCCACTGGCTTTTACCCCCTGTCAGCCCACCTTATGTCCAGTGGCTTTTAACCCATGTCAGCTCACCTTATGTCCAGTGGCTTTTACCCCCTGTCAGTCCACCTTATATCCACTATACCTTTACCTCTATATTTTGGCAGAAACAGTAAAGATAATGTGTACCTGCTTATTTAAATGGATTATACTAACAAGTCCTACAAAGTTATGTTCACTCCAAAGGGTGGGCATAGTGGACAAGCTACTAGCCACTGTCCTGCGGATGGCTGGAGAACACAAAAATCTATCTTAGCTCTAGTGTAAATATAAAACTGAAGGAAATCATTAATAACCAGTAATTCTACCAAACATCATGGACATCAAGCATATAGAGTTGACTGTAGTAGATTTCCAGGACAGTTTCAAATATTAGTTTGAGTACAGATCTTAATCCAATAAAATAATAAAAAAAACTCAGTGATGTTCCCTCTGCACTTGTAACCAGGAAAAACCAAATGATGTATTATCAATAAAATTTCTACTATTTACAAATAAAAATTAAACAAATTTTACAATTTTAAAAGCACTAGATAAATGTGCATTATGTTGCAGAGATTATTATAAAAGACTTGAACTATATTCAACTTTATGGGAAGCAATTTAATACTTTTTTTAATGCATGAAAAAAATCTGTAAACATTTTAAAGATGAGAAATAATTAAGAATGATAAAGATTATATCTACCTGGGGGTGGTGGGGTTCCTGGTGTTCGTGGAGGACTTGCCACACGGTGGACCGGGGTAAAATCACTGGCTTTACTACTATGTATGATGATGTGTGATGACATGACTGGTGGACTATGAGTAGTGATACCTGTGTACAAAAGCCACTACAAATCAACCAACTATTGCCTTTGTTCCTCACAAACTCTTTATCCAAATTAAGAATATTAGTTTAGAGTATAATGGCCTAATGATACTTTAAAATTAAAAAATTACAAAAATTTAAAAAATAATTTGTTTGAACAGTATGTAGAAATGTACTGTCAAAACGAAGTAAATTATGACCACATTTAGTAACAGGTTAGTGTGAATGCCTTCATGACCTACTTAAGCTGTTGGCACGATTTGTTTATGTACGTGGTGTTCATACCACAGACTGAACAACAGTCCTCGTTTTTATTTACAAATATTAAGTTTCTAAAATCTAAAATTATGATCTTAAAAAATGTATTCTTTAAACTTTAAATTCAAAATTGTATAACTAGTTAATTAACGTCAAAATTAAAAAACTAATGTACAATTAAATTAATTACAAAATAAAAATGATCCTGAAATCTATTTTTATTTGAATCATACTACAGAACTTCATTTTACTTCCTACTTAAAATATGGCTCAACAATTAAGGACATTCATGTTAATGAAATTAAACAGTGGTGTACAAAAGAATGGGCACGAAATCATAGACCGTGACATGAATTATTGACTAAATGTTAGTTGTTTACTTTACGTACAACAAAAATAAATCACAACAATTAAAGTAGATATGGTGTCAATTATAAAATATTAATTAATGAACAAAGGAAATACTTGGTAAATGCATGAAAGAGATGAAATGTTATTAAGTTAGCATTCACAACACTGATATAAAGAATGTAAGTCGTAGCAAAATACTGGTATAAAATATCACCCTCGTGGTCATATATTACATGCATTTGTATAATTCTTGCAAACTGACATGGATGCAATCAAATTTTTTCATAATTTTTGCACAGACATGCATGTACATGTACCATGGTGTTGATATACAGAACTATATAGGCTATAAACAGCAAGCTAAAACCTGGATGTAGTATATAAATAAGACTACATAGCTACAACCTAAATTAAATAAAGACATCTACATGTTCAACCACTATAATGTTATGTATGTTTATTTGGAAGAACATTTCACAAACAAACTTTGGCTGATTACACTTGCAGTCAGTAAAGGTACATGGTCTTCACTAATAACTTATAAAACAAAATAAAAAAATCCTGACCTGTTGACAAAGTACTTGTATGACATGTATATTCTTTAATTTAAGAAATGAAATGGGTTTTCATATATATAAATTTGTAGTTTACAACATTCCAAATTTTATTCCCGACTCGAAGTTGTTCAATCTGAACAAATCAACTGTACATGTGACATTAATTTTTTTCTTTGTAGGCCAAATTACTTGCTAACTTGACAAAATGACCTATAGGTCTGAAATTTTACAATGAAATAATTCAGATTAGTTAATGTTTAGTAATAATGCACAGATGGGAAAGACTTTTAGTGGCCAATACTGTATAAAACATAAGACATACATGTACACTACATATTTGGTGGCTTTTTTTACTTGTCCACTCTTACATGACCAGGGCCTAATCTAGACGGCGAAATGGCGTTTTAAGTCGCCAAAAATTTTTGAAAATCGCTAAATGTCGCCGGTCATTTGATTTTCCGGCGAAGTGAAGTCGCCGTGAAAAATCGATAAAAGGGAGACTACTCTAATAGACTTTGTTGTTGTTTACATGACGTACAGTTAAAACAAAATGGCGACTTCCAAAAACAATGAAACGATACGATGTGTCAGCATATCCTAACGCGATAGAGTGATAAATTGACATTACAGCGACTTTGCTCATCATCAAATATGAAAATAAAACTAGGTTTTAATAGTCGATCATGTGAGAAAAGGTTATTACGATGTATTTCAGATCCACGAGGTTAAAATGCTTCGAGGAAACATCGAGTATGGCGGCGAGTGTTTTATTGAAAATTAAAACTATTTGTTCTGTTTAATTATTTTTCAAAAGGATATATCGGCTTATTTAACCGTATTTTATTCGCTTTGTTTGACTGCGCGCTCATCAATCATGTTGATACCGACCATCGGCTGTGTTTAAAATCGTCAATCAAATATTAATAAACAATTTTTAATGAGGCTGGCATTGCCAATAATTAGCCGTTAATTACGTGATTTAGAGTTGGCTTGGGTGACATTAAGTAAGAGAATCTTGAGTTTCGAATAATACGATGTTTTGACAACGGTTTAACACATGATAAACTTGTTAATTTCAATCACTCAATTACAGTTAATTCAGAGATCAAATGAAAATGAAATGGTATAAAGTACCACCAATTAATGTTAAATTCAGAATCAAAAGTTTAGTTAAATGTAAATGTTCAACACTAAATACCCTGATGACAATAAAAGAGCATGGATGCTCCATCAAAAACTTCAACGAGCATTTGGAAGAAAAACAAAAGCAGGAGGATTTACAATTATTAGTGACTATAAACTGTAAATGTTTTTTATATGTTATATATATGTTTTGTATACCATGTGCTGGAAAATAGTTGCTTTTGTTGTGATTAGTGCTCTTTATATGATAATAAAATGTATTTTAGCTCTATCAGTGTTAAACTTATTTGTTTTAAAAACATTGAAACGAAACCGAAACAAAACCCACTTCTCCGCACAAAAAATCACTTCTCCCTATTCCCATCTGGAAGGAGAAGTCACTTCTCCCTGGCAAAAATCCTAGATTAGGCCCTGCATGACATCTCATTTTGTAAAATATTAAACATGAATGTAGATGTGGCTTTTTAGTGGATTACACTTGGCTATGATAAAGCAAAAAAAGAAACAACATGTCCATTCCTTGGAGTGAACAGAGTTATAAACTAGAAGTTTAGCCACCCTGTGTTCACTGGGGGAGGAGTAGAAATGGCTAATACCCCAATATACTTTCCAGTAAGTTTTTTTAACAATGAGTGAGTATAATAATCTGATAATCTTTTCATTTGCCACCTCAATAATTTAACTGGCACTGCATTCCAGTCTTACCTTAATTAATACTATATAATTAGTCTTCGAATTAAACTGGTAGTATAATGCCAGTGACCTGTAAAATCAAGGCTGGGCCTCTAACACCCTGAACTATGGATGCCCGGCTGACGTGTGCCAAAAAATAAGCTGTTAATTTTTTTTTTATCATGATCTCGGGAACATATGACAATGGGGTTGACTGTAATAAGCAAAAATAATCTTAATTTTATTGCCATTTTGGATAGCAATTCTCTTTTTGTCAATGTCATTTTTTATGTTTACATGTTTTTTAACCAAAAAAAGATTAAGCTGGTTCCCATCTGACAAGAAATTTCAACAGTGGCAAAATAAGAGCAAATACCAGTTCAAAGCAAAATTAAAATATATGGATTTCTGGAACTGAGGGTCCTGTATGTGTCAAAGTTGTATAAGAATTGTCATTACTGGATGTCTTGCATCTACACTATGCATGCTATTTAAGTCATTTAAGTGGTGCAAGCTTCCATATGCAGTTCATACAAAATTTTTAAACTGTTGCAAAAGGTTTATGGCAACTAGATATCAGTGAGATGGTATTTATCTCCGTGGGCCCCACTGTCAATAGTTTCTAGGAACATTTGTCATTCAACTAGAGGCTCTAAAGAGCCTGTATCGCTCACCTGACTTACACAATTTTTAAGAGACATTACTTTTCTTGCAAATTTTGATATTAAATGCTAAAAGAGTTTACATGATGATGTTGTTTTTAATAATGTTGCAATATTTCAAATCAATCTGCATGCGGTTTGTACAAAGAAGATTTTTGAAATTTCAGCCAATCAGAACGCATTAGCGGCCCTGGAAGCCATGTTCAATTTGCAATAGGCTCGAAAACTCAAAATAATAAGATAAATATCGCACCATCATTTATTCATAATTTGGCTTCATTGTGTGGAACAGTTTCTGAGAAGTTGTTTGTATGTTTTTCCCATAGGGTCCTATATTAAACAAAGTCCTGGGATGGTGGCCATCTTGGATTTTGGATCAGCACCACAAAGTCCAACTTTGTAGAGAACCATCTAAGGTATACATCTGCAATATTTCATATCAATCAGCCAAATGGTTTATGAGAAGAAGAATTTTGAAATTCAGCCAATCAGAACACATTAGTGGCCCTGGAAGCCATGTTCAATTTGCAATTGCCTCGAAAACTCAAATTATTAAGATAACTATCCAATCTTCATTTCTTCATAATTTGGCTTCATAGTGTGGAACAGTTTCTAAAAAATAGTTGTTTGTATGTTTTTCCCATTGGGTCCTATGTTAAACTATGTCCTGTGATGGCAGCCATCTTGGATTTTGGAATGGCACAAAAAACTCAAACTTTGTAGAGGACCATCTAAGGTACATTTCTGCAATATTGCAAATCATCTGACAAGCAGTTTAAGATGAGAAGATTTTTAAAATTCAGCCAACAAGAACACATTAAAGGCTCTGGCAGCCATGTTTAATATTACCTCAAAAGACAAAAATGTAAACGCCCGGACATGATTAATACGTACAGACTGATCACTATAGGGTGTTGGCCACTAAGTGGCGGGGCCCGTATGAAATAACCAATAACCAATTGGCTACCAACCAGTCACTTTTGATATAGATCTATGTTAACTGAACTATCTACAATTCATCGCCTTCAAGACAACTTAAAGTGGTCCAACAAGTGTGGCTCACTAGTGATACCCCCACTTTCAAAACTATGTGTAAAAGCTAAGTATTAGGTAAACAGGAAGTAGTTGACCAAATAGCATAAAATCACTATAAACCATATGATACTATAGAATAAAGCAATATGCAAAATATCAGGCTTCTTCATCTTATAGTTGCTTAGAAAACTGCAACAGAAATTTTTGTTACGGACAGACGAACTAACGAAACAGATTAATGAACAGACAAGGGTAAAACAGTATACCCCCTCTTCTTTAAAGCAGCGGTATAAATAAATGATAGTTCACAGGTGACAAATTAAGTTAAGATATTTATGTTTCAGGGTTTGAAATTAGCAGTCGCCCACTTGCCATTAGCGAGTAGATTTTATTGTAGGCCACTAAAATTCTTTTTTCTGTCGCCCACTTGGCCAGTGGTTGAATGTGGGCAGCCTTAAAACTTTTTCTCCGTCGTTCACGATGTCAATGTTTATAATTTCACATTGAATCAACTTTGTTTACATATTACTGCACATGCTTCATTTTAGGGGGTGCTTTCCGCGTTATGGCCGTTACGTTAATTTGGCAGCTTTTCCGCCAAATTGTTTTCGTGATTTTAGGCCATTATCTACTGTTTCAACAATCGATTTTTTTTAACTTTTTAAACTTAACATGGAAATAGAACATTTGTTATCTATTTTCAATATTTTATGTAACAAAAATTATACTGTAAAAAAGTAAAACAATAATATTATCATGAATCACAAGTAGACCATAAGGAAATATTAACGCTACCATTCAGACTTTGAGCCGTCTTTAAGTTATCAAAATAATATCCGGTTGTCGACATGAGTCGTCAACCCAATTTAAGTAAATTTTTTATAAAAAAAAAACTAAAGCAACCAACTACAAAAGACTACTTCAAAACTTAAGAAACATGTGTTTCAACTCTTAACAAAACCACATGAAATCTGAGAATTAATGAATTACTTGGACATCACATTTTTAAAAAATTGGAGCATACTAAACACACCAGTTGGGTAAACATAGAACGAATTATCGTACCCTCGATTTTTTTTTGGCAAGGGTATTTAGTCCCATTACTCCTAATGTAGCAGAGCCGGGGTGAATCACTCCTGGCACTTTGATGTAAAAAATAATTGCATATACAATCAGACTTGGTAGATCTTGATATCTTTCGACAGTGTCACCATTTTTGTATCGGTTTCATGTTTAAAAATAGATCATTATTGATACGTTATGATAGTTACTGCAGTTTTTAATAAACCGCTGTGTGTTGTGTATTAATTGACATTCTTGTCGCTTTTTAATTATGTTAACTGCATGAAAAACATTGAGAAACCCAAAACTGAATGGCGTGTTGCATCTTGGGTAATACATATGTAAATTACTGGATTCTTACTACGGAATGATTGTTATGTATGCAAATTAGCACATTTATAATAAAATTAGGTCACATTATCCATATAAAGATAAATGATCAACATAGCATTTTTCATGTGCATGTTCAAAGATGAAAAAAAGAAATTTCTTCAATCAAGATCGTTTCAAGTTAGTTTCGCAATGACTAAAACTTTAATAACGTAAAAAAGATGAATATTATGTACGAATTTTGTTTAAATAGATCGAAGTTAGAATTTTTTATTTGCTACATTATTAGCAATAGGACTGAATTCTGCCGTTAATCTGACAAATCACAAAACAATTTTTGGATTATAATGACCTAGTAAAATTCGGCCTAGGGTAAACAAACATCCACAAAAACACGAATAATAATTTGGCTCTAATAATATGTAATTGAGGTCTTCAATTTTTATTATAAATTGGTTCATTGGATTAGGTACATAGCACAAATCAACTTGTATTCCCCCTTCCCTTCAAAAATTTTTTAATTTCTCTTAATATATAAATTAATTAAGGACAAAATCTTCTCATGAAATGGCCAGAATGCAGGATTTTGCACCATTTACCCCACGGCTTCTGGGTGCCTTAGACCCCCGGCCATTAAGCACCTTGCTGTGGGCCCCTACTTTCTGATGTGGACTACTAAATTCATATTTTGGGAGCCCGCATGGCCCCTACTCACATTATTAAAGCTTTAAACCCTGAGTTTCATGTATTTCGTAGAATGTGCACTTGAATGAAAAAATTTTTTTAAAGTAAAAGACTAGCTAATAAATACAAGAAAAAATTCCATGCAATATTTCCAAGAAAATGACAGTATGGACGCACTGATTCGACTTGCAATGTTTCTAAAACTTGTCATTTCCCAACCCAAGAAATTATAAATCGAGTACAACAATGATTTTGGTTACTGCATAGATAATAAAGAAATTTAAGGCATACTTATGCCTTCATGTAATATATTTCTTTTGTTGCATAGTAAACATTAATAGATGTGAATAAGACTAAACTCATGACAGCCCAGAACAGAAGGCTAAACGGGCCTCTGTGGCTTTTGTGGTTAAAGTAGTTGGTCATTTTCTACTGCATGTCAACACTGAGGTTGCAGGTTAGAGTCTCACTTCAGGCATGTTGTACTGAACTCTAATATTAACTTACTGGAAAAGGGGGGGGGGGGGGGGGTGTTTTGGGATACTCCATCTTCCTGCCACATAAAAATTGGACACAACCATGAAGCTGAAAAAATTCCTCATTTTCTGCCGTTCTATAAAATTGGTGAAAGGTTTATCAGAATCTTCCACTAATGTACATTTTTGCATTATTTTTATATTGTTTTATCCAGTCATAAGATTTAAACAGGGTGTTTGCAGTTGTTGTGTTAGTCAGTCTATTTAAAACTGGCCCTTCACAAAAGTTTACTACTTACATTTTGTTCTGATTAAATGTTAATATTAAACATGTGAAAAGCTTTATTCTAATTAGACTGTTGTGTTGGTTTGCTTCAATGTATGTTAGAAACATGCACTTCAAAGATTTTATGTATCAAATAGTAGTTTTTCATGTTAGTATGTATGCTTATATAGGAGCATAAAAATCTGTTGCCATTTTACTCATCAGCAACAAAGACTAATGGTGTAATAAATCTAATTTTAACAGAAGTTTGATTTGAGCAGATTTATGGACTTGATAAGAAAGAAAATTCGCCATGGTTAAAAAATGACAGTCCCAGGAGAAAGCTATAGACAGTCATTAAAATATTTTGTGCCCTTGCACCTAGCAGTTTATTACAATATGGTTGAAATATTTTATTACTATATTGCATAGACAAAGGTTTTGATGTCTTTGTTTTATTGAGTTGTCCATTTACTTCGATGGCTACCATTTCAAATAGTCACCTCTTTAGCCAGAGACTCAGACTAGTAACACCATAAAATCTACACTTAATGGTGACTTTCATACGAGGCTCATAATAAAACAAACCTGGTTGATGTTAGAAACGAGTGCCTTTAAGTATTAACAGAGTGTCCGCGAGTATTTTCAGAGCCCCAAAATGAATCTTTCTCTCACTCCAGTTCATACATCGAATGATTTGATCACATCAGTAAATTAAAATCCTTGTAAACTGATATTGATAAATCAATTTTATACAAAAAGAAAAAAATTAAAATACTGATTATATTTTCAGTTAACTATCATAATCAACTAAAGTAAAAGTTTTTATCAGTATTTTATTTTTGCGCTTGTAACCATTGGCTTGTTTATGAACATATAATAACATTTTCCAGTAAATTTGCAATTTGTAATTGTAATTTGTAAATTACTTGTAAGTCATGTGGTTGAACCCTTATGTAAAATTCAACAGATATACCAGTACTTACTTAAACAAAAATGGTACATGTACATGCATATCACATAAGGACAATTTAGAAATAATCTATGTGCTAAAATTAAAGAATATATTTAAATTCTTGATAAAAACTATACCAATTTATCAGACAATTAAAATCTAACATAACTGTGTGCATCTTAAATATATGCTTAATGTAACTGTACTGGCTTTTGACAATCAAATGACCACTGTTTTACAGATCAATTGGTAGCAGTAAAATACATGAATCATAGCTCAAATAAAAACCCATCCTGAACACTCAATAACTACACAAATTCACTTTACTGTCCGAAAAATGTGTTTTTATATATTATATCACTAAAGATCCTCAATGTCTCAAATACAGTGAAGCTAATTTTGGTGTATTATACCCTTTACAATAGAGCAGAAAAACTGTGGTGTAGAATTAAAATCATCCATTTTAATAACAAATAACTTACCAGGGTCCATACTGTCATTTTGCCAGCCTGCTGAACTATTACCACTAAGATTTGCCGGAGATTTTCCATAGTAACTACTCATCGACTCATTCTCATCACCTACACTTTCCACCTCATCATCCGCAGACGAAATAGAGCTCATAGTCGTACGTTTTAAACGTTTGTGAGGGTTTCCTGAAGGACTCAGGGCAGGGCCATTTTGTAAGCCTTGTACATGCATCACTATGCCCTGGTCTTGGGGACTATAATTATAGTAGCTGGGACTGTCCATTTGTTTTCCTGGGGGCATCATAGGATGTATTCCATTCTGCGGTAAAACAATGGATGCTAAAACACAACAAAAATTTATATTCTGAAACTGTTTATAATGTTTTCTTTCAAGACAACTGCTTATATGTAATTTTTTGTTAAGATTTTATAAGAATAAAACATGAACATAAATTTACTTCCACTCAACAGCTAACAATTAACCAACAATTACATGACTGACAGATGGTTAAGATTTTACAATACAACCTCACCATCTTAAAATTATTAATATAGGGTTGGTACTTAAAATCTCTGCTAACAACTTTTAGTTAGATTTACATTATGACTCGGATTATAAAAACATCATAAAACACTACCTCTTGTGACCCGTAACAACTCTCTTGCAGAAAATACACCCGTTGCCATGATGCTGTCATTTCCTGATACCCCTGAGTGAATATTTCCAGGCACTGTAATGAAATTGTAAACCATGGCCTTTTTCATTTGTATAATAAAGTAAATTAACAAAAATTACAGCTTGAGAAAAGTTTATTTTAGAAAGCCAGATTTTTTTTTCTAGCTGCAATTTCATGTTACATGTACCATGAAAATTTGAGGTATTTCTGGCAACACGCCAAAACAACATTTTTTAGCTGGAGCTCGACTGACCATGGTACTTTTACCCACATTATCTTTACACTGTACAAGGGAGCTATTTATTAGATGGTTGATTAACATTCTGAAATTAGGTGGTTTGTGTAATGAAATTTTTATGGCATGTTTTCTAGACCCATAAAGGACATTAAACAGCCCGTGTACCAAATGCCAAATGAACATTTTGTAGGCCTTTTCAACTATTTGGAAGGTTTTTGTATGGTTGTTGCATTGGTGTTGTCATTAAAATTTGTCAGCTATATTGTAGCATCCAATTTTTTTATTGGGGGAGAAGGCTCGAGTACAAGCAGAAAATCCCCAACCTTCTGTAAGAAAACTAGCAGTCCTTGTCAATTAAGATTGGAGTCGTGCATGTAGCGAGAACAAATGAACATTTTGTTGGCCTTTTCAACTTTTGTGATGGTTTTTGTATGGTTGTTTCATTGGTGTTGTCATTAAAATTTGTCAGCTATATTGTGGCATCCAATTTTTTTATTGCAGGAGAAGGCTGGAGTACAAGCAGAAAATCCCAAACCTTCTGTAAGAAAACTAGCAGTCCTTGTCAATTAAGATTAGAATGGTGCATGTAGTGAGACTCGAACCCACATCCTCAGTGTTAATAGACCATTGATCAATAGCAGTCTAGAAAGTGCATGGTTCCAGTTGAAATCATTCTTAACAATTGTTAAGACTCTATATTTAGGAATGGTTTGTGTGATATTCCACTTCAATTAATTAAAAATTGAATACAAGACTTCGTAGATTTATAGGTGTGTGAACGCATGAACCCAAGCACATTCTGTATGATGTTTGTTTGTTTGATGGTGTTTAATGCCACTTTCAGCAATTTTTCACCTATATCATGGCATCCAGTTTTTATTTGGGGAGGAAGCCAGAGTACCATGAGAAAACCCCCAACCTACAGTAAGACAAGTGTGGACACAGAAAAACGTCTCGCCTGCATTCCGCATCAGTAATAAAATAAATTTCTTCATAAGCATTACGTAAATAGCATTAAATATCAGCAGCGGCCTGTATACAAAATATTGTCACCATACCCTGCATAGTTACAGGGGAACAGCTGTAACCCAAAAACTTTAACGTAGTCACTGGACCGTGAAATTGAGGTCAAGGTCAGGTGGAACCTACCAGACAGTCATGTACTATTCATCAGCAACCTATTTACCAAATATTGTCATCCTACCATGCGTAGTTACAGAGGAACTATCGTAACCCAAAATCTTTAACGTAGTCGCTGGACTGTGAAATTGAGGTCAAGGTCAGGTGACACCTACCAGACAGTCATGTACTAGTCATCAGCAACCTATACACCAAATATTGTCATCCTACCATGTGTAGTTACAGAGGAACTGTCGTAACCCAAAAACCTTAACGTAATCGCTGGACCGTGAAATTGAGGTCAAGGTCAGGTGACACCTACCAGACAGTCATGTACTAGTCATCAGCAACCTATACACCAAATATTGTCATCCTACCATGTGTAGTTACAGAGGAACTGTCGTAACCCATCAACTTTAACGTAATCGCTGGACTGTGAAATTGAAGTCAAGGTCAGGTGACACCTACCAGACAGTCATGTACTAGTCATCAGCAACCTATACACCAAATATTGTCATCCTACCATGTGTAGTTACAGAGGAACTGTCGTAACCCAAAAACTTTAACGTAGTCGCTGGACCGTGAAATTGAGGTCAAGGTCAGGTGACACCTACCAGACAGTCATGTACTAGTCATCAGCAACCTATACACCAAATATTATCCTACCATGCATAGTTACAGAGGAACTGTCGTAACCCCAAAACTTTAACGTAGTCGCTGGACCGTGAAATTGAGGTCAAGGTCAGGTGACACCTACCAGACAGTCATGTACTAGTCATCACAAGCAACCTATACACCAAATATTGTCATCCTACCATGCATAGTTACAGAGGAACTGTCGTAACCCCAAAACTTTAACGTAGTCGCTGGACCGTGAAATTGAGGTCAAGGTCAGGTGACACCTACCAGACAGTCATGTACTAGTCATCAGCAACCTATACACCAAATATTGTCATCCTACCATGCATAGTTACAGAGGAACTGTCGTAACCCCAAAACTTTAACGTAGTCGCTGGACCGTAAAATTGAGGTCAAGGTCAGGTGACAGGTGACTGACTGGCAAGTACTCATCATAAGCTACCTCTGGACCAAATTTGATGGACCTAGGGCTTGGGCTTAAAAAAGATATGAAGCAAGATGTCAAGTGTTTACACCGCCGCCGCCACCGCCGGATTCCTATACATATGTCTCGCCTCCAGCGACTTTCGTCGCAGGCGAGACAAAAAATGGCAATTCTTGTCAAATAAGATTGAAGTAGAGCACACCCTGCTAAATGTTCCAAGCATGCAGTCTATGCATACATTTTTGTCAGCTCTATTTTTTTTCTTTATATTTTTTCTTTTAGCGAATAATTAAATGTTTACAAGTTTGTGTTTGTTCTGTCTCATCTTTATACATGGCAATTTATTTCACCAACAAATATAAATAAGACTAGTGATAAAATATAACAAGTGTGGACACAGAAAAACGTCTCGCCTGCATTCCGGATCAGTAACGAAAATAAATTTCCTCATAAGCATTACGTAAATAGCATTTAATATCAGCAGCGGCCTGTATACAAAATATTGTCACCATACCCTGCATAGTTACAGGGGAACAGCCGTAATCCAAAAACTTTAACGTAGTCGCTGGACCGTGAAATTGAGGTCAAGGTCAGGTGGAACCTACCAGACAGTCATGTACTATTCATCAGCAACCTATATACCAAATATTGTCATCCTACCATGCGTAGTTACAGAGGAACTATCGTAACCCAAAAACTTTAACGTAGTCGCAGGACCATGAAATTGAGGTCAAGGTCAGGTGACACCTACCAGACAGTCATGTACTAGTCATCAGCAACCTATACACCAAATATTGTCTTCCTACCATGTGTAGTTACAGAGGAACTGTCGTAACCCAAAAACTTTAACGTAGTCGCTGGACCGTGAAATTGAGGTCAAGGTCAGGTGACACCTACCAGACAGTCATGTTCTAGTCATCAGCAACCTATACACCAAATATTGTCATCCTAACATGCGTTGTTACAGAGGAACTTTCGTAACCCAAAAACTTTAACGTAGTCGCTGGACCGTGAAATTGAGGTCAAGGTCAGGTGACACCTACCAGACAGTCATGTACTAGTCATCAGCAACCTATACACCAAATATTGTCATCCTACCATGTGTAGTTACAGAGGAACTGTCGTAACCCAAAAACTTTAACGTAGTCACTGGACCGTGAAATTGAGGTCAAGGTCAGGTGACACCTACCAGACAGTCATGTTCTAGTCATCAGCAACCTATACACCATATATTGTCATCCTACCATGCGTAGTTACAGAGGAACTGTCGTAACCCAAAAACTTTAACGTAGTCGCTGGACCGTAAAATTGAGGTCAAGGTCAGGTGACACCTACCAGACAGTCATGTACTAGTCATCAGCAACCTATACACCAAATACAGTCAAACCTCGATAAGTCGAAGTTTTCGGGACCGTAAAAAATATATCGAGTTATCCGAAGTTCGAATCAACCGAGTTTAGGGTGTGACGTCATTTTCATTATATGATTTTAAAAAATCTAACGGTAGTTATTTCATGTACATTGGTTTCGAACTTCGGCATCGCTTGTTTTGTCACGGTATTTGAAGCGTGCGATATATGAAGTATTTTAGCCTTTAAAATAAATCGAAAATAATTAATAAATTGTGTAATCATATTTTATAAACTTTATTACGAAATTATGGAAATACATACCAAGAAAACACTTATCAACTTACAGTTCGATAGAACTAATGAAACACTACAAATTGTTTTTTACGTAATTTACAACACACAAACAACAAAAATAACAGAATGTCTTTATTGAAACGAAACTTGACCACATACAGAGTAGTGCAAAAAGTATTCGTCAATATGGCGGCGTCGGCAAATTGCTAAAAATATTTCACAAGTTTTCTGTATTTTTTCTGTTATAAATAGACGTCGTAGTAACAAAAGGGTAAGGTCACATTCCTTTGTGGTTACGTCACAAACAAAATGACGCAAAATTATGACGTCATTTGACAGATGTGATAACATTTTGCACTTTTACCGAAACAATGGGTCGGAAAGGAGCAGAGTTAAGTCCTGATGTTAAAACAGTAATAACTCAACTGTACGAAGATGGATCATCTATTACGAGGATCAGCAAGTTGTTAGATATTCCTAGAACTACTGTATCAAGTTTTATCCACAGATTTCTTCAAAGAGGGACAGTAGAGAACATGGAAAGAAAAGGTCGACCAAAACTTGTGACGCCGAGAGATTATCGGAAGTTGGAACGGATTGTAAAGACGAACAGGAGGGACACCCTTGCAGATATCACCACCAAATTCAACGAGAACCGAGAAAAACCTGTTGCCAAGCGAACACTTCAGTTTCATCTGCATAGAAACGAGTTTAAAAGAAGGGTTTTGAGGAAAAAAATGTTTGTAAAGGAGGTAAATTGGAAGAAGCGTTTATCTTGGTGTCGCGAGAAGAGATGGTGGACAGTTCAGCAGCATTGGAAGAAAGTTATCTTTTCAGATGAAAGCAAGATAATGATAGGACACGATGAAAGAGTCTATGTGTGGAGGAAATGCGGTGAGGGCTGGAGACCGGACTTGGTACCGTCGGCAAATGTGAAACCGAAGTATGAGGCCATGATTTGGGGATGCATTACATTTAATGGTGTTGGCACAATTTCTGATGTGAGAGGTAACATTAATTCAGAAAAGTATCAAGAAATACTAGAAAACAATCTGTGGCCAGTTTTAGCTCGGCATTTCCCTACTGGAAGTTATTTGTTCCAAGATGACAATGCACCGGTTCACCGCTCACGTTCTACGATGGATTACATTGCCAGGAACCATATTAAATCCATGTCATGGCCTGCACAATCACCAGACATAAACATAATTGAAAATATATGGTTGTATCTTAAAAGAAAGTTGCAGTGTAGGCAGAGTAGGATAAATTCGAACGCTGATCTTTTCCGTGAAGTACAGGCAATATGGATGGACATAACAGTTGACTACGTGCAGAGCTTGTACAAGTCTATTCCAAAGAGAATTCTTCAGGTTATTAAGTTGAAGGGACATTTGACAAAATATTAGGTAAGTCTCGATGTTGAAGTTTTACTTGTTTTGTTTTAACCCTTGCTTTTATTCAGTAGGATAATTTACGATAACGTTGTTGACGTCGCAAAAATGACGAATACTTTTTGCACTACTCTGTACATCATTGATCAGATCAAAAAGCAATTTTCAATTACTATCATTTTTAATTAAACATGACAAAATAATTCGGACATTAATTAGCGGATCATCAATTAACCTTAATAATGCATGTCCTGCGCTTGGAATACCAGTTCGTTTTATTAAATTGCCTATTCAAATTGTAATTGCCAATCAAAAATCGTGTTTGCTCTATGACAGGTGTTTAAAATAAACAGACGCGTATTAAGTAACAATACAAAATACAAATGAAATTGTTAGTTTTGACATCGATATCGAGAGCAAAATTAACTTCGAGACAACGAGGTTAAAATTACACTAATTAATATTGTCCCGACTGCAAAAATCCATCGAGTTAAGCGAAATATCGAAGCAACCGAGATCGACACATCCGAGGAAGAAATGCATTGTTGATATGGGAAAAATGCCGGGACTTAAAAATTATATCGACATAACCGAGGTATCGAGTCAACCAAGTTCGAGACAACGAGGTTCGACTGTATTGTCATCCTACCATGCCTAGTTACAGAGGAACTGTCGTAACCCAAAAACTTTAACGTAGTCGCTGGACCGTGAAATTGAGGTCAAGGTCAGGTGACAGGTGACTGACTGGCAAGTACTCATCATAAGCTACCTCTGGACCAAATTTGATGGACCTAGGGCTTGGGCTTACAAAGATATGAAGCAAGATGTCAAGTGTTTACGAAGCCGCCGCCGGATTCCCATACATATGTCTTGCCTCCAGCGACTTTCGTCGCAGGCGAGACAAAAAGGCTGTCATATTCATATCAATTCCGTGGTAGTTAGACATAGCAAAATTATCCCAAACAATAGTTTTCATATTTAACAACAAAAAGTCACAAGTGCAAGTTTCTTTTCTATCATTATTCAAAAAAGAGTTGCCTACTATTGGACAACAAATAAACAAATGTATCATGGGTTTTCTTTCACAGCAGGACTTTTCAGAAGATTTCAAGTTATTTTAACTGATGAAGTTTACTATGTTCAGGAACCAGGAAATGTATTGATAGTTAATACCCAATGTTTATTGGTGGCTAAGTGGTCAACGTAGTTTGACTACTATTGATCACGTGGTCTGTCAACACTGAGATTGCAGGTTGATTCTCACTGCAGGCAGGGTGTACTCGACTCCAATCTTAATTGACAAAGATTGCCAGTTTTCCTGCCGCAGGTCCGGGGTTTTCTCTGGGTACTCAGGCTTCCTCCCCCAATAAAAACTGGATGCCATGATATAGCTGAAAGTTTGCTGAAAGTGACATTAAATGCCATCAAACAAACAAAACCTTAATGTTTATCTAATATCATTCATGTTCTAATTCATACCTTTGATATCATGCTCATTCCCCATGTGCATCTCATAATCTGATCTTGGGTCTGGTACTTAAAAATACAAAGAATATACCTAATTATCATACTACATGTACTATATATCAGAGATGTCATTAGAAGGTGGCAACCGGCGATTCAGCCGGCTATTAACTCGCTTATCGCCGGCAACTTTCGAAATAAAAATATGTGAAATCTTCATAAATTTTCATTTGTGGTACATATATGTATTTTCCCCAATACTTCCATGCATTCTCCGTAAATTATAAAATTGAGATTGTTCAGACAGCGGATTTTCCAGTATCTAAATATAGACGAATTAATTTTAATCCGCCAATCGAAATGAGAATTTCTAAAATAAGAAACAGTTTCGACTTTCGGTCGCTACGATGTCAATGTAGCGGGAAACGATCGTTATTGACAAAATTTCCTCTTTCGTCTTTGAAAATGCTATGATAACCCTTCCGTGGATTATTAATGGTGACATAATTTTAATAAAATCCTGCTAATTTGCATACTGAACAACCATTCCGTAGTAAGAATCCTATATGATGCCTTCCCAAGATGCAACACACCTTTTTCGGGGTTTTCACTATTTCCATATGTAGTAAACAGAGACAGGAATGTCAATTAATAAAAACTGCAATAATTATCATCAGTTATCTATCAATAATAATCGATCCCACGAAACAGATAAATAAAAGTGACTGTCGAAGGACATAAAGATTGACCATGGCTGATTACTGTATATATGCAACTTCTTTCGGACATCAAAGTGGCGGTAGCAAATATAATTTTGCTTTAAACTAGAGGCTCCCAGGAGCCTGTAATCACTCACCTGGAATCCAAATGACTTCAACTATATTTCACTTTTTGAAATTAACAGTTTCAGTCTAGTTGTTATAGCTTTTAAGTTACTGTGCAAAAACTAAACATTTCTTCAAAAATTTTAGTTAAATACAATAACTCCTATAAGGTGCCATCAGACAATTTCTGAAAATTAAATGGTTTGTAGGCATTGTCCCTTAAGATAACTTAGAAGTTTACAGTTTTACTCTAGGTGTGTTATAGATTAATTTATAATTCAAAAACTGTTCATTTGTCCAAATTGATAATGAAAGGGCAATAACTCCTATAAAGAGTCATCTTGCAATTTTGGACTAAGCAATCATTTGTAGGGCTTCTATTGCTGATTATTGGTGCATTTACAGTTTCAATCTAGCTGCTATAGTTTTCAAGTTACAGGACAAAAATGGAAAATTTCATAAAAAAATATTGTCATTTAAGGGCAATAACCCCTATAAGGAGACATCTGACAATTTCAGACCAATGATGTGAATTGTAAGGAGTCATCTGACTAATAAAGTAAATTGTGGGGCTTGTATTGCTGATCATTTTTGCTATTTACAGTTTTACTCTAGCTGTTATAGTTTTTAAGTTATAGGACAAAAACAGAAAATTTCATAAAAAATTGCCATTTAAGGGCAATAACTTCTATAGGGAGTCATCTGACAATTTCAGACTTGTACGGAAAATTGTAAGGCCTGATTGCTGATCATTTTTGCTATTAACAGTTTAACTCCAGGGCTCGCGTTGGAGGGCGACTCGGGCGAAGAAGTCGCCTGATCGTGGTCCCACTTCGCCGTCGATCATCTTCAAAAGCGAAGTGAAGTCGCCCTTTCATTTTGTAGAATCGCCTAATGTCGCCTTTCAAATTTTATTCCCATTTTGGTAAGAAATCTTCATATTTTTGATACCGCGTCATGTTTATTATGTTTACGCGCCAAAGTTGAACTGGTACCCTTTTAACTTTTATTTGGTATATAAAGCGTAGGTTTACAATATAACCGAAAACCAGTTCAGAGCACAAGAATTTGTGAAAATTTCCGGAGCGGATATGAATTTGGTGCCGGTGATTGCAAATATACTACGCTGATAGTGGTGAAATGAGTTTTGCAATGATAGACACGTAGTAAAAATAGTATTCTGGCAGTTACTTAAAACAAATTTAAGTTAAATATGTTTAAATACTTTTAATAGTGAATTTTACAATTTTAAATAATATAGTATGTGTCATAATGATGTAATTTTCTTCTTCTAGTTCTAATGGTACTTCATTATAAATCTATCAAATTGTGTATCAATGACAAAGAAACATTTATTTTAATGAACAGTTTTGTGACAGTTGATTCTTTTTTTATTGTTATGTTTCCTAAATGTATTTTTGGAAATGTGTGAAATAAGTATACTGAATAGTTAATCAAGTCTTTGATACTTTATCCTCAATAAATTAAACTGCTAAAAAAACATAATAAAAATGCAAATGCCAACACTAATTTAAACAAAGAAAACTAAGTAAACAGGACGCTTTCGCGACATATACTGCAACTTCTCCCTGTTTTCCACCCACTTCTCCCTGTTCTATCCTCACTTCTCCCTGTCAGCCACCCAAAAGAGAAGTGACTTCTCCCTATAATTTTGACCCAGCGTGAGCCCTGAACTCTAGCTTTTACAGTTTATAAGTTACAGGACAAAAACAGAAAATTTCATAAAAAATAGCCATTTAAGGGCAATAACTCCTATTAAGGAGTCATCCAACAATTTCAGACCAATTAAGTGAATTGTGGGGCCTTTATTGCTGATCATTTTTGCAATTTATAGTTTCGGTCTAGCTGCTATAATTTTCAAGTTACAGGACAAAAACAGAAAATTTCATAAAAAATTGCCATTTAAGGGCATTAACTCCTATAAGGAGTCATCCGACAATTTCAGACAAATTAAGTGAATCGCAGGCCTTATATTGCTGATCCTTTTTGCTATTTATAGTTTCACTCTACCTCATACTTTTCAAGTTATATTGTGAATACCAAAAATTTAGTCAAAAATCGTCATTAAAGGGCAATAACTCCTACAAGAAAGCAATACACAACTTTACACTAATAGCAACTATTGTAGACCTTAATGTGCTGCTCAATTTAAATTAACGGTTTTCTCTGTAGCTATTATAATTTTTGAGATAATGAATAAAAACATTTGTTGACACCCATGTTCTATTTTTATTCACAGCAGCCATCTTTGTCTGTTGATCAACACCCTGGGTACAAATTTTCAACTAGGAACCCTAAGGA
Organism: Limnoperna fortunei; assembly: GCA_944474755.1. NCBI lineage: Eukaryota > Metazoa > Mollusca > Bivalvia > Mytilida > Modiolidae > Limnoperna > Limnoperna fortunei. The sequence continues at coordinate 32,519,317 of OX104111.1, read as the reverse complement.
TGATTGTGGCCAAGTTTGAAAACAATTGGCATAGAGGTTTTAGAGGAGAAGATTTTTTTTTTAAGTTTAGGACGGACGACAGACAACGGACAACAGACGACGGCCACCATGTGATAGCAAAAGCTCACATGGACCTTCGGTCCAGGTGAGCTAATAATGAAAATTGTAAATACCACGAAATTAATTATTTGTATGGTCCCCCTGACTTCTCCCTAGTGTCTCCCTGAAGCCTCCCTATCAGGACCCGACTTCTCCGTTTGGATGCAAGGGAGAAGTCACTTCTCCCTACTTTTTTACAGTGTGGTGACCAGGGGTCTGGAAGTTTTCCCCGCCCATTTCGGTCATTTTTCCCCCTAAGAAATTACCAATATCATGGTAGTGAATATTGATCTCGGGTCGTTTCCTATTGAAACTTGTTTGCACGTCAGGTCGATTCACCACCATAATGCGAATAAGCGGGTTACCATGGAATTTGGGATGGCTCCTACGAAGTATGCATCATGTGAAAAAGAAAATATACGTCGTGATACATTCTCCTGCCTAAAAAGTCCTTATTGGAAAATGACGTTCACGTTGTCTATGAAACAAAATAATGGGAAACTGCATTATTTTGATTAATATCCCGGCGAGTTTTTCATTAACCGGTAATAGGAGTTGTCACCTAATTGCCACAAGTTCAGATCCAAATTGAATTTATACGTCATTCAGCGATCGAAGCTCTTTACAAGTATTTATTATTTAATGAAATAATCATTGTTGTTCTCATTATTTTCAATGAATTTTTATTGAAATTGGTTTTCTCTTGATTTATGTAACGTTTAGTCACATTGGCGCTTGCGTTGTGTAAAATTTTGACCCCACGTGTTTTTCATTAAAGTTGCACGTGTACTGTAAAGTTGTCTTTTTTTCTTAGCAATGTGATATATAAACATTGATCTATTATATTCAATCTCTGTTGCTTCAAAATGTTGTTGCAATAGTATGTTTACGATATGGATGAAACAGATCTGTCACCTGTTGACCTTATTACGTAATCACCGGTCGGTGGTCAATAAACACGTCAGCAACAGGAAATAGCCTTAGGGTTGATTTATAATACAAATTGAAGGGATTAAATCCAACAAATGATTATTGCATGTAAAATATTACTTTTTATATGTCCGATTTGAGCAAATCTTAGTCTGTCATTTTAGTGTAAATTTCTGTCATGTCCGGCAAATATGACCGTTTCCAGACCCATGGTGGTGACCCCCTGATATATAAATCAAACACAAATTATCAACAACAAAAAAAATTTTATTGAAAGAACATTGAGAAGTTTCAAACCAATTTAAAAGTGTTTATCAATCAGTTATGATATTTTTCATTAACAGCAGTTGTACTTTTTTCTCTTTGTTCACTTTCAGTAATAAGCAAAAATTCGAAAATAAACAGATGGTGCATCATCCATTGAAAACACGTAAAACATTTGACAAAAGTTGTAAGGACAATTCTTTGCATCTTTCATTGGTATAACATATATTTAATTGAAAGGTTAAAAGACTGGAAAAATCAGTTTGACCAGATTTTCATGTCTCTTGTGAACATTCAGGACGACTAGAGGTAGAGTGTCTAAAATAACAGGAAGACTTAAACATCGCTTTTGAAAAATATTACGGGCCATTCATGCCCCAGAAACATGACTTTGATGCCCACTTCACACAATGGTGAGCCAGACAAAGGATATGGAAGTATTTCATTGAAATTTGAAAGTTATTTTTCAAATAATCAAGATACAGCTTTATAACTCCAGAACAAAATGGTGAGCCAGACAAAGGATATGGAAGTATTTAATCGAAATTTGAAAGTTATTTTTCAAATAATCAAGATACAGCTTTATAACTCCAGAACAAAATGGTGAGCCAGACAAAGGATATGGAAGTATTTAATCGAAATTTGAAAGTTATTTTTCAAATTATCAAGATACAGCTTTATAACTCCAGAACAAAATGGTGAGCCAGACAAAGGATATGGAAGTATTTAATCGAAATTTGAAAGTTATTTTTCAAATTATCAAGATACAGCTTTATAACTCCAGAACAAAATGGTGAGCCAGACAAAGGATAAGGAAGTATTTAATCGAAATTTAAAAGTTATTTTTCAAATTATCAAGATACAGCTTTATAACTCCAGAACAGAATGGTGAGCCAGACAAAGGATATGGAAGTATTTAATCGAAATTTGAAAGTTATTTTTCAAATTATCAAGATACAGCTTTATAACTCAGAACAAAAATCAAGTTATTATATTCAAGTTATTAAATAGAAATGAGTCAGTCCACAAGGAAAAATGTGTAGCACCTTATAACCCAAAGACTTTCAGCATGTGTATCAAAATTTTTTTTTAAATTTCATACTTCAAAGGTCTAAATGAGAACTTACCATAACTATGTATAAAGTTAGCCAAGTAGAGATCTAATTCCCTCACAGAAACACTTATATGATGAGGATTTACACATAAAGCAGGGTTCATACAATCATGTGATTTTTCTAATCGTTCACCATCAGTACTTTCCAGTGGAATAGCCTTGAATAAGATCACCATAACAAGGTCCAACCTCCACACTTTATCTGCTTGTCTTAAGCAGTCAATTCGTCTCATTTTCCCTTTTTGATCTGGATTACTTGTCACACATACAGGAGGACGCTTTCCTGTCATACTTAGCACAAAATCTTCTCGACATTCTTGAGTAATGTCTTTCCGTAATTTTGCTAACAATCTGGAAGCCCATTTCTGTTTGATTTCTGGTTTTTCATTCTGTAACAATAACATAGTACATGTCATTTTGTTATGAACAACTGATAGGGAAGTGACATGTTTGAACAAGGAAGAGCTCATTCTACATCTAGGTCAATGATTCTACAAACCTTAAAAACATGTTTGCCAGGATTTTTCCTTAATACTTAACATATTATACAATATAACTTAATAAAGCTTAAGCACATTTGCTGCTAGATAAAACTGATAAAGTTTTGAAGTTGTAAGCACATTGCTAAATGAGTTTTTTTTAAACCTGAATAACAATTAAAGAATGATAATTTAATGTCCACTGTAACACTTCAAGCACTATTACAGTTGTATTCAATTCAGGATAAACTAGATAAACTAAAGAATGAACATTTGTACTAGGCAGAGGTTTTGCAACCTTTTTAAGGTCAGTGTCATTCTGTGACTACAGCTTAGGTAGTTTTATCCACTGGTCCACAGGGCAGTCCAACAATGTCCACTCTACCTTTACCTGATATAGTTGTTAAAAGCTCATCCATTTTTCTTGAAAAAAGAACAACAGAAATTACATGTACCCACCAAAGGAAGAGAAGGGCAGACTAACTAGAAGTGTTGCCGATATTTAGCCCAGTTCAACTGTGGATAGGTGGAGAAAAACAACCAACCTCAGCTGTAGGGTACAAAATCATAATTATTCCCAACAATGCCGAGACGATAGTTAATTAAGAATATACTTTTGTAAACATACATGATTATTTGTGATGGGTTTGCAAATTTCATGTTTTGTTTAAACTGTTGGGTGAAAATACAACATTTCCTGAAAAATATTTATGACAACTTTTACTTTCAAGGTTCAGTGCATTAAATATAGTCTAAACCATAGCATTATAACTAATAACTTTCTGGTACTCGCTATGATAAATATTGATTATATGGTACTAATTGGAAATTAAAATGTATTTTATAAATAATGTATATATATACTTGTAGTTCTTCTTTTACACGTCTTTCCTCCTCCATAGTCATTCGTTTCTCATGTTTTTTGTAATACTTTCTTTTAGCTGCCTGAAGGTTGAACCATGTGTAAGAAAACGCCTTTACATGAGGCAAAAGAGCCTCGATAAATGGGTGGAATTCATCCTGGAACAAATTAAGAAAAACTACATATCAGATACAACCATTTTTCTATTGTAATGGAAAAATGCAGTACATGTACAAATAGGCACTCATGAATTGTACAAACTTATTAACATTTTTGCACAAGAATTTTGTTGCTGCAAAATTTTAGAAATTACTATTTCCAGTATTAGGCGCTTCATTCCAAATATCTGACTACTAGTACATACATTTTAACAGAAACATGAAAACACTGTTCCTTAATTAGAAAAATAAATCATTTCTTCGATATATTATCATTACACAATCATATTATTTTTTCAGTTTCAATTCATTTTAGATGATCATAGTTCTGTATTTTCAAACCGCTTACTGTATGATCTTTAAAGAAAATTACCTTGTGGGCTTTTCTATATGTTAGATTCGATAATTCTGCAAGTCTAGATGTTTTAAGGGTAATGTTAATTCCCCTCAACCTTCCAACTTCTTTTGTGCACCACGTTCTGTGTGTCTTACTGGGAAGTTAAATATGAGGAAGAATTTTTGGGCACTTAGGATTAGGATCTCTTGCCATAAAAATATTATGAACAGTAGACATTGTCTGGTCTAAAGTTGGCCAACTGTATGGCTACATTTTTCAACTGAATGCACTGTTGATTCATTGTTTGTTTTATCAAAATTTCTTGATAACTGGTCAATGCCATTCATCAATTTGAGAATACCTACTAATTAATTCATTAGTTAACTTGTTCTGGATAGCTATTGTTCATTGGACTCTTAACTGAACTTACCAATTTATCATTCAATAAAGTAACCATTCATTGGTTGCCTGTCTTATTATCATTCGGAATTTAAAGGTATATTTTATGTTTGGTTTGGATGTCTTAAATTGTTGAATCGCATAATAGTATACTAGTGCACTTAAATTTCGGTGATTAAGGGGTCATCCATAATTGTCAACATTTTTCACGAGTTTGCAAAGAGCACTAAAGGGGGGAGGGGTTTCAATTTCAACATTTTTTTGGTACGTTCTTAACTTCCGGTAATGTGAATGTGCAGACTTGCAAAAAATGTTGACATACTCTTTTGGAGGGAGGGAGGGGGTTTTCAAAAAGAGTGCTCTTTGCAAACTTGTGAAAAATGTTGACAATTATGGATGACCCCTAAAGTGTGTATGTATAACAGACATTAATTTCCTTGACACACACCATATCATATTATTATTAAGAGTCATTTAGTTAAAGCAATAAATGCATGATATTTTGAAAGTAGATTGGCCTTGGGTTCATTGTTTACATTGCTGATTGAAGGAAAATCGCCAAAATTCGAGAGTGTGGACATACATGTACATCATATCCCTTCACCTCAACTCTCTATAAATTGTATCAATTACTTGAATTGTTCTTCTGGAAACCAATGTGTACATCATAATGTCCAAGGAATAGTTTTTAAGTATACAACATTTTGTGGGGGGTTTTTGGTGTAATTGGCAAAGGATATATCTATGTTGAGCAATATTTATGTCGTGTTTGGCTTGCAAGTGGAAAATGGTTCATTTGCAAAGGTCATTAATTTTTTTGTGCACAAGGGGCATAGTCGCCTTAAAATCTGTCTGCATTAAAAACAAAAACAACTAAATGTTTACTTTTGTTCTAATTTGAATTAAATTCAAATCTTTTATTTGCTCTGTGTAACGAGTAAAATATACGTTCGCGATTCACCCTTCCTGTTTGATGTGTTTGAAATTTCTTTTGCATGCTCTGAGCGGCTTTTAAAAAATGCCCACTTCAACACACTTGAATCAGTTATTCATAATGATAACTGTTTAATGTGGGTTTTAATAGTCTCTTTAAATGAACATAAAGTTCCATAATTTAAAGTCTTATTGTTAACAATTTGCAAAAACCATATCGAAAGCACAAAATGCACGTCAAGACACGAATGTCGACTTCTCGTTTCAGTCGGCCATTTTGGAAAATAATCCGGACATTATTTTACAGTTTTTCATAGAATCATTGAGAAATACTGAAATTCACGATTAAATTTGAAGCTTGAATATGATAAATGTATTCTCGATATCTCTTTAATACAGACACGAGTATATTGTATAAAACCGTATCACACATGCATAGGCGCAGTATCGTCTTACCATGGTCATCTTTTTCTAACTTTCATATCCGAAAGTTAAATTTGTTCTTTCACATGCGTTAAGTGATCCGTATAAATCAAATATTGTTCGTTACATCAATGATGTTTTCGCACTGTTTGTTTTCTTCCTCTGGTACAAATTCTGGGAAGTTGGCCAAACTTTTCTGACCCCAGTTCTCCTCTAATCAACTATGGCGTAGTATGTCTGAGACGGGACTATTGTTGTTGTCGGCTTCCATATATGGAATCTTATATATCACTCCTCCTTTGTTAACCAATCAATTTGTGTATTCAAATCTGTCAAAGCTGATTGACATTCAATTTCAAAATAAATAAACAAAGAATATGAATATTTTATTATTTGAACTTTTCAAATAAAGCTTTGTTGTTTTTGAATGGTAACCAAAATGAGATATAATAACTTTCACTAAGCATGAAATAGATTGTGCAGGCAAAGGGACGATGAATTAGAAAAAAACAGATTTTTTTTTAACATGCATGGCTTCTGTCGTCCAAACTGACGATTTTAAAAACTTTGTATTTAGCCAGTGTGACGACAGGTTTGGGAATATATAAAAAGGCTGTTATCGATTGGAAACTCTATTCATCGTCTCACGTCCCCCTCCCCAAAAAAAACACACCATATTATAAATAGACAATATGTCCAGGGGCGGATACAGGATTTTCGAAAGGGGGGCGTGAAAAGGGGATATTGGAAAAGGAGGGCCACGAAGTTGTCCTTCCGCACCTCGCAGGGGCGCATTTACGGCAAGGGTAGTATATAGCTACAATAATGTTGCTCCTTATTTTTAATGAACCATAAAAAAAGGAGCTATACATTATTGTAGCTAGGTTAGTACCGTTAATGCATTAATTTATGGCGAGGACGAGCGGGGATAACATTTTTGCCTTTGGCGCTGGTTATTACCCTCCCTGATCCCTTTTTTTCCTTTCCTTTTTAAAGGGGGGGCGTACGCCCCTTACGCCCCCCCCCCCCTGGATCCGCCACTGATGTCTGTCCATTTCGATTTTGACCAACATAATACACTTGACAGTATACAACTGCACAAAATAAATCCTTATAATTGTTACTTACTAAACCTTTTCCAGAAAAAAATCTGAAAATGAAAAGGAAATTTGATCGGTGTTTATAAAATTGTACAAATCGTACAACTGACACTGATTTTTTTTTATTTTATTAAATATATATATTTTTTAATTTTATTAAATATTTTTTTCTATTAACTGGAAAACATATTAAAAATTGAGAATTAAAGTTGTACGTTTTGTGAAGTGGTCACAGCTGTTAATTAACCAATGATAGTAATTCTGATGCTGACTAAAACCTGTTGTGACAATAGTATGACAAGTCACGGTTTTTGGCGATGAAAATTTCCTGCGCTGTCATTGGCGGATCAGGAGGGGACCTACGCCCCCACCCCCTAAAAAGCGAAAGGAAAGAGAAGGTGAGCGAAAAAAGGAGGAAAGACAAAGAGAAAAGAAATAGCGAGCGAGAGTTTGTTAAAAATGTTAAAATTTGTAGTCCCCAACACCCTCTCAATTTCTTAAATTTCACCAGCTTCTGAGGGTTTCGCCCCCCCCCCCTACTACGCCACCAGGGCGCTGCGGTCCCCGAATCCCTTGCCCGAATTGTGTCCCCCTAGCCTGATTTTCTGGATCAGCCCCTTGTTGTGTATCGCTTAAGCGGACGGTAATTTGGTTAAATTGTTTGTTTGTTTGAATGTTGTTCAACGCTTTCAGCAATTTTTCAGCTATGCCATGGAGTGGAGTACACCCTGCCTACAGTGACAATCGAACCCACAATCTCAATGTTGGCAGACCACGTGATCAATAGTAGACGAACTACCTTATCCACTCGGCCACCGAAACCCCGTCCTGCGAGATATACTTCTCTTTCGATTCATTGCTTACGTTGCAGACAGTCAAAATTCTAGTGTGGACGGAATTCGAATGGGAGACGATATATATTTTATTAATTCCATAAAGAAATATTTTTGTCTGCAAGTTCATTCATTCGGGAAATAATATATATTTGAATTCTGTAAAGAAGATTATTTAAAAAGAACTGGATAAAAACTACAGATTAATACTCATTCCAACTGCTAATATACACATTTTTCGGAAGTAAGTCAATCATACAATTAATGAGCTTGATATAGGTCGCTATCACGATTTAACAGGCAGAAAAATTGTAATATTCACCGAGCCGCTAGTAAAGGTGAATATACATTTTTGAGGGCATAGAAATCATGATAGCGACCGTATATAAATGTCAGTAATCGCTTTATTACATGAATAAAATCACAATCTTCCTTCATTAGGAAAACAATGGATGCTTACATTTTGTTATTGTTGTAATGCTGAACTGGCTCGAACTGGTCAAAACAAGGTCAATATTGGATTCATTCCGCTTGACTTCTGTGCAGCAGAATCGTGCAGCAGACAGAAATTTCCTTATTTTTATGTAATTTTAGTACTGTTGCGATTTATCCATCCTCCCAAGTCAAGGGTTCTGTTTCCATGTTCACTCCAACGATGATGGTGGAGCAAACGTAGTCTAAGAACACCTCAGTGACTCGGGAGGATGCGATTTGTTTCGTGAACAGAAAGTTGTTTTTAGATCAAAAACACGTAAAATTCTTTTCATGTAATACATTAAATTAAGGTTAGTATTTTCTACAGGGAAAGGTGAATGAATATGAAAATGAAAGTGATTTCACTTTGAATACATGTCAACAAGATCCATGATATCACCTGTTATAACTGAACTTGATATCAGAAATGAGAGGGGAAATGACACTAGTGCTTATTGTAATTGCAAACAAGTCACAAACAAGTTCCCTGCCGTCTACAAACATAGTCGGTCACATGACATTCTTAGTTTGTGCATTAAGATCTAAATACACATCACATTCTGTTGAAATCGGACTAAAATTAGCGTTGGTTTTTTTAGGAGGGGGGGGGGGGGTGAAAGGGCTCATCTTACAAAATGGCGGCGTTTTAAGTAGTTTTGATTTTGGTTAAAATGCTCAGGAGTCATCTTTTGCAGCCTATCAATTTTCATTTAAATTACGCTGTATGGCCCCTGAGATCTGAGAAATGTACTTTTATTTTTTGAACGTTGGCCATTTTGAAAAATTTAAAACCGATGTGCGCAACTATAGGAGTGGTATTCTAGTTGTGTGCAAAGTTTCATGAGGATCCCTCAACTCGTTCAACGCAAAAATTTCGAAAACTTTCTGCTAAGAAAAACAATTAAAAGAAACTGGGTAAAAACATTCAGTCAACAACACTTCGTTTTTGGAGACTTCAATATACAGCTAGTAATCTACGATAATTCAAATTGCAGCACGTCCCAGTGATATGAGTTACTCCAACTCTGGTAATACTGACCTATATGAGAGTAAAAGGAGGCATTATGAAATAGAAAAAGAAATGGTTTATTGACAAATAATAGGCCCTCTAGAAGCAAACTTACAAAATACATGTATCATTACACATATTTTTAAGGTATGTGTGAATAATAGTCACGCTGGACAAAGGCGGATGTACATGGGACATACAAATACCGCAGTATCACGTCACAGATATTGTATTTAATATTTATCTACTCAATTAACTTAAGATTATGCAACGATACAAATGACGATGTTTTGTTGTTAAAATTATAGGCTCAGACTGACCAACGAATGGCCTTAGTAATTGAGTCTCAATATAAATAAATAACGTAAACAAGTCATAACATATTGCTCTTGAATTTTCTCACTCCAACTGAACTTAAAACTTCTATAGATTGCTTTCCCGTCCGCCCCGCGACTCGCTGTTACTCGGCTTTGCTCAAATATTCCAACAAAATGTTATCAAAATTACCAAGGTGACAAATTCATTACGCCAGACGCGCGTTTCGTCTCCTTAAGACTCATCAGTGGCGTTTAACTCTAAATGTTTAAGATATTCTTCATTTGGAGATGAAATAATAGTATTCTTAATTGAGAGATGGAATAATATAAGTCCACTGGGGTTTCGAGTCCTACTGCGGTTAAGGATTTCCAGTTTCATACCGAATGTCGGGAGTTTTCTCCGGGTATTCCGGCTTCCTCTCCAATAAACATTGAACGCCATGATATTTCTGAAAGATTGCTTAAAGTGCTTAAAGTGGCCGTTAAACACCATTAAAAAAAAACAAACAAACAAATTAAAGAACTGAACCGGTATGTTTTTTCCTTTTTTATTAGGTCTTCAAGAAGCCCTTCGACTGCCTGCCACATGACCTATTGCTGTTAAAACTCAAAGCGAATGTTTTATCTGACAAAGCATTAAACTTAATTTCTAGTTATCTGTCAGATCGAAAACAACATGTAAAGCTTTGTACATATTTTAGCACTTGGAAGAACATTTATAAAGGTGTCCCCCAGGGCTCAATACTGGGGCCAATACTTTTAATATTTTTATTAATGATATTTTTAACTTTGTGAAAGAAAGTACTTTGTATACATATGCTGATGATAACACATTGTCACACACAGGAGAAGACTTGGACGGATTAGTCAAAACTCTGGAAAAAGAAAGTAAAATTTTGATTTCTTGGTTTGACGACAATCAAATGAAGGCTAATCCAGACAAATTTCAGGCAATTGCCATTGGGAAAAAGACTAAAAGTTGGAACCTAAAATTTAATTTGGATGGGAATGAAATTACCTGTGAAGACCAAGTCAAACTCCTGGGTGTGACAATAGTCTATCAACTTAAATTTGACAGTCATATCTCTGAAATTTGTAAAAAAGCTTCAAGGCAGTTAAATGTGCTCAAAAGGTTTGGAAAATATTTAACTAAATTGGGGAGGCTAACTATTTATTATTCTTTTATTATGTCTAATTTTAATTACTGTCCTGTTGTTTGGCACTTTTGTGGAGAGGGTAATATTCAAAAAATGGGAAAAATACAGGAACGTGCATTGAGTTTTATTTATGAAGATTACTGTAGTTCATATGAAAATCTACTAATCAAATCTGGTCTACCTACTCTTAAAGTTAGGAGATTACGTACAATGGCTACTGAGGTTTTTAAAATGTTGTACAAACAGTCACCTTCATACCGTAATGATTTAATTAAATTTAAAAATACTTCTTATTCTTTTAGAAAGGTTAATACTGTAGAGGTTCCTTAGGTAAGAACCACAAGTTTTGGGGTACACTCACTGAGATATGCTGGGACCACACTCTGGAATGAGCTGCCAAATGCGATTCGCGCACAGACCAGTCTAAGCCAGTTTACCAGTCTATACTTAACAACTGGAACGGTAACTTATGCAGATGTGGATCCTGCAGATCTTAGTGAGTTTTAAACAATGCTTCAATTTAGTTTGTTTTCAATTAAATATGCTTGGTTTATTTTATCTAGTGCTTTCTTAATTTTAGTTTTAGTTATTTCTTAGTTTGCATACCATGTTTTTATGCCTATATATTCTTGCTATGTCTGTGCTATGTATTAACCATTGTGCTTGTAGTAATGTGTCTCATATGATGCTTATGTCAAATGTCTTAATGCATGTCTGTTCTGTTTTATATGTGATATTTATGTTATTGTATAGTCGGCATAAAAGCTCTACAGAGCTTATGTTTTTAATTTTATATATCCGACTTAAAATAAAAGTTCTGTCTGTCTCTCTGTCTAAGAAACACAGTCTCACGAGATTTAAAAGTATGGTTGGCGAAGAGAGGAGCACACTTAACGTGCACGTGTGGATAGTATGCGTTGCCGATGAGTTATATTACGCTGCAAGGATAGCTCTATAAAGATCAGCGTAAAAAGATATTAGAAATGGTAAAATTATTGCCACTCCAATATAACTTAACATTTTATTTAAATTCCGCTATGTATGTTAGGATAACTTTGATTGTCTATGTTATTGGACAAGATGTCTGTAATGTAATGAAAGTCAGTATATACATAAGCCTAAGCATATATTACCTCATCATTGTATTTTGATTATATGACATAGTAAGAAAGAATATTTAGGAGATCTTGGTAATCGAAAAGGACTATTTTAAAAAAAAGTTATTGTAATGCTCGAAAGTAAGACTTACGGTATTCGATGAAACTTGTTTTATGAGAGGGCAACGTCTTGAAATGCTCCATTTACATTTGGTGTGTCTAATGAGGAGACCTGTATCACTGAAATCGTATAACACTACCGGTTGAAATAATTACAGATCAGCGATTACTGAACCCATTCCTTCAATATCAATCATTAACAATCAAATGTACTGCTTGTTATCTTGCAGCCCGTGTCTGTAGAACAATTACTGCTGGGTGTACTTATTCGATTTTAGCGAGAAACTAAGAAAAATTGGTTAAAGGGGGTTTCGTGTAAAACAAGTGTATTAAGAAAAACCAAAGGAAGAAACGGGGGTTGGCGAATTCGAAGCATTGGAAAAAACTTTTTTCATAAACCTTAAGCAAAATATTTTCCTCTCCACAGATATGAAATTGGTTGGTCAAAACGACATGTAACAAAAGTCCTTTAAGGGGATATGCGTCAGCTCACCAATTGATTAAACCGTTTTGTTGTCTTGAACCTTTTTGACAAAACAATGTATGTGATAGTTTTGTACTTTTACCCAGTGAAGATACACGAGTACTTCGGTAATTACTATTCATTATTTTAAGAGTTATTACTTGTCTTCACCCTTTTCTTTTGAATGTGGACGTGTGGCGTCTGTATCAACCTTATTACCGACAGACAGGAACAGGCTGTGAATCATATGGTTATTTTATTTCTCTTTGATGATTATCTCTGAAGAGTTACTCTTTTTTGGCATATACAAGTATTTAGTTCCAAAATTTACAGCATAACTTATAGAAAGAGGCGATAATCCAAACCTCAAAAAATACAAAAAATCACTGATAGACAGAACAACAATTACATTAAATGGTCACGAGAAAAACAAAACAAACACTGGTTTGAAACTTTCATCTATGATTGTATAAATACTTTAAATTATAGTAATAGTACTATGAAATAGTTAAATGTTGTAAAATGTTTGACAATAAAATTGACCACAAGATAGAGCAAAATCAATACAATCAATCAATCAAACAATTAGTTTTGGTTTCAGTTTGCTTAGTGTTTGGATATTGGTAAATAATTTTAGTAAATTAATGTGTTGTTAAGGTCGAAAATGGGGAGTAAACTACAAAATAGGTGGGAATTATGGATTAAACTGAAACTTTAATTATTATATGATAACTACAACATTAGAATATTCGTTTTCTATGTGTTAATATTTTAAGGTATATGAGTTACAGTAGATTTAGATCATACGTATTTTTTTTTACTTATCCCTTATAACCAGGTGATTGTCGCTAACTATACACCCTATTATTTTCCAGGGATTCATTTAAGATTTTATATATTTTATTATATTTAATAAGAAATGACAATTTATTGAACATTAATGACAAAAAAAACATACAAACAACATGTTTGCAGTCGCTTGACATATTGTTTGATGAAAATATTTTCAAAGCAAAGATATAAAAAAAAAACAGTACAAATATAACTTTCATTAGTCAAACTATAAGTTTGATTGCATACTTCAATTTTATGAACTTAAAGTAAACACATCATCACAGGTCAACGTTCAGGGAAAGAAAAGCCACTTTGATATGTGTTAAACGCAAAAATACTCAGTAAGTCGTGCAACCACCACGCTTCCGGTACAGTTCATTTACTCTCCTCCTCATGCTGTTGGCTAAACGACGAAGTGTAGCATGTGGTAAATTCTGCCATTCACGTAGTTCTTGGACATTCTGACAAGCGGGTGCTCTGTTATTGATTTTACGGCCAATGATATCCCACAAATTGGATTCCTATCGGGTGACATGGATGGCAATGGAAGATGCTCAAAAGCTTCCCTTTCGATAACATCACGTACAATTGCAGCTCGGTGTGGTCTTGCGTTGTCATCCATAAAGATGGATCTGTTACCAAGTGCATGATTGTCAAAATGTGGCACAATAATAGCGTTAATGACGTCATTTCGATATTTCTGCCCTGTCATTGTGTCCCATCAACCACATACAGATTCAGTTTATAGTCGTATGAAAAGTCTCCTCACACTGTAACACCACCACCGCCAAACGCTGTAGTGCTTAGGATGTTGTTCTGATTGCAAGCAGTGCCTCGTTGTCTCTAAACGCGCATGCGCCCATCAATATGACGAAGAAGGAATCTGCTTTCGTCGGTCCAGTGTACTAGTCGCCAGCTTCGAATATTCCAAAGGCAGTGATATCGTGCCAACTCGAAACGTGCTTGGCAATGTCTCTGTGTCAACAGTGGACCTGAACTAGGACGTTCCTGGATAGTTCCATCATCTCGATGACGTTTCAGTAGGGGCATACAACACTAAAGTGAATTCCAAAGTGTTGTGCTATCTGACGCAAGCTCTGTCCACTATTACGCATTCCAACGATCTGCCACTTCTCAGCTTCACTAATTTCCGTCTAGGCATTGTAAAATGTAAAGATGAAGTCGAAAAAGACCAGGAGATGAACATTAAATCGTTAAGGAAAACAGGAATTTTAGGCGTGCTCGACTACCGTATGACAAACTGGGTTTGATATTTAAAGATTTACCTGAGGAGGTGGAAACCCAGAGGACCAAGACATCTGACAGCATCATTTAAGACTAAAAAAGAAGAACATAACGATGAAGTTGGTTTTGTGTTATGCACCTACAAATGATAGCAATGAGGAAGACAAAGATGGCTTTTATGACCAGCTAAACACCATCATAGAACAACTCAGGAAAAAGACATCAGTATACTCAATGCGAAGATAGGCAGTAATAACAGCGGCTATGAGGAAGTTATGGGACATCATGGTGTAGGAGACATGAATGAGAACGGGGAGAGATTTGTCGATGCTTGTAACAACTTTGTCATTAGTGGGAGCATATTCCAACACAAAAGAATCCATAAAACAACATTGGTCTCACCTGACCACGTGACAGAAAATCAGATAGATCACATCTGTATCTGCAAGAAGTTCCGACGGTCACTTTTATATGTGAGAGTAAAGAGAGGAGCAGATGTTGCTTCAAATCACCATCTTGTTACTGCAAAAATCAAGCTTAAACTGAAAAAAAACTGGAATGAGAAGGAAAGAAGGAAGTCAAGGTTCAACGTCAATTTCCTGAGAGACGAAAAAACACAGAGATTTTAGACTTACATTGGCCAACAAATTCCAAACCCGACAAGAACTACTTGATGATGAAAATGACACAAGCATTAAGAAATATTGGAAGGATTACATAGATACGGTAGTGGAAACCTGTAAAGAGATATTGGGAAGAAGAAAACCAGAGCATAAAGATTGGATGTCAGCTAGTACGCACAATAATATCGAGGTCAGGAAAACCAAGAAGGAGGCAATCAACAACTGCTGCACTAGAGCAGACAAGGCTAAAGCACAGCATGAATATAATGAAGCCAAGAAAGAGGTAAAGAAAAGTGTAAGAAAAGACAAGAGGGAATATGTAGAAGGACTTGCAGAACAGACAGAGACTGCAGCAGCAAGCAGGAATAAGAAAGAGCTCTATGACACCACCAAGAAACTAGCAGGAAAGAGCAAACCGATGGAAAGACCAGTAAATGATAAGGACGGAAAAGTGATTACGGAAACAGAAAACAGCTGAACAGATGGGCAGAGCATTTTGAAGATCTCCTCAATAGACCAACACCAGATAACACGCCAGACATTCTACCAGCAGATACTGACTTACCAATCAACTGCAAACCACCTAGCAGAGCAGAGATTCAGAGAGCAATAATACAGCTTAAAAATGGCAAGGCTCCAGGTCCGGATTAGATCCCAGCAGAGGTACTGAAAACAGATCACAATACGATGGTTGAAGTATTGTACAAGATGTTTGCCAAGATCTGGGAAGAAGAAGAAATAACATCAGAGTGGAAAGAATGACACCTTATTAAGCTTCCAAAGAAAGGAGACCTTGGACTATGCACCATGCAGGGATCACACTATTGTCCATCCCAACAAAGATCAGCAAAGTGATTTTGGAGCGATTAAAAGGGCCAGTTGACGAGAAACTGCGGGACTAGCATGCAGGTTTCAGAAAGGACCGATCATGTACGGACCAGATAGCGACACTTTGCATCATTATAGAGCAGTCCATAAAATGGAACTCTCCACTTTATATATATATATAAATTTTGTGGATTACGAGAAGGCTTTTGACAGTATGGACAGGAAGATGTTATGGAAACTGCTTAGACATTACGGAGTGCCTCAAAAGTTTGTAAACATGATCAGAAACTCATATGAGGGAATGTCCTGCAGAGTAGTTCACGGAGGGCAACTGACAAAGAGCTTCAGAGTCAAGACCGGAGTAAGTCAAGGATGTTTGCGCTCACCATTTTTGTTTCGTTTGGCCATAAACTGGATCATGAAGACGATAACCGGGGGAAAGAGAAACGGAATACAATGGAAACTCTGGAATCAGCTGGATGATTTGGGTTTTGCAGATGATTTAGCACTCCTGTCACACAATCACCAACAGATGCAGAAGAAGTCCTCGGAACTGCTTAACACCGCAGCTAGGACTCAACATTCACAGAGGAAAGACCAAGATCCTGAAAGTTAATACCACCAACAATGAGCCAGTAAGGCTAAATGTAGATCCGCTAGAACAGGTAGTCATTCACATACCTTGGCAGTATAGTGGATTAGCAAGGAGGTACAGATGCTGATGTCAAGACCAGAATCGGCAAAGCAAGAGGGGCATTTATCCAGCTAAGAAACATCTGGAATTCATGAGTCATAAGCAGGAACACCAAGCTACGACTTTTCAACTCCAACGTAAAATCAGTCCTCCTGAATGGTACAGAAACCTGGAGATTTACCAAGGCCACCAGTCATAAGATCCAGACATTTGTCAACCAATGTCTTCGTCGTATCTTTTCCACCCGCTGGCCTGAAACCACCAGTAACAAGGAGTTATGGGAAAAGACCAACCAATGCCCTATTGAAGATCCGGAGAAGAAAGTGGGGTTGGTTAGGACATACCCTACGGAAGCCAAGTGGTAACATCACAAGGCAGGCACTAACATGGATACCCCAGGGAAAGAGAAAGCGAGAACGACCGATCAATTATGTGTTCTTTCCTTTTTATGATATACAACAATTTCTAATTCGAAAACACGCAAGTTCTGTTAGATTTAGCAGTATATAATGGCCATAACTACGGTGAATAGGGTACCATCTTAGTTTTTGATAATGCTAAGAGTTCTAGTAGAATTTTTTCAAGAGAACTTTTTTCATTCGAATTCCTGTTATAAAACACAATTTTATCATTTTTAAACTGACCATTGTAAGCTCAAAATCCTAGTGTGACAACAGTTAATAATAAAAAGATATTTGCTTAGATCATACCTTTTAAATCGTGTGTGCGGAAGATTTAAATGGTCCCGGTGTTTTATTTCTTTTTGCAAAAGTACACAAATAAGATAAGCTTGTATATATTGAGAAGAAATAACCATACTTAAAAATACGTTAGTGTAATAAGTATTAGCTCTACTATATATGTTAGATATATCTTACGTCAGATTTTGTACAAAAAAAACCACACAAAAAATGACACACGTGTGGCCTTGTAAGCCATCCTTTTCTAATGTTTGGTATGCAGCCCATAATTTAGGATTCAATAGCTTGCTGCTTCATTTTGATTTAAAAAAATATTGATGCTTCAGTAACGTTTTAATCTTTCACCTCTAATACCGTCCAATTTTTACGTGCCTAGTTCTAATGTCACCGCGTGAAAACAATAGAAAAAAGGGAGCAAATATCAAATAATAACAAAAATGTTTGATAACATGACAGAAAAAAAACCAATATAATTAAAATTAAATATATTTCCATGTGCCTATTTCCATTGTCGACGCGTTCAGAAAAAAAGGGAGCAACTATCAAATAATAATAAAGCCAAAAATCAATTGTAACGAAACTGTTCCATTTACATTATTTCGAGCATAAACTTAGAATATCAAGTAAATTGTTAGCATTTTGAATAAATTGACTAATCACAAAATCCGATAAAAAAATAATATATATAGTATAACGGAGATTAATTGATGATACTAAATTTGCTTCGATAGAAATATAGTAAGCAATTTATTTATACAAGTATTGAAAATAAATAACTTATAACGGTATATCGTTTTAATTATGAGTGTTGCATCAACAGAAACTTTTTTTCAACTTAGGGTTACAACATTTGACCATTCGTCGTTCGATTTAAGCATAATGCATGTCCGAAAAAAGGGCATGCCAAATCGTTTTGGCACAATGGGCAATAAGTTATAACAACAGGCATTTCGTTTATACATGTATTTTAAGAACACAGTTTGAAAAGTTTTTACTTACCGGAGAAAAGTTCTCTAGAGGAATATTCCGGTCCGGGGGGCGTAGAAACCCGGAATGGGGGTCACGAATGCACATCATACCCCACTTAACCTTGCCTTGCCAGTACCCTCTTCACTACTACATACTTCATCAGACACTGCCTTGCATATGTAGACAGTTTGCTCTAATGAGATCGGGGTTATGGCCTCTGTTTTTGATCTTCGAATGCAGAATATAAGATCAATTTATAGCTTGTATGTATTCCAATAAAATCTAATACAACATGCATAACGAGCTAAATCCCGACCTCTTGATCACATTGTAAGATTATTTATAGGTTTACATCATATTAACAAGTTTGTATATCCCAATCGACTTTCCTCCACGTATATACGCATATATTTTTTAATCATATATAATAAAAACAATAAATTCGACAAGAGATGTAACAAATAGTGAAACTATGATTTTCAAATTAACATCCTCGAAAGCTCACCAATAGAATGACGTGAAATCTACATTAAATTTAAAAACCGAAGCAAACTAAATTTAAAAATATAATTTTTTATTTATTTTAGTTGGGGTTTACACCATTTCCCCCATTTTTCCTTCGTTACATCATGGCGACCAGTTTACAAAGGGGAGACAGAGACCGGAGAGGGGGGAGCCGACGTACCGGGAAGAAAATCTGTCAATCTTTGTCATTAAGGAGTGTATAGCACACGATGCCTGAGGTCGGACTCGATCATACAATATCAAAATCATACATGTACAGACTTAATTTAACGAATTATACTTTGCAAGGATATCTAAATAACTCGAAGAAATAAACGTACTGACTACATTATATGTCAATCAAATTAAAAATAAAAAAAATGAAAATGAACTCATTAAATTGGTACTTCTTTTCCCGCTATTTTCGCTACGTGCGATTTTACCATTAAGCAATTTTCAACCGACAACTTATGCGAATTTCAAACTATGTATTTTGTATATATTCTTAGCAACTTAAAATTAAATTCCCGTCAATCAGTTCGTGAATGCAACAATTCCTTATGTGCACTTCTGTAAATAATTAACATGCTTAATTTAATCTGAAAGAATGTATTTTATAGTTTTTGACTTGTGGGGATGAGTTTTGATTTGATGTTTACTGTCTGTCTACATTGATGGCTGGTTAGTTTTACATGTTTGTTTTCTTCATCCTATAGAATTCTCAAAAAGGATGGGTAATACTAATTTTTATTCGGTAAATGAACAGTTTTTGCACAGTTTGTTTAAAAAAAATGAACGGTAACATCAAATTATAGGATGCCTAAAATTAAATTACCTTTTATCTTAGTATTCTTACTGAAATCACAATATTACTACCTAATCTGTTTAAGAAAGATAATTTCGCGCATCAACTTCAAAGTCTGTACGGCAAAGGTCGGCAATAAAAACTTAGATTACCAAAACTTACAGTAGCACTTGATATAACTTAATTTTTGTTAGTTTGTGAACAAGATTACAATGATAAAGAGACTATCATTTCAGACACATTTTTCTTACTCTACTTATTTCACCTAATGCCTATCGGTTTTTAATTGTATCAAGCTTTCAAATACTTCTCCTGACATCATTTAAAAGAATGGCAGGCCGTGTACAATGTCAGTCAGGACTATGATTCACAAATATGAACAATAAAACTGAGTTTTTATAATGTGCACCTAAACACATCGCTACTTTTCGGTTTGCTCATGATTTAATCCCAAAATAGCACAAACGGACCTTATTCGTTTACACTAATAACAGTAATATTACCCGTTATAACAATGTCAAACAAAGCACAAGAACATCATGCTACTTGGTACTGCGACTGTATCCATGGCTCAAGTCTCAAGGCTGCACAGCGTGAACCAAGGAGGTGGACAGGCAGAAGAACATCACGCTACTTGGTATTGCGAGGGTATTCATGGCTCAAGTCTCAAGGCTGCACAGCGTGAACCCAAGAGGTGGATAGGCAGAAGAACATCACGCTACTTGGTACTGCGACGGTATCCATGGCTCATGTTCAAGGCTGCATAGAGGGAACCCAGATGACTGACAGGCAGAAGAACAACACGCTACTTGGTACTGCGATGTTTTCCACGGCTCGAGTCTCGAGGCGGCATAGCGTGAACCCAGCTGGCGGACGGGCAGAAGAACATAACGCTACTTGGTACGGAGACGGTTTCCCCGGCTTGAGTCTCGATGCAGCATAACGTGAACCCAGGTGGAATACAGGGTTTTCCTTTTTTTAGTAATGTTCGGTTATAAGAATAAAAGCTAGACAGTAGACAAAAAGGTGTGACGTCTTTGCTCCCGTCAGTAAGACACACATTGTAGACGTATAAAACCTGTAGCCTCATAGTTGCGGCCACAGAAGGTTAAATTTTACCTTAAATACTCGTAATTAATAATAAGTTAATAATTTTCTATTGCTAGTCACAATTGTCTGCCGATTGGTCTATGTTCCACATGGAAGTATCGCATAAATATGATCTCGTCCTGATGAGTAGCTAAAATATATTATTTCATATCAGTAAAATTATGTTTGTTTTAATTGGATAAAACAAGGTCAGCTGGTATTAGTTAATTTGCAGTAATTTGACGTGAGGGCATTATCACGCCGTGATAACGCCCACGTCACGTCGTGGTAATGCCCTCTCCAGTAACAAGTAACAAAAAACTGGGTTTTTTTCTTCATTTATAAAAATATATATGTACATGTACAACCTAAATGAGGAAAAAATGTCATAAAGTTTAGAAAACTAACTGTGTATTGCCTAAAAATGCCAAACAATGATATATAATGAGGCCAAACATTCAAATCATACAGCAAGCAGCTACACATACATAATACAGTCTTAAACACATAGTTTCTTAATTCTTCAATAAAATAAATATAATAGTTGCTTATATAGCTGACATTGTCCTGATACTTGACAGCACTCGGGAGAGTGGTATTGCCTTTCACATTGATAATGCCCTCGCCTTTGGCTCGGGCATTATCAATGTTTCAGGCAATACCACTCTCCCTTGTGCAGTCAAGATATCATGACAATGCCCTCTATATAAGCAACTATTGTATAATTATTTCATATCAGTAAAATTATGTTTGTTTCAATTGGATAAAAGAAGGTCAGCTGGTATTAATTAATTTGCAGTAATTTGACATGTGGGCATTATCACGCCGTGATAACGCCCACGGGTGTTATCACGTCGTGGTAATGCCCTCTCCAGTAACAAGCAACATAAAACTGTTTATTTTTAATTTATAAAAAATATATCTACATGTACAATCCAAAAGAGGAAAAATGTCAAAGTTTAGAAAACTAACTGTGTATAGCCTAAAATGCCGAACAATGATATATATTGAGGCCAAACATTCAACTCATACAGCAAGCAGATACAAATACATAATACAGTTTTAAACACATGGTTTCTTAATTCTTCAATAAAATAAATATAATAGTTGCTTATATAGCTGGAATTGTCATGATACATGACAGCACTCGGGACAGTGGTATTGCCTTTAACATTAATGCCCTGGCCTTTGGCTCGGGCATTATCAATGTTTCAGGCAATACCACTCTCCCTTGTGCAGTCAAGATATCATGACAATGCCCTCTATATAAGCAACTATTGTATAACTACTTGCTGGGGGATAACCAACCATTCATTTGAGAAAAATATCCATGTTTTTTTGCTTGCTTGAATGGTGTTGAACGCTCAATTTCGGAAATTTTGTAGCTATATTGTGGCGTCCAGTTTTTATTGGAGAAAGATGGCGTACCCAGAGAAAACTAACGCACTTTGGCTGGAAAACTGGCAATCCTGGAAATCAAGATTGGATGCCCGCACTCCGGTGAGACTCTAGCACACCTCAGTGTTGACAGAACTTTTCATAAATAAAGTCAGTCAACCAAAGAGTACCAACCCGCGAATGTTTGTCTTACTTAAAACTCAAACATAGTTTTTGTTTGAATTAAGATCCTCCCCCTCGATACATAACAAACTCATTGGAGTCTATGGTCCAAGCAGATAGAACGAAGAATCGTACACTCGCTTTTTTGGCAAGGTTAATCCGACAAATCACAAAACTAACATCGGATTTTAACGGCATTTAAATTCGGCCTACATGCAGATAGTCTTAAAGTCTTACTTTTTGCCAATGAGTTCTTGCATCCCTTGATTTTATTGATTTGACAAACAATCCGGCAAAATAAAGTAAATGGGAGCAAAGAATAGATTTTAATCAGCTTTCTAATAACATTTAAACAGGAAGGATTTAAGTATCCTTAAACAAATACACGATGTCTATTGCATTTTTGACAAATCCACAGCGAGGATAAACATATATTTCATCTTTTTAAGAAAATAAATTTGCAAATACTAAAGCAAGTTACTGAGACAAGTGAATAAAAGTATATTTATGACTGAATGCATGTGATGAAAACACCCACAACAATAATCTATAAACACCAGTACTATTTCTGATGAGAGTCAACATTATACAGGGTATCTGTTGAAAAATCAAATGACTTCATACAGACAACTGAAAAAAACTACAGGAGGAGTAGAAGTAAGGATAATTTGTAAAGAGAGTAAAAAATATTATATCAAATTATAACTTACCAATCAATTAATAATTAAAAATGCAACAATAAAAATAATGTTAAAAAGCTCCAGTAAAGAAAGGTTTTTCCATTATTTTTTTTATTTGGTAATATTAATAATAACAGTTATACTTGTTTTAGACATGAAAAAATCAAATTCACTTTTTTGACAGGAGTGGGAGGGGTTATGCATTGATAAACCCTTGTGGTTGACCCATCATCACGATTTGAAATCAACACAGTAATATTAGTATGCATTCATCAGGATATTTATAATTAGTTCACATCCATTCCAATTTTTTGATATTTTAGTGAATACAAAAAAGGAAGTTCACACAATATTCCTGTGAAAATCCCAGGAAATCCTTTTCAAGTATAACTTTAATTCCTATGAATGTGAGCAAAAATTATCTGTGCATGTGAAAATGACCTCAAAACAGAAAAACACCACAACACAAAATATATCACTATATTTCTCTGTCTACCTGGAACTATGAATCCTTTAAATATAATTAGGTATATTAGAATTACCTTTAAATTGCTGCAATTAAGTTTAGACCTGAAATAAGAGGTGCCTTTCTGATAAATAGTATTGTTTGGATTCATGGTATTTTTAATGTTAAATACATGATTATTGCATATTTAATAAAGCTTCCTTATTGTCTTCTATATCACACCTTGAGTCATAAACCTGATCTTGTAATGTATACACCAATATCATACCTCTCTTAGAAAGTCTCTAAATTATTATGTTAAATATATGATAAACAGTACAATACATGACAAAATCTGTATCTGTACTGCATCACTAGACCATTATAAGCCCTTAAATATTTTGCCATGTATTATTCTCTATATTATGATGGTGCCAAAGAACGATGCTCTTCCAAGACATACATGTAGTGCAATGCTGTAGTGCAAACACTTTTTAACATTTCATTTTTCCAGTATATCTGTTTTATTAAATTAGGTGGATGAGAAACGGTTATCAGTTATCATTATTGGACTGAAGTAATTGAGTCTTAATAAATTTATGTACAACATTTTATAACTGATATATCAAGTAGTCTCATAAGAGTTAGATTTTATTAACAAAACAATAAGCAATACAAAAAAGTGTGACCTAACAAATAAGATATATACAAAATATAGACTGTTAATTACTCAGTAAGACGTGTTATAATTGTGTATACAATAACTGTTAGTTTTTGTCTATGAAAACCAAAAAAGTTAAAACTCCCAGAAGAAGTTATTTTAAACATTCAAGAGGTTAATTTTTTTTGGAATTTAAAAAAAATGTTGGAAAAATGTCCACATCATTAATGATGAAATCTACATAACAATTCAAAAGAATACTACATTGGAAGTATTTTTCTTATTCTAATGCATGTAATATGTAGTGCCAATACACACTACAAATTGTCATGTTATATTGTGAATTACATCAAAGTTAATGAGTAATTTCTCAGTCATTGGCGACTTACTTATTTGTAAACAAACTACTGTAAGTCATGGAGACAATCGTCTGCTGAAGACAATATGATGTACAGTTTAATCAATCATTTCTCTGACAACACCTTTATCTAATTTGTAACAGTGTTGGACTTTATTGCAACATCATTTACTGTGTCTTTAAAAATTACATAAACATGTTTGACATCAGTGCCACTTCACATATTGTTTTTGATATTGTATATTTCTAAAAAAAATAAGTTTTTTAATCAACAAAGCATTAAATGTAAAATTCCAGAAACATTTAATGAATAATTTTAAGCAGACCTTACTTAAGTTTTGTGACATAAAAACTCATGATAAAACATTAAATTTCCAATTTTTTCAAAAACATATATTGTTACTACCTTTTATAACACAAACAGAAGTCAATCTCTTTTTTTAAATGGTCTACTTTTGGGTAATGTTGAATTGGAAAAGTCTATCATGTAATGATAAATTTTCTCTAGTTGAGAAATCTCAATAGTGACCCATATTAAAGTCAGTATTTGTATTATATTATATTTTAGGAAAATTTTTATTTTGATAAACCTATATATATTTTATTAATGTAAAAAAAATTTACTGATCATTCGGCTGTTCTTTCTCAATGCTATGAAAACTCAAAATTATTAACAGGTCTAAAACTGATGTCATCCATGTACATGTACTAACTTCTACCAATGGTACTGTAAAATGCATACTTATTTTTTTTATCATAACACAACAATTGTAGAAATAGCCATAGTATAAGAAATATAAAATTAGACTGATTAGTTAAAATCAAATTAGTTCTGCAGTAGTAATGGAGGTATGTACCTGTTTTGAACACCTGCAAACATCACTCATGACCTTAAGGTTACAAACAGAGTTTTGGGTTGTTGTCCTGATAGGTAAATGGTTTATTGCTTTGGAGGTGAACATTATGAGTAAACATTATAGCCCTTATGACAGATTGGTCATATGAACACCATGAACACCAGTAACAAAGATATCTTGCAATATGAAGCACAGGTACAAAAAAAACTATTATTACTTCAATAAACAGAACTAGTCAACAAAAAAAACATTAACAAAATAAATATTTTGAAAGTTATGTAAAAAGTGTAAAAAAGGTCTTACATAATGATACCAAATGCAAATGAAATTGGCATATTTCAAGTTCAAAGGTCCTACGTTATTTATGCAATGGATTACATTTGTTAATTTACCTAATACCTATCATACAGATTTGGAGGTCAAATATATAATAATAAATACATTTACATAAAAATAATATTATACTCATCAAAAAGGCGTTCACAAAATTACAATAAATACCATTCCACAACAATACTAAATCTATTGTTTTAATCAACATGTTATATACTGATGGTATTATGATAAACAATGTTTGATTTCTGCTCAAATGAATATCATAGCTTCCTGTGTTAATAAAACAGTTTATTGCAAAATATCTGAAAAGTTGCTTAAGATGAGTTTAACTAAATTTAATTTCAATCTATACACTTCTTAAGTCCATATACAATACATCTGTAATTATATCCATAGTGACAACATAATATGCTTGTTAATAATTTTAATATACATTCCAGCAAGACTATTTTCAAAAGCATATAAAACTACATATTTCCCGGACATTCTAACATCATATAATGACGAACCCAACAATGCAAGAAGTAGGTAGGGAAGTAGACTTTCAAAATTTCAAATTAATATATGTTGTTACCAAAACCTTTTTATAATTACAAAATTAAATTTAAAAATTGTGATAAAATTTTGGTTGTTCATTAAAATTCATATGGGGTTGTATAAAACTATAAGGGAATGTTACAACAATGTCAATATGACATGAAATTACCAAGGTTTGTCCACACCACAGTAAATGCTGCTAGGTAGCAATATCACAGAAATGCTAGACTGTATTTATATATTTCTGTGCCGCTCTGCGACTCCCAAATGGAAAAAGCCAAAATATTGGATAGCCATTTCCACACAGATCTTTATATGCTTCATAAGGTGAACTGACTTTTACCCTGAAAATAACGAAAAATAGTTTATGGTGAACCGGTAAACACAGATACTTTCTTGAATTTGGAAATTTGATTTTTCTTTTCTACTTAAAAGTTTCTTGTAATCTTTGTTTAAACCTAAGAAACTGTTCATGCCGACCTCTTAATCAACACCAAGAAGCTAATGTACAACTTAAATCCTGTATTTATTATTATTAACCGCAGGTCAAAATATATAATTCGGGAAAAGCAAATGTCAAGATCATAATTGTCATTTAGAAAAAGAGTATTTCATAAAACAGTTCAGAAAACATAATTGTTATTTTTATTTACATAAAAAATGTAGTCATTTTTCTTTGCCAATTATGTGCAAAATAAGTAATCCAATATGATAGAACAATACATAAGATAGAATAGCTATGCACGTTATTTTTAAAGAATTTTCTGTAGCCTGGCTTAACCTTAATTGATTGCTGATTGAAGATCAAACCGTAAATATGTCTACAATCAAACTGACCCTCTATCAGTACCATCAACCATTATCTACTTTTACTTTGAAATCTGAAGCATTTTGTAACCATGGATACAAAAGATTTCAAAAGTATTAGAAGATGGGTCATTATGTCAAAAAGTAACATATATGTGAAATCAATTATTATCATAGGTTAATATCTTCAATTAATTGTAAAGGTACAACAAATACCGTATAATTGAGAATATAAAATACTTTAGACCAAACGACAAAGAATTATATATCATGTAGATATCTTTCTAGTAAATTACAATTTAATAAACACATTGTGTTGCTACCAATATAAATGACTTTGTTTTCTACCACATTTGTTTGTCAAAATATTACTACTTCATGAAGCACTTTAGACATTCACTGAAGATTCCAGTCAAAATGCAAAAAATTAGGAGCATGGTCTGAATGTTGTAATTATTATACATACTGGTAAAGAAAAAAGAAATAAATTGTCTGTATATCTAAATATTGCTCATTTGTTTGAATAGTGTTTTAAGCTGTTTTCAGCTACATCATGGCATCTAGTATATGGTCTGTCTAGAGGCTCCCATCAGAATGTAATCTCTGACTTTGGAGACAACTGACTCAAAGCTACCTTCACAAGGTGAGGTTGTCTGATGAAACATTTTTTGACTAATATGAACAGCAATTTTTTGCTATTTGAAGATCTCTTTATCTATTAAAGTTTAATGAAAAGAAAAATCAATATCTCAATGAAATTTAAAGACAAAATCTTTACAATTTACAATTTAAACATAGTTTCAGGTTTTTTACACAAAAAGCCACTGAAGCTACACCACTTAACTAAATGATTAAAGTATTATAGATTATTGCAGAATTTTGAAGGCCTTATTTATTGATCATTTTAGGCAATTTACAGTTTCTAACAAAGTAAACTGAAAATTTAATGAAGAATTGACAGTAAAGGACAATATAGTAGTCATCAGAAAATTTTGGACAAATACAGAATTTGTAGGTCTTGTCCGGCTGATCATTTAGTAATTGACTGTTCTAACTAAAATTAAATCTTTCACAAGCTCCCCCTTGTTGTAATTGTGGATGTGAAGTCACAATAACAAAAAGGTGGAGCTTGGGAAAGGTTTAATTTAAATTACACGGTAGATTGAAAACAAAAAGTGTTTAAAATAGTCATTAAAGGACAATAATTCCTATAAAGTCATCTGACAAATTTGGACCAAATTGGGTAATTTGTAGGCCTTGTATTGCTGAGCATTTCTGCTATTTACAATTTATAGCTATGATAACTTCCTATAATTCCTATAAAGTTGTCTGACAAATTTGGACAAAATGAGTAATTTGTAGGCCTTGTCTTGCTGAGCATTTCTGCTATTTACAATTTCATTCTAGCTGTTATAACTTAATATCAGGGCAAACACTAAATATCTCTTAAACAATTGTAATGTCAAGCAGTAGCATGGAAAGGTAAAAACATTACAAAACATCACTCTAGTGAAGTTAGACTTAAAGGGGAAGTCTTACACAAATCATGATCATGAAGTCCTGTTTTTCAAAGTAATAATATTAATAGAACAATAAGTAGTAATACAAATAATCATGATTTATGGTTTAAAAATGTATATTGAACCTTGTTTACAATAAGTTATGGGCTTGGACAAAACAATAAGCATGTAATATTAGGATTATTTGGATTGGTATTTGGGAAAGGGCTAAGCAACTGAATGTGCATACTTTGGAGTGATTAATAAAGTTGTTTTCAATATTGTTTATTATTGATAAAATGGTCACAGTCCCATAACTCCTTCAAAATTTGCAAAATGGTGGTATAGTATGAGCATGTACAAAAAATCCCAACACTCAATCATATTGAATGGTTTCAGACATGATGTATTGTGACAAAGATTCTGTGTATTTAATCAAATTCCATTCAGTAGTGTAGGCAGAGTTGCAAATAAGAGAAAGTGAAGTAATCCAAATAATCATGATTTAAGGTTTTAAAAAAACAGAGTATATATTTTAACCTCATTTACAATGTGTATAAATCATCATCTAATTCTGATGTAGATCATAAGTGAAATAAAAACAATGGAATGCACTTCAAAAATGTAAACAAGTGTGGACACAGAAAAACGTCTCGCCTGCATTCCGCATCAGTAACGAAAAATAAATTTCGTCATAAGCATTACGTAAATAGCATTAAATATCAGCAGCGGCCTGTATACCAAATATTGTCACCATACCATGCATAGTTACAGAGGAACTGTCCTAATACAAAAACTTTAACGTAGTCGCTGGACTGTGAAATTGAGGTCAAGGTCAGGTGACACCTACCAGACAGTCATGTACTATTCATCAGCAACCTATATACCAAATATTGTCATCCTACCATGCGTGGTTACAGGGGAACAGCAGTAACCCAAAAACTTTAATGTAGTCGCTGGACCGTGAAATTGAGGTCAAGGTCAGGTGGCACCTACCAGACAGTCATGTACTATTCATCAGCAACCTATCTACTAAATATTGTCATCCTACCATGCATAGTTACAGAGAAACTGCAGTAACACAAAAACTTTAATGTAGTCGCTGGACCGTGAAATTGAGGTCATGGTCAGGTGACACCTACCAGACAGTCATGTACTAGTCATCAGCAACTTATATACCAAATATTGTCATCCTACCATGCGTGGTTACAGAGGAACTGTTGTAACCCAAAAAATTTAACGTAGTCGCTGGACCATGAAATTGAGGTCAAGGTCAGGTGACACCTACCAGACAGTCATGTACTAGTCATCAGCAACCTATATACCAAATATTGTCATCCTACCATGCGTGGTAACAGAGGAACTGCCGTAACCCAAAAACTTTAACGTAGTCACTAGACCGTGAAATTGAGGTCAAGGTCAGGTGACACCTACCAGACAGTCATGTACTAGTCATCAGCAACCTATATACCAAATATTGTCATCCAACCATGCGTGGTAACAGAGGAACTGTCGTAACCCAAAAACTTTAACGTAGTCACTGGACCGTGAAATTGAGGTCAAGGTCAGGTGACACCTACCAGACAGTCATGTACTAGTCATCAGCAACCTATACACCAAATATTGTCATCCTACTATGCGTAGTTACAGAGGAACTGCAGTAACCCAAAAACTTTAACGTAGTCACTAGACCGTGAAATTGAGGTCAAGGTCAGGTGACACCTACCAGACAGTCATGTACTAGTCATCAGCAACCTATATACCAAATATTGTCATCCAACCATGCGTGGTAACAGAGGAACTGTCGTAACCCAAAAACTTTAACGTAGTCACTGGACCGTGAAATTGAGGTCAAGGTCAGGTGACACCTACCAGACAGTCATGTACTAGTCATCAGCAACCTATACACCAAATATTGTCATCCTACTATGCGTAGTTACAGAGGAACTGCAGTAACCCAAAAACTTTAACGTAGTCGCTGGACCGTGAAATTGAGGTCAAGGTCAGGTGACAAGTGACTGACTGGCAAGTTCTCATCATAAGCTACCTCTGTACCAAATTTGATGGACCTAGGGCTTGGGCTTACAAATATATGAAGCAAGATGTCAAGTGTATACGCCGCCGCCGCCGCCCCAATTCCCATACATGTCTCGCCTCCAGCGACGAAAGGCGAGACAAAAATTGAGATAACTAAAAAACTTCCATATTTGCATCATGTAAAACAATAGATCTACTTCTTCTGAATTTACAGAGTTGTCTTTCTTTGGTTGGCATTTTCACATACTTTCATATAAGTAAAGAAATGCTTGGGTTTTGCCAAAAAGGCTATGAAATATAACTACTAACTTATTTTTAAATTAAATAAATCACATGATTAGGTGTTTAGATCTGAATTACAAAAAGATACATTTATAAATTAAAGAAAATTTTTTATTTACACAAGGACCAGAAAATTTACACCAAGTGTGGACACAGAAAAACTTCTCGCCTGTATTCCGCATCAGTAACGAAAATAAATTTCGTCATAAGCATTACGTAAATAGCATTAAATATCAGCAGCGGCCTGTATACAAAATATTGTCACCATACCTTGCATAGTTACAGGGGAACAGCCGTACCCCAAAAACTTTAACGTAGTCGCTGGACCATGAAATTGAGGTCAAGGTCAGGTGGAACCTACAAGACAGTCATGTACTAGTCATCAGCATCCTATATACCAAATATTGTCATCCTACCATGCGTAGTTACAGAGGAACTATCATAACCCAAAAACTTTAAAGTAGTCGATGGACCGTGAAATTGAGGTCAAGGTCCGGTGACACCTACCAGACAGTCATGTACTAGTCATCAGCAACCTACTAGTATATACCAAATATTTTCATCCTACCATGTGTAGTTACAGAGGAACTGTCGTAACCCAAAAACTTTAATGTAGTTGCTGGACCGTGAAATTGAGGTCAAGGTCAGGTGACACCTACCAGACAGTCATGTACTAGTCATCAGCAACCTATACACCAAATATTGTCATCCTACCATGCGTAGTTACAGAGGAACTGTCGTAACCCAAAAACTTTAACGTAGTCGCTGGACCGTGAAATTGAGGTCAAGGTCAGGTGACACCTACCAGACAGTCATGTACTAGTCATCAGCAACCTATACACCAAATATTGTCATCCTACCATGCGTAGTTACAGAGGAACTGACGTAACCCAAAAACTTTAAGGTAGTCGCTGGACCGTGAAATTGAGGTCAAGGTCAGGCGACACCTACTAGACAGTCATGTACTAGTCATCAGCAACCTATACACCAAATATTGTCATCCTACCATGCGTAGTTACAGAGGAACTGTCGTAACCCAAAAACTTAAACGTAGTCGCTGGACCGTGAAATTGAGGTCAAGGTCAGGTGACAGGTGACTGACTGGCAAGTACTCATCATAAGCTACCTCTGGACCAAATTTGATGGACCTAGGGCTTGGGCTTACAAAGATATGAAGCAAGATGTCAAGTGTTTACGCCGCCGCCGCCGCCGCCGGATTCCCATACATATGTCTCGCCTCACAAAAATCTGTTTTTATCTACATCTGGCATCAATTCAATAAATGCATTAAAAGCAATGTGTTGATACTACAATTAATCCCCATTATAATAGGTACTGACAAAACCATTTCTACCATCAGTAACCATTATAATAGTAAAAATCTAGCATATAATTAAACAAAATATTTAAGAAGAAAGAATGTAAATCCTGTTAATCATGTTAAAATGTATTATTTATATTTCAAGGAGCCTACTTCAAGATCTGTTCAAAGCTATTCCTTTAGAAATTGTATGAGCCGGATGATAGTAACAATCCAGTATATGAGATAGAATGGCTATGCACATTATATTGGAATGATCTTCAGTAGCCTGGCTCAACCTTACAACTATATAAGTGATAGCTGATTGAAGGTCAAACTATAAATAACATGGATACCAATAATAACTATGTATATTTCAAGGAGCCTATTTCAAGATGGGTTAAAATCTTGGTGTCCAACAAAAAACGGGAGCTTTGTATGGTTAAAATACCATAAATACCAAGTACCAAGTTTGAAGGCTATCAGCCATGTAGAATATAGGTTTATTTTGATGTTGGAAAATACTCATCTTCAGTGAATACAACTGTGGGTTCAAAGGTACTACAGTTTCCATATTTTCACTTGATTTATAACTTTATTTAAATAAATGAAGGTAATCGGTTAAAAACCACAAAAGTTGATGAAAAGGACATAATAGGCACAAAATGGTCTATCATTCCAACATTAGTTTCCATCAATTAATTAACACAACTGATATAAGATTTTTCAGATTCAGTAACTATTTATTATACTGATTTCTAATTACAAATCAATTTATAAGTGAGTTAAGCACTTCTTCACAAGTATGTACATGTATATACTTTTCATTTGAACATTGATTAAATCTTTGCTTAACATCCAACAAGACAATCAATTGATACTAATATCCACATGAACAAATATATAATGTTATGATGGTGTTTAAATGTGACAAACTTAATTATACTGGTATCAGAGATAATACACATGCCCTGGCACAAATGTGGGCTGATGAAACAAGTGTAGACTGTGCTCACAAAGTGATACCCCCCCCCCACCCCCCCGTCCCCCACTTCGCTTTCAAGTCTAATTATTTCCACTTAATGATATCCGAGGTCAATAAAAATCCTTCATGCACATCTACATATAATGTACTTCCTTTATGCTAAGTTTCATTAAATTTCATCAAGCGGTTTAGAAGGAGTTGCGCTTACAAGGGATGTTGACAGATGGACAGACAGACATACGGACAGACAGACAGACAGGGTGATTCCTATATACCCCCCCAGTTTCGTATACAGGCCGCTGCCGAAATTTAATGCTATTTACGTAATGCTTATGTCGAAATTTATTTTCGTTACTGATGCGGAATGCAGGCGAGACTTTTTTCTGTGTCCACACTTGTTAATTACTTTATCTGTTTTCATATGTATACCTGTTTTAGTATATTTTAAAATGGTGGTAGTTGTCATTTTTGTACAAAATTACTTTAAAATTGTTCACATCCTGAAGATAGCTAATATATTGCTTGCTAGACGCTAAACACAAACCAATCTATCAATCAACCTTCTTTCTAATGAGGCCACCCCTTATCTACAAAGAGGTTACTACTCCCAATCCATTAAAGATCAACCCTTTGCAATCTAAAAGAGGTCATCTCTTCATTTCCACAGCAGCTGCTCCTTCAAATTAAAGAAGTCAACCCTTTTATTCCTCCCACTCTAAAGAGGTCACCTCTTCCAGTGTATAGAGATCACTGCTCCCAATTAAAAGTGGTTGTTTATTGACTCTACAGAATCACCCCTCCCGTTTTCAAGTCTCAATAGTTTACATTAACACAATGTTCTATCTTCACAATATTTTACCCCTCAATTAATTCAATAACTTCTCCCATTTCCTGTTTATAATCAAAGGGGTCACAAGATGTCAGAAGTTAAAACATATCAAATGAAATTAAACTAGCAAATCAGAAAAAGTATCATTAATTAAGAAAAAAATGCATTCAGTTAAATTACAAATTGTTAAAAGAAGATAAAAAGTGTAAAAATTGCACAAAGATTACATAAAATTGACAAGAATCTAATTAAGATTGATAACCTGTCTACTACCTGGCAGTAATTAGTCACATCTGATCTCTATTAAGTCATTACATAAACTTATTATTTTGATCAAAGACTAGTATCAAATTCTCTTATTTCAGGATATAATAGTTTGGTCTGCAACATATAGACAAATTTACAGCATTTCAAATATTCACTAACTA
The DNA here is from genome assembly GCA_944474755.1 of Limnoperna fortunei. Taxonomy (NCBI): domain Eukaryota; kingdom Metazoa; phylum Mollusca; class Bivalvia; order Mytilida; family Modiolidae; genus Limnoperna; species Limnoperna fortunei. The sequence goes on along the minus strand of OX104111.1, from coordinate 32,484,856 downwards.
ATTTGTAATATTGATATATTAATACAGGTTGTTGCAAAAAGTATTATAATTAGAAACTGAACTGAAACTGAAACTGGTTATAAAAATAGTTTTTTAAGAAACTGCAAACATTGTTCTGATGTATTAAGATTAGTAAAATCTCCACTGAATAATTATTTCAAGACATGTGTCACATTACAATGATAAAGAGTCATTGTAATGAGAAACTTGCCCCCCTTTTCAGCCTCAAGAAGTGCTTTTAAAAAAAAAATATTGAGAATGTGTTCATCAACAGTTCATAAAAATGAATCTGCAAAAAATTGGTTAAATTTGTTCAAGCCAGGATATCAAAGTTTGGATCAGACAAGTCTATGCATCCCCCAGTTTTATATTTCAAAAAGAATGGTTTTCCCAATAATAGCTGTTTTTTTAAAACATGTATAGGTACACAACAACAGACAGTAAGATTGCTACATGTAGCCAAATGATCCCCGTCGCTGCATAATTGAATGGCCTAACAGGTGTGAGAAACTAAAATGGGAAAGTTTTGTTTGTGTTACATTTAGTTATGAGACAAAATAATAAGCATTTAATATCAGAACTGTTTGGACAGGTATTTGGAAAAGGGCTCAGCAATTACATGATAAAACTTCACCAGAATGTGCAAACTTTAACAGAGTGATTATTAAAATTTGATATCAATATTGTTAATGATTGTTAAAATGGTCAAACTCCCATAACTCTTACAAAATTTGACAAATCAAAATGAAATTATATTATGCACAAATCACAACACTCAATCATATAAAATATCAAAGCAATCCATTGAATGGTTTCAGAGAAGATGTGTCCACAAAATCTACTATTGCATTATAATACAGTGGTCAAATTCCTGTAACTCCTACAAAATTTGACGAATCAAAATGCGAGTAGATTATGCATATCAAGGTTCGATATTTAGTTTACTTACTGCTAGACCAACAGTAACTTAAGAATTTACTAGACCTAACCTAAATTTAACTAGACAACATACAAAGGGCAAAACATAATCAAGATTTGGTACATGCATAAGTGATTCACATGTGGTCAATGAATGCATAAACAGTGGTTGTTTTTAACATTTTTACCTGTATTCTTGCATCTAGTGATTCTACACATAATACATATCTTATACTATCAGCACTATCACTATCAATATTTATTTTAACCTCCCATGGACTAATTGTTTATAAATTACATGTTCAGACAGTTTAATACTGCAAAGTAAATTTGTTAAACATTTGCACCTTGAAATATTATTACAACTGTGATCAATATTGAGTATGGCATATCAATGACTCTTACACTTTGTTTATTGTCAACATTTAGCTGTTTTATCACTGTTAAAGAGTTTCAATTGTTACACATATTAAAACATTTCTTAAATTCATTCATATATTGACTATTGTGCACATGCGTGATGTCACCTATATATTATGTACCATTGTTTCATAAAACAAGGTCAGTCTGACGAAAATTTCACCCTTTGAACTTGAACAAAGTGGGTTGTACTAGTATCTTAATTTATTTAAAAATAAAAACATTTTACTAGTAAAATTCTTTGACTCTAGACCACAAAAATAATTAGTAGGTTTTTCCCCCTCCTCTATCCATTGTATTCTTGCTCTTATCATTTTCCCTTTTAATTTATTCCTTCTATAATTTTCCAATTCTTTTTTTTTATTTTCTAAATATTGTAAAGAACCTTCATCCACTTTTCCTTCTAAATCTGATATTTCCTTTTTAAGTTCATTCTCTCTTTTCACCATTTCTCTTTTTTTGTAGCTTGAATATGATATAGATATGCCTCTTATTTCCATTAACAAAGTTTCGAGGAATAATTGTATGTTTATTCTAAAATGTATTTTATCATCATCAATCTCCTCTAATTTATCTAGATTATATACAAGGGCAGCATACTGTTTTTTTATATCTAAAATTTTGTTGTTGACCATATTAGAATATTCTAGATCATAGAGTAGAGAATTGTTGAATTTCCACAGTCCTTTTCCTCGTATAAAAGAATTAAAATGTAAATCTAAAAGAACCATTGAGTGATCTGAGCGATAACTAGGTTCTACTTTACAATTATTTAGATTTGTTAGCATGTTGTCAGAAAATAGGAAAAAGTCTAGCCTTGCTTGTTTAAAAGGGGTTCTTTTACGCCAGGTAAATCTGTGTAAGTCCGGGTAGAGTTCACGAAATGGATCATTCAGACACCTTTCTTCAATAATTTCTAACATTTTATCTCTTGCTTTATGATTATTTATATGTAAATAATTACAATAATCTATCTCTGGGTTAAGAACTAGGTTAAAATCTCCACAAAGTATATAACTCTCATTTTCAAAATCATCAATAACTGTCATAATCTGCTCAAAAAAGTTTGGAGAGTCTGTATTTGGGCCATATAAAGAGACAAGTATAACTCTAAGAGTGTCAATAATTAAATCCAAAGCTAAGTAGTTTCCATTTACATCTCTCTTTTCCTTAAGTACTTTAAATTCAAAATTATTATTAAACATAATAGATACACCTCTCGAGTTAGAGCTATAGGAGGAAAAAAAGCATTCATAGCCCCACATTGCTCTTATATTTTTTTCATTTTCTGGTGTAAAATGAGTGTCTTGAAGGCAATATATATTATAATTTTTGGCTCTTAAAAAGTTAAAAACATCTTTCCTTTTTGCATGGTCACTTAAACCTTGACAATTAACTGTTAATATTTTCAAAGCACACATGGGGGGGTTATATCATAACACAATACATGTACAATAAATATCAAGGTAAACATGGAAACAAACAGACCTATGGTATATGTTTTCCTGTTGATGAAAATTCAAATAAACACCAGTATACATATAATCATAAGAAAAGGCAACATGAAATATACATTGTAACTGATATATATACATGTAATACATGCATGTATAAGCAGGATGGCAAAAAGTAAAGAGGTTAAAAAGGAAACGGACATGGCAACAAACTTTTAAATAATGCACTGCATTGTAACAGAAGAATGTCAGAGTAGAAAGAAATAAAGGAACAAAATAAAAACATGTTGTCAGACTAAATTTGGGGTAAATTTTGTGAATTTAAAGATTTCCTGATCATCAGCTTTTGCAGCAATTAATGGAGCTCTCCGAAGTTTATGTTTTTGGATTTTGCCATATAAATTGACATTGACAAAATTGGTGATGGGAGACAACCACTGATGATAATACACTTCTTATAGTTAAAGGTTACTTAGTATCAAATAAGTAGTTGCCAATAATTTAAAAGCAAATAAGGACAGAAAATTTAGATTGTTATAAATTATATACAACTTCGAGAATATTCATTTTTGCCATATAAATTGACATTGACAAAATTGGTGATGGGAGACAACCACTGATGATAATACACTTCTTATAGTTAAAGGTTACTTAGTATCAAATAAGTAGTTGCCAATAATTTAAAAGCAAATAAGGACAGAAAATTTAGATTGTTATAAATTATATATAACTTCAAGAATATTCATGTAAATATTTATAGATATCGAATATTGGTTTAATCACTTAAAGACAGAAAATATAAATGAGCAAATCTAATATTAAGAAAAGAAAAAGAAGGGTATAAATAAATTACATATTTGTTTCAATTAGTTAGCATTAAGTTCTAAACATTGTAAATATGTTGTCAGATGTATAAACAACTTACAGTACTTGATGTTGATGTTTGGGACTTACTTGGCTTGCCTTATTTTCAAGTCAATATCATCGAACAAGTCAAATTTCAGCTGTAAACCATTTTCAGTCCTTCCATATATATGACAGTTAAAAAACCACACTGATTCGAATCTTTGTGAATTTCTTAAGCGTTTCATTAGTTCATAGTTTTGTTGTGTGATGTCATCGATTACTATAACATTGTTTTTCAAGTGTTTCTTTTCTCTCATAATCATTCTTTTGACATCACTGTTGAATAAACGCACTATACAAGGTTTTTCTCCTGCTCTGGTAGATGGTAAGCGATGTATGGCAACAACATCTCTAGGTTCAAGTTCAACTTTTAAATCTTTTTTGACTAGTTCAATAAAATCTTCTCTTAAATTTTGCTTCTCTTTCCATTTCAGGTTCAATACTTTTATGTTATTTTTCCTTGAATATTGTTCATTATAATTGCTCTTTGTTATAGCATCCATAGTCATTCTTGAGTTGCTGTTAACTTCAGTTCTTGTTTTACATATTTGTTGCTTTGCAAATTCTACCTGTTGCTTCAAACTTTCATTTTCAATAGAAAGTGCATCAATTCTAGTAAAATAATACCAAAAGTTGAAAAAGAAAATGGTGTTATAGTTACAAAGCAAAATGAAATATTTAAGGAGGTCAAAACATTTTATCAAAATCTATATAAAAGTAGAGATCTAGAAAGAGGATGTGAATTACAGGACATTGAAAAAGGATTGAAAAATATGCAACTTAGAAAACTTACTTTAGATGAACAAAATAGTTTGGAAGGAAAAATGACCATTAAGGAAACAAGTGAAACCCTATTTAAAATGAAAAACAATAAATCCCCTGGATCTGATGGATTTACAACAGAGTTTTTTAAGTTTTTCTGGAAAGACCTCAGGTTTTTTGTAACTGAATCTCTTAACTACGGGGCAGAAAAAGGGGAATTATCAGTAACTCAAAAACAAGGAATTATAACTTGTATTCCAAAAGGCAATAAACCTAGACACTTTCTTAATAATTGGAGACCTATTTCTCTTCTTAATACTGTTTACAAGATTGGTTCAGGAGTAATAGCAGGTAGATTTAAAAGGGTTTTGGATAGGATTATTGATACAGACCAGACAGGATTTATAAGTGGGAGGTATATTGGGGAAAACATACGACTCATATATGACATTATGCAATACACAGAAGAAAATGAGATCCCTGGACTTTTATTACTTATTGATTTTGAAAAAGCATTTGATTCTATTTCTTGGGAGTTCCTTATAAATGTTTTGAAATTTTTTAATTTTGGTGAGTCAATAATAAACTGGGTTAAAGCTTTTTATCATAATATAAATTCTGCTGTTATTCAGGGTGGGAATCTATCAGAATTTTTCAATATAGGCCGTGGGTGTCGGCAGGGGGATCCTCTATCTCCTTATCTTTTTATTCTTTGTGCAGAAATTTTAGCAGTCAAAATCAGGAACAATAAAAAAATTGCTGGGATATCAGTTACTAAAATAGAACATAAGCTTTCACTATTTGCTGACGATACATCCCTCATTTTAGATGGCACTAAAGAATCATTAAATGAGGCATTAAAAGAATTGGATTGGTTCGCGGAAATATCAGGTCTAAACATAAACTTCTCTAAAACACAGGTCATTTGGATTGGCAGTAAAAAATACAGTGAAGAAATACTCAGTTCAAACAGGGACCTTGCATGGGGGGAAACTTCTTTTAAATTATTAGGTATTACTTTTGATGTAGATTTAGATAAAATAAATAATATAAATTATAACGAGAAAATCTTGCAGATTAAAAATGTTATTAAGCAATGGTCTAAGCGCAATCTTACTGTAATAGGCAGAATAACAGTGGTGAAATCACTCATCCTACCAATACTTAACCATTTGATTATTTCATTACTAAATCCAAGGGATGAGATTATTAAACAGGTAAATGATCTTCTGTATTCATTTATTTGGGCTACACCAGTTCACAAAGTTAAAAAAGAAGTATTACAAAAGGGATATGAAGAGGGTGGACTTAAAATGATTAATTTATATTCTTTTATCCTTGCACTAAAAAGTACTTGGATAAGACGAATATTTCAAACTAACTGTAAATGGCAAAATATATTTCTATCTAGTATTAAAAGTACACAATTCTTCAGCTGTGGAATGAACTACATAAAACAGTTGCAAATGAAAATTAAAAATAAATTTTGGCAAGATGTTCTTAAATCATGGGAAATAATAATTGAAAAAGAACAAAATAATACATGGGAAAATTTTCTCTCAAGTCCAATTTGGATGAATGAGAAAGTTCAAATAGGGAACAAGCCAGTTTTTTACAAAGACTGGTGTAACACAGGAATCAGATATATAAATGATTTAATGAATACAGATGGATCTTTTTCCTCTTTGGAAGAGATTCAACAAAAGTTTCAAATAGATATAAATGTAATGAAGTATAATAGTATAATTGCAGCTCTTACACAAGCAGCAAAAATGTTTACAAAAGGAAATCATAAATTGAACACTCCATTTATCCCATCAAATATTCAAGTGTTTTTTAAAAACAAAAAAGGTTCTAAAGATATGTACTTAGTTCTCAACAGAAATCTGAGTATTCCAAATGGAAAAATTAAATGGTGTGACATCTTAAATATGAATGAACAAAACTGGAATAAATTTTTCAAGTTACCTTTTATGGTCACCAAGAACACAAAATTACAGTGGCTACAATATAGAATCAATCACAGAATAATTGCAACAAATAAATTCCTTTGTAAAATAAAAATAACTAATGATTCAAGCTGTACTTTTTGCAAAACTTATATTGAAACTATTGAACACTTATTTTGGGAGTGTGAAAATGTACAATCATTTATTACAGATACTGAAAATTGGTTTCTCTCAAATGGTATAAGTATATCATTCAGCTGCCAAAACTTTCTGTTTGGTAATATAAATAATATTTATTATGGAAATGCTGAAAATATTATACTGCTCAATATAAAACAATACATATATAATACTAAATGTTGTAAAGGTACATTAAGTCTGCAATCATTAAAAGAAAAACTCAAAAACATGTACTTAATTGAAAAGATGATGTTTGTCAAAAACAAAAATATCACTCTCTTCAACAAACTATGGAATATTTTTCATATTTTACTCAATTAAACTTCATTATGTATACATATATGATGAATGAACAAGTTGTATTTATTATTGATAACTTTTTTTTTATATTTTTGTATATTTATGTAAGCAGGAATGGCAAAACTTCACTTCAAAGAATAAGACTACTTCTGGTTGTTTCACTTCTTCTAAATTTACTCTTATTTTAACCCCTATTAAATAAAATTCAACAACTTTTTTTTTTTGTGAAAGCTACTACACATGTATAACATTTACTAGTATAATTGCATGTAGATACAATTGTGATATCAATATGTGAATTCATGTATGTGTTGTTGAAAAGCAAAAAAATAAAGTTAAAAAAAAAAAAAAAAATAAATAAAAAAAATAAAAACATTTGTTCCGCAATTTAGGTTAAACTGATATTTACATAAAAGTCTTAGGTGCATGAACACACTGGACTACTCAGTTTGCTGTCATGGAAAACAAAATTGAAAGAGGGGTATTCTCTGGAAGTTCTTACATCAACCCACAAAATAATATAAATGAAAACATGGAACAATGCTCAATCATATAAACTCTGCAGAAAATGCCCTGAAAAGCTCAAAAATGTTTTTTTTTCTTTTCCAAAAGAAATTCGTCAAAAAATGTTTGATGGTTGTATTATCAGTGCAACCAGTCAAGCCAGCTAATGGGCATTTTTACAAGTCCGAAGCCTACAATTAATAGACAATGTCATTATGTTGTGTACAAGATTTACCATTGTATTTTATTGATAAAATAGTCGAAGTTCCATTACGAAATTGGACTAATCAAAATGACGGTAGAGTATGCACATCTAGACATTGTAATAATTAATCCTACCAAAAATCAGAGTGATCCATTTACGTGGTTTCAAAGGAGATATATGTGCACATTTTATATTGCTAAAATGGTCAAAGTCCAATAACTACTACAAAATTTGACGAATCAAAGTGATGGTGAAGTATGCACATCTACACATCATGAGGATTAATCCTACTAATAAGTTTGTTTTAAATAGACAGGTATTTAGTTTCCAAAAGTTTTATTTACACAGATTTCAAATTTATTCAGGGTTTGGTTTAAACAGGTTCCTGGTAGTTTTGATTCCATAAACAGCTTTTCTTACACATAAAATTGTATTTATTAAAATTAAACATGAAATTTACTGTTAATTTTGAATAATTAAATTTTTTTGAGTGTAATGTTCTGGTTATGGTATTGGTATAAAACAATGAAAGGCTATAAAAGGGATGCAAAATTTAAAATGTCACTGCAAAAGTAAAAATCTGGAAACCCAAGATTATAGATTTACTCAGTTACTAATTTTTATAATAAAAAAAGTTAATAGGAACCCCTGATCAGACCTAAACTGAACTAAATATAAGAACAGTGTTACAATGTCCACCAAACATATTGTATCTTTGAAAGGTTTGTTTGAATGTTGCTTAATATGGCGTTCTGTATGCCACTATATAGCTGAAATATAGCTGAATGTGGCGATAATGATTTGTTAAAAGCTTTACCATTCAGTATATTTTCACCAGGGTCCTTTAAAGAAAACAACAAGTGTGTTTTGATGTTCAAGAGTTAACATCAGTGGCATATTTGGATAACTTAAAAATTTAATCATTAAATAAGTAAATATTACTTTTTTTTATGGTAATGGACTTATATAAATGATGGATTTGATATACTGTGGTTTCATTTTTATTCGTTGGGCACCAATTTTCGTCGTTTTCGTGGGTGGGGACAAACCACGAAATTAAGAATTCAACGAATAATGATCTAAAAAAATCTAGAATGACTGCAAGCTGACACGAGAAACTGCTATGGGACTAAAGTTTACATGAATTATGACGACTGATGTTCAAGATGCATCGTTATATTAATGTTTTCAGTAGTTATGACAATTTTGCTTTATGAACATCTTTATGTGTTTATGACACTTAATTGAAATAAAATTGATAAAAAACGTCGTTGTTTTTTTGAATTGCATTATCCCGTCAGTAATGAACGTACTTCCTGTTATGCCTTTTCGTTGTAAAGTGTTGATTTAAACACAAATTTTAAAGTAACTGTCTTAATTGAAATAAAGCAATAAAGTAATATATTTTTAACTTTAACAACTTTTATACTGATTTTCATCTTTAAAAAACCCACTAATTATATAGGTAGTGAATTTCAATCATGAATTGCCTGTTTTCCTAAACTGCCACCCTCCTGACTTCACCATACTATAAACCAAGGTTTGCAACCCCTCCCACCCCCTCCCCCCCAAAAAAAAGGAAAAAAACAAAACAAGAAAACAAAAAACAAACCCCATCAAAATCAGACACATTTATTACAAAAACTAAAGAAACTGCAAATAATACACATTAAAATCAGATAAAAATCTAAAAGTCATGTGATAATGGCCATTTTTAATTTCAAATTGGCTTAAAAAAACAAACTTTATAGATGACAATCGAAACAATATTGATAGTAAGTTTTGTTTCGATCGGTTAAACAGTTTTAGAGAAGAAGCCTTTTTTCCATAGGGTCCTATGTTAAACTAAGTCCCATGGTGGCCGCCATATTAGTTTTCCAATTAGAATAAAAACACAAACTTTCTAAACCAATATTGTTTTCAATTAGCCAAGAGAAGAAGATTAAAAGTTTACAGACAACATTGCAAAGGTGATGACAGACTGACAGACTTGGATGCAGTCTTGTACAGAGTAATATATCCAAACAAATGTTTAAATATAATTAAGATCATTTTTCCTTGCTTATCAGTCTTTATCTTTAAAGATATTATTTGTACAATTGTATTAAATATAATCAAAGGGAAGCAATCCTAAACAAGTTACACCCAGTAAACAGCAATTTGTAAATTCATCAATGCATTTTGACAAAAAACCACTCAATGCACAATCAAATTCATTTAACTTTTGATGAAAATATGTAATAAATTAAACTAATAGAATAGTAGTTAGTAAGGTTTTGTAGTTTGAAAGTTGTTAAGGTATCTGACCCATAATTGAAGTCACCGTTTAATTTTATTGTTCGACCAAGAAATACTGTGTCATTAAATCAATGTATTGCTAATTAATAATACACATTAAATATCTTGTTTTTCTTTGTGTCAATGTTACCATTTTTGGTAAAAAAGTTAGTTACTCAAATATTATTTCTGATCTTTGCCGAAATTTGAAAAGCAATGGACATCCGAGACATCAAATATGATCACGTGGTCAATTAAGGTCCGGATACCTTAATGCCACTTTTAGCAATATTTCAGCCATTTCAAGCTCCAGTTTATTAGCGGATCAAGCCAGAGTACCAGGAAAAAACCCGACCTCTGTTAGGAAAACTGGCAATCCTTGTCAATTACAATTGGAGTCGAGTGCACCCTGCCTGCAGTGAGTCTTGAACCCACACTCTCAGTGTTGACAGACAATGTCATTAATTGTGTCAAACTACCTTAACCACTCTGCCACTGAGGCCCAATTAGTCAGTAAGGAATGACTCATTTTACAACCCAATACAAAAATATATAATAAGAGTCATATTAGAGAAGTTAAGGAAACTGAAACAATTTAACGAACAAAACAAGTTTTAACAATTATTAACAAAGATTGTAATGCAATGGCATATTAATATGCACATAGCAAGTTCTGGTTAAAGTGGGCAAAAACTTTTTATTGGAAAAAATTATTTGTATCCAATCAAATAACACTATTTCACCAACATTTATTTTTTAAACATATACTTACGATTCTTTATCATTATGTCCTGACATTGTTTCTAATGTTGTTACATTCTGAAAAGGCAAATTGAAGGTATTGTATTTGAAATGGTACAAAAACTATTAGACAGTTATTCATACAGGTGTGTTTGTTTTTGTGCGAATAAAGATAAAATCTTATTAAAGTTTGTTTTTTTTGCATACGAAAACGACGTCTCCCCCCATTCCACATGTTGATTTTCAGTAAAAATCTATGTTCAAAGTCCTGTAACTCCTACAAAATTTTGAGGATAATTTCCTGGTAATATGAACAACTAAATAGTGTGTAACTTTGTGACGGACTGATAGACGAACAGGACAAAAACAATGACGCCCCACAAATTGGTGGGAGACATAATTGGTAACATGAAAAGCTTGTTCCTGTAAGGTTCTCTAATTTTGAAGTAATATTTCAACCGCTTGACCTGTGTGGAAAATATAGTTCTTGTCACTAGTGACTTTGATGTTCTCAGCAGTTGATTGGTTTAAAATAATAATGTCATAATAAGAACTCAAGTCATGAAAGTAAAATTGGGGTTGGGAGAGTTTGTACTTTGTTTTGCAAATTTACTACTTTTTTAAATTAGAGAAACAGAATCTTACATTAGAACTCTTGGATTATTGGATTTCTCCAAACTCGATAGTTAAATTATGGAAATTTAAGTCCTCGCCAAGGCTCAGACTTAAAATTCCATAATGTAACTATTTTAACTATCTCGATTGGAGAAATCCAATGTAAGATCCTATATTTATAATATAAATACAATTGTCAGAACGTTGAAAAAATTCGATGTTTGCAATTCAAACAGTAATTTTTTCGGCTCTAATTATAGTTTCAGATTTTGTATACATTGAATGACACTATTTCATTTATTTGTAGAACCTGGTTTTGTGATTTTTTGTCGCAGTGGTTTGCAACAGACATACTTATGTTATTGTAATGATGCTTTGTTGTGCTGTACAGTGGACCTGCCATCCCAAAATACAAGTGTGTTTTAAATATTTAATAAATTTATGTTTGTTTGAAGAAATAGGAACATAAATTATGAATACCTGGTAAATATAATATTAAATTTCAAAAGATACTTTAGTTTTTTTCATACTCAATATTGGTATTACATCATGAATGATAACGAACGACCTTATACATTTTCTAATATTACATGTTTTGTTTAAAAAAGTGCAAGTACAATTCAAAAAGTATTTCTTATTTTCTTATGCCAAAAGAACTGCATTGCATTTGATTCCTTATTGTTTTATGTAGTGTTCATATTCAAATAAAATATTTGAGAGAAAAAAAACTACAAGACAAATTTTGATACATTTTAAGTCATACATTTACAGCATGTATGTAAGTCTTACATGGTGTTCCTTGTACTTTTCAAGCATAAAATGTTTTGAACTTTGAACATGTGTTTTTCTTGGTGGGTAATTTTTTTTCGGCATAATCTTCAGTTAAATGAAATCACAAAGCTTATTCTATGTAAAATTTTATTAGATATTCCTTTACAAAGTGTGTGGTTTTTTTTATTCGAACAAAAATTGTGATGCTTAATTCTGAAGGACTTTATTAAATATAAAAAAAACCCTACAGTGAAAATTTTTGTTAATTGCTTTTCTAGTTTACACATATTAATTTTTCAATGCCATTCCAAAAACAAAAAAGACAATTTTGCATACATTTTTTTCTGTCATAATTCAATGTATATAAAACAGTTACTCCTAATAAATGCTTATAGTTTGTTCTTTATGCATAATATATGCAAAGATCAAAATTTCAGTTGTCAGGGTAATTTATGTCATATAATGTCCTATTTGTATGATCTTTTTTATTTCAAAAGATATTGGAATGGTTTTTTTCATCTGTTTATAATTGTGAAATAAATTTAAACATAAAGAAGGTTAATGTCAATTTCATAATGCTTCACAATTAGACCTTTCCAATTTAAACTGATATCGGAATAGTTTTTTCATCAAATGTGCTAATTTCTAAACACATGTTATTAAGAAGTTCGTCTAATATAGTTAGTTTTTTTGTCGCAATAAGTTGAAAGCCTATTCATTCCATATTTCCAATAAACTTATATTTTAAGGAATTTTTTTTTTAAACACTTTTTAAAGAAATGCATTTCATTTGATTCTTAATTGTTTATGTTTTGTTCCTTATCAAATATTACAACAAATATAGGATATGGAAAAAAATCAGAAAGAAATATTCTTTCATACATGGAAAAGAAAAATAATGCATAGAAATGAGATTATTTAGGAATACCTTTATTTTTTTATTTAAATCTTTATTCATTCCAAAAGAATTTTCTAACAATTTTGTTTCTGCAACATTATTACATATAGAAATATAGATCTCAATAGTTTTATCAAAACAAAATGTAATACAATAGTCAATTAAAGAACTGTGTACCAATACACATTGTATCTTTGCCAGGGCAATATGGTAATTATTCAACAGTTTAAAGGTAGACAGAATGATGATATAAGTCAGCTTGTTCTGTTCATTCCCAACATTTATCCTATATTGTTAATATTAACATATAAAAAATTACATAAAATTTTATAAAAATGTGCATTGTGAAGGGGACAATAAAATGCTTGTACCAGAGTACATATCTTAGTGTATGACAGAATCTGTTGATACAAACTACTAACCATTAACATATTGGTGTGTTGTACTACAACCTGACCTCCCATCAGACAAGCCATGGTAAAACCCATCAATGTCACTAAATAGCAAAACCAAATTTGATGCTTTATGAAGAAATTTTCCTACAAAAATTAAAAAAATATATCTATAGATTCAACCGATCATAAAATATTGACTAATGTTTCAAAACATGATCCACAAAGTTAGTAGTTAGTTATCAATTATAAATTAGTAGATTCAGTCAGAATTCTTCAGCCTTAATAGCCAGTTGTCCTTCCAAACCATAGGGCTTCTCACTCTGTACCCTGGTTTCCTCAATAAAAACTGAATGCAATAAATACGGTTCTATGGCTGTAATTTAAATTCAATTTTGTTTTTAATTTAAAATGCAAACTCAAAGAAACAAATGATCAAATGAAGATCAGACTGAAATAAACAAATCCTATTTTCACTGTATCTTCATTATTAAAGGTCCATAGAATTACATCTTATCAACAGTTTTTGCATTTTGTTCACACAGGTCTTAGATACACACCTTATTACAAGTTATACATTTTGTCCACACAGTCCTTACACACCTCATCATAGGTTATATACATTATTCAACAGTCCTTAGATACACATATTATTGCAGGTTAAACAGTTTGACCACACAGTCCTTAGATACACATATTATTGCAGGTTAAACAGTTTGACCACACAGTCCTTAGATACACATATTATTGCAGGTTAAACAGTTTGACTACACAGTCCTTAGATACACAACTTATCACAGGTCATACATTTTGGCCACATAGTCCTTAGATACACACCTTATCACAGGTTATACATTTTGGCCACACAGGTCTTAGATACACACCTTATCACAGGTCATACATTTGGCCACACAGTCCTTAGATACATATATTATCGCAGGTTAAACATTTTGGCCTCACAGTCCTTAGACACACAGCTTATCATAGGTTATACAATTTGGCAACACAGTCCTTAGATACACACCTTATCAAAGGTTATACAATTTGGCCACACAATCCTTAGATACACACCTTATCACAGGTTATACATTTTGGCCACACAGTCCTTAGATACACACCTTATCGCAGGTTAAACATTTTGGCCACACAATCCTTAGATACACACCTTAACACAGGTTATACAATTTGGCCACACAGTCCTTAGATACACACCTTATCATAGGTTATACAATTTGGCCACACAGGTCTTAGATACACACCTTATCACAGGTCATACATTTTGGCCACACAGTCCTTAGATACATATATTATCGCAGGTTAAACATTTCGGCCACACAGTCTTTAGATACACACCTTATCACAGGTTATACAATTTGGCCACACAATCCTTAGATACACACCTTATCACAGGTTGTACAATTTGGCCACACAGGTCTTAGATACACACCTTATCATAGGTTATACAATTTGGCCACACAATCCTAAGATACACACCTTATCACAGGTTATACAATTTGGCCACACAGTCCTTAGATACACACCTTATCATAGGTTATACATTTTGGCCACACAGTCCTTAGATACACACCTTATCACAGGTTATACAATTTGGCCACACAGGTCTTGGATACACACCTTATCACAGGTTATACAATTTGGCCACACAGGTCTTAGATACACACCTTATCACAGGCCATACATTTTGCCCACACAGTCCTTACATACACACCTTATCACAAGTTATACAATTTGACCACAAAGTCCTTAGATACACACCTTATCACAGGTTATACAATTTGACCACACAGTCCTTAGATACACACCTTATCATAGGTTAAACATTTTGGCCACACAATCCTTAGATACACACCTTATCATAGGTTATACAATTTGGCCACACATGTCTTAGATACACACCTTATCACAGGTCATACATTTTGGCCACACAGTCCTTAGATACATATATTATCGCAGGTTAAACATTTTGGCCACACAGTCTTTAGATACACACCTTATCACAGGTTATACAATTTGGCCACACAGGTCTTAGATACACACCTTATCATAGGTTATACAATTTGGCCACACAATCCTAAGATACACACCTTATCACAGGTTATACAATTTGGCCACACAGTCCTTAGATACACACCTTATCATAGGTTATACATTTTGCCCACACAGTCCTTACATACATACCTTATCACAAGTTATACAATTTGACCACACAGTCCTTAGATACACACCTTATCACAGGTTATACATTTGACCACACAGTCCTTAGATACACACCTTATCATAGGTTAAACATTTTGGCCACACAATCCTTAGATACACACCTTATCACAGGTTAAACTATTTGGCCACACAGTCCTTAGATACACACCTTATCATAGGTTATACAATTTGGCCACACAGGTCTTAGATACACACCTTATCACAGGTCATACATTTTGGCCACACAGTCCTTAGATACATATATTATCACAGGTTAAACATTTTGGCCACACAGTCCTTAGACACACACCTTATCATAGGTTATACAATTTGGCCACACAGTCCTTAGATACACACCTTATCACAGGTCATACATTTTGGCCACACAGTCCTTAGATACACACCGGTACCTTATCACAGGTTATACAATTTGGCCACACAATCCTTAGATACACACCTTATCACAGGTTATACAATTTGGCCACACAGGTCTTAGATACACACCTTATCACAAGTTATACAATTTGACCACACAGACCTTAGCTACACACCTTATCACAGGTTATACAATTTGACCACACAGTCCTAAGATACAGAACTTATCGCAGGTTAAACATTTTGGCCACACAGTCCTTAGATACAGAACTTATCACAGGTTATACATTTTGGCCACACAGTCCTTAGATACATACCTTATCACAGGTTATACATTTTGGCCACCACCAAAAATGCAACATATCAACAACAAATCCTGTCAGTCCTAACAAGAAGGCATAAAACAACAGTAAAGTAAATGCCCAGTGGTTCTCTTCTCCTACACAGTTGTTTATCCTGAAAACAGAAATAAAAATACTTAATAAGAGATCTGTTTTGTGATTACAATTTCAAATAGCATACATGGATATATTTTTACCCATTTTACATACAATAAATAACATTTAAGACACATGGTTTTCAAAATGTCTAAATGGCAACCTCCTCTATATAACAACTTCCAGTGTTATCCAAACGTATATATATTCCTAGCCAGCATTTTCCCATTTATTTTACCTTTGAACAACTTCCTGTCTAACATGACTAATGACGGTTTTTTCCATTTGTTTTTACTGAGAAAACCTGTCTAAAACAAGAGCAGACAATTTTTTCTAATTACAAAATGTGTGTCTGATACATCTGATGCTTTTTTCGAACAATAAAATATGTTTAAATTACCTGTCTAAAACAAGTATTGAGATGATTAATGTCATTTAACAATAAATAAACTGTCTGAAGAAATAAAGATTTGTAGACCCTAGTCACTTATCAAGCTTCTTTGAAACATAAATCTACAGTTTGAAGCGATCAAAAAAATGTTTTTTATATTTAAAAGTGAAACTCAGATTGCCCTGTCATTTGGAAAATCATCAAAGTCTTCATTCAATTTTATTGTGGTTGGGGTTGAAATGATAATGTTTCTTAACATCACTTGTATATATGTCTATTCCATTTTTTTACAAAAGGGAAATAATCAATATGAACTGAATTGCACTCATCATCGAAAAAAAAACATTGCACTTTCCATAAAAAATGTATAAAATAAAATGCCAATCAATTGCAGAAATAATCATTAAAGTGGCATAAACATATACACTATCAAATAAATCACAGGTAAATGATTAAATCTAATTCATTAAGATTTTCTGTAACGACGACAAAAATCTACAAGTTTACTAGAACTCACCATGGACAATGATGATCCATTCTTAAAACACACTGTTTACATCTCCTACAATGATGAGCTCTTTTTGGACGTTTTATACAACATACTCGACAAACTTCCCAGTTATTTAAATCTAAAATAAATCAAATTTATGTTGAATTATCTCCCTTATTTTGATATTTGTTTTATAATGTAAAGCACATGAATTTGAAATGATATACTCAACATGATTTCCATTTTTTATCAAAAACAAAAGAAATAAAGATGTGTTTCATGGTCCCGCCTTCAATCTGGTTACACTGTTTATGCAATATATACATGTCTGTCAATACATAATTTTGGGGCATCAGTGGCCAAGTGCTCGAGGTAGTTCGTCTACTATTGATCACATGGTCTTTCAACACTGAGGTTGCAGGTTCGAGTCTCACTGCGGGCAGGGTGTACTCAGCCCCGATCTTAATTGACAATGATTACATGCAGTTTTTGTACTGAAGGTCCAGGGTTCTCTCCAGGTACTTTGGCTTCCTGCCCCAATAAAAACTGGGCATCCTGATATAGCTGAAAAATTCCTCATTCAAACAAAACAAAACAAACAACAGATAAATCCTAAAAATATTTACTTGGACTACCATTGACATTTCTAAAAATCCAAAAAGTCTGAAATGGCAGGGTTGCAAAGCAAGTAAATTAATAAATAGGGAATGGATTTCTAATTTGTTGGAAGAAAGTTTTGGGTCTGTGTAAAAAAATGTAGGAGGAGTTAATTACACAAAATAGGCACCGTCTTCTGCAAATGTTCTGAAAAATGACTAAGTTCCCAAGGCTGAAAAATTAGAAATAAAAATGCAACACTTTCATAATAGTATGTGCACAACTTCAATACATGTGCAATCTTTTTGTGAAGTTTCAGAGATCTGGGTTGAAAACTGTAGGAGGAGTTGATCACACAAAATAGATACCCTATTTTCCCCGGGTGCCAGCTCATACGCCCGACTTCATCATACTCTAACCCTGGTTTGCACCTTGTGCAACCGGCCAAAATTGAACAATTCAATACTGAAACAAATTTGAAATGTTCAAAATTAAACAGTCTTATTTACCAAATTTTAACTCAGTTAACACCTTATTAAGTGGAAAACCATAAAATCTTGATTCCTTAAGATCAGTGAATATCACACCTTTCAGCATCAACAGTTTACAGAACTGGTATATAGCTAATTGTATGTACTCAATGATTTCATTAACCCTAGCTTAAGAGAATATTTAGTTGCTCAAAATCCTTTCTTCCATAGAACACACAGCAACTCCACATACCTTAAGCCTCCTCCACTTAAATATTTCCAGCCAGAATGGCCCATTACAAAGTGTACATTTAAATTGTACCATGTATGAATTTTTTTCTTTTGATCTTTTTTAAGAAGAACATAAGAATGTTTGCTCTCAACGAAAACACTTTATTGCAATATTGCATGAATGGTCATGTTTGCCAGTCAAACTCAGGAAAATACAACCATGCAATTATCAACTACAATTACACCCCATATTGCATAAGGTTCCCCTAATTTAGGTCAAATTCTATTTTGTTTTCCATTCAAAATGATAGTACAATGTTCTAATATTGCCTTTTTATTTGACTGGTCAAATATAGGTCACACCATGCTAAGCACTGCCCTCCTTTTTTATCACCAATTATTAATTGGCAAGATATTGTGACTTATGCATGTTACAAGCTATTTATAGCACTGCTTTCCTCATTAGACACACTTTGTACGCATATGTCTAACTTAGAATATTATGCTATAAATATAAATATAAACATTGAATGTTTATCATGTTTAGATTTAAATGAAATATTGTTAACATCAAACAATTGACGAGTTGAGTAGATACATACACAATAGTAAAAAATAGAGAAATGTACTTAAAAAAAACACCATATTCAAACAATTTCTTATTTTTATAATTGTGTTATTCTATAAAATGCTCACAATCAATTATAAAAGGTGGGCAATTACATTTGCCTGCATTAAGGGATTGGAAATTATTATGTTGCATTCTTACAATTGGGTGCCTCATAATATTGATTATATTATTTTGTTTGAATGAAACTTTCACCTCTATCCAGTTTTTATTGGGGGAGGAAGTGAAAAAGTACCCAGAGATAACCATGACCTTTGGCAATCTTTGTCAATTAAGATTGGAGTCAAGTACACTTGCTCGCAGTGAGACTCGAACCCACTACCTCAGTGTTGACTGGACCATATGATCAATAGCAGACCAACTGCCTTAACCATTAAGGCATTAAGTATTTGGCTAGAACTGATTTTTAGACAAAATTATTTTACCACTTGCATATTTGTTATACGAGGAAAACTGTATGACTAAGCATCCTCGAAATACCACTTCCACCTCCTCATTGGTAAGCAGGTGTACAAATGTAATTTTAATTACAGGTAAATAATATTGATCTACAATTTACATGTATTTCTTGCACATGAGTGTAATGATTTCATACACAATAGTAATGGTATAGCACTTAAATAATACACCGGTAAAGGTGGAGAACGATGACATGTGAAACCAACAATTCCTGTACTATACAAACAATACAAACCAATTTGCGAATCTTCAATCAGAGGAACTCTGCCAGGATTTGTTGTAGAGGCTTTGAATAATGAAATAATACACATTGCTGATATAAAACAAAACCCTGAAAAACAGACACAAATAGTAGCCTTTATACGTATACTTTGTGGAATTCAATGGTATTATATACATGTATATATGAAAGAATAAACTTATCTATCAATCTGTCATATGTGACCAGCAAATGTAGTCTGTCTGAATTAACATATTAACCTTTTCTTGTAAATAAATGTGTATAATGGTTAAAATTCTTCATGAAGTGTGCACATAAATAAAAATCTTTAGTAGATGTCACTACGGCAATTAAAAAACTAAATTAAACTGATTAAAATGGAAATTTTTTTATTTATCGGAAATAACGTCTGCGCTTATGTTAACTTCTGAAGGCATCAATCAAGGAATGATTGCCATGAATTTATTCATGTTGTCCAATCAGAATAGATGTTACATCAAAAATTGCATTGGAATTACATAAAATACTTTATAGGACAAACTGTTGTGAAAAGGGAATAATCTACCTGGTCTTTCTAAACATACACATATTTCAGATGTAAATGTCATATAGTATGAACAATGAGTAGAATTATAAATAGCAGTAGTAAGTTTTGTTGATTAAATTTTAAAATTTTATTCAACAAACTAATGCACTGTTATGTATGTCAAATTACCCATAGAAAATCATTTCAGGGGAATTTTTTCAATATATTGCATTAAAATAGTAATCTTCATATTTTGCAAAGGATCATAAACAGCAGAATGTTTTCTAAATTCTTTTAAGTGATTTTCAGTAAAACTTTTATACCTACACAAAACAAGTTCTAGTGGGCACTCGTTGTCATAGTAGTGTGGAAGTAATATAATAAACAGATTGACAAATGTTCCATAGATCCAATAAAATGTAGTAAAGGAAACTGCCATATATCCTTCCGTGTCCCTCACAAAATGTAACCGACCAAGGCATGGTATTTTTTTCACAATAATATTTTCAGAAAATTCACTTTTTGTTGGTCTTGAAAGTCCCAGATTTGTATGTATTGATTCTTCTGTGAACATTGTTGGAAGTATTTCTAAAAAAAACACAATTTTTTAAAATAGTTTGATGATTAAGATAAATGTACTTTTTAAATTCTGTTATGTACTCGCGAAATGAACAAAGAGCAGAATCCTTTGTGGCTGGGGTAGTCAGTCTGACTTCAGGCAAGGTATGCTAGATTCAAACCTTAATTGACAATGCCTGCCAATTTTGCTCGCAGGTCTGGGATTTCTCCAGTTGTCCTACCTACTCTCCAATAAAAATGGATACTGAAATCTGCTGAAAATGACATGAAACTATACTCAAACAAACAAAAATTTAAAAATTAAAAAAAAAAAACAAAAAAAGCAAACAATCAAAATGACTCGGGGTGATTAAATCCAATATATTTAAGGTTACAATTAAATAATATACGGTACTTAAAAAACAAATTATTATATGTAATACATGTAAATGGTACTCATGTATCATATGTGTACTCACTGATGTAGATATTAATGACCATGACATGATTGTAAAGGAAAACTGATATTAGATATAGCCACCTCCAGCTGCCATCACTCTAACTTGTTCCATCTTACTACCTACACTGTCTAATTGGACTCACAAGTAATATTAGTTAATTTGTATTGTACATTTCCAATGGTATCCAAATCAAAAATATACCTACATATTTGTTTGTATGGTGTTTAACGCTACTCTCTGAAATAATGTGATAGTGCTTGAATTTTTTAGTTTTACTGTACAAATGAATTTAAATTGATTATTGAATAAAGAAATGCACAATTTAAATCTGCAGTTAGTATTGTTTGATTTGAGTTGGATTTAATCCCTGTTTGAGTGAAGTTCGTATTTTAATATCTACATGTAATTGTTTATTGGATGACTGCACTGTAATCTACTATCTCTTAATTTATTAGTGGTTGCGTTCTTTATTTCATGTCTTACATTTCATTGGTTGGTAGGTTTGGCAGTTTATTTCTTTTGTTCAGTCTAGTTTAGGGCGATTCGAATAGTTATTCCTGGTGTTTGAAATGGTAGCAGGTTGAAAATCTTTCTGCAACTAATACGTTGAACACTGCAATTTAACTACACATTTTTGATATGTCTGTGTGTGCAACATTCATTTGATTCAGGTTTGTTATTTCACATTTCTCTCCATAATAGAAAATCTTTTAAAGGGAAACTTCGCGAAAAAATGAAAATTTGATATGTTATTCTTCAACTTAAAAGAAACACATTTGCCTCTTGATGTTTTATTATATTTTCAGTGGTTAAGTTTCTGCATGGAATTTACCGTGTAAAAATTGCAGTTATGGAGGTCCGCCATCTTGTCACCATCTCGTCACTAGATGGCGATACTAGACATCCAAGTACCTTAAAAGTCGTTGTATGATGATAACGCGAAACGGTCAATAACAGAAGGTTGTACTATTAGACAAGGTTGTGGAAAGATTACGTTTCGTATTCCTGATCTATATATATGAAAAAAAACCGACTTGTGTAACAAGTAGTTACATGTGTAACCAGTTTAAAGACTTCTACTTAAGACTATTTCCACAGAGCAACAACGGTAAACGGAAAGAAATCACAGGAAAAAAGTCACAAATTTGATAGGAAAAAAATCCATAAATATTAATTAAATTGAAAATTGTTCGTATTATTATTTTCAACTTAATCAGATTAAGCAACTTATTGAACGAAACTTTTTTATACAAAATATTTGCGAAGTTGACTATTTAAGAAATAATGGTCATTAAATGAAATATTTTTAAATACGCTGGTGTTCGCGCATCAAAATTTCACTTCACATTTAGCACATTTATAATAATTATTTATTGTTATTATTATAACTATTATTACTGGTAACATTTATTGTGCGTGTGTGTAACACAGTTTCCAAAATTTTACATGTTGTGTATACATATTTGAGTTAACGTGTAAGTTTTACGTTTCCTCTTAATTGGCATCTAAAGGTATTCGAAATCTTATATACATCCTGTGTTCTGACACTTCAGTGTATTCAAATCACACCTGTCCTTGGCAGGAGGGGGTGTGCCTTTCTAATTTCGAATTACATGATTAACCTTTAATCTGGTTAGCTTTTGAAAAAGTCCAAATATTCATACTTCAAAGTCGGCGTCAAATGATCTAGTAATTGCATTAAACATCCTGTTTGTTTACCTGCTAATTCTGTTAATAACCCTTCATAAACCAGTAATGATTTACCTGTAACATTTTCACGTCCAGGTACAACTGCCATTTCAAGACGTGCCAAATTATTCAAGAAATTTTATTTTATATATAAAAAAATAATCATATAAATATATCTTTTATTACAATTATTATTTAGGTAAATTATACCCGAGTTAAATAAAGACAGGTTAAAATTTGTGTCTAAAAATACTTTTATTAAAACAAAGATCATTAAAACATTAAGACGTATTTGGTAATCTTATGTTGTCAGCCGGTCATTAGTCATCGCCACAGTTTATATATTCTTTAAAGAGCTAAGGCAGAAAAACATATTTTTAAACTGGATTATTTATCATATTTACTGGATAATTACATTTATCACATCACAAACGCAGTCACGTGATAAAATACTGTCAATATGGCGGCCCCCATACACACAATTTTACCACTTTTAATCCAGTCTAGAAGCGTAACGTTAAACAATACAATAAAACATCAAAAGGCAATTATATTTATTTTTTTAATGAAGAATAACATATCAAATTTTCATTTTTTTGCGAAGTTTCCCTTTAACAGTAATAATTATTTTACCATTTAGCATGAAAGTCACGAATGAATGCGCGAGTGTAAGTTTATCTGGTTTGACTAAATAACTATTTAATATTAATAAAGCTAGTTAGTTCATTGTATCTTTATGCAGAACTATGTAAATACTTAACTTTTATTAAACTAGCAAATCAGTTTAGGAGTGCATGATTAATTTGCGCTTGAGATGTACGAGTTGTAAGAGTTTGAATTTTAAACTAGGAGTATAAAAAGTTTATGTGAAATTCGGAGATGCTTTACGCTCCTCAAATAAGGTTACAGAGGTGTATATTTGTTTATTTTTGTTGTACAGGTTACCAGGATGAGGTGATGAACCTACTTAATAAATATTTTTTGCCACTTCCACAATATGTGAGGTAAGCAAAGTGTGATTTGTTTTATTATCATTTTGCTTTGTTTATAAGATTACCGCATTTAACTATGTATGTAGCTTTGCTTATGTTTCATATCGCATATTGCACATTTTAATTTGTGACTACATATTTCACTTCTAGACGATGTGATGCTATTTTTATTTTATTATTTACAATCTAGTAAATGCAAAAATGAAACTTTTTGCATGGATTTAAGATTGTTATTGCATTTTATATAATATATTTATTATTACAGTGCTATCATAATAAATATAGGATCTTACATTGGTACGAGTGGATTATCATATTTCTCCAATCAAGATAGTTAAATAATGGAATTTTAAGTCCAAGCCTTGGCGAGGACTTAAAATTCCATAATTTAACTATCAAGATTGGAGAAATCCGATAATCCAAGAGTACTAATGTAAGATTCTGTTTCTCTAATTTTAAAAAGTAGTAAATTTGCAAAACAAGTACAAATTCTCCCAACCCCAATTTTACGTTCATGACTTGAATACACGGGTAAATGGAAGGTGTTTTGTTTATGACGTCATGAGTTCTTATTGTGACGTTATTATTTTTAGCCAATTAACTGCTGAGAACAACAAATTCACTAGTGACGAGAAATATTTTTTCCACACCGGTCAAGCGGTTGAAATATTACGTCAAAATTAGAGAATTACCATTATCATTTATACCATTGTTATACTGTGAACATCTGTTAATAAAAGTCATCGGACCCTGAAATAGAGTTGTCATTTTTCACTCCAAGAAAAGGACTTTTGCAACATCATGGTGTCCAGTTTTTGTTTGGTTTTTTTTTGTTTGGGAGGGGGGAGGAGAAAACCCCACCAATACCAAAGGATGATTTTCAAAACACTGGCAATGTGAACGAGTACTGTATTAGAACAAAGGTGTCTGAAAGTGAAAAAAATGATAGAATGGCCAAGGGAAGCAGGCTTGTTGCAGAAATGTGTTTGAAGAGGTGTCGAATGCCAGGTGTGGCTCGGCATTATCATAAATAACAGAACCTGTGACTGTGTACTGCTCGGAATGGTTCTGGTGGTCTTCAAAATAGAAAGACAAGATCGGTGTGACTTTTTACCACACGACACCACAGGTTACCACGGGCTACCACATGCACCATCAAAATACCACAATATACACTTTCTTTACAGTTTTTTACTTTATTTTATGTAGAAATAATGTCATTACTTTTTTAATAGCAGAATAAACATTAAGTCCGTTTCGTTGATATGAGTCAATTTATGATCATGAAAAGACAACCACAGTAACTTTCAAAGCAACATGATATGTTTTATTATTTCTATCATTAAGTTTTTTGTTATTTTAACATGAATTAATTTGTTCTGTGGATTTTTTATCATGTGTAATTATGCGGGAACCTACACCGATATGCAGTTTTCTAAGTTCCTGTGGTTGTTTTTTAATGATCATAAGTGGCTCATTATCAATGGTACAACGGATTAAATAGATGATTCTGCTACTTTGAATGAAGTTACAAAACGCATGAAAGATATTATTTCTACATAAAATAAAGTAAAAAACCAATAAAACTGTAAAGAAAGTGTATATTGTGGTATTTTGATGGTGCATGTGGTAGCTAACCTGGTCCCCTGGTGCAATATTTTTCATTTACGCAAGCTTCACTTTCAAATATAACCCCAGGTCACCACCAATTTACTATCCAGTTTGATTGGTTGTTTAAAACACCATGTTTTAGCAAACTTTTCGCGCTTTTTGTTCCGTAAGAAATTACTGTCAGAATACAATTTAAATAAAGTAGCTACCTGCTTCTTGTTTACCGGCTTTCGAATTTAACTGACCTTTTCCGTAGAGTTATTTCCACAAACGAGACATAAATCGATAAAAGCATTCTTTTGATAAACAGGATTTTTATTTGAATTTGATTACCGGACGCCGGACGTTACGCCATAATGCTTTGTATCAGAATTACGTCAGTTACAGTTAATACTGACGTAAATTTTGAGGCATTCCGAATGTTGCAAACCGGTCAAAATTTTGACCGGATTTATTGCTGGTGACCTGACTGTATATTCGAACTGGAAGTCCGCTTACGGTATTGAGAATATTTAGTCAGGAGCCCAGACTAATGTGGTAGCCTGTGGTAACCTGTGGTGTCGTGTGGTAAAAAGTCACACCCAGAAAAGATGAGTGTTTTGCGTAATAGCAAATGTAACACGGACTTAGTCGGTTGTATTTGGAATGTACTTTTTAAGCTCAATCCATTTGACTTGAAACGCAGAGATTGGGAATGAGAGTTCGAATCTTCAGCTACTAGTATCCTGAGGAAACGATGATTTTCACTCCCCATGTAACAAATACAATATCCTTAAAATTAATATCATGAAATTTTATTCACCTGCTCGGATTATTTTAAAACCAAAACTAAGTTCTCTGAAACAACAGTACATATGAGTTTACAGCCCCTATTGTTCAAAGTTTCTCGCAAACCATGACAACGTTTGTAACAATTTCATCGACTTGAAATATTTGGTTGGAGTTGTCTCCTCCTCTATTACAAAATTAGGACTGCGATTCCGGTCTTATCACTATATTGTTTGTTTGAATGAGGTAGAGCGCCAATTTCAGCAACTTATCAGCTCAATAATGACGTCCGTATTTATTGGGAGAGGATGCTCTGAAATTTCCTTAGATTTGACACAAAAATTGACAATTCTTGTCAATGTCCTAGACCGGAGTCGAACACACCTGTTTATGCGGGGAACTGGTCATTTCGTACCCTGACCATTTCGTACCCTTACAAATATGGTCAATTCGTACCCATCGCTGAGTCAATTCGTACCCGACGGATGGTCAATTCGTACCCGACTAAAATTTTGTGATATTGTAAGGAATTGTATGTATTGAAGGTAAAAAGTGATCAATTAAATGGTTTTTTTTAATTATTTTACTCAAATTTCTTTTTAATTAGTCGGCATTAGTCGGCATATTGTGTTCAGGTTCTTTGTATTGAATGGAGTGTGGTGATAATTTCCATTGTATGATTAAAGGTAGTTTGTGATTCTAAGTGTGCACATTTAATCTTTTATTCTTTTAAATGAACTAAACATCTGTTGTCTTTATACATCTAGGATTTGTTCGACAATGCGTCAAGAAAACGGACTTGAAATGAAATATGTGAAATATTAAAACTTGTATTTTTCAAATTTCATTACGATAAATGACATAATAATGGTAACAAAGAAGAACACAAAAATAAGTAACTGGAGCACTAAATAAAAATATATATTAAAGACAAAAACATAGCAACACAGCACAGTTATGAAATTTAATGTCCGTACAATCTGGATGGGAGTCTTATTAATTTTGTCAGCAGACATGTACCCACGTCCGTATTCCTACCACTTCTTGATTACTTTCGCGCACATCTCGGTGGATCTTTTTTTCATACTTTTATTAAGTTTGTTGGTCGAGACTAGCTTCACTTGCGTACGGACAAACTCCGCTTCTTTGTACAACTAGCCAATGAGCACATAGAAGGGCAGAGGACACTGTGCTCGAACGTTCAAGCGATGGTGCCAGCCCTCACAGTCGTTATTGGTTTATGCGTGCTTTCTTAAAAAGTAGTTTCATTAAATTAAATACAAAAAAAATACAAATACCTTTATTTCCTAATCATAGGGCCCATCAGAGCGTGTTAATTAGATACTTACATTTTTTTCATCACAGAAAAACAGAAAAACATCAATTGCAGAGAGCCAGCCTTTCCAATATTCATGTATAAAGAGAGATAACTCTAAAATACAGTAGTACATCATTTAAGTGACATTAAACAAGTATTTATAATAATGAAAATAATAGACATATAATTATTTATTTAATCTGATTCTGCTTATCTACTGCTGACTTTAAGAAAATACACAAAGAATTAACAAAGGTAGTTTCATCATTAGACATAATCCATATATAAAGTTGTTCGTTATTTAATATCTTAAGATTTGGATAAATTTCAAAGTAACAGTTTAAAAATGAATGACGTTTCACTTTATATGTTTGTGGCAAGACTCAGAATGAGTAAGTGAGAGGGCAGGGTAGTCGAGACAGGGATAGATGGGAGGGAGAAAGGAGCAAGGGTAGGGAGAAAGGAGCAACGGGGAGGGAGAAAGGAGAAAGAGGGAAGTAAAAAAGGAAAAAAATTAAAAAGAGGGATACAGTGACTAGTACAAATATACTCTTTAATTCGTACCTGAAAATCATTTAATAAGTGCCAATTCGTTGATTTAATTGAAAAAAGACTAACATTATTTACATAAAACTCCAGTAAAGAGATAAATTGCACCCATCTTCGATAGCCAAGGGTTTCGATCCGATCTTATCTTCACCGGGTGAAGAGAGGGGGGGGGGCCTGATCGTAACACTGATCAACACTTGGCTAGCGAAGATGAATTGCACCCAAATGGATCAGAATTTTCACTATGCTAGTATGCAGTAAGGTTTTTTTTCCTAAAGCGTATGTCTTTCTCCTTTACATATTGTCATTACTTATTGACTGGGTGTCTGTCATCTGTTGTCTGTCCGTTGTTAACTTTTTAACAATCTTCTCATCTGACACCACTTAGGGTACATAGTTTCAGCTTGCCTTCGTATACAGGAGTTTTATCCATGGGTATGTAATACAAATATTAATCAAAGCGCAGTTTTTCACAGCTGGTAATGTTTTCCTGCATTTAGTACGTAATACCGGTAGATTATAAAGCAAATGAAATTTTGTTAATTCTTTTACATTGAAAATTGTAACAATTTCAATAATACGTAGCGCACGTTATTGTAACGTAACGTCATTTGAGCTTTTTAAAATTACGTCGTGCACCTTAAAACAAGAGGGTTTAATATCTAGATTTGTATGTATATGTCCACAATAAATAACCATTTTATGCTCAAATTGTATTTAAATTCGCACACATATGTTTTGCGCATTAATATTTCCTTATCGAATAAATTTAGAATATTTTCATGCAACTTTGTTTATAATAGCATCGTTTTAAAAAATGTCGCGCTTACGAAAACGACTATAGATAAACTCGTGTAAATCTGACAAAAATATATGTTGTACTGTAAAAAATCATGAACAAATTATTGAAAGCATATCTAAAATGTTATATTTTTCAGTGTTTGAATTTAAAGTGCGGCAAAAACGTCGAAAGTTGTTATAAATCGGTATAAAGTAGCAAAAATGTTTTCGTAACAAACGTTACTAGACATGGTTGAATGTATAATGCTTTCACAATACACGAAAACAAATTGAAAAGTGGCAAAATAAAGAAAAAAACCGAATTCTTGAAAAAGTTTTTATGTTTATTTTTCAATTTAACAGTTTTATAGGAATAAAAAAACATTAAAATAAGGCATCTTTTATAGGTGTGTTCAAGTATTCACAGAATATACAAGTTATAATTATGTCATCATACTAGATAATGAGGTCATATTTTGAACGAAAAAATTTATGACGCACACAATTTTGGGTACCCAACACTCCTGCCATGTTTCACGAAAATAAGTCACTAAATAAAAAAGTTCTGAAGGACCTGGTCTTGCTTTTTTGTTACAATTTACAGCACGATTTATGGGGAAAATCTTGTTGAAACATTTTTTAGTTTTTAGTATATTGGTTACCCAAAAGACGGGTATAGTTCGTTTTGATCTACAACTAAAAATACAAATGTATTGACACTTTCGTCATCCGTTAAAGGTCTCCGAACCAAAAAATATTTACTAGTATCGGAAACAAAAAAAGACCCAATAACCTGCGGTACGTCTAAAGTTAAGTTATATTCATAATTACCCTTGTAAAAAGCATTATTTCCACACATGAAAAGCCTGTAATGCTCACGTTACGTATTACAAAAACCTCTGTTCAATCGACATGAACGTTACACAAAATTTGTGATACATAATTCTGGGAAGTATTGACAGGCCGAGATATTTGACACGGCGGTGGCCATCTTGAATTTAGGATCTGCGCAAAAATCTTAAAATTTGACATTTCTACAGTATCACAATTAAATTTGCCACTCAGATTTTCAGAGAAAGATTCATGTTAATTTCCGCCAATCAGAAAATCAATGGATCTAGTAGCCACAATGCATTTTAATATGGCAGAAAATTACCCTGATGTCAGTTCTCCATAACTTGATTTAAATAAGTGAAATAGTTTCTGAAACCAGCTTTTTTCTTAGTGCCTCTGATGTTCTATGTTCCACTGTTGTGGCCATCTTGGTTTTAGGATCAGTACCAAAGATTCATGATGTATAGAAAAGTAATACAGTACACTGGTTCATGTATCCGAGATCTACCCCTGATCTGAACTATTTGTCACAAGTGCAACTTGAAGAACATGGGGCAACACATGTTTTGGCCAATATCTCATAATATTATATAGCTACAGAAAAAACCTATTACATTAAAATAATCAGCACATTCAACCTATATAAGTTTCAGAAGTTTTGTTTAACTACCTGTAGGAGTTATGGCCATTAAGTTACGATTTTTTTTTTAGAAAATTGTCAGTTTTGACAGTATAAGTTGAAAAATAAAACAGCAGATTGATATAGTTATTGCAAAAATGATCAGCAAGACAATGCACATCACTATGTTGGTCTAAATTGTCTGACAAATTCTTATAGGAGTCATTGCCCTTTAATAATAACTAGAGTGAAACTGTAAATTGCAAAAGATAATCAGCAAGACAAGGACTTTAAAAAATCATTTGTAAGGTAAGGCCTACAAAAAACTCGTTTGGTCCAAGATTGTCAAATGACATCTTTCTTGGAGTTATTTCCCTTGAATGACAATTTATGAAATATCAGTTTTCTCCTTTTAAATAAAAAAACTATAGCAGCAAAAGTAAAACTATTAAAAGCAAAAATAATCAGAAATTTATGTAACGACAGCAAGTAATCCTTTTTTTCATTACATTTATAAGCGCCATTTTTCAGTTTAAATTCCCTTTTAAGTCGATCAGAACTTGAGAATTTTATTTTGCAGTGGTTGAAATAACTCAAAAGTCTGAGAATTGAATTGAGTTTTGTTTTGAGAAATCTAGGCCTAAACATTGATGAATTTTTAACTAATCGAAATTTTACTCTAAATGTAAAACTATTAAATGCTGCATGTAAATTAAAGTGTAGAATACTGTTAATCTTACATGCTAGTGAACACAGTTTTCTAAAAGATTAAAAATATAAGATTGTCCTATTGTTAAAGAATTTCTATCGTGTTTTTTATTCAAACTACACCGAGACAGTTAACAAGAGAGCATAAAAACAACGATTAATTGTATAGCTACACTATATTATTATACACTATATTATTTTCTGGACATTTAGATCTGTGTGGACTACTGGTGTTTGTGTAATAGAAATATAAGTGGATTATAGATCTATGTGGAAAATAAGTCTTTATAGACCATAGGTCTGTGTGAACTATGAGTTTGTATGGACTAGAGATCTGTGTGGACTACAAGTCTGGGTTGACTATGGGTCTATGTGGACAACAGGTCTGGATGTACTATGATTGCCATTAGGTTTCAGTGTCTTGATTTCAGTAATCTAACAGTCACAGTTTATGATCCATATATTTTCGACAAAATGACACCATACACCAATTACATTCAGTTGATAATGTGTCACAGGGCATGCTTTGTTTGTTAAAGCAGTTTATATGCTTCATGTCCCAAATTTATATCAGTTTTGAGTCAAAATTTAGTGATATTTTCTATTGCTATAGGGTTGTAAAGAGGGAGAAGTGTAAAGAGGGGGAGAATGGAGCAGCAGAGGGGAGGGAGAAAGGAGTTGAATGAAAGGAGAAATGATAAAGGTACCCCCTGTCCACCCCCTCATAAGTAGTAACGTTGGAAGCCTTCTACAGTTCTAAAGCTCTGGTAGTCATTGAAATCATGAGCAGCATCCGTCTATTTAGATTAGACATTTAAAGCGGATAAGTCAATTAGTCCCAATTCCAATTTGTCCCAGGTAAATTGGTCCCAACTTGCTTTTAAAATGTTTTGTTTTAGGTTAAGAGTTTATTTGAATATTTTGATATATATTTATGCTTTTGATTTAGAATTCATTAAAAAAATTGTAAAAAATGTGTGCTCTTATAGTTAAAGCAGAAACCTATAAATCAGTTAGTAATACTGGTCCCAGGTTAAAGTTATAACAATAGAAGACAAAAAAGTTCATGTTTTTCATAGAGATTTACAGCACTATACTATTATTATATACATGCCTTTAACGCACTTATTACTCACCTTTCATTCTTGCATAAAAACTTTCTTTCATACTTCATAAAAGTAAAAATTGTTGTTCGCTTGGATAGAAGAAAACACAAAATTTTAATGAGATACGATGTAACATAGTGAAGTTAAGTGGTAGTTATCAAGATAATATTAAACGGACATAGCTCATTCCTGACTGGACAATTGGAACAGTATATTTTTTTAAATAAAACGTGGGGATTCCAGTAAATAAAACTTGAGCTATTTTTAGAACTTGGATAAGATTCATGCCTTGTTCTTATATAATAAAGAAAAATTATTATTTTTCTATGGTCAATATTTCACAATGAGACATGTCAGACTAGTTACATAACGAGTGAATACACACTGTAAACTCATTTATTGGCTTTTTATTCCATAAGCAAAAAATTATACTGACCCCAAGTGTCTGTGACCACAATGAGGATCATCTTAACTTATAGAAAACAATCAAAATATATGTTATTCACTCAAAACACAAAACACTTTTCACACACTCCCAACTCCGCATGGGAACGTACCTGAAGATAGAAGAGATGAATACACGTATATTTTTTATACATGCCTATCTACTTGATGATAATAAAGTATTTTAAAAATCGAAATGTCTCAAAAATTACTATAGTTTTTAAGTATAATAATAATATACCTGACTTCTGCTTAGAACTTACATAGAAGCAGTGCTTAACACAACATAATAATGATATAGAACAACAACAATCAAACAAAATTTAC
Organism: Limnoperna fortunei; assembly: GCA_944474755.1. NCBI lineage: Eukaryota > Metazoa > Mollusca > Bivalvia > Mytilida > Modiolidae > Limnoperna > Limnoperna fortunei. The sequence continues at coordinate 32,451,759 of OX104111.1, read as the reverse complement.
AATTGAATATGACAATTATTAAGGTTGCAATAGTATTTATTTTTTTAGCTCACCTGATTCGTATGTGAGCTAGCTGTTGCCATCACTTAGCGTCCGTCGTCGTCGTCCGTTGTCGTCGTTAACTTTTCTTTTAAAAATCTTCTCCTCCAAAAGCACTCAAGGGATTGCTTTGAAACTTTGTACACATCATCAGCAAAATGTCCTCTACAAAGTTTGCTCAAATCATGGCCTCAGACCAACCAACATGGCCACCTCGGCTAGAATTAGATAAAAGGTTAGAATAACATAAATGGTTTTGCTCTATGACAGCTACAAAACACTCTCGGGCAAAGATTGTCTGATGAACCGTTTATGAGTTATTTCCCTTAACTGTTTTTTGAGCGGTTTTACTTTTGAAAAAGGCTTCTCCTCTGAAACCGCTGGTCAAATGTACTCTACCTAGTTTGCACAAACCCTGGTCGTTGATTAACTAAAATGGCCGCTATGGTTAAAAACGAACAGGGGGTCAAAATACAGTTTTTGGCTTATATTTCAAAAAGTATAACAGATACAGAAAAACCAAGGAGACTTTCCTTTTTCAGCATTAAAAGCTCTACAAAAATGTCCATTGAGCTGAAGTTGTAGTTAGCATTGCCCAATTGTTCAACTCTTTAGTGCTACAAAAATGACATTAGGGCCAAGATTGTCTAATGAATTTTTACTTTTACTTTACTTTTCCTCTTTTTTCATCCTTTATAGGACAACCATTCATCGTCTGAATGTCATTGTTTAGAGTCTTCCATCACCAATTTGATTAGTCCTCACTCGTATACGTTGTACCATATTCCCCTTTGTATTACACCATTACCACAATTCTACCTTAACCATAAAATAGATTCCTTTATACCATTTTACTATCACCATTTAAAAACCATATTCCACTATAGCTTAATAAACCGTTTAATAGTTATTCTCACTAAACATTTGTTTAAATGAATTTTAATTGATTTTAAAAAATCTCTTAAACGAATGAAAGGATTGCTTTGAAACATTCACACATCATCTTTAGGATGTCCTCTACCAAAATTGTGCAAATAATGACAGCTGATTGGTGCATTATTGATTATTGATGCAGATGTGTTGGACAACTCCTTATATGAAAGAAATATGAATAAAAAAGAATTGCATAATTGTTAAATTGGTTTCAAGTTCAGGTGAGCGATACAGGCTCCTGGGAGCCTCTAGTTTAGGAAAAAGTAGTGCTTAACATATTCATTGGAAAACTTTATTGTACAACAAAATAAATAAAGTAAATACGTTTCCATATAATTAATAAATTTAAAGACACTAAAATTGAGGTATTCAGGTAATCTAATTAGCCATTTAAACATTGGCACATGCCATACACAACTTTGTTAATTGAATTTTCATTAACAAATTTTGAATACAAACAATGATTTTAAATATTTTTTAAATTAAAAAAGTTTCATTGCTGACCAAGTCTGAAGTTATTTTAAATCTAATAAGCAATTTACAATAAAAAATGCATGAGTTTTATATAGTGATGTCCAATACACAAGACTTATATTTAATTATCAGTAAGGTATTCTGTCCCTTAATCTTATTGTACAACATTTAAGTTAATAAAATCAATTATTATAGTAAAAAAAATATAAAATATGGAATTAAGTATAAAAATTAATGAATGATAAGAATTACCCGTACAACGTCTTCTGTGTGTCCAAGAATTTCATAATCCACAATACAAAGCCTGAACGGTAAAGGGATGATGTTTCACTCGAACTGGTCTGGTGCAGATTCAGAGGACAAGTTGGAGAAAAGGTGTTTTTTCAGAGATACACCTTTTTTCTTTATATTTTTTTATTTACATTTGATGGTTTTTTTTCTATAACTGACCTATCATAAGACATTTTTTAACACTTACATACAAGCTGTAGTCACTATCATGTATGTCTTTGATATTGTTTCTGTAAGACTTCAGAAGAGACAATGAGTAAAAATTAAAACGTAAAATATTGTAAAATATACAAATGTATGACTTAAGATTAAATGTTCTGATTTACATTTAACTGCTTGTTCTTTCAACTGATAAATAAGTAATAATTATATGCCCTAGCTGCTAATGAAACTTATAAGACAAAATTAGTATAATATAAAAATTTTATATTTAAAAAAGAATGCACAATTCTCAAATGTTTTAATGTTTGTCATTACTTTCATTTATAAACATGTATATTCATAAATTTGAACAAATTATAATTTGTTTTGTATTGTTAGCTTCTTAAATTTCTACAACTTATTATTTCTTGCAAGACAAAACCAATAATTGTTCTAAAATATACTTTCTAAAAGTGTTGGGACCAATTTGCAAAGACTTGGAACAAATGTTTGGGACCAATATACCAGACACCATTAAAGCCTTATATATACAATCTATAAAGGTCTAGTACAAAACGACAAAGTATGGATCTCTAGTAAGACAACGTAAAGAAATAAATGTTGCCTCCCACTCAGATAATCAGAACTTAAATACATGGAGCTTAAAAAATTCTGCTTTGTTAGTACGTACATTGGGTGCCTCCATAATTTATAACGCACTGGTACATGGTTCAAAAACACTCGCACTTTTTAAGAATTAAGTATGGCTTCAGAAATTCTTAATCCAAAAGCTTAAAAAAATTCGTTGAAAAATAGAAACATACTAGTAGAGTCCATGAAATGTGAAGTCTCTAAACATACGTCTTTCTGGATTGTATAGAGACTTTTAAATCCAAATCCCAATTTTTCTTTCCATCACTAAAATGTATACCAATTGCATGACATTATATCAAGAAGTCAGAAGATTTCATCGGACACAATTTTTGTAATCTTTTATGTTAGGGCTTTTTATCCTCTTTTAGTATAACCTATCAGAAAATTTAAAATTTCAGTTCTCAACCTCTCGAAACTAAGCTCTGAAACCCCTATTTTTTATTTTGAATTATGATAACTTGTATAAAAAACTAACTATATGGCGAATTTAAAGAAAATTCATTGACAAATTATTTTCAGTGAAAGTGCCCTGCATCCCCTTAAGAATTTAAAAGTCTCTATACAATCCAGAAAGACGTATGTTTAGAGACTTCACATTTCAGGGGCTCTACTAGTATGTTTCTATTTTTCAACTAATTTTGTTTAAGCTTTTGGATTAAGAATTTTTGAAGCCATACTTAATTCTTAAAAAGTCCGAGTACAACTTTCAATCAGAAATCCAGTTTTGGTAAGTGAGAACAGTAGCGGTACCCCGCGGTTCAGAGATGATGAGAACAGTAGGGTTCTCTCTTAATTCGGAGAGCTCCGGCAGTGTCAACGTTTTAAGCCTTAAAATTTTTAGAAAAATCTGGTAGTGCGAAAAGAAGAATACCCAATCTAGAATCTCGGATTGTGAAAACGGGTCTACGAAAATGCATATAGCACCGTTAGTACAAGCAGCAGGAATCTCATGCAGTTCGGATAACCGAAATGGAGAGAAAGGTTTCATTTGTTAAAACATTTGATTATGCAACTGTTTATACCACTTTGCCTTACGAGAAACTAAAATTTCTGTCTTTAAGAAATCATGCATACACATAAGTCTTTCGCTTCCACATAATACCTACAAATATGTTTTAGGTTACAACCCATCCGTTTTTTTTCCTTCTAAAGAACTAAAATGGAAATTATGCTACATCGAGGAATAGTTTTATAATATGCTAGATTTTCTGATCGATATATTTTTAACTTTTGGAGATGTGTTTTCAGCAGGAAATCCATCCTCATAAGTCAGGGTTTCTGTGTCCACAAGTGTTTCGTGGACACATGTGGACACAGAAACTCTGACTTGTGAAGTTGCGGGAAATCAGAATTCCAGTGAATACCAACTGTGCCCCACAACATGTAATATTTTCTAATTTAAATTTTTTAAATTAAGATTTAAAGAAATGTAAAACTTGAAAACAAGACGTGTGTTATACGTGTCTATTTGGCCCTTATTGTCCGAGTTTCGTACTTTCCTTAATTAAGTAAAACTTAAAGTATAATTGGCCTTGCTCTAACTTCTGCATGGTGAGCCTGCTATAATAAAATAGTTATGAAAATTTTAGTAAACTTATTATAAATAAGCAAAAAATACTTAGAATGGAGCAGTGGGATTTACGTTTAATGGAACCATTAAAGACACGAGTTTCTGTTCTCCTTGTAGATACTTACAATCAAAACAGCACACCAGATAAATCTGGAATAAACACTGATTAATTTCAATGCAAAATACTTAGTCTTTTGGGGGACATTTAGTTACTTATATTTTTTCAGCCTTTGCCTACAGAATCACAAAGCAATAAATCGATTTACGTAGTATAAATACGGGATTCAAACACATTAGTTCTACATTGTCGTCGCACAATGTTCTCTCCTGTATTCGTCGAGTTACTCGCTTGTGGAATAATGACAGTATTTGCCTTTAATACATATCAGTCAAAGTCTTTAACAGATGTCATCAATGACAAAGCTGACAATTCTGAGGAAAATCGGATTCTAAAACAACGACTTCTTACCCCGTACGTACTCCACATGAACGATAGAATGTCGACGTTGGACAACCAAAAAATAAAAAATGGCCAACATTTGACAATGGGCAGGATGAGAGTATTACAGCCTAAAGAGAGAACATTTATGGTAAATTTAATAATGATTTATTTCATTATTAACTCTTTATTTCCATAAAATTTAAAATAGTAATTAATTTCTTCTACCTATATTATTCCTTTAATTTATAAATGGTTGAAATTAAAAATTTCACATAAATGTGTTAGATATTGGCAAAATGATGAAAATGAAATTTTTAACAAGGTAATTTTGACCAAAACCATTTTAGCACTTTTTGACCAGTTTTCTTCCAGTGTACTACAATTTAACTCAGAAACCCCAATTTTTCTTTCCATCACTAAAATGTATACCAATTGCATGACATTATATCAAGAAGTCAGAAGATTTCACTGGACACAATTTTTGTAATCTTTTATTTTAGGGCTTTTTATCCTCTTTTAGTATAATCTATCAGAAAATTTAAAATTTCAGTTCTCAACCTCTCGAAACTAAGCTCTGAAACCCCTATTTTTTATTTTGAATTATGATAACTTGTATAAAAAACTAACTATATGGCGAATTTAAAGAAAATTCATTGACAAATTATTTTCAGTGAAAGTGCCCTGCATCCCCTTAAGAATTTAAAAGTCTCTATACAATCCAGAAAGACGTATGTTTAGAGACTTCACATTTCAGGGGCTCTACTAGTATGTTTCTATTTTTCAACTAATTTTGTTTAAGCTTTTGGATTAAGAATTTTTGAAGCCATACTTAATTCTTAAAAAGTGCGAGTACAACTTTCAGTTTTGGTTAGTGAGAACAGTAGCGGTACCCCGCGGTTCAGAGATGATGAGAACAGTAGGGTTCTCTCTCAATTCGGAGAACTCTGGCAGTGATAACGTTTAAAGCCTTAGAAACCCCAATTTTTCTTTCCATCACTAAAATGTATACCAATTGCATGACATTATATCAAAAAGTCAGAAAATTTAATTGGACACAATTTTTGTAATCTTTTATTTTATGGCTTTTTTATTCTCTTCTTAGTATAATCTATCAGAAAATTTAAAATTTCAGTTCTCAACATCTCGAAACTAAGCTCTGAAACCCCTATTTTTCATTTTGAATTATGATAACTTGTGTAAAAAACTAACTATATGGCGAATTTAAAGAAAATTCATTGACAAATTATTTTCAGTGAAAGTGCCCTGCATCCCCTTAAGAATTTAAAAGTCTCTATACAATCCAGAAAGACGTATGTTTAGAGACTTCAAATTTCAGGGACTCTACTAGTATGTTTCTATTTTTCAACGAAATTTTTTAAGCTTTTGGATTAAGAATTTTTGAAGCCATACTTAATTCATAAAAAGTGCGAGTACAACTTCCAATCAGAAATCCAGTTTTGGTTAGTGAGAACAGTAGCGGTACCCCGCGGTACAGAGATGATGAGAACAGTAGGGTTCTCTCTTAATTCGGAGAGCTCCGGCAGTGTCAACGTTTTAAGCCTTAAAATTTTTAGAAAAATCTGGTAGTGCGAAAAGAAGAATACCCAATCTAGAATCTCTGATTGTGAAAACGGGTCTACGAAAATGCATATAGCACCGTCAGTACAAACAGCAGGAATCTCATGCAGTTCGGATAACCGAAATAGAGAGAAAGGTTTCATTTGTTAAAACATTTGATTATGCAACTGTTTATACCACTTTGCCTTACGAGAAACTAAAATTTCTGTCTTTAAGAAATCTTGCATACACAAGTCTTTCTCTTCCACATAATACCCACAAATATGTTTTAGGTTACAACCCATCCGTTTTTTTCCTTCTAAAGAACTAAAATGGAAATTATGCTACATCGAGGAATAGTTTTATAATATGCTAGATTTTCTGATCGATATATTTTTAACTTTTGGAGATGTGTTTTCAGCAGGAAATCCATCCTCACAAGTCAGGGTTTCTGTGTCCACAAGTGTTTCGTGGACACATGTGGACACAGAAACTCTGACTTGTGAGGATGCGGGAAAACAGAATTCCAGTGTATACCAACTGTGCCCCACAACATGTAATATTTTGTAATTTAAAGTTTTTAAATTAAGATTTAAAGAAATGTAAAATTTGAGAACAAGACGTGTGTTATACGTGTCTATTTGGACCTTATCGTCCGAGTTTCGTACTTTCATGAATTATGTAAAACTTAAAAGTATTATTGGCCTTGCTCTAACTTCTGAATGATGAGCCTGCTATAATAAAATAGTTATGAAAAGTTTAGTAAACTTATAATAAATAAGCAAAGAAAACTTAGAATGGAGCAGTGGGATTTACGTTTAATGGAACCACGAGTTTCTGTTCTCCTTGTAGATACTTACAACCAAAACAGCACACCAGATAAATCTGGAATAAACACTGATTAATTTCAATGCAAAATACTTACAGTCTTTTGGGGGACATTTAGTTACTTATATTTTTCAGCCTTAGCCTTATATACAATTACAAATCAATAAAGCGAGCGATTTACGTAGTATAAATACGGGATTCAAAGACAGATTAACTTCTACATTGTCGTCGCACAATGTTCTCTCCTGTATTCGTCGAGTTACTCGCTTGTGGAATAATGACAGTATTTGCCTTTAATACATTGCAGTCAAAGTCTTTAACAGATGTCATTAATGACAAAGCTGACAATTCTGAGGAAAATCGGATTCTAAAACAACGACTTCTTACCCCGTACGTACTCCACATGAACGATATAATGTCGACGTTGGACAACCAAAGAATAAAAAATGGCCAACATTTGACAATGGGCAGGATGAGAGTATTACAGCCTAAAGATGGTAAGACACCGTTTATACTTTTTCTGGTTTGAATAAACCTCACACCATAAAAACACGAAACTTAAATAATGTGTTTGTATATTTGATACTCAAACTGCTCAGCGTGCTTACAAGACGCATTGTTTTTCAATAGAGCAGACCTCTGTAATGTTCGGCAAACATCGGAAATACTATTTGAGTAACTAAAGGTGACTTCAACTATGGGTCGGATACTTAAATGCACTATTTTTTCTGTTTTATATATTTAGTTTGATTTAAATGTATAACGATGAGTTACACTTTTTGCCAATTTTGTGGTTGGTGTTGTAGGAATTAAAACAGACGAAAACCATGAAACGACACTGACCTTCAACATGTCTGATATTGTCAACGTTAATATCTCATTTGTACATCTGGTTTTAAGTAACATAGAACGTCTGCCTAGAGATTTACAGATTATGAATGAAAATAAGGAAGGTAAGACAAATGTCATGAGCGAGTTGATAGTGATTTTATCTGGACTTTGAAAGTTTGTTGTTGCTTAGTCCTCGCGGTGTTAATGTTTCAATGTGAAGAAGTTGGTGAAAATGATATTAAAGGCAGGCTTTAAGTGTTTTTTGGGGATTGACAAAATCTGTCCTTTAAAAGGTTTTGGTTTTGTTTTCTTATTACAAAAGGCTACAATCATAGTTCGTAGTTTACCATAGTTAAACGCAGAAGAATGACGTACAGTAATAGGTTTTTGTCTTTGAAACAATTTAAAAGACATGGCAGACCTTATATTAACACTGAAATCTTTGAGCAAATTCAAATCCCTACTTGTCTATAATGATAAAGCTAATTTATGACTTCTTAGAAACTGCATGAAGACAAACTTTGTTTGAATATTTATTGGATAGTACTCTACTACATGTATGTTTATGCATTTTCGAAATATCTTAGCTACAATAATTAATGTAGCTCCTTTTTTGTGGACGGAGCTACAAAGAGGTTCCATTACTCGTAATGGCATTTTTACATGTTTTCCGATATTAAAATGCTGTTTTTGTTTAATTTATATTTTTCCTCTCTCCGCCGTTCAGCTGACATTTTTACAATCAAATAATTAAAACACTTTTTCGTAATCATGGCATTGTTGACAAAATTGAAATTAGAGTGTAGAATTGTAGAATCGTATCGGTAAAAATTTTATCCCAGCTAATGCAAAAAAACTTGATCTGGATGATCATTTTTACCAAATCGATTGAGAAATTATGCACCTCCCGCATTTTTGACAACAATGCCATTACTAGAAATAAAGTGTAAAACTAACGAATTTGGTGTCGTAGAAATATCAGTTAAACTTCGAAGACATTAAAAAGCATGTAGCAATTTAGGGAACTTGATAGCTTATTATATGCATAAAACCCCGGGTGTGAATCACTCCCGGCTTGCTCCATTGCGAGTAATGGGCCCTCTTTGTAGCTCCGTCCATAAAAAGGAGCTACATTATTGTAGCTAGAAATCCCCCCCACCCCCTTTTCAAGTTAAATGGTCTGTCCCTTGGAAGCTTATACTCAGTTAAACAAATAAGACCAAACTCTCTATAAATGCTATTTGCGGCGTGGTCTACAAATCGGTTTTATGTTGATACAGGTGCATCCTCACAAGTCAGGGTTTCTGTATCCACATCTGTCCACGAAACCCTGACAAATTAGCTAGGAAATTCTCGGGCTAGAAGATTTTTCGTATGACGTAAATCCTTCAAAATACTCAACTGATGAAATTGCTTGAAAGAAGCAAGTGTTTGGCAGTATTCATTTTTTACTCATTCTTGAGTGTGGAGAAAACGTAACGAAACTAATAAATAACGCGGTTATAACAAACTATTAACACTACTCTACAAAATACACCAATGGTCTATGCAACACATCCGTTTGGTTTATTTACAATCGACATTGGGATATCCCCTAACCAAGTCGTGAGTGAAAGCGAGCTTTTGATTGGCTACATCAAGGTATGATGTAGCCAATCAAAATAGTGACTTCTAGCCCTGGGTTTCGTGGTCACATGTGGACACAGAAACCCTGACTCGATAGCTCATGGATAAATTATCATTCAGTGTGCTGTCTTGAAAATGAAATTGTTAACTTTGTAGTTCTTAGTTTTATCTATACCCATTGTTTAAGTGATATTTGCCGGATTTGGCGTAACTCTTTTGAATTTGTGTAATATATTTAGCATCTTGTAATTTTATAGTCCAGGGTCCATGTTATGTCATTGTGCGTACCTAAACTATTAAGCGACTGGATATTTCTATGGCACGCCGTTCTCGTAAAAAGTATTATTCAAAATATCATCACAAATTACACACTCACAATTTTAAATCACGCACTCGGTATTAAAATATGCGCTCAAAATTTTAGTTTAAACATTAGAACGAATAATCGTACCCTCGCTTTTTTATTTATTTTTTTTTTTTTGGCGAGGATAATCCGACAAATCACAAAACTAACTTCGGATTATAACGGCAGTAAAATTCGGCCTATTTAAACATATTTATTCAAATAAACATACGAACATTTCATATCATATATTGATGACAAACATAATAACAGGCAAGGATTCAATTCACCTTTTTGAGTGTGTTTTCGTAAAATTTTGAGTGCATATTTTTAATTTTGAGTGCGAATTTTAAATTTTGAGTGCATATTTTAATTTTGAGTGCGTAATTACAAATTTTGAGTGTGTAATTTGTGATGATATTTTGAATCATACTTTTCGAAATTTAAAAATTCGAGTGCAAATTTTAATTTTGAGTGCGTAATTTAAATTTTGAGTGTGTAATTTGTGATATTTTGAATCATACTTTTGACGAGAACGGCGTGCCATATATTTCAGCTGAATGTTTCATGTTAACAACACCTCACTATTCAAAGTACTTTCTTTCAGCACAAAACGTATTTTGGTTTGGGGTATCAACAAAATGTTGTCAAAAGAACAAAATATGTCAGCTTTTGATTATTAAATACAACCACAAATACTCAATTTTCTATCCATTCGTTTTCAAGCGAATATATTTTCAGCACTATTACTTTACTTCTTATAAAGGAAAAGTTATGGGACATTGATGGATATTGTTATCTAATCCCTATCAACAAAAAATTAACGACGGTAATTTTACAATTATAATTTTTAGTGGAATTTTTTATTTTATTTTATTTATTTTGTTTAGTTTGTTTATTTTTAATTTGTGTTTTACCATATGAATGTTCATTAAAAACATGTATTTTTTTGTAGGACGTTTAGCAGTCTATACAACTTTCGGATACATCGCAGATGTTACTACACTCATTGAAATGGATTCCGAGTCATTTACAGTCAAATTTGATTCATTCGGACTTTCTGTTGATGCAATAAATGCAATGAATGCAATTCTGGCTGTGTATGAAGACGTTCCTTCAACTGAAGTTTCCAGTCTCAATGACTTTGTTTTCAAGCTACAACGCAAAAAACGATCAGAAAACACATTTGATTCAATTCTAGATGAATCCAGTTCAAATAATAGGACAACAAACTCGAATGTCTGTGGCGTTAAACCTTGGGTAGTCAACTTTGCTGTCTTGGGATGGAATGACTGGCTATGGATACCAGATTCGTATGAAGCCAATATGTGTCAAGGAGTGTGTCCAAATCCATTTTTGGAGGACTATTATAACTCCACCGAGTATTCAGTCGTCAAGAACTATTATCATATGGCTACGAGATTTGAGAAGACAAATGAAGTTCCAAGAGCCTGTTGCACACCAATTGATTACGAACCACTAACAATCTTGTATATCGCAAAATCAAGAGAAGTTAAACGAAAAACCTTGGCAAATATGAAAGTGACGTCTTGTGGTTGTAGGTGAATTTTACTGAAATACAAAGGGATGTAAATACTACATTATATGTGTGTTCAAGTTTGAAATACGAAAAAATTCGTAACTGGGTAATAAAATAAACTACCGCTTTATATATCTTTGTTCTGTTGGCAGAAGCATGGGCGTTAATTAATCGAAGATTGGTCGAGATTTTAATTTTGGGGTTTTAAAATGTGTCAATTTTTTTTTCTTAAAACTAAGTGACACAACGAGTATAATTGGTCTTTTTTCAAAATTTGTTAGAAATATGTATTAAACAAATCAATGACGTTCAAGTAGCAGCAGTCTAAGTTTTACACTATCCATCAGACAGAATTTAATTTTGTAAGTGCATGTTTACATGAGGTTTTGGAAGGACAATTAAACGACATTTAAACACGCATACTTTCCCGCACATTTTCCTGTTCATCAGACAGCTCCACAGACAAATAAGTAATGCCTGGTTTGATAAAGAACCATTCTTTAGATCTATCAACCTGCCGTTCAACAATATTTCTCGGTTGATGAGATTTTTAAATATACCAACAGACACTAATTATTAACACAAAGAACGTTGTTGTTATTTTTTTTTTATTCTTGTTACTTTACGCTACACTCTGACAATTTTTAACCATGTGAAAGTTTAGTAAATTGGAAGCAAGATATTCTGTAGCCGGAAAAAGATTTGTTTTGTTTGTTTAAATGTTGTATAACGCCACTTTCAGCACTTTTTTCAGCTATATCATGGCGTGCAGTTTTTATTGGGAGAGGAAGCCGGAGTACCCGGAGAAAATCCCGACCGACAGGAAAACTGGCAATCCTTGTCAATTAAAATTGGATTCAAGCGCACCCTGTCCGCAGTGAGGATTGAACCTGCAATCTCAGTGTTGACAGACCACGTGATCAATACTAGACGAACTACCTTGATCTACCTTAACCACTAGGCCATCGAGGGCGGAAAAAGAACAAAACTTTTAAAAGAAAGCATAGTACATCACAGGATTTCCATGGACAAAGTGAGACAAGTTGCATCAGTCATTGCAGTACCCTCTGGCGAATTCCTGTAGGACCATTTCTATAATGTACTTGTTTGCTAGTTCCAAAAGAGATTGTAAATTTTATTTTCCTTTTCTGGGATTGGGGTGGGATAGGTTGAAAATAACGGAACGTCAATAGGAAAACCAATGCTAACAGACATTGCAAAGCAGTACACAGATGCTTGACCTTCTGCCATTCTGATCACAAGAGAACAATAAAAAACATATGACGGGTGGGCACTGATATTTCCGCTTTTATATGCGCGTATATATTTGGAAAATATAATTAATTTAACCATCTACGAAATACGAAATTCATTCCAGACTTCACCTGATCTAAGATACCAGAAATGTCTACGCGTCGACATTATTAAAGAGAGAGCATGTCGAGATTTAATTTTAATTAAATCGCTAAGGAAGCAACTTGAGCGGTCTCACTGCGGGCAGGGTGCACTCGACTCCATAATGGTGGTTTTTTTTTTGGGGGGGGGGGACAGAAACCCTCAGTAAACGAAAAAAGAACTCCGACATTTGGTAGGAAAAGTTTTTGCATTGAAGCATAACATATTTAAGGGTCGTAACGTTTTATTATTATACAGCCTCAAAGCTAAGCGTGTACTTAGCAGCAAATGACACTCAGGGGTCTAAAATACATTCTGTTCATCTAAGATTTGAACAAAATATTGATTTAAAGCTTCTTTGACTCATAACAACATTATATTTTATAACTGCACAGAACATAAAATAACTTAATTGACAAGGATTGCCAATTTTCCTAATCGAAGTTCGGGGGTTTTCTCCGGCTTCCTCCACAATAAAGACTGCACGACATGAAAGTCATGATATACATGATAAATTGCTGAAAGTGAAGTTAAACAACATTTAAACAAACAAACATAAAATAACCTCTGTAACATAGTATCTGCATCAAAAGTTTTCGTCCCTTTCTAAACTCGTGCTACTGATAAGCGGGTAAATCTCGTTCGGTCAACAATCTTTGGTAGATGTAATTTGATTGGTTCTTTCTCAACAGAAGAAATAAAAAGTTTTGCGATACTTTTTAAAAGTAACGAGTTACTTTTAAAAATGATCGCGTTACAAATGAAAAACAAAAGTAACTATGACATGAACTGCCACTCGTACATTTCTTCACAACATAGCAAATATTCCTGCATTTGCGACAATCATTGTTGTTTCAAATACTATAATACTCACAATTTGAATTCGTATTACAAACTAAATCAAACGACAGCTCTCTTTACCGTATTTCGGCATTCTTTGATTAAACGTAACTTGTATTAAAAAGTAGGCCTTCGTAGTTAACGTCACAGTTTCATCTATTAAAATGCGTTTGGCTTAAAAACAAATAATCTTTTGAAAATATCTCCGATTCATAATTACTTGGTTGATTTAATTAAATTACAATTGCATTTACAGTCCATACAATATCTTGTTTTTATATTGTTTCAAGATATTTTTAAGAAATATTAATTTTGTAGACATTATATGTTTTAACAAAATATAACATTCTTCTGTATACTTGTTGTTAGAGCCAGAGTGGGATTTATCTAATAAGAATTGATTTATACCTTTCTATGTTCAGAGACATATAATTACAATGTAATTATCAACAAAGTAATAGCCCTGTAACACAGCCCTGACACGATTAGTTTCGGATGGACGGGTGGACAGACTGATCACTATAGTATGGAACGCCAAATTAACATATATTCAATTAATTGTACCTATCTTCAAATAATTGAAGATATCTTCAATCATTTGAAGATATCTTCAATCATTTGAAGATATCTTCAAATAAATTGAAGATATCTTCAATTCAATTGTACCTATCTTCAAATAATTAAAGATATCTTCATATCAATTGAACCTATCTTCAAATGAATTATACCTAGGTGCAATTTAATTGATTCATTTGAAGATATCTTCAATTCATTTGAAGATATCTTCAATTCAATTACACCTATCTTCAATTGAATTGAAGATATCTTTAATTCACTTGAAGATAGGTCTAATTCCAACATCTCCATAATTCATTTGGAGATATCTCCAATTCATTTGAAGATATCTTCAATTCATTTGAAGATATCTTCAATTCATTTGAAGATATCTTCAATTCAATTACACCTATCTTCAAATGAATTACACCTATCTTCAATTGAATTATATTATAATACAAATTTGATTAAGTGCAATTGAAGATACCTAGGCACAATTGAATTGAAGATAGGTTTAATTCAATTGAAGATAGGTTCAATTCGATTGAAGATAGGTTCAATTCAATTGAAGATATCTATAATTGAATTGAAGATAGGTACAATTGAATTGAAGATAGGTACAATTGAATTGAAGATAGGTATAATTGAATTGAAGATATCTATAATTGAACTGAAGATAGGTATAATTCAATTGAAGATATCTTCAATATTTGAAGATAGGTACAATTAATTGAATATATGTTAATTTGGCGTTCCATACTATAGGGCGTCCGCCACTAATGGCGGGGCCATATCTACTCCTAAAATATGTAGGTACATGTATAATGTTATATTGTAAAAACTGAAAATTTGGTCAAAAATTATAGCCATAACTCCAACAGGAAGTCCATACAAAACTTCGGACTAATAGGAACTTGAGTAGAGCTAGAGGCCTAACGGTTTTCTCTATAGCTTTTATGATTTTTGAGATAATTACCCACAAAGTATGTTGACACCTATGTTCTATTTTTAGTAAAAGCTGCCTTCTTAGTCAATTGATCAACACCCTAGGTACAAACTTAAAAAAGGTACCCTAAAGATGATTGTAGTCAAGTTTTAAAAGAAATAGCCAAGTGGTTTCAGGATAATGTATATATTTTTTAATTTTACAGGATGACAGACGATGAATACCAAGTGATGGCAAAGCTCATATGGATTTTTTTTATATAAATTTATCTATCATATTACTTGAAAATATGAATTTGACGAAATACCTATTAAAATTAAGGAAAATTGTAATTTTAAAAATTTAATGAAACTGGAGTCATATATAAAAATCCATCTTCTTGAAGGAAAAGAATCCCAATCTAAAACTGTTAACTAAAAAATAATCAACTGGACAAATATTAAACAATATAATTTACTGGACAAATATTAACCAGAATACTTTACTGGACAAATGTTAACCAATATACTTTACTGGACAAATATTAACCAATATACTTTAAGACTAACCTGTCCACACTTCCTGACAGAGCTAGAAATAGAGATTATTTCATACTTCTACATGAACTAAACTTCAAAAGTCCAGACTTTTTCACATTATCACTGACCCACGAAATTGGTTAATCGAAACAATACCATACGCTTAATCTACTAATGAAGTACTTACACTATAAACATCCTTATGATTAATTTTTTGTTACCAGTTTTAGATATTAAGTAAACAACTGAAATGGCAGTTATTGCAGATGTAGCTCCTGCAGGTCTCGGTGAATCACTCCTTTGAGCCTTCGCTTATACATGTAATATGCTGTGTTGATGCTTATTTTACTTTATCTCACATTGATATTTTGATTATTTATGCAAACTTGTGCTTAGATAAGGGCTAGTAACAGTATCTATCAGTGCTTTAGTTGTAGTATTAACTGATCTCTGTGCTTTTGGTGCTAATAACTATCTTGGTGCTTAAATGTGTGCTATAATAGATCGGGTTGCTTTAAGCTGTGCTTAAATCTGATATTTGTGCTTTTAGTTGTGCTTAAACAGTGCTTTATGCTTTTATGGGTGTATAACTGTACATTATGCTATTTATGCTTATAACTGCAATTTATGCTTTTATTTATGCTTATAACTGCACTTTATGCTTTTATTTATGCTTAAAACTGAGCTCAATGCTTTTAGATCTTCTAACTGATAAATACATTTTAAGTGATCCAAGTGTTTTTAGTTAAAAATTATGATGTTCTTAAAGTATGCCTTTTAACAAGGTGTATTATCTCTTAACAAGTAGCTTGCTTTTTATCATGTACATGTATGTATAACCCTGTCCTAACAAATATATGTTTTAAATATAATGTTATGTTTGTATGTCGGTAAAAAGCTCTACAGAGCTTATGTTTGCTATGTGTTTTAGATAATCCGACTTTAAATAAAATTTTCTTGTCTTGTCTTGTCTTGTATCGGAAAGAGTTTACCCTTGTGTAAGTGTGAACCTTCCTTAGACGGGGCAATTCTTAACAAATACTAAGCCAAAACTACTGCTAGTTGTATGCATCTTTATAAAATGTGTATTCTATTATAGGCCGATTTTTCAATATCAACATCTCACATGTACTATTTTAGGTAATTAAACTAATCGACATATAAAAACAATTGTATCTCATATTTTTCCAATATTTTACAGTCTTCTGACATATTTCAAGCTCCAAATTTGATACTTTAGCCATTGTTTTTTTTCTGAAATATTGTTCTAATTTTTGAAAGAGAACATACCATTCATGGTGTTAATTGACTGATGCCTTTTTATTGATATTTATTCTGTCATTCTTAATTACAAGAATGGACCAAGTACAAAAAGTACAAAAGCATTCTATGTCAACTTTGAATGTACTGTTGGAGATTCTACAACAAACTTTCTTAGTGAAAATAGGAGGAAGACAAGACTGTGTACTGTCATCTACCCTTTTCATCATAGAGATTGACTGGTTATTAAAACAGACATTAAACTCACCAAAAGGCATCTGATGGAACACTTTCTCAACATAAGAAGACATGGATTTTGCTGACCATCTTGACCTACTATCGCACACTCATCAGCATGTCCAAGAGAAAACAACCAGACAGTTCTTTATACAGCCATGTTGGTCTAAGAATCAATACATAGATGACTGAGGTTATATCAAACAACAACCAAGCACTACCAGTAATTTTAGGTGGTCAAGCATTACCAAAAACTGTCCAATTTACTGTCCAGTCAGGGTATATGGCGGAGCTGGAACCGACATCAATCAGCGCTTGTTGAAAGCTAGAACTGCATTTAACAACTTGCAGAATTCTAGAAATCTGGTCAATACACAAACCGTATTAAGTTGAATCTACAACTTTATTGTATGGTTCAGAGTGTTGGATGACTGAGGCATATCAACAGAAGCTCTCCACTTCCATACTAAGAGCCTGAAGAGGATTCTACGTTTATTTTGGCCAAACAAGATCTCAAATCAAGACCTCCTCAGTAAATGTCATCAAGATAACATGATTACTATCATTAGAAAGCGAAAATGGGGATGGATAGGGCATGCTCTTAGGTCCAGCAGGACCTAACTCACATAACCTTATTTTGTGGACACCAGAAGGGAAATCCAGACGGGGAGGCCCAGAATAACCTGGAGGCGAGTAGAGGCGGAGATGGACAGTCAGAATTGGCAAACCTTTGTTGCTGCCCCCCCCCCCCCCCCCCCCCCACACACACACAAAATTGGGCGTAATGGGCAGCAAGTAAGCAATTAGTTATCCTCAATTCACAGTTAAGTATCACCTTGCTATTGCAAGTTCCTATCTGTTTCTGACTGAAAATACTGATTGCCACAATACTGCACAATGCTGTTAAAAACATTATCTCTGTTACACATATTTTCTTGCTAGTCTATGCCATTCACACCAAAACATACTGCCTATAATTACAAAGTACACTGAAGAAGTTTTCTTGAATCTTTTGATTATTTTCTCAAACATTACAATATATAGGGGCCATGCAATCAAACTTCATTTTATATATTGCATATTTACCAGTGGTAATTATTTAAAATGATAACTTGACAACCATGTGATGACAGTTTATCAATATTTCAGAGATAAATCCTCAATAATTAAATCTAAACAACTGAAATGTAACAGGAAATGAAGAAACAATTTTAAAAATTAGTTTCTGAAAACAATGTTATTTGCATACAAGAGATAACCTATTTTCATTTGACATATACAGGTTTTCAATTTCTGTTGACTGTAATGTGTTCCTATTATGATGAACAAATCGATTTGTATTTAAAAAATGTGTTAAATCTGGAAGATGATTTATATGATAGTGTAAGTTGATCATGCAAAAAACCAATACATAAATAATTATTTATTATAAATTAAGAAAACAGATACATGTATTTCGAAAATAGAAGTTCTGTATAAACGTGTCTGCATTACACAAAAAATATTGGCATCTAAATCTGGAAAAAAAAATTTTAAGTATAAAAAATGTCACTTGTTTGTTTTTATGTTGTTTAATGCCACTTTCAGCAATTTGTCAACTACAACATGGCATCCAGTTTTTTGGAGGATGAAGTTGAAGTACCCACAGAAACCTGACCTTTGGTATTAAAACTTGCAATCTGTGTCAATTGGAGTCAAGCTCACAATGTCCGCGGTGAGACTGGACCCCCCTCTCAGTGGTGACTGACCATATGAGACAAACTACCTAAACCACTCTGCCACTGAGGCCCTTTATAATTTACTGACCATGTTTGATATTTAAATTTTCTTACCCTATTATTATAAATTCAGTAAAAACTTAAATACATCATAAACTAGCTTTTGACCAGTATAATCTGTGTTTTTTACACACACTGATTTTCTATAATAGAATTATCAAAGTTAGGAATATTAGTGTCTCTTTGTCATATCAAAATGTGTAAAAAAATAAGTATTTTGTTACTTATTAAATGTCTGCTCTATTTTCCTGTGTTTAGGTAGTGTTCAACATTAACTTTTGTTATTGTTAGACCATCTTCACAGTAAGGGTTTATATGTCCACATGTGTCCATGAAAACCTGACAAACTTATCTAGGAAATTCCCGGGCTAAAAGTCACTGTTTTGATTGGCTACATCATACCTGAATGTAGCCAATCAAACGATCGCTTTCATTCACGACTTGGGGATATCCCGATGTCGATTGTAAATAAGACTAACGGATGTGTTGAATAAACTATGTGAAAACCAGTGTACTTTGTAAGGTATTGTTAATACTTTGTTATTACCACGTTATTTATAAGTAAGTTACGTTTCCTTTCCCCTCAAGAATGAGTAAGAAGACTACTGCCAAACACTTACTTCTTTCAAGCAATTTCATTGGTTGATATTTTGAAGGTCGGGCGTCATATGAAAATCTTCTAGCCCTGGAATTTCCTAGCTAAGTTGTTCAGGGTTTCGTGGACACAGAAACACTGACTTGTGAGGATGCTGCTAGACCAGTGGGCTTGATAATTTTACCAGACCTGACCTAATGTTAACTAGACCACATATAAAGAGGCCAAACAAAATAAAGATTTGGTACTTGCATTGGTGTCAATGCTGCACATTGAGGTCAGTGACTGCATAAACATTTTTTTAACATTTGTTACTTATGTTCTTACAACTAGTGATTCTGCACACCATACATATCTTGGGTATAAGTATTGAACACAAATTTCATTTTAACCTTCTATGGACTAATTGTGTTCTTAATATTACATTTTCAGACAGTATGTCATGGAAAACGATTGAAAGACAGAAGGAATTCTTACTGCTGAAAATTGCTTTTTGTTCAATCTGTCTTGCTTGTTCTATTTAACAAAATAAATGCAAGCTTGTGAAAGATGCTAGTATAAATCCTGCTAGATCAATACATTAAGAGCAAAAAAAAACCAACAACACAAAGCTATACAGTAAAACTAAATTTTTATATAAAATTACTTTTTAACAGGTGCTTAGATACATTTTTAATTTACTCCTTAGATTACGAAGCAATACATTAGTCTTTAACCCAGTTTTCATACACAGAAATAGAATAGTTTTTAAATTTATTAAAAAGTAATTGCTAATAATTTGCTAACTGGGGAAATATTTTGCAAATACATGTACATGTAATTTGTAAATAGTTTAACAATTACTGGTATAGTACATTGTAATCAAAATGACATTGCTGACATTAACATTCTGTTTGAATTATAAAGGACAAATAATTATAATCAATTTAAATCACAGATATCTGGATAAATATAAAACTGTTGCTGTGGTTTATTCCCCCACAATATCACGAGCTTCCATCTCTGAAGTATCTCCCCTATTATTATAAACATTGTCAAGACTCGGATTAACTCCATTGTCTATTGGTTGGTTTTCTGTATTGAAAATAGCATCCAGGTTCTGATCTGAAGGACTTTTCATGAAACTTATTGGTGGCTCTTCTAATTTATTGCCACAACTCTGTTGTGTTGAATTCTGGTTGCTACAACAACTTTTTGATGCATTGTCCTTGGTTTCCAAAGAAACCTGTACATTTTTTTTATTTCCTTGCCGTTTGCCTAATATTTTCACATAATTTCCAGGTATAAGTCCAGTTTTTTGTCCATCCACACATGCTAACAGCCATCCTTTAATTCTTGGTTGAAGTGCTAAAGAAAAATACATTTTAAACCAAAAGCTCTTTCATAATTTACTGTTTTTTGTAAATGTTTAGGGTAACAGCTTCAATAATGTATTAGCCTAATCATGCAGTTTGTTTTCCAGTACTGCAAAGTTTTAACAATTTTACAATAAGCAATAAATATATTTACATCTACCCGTTTGTAATTGGCCTGAATGTTGCAAGAGAAGAAACTTTATTCCAGACAGAACACCAAATGGGGTTTGCACACTTCAACACCTACTGTTATTGACTTCATCAAATATAAATGTACTGAAAAATTACCTTTAGGGGCAACTTTGATTTCCTGTCCTCTGGCAAATGACAATTCTTGATCATTGTCACTCTTGAAGTCATATTGTGCTATGGCAACAAAATGATCCTCCTCACCTGTCATCCATTTTTTATCTACAATGCACAAAGAAGGAACAGTATATACAGCAGTTAATTAACAATATTTACCAACAGTATATACATACTTTTCTTTTCTTCAGTGTAATATGATAGAGTGAAATGTATTGCTGTGGACCATTTCTTTAAGCTAGCACTGCTAACATTCAGTGTTTGATCAGTGGCTTCAGTTGACTGCAAATGAATAGTTGCCATATTCTTTTTATTTATGAAAAACATGGTAAAAGGATGGATAGGGTAAGGTAAAATTTAACAAATATCCCATCAATGTCTGGGTCAAGTTAGTTTTGTGCTTTGATGCAGTTCAGAGGACAGAAAATAAACAACAGAAACAAACTGGTTGAGTGGCCTGGTAATATCAAAATAAGAGATTCCAAAATAAAACTGTCAAATACAGAATATACAAGTACAGCAGATGTCAAAGAAAAATGAAACTGATTGCAAAAGTTTAGTCAAAATCTCACCAGTAGATCATTACACTTAAACGATTGTTGTATGCACAATTTTTGAAAATACACAGATTATTAAAAAAGACATATTTAGAGTTATCAGCTATAGGCATGTATGTATAAATATGATTAATGACATGTAACCAATTAAATAAAATTGTCACTTATGGTCTATCTGAAACAATTATAACCTGGTTTAACTTAGAACAGTACTAGTGTACAATGTTAATATAAACTATACCTGGGCCTTGTGTTACACTTGAAATGAGTCTCCAGATCAAATAAGGTCCTCCCATAATAATGGCTAAGAACATCATTATAGGCCATGTGCTCTTTTTGGGACCATCTCCATCTCCAGCTACTGTAGGAAGCACAGATGCTGCAGCTTGACTCCAGGCCTCATCAGTTTCCATGGATGGTCGTAATCTTAACAGAACTAAAACTTTTCTATACAGGTATCTTATTAATTTAAAAAGTGCAAAAGCTGAAAACACTGATGATAACTGATGTTTAAGACGGGAAAAATTGTCTGCTACACCAACGACAGCACGGAAAGAATTATACACCGCTTGAAATGTAGAATCCAACATCATACTAACTGATGTGAAGGCACCAACAATACTCTCAACTGACTGAAAAGCTTGTCGAGAATTTTCTTCTGCCTGTCTGGCAAAACTGTTATATTCCCCTTGTCCGCCATTATATGACCCATACTGTCCATAACCGCCATACATGTATGGACTGCTTATTCCACCATAAGGACTATATCCCCCTCCGTACATCCCATAACTGCTGTATGGACTACTATAGCCATATGGGGAAGAGAATCTACTGTAACTAGACTGTTGGACTGGACGACTTGGAATAGGTGGTGGAGGTCCTGATGCAACTGCTGCAGAGGGCTCGCAACAAGGTGGAAGCCCAACACCAGAACTCAAAGGTGAACTGAAATTGAGAGATTACATAATCAATACAAAACATGATGATTTCATGGAAAAGCATCTGATCAATACATGTATAAACTAAACAACGTTACAAGTATAAAAAGTTCTACAGTAATAAAGTAGAGGCTCACAGGGTCTTGTAGTCAGTCACCCACTTGTGGGCAACCACTTATGCCAAATTTAGTTCCAATCTGCACATAAGCTAGCTGTTAAATTTTTCTAAAAGTAGAAATGCCAGTTATATCTACTAAATGTTCTTTAAAAGGACTCAATAAATTTTGTGGTAGTTTATATTTTAAAAAAACCCATCTTACTTATGACTTCCTACATGAGAAAGATTCATTAATCAAAGTATATGTAGATATCTTTATAAATCAAAAAATGTTTACAATGCGCATATAAGGTTATGATTTATTATTATTACAAGTGTGCCTTCCTTGTACAGAAATCATGGAGGACTTGAAACTCCAATACATGTACATGAAGAAAAACCATCCAATAAACAGAATAATCATAGAAAATGTATAACTTGGCATATTCTGCTTTAGTTTGACACATTTGAATAAAAAAAGGCAAAAGTCTGAAAAGGCAGAGTTGTAAAGCAAGGACCTACATGTAAATAACTAGAGAATGGTTTACAATTTGTTTGAAGTAGGTTTTGGGTAATTTGTGTACAAAAATGTATAGTTTATTATACTGTCTTCTGCAAATGTCCTAAAAAACGACTAAAGTCTGGAAAATTAAAAAAAAATCCTCAAACAATTTCAAACTAACAAGTGCACAACTTCAGTACATGTGCAATCTTTCTGTGAAGTTTCAGACATCTGGGTTGAAAACTGTAGGAGGAGTTCATTACACAATATAGGTACCATCTTCTGCAAATGTTTTGAAAAATGACTTAAGTGCCCAAGTCTGGAAAATTTGGAAAAAAATTCTGGAACACTTCAATAATAGCAGATCACAACTTCAATACATATACAATCTTTCTTCGTGCAACCCGACCAATGGGATCATTAACTGAAATGTTAATATGAGTCCCATATTCCCATCAGAGTCTAAAAAAGAATTGGAAGGCAGAGACTAGTTATACATTACAAAGAAACCTTTAGGAAATAATAGTTTGTAGTTTTCAAAAGTTCTGAAGTTTAAAGGTACTTTAAATAAAAATTCATGTGAATTTTATCTATTGAAGAATATTCTGCAGTATTTTACTTTGATCTTTATGTGTGGTATTACGGTATTACAAGTATCCTCACTACCAGCGTAAGATGGGCCCATCTCACCTTGCTGTCAAGACCCGGTTAAGCAAACACAGTGACATCACAATGTTACAATAAAGTGATAAACAAATTAATTAGGTTGTATGAAATTGGATGCATTTTCTCATCATCTCATCTCATCTCAAGGATGTCACAAGCCCTTCCATGAAAAAGGGACGAAAATTACATCTTATTTCAAAAAATGTAAAACAATCTATTAAATAATCATTTATACCTCTAATTAAGACAGGAAACCGATACAATTTGTGATTAACAAAGGGGCCCATTTCTAAAACAATACATGTCCACACATTTAAAATTAACTTCTATTTGATCCTTCTTAATGTATAGGTAAATGTTAGAAGTTAAGCCAATCTAGTGTTAATTGACTTGAGTTCATGTAAATGTTAGAAGTTAAGCCAATCTAGTGTTAATTAACTTGAGTTCATGTAAATGTTAGAAGTTAAGCCAATCTAGTGTTAATTAACTTGAGTTCATGTAAATGTTAGAAGTTAAGCCAATCTAGTGTTAATTAACTTGAGTTCATGTAAATGTTAGAAGTTAAGCCAATCTAGTGTTAATTAACTTGAGTTCATGTAAATGTTAGAAGTTAAGCCAATCTAGTGTTAATTAACTTGAGTTCATGTAAATGTTAGAAGTTAAGCCAATCTAGTGTTAATTAACTTGAGTTCATGTAAATGTTAGAAGTTAAGCCAATCTAGTGTTAATTAACTTGAGTTCATGTAAATGTTAGAAGTTAAGCCAATCTAGTGTTAATTAACTTGAGTTCATGTAAATGTTAGAAGTTAAGCCAATCTGGTGTTAATTAACTTGAGTTCATGTAAATGTTAGAAGTTATAAGCCAATCTTGTGTTAATTAACTTGAGTTCATGTAAATGTTAGAAGTTAAGCCAATCTAGTGTTAATTAACTTGAGTTCATGTAAATGTTAGAAGTTAAGCCAATCTAGTGTTAATTAACTTGAGTTCATGTAAATGTTAGAAGTTAAGCCAATCTAGTGTTAATTAACTTGAGTTCATGTAAATGTTAGAAGTTAAGCCAATCTAGTGTTAATTAACTTGAGTTCATGTAAATGTTAGAAGTTAAGCCAATCTAGTGTTAATTAACTTGAGTTCATGTAAATGTTAGAAGTTAAGCCAATCTGGTGTTAATTAACTTGAGTTCATGTAAATGTTAGAAGTTATAAGCCAATCTTGTGTTAATTAACTTGAGTTCATGTAAATGTTAGAAGTTAAGCCAATCTAGTGTTAATTAACTTGAGTTCATGTAAATGTTAGAAGTTAAGCCAATCTAGTGTTAATTAACTTGAGTTCATGTAAATGTTAGAAGTTATAAGCCAATCTTGTGTTAATTAACTTGAGATTCATGTAAATGTTAGAAGTTAAGCCAATCTGGTGTTAATTAACTTGAGTTCATGTAAATGTTAGAAGTTATAAGCCAATCTTGTGTTAATTAACTTGAGTTCATGTAAATGTTAGAAGTTAAGCCAATCTGGTGTTAATTAACTTGAGTTCATGTAAATGTTAGAAGTTAAGCCAATCTAGTGTTAATTAACTTGAGTTCATGTAAATGTTAGAAGTTAAGCCAATCTAGTGTTAATTAACTTGAGTTCATGAAAGGAAAACTTAAAATTAAAGATATCATATACTTTTTTCTCTACATTTATTTCATATCAGCAAAATTATGTTTGTTTCAATTAGATTAAACAAGGCCGGTATTATTAATCTACAGTAATCTGAGATGAGAACATGCTGTGGTAAATTTCCTCTCCAGTCACAGCAACACAAACTGTTAATTTTTAATTTTAAAATATGTGTAAATCACTAAATGCAATCAACCTAAACGAAGAAATAATGTCATAAGGTTTAGAAAAGAATTGTGTATAGCTTGGAAATGCCATGAGGCCCGCATTCAAATCATACAGGGAACAGCTAAAAATAATAATATAATACAGTGTAAAACACATTGTTTCTTAATTCCTCAATAAAATAAATATAACAATTGCATATACATGTATACTAGTAGCTGACATTGTCATGATACTTGACAGCACTCTGGACAGAGGTATATTATGTACACATTGTTAATATTCTCGCTTTAGGCTTGAGCATAATAAATGTTTCAGGCAATACCACTCTGTGGGACAAGATATCATGAATACCCTCTATACAAGCAACTATTGTAAAAGTATTGACCTGTATTACATTTGTCCACTGCTACTAGTAGTTTCAAAACTTGAAGTAAATATATACTAGCAGCAGTTAAGTTAATAATAAAAAATCAGTACACAATTAATTTACAATATCTTACATTCATCTGTTATTATATATATCTTAACCTTGTTCTGTAAGATTTTTATTTAATCTACTAGTACTGCATATAGGACTTGGGTTTTCAATTTGTTGATTTCATCTCTTTGGGGCACAATAACAGATAATCATGTTTTAACATCTGTGGGATTTCCAATCAACAGATTAACACCCGTAGAAGTAGTTAGTACTGTTTGAACTAAAATTTGCTGAGTGCTAAGTTGACACTGGCCATGGTCATGCCTTATTAAACCAATCAAATACTATTTGGACTTGGCTGTATTTTGATTGCCACCTTGGTAAGTAGGCAGAAATAGATAGAGTACCTGGACAAAGGAAAGGATATTTTATATCCAACTGTACAATTTTTAGTTCTGACCAATGAATGACTGTAAGTTACATTTGTTGAACATAAACAAGACAAAAAAAACTACATGTAAATGCATGCCAGTCTAAACAAAGATCATCAATATTCAGGAACACTGATATCCCTCATAACACCATAAATATTTGTCTCTGGAATTTACTATAATATATACAAAACATGCTGGTATTGACCATGAAACTGAATAAAAGACAATCAACATGTGCATGTTTCAATCAGAGTTTTCAATAATGACAGAGTAAATGAAACCGTTCCTGTGAGTGTATCAATTATTTTTTCATTGTTAAAATACATCAGACACACCAGTCTAGATCTGAATCTGACAGGTAAAAAATATGAATGTTTGTCAAGAATGTTTATATGATAATACTGTTAGATGTACACTTTTCATGAAATGAGTACAATATACACCTAGGACTGTCTAAGCAAAGACAATATTGGTTTATAGATGAAAGTAATTACAAAATACCGAACATCAAGGTAACTGTCAAAAAAGACAATCCACAAATCAAAGTCGAAGAAACTGGCTTACTAGCTACATGTACAGGAATAGAACCAACAATCAAAAATATAGTAACTACAGCAATGGTCCCGACTTGGAGTTTGTACATGCATTTCAAAAGAAATGGTGGGTAAAACCAGGTGTTTTGGCATGTCAAACCTCCCACTTTCATTATACTTTTGTATGCGAGTTGGTTTGTTGATGAAAATGGATGGATTACCACTCATTATAAATACCATTAGGTGCATAAAACAATCATTGCAGCACAATCCCTGTGTTCTGAATTCAAAAATTGGAAAAACAAACTATCTGCAATCATATTTTCAAAAGAGATAGTATTTTTTTGTAACAAGGAAATAATATCTATTATATATCTACTAAGTATATGTAAAATTAAAGGACCTAGCTTCAGCTATATTTTTGCCTTTAATACGATTTTGTAGAAATTCAATTTTATATGAATACAGGTACAAATCGGAAAGGAGTGGGGCACAGTTTGTACCCATTGAAATTCTGATTGCTGAAAAAAAAATCCTTCAAAAGTTACAAAAATGTTGTTGATCAGAAAATCTAGCACACTAAAAACCTGTTCCTTGCTATTGCATAATTTGCCTATAAGTTTAGTAGAAAAAAATCTACCATAACCTAAAACTACATACTTGCAGGCAAATGTGAAAGCGAAGGCTTTATGTGTGATTTCTTTAAGACGGATTTTTAGTTTTCGTGAGGTAAGGTGGGATAACAAGTTGAAAAATCAAAGGTTTAATCGATGAAATTTAAGATATGGATGTTGATTTTTTAATTGTCCAAAAGTTCATTCGAATTTTTAAGAATCAAAATATGATTAATATTATTTCATGAATAAACAGTTGTATAGTTTCTTTTCGTGTTCTTCTTTCACTATAAACATTATTTTAGTCAACCGTTTTTAACAACCCTTGTAAGGATTTTTTATGTAATTGTGGAATAAAGGATTTTTTTATGTAATTGTGGAATACAAGTATGGTAAGTCTTCAGACACTGTTGTAACGAAGGCCTTATGATCAGCAAGGATTTCTTTTTTTGTCAAATGTGGTACATTTGTATGTGGAATTACCAAAGTTATACATGATGCCTACTAGTAGCTCTCTAATGAGACATTCATAGTAATGTGACTTGCATACTTAACTAAACGCAATGTTCAGTTGTTAGACGCCTTAAGCTTGTCTGCTGGGACAACCACATATTTGTCATGAATGGAAGCAGGGCACCTCAAGGATCCTCTTCTTTGAATACAGATTTAGGTGGATCATAAATGTTACGTAATGTCCATGATTCTTAAGGTGACGTTGTACCAAAGACCTTATTATTCTTACCCAGTTAGACATGTACAGTCATTTGAGTTCTGGGTCTTGTTCCCTTTCTCTCTTCTCAGTGGCATAATCTTCAACTGCATTCATAATTTGTAGTTTGAAATTTAAAGTTTAAATTGCACTCATTCTATTAACCGTGGACTACTGTGAGTAGTGTGCCCAATGTGAATCCATTGGCATGGAGTGGGCACTTGGCCCACGGTCTGCAATAGAAGTGGGAAAGCGGGAAACGGAGAATCAACACGATCTGTAGTGTATGTATGTCTCTTTTAATGTCTTCTTCCCAGATACAAGTCATCCTCAGGCTTGGGTGTATTTGACTCGGGGTTAGACTGACAGGAGGCTTCAGCCAAAAAATTGACAAGAGTCCAAGTAAAATTCAGTTGGAGTATAGACAATTAAAAACAAGCTAAAAAATGGTGGTAGGTGGTCTGTCTATCCAAGGTAAGCTGGGGTCCAGAGGTTGGTGCTCAACATGCACCTGAAGACAAGTCCTCTACTGTACAGGACTCCACTACAGCCTGGGTAACTGTTCCACTCTCCGGTAACAGGGTTGTTCTGGGGAAGTAGGAATAGTAATAAACATCCTGCTGGGCTCTGGTTTGTCTGAGTTTGTGGCTTCCTCTAGTTCTAGAATCTCCTGCTGAATAGTACAGGTCAGGATAAATGGCAACCATGTGCCGCTGGATCTTGTAGCACAAGACAAGACTCTGTTTCCATCATCTGCACTGCAGTGGTTCATATTAAGAGTCGCTCTAGAAGCTTTGTTCTGCAGCCAGGGGAGTTCTCATGGTAATTTTTGTATACCTGTTTGTGCCTGTTCAATGACTTTTGCCAGAGTGATTTTATGGGGGATCCCATACTGGTGCAGCATACTCAAGGATCCGCGAACTAGTTTACTGTAAGCTGTGCTCTTAACTGTTGATGTTCATCTACCTAGGTTTCTCCTCAGGAAGGGTATTGGAGGCTTTGCCGATGTGAGGGGCCCATGATAGGTCTTTGCTGATGTTTACTCCTAATATTTTCTCATGTCTTCTTCCAGGATATGATGTGTAGTTTGTAAAGGGTCTAGTGTATTTGACCTTTTCCTGGGACTCTAATTACTGTGCATTTTTCAGGGTGAAAACTTATCAGCCACATCTTCTCCCATTCTTCAAGTGTTGTTAGGTCTTTCTAGAGAGCTGTTGTGTCGTCCTTTTTCTAAATGCACAGAAACAGCAGGAAATCATCTGCAAACAATCTCGCATTTAATGTTGTGTCTTCTGTCAGGTCCTTAATGTATGCCAGCAATAGTAGTGGCCACAATACGGTTCCTTGTGGCACTCCTGATATTATCATGTCCAGGGAATCTGATTTGTGGCTTTCCAATGGCACTGACTGTGTAAGGTTGGATAAGAATGATTGCCTTCATTACAGTGGTGTTGCGGATGCCATAATAAGCATCTGCTCAGAAGCATGCATTCATTGTACTGGTGAAATATTATAGTATAAAAACTATATTCTTTTAATTGCAGTGTATAAATTAGTTTTAAAAAAATGATTATAACAAAATGTTTATAAATTTTCAAAGAATTTTAATTTTAAAACTTATTTAAAATGAGTTCAATACGCAAAACCTTGCAATTTTATTTGCATTACATATTTAATCAAAAGGTGAAAGTCTGTTCATCAGTATGATATACGACACTTTTGTTTGCGTATATTGACCAGGAGCACCACTTAATCATGTTAATCGGATTACCTGTAAAAACATCGATTCGACGATTGACACCTGCTGTTTAAAACTATCGAGGTGAAACAATTAAATTTCCTGTTAATTGGCATTGGGGTCATAAATATGTCGTTTTACACTTGGTAGAATGAATTTGTAATGAAAAATTTCAGTACTTGTTGGAAATCAGGTGACGAAATTGATTTAGAATTCTATGGTCAATTTTCAAATGATTGTGTCAATGACGAAAGTGGCGAGCGCTAAAAAATTCCCTGTAATAGCTCAGCTTGTGGAGTGGTCTGGCGTGAGGCCCTTTATCAAATGTCTTTTAGCAAAATCCAGAAGTATAATACCACTATAGTTTGTGTGCTTTAATTTCTTATTATTAGCCAGTATCTTTTAATATTACATATGTTCTCTGAATTTATTATGTAATCAGTCTTAAAAAAGCTCAGTAGAGTTTATGTTGCTTAGTTGTCCTGTAATGCAGACGTTAAATAAAACTTATTCAATTGTATAGAATATCTGACATATATTGTCGATATGTTCATTTGAAAGACTGCTAAATATAGAATTCCCCCCAAAATTGTTTCCACAAGAACACATATTTTCTTGTTAAAATCAGCTGTTCTTGTTTGTGGGTTACACAATATCGTGATTATAAATAGTACTGTCAGTAGTGTAAACGTTGTTTACTTAAAATAAGATAAACGCAGACTGTTTTGTTCGAGGTTACAATATAGCACAGGAAAAGCTTGTGACAATTAAAGAAATAGTTTTGCCTACATACCCAGACATATTGTTGACAGGAATATTTCCAGCATTTTGTTGGTTAACACCTACAATTTCCCATGGTTTGGCAGGTGCACTCATCACCCTGGTCAAAAGTTTCGAGGGCGAAAATAATAGTAGACAATGTAACGGTACGGCGATGACAAGACACAATACAAAACCGGAAATTCAGAGGTACCTAAATAGTGTCTCAACTTTCTCAGTGTATTCAATATACACAGATATAATTTAGTAGCCTAAAACAACGTTTCTTTTATTATTATTATTATTATTATTATTATTATTATTATTATTATTATTATTATTATTATTATTATTATTATTATTATTATTATTATTATTATTATTATTATTATTATTATTATTATTATTATTTTTATTTATTATTATTATTATTATTATTATTATTATTATTATTTATTATTATTATTATTATTATTATTATTATTATTATTATTATTATTATTATTATTATTATTATTATTATTATTATTATTATTATTATTATTATTATTATTATTATTATTATTATTATTATTATTATTATTATTATTATTAACATATAGGCAGATTTTCACACAAAGATAAATACCTATAAATACTAATTTTTCCCACAAGTTATATAATGGAATCAACTACCAACCACCGTCGTACCGATCATTTCGAATGCAAGTCAATGAACGACAGAAATGCATGTGCATCATTTTTACATTATTATTATTATTATTATTATTATTATTATTATTATTATTATTATTATTATTATTATTATTATTATTATTATTATTATTATTATTATTATTATTATTATTTATTATTATTATTTTATTATTATTATTATTATTATTATTATTATTATTATTATTATTATTATTATTATTATTATTATTATTATTACTATTATTATTATTATTATTATTATTATTATTATTATTATTATTATTATTATTATTATTATTATTACTATTATTATTATTATTATTATTATTATTATTTTTTTATTATTATTATTATTATTATTATTATTATTATTATTATTATTATTATTATTATTATTATTATTATTATTATTATTATTATTATTATTAACATATAGGCAGATTTTCACACAAAGATAAATACCTATAAATACTAATTTTTCCCACAAGTTATATAATGGAATCAACTACCAACCACCGTCGTACCGATCATTTCGAATGCAAGTCAATGAACGACAGAAATGCATGTGCATCATATTTACATGACCTACAACCAAAGGGAGCACACTCCAACCCAAATCTATGTAAATCAAAATCACAAACTGAAGGAACTGAACCAAACACCAAGACCGTCATACATACTAATGAGAACAACAAGAAACAGAACCAATATGTCAAGGATCCAATATGTCAAAATGTCAAGTTTGCCATTCTTGCAAAATAATGACAATATCAGTCCAGCAATTTCAAACAACTGTTGTACCACAAGAACGATAGAATATGATCCCAGGGAACCTACTGATCATGTCCATTCTGTCAAACAGAACTAACCGACACTGCGGCAGAGGATTCTCGGACTATAGTTAATGTAACTCGTGGATTCATAGAGCTTGTACTGATTTAACAGGAGAACAATTTCAAAAACATAATAAGTATCAATCCCTCGATACAACCACTGATAATAACGCTCACAAACTAGAGCTCAATGTATATGACACCAACACCAATCCAAATGATTCTGATATCAGTTGCAACCAAAATTCACCTACAACGAGGAGTATAATAGAAAATAGAAGCACTGGGCAAATAGAAATAGACAAGGAGAATCGATCAGAACAAACAAAATAAAAAATCGGAAATCGAAAAAAAGAGAAAGTAATGAAATGGAATAACAGCTATCGGCTTGTAAAGCTCGTATTATTATACATGAGGAGACTATAAAAGAACCATACAAACCCTCCAGAATAATAATAGAAATAACGACATGACCTGGCCTACAATTAATAAATGCTGTCAAAATAAATGTAGATCTAGTGATATAAGTCAGCTAAGGGAAGAGATGAATAGAATAGAAATGCTCTTGACTACAAAACTTGAGATGGTTAAAATGGAAACAAACCATAAACGATAGTTACAAGAAGCAAATCTAAAGCATCAATTATAGAGATAAACAATATGAGAAAACAGATGAGAACTGCCAATCAAACGCCTAATAAGAATATGAACACGTTTACAGTTCTTAAAACAACCATCATACCATTTCGGCAGCACCCCAGTACAACTCTCGCAACCATTAGGGCATTGACAATACCAACAACCACGACTACCAACCTGGAATCCCCATCCACAAACATTGGCTACCAATGTGCAACATGCCTTTATACAGCAACAACTGACCATGACCAACTATGGGACAACACAAAAAACAACCTATCTGCATAAGAATAATAAAACTATTCCAGAGCACAAAACGTTCCACAAACTGAACAACCACGACCTGAGCTAACACAACAGAAGATGATGCTGCTACAGAAAGGAAGACCAGTCCCTGCATCGAAAGAGATGCTGGACATATAGAAATGTGAGAGACTGTGCTTCGTAATGAACGTCTACGACAGAATCGAAAAATTGATTGAAAGTGGTGGTGGCTGAATTTATCTGTTTAAAATACAGTTTCTGTATATATTTGAATATTAAATTACCGTCACCTGTAATATATGGAATGCAAGACAGGTGGATGACTTCAATAAAACTCTTGGAGGATGGATAGACATATTTTGTATTCAGACATGAACAAATTTTATTTGACCATTTGGAGTTATGTAGATGTATCTGTCATTTGTTCTTTTGGACAAACTTGTGGACAAGAACCCCTGAGTCATTTTAGAGTGCATGCATACATAGCTATCTGTAGCAATCTTGTTTGTTTCTCTTTTGTATGTGAAATGTTACAACTCATCAGAAAAGTGCATTCAACAGAAATGTGATTCATGCTTTTTCTAAGACAGTTTTATTCATAGTGCATAAAATAGTTTCATTATGTCTATATGTATCAATGGTGTATACATGTTTATATTAAATGATATGTTACCACTCAATTTGTGTGCTTTTTTTAATACAAAGCAATTTACTATTTATTATTGTATTCAATTCATGGTAGAGTATGGTATTTGAAGCGTTGCCTACATTAAAAGTAATAATCTGGTAATTTTATTATGATTGATGAAAATAATTTTGTTAAATTAAAATGGGTTTAGTGCCACTTTCATCAATTTTCAGCAATATCATTACCTCTTATTGGCGTAGGAATCTTTCCTATACCAATCGATAAAATAAAATTCTCTGATTTTTTAAAGATATGTTTGTCTTCAGAAATATCGTAAACTTATTATTTTTTGCAGCATACAGTTATGTCTTTACTAACTGAGACTTTTAAAAAAATTAATATTTATCTTATCAATTTATTTTTATTGACGATGAAAATATACAAAAATGGTTTTAAGTATGGTTAAAATGTATTTTCTTAACTCCATATACATTTAAATAGTATATTTCGATTATTGATTGCAGTACATCTTCATTTCCAAATGGACTGGATCCTACTTTACAATTTACTTAGTCGGAACATGTTACCAACTGAACATGTTCGCAATATGAACATTGAGGTGTTCTACTTTTTAACATTTCCCTTTGAACACTTGACAAGGGTGTTCAGAATCTTTACATTCTTTCTTTGAACATGTTCTGTGTGTTCAAAAAGTGTTACAGGGCCTTTGAACACGTCCTGGCATTAAATTCTTGAACATATGGACGTGTTCAAAATATTGCACACCAGGTATTCAAAACGTAGTGTTTAAAAACGACACACTAGACACCCAACAGCAGAACACTAGTGTTCAAAAACTTAACACTTGGCGTAAATATGATGAACAACAGTGTTAATTTTGGGAACGCCATTACACGTTCAATAAGTGTTACAAAAAAGTGTTCATTAGGTGTTCTCAGTTTTAACACTTGAATTTACAGTGTGGAAAAATATGGAGTATTGACAGGGGCGAAGAAATTATCATTTGGGTAGCGGCTAAATTGAGCCTTTACTCATTTTCGAATCTACAAAAGGAGTCTATCGTGCAAGGAGCGTGGCACTTTCCAAACACATCACCCACTACAGTTCCCCCCCTCCACCCCAGGGAGATGGTCTCCCCTATACACTACGCGAGGGACGCGCTTACTGCTCTGCGGGTCGAGCACTGGGAACCAGTATGGTCCCATATTTTTCTAGTTAAAACATTTTTTCAATGACTTCTCTTGTTTCTATTTAACTGCATAGCGAAAACAGAAAAGGTGGGAACAAGTAAAAGATTGAGTTTTAATTGGGTTGGAATAAAATCAAATAGAATCTTGCACAGTCGAAGATCAACACTTTGAAGTATGAAGAGAGGCATAATTTTAATGTGGTCCAATTTCAACGATTTCAAAAAAAGACAGAAACAATTCTATCACAAGAAAAAAGCATCGGATTCCTCACAAATCAGGGGTTCTGATTAAACGTTTGCTCCATCATCATAAAACGTTGAATCAGAATCCATAACTTGGAAGGTTGAAGTAAAAGATCACACATAATTTCCACAAAACGCCTATTTCTTTCGGCCATCTGATCAGAATTGTTCCCGTGTGGATTGATATGAATAAAAATTTTCTCCTTTCAGAAATAATTTGACGCGAAAATCTGATTGGCCATAAAATATACGCTTATATAATAAACAAAACTCTGAAGTCCGAAGTGAGAAGTCTGAATTCTGAAGTCCTTTTTTTGCGTGCCACACATTGGGTGTCTTTGACGTCATATTTGGTTTATTGTACATAATATAATTAGACTGGGAACAAAAATGAAAACGGATTTTGGATGTAAACATTTTTTTTATAATACACGTAATACATGTAATGAACGCGGTAGAAAATCGAATGCGTACACAGTACATCATATAGCAAAAATATTAAACGATGCTTTGGGGGCTTTGGGGGGGGGAGATTTTAGTTCATTCCCATTTATTAGAACAGAATTTTGTGTACTACGGTATACTGTCTGAACATTTTCATACGTACAGTTCAACAGATCATGTATGATCAGAAAAGTCAGTCGAAGTTCTATGCTGGTTTTTAACGATAGAAGGGGGCAGGTGGGGCAAGTGAAAACCAATTTAGTTAGACCGTGTGATTACGATCGGAAACCCACAACACTTTTGCAATAAATTAATAAGGTTATTATAAGAAAATCATTTTCAAAGAATATCACTGGAGAAAAATATAATTGGACATTAAGACGTATTGAAATGATTTTCATTACCAGAATGTTGACGTTTTTACAGTTGAGCGATCGAAGCAAACGAGCTCCACATCACCATATCAACGATAGTAATTTTGAGAACGTTCGTTTGGAATTTATTAAATTTATTATTTTACATTGAATGCCATATTGTTCTAAGTAACCTGCCCAAACAGTCGTCATATTTTTACAATAAGAGTTGAAACATTTAAACGATATTTAGCTAGAAAACAGAGACCAATATAACACTAATGAGTCATAATTTGCTATAATTACGTTCAATTTTTTATTTTTCTAGGTTGATTGGTAAATTTGCAATCATTTATTTTTTGGAAGAAAATTTGTGTTACATGCGTGTGATCTGTATACAGTCTAATTTCTTTATCAAGAAGTTGAAATCCATTTGAAGTGATTTGTCATTGCAAATGACCAGGACATCCGGTCAAACGTCAAACCGGACCAAGGACAAAATGTCTGTACAAAAATAATTTTTGTAGAAAGTATCAAGAACATATTTGTACTCTAGTAAAAACGAATATTTTTGTGCAATGGAAACATCAAGTTAATTATGAGGAAAGAAATATACTTATTCAAATTCAAACCTTCAATGACGTTTATGGTTGTGTGTTTTTATATTTTATACTATAATTTGTTAACCGTTGTTGGAACTATATCAGGTATGTATTCTGCATTAAATAGAAAATAAATATTATTTGATATTCTGATTCGTAATACATATTATATAGACTTGATGTAGCTCAGATTGCTGACTGTTTCTCGAAGGTCTTTTTTTAAAGAAAGACGTTGATCATCCTCACAAGTCAGGGTTTCTGTGTCCACATGTGTCCACGAACCCCTGACAAACTTAGCTAGGAAATTCCCGGGCTAGAAGTCACTATTTTGATTGGCTACATCATACCTTAATGTAGCAAATCAAATGCTCGCTTTCATTCACGACTTGGTTAGGGGATATCCCGATGTCGATTGTAAATAAACCAAACGGATGTGTTGCGTAGACCATGTGAAAATCAGTGTATTTTGTACAGTAGTGTTAATAGTTTGTTATTAACGCGTTATTAATTAGTTGCGTTACGTTTTCTTCACACTCCAGAATGAGTAAGAATGACTACTGCCAAACACTTGCTTCTTTCAAGCAATTTCATTAGTTGATATTTTAAAGGATTGACGTCATATGAAAATCTTCAAGCCCGGGAATTTCCAAGCTAAGTTTGTCAGGGGTTCGTGGACACATGTGGACACAGAAACCCTGACTTGTGAGGATGGACGTTGATGAAACCTCTAATTTAACTGGTTTTTTTTGTGTCAACGAACAACTCTTTAAGTTTGGTGACTATTTACATTTAATCTATATAATGAAGCTTGAGTTTAAGGACACAACCTTCTTCTCGTAATAGATTGTACAGGAAATTACAAAAAATCTCTTCAATTCTGACTTCGATTTCCGCATTTGTCAGCTTCCCGTACATCGAGCAGGAGAATGATTCCGTCGTTCCACGGGGACCACAGAACCCTTTATGGAATAAAGTATTACCACCATTTACCTCCGCGATAAAAAAAATCCGAAAGTCAGAATTGCGTCTGCCATCTGGTGTTAACTTCATAAAATATAAAATATATAGTTTTAAAAGCTCAAACCTAAATTTGGTTGTCATCATTTTTAGATGGCAAGCCGATAGCATTCAAAATATTTATCATTACGTAAGTGTTTTTTATGTATATACAAAGTAAATATAACAGAACCAATTGAGGAAATCAGTTTCTGGGTAAAAAAAGGTACGGGTTTCTTTAATTACAAAAAAGAAAAAAAACCAAATCAATTCTAGATAAAAGAATGGGCTAGGGTGGTAAACTATCGATATAGGAACTAAAACTATAGGTAAAATATAAAATTGATTTTAGTCGAATCTGCAAAAATGCTTACTTTATTCGTTTTAAATATTTGAAACCGTTATATTAATTACATGTGGTTTTTATGTAATGCTGTCATTAAGTTGATAACAGAATCAAAATAACAATGATTGAAAAAGAAATCTGCTCAAAATTTAGTAATTTGTCTTGTTTATAGGGGACCTGATAACCCAATATTAAATCTGTTCTAAGTCTATATATCTATAGGGGACATGTGGTAATCGAATTCTATTTCTATGTTTATAGTCTATAGGGGAACATAGGTAACCCTATGCATTCTCTCTCTATATATATGTCTATAAAATACCAGAGTCCTGAGGTAACCTAATTCTATATTGTATATGTCTATAGGGGACCTTAGGTAACCCAATGCGTTCTCTATGTTTATATGTCTATATATGACCCGAGTCCTGATGTAACCTAATTCTATATCTTAGTCGATATGTCTAAAGGGGACGCGAGTTAACCTCATTCAATATTTATGTATATATATGTCGAAAGGGGAACAGGGGTAACTTAAATTTATATCTTAATATATGTGCATATGTTGATGTGGTAATTCAAGATTATATCTTTGTGTATTTAAAAAGGTCATTTATTATTAAATGACTAAATATCCAAACAACTACACAAATCATAATTAAAAGATATATTAAACATATACAATAAAACACATTTCAATACATATTTAAACATGTGTCTATGGGAGACCTGTGGTCACCTAATATAATCTCTTTGGGTGTATGTTTATAGAAGACCCGAGTCCTGAGTAATATATCTAAGTCTATTGGTCAAAAATTGACCTGAAATCCTTATTCTATATATATAGCATATACCAACATGAAGCGTACTATTTTTGGGACATCTTTGAACGTCAGAATCACCCTCCTACTTACATCGATAGCTATAATACAATAATACATAAAACTTGTACCTACTCAAGCTGGGATTTGTTGTCAACCGCAGACGTTTTATGGCCGTCATTACGACTTAGAAAATGTATCTTCCTTCTTCTGTCGGACAATTAATCTTTCGTCTTCCTTAATGATCCTTAATAGAGCCTTTTCCCGGACCCGACGAGGAGAACCTTGATGGGTGTCTTTTTAGAGGCAGGCACTACTAACTCGTCCAATGAGTGAACTCATGCTTTTATTGGGTTCGGATTTACTTTTTACTTGGTTCTATCTCAACCCAGATTTTGTCACTGTGCTATGGTTTCGATTCTTGTTGGTTTTCTTACCGTGTTCTTTCCCCAATTAGCGATTGCTTCTCTGGAAGTTTTGATACACAAAAATCATATACAGTATTTAGTCCTATAATCGAGTAAGTCGACGGGTGTCTAATAAGAGGCAAACACTGCTTACTCGTCCGGAACACTTGAGTACACCCATGGTTTTTATTGGGTTCGGGTTACTCACTTTATGTTTTCGTGTTTATGGTTTTTGTTTTGTGTTGCATATGTTTGTCTAAATCCGGATTTGTATCTGTCCCTTAACTTTCGACTCTCGTTGTTTAGTTGGGTTTCTTGCTATTTTTGTTAGTCAAAAAGTCCTTGATTGGATCACTACAAAAAAAAAAAATAAAATAAAAAACAACAAAAAGAAAAAAAAAACAAACAACAAATTTAAGTTTTCATTTGATAAATTTACATTGGGTATCATGTGAAAGAATTGTAGTGAACATTCAAGCAAATCCTTTTAGAGAAGAAAAATTGAAAGCAATAGAAAATGACAAAAATTTTGATATTGCAGTTATTTAGAAGCGGTTGCTTCGGACAATGAAGCTTTGAACAAATGAAAATACATTTATGTTTTGATCTAAATATAAGTGATCTGAACCACACAATACGAATTTACAACTATTGGTAAAATTGATAGTATATAATGTTTCTGTTCTAATATGGTTGTTATTTTTACAATGCAAAAAGAAAGTGTTAAGCCGATTCTATCTGACGACATTAGAAGTTTGGAGAATCAATTAGGTTCACATGAACAGATGTTCATTAAGAGCGACTGTTCATGTGAAGTTGTGTCTGTAGTATTTGCTCCTGGTTAGGTCCGATATAATAATATTTTGTACTGACAATAGTACTACGTGGCTCTAGCTTATTTATGAAAACATCAAGCGAGTTAGACTTGCGGAATCTACTGGTAAGTTAGTCAAATACTAAAAGTGGAGGGACGAAAATATTCAGAATATTAGATTGTTCGCCTGTGGATGTTCACAATATTGTGAACCTTGTCGAGTACAATGGTTATGTTGTGTTAATAAATTTGAAATAAGGTCGCGTAGATAAGCCGGAGCCTCTTTATTATTAATCTTATTTAACAGTCTGTGTTTCTCCCTCCTTTCTTAAAGTGTTTCCCATCCTGTTTCTTGATAAAGTTTTGAGATATACATTAACTTTGACACTCCCGAGACGATACACAAAGCTTCTATTTGAACGCTCTTTTTAGACATTGGGTATGACATATTTATATGTATATCTTTAGACATTGGGTATGACAATGCTATACGACGTCTCAATATTCTACATGCATGAGCGAATATACGTATAAAATTTAACTAACCATTTCTTAAACCAATATCGAGATCCGTGTTTAGCATATTAGCAGCAACGATGATGATTGGTAGTTTTTAACGTCCTACACTGATAAATTAATACCCTCGGTCGGACGGTTGTTAGGGTTAGTTATCCATGGACTCCACCATGGTGGTTTTGTCGAAGCCCGGCCTTCGGGATACCTGGTCGAAGGACTCGGCAGCATATGTCCTACTAGCGGCCGGGCTGCTCTGATGTAACGTTGGCCTACTCCGGTACCCCACATGGGTACCGGTGCGTTTCCCCACTCTGACCGTCTTGGAGGTCTTACATCAGCAGAGTGGTAGCAGCAACATCGGGGAGTCTACTATTATTATAAACAAGATAAGATAAGATAAGATAAGATAAGATAAGATAAGATAAGATAAGATAAGATAAGATAAGATAAGATAAGATAAGATAAGATAAGATAATATTTATTGATATAAAACCCAAAAATGAGTTGTTATCAGCAACAAACACAAGGAATACAGTATATACATAGAAAACAACAATTACATATATATATGTGGGATGTACCCATGAAACCACTGGGATGTTTCGACTGAGGAGACAACTGTATACAATTCATCATATATATATACTCAATAACATTATTTAATGATATAATGGGCTTATAAACATGTATCATCTGCAGAAAG
The DNA here is from genome assembly GCA_944474755.1 of Limnoperna fortunei. Lineage (NCBI taxonomy): Eukaryota > Metazoa > Mollusca > Bivalvia > Mytilida > Modiolidae > Limnoperna > Limnoperna fortunei. The sequence continues at coordinate 32,410,398 of OX104111.1, read as the reverse complement.
CTTAAAACACATGCCTCAATTTCGTCTAAAATGTAATTAATATTCAGATATAATAACAAAGGACATAAGATAAAGCCCAGACGAACTCTAGCTTTAATAGCCACCGTTCGTTCAGAGATACCACCAGAACTACTCTTAATCAGATTTCCACCTATACATCTAAATTTTTAAGTGTTAACGAGTCCATTTTACCAAGCGCGAAAAAATGCCTTAATTATGTCAAAAAACTTGCCACGGTCTAGATCTTTCCGACTGAATCGTTGCAAATACGAATTAACTGCTTCATGGCAGAATCGCCTCCAGTAACCCGAATGACTGGAAGTCATAATGCTATTATGAAACAAAAAGTTGTGAACATGTTTATACACACATAATTCCTAGAACGAATAATCGTACCCTGGCCATTTGGGGGGGGGGGGGAGGGGGGTGTTAATCCGACAAATAACACAACTAAAATATGATTATTACGTCAGTAAAATTCGGCCTATAATCTATCCATACATTAAGATTCTCTTCTTCTTCTTCGTCGCTATATCTCTGTACATCTAATGTATATCATCGACGTGGGCTCTTGCATTAGTCAACAACAAAACTCACTCCACTCTCTCTTGCGCGTATCTCATTAGAGCATGCATGTTAATGACGTCCATGTTGTTCTTGTGCGTCCTCTTTTCGCTGTTCCTTCTACTCTACGATGCAGTACAACTTTTACTATTCTGTTCTTACCCATCCGTATCACGTGTCCTAGACATTGATGTTGTCTTTCATGTACTCGTTGCACTATTGTTTCTGTCTAGTTCAGAGCCTTTCTGATGTCTTATTCCTCATCCTATCCTTGATACGAACTCCTAGGATCTTTCTAAGCGCTGCTCTCTCTAACACAAGTAATCTCCTTTCTTCAGCGCTTCTAAGTGTCCACGTCTCGCATCTGTACAAGGCAATCGGTATTATGACTGATCGGTACAGTCGCAATTTCGTTTCACTTTTGACATGCATGTTTTTCCAGATGTTATCCAACTCGCTCATCACTTTCAAGACTGTTGCTGTCCGTATATTGATGTCTTTCGCGTTGTCGCAGTTTTCAGTCAAAGCGGACCCAAGGTATTTGAAGCTGTTTACATGATGTAAGTTCTTTCCTCGTCACACAGTCCTTCATCAATTCGCTCCTTTGTTATTTGCTTGTCTGTTGTACTGACTATCATCCGTTCTGTCTTGGACTCACTTATCACTTGTCCTTACCTTGTGCTGACCTAATCAACTCTGTCCAGGAGAAGTTGTTCTTGAGTGAGTAGTTCGGCCATGAGACCACTGCGTCGGCAAAACGTAGGTTATTGATTGTTCTGCCATTTATGCGTACTCCAATGTCCTCTACGCCCTCAAGTGCCTCTCTCATAATGCTGCTCCAGGTAGATATTGAATAGATCTGGCGAAAAAATGCAGCCTTGTTGAACGCCGATTACTTGCTGAAACCACTCCGTTACATCATTACCAATTCTAATTTTGATCTGAGTGAAAATATTTGCTCAATTGTTCCTTTTCCTGATCTAAATCCAGCTTGTTCTTCAGCCATTTGCATTTCGATATTACTCTTCATTCGACTCCTGATGATCTCTATCTAGTATGATCTTAATTGCATGGCAGATAAGGCTAATCGTGCTGTAATTCTCACATTTGGTATTATCTCCTTTCTTCGGGATGGTGACTATCAGGGACTTCTTCCAAAGTGTTCGGAATTCTCCAATATCCCAAATCTTGTTTCAGATCTTGTACATCATTTGAACTACCGCTTGTCCACCTTCTATTAGTTCTCCTTCAATGCCATTTTTGGAGGATGTCTTAGTATTTGGTAAGCAGGTTGACATCCTTGTCTTTGATGTTTCCACGCTTGTCATTCAATTTGATTTCTTTCTCGAGCGTTTTGACCTTTTAAAGGGCTTGTTAAACCACTCTTCCCGACATTCCTCAACCTCGTGTTGTTTATGACGTTCTTAAGCTGTGTAAATTCGCGCTTCAAGTCTTCATCTTGCGGACTAATTTTATCCCAGTGCTGTTTATCTTTTCGTTTATCTATTGATCGTCGTTGATCGGCCAGGCTGAGTACTTCATCACAGATCCACAGTTCCTTCTTCTACCTCTTGAAACCAATCACTTCTTCAACTGTCTTCTTTAACGCCTGGTTAACAATGTCAAGTGCTTCATCCAACCTCGCCTCTTCGACCATGCTACTTAGTGATTCAAAACAATTCTTGATCTCTATCTCGTAGCGTTCTTTGACTTCTGGAAAACGCAGTCCTTCAATGTCTACCTTCTTCGTGTGTGTTCGTTTTTGCACATTGAATCTTGGTTTGAAGTTTGCTATGATAAGATTGTGATCATTTACCACGTTGGGCACTCAGACTGCACTTGGGTCAATCATGATGCAGCCGATCATCTGTTGCGTTCGATCACCGGGTGATTTCCAGGTTCATTTCCTCGAAGGCTTGTGTTTGAACCAAGTGTTCTTGATTTTTTTTTTTGAACCTGCAAAATAGGAAATTATGATATTGTATTAAGTAATGAGATTGTTGGTCTATAATTTTTAGCTGCACAATAGTAGTGAGGTCAGTAGTGAACCCTAAACACATGTTCTTTGCCGAACCAGCCATTGTTTCCTTTTTTAGTTTAAGAGTTTCCTGTTACCGTTTTTCTATAATAAAGAAGGTGAGGCATTTAATTTGTGCCGAGCATATAAATCCAGAAAATTCACTATAATTTTTATGATCAGTACAGTACAGAAATATGATGCGGACCTTGACTTACTTCTACAACTACAACTATATTTTATACCACAAGGGCTTGTAAAAATCGATTTACTTGCATTGCGCTTTCGACTCCCACACTGTAACAAAATCGCCCCAGTATCATTCGAAAGCGCAAGTAAATGGATTTTTACAACCCCCTGTGGGTAGGCTCATGACTGGCTTGTCATTACGTTATAACGTTTATTTTATTTCTAAAATGACTAAATGATCTGATTTTATAAGCATAAACACTGCATTTTGACAAAAAGAAAAAAATAGATTCAGGTGGAGTCAAAATTTGCCCTTTGCAGAAATAAAAGATTTTATCATAGTAATGGATGCGATAGCACACCTTTTAGAATCGATATCACATCCCTCATTGAACTGACATGGATTTCCCATCTGTAGGAAACTTGTGTTGGCCAATAACTCATTCCAATTTTAATTAGCCACAAATGAAACTTGTTTAACTGTTGTAGATTTTTTGTTTTAAGTGAATTGTAATAGTTTTCTTATTTATATCACAGGTACTCATGGACAGGACTCTTTGTTTTTACACCAGTCCACTGGCACATTGTCAGAAACTTGGTATTTTGTGGAAACATTTATTATTTCATTAGAAATGAATATAACATTTAGCAATTTAAGACATTTTAAGGATTTTTACAGGTGTATGAAAATAGTGGGTGCTATTGAGAGCTTATCCATTATAACCTGTGATTCATATTTCATATGATTTTAGACCATAAAAACTACAATTAACATTGAATGTTTATTTTAATCAACACATTTACTGAAATAGTAACATTTAAGGGGTCGTCTTCTGAAATTAAAAAAAAGTGTGCGCAAAAATGTCGAAATTTTTAACCCCCTCCCTCTGACAAGTTTGCGGTTTGCACACTTATGAAAATGGTTGACAATTATGGATGACCCCTAACAGAGTAACAGTAAAAAAATGGAATACATGTAGTATGATAATGTCTGGTTTTCTATGGATTAGGATTAGCTGCCTGAACTGTTGTGGAAAGAAGATAAATTAAATAATTTCAAAATGAAATTTAACATGAACCTATTAAATTACAGAATTATTACTAATCCTATCAGAATTGCATAAATTGTGGAAATGATGATGATCATACTGACTTTATGCATTATATTTGTGGACGATGATGATCATACTGACTTTATGCATTATATTTGTGGACTAGATTTTTTAATTTCTCTTCACAGTTCTGATTTACATGTACAACATACTTTCACTTGCCACCTTTTATCTATTATTAGTAGAATTATACTATGTCATGTATGTGGTAATTGTTTAGTGCTAACACAAAACATATCAATAATTTAATTTTTGTTATGTGTGTTACATTTACATTTAAAAAAAAAAATTTTTTAACCTCAAATTTTTGTATTTTGTATTTTTTTTTAATGCATTAAAAATTCATAAAATTTTGTTAAATTTGTTCAATATTGTTAAATAAAGGCCCCACCACTTTGTGGCGGATGCCCTATTGTAATCAGTCTATAAATCTGTTTGTTTGTGCTTCAGTCCATCTGAAATCATATCCAACTTATAACATTGTGAGTTTTTTAAGGTATGATTTTGATATTAGGTGTGTGGGTAGATAATATCAAGGTAATGTGCTGATGGTTGATGACCTTTGACCTCAAGGTCTCATTATTGCTTTATGAATGACAAATTTGTGTCTGGGCTGTTCTTTTTTGTCTTTTAAGGTGCTTTTTTATGTTGGTAGATCAGTTCAAGGGGATGTGTTGCATACCATGTTTGGTAACCTTTAACCTTAAACTTTGACCTCGAGGTTGCATTATTGCTTTCTAAATGGGAAAATAGTATCCAGGCTGTCACTTTTTCTCCTTTGGGGTAGGCTTTTGATATTTGCAATGGTGTAGATCATTTCAAGGCAGTGTGTGACATTCCATTATGTTGGTAACTATGGAGTTTAACATTTACCTCAAGATCATATTACTTTCTGAATGACAAATTTGTGTCCTGGCGTTAATTTTTTTCTCTTGATGACAATTCTCTTTCAGATATTGGCTTCCATTGTCCAATAATGACAGTTCCCTACAGACATAGGCTTCCATTGTCCAGTGATGACAGTTCCTTACAGTCATTGGTTTTCATTGCTCAGTGATGACAGTCCCTACAGACATTGGCTTCCATTTCCAGTGATCACAGTTCCTTACAGACATTGTCTTCCATAATCCAGTGATGACAATTCCCTACATACATTTGCTTCCATTTCCCAGTGATGACAGTTCCCGATAGACCTTAGCTTCCATTGCCCAGTGATGACAGTCCCTTACAGACATTGGCTTCCGTTGCCCAGTGATGACAGTCCCTTACAGACATTGGCTTCCTTCACCCAGTGATGACAGTCCCTTACAGACATTGGCTTCCTTCACCCAGTGATGACAGTCCCTTACAGACATTGGCTTCCATTACCCAGCCAGTGATGACAGTCCCCTACAGACATTGGTTTCCATTACCCAGTGGGGACAGTTTCCTACAGACATTGGTTTCCATTACCCAGTGGGGACAGTTTCCTACAGACATTGGCTTCCATCACCCAGTGATGACAGTTCCCTACAGACATTGGTTTTCATTGCCCAGGGATCACAGTCCCCTGCAGACCTTGGCTTCCATTACCCAGTGATGACAGTCCCTTACAGACATTGGCTTCCATTACCCAGTGATGACAGCCCCTTACAGACATTGGCTTCCTTCACCCAGTGATGACAGTCCCTTACAGACATTGGCTTCCATTACCCAGCCAGTGATGACAGTCCCCTACAGACATTGGTTTCCATTACCCAGTGGGGACAGTTTCCTACAGACATTGGTTTCCATTACCCAGTGGGGACAGTTTCCTACAGACATTGGCTTCCATCACCCAGTGATGACAGTTCCCTACAGACATTGGCTTCCATTACCCAGTGATGACAGTTCCCTACAGACATTGGTTTCTATTACCCAGTGATGACAGTTCCCTACAGACATTGGCTTCCATTACCCAGTGATGACAGTTCCCCACAGACATTGGCTTCCATTACCCAGTGATGACAGTCCCTTACAGACATTGGCTTCCATTACCCAGTGATCACAGTCCCCTACAGACATTGGCTTCCATTACCCAGTGATCACAGTCCCCTACAGACATTGGCTTCCATTACCCAGTGATCACAGTCCCCTACAGACATTGGCTTCCATTACTCAGTGATCACAGTCCCCTTACAGACATTGGCTTCCATTACCCAGTGATCACAGTCCCCTACAGACATTGGCTTCCATTACCCAGTGATGACAGTCCCCTACAGACATTGGCTTCCATTACTCAGTGATCACAGTCCCCTTACAGACATTGGCTTCCATTGCCCAGTGATGACAGTCCCTTACAGACATTGGCTTCCATTACCCAGTGATGACAGTTCCCTTGCAGACATTGGCTTCCATTACTCAGTGATCACAGTCCCATTACAGACATTGGCTTCCATTACCCAGTGATTGCAGTCCCCTACAGACATTGGCTTCCATTACCCAGTGATCACAGTCCCCTACAGACATTGGCTTCCATTACTCAATGATCACAGTCCCCTTACCGACATTGGCTTCCATTGCCCAGTGATGACAGTCCCTTACAGACATTGGCTTCCATTACCCAGTGATGACAGTTCCCTTACAGACATTGGCTTCCATTACTCAGTGATCACAGTCCCCTACAGACATTGGCTACCATTACCCAGTGATCACAGTCCCCTACAGACATTGGCTTCCATTACCCAGTGATGACAGTCCCTTACAAACATTGGCTTCCATTACTCAGTGATCACAGTCCCCTACAGACATTGGCTTCCATTACCCAGTGATGACAGTCTCCTACAGACATTGGCTTCCATTACCCAGTGATGACAGTTCCCTTACAGACATTGGCTTCCATTACCCAGTGATGACAGTTCCCTTGCAGACATTGGCTTCCATTACCCAGTGATGACAGTCCCCTACAGACATTGACTTCCATTACTCAGCGATCACAGTCCCCTACAGACATTGGCTTCCATTACCCAGTGATGACAGTCCCCTACAGACATTGGCTTCCATTACTCAGTGATCACAGTCCCCTACAGACATTGGCTTCCATTACCCAGTGATGACAGTTCCCTTACAGACATTGGCTTCCATTACCCAGTGATGACAGTTCCCTTACAGACATTGGATTCCATTCCCCAGTGATGACAGTCCCCTACAGACATTGGCTTCCATTACTCAGTGATGACAGTCCCCTACAGACATTGGCTTCCATTACCCAGTGATGACAGTCCCCTACAGACATTGGCTTCCATTACCCAGTGATGACAGTCCCCTACAGACATTGGCTTCCATTACTCAGTGATGAAAGTCCCCTACAGACATTGGCTTCCATTACTCAGTGATCACAGTCCCCTACAGACATTGGCTTCCATTACCCAGTGATGACAGTCCCCTACAGACATTGGCTTCCATTACTCAGTGATGACAGTCCCTTACAGACATTGGCTTCCATTACCCAGTGATGACAGTCCCCTACAGACATTGGCTTCCATTACCCAGTGATGACAGTTCCCTACAGACATTGGCTTCCATTACTCAGTGATCACAGTCCCCTACAGACATTGGCTACCATTACCCAGTGATCACAGTCCCCTACAGACATTGGCTTCCATTACCCAGTGATGACAGTCCCTTACAGACATTGGCTTCCATTACCCAGTGATGACAGTCCCCTACAGACATTGGCTTCCATTACTCAGTGATGACAGTCCCCTACAGACATTGGCTTCCATTACCCAGTGATGACAGTTCCCTACAGACATTGGCTTCCATTACCCAGTGATGACAGTCCCCTACAGACATTGGCTTCCATTACTCAGTGATGACAGTCCCCTACAGACATTGGCTTCCATTACTCAGTGATGACAGTCCCCTACAGACATTGGCTTCCATTACCCAGTGATGACAGTTCCCTACAGACATTGGCTTCCATTACCCAGTGATGACAGTCCCCTACAGACATTGGCTTCCATTACTCAGTGATGACAGTCCCCTACAGACATTGGCTTCCATTACCCAGTGATGACAGTCCCCTACAGACATTGGCTTCCATTACTCAGTGATGACAGTCCCCTACAGACATTGGCTTCCATTACCCAGTGATGACAGTCCCCTACAGACATTGGCTTCCTTTACCCAGTGATGACAGTCCCTTACAGACATTGGCTTCCATTACCCAGTGATGACAGTCCGCTACAGACATTGGCTTCTAGTATGCAGTGATAATAATTCCCTACAGTCATTGGCTTCCTAGCCCAGTGACAGTTCCAAATACTTTAAGAAAACTTATGAAAAACTGGTTAGTAGATTGAATTGATAACATAACTGAAAGATTGTATGATGATTCTGCAACACATTTTTATTCTGTGTAACCATGTTTACAAGAAATGTCTCTAAGTACTTCCACAATTGCAATCTAAGTTTTCAGGATTTGCCCTTTGATGTTAATCTAGTAGAATTGCAGCTCATGACCTGTCTGACCACCCATTTTGTAGCTATAGCTAAAAATCTTACAGCAGGTCAAGGTTTTCTCCGGTTAGTCCAGCTTCCTCCCCCAATAAAAAGTGGATGCCATGATATAGCTGGAAAATTGTGCTGAAAGTGGTGTTAAACACCATTGAAACAAACAAAAACTAAATATGAGTACCTAATGTAACAATATATGCATTAATCCTGCAATTGTCCTGTTAAAGAAATCTTTATGTATAGATCATATTTGTGATAAACAGTCAGTGATCATTAATTTCTCTTGTTATCCTTAACCTTATTGACACTAGGAAAAACTTTGTGAACTGGACCCAGAATGTCTTCAGTCTGATGTCAATTGTTTGTCGTCATTTGAAATAAACAATGGCTAATGCTTCAAATTCTTTGAAGGTTTTTGTTTAAGGCTACAACTTTTTTAATTTGTATACCATGTGAGGATTTTCACGAATGCAAAATACACTCAGCCTATGCAGATAATATGTTCACAACTCACAATTGTAGAGTCTTGAAATGAGTTTGAACTTTTTAGATAATCAGAAAAATACAAAATGTCTGTGCCTTTTGGGTAAACTTTCTTTTTTTTGTATTATTTGACATTGTTGGATGCACATTGCATAATATTTAGTTTTAAAATCTAACAAGCATGATGGCAGTTAGAATATAGCCTTGAGAAAGATCATTATGGACACTGCACTCGAAATCGGAAGTCTTCCCAAACAAATCTAAATTCTACAGACAATAAATATATTACAAAATTAGAATAGAGCTCTAGGACAAAGGAAGTAGTTTCTGTATATGGATGTCTGACAGGTTAGGAGAGTACTGTTATTCATTTAAGCTGTTAGAATCTAGACATAATTGGCAATTTTAGTCAAAAATGGAATCTTAACATGTGTTGATGACAGTCATTTGAAATTTTAAGTATGTCTTGGAGGATTGGGGGAAATTCCTGTATAATCAGATTTAAACTTATTCAGTTCTGCTGAACTTCCTTTTTTGTTGCTAATATTAAAATATTTGAACTAGTTGGAAAAGGAAAATATAACCTTTTATGTCATGTGCTGTTACATGTAGGTCAAGTCCCTATTGGGTGTTTTAATTTTTAGCCTATAATATTCTTGAATATGATTTACTTAGTATGCTTTAATTTATGGGTTTCTGTGAGATATTTAATGATAACCATAAATTGTAAACAATATATGGTGTCATTTTGCACCTTCAAAATTATGCACAAGCAAAAAATTAAGAATTGTTTGCATTTTGTAGTGGTCTGAAAATGTTAGCAATTATTTAGAGAGCAAAATAAACTTGGACCAAGAATTTTTTCATAATATTTCTTTTGTAATTTCTTTTGATTTCTTTAAAGACTCCTATTCATACTGAAACTCACCATTACTAGTATTCTTTAGCTCTGTTTAGAAAGCTTTTTTTGTCCCTAATGAAAGTTTTCTTTTTTGTTTTCACATTTTAATTTTAAAGTAGAGATAAGAGATATGAAAAAGCAAACAAATTGTTTCTTTTTAAGAGGAATGTGTTGACAAGATTTCAATATACTATGTATAGACTATGAAAGCTTACATTCATTTTCAAGCACAGCTATACATCTGGACATTCTATTGTATATAATATGCAAGATATATTGTGTTAATTTCAAATTAAATTATCAATACAAGTCAATGTACTGTATACGTAGTTTATCTTACTTTAAAAAACCAGTGTTGTAAATCAAAAGATGCAGTAAACATTTTTTGTGTAGACTTTTTTTTGTATCTAGCTTATGGTTTGGTTTGACTTTTGCCATGTCATTACTGGTTTATGGTTTGCTTGAATTAAGCACTGTCATTATTGATTTATACCTGTAATTTGGTTGGAATTAACTGTTTGAAGTTTGATTAAACTTTTGCCCTGTCATTACTGATTTATGGTTTGGTGGGACTTTTGCTCAGTCATTACTAATGTGTGGTTTAGTTGGACTTTGCCCTTGTCATTAGTGGTTTATGGTTTTAGTAGACTTTAGTCCTGTCATTACTGGTTGTTTTTGGGGTGGCTAGTTGGCCCTGTCATTACATGTGCTTTGGTTTGGTTGGACTGTAGATCTGTACTTACTAGTTTTGGTCGGTTGGATTTTGGCCCTGTTATGACTGATTTATCTGTTTGGCTGAACTTTGGCCCTGTCATTACTGGTTTATGGTTTTGCTGTCTTTTGCCTTGTCGTTACTAGTTTATGGCTTGGATGACTTTTGCACAGTTATGGCTGGTTTATGATTTAGTTGGACTTAAGCTATGTCATTACTCATTTTTGGTTTGGCCTGTCTTTGACCCTGTCATGACTGGACAGTCACTTCTGGTTAAAATTTGGTCCTACTTTGGCCCTGTCATTACAATCTTTTGGCTTTGTTTGACTTCTGCCCAAATCTCTACTTGTTTTGGGGTTTGTTGGACTTTTGTCCAGTTATTACTGGTTTATAGTTTCGCCAGACTTTTGTCCAGTTATTAATGATTTATAATTGGTTGGAATTTAGCCCTGCCATTACTGGTTTTTGGTTTGGTTTTACTTTTGCTGAGCCATTACTGGTTTATGGTTTAAATGGAGTTTTGCCCAGTATTACTGTTTATTGGTAAGTTTTTATTTTAGCCGATTCATTACTGATTTATGCTTTGGTTGGACTTTGGCACATTCTTTACTTGTTTTTGGTATATTTGGACTTTAGCCCTGCCATTACTGGTTTATGGTTTTTGTCTCGCCTGCGACGAAAGTCGCTGGAGGCGAGACATATGTATGGGAATCCGGCGGCGGCGGCGGCGGCGTAAACACTTGACATCTTGCTTCATATCTTTGTAAGCCCAAGCCCTAGGTCCATCAAAATTGGTCCAGAGGTAGCTTATGATGAGTACTTGCCAGTCAGTCACCTGTCACCTGACCTTGACCTCAATTTCACGGTCCAGTGACTACGTTAAAGTTTTTGGGTTACGACAGTTCCTCTGTAACTATGCATGGTAGGATGACAATATTTGGTGTATAGGTTGCTGATGACTAGTACATGACTGTCTGGTAGGTGTCACCTGACCTTGACCTCAATTTCACGGTCCAGCGACTACGTTAAAGTTTTTGGGTTACGACAGTTCCTCTGTAACTACGCATGGTAGGATGACAATATTTGGTATATAGGTTGCTGATGACTAGTACATGACTGTCTGGTAGGTGTCACCTGACCTTGACCTCAATTTCACGGTCCAGCGACTACGTTAAAGTTTTGGGGTTATGACAGTTCCTCTGTAACTACGCATGGTAGGATGACAATATTTGGTGTATAGGTTGCTGATGACTAGTACATGACTGTCTGGTAGGTGTCACCTGACCTTGACCTCAATTTCATGGTCCAGCGACTACGTTAAAGTTTTTGGGTTACGACAGTTCCTCTGTAACTACGCATGGTAGGATGACAATATTTGGTGTATAGGTTGCTGATGACTAGTACATGAGTGTCTGGTAGGTGTCACCTGACCTTGACCTCAATTTCACGGTCCAGCGACTACGTTAAAGTTTTTGGGTTACGACAGTTCCTCTGTAACTACGCATGGTATGATGACAATATTTGGTATATAGGTTGCTGATAAATAGTACATGACTGTCTGGTAGGTTCCACCTGACCTTGACCTCAATTTCACGGTCCAGCGACTACGTTAAAGTTTTTGGGTTACGGCTGTTCCCCTGTAACTATGCAGGGTATGGTGACAATATTTTGTATACAGGCCGCTGCTGATATTTAATGCTATTTACGTAATGCTTATGACGAAATTTATTTTCGTTACTGATGCGGAATGCAGGCGAGACGTTTTTCTGTGTCCACACTTGTGTTAGACTTTGGCCCTGTTTCACTGGTTTATGGGTTCATTGGACTTTGACCCAGGCTGGACTTTTTGCTTTGTTATTACAAGCTTTTGGTTTTGTTTGACTTTTGCTCAGTCACTACTGGTTTTGGTTTGGTTGGAATTTTGACCAGCGATTACTTATTTATTGTTTGGTTGGACTTAGGCCCTGTCATCAAAAGTTTTTGGTTTGGTTTGACTTTTGGCGTGTCATTACTGGTTTGTGGTTTGGTTGGACTTTGGCCCTGTCATTACTGATTATGGTTTGGTTGGTCTTTAGCTCTGTCATTTTGGTTTGGCTGAAACTTTTGTTAAGAAAATTGGTTGAAAATGACAATGAAGAGATGTTAAAAGTTAACTTTATTTCATTGCTTGCATATTTTCTGTTTCATTGACTTAAAAATTTAAGGCTAAGAATTTTTTGTTATTACCCACAGATGGAGACTGTGAAGTGGGAACGTTTGGCCTGCATTGTCTTTATATCTGCAACTGTGAGTTATCATGTGACCAGACCTCTGGGGCATGTAGTATGTGTAAACCTGGATGGCATGGACCAAACTGTCAAATGAGTAAGTGATGAAACTTTGGTATATAAGAGCTGAATTCGTAGAAGAAATTGAAATTTTGTTTTTAAGTTTTTATAAGTCATTGTATCTTTAAAATGACACAAAAATATCCTTTATCCTTAATATTTGGGTGGAAGTAGTGAAATTTTTAAGTTTCTGATAAAGTATTTCTATTGTTAAATTCAATGCCTAAAAATTAATGATAAATTTTGCTGAATTGAAATGGAAATACAAAGAAGTTCCGTTTAATTTTCTATGCTTGCCTTTCTAGAGTTAATCCCATGTTCGAGGTTAATAATATAATATTGGTTATTATTTCAAGCAATATTTAGTTTAAATTAGGTCATAATGTTGTTGTTTTGTTTTTGTTTTAGAAGATTATTGATTTGATTCCATTGTTGTTTGTTTCATGTTTATGTCTCCTGTGCCATACATTTCATTATGTGTTTCTATTTAATTGAAACCTTTTTATATGATGATTTCAAACTTAATATATTTTAAAGAGTAATAAATGTCAGGTCAAATAATTTTTCAGTTTGAATGAATGCAAAGATCTTCATTTTCAACCTTCTTATACAAAATAATTGAGCAATTTTATCATGTTTTTTTTTTTGTAGACAATAATTTTACATTTTTTTTATTATCAACATTTGTGTGTATTCTTAAATTTCAGACAATATTGCTTTAAATAAACCTGCACGATTACGAAAATTCTCAAACGATATGGCTGCACAGTTGGTTGATGGTGACAGAGAGAACACATGTCTATCAGTCAGTGGCGTAGATACACAGAGACTGAAAATAGATTTCGGTGAACAAGCAACCTTACATCATATTACTATATTTGATATTCCAAACCGTAAGTGTATAATATTAGGCATTTAATTCAGAGATTACTTTCCACTAACAAAAGATGTTTCCTTTTGAAGTGGGAACTGTTTCTATAGGTAAAAAAATACTGTCTTGTCCAAACGATGATAACTAGCAATGGAGCACCCGTATACTGTGGTAGCTTTAATGAATGGCAAAGACATATATTTTAATTTAATGATCTCCCACATAATCAACTTAATTTCAAGTGCACTGTTTAAGTTGATATCACTTTACCGGTACTTAAAAAAATATGTTTTGTAAATGAATAGATCATTATGTCGTTTATATATAATGTAATGTACACAAAGATTCTAGTATTATAAAGTAGTTAATTCAGAGATGTTGAAAGGTGGCAGGATTTGGGGAATAATTCAGGTGAGAAATGGGGAGATGGTCAATAACTTGGAAAGTTCAAGGGGCAGGGGTTACAAAGTAATGAGAGTGGGTATTTTGATCATAGTTGATGCTGGAACTGATAGAGGTGGACTGGGAGTAATTGGGGTGGGGTATGCAGGGAGGGATCGAAGTAAGAGTTGGTTGGAAGGGGGAGGGGTGTTTGGGCATGTGATTCTGAAGTGGGAATTATTGATCCTCATTATATTCTTTATACTGAAAACTGTTCAATTAACAAATTGGTCTTACCAATTGATAACACAAATGGTACTGTAACACTAAAACTCTGTAATATAAAGATGTGTTAACATCTTGGTGTGTAATGTAGGCCTGGAGTGTGGTTTGATATGTTTTCCAGTCGACCAATATTCATGTTTTCACACTAAGAAAAATTATCTGAATGTTCTTTGTAGGCATTTGTATTGTTAGATTCATTTATAATACATGTACATGTATATGCTATAACATAATTGGTCAGTTTACAGAGGCACTGTGAAGTATCCTCTGAGTTACTTGGTATCAGAGGACATAATCTGAATAGAAGTCTGATTGAATAAAATTTATCAGTAACTAAAATAATCAGGTTTAGACATTTATTGAGTTTGAATTAAAAGAAACATGATATTTGTTAAAAGGTGATTATGACGAGAGGAAGTGGTCAAATGGATTGGACGTAAAGATGGGTAACACTACAATTTTGAAAGAAGCACAAACCTGTCATAATACATCAGAGGATTTCCCTAAAAATGGTGTATTAGACATAAACTGTGATGTCAGAGGTCAACATTTATATCTAATCAAGAGGACAGACCCCAAAGAATTGAGGATATGTGAAGTGGAAGCATATGGTAGGGGGTCCTTATTATATATGTAAATATGAAATGAAATTATTTAGAAGTTGAATATATGAACATTTGATTGAAATTTCGTAATAAACATTGAAGATATGTGAAGTGGAAGCTTATGAGAGGGAGACTTTATTTTATCTATATATTAGATAAAATCTTTCAGTTTAAAATATGATCATTTGATGTAACTTTCATAATATACATGGTAATTAATAAAAAAATTAATGTTGTTAAGTTTTTACAGATGCTGTTTTCACATTTATGTACATTTAATGATATTTTATTGTCCCCAGAAAGAAAGATTTCTAGGGTGACTTTATTTTACATATATATTAGATAAAATCTTTCAGTTTAAAATATGATCATTTGATGAAACTTTCAAAAAATATACATGGTAATTAATAAAAAAAATTAATTTGGTTAAGGGGGCCTCGGTGGCCGAGTGGTCAAGGTAGTTCATCTACTATTGATCACGTGGTCTGTCAACACTGAGATTGTTGGTTCGATTCTCACTGCAGGCAGGGTGTACTCGTCTCAAATCTTAATTGACAAGGATTGCCAGTTTTCCTACCGCAGGTCGGGGGTTTTCTCCGGGTACTCCGGCTTCCTCCCCCAATAAAAACTGGACGCCATGATATAGCTGAAAAATTGCTGAAAGTGGCGTAAAACACCATCAAACAAACAAACAAATTTTGTTGAGTTTTTACAGATGCTGTTTTCACATTTAGGTACATTTAATGATATTTTATTGTCCACAGAACAAAAGTTGGTGGACATACCGATTTTCGGTTTGTTTGTTCATCGGCTCATCTGAAGCTTACCTTTGTGTAAAGCCGCTTTTATGAAGATAACTTCACATCCTCTGATTTTTATGAAACTTGGTACACAGTTACAACATTGAGATCTTTTCACTGGCAAAATACTAGGGCTGTTCCAACTATTTCACAATTAAAAATTGTGGGTGTTACCAATAAGTGCCAAGCAGGACATAGGTGTCACTGAGACATATTTTCTTGTTGTTGAATGAATTCTGTAAAGTAACAGTTCAGTATAGTTTAATATCCTCTGCTATTTTTATCTTTGTCACTAATATAAAGCATTGTTTTAGTGTGTTCAAACTTTACTTGGGGAAATGAATGTGAGAACTTCTGTGGTAATTGTAAAAATGGCATTACTTGTGATCAAAGAACAGGAGACTGTCCAAATGGCTGTAATGATGGTTGGTATGGTGGTGGCTGTAAAACTGGTAAGTAGGAATGCACAGTGTCTTTTATTTATTTTACTACTTACAGCTATAATATTTCCTTTGACATACATTTACTAATAAGTTTTACTTTGTGACGTAGCCATTCATTATTTTAAGGCGTTACTTGAATCATTGTAGACTTATTTGTTTCCATGAAAACTGGAATATTTGATTTAAAAATACAGGAAATATTACATGATATCAATTTCCTGCTATTTGTCTTCCTCGTTTTCTATTGGAATTGTTTGTTCTGTAAAGCCATTATAATATGTAATGACCATTTGAATTCAATATTTTTGTGGTCTATGGTTGACCTTACATCTATATGTATTTCCTGGGACATATGCTGTATTTTAATGACCCCAGCATCCGTAAGAGTATTTCCTCTTATTATATCCGTAGCTACTAGCCCAACATCCTGTTTATGTAATACATAACATATATAGGATTAATATATCATCAGTCAGGTATATTATTTGAATATTGTCTGGATAAGAATTTTTTTTTTTTCATATTTGAATTCTATTAAGATTTAATTGTAAAAATGCAGTGGTGACATCAATAAGAGATTTTGTTATTAACCAGAAGGATTATATTATTATAATGTTAAACATTAATGAAATCTCAGTGAAATTTATAATTATATTGTGTCCATTCCTTAACAAATAATAATATAGTTCTGACATCTTTGGAGTAATTAAACAAGTTCGAGACATGTAAAAAAATAATGTTTTAGTTATTTATTTTTGTTCATTTAAAAAATAAACAAAAGAGGATAGGTTGTTAAACTTGGTGCAACCCTTAAATGAATGGTTTGTTCATTGAACTCTGTATTATGTCTTTCCTTTAGCATAGGATGACATGTTTTAACTTGATTTCTTCTATAATGGTAGTTACTTCTTCAAGAATGTGTTAGAGGTCAAACTTCTTGACTTAAAGCCTCTTGCCTTTTATTTTTTTAAGAATAGTAATTTTGATTTTCATTATACCAGCCCTTATTGTAATTAAGAATAAAAATGCACCACTTAGATAATTTCTTATATATACATTGTATATAAATATCTAATTTAACAGTGATATATATACTTGCACATAATTTGAGGACACAAAATAAGTGAGTCAGTCCATATCATAATTTCTTTCGGAAAGGCAATCAGTAACGTCAAAACCGAACTAGAAAAAGGCAACTTCCAAAACCAAAAGTCAGTATGTAGGGTGACCACCTCCACATAGATGCATGCTGTGCTATGATGGTGCATTGGCTGAAATGGTAGTTTGAATTACCGGTTAGGATATGTAATAATCCATCTAGTTTCAGAGGTGTACAGGGCATTTGTTTGCCGCAATGCTGCCAGTCTTGGTCTAACATAGTAAAGAGATTAGTTGTTAAAAATTGCTGTCCTAAGCGCACAATTGTAAAGTACAAACAAAGTGATTTGCGACATTTCAAGTGAAAAGTGATGCATACATTATACCCAAAGCTTGATTCTGTCGTCATCTTGTTGATGTTATGCCTTTACCTCTTGTGTTAACTTTTTGCTTTTTCTTGATAACGAATGTTCAAACTACACAAATTTTTTTTCTATTTTTTTAATACGATATCTGCATGTGCTGCAGGTACAATGAACATGTTTTTAAACTTTTTTACTGTTTCTTGATTGAGCATTACACACATTTTCACATTCTTAACATAGCAGTTCATAATAAATAAACCTTAAATATTACATATTTTTATATCTTTTGTATAGGATGAATATTTTTAGTGGTGCATTTTTATGTTATTGAGAATACCTATATGGCAGTGCTTATCTGTCTATCACATGTGTCATGTTATACCATGCATCTGCTATGTGTCTGTCCATCCTTCTGTCCATCTTGTGTGTTATGTTATACCATGCTACTTTGTTATACCATGCTACTTCTATGTGTCTGTATACCCATCTGTCTATCTCATATATTATGCTATACCATGCTTCTGCTATGTGTCTGTCCACTCATCTGTCTATACCATGCATCTTCTATGTGTCTGTCCATCCATATGTCCATCTTGTGTGTTATGATATACCATCCTTCTCCTCTGTTCTTCTATGTGTCTGTCCATCGTGATCCATATATCCATCTTGTGTTTTATGTTATACCATGCTTCTTCTATGTATCTGTCCACCCATATGTCTATCTCATGTGTTATGTTATACCATGCTTCTGCTATGTATCTGTCCACTCATCTGTCTATCTCATGTGTTATGTTATACCATGCTTCTTCTATGTATCTGTCCACCCATCTGTCTATCTCATGTGTTATGTTATACCATGCTTCTGCTATGTATCTGTCCACCCATCTGTCTATCTCATGTGTTATGTTATACCATGCTTCTGCTATGTATCTGTCCACCCATCTGTCTATCTCATGTGTTATGTTATACCATGCTTCTTCTATGTATCTGTCCACCCATCTGTCTATCTCATGTGTTATGTTATACCATGCTTCTGCTATGTGTCTGTCCACCCATCTGTCTATACCATGCATCTTCTATGTGTCTGTCCATCCATATGTCCATCTTGTGTGTTATGATATACCATCCTTCTCCTCTGTTCTTCTATGTGTCTGTCCATCGATCGTGATCCATATATCCATCTTGTGTTTTATGTTATAAAATGCTTCTGCTATGTATCTGTCCACCCATCTGTCTTTCTCATGTGTTATGTTATACCATGCTTCTGCTATGTGTCTGTCCACTCATCTGTCTATCTCATGTGTTATGTTATACCATGCTTCTTCTATGTATCTGTCCATCCATCTGTCTATCTCTTGTGTTATGTTATACCATGCTTCTTCTATGTGTCTGTCCATCCATCTGTCTATCTCATGTGTTATGTTATACCATGCTTCTGCTATGTATCTGTCCACCCATCTGTCTATCTCATGTGTTATGTTATACCATGCTTCTTCTATGTATCTGTCCACTCATCTGTCTATCTCATGTGTTATGTTATACCATGCTTCTTCTATGTATCTGTCCACCCATCTGTCTATCTCATGTGTTATGTTATACCATGCTTCTTCTATGTATCTGTCCACCCATCTGTCTATCTCATGTGTTATGTTATACCATGCTTCTTCTATGTATCTGTCCATCCATCTGTCTATCTCATGTGTTATGTTATACCATGCTTCTGCTATGTATCTGTCCACCCATCTGTCTATCTCATGTGTTATGTTGTACCATGCTTCTTCTATGTATCTGTCCACCCATCTGTCTATCTCATGTGTTATGTTATACCATGCTTCTTCTATGTATCTGTCCACCCATCTGTCTATCTCATGTGTTATGTTATACCATGCTTCTTCTATGTACCTGTCCACCCATCTGTCTATCTCATGTGTTATGTTATACCATGCTTCTTCTATGTATCTGTCCACCCATCTGTCTATCTCATGTGTTATGTTATACCATGCTACTTCCATGTGTCTGTCCACTCATCTGTCTATCTCATGTGTTATGTTATACCATGCTTCTGCTATGTATCTGTCCACCCATCTGTCTATCTCATGTGTTATGTTATACCATGCTTCTTCTATGTATCTGTCCACTCATCTGTCTATCTCATGTGTTATGTTATACCATGCTTCTTCTATGTATCTGTCCATCCATCTGTCTATCTCATGTGTTATGTTATACCATGCTTCTGCTATGTATCTGTCCACCCATATGTCTATCTCATGTGTTATGTTATACCATGCTTCTTCTATGTATCTGTCCACCCATATGTCTATCTCATGTGTTATGTTATACCAAGCTTCTTCTATGTATCTGTCCACCCATATGTCTATCTCATGTGTTATGTTATACCATGCTTCTTCTATGTATCTGTCCACCCATCTGTCTATCTCATGTGTTATGTTATACCATGCTTCTTCTATGTATCTGTCCACTCATCTGTCTATCTCATGTGTTATGTTATACCATGCTTCTGCTATGTATCTGTCGACCCATCTGTCCATCTTATATTTTATGTTATACCATGCACATTCAATGTGTCTGTCCATCCTTCTGTCCATCTTGTGTGTTATGTTATACTATGCTTCTTTTCTCTGTCTGTTCATTCATCTGGTCATCTCAGAGTTGTGTTGTTGTTTTTCTTTATTTTTTTTTGTCTTAATATCTGTTAATCTTGTTTTTGGTTTTAACTTAAGTTTAATTCTTGATGCAGAGTTATTCCCCAAAAAGTGTGAATTTTGTAACATTTATCAAAATCAAACATTGTTCAACATGGCTGACCTCCAAACTTGTTAAATGTATATTAATGTTATTTTTTACCAAACAAAGATAGGAAACAATGTGCATTAAAGGTGGTCTCTCTAAAGTCAGTGTTAACATCCCATGTTTCTTAAACCAGCACTATATACTAAAGAAATACAACATATGAAAATAATATTTTATTTAATTTGACAATCATACCAAATGTTATTTATTAGAAACAACCTGATTTCTGCCAGGTGTTTTATGAAAGTTCATGTTGCTCTGGTAATTGGAAACTGACCATAATCTAACAGTTTATATTATAATAAACATCCTTGTATACAGTGCTTTGATAGCTCAAATGATAAAGGATATACATAATGATGTGAAAGGGTAGGTTCCTTCCTGTTATAATCTGATTAAAGCAATTTATTTTTTAATCCAGTTATTAACAAGTAAGTATTGTAAACTCTGTTTATGAAATATACATGTATGAGAAATTTAACTATTAGATTGATTCTCAGAAAGGTAGGAGAATTTTTATGTAATAAAATGTTCAAGGTACAATATAATATTGATTGTATGTGGGAAGTATTAGAGTTTATTTTTAAAATAGTATAATTAATTTCCTTGGTTTTATTATGAATAAAATATGATATATAACAGGAAGTTGAAGAATAATTAACAACCAATATACCATTATTGATACCAGCCAAAATATTATATTTATTACATGTATGTTGGTCAAGTCAAGAATAGCTGGTCAGCAAGCAACAGTAAATTGCTTTCTTAAAGGAAATTAATTAAATAAAATGGACACTTTTTGATGTGTTTTTGTAATGCTTTTGATTTTTAGAAGTCAGTTGCATAATAATTTTCTGAAACTTTTTTTCTTACTCTTAAAAAAGAACTGATTTGATCTTTTAATCATAGTTTGCAGATGATAGCAAATTGACTAAGCTCTTTGACTAGCCTTTTCTGAATAAGAAAAGACAGTAGAAACTTTAATAATATAGATACAATTAAACAGTTTATAATAAATATCAAATGCTATTTTACATTGATTTCTTGTGTATCTACCTAAAAAATATTAAATGGAAGTCATTCTAATTTGAATTGAAATTTTATTTATTTAATATTGGCACAGAAAAAATAATTTTTGTCTCGCCTGCGACGAAAGTCGCTGCAGGCGAGACATATGTATGGGAATCCGGCAGCGGCGTAAACACTTGACATCTTGCTTCATATATTTGTAAGCCCAAGCCCTAGGTCCATCAAATTTGGTCCAGAGGTAGCTTATGATGAGTACTTGCCAGTCAGTCACCTGTCACCTGACCTTGACCTCAATTTCACGGTCCAGTGACTACGTTAAAGTTTTTGGGTTACGACAGTTCCTCTGTAACTACGCATGGTAGGATGACAATATTTGGTGTATAGGTTGCTGATGACTAGTACATGACTGTCTGGTAGGTGTCACCTGACCTTGACCTCAATTTCACGGTCCAGCGACTACATTAAAGTTTTGGGGTTACGACAGTTCCTCTGTAACTACGCATGGTAGGATGACAATATTTAGAGTATAGGTTGCTGATGACTAGTACATGACTGTCTGGTAGATGTCACCTGACCTTGACTTTAATTTCACGGTCCAGCGACTACGTTAAAGTTTTTGGGTTACGACAGTTCCTCTGTAACTACGCATGGTAGGATGACAATATTTAGTGTATAGGTTGCTGATGACTAGAACATGACTGTCTGGTAGGTGTCACCTGACCTTGACCTCAATTTCACGGTCCAGCGACTACGTTAAAGTTTTTGGTTTACGGCTGTTCCCCTGTAACTATGCATGGTATGGTGACAATATTTCGTATACAGGTCGCTGCTGATATTTAATGCTATTTACGTAATGCTTATGACGAAATTTATTTTCGTTACTGATGCGGAATGGAGGCGAGACGTTTTTCTGTGTCCACACTTGTTTATCTTTGTGATTATATGCATGCCTGTTCAATCTCCACACCTGGCAAATTACATAGATGTATATCATACATATACATCACACACCTGTTGATAGCTTTCTGATGGATTGAGATCAGTGTGTAATGATTACAGTCAACTTTTAGCCATTTATTGTTATTTATTGTATATTAGGGTAGTTTTTTTTTTTAAATCCTTTGCATGATTATAAAAACTATTTAATAAAAAACTTAATAGTAGTATGGTCTACTACTGGTAGAACTGCTTTCAGCAAACTGAATATATAAGGTCCCATGGCATTTACTGTAAAAATGTACAAAATTGGTACTTCTTGTAAATTGTTTTATATTTTGTGAAGTTCAAAATCAATTGCTGACATATGCTTATGTAGTGTAGTTTTACTTTCAAGTTATGCTTTTCAAGTTAAAATGCATCATTATCAAAAACAGAATCACCCAGTCAAAATATTTTCTAGCTTCATGTATGATGTAAAAAGCTGAATCCTGGCCCGTTAATTACTGCAATATTAGATAAATCCTATTAGTTCCCATGACTGT
Source organism: Limnoperna fortunei (assembly GCA_944474755.1). Classification (NCBI taxonomy): domain Eukaryota; kingdom Metazoa; phylum Mollusca; class Bivalvia; order Mytilida; family Modiolidae; genus Limnoperna; species Limnoperna fortunei. Next base: position 32,387,448 of record OX104111.1, on the reverse strand, counting down.
AACACAGTGAGTTCTAGGTACATGTAACAGTGTCTATGATTGTAACATAAGTTCTGGCTACCAGTTTCAATGATTGTAACACAAAGAGTTCTGGGTAACAATTTCGATGATTGTAACACATGTTCTGGGTAACAGTTAGAAATGATTGTCATAAAAGAAGTTCTGGATAATGGTTCCCATGATTGCAATCCAATAAAGTCTGGATAACAGTTCTAGTGATTGTAATACAGTTCTGTGTCACAGTTCCAATGATTAACAGTTCAAATGATTGTAATGCAAGGAGTTATGGTTAACAGTCCCATAAACTTAATACAAAGAGTTTTGGTAAACTCTTTGTCATAATTGTAATACAAGAAGATCTAGTAAACAGTTCTCATAAATCTAATACTAGTAGTTACGGTTAACAGTTCTCGTAATACAAGTAGTTACGGTTAACAGTTCTCATAAATGTAACACAAGTAGTTATGGTTAACAGTTCTCATAAATCTAATACAAGTAGTTACGGTTAACAGTTCTTGTAATACAAGTAGTTAACAGTTCTCATAAATGTAATACAAGTAGTTACGGTTAACAGTTCTCATAAATCTAATACAAGTAGTTACAGTTAACAGTTCTCGTAATACAAGTAGTTACGGTTAACAGTTCTCATAAATCTAATACAAGTAGTTATGGTTAACAGTTCTCGTAAATCAAATACAAGTAGTTACGGTTAACAGTTCTCGTAATACAAGTAGTTAACAGTTCTCATAAATGCAATACAAGAAGATCTAGTAAACAGTTCTCATAAATCTAATACTAGTAGTTACGGTTAACAGTTCTCGTAATACAAGTAGTTACGGTTAACAGTTCTCATAAATGTAACACAAGTAGTTATGGTTAACAGTTCTCATAAATCTAATGCAAGTAGTTACGGTTAACAGTTCTTGTAATGCAAGTAGTTACGGTTAACAGTTCTCATAAATGTAACACAAGTAGTTATGGTTAACAGTTCTCATAAATCTAATACAAGTAGTTACGGTTAACAGTTCTTGTAATACAAGTAGTTAACAGTTCTCATAATTGTAATACAAGTAGTTACGGTTAACAGTTCTCATAATCTAATACAATTTGTTACAGTTAACAGTTCTTGTAATACAAGTAGTTACGGTTAACAGTTCTCGTAATACAAGTAGTTACAGTTAACAGTTCTCATAAATCTAATACTAGTAGTTGTTCTCGTAATACAAGTAGTTACGGTTAACAGTTCTCATCAATGTAACACAAGTAGTTATGGTTAACAGTTCTCATAAATCTAATACAAGTAGTTACGGTTAACAGTTCTTGTAATACAAGTAGTTAACAGTTCTCATAAATGTAATACAAGTAGTTACGGTTAACAGTTCTCATAATCTAATACAATTTGTTACAGTTAACAGTTCTTGTAATACAAGTAGTTACGGTTAACAGTTCTCGTAATACAAGTAGTTACAGTTAACAGTTCTCATAAATCTAATACTAGTAGTTGTTCTCGTAATACAAGTAGTTACGGTTAACAGTTCTCATCAATGTAACACAAGTAGTTATGGTTAACAGTTCTCATAAATCTAATACAAGTAGTTACGGTTAACAGTTCTTGTAATACAAGTAGTTAACAGTTCTCATAAATGTAATACAAGTAGTTACAGTTAACAGTTCTCATAATCTAATACAATTTGTTACAGTTAACAGTTCTTGTAATACAAGTAGTTACGGTTAACAGTTCTCGTAATACAAGTAGTTACAGTTAACAGTTCTCATAAATGTAATACAAGTAGTTACGGTTAACAGTTCTCATAAATCTAATACAAGTATTTACGGTTAACAGGTCTCGTAATACAAGTAGTTACGGTTAACAGTTCTCGTAATGCAAGTAGTTACGGTTAACAGTTCTCATAAATCTAATACAAGTAGTTATGGTTAACAGTTCTCTTAAATGTTCCCACAATTGAGTTCTGAGTAACATTTCCCACATTTGTAGCATTAACAGTGCCGAGTAACATTTCCCATAAATGTTATACTAGTACAAGGAGTTCTTTTTTTACAGTTTTCACAATTATAAAACAAAGAGTTATAGGTAACAGTTCTCATGATTGTAACACAAAGAGTTCTGGGTAACAGTTCTCATGATTGTAACACAAAAGATTTATGGGTAAAAATTCTCATGATTGTAACACAGAAAGTTCTGGGAAACATTTTCCATAAATGTAATACAAGGAGTTCTTGTTTACACTGTTCATGATTGTAATACAATCGTTCTTGTTTACAGTTTTTAGCTCACCTGACCCAAAGTGTCAAGTGATTTATTGTCATCACTTTGCGTCGTCCGCATCGGCGTCTGTAAGCTTTTTACATTTTAATCTTGTCTGAAACCACTTGGCCATAATGTTCATAAGATGGACCTTTACAATGTTTGTGTTTTATTTGGATTGGAAAACTAATATGGCCACTACCATAGGACTTAGTTTAACATAGGACCCTATGGGAAAAAGTTTTAAAATGCTTCTTCTCTGAAACTGGTTAACCAATGAGAACAAAACTTACTAGCAATATTGTTTGGATAGTCCTCTATAAAGTTTATATTTTTATGCCAATTTGAAATTCAAAATGGCAGCCACTGCAAGACTTAGTCTCACATAGTACCCTATAGGAAAAAGTTTAAAAGGCTTCTTCTCTGAAACCGGTTCACCAATCAAAACAAAACTTGCTAACAATATTGTTTGGATAGTCCTCTATAAAGCTTGTTTTTTATGATGATTGGAAATTAAAAATGGTAGTCACAGCAGAACTTGGTTTAACATAGGACCCTATGGGAAAAAAGTTTAAAAAAGCTTCTTTTCTGAAACTGGTTAACCAATCAAAACAAAACTTACAACCAATATTGCTTAGATGGTCCTTTATCAAGTTTATGTTTTTATGCCAATTGAAAATTCAAAATGGCTGCCACCACAGGAATTAGTTTTACATAATACCCTATGGGAAAAGTTTTAAAAGGCTTCTTCTCTTTTAAGTTAAGTTACTCAATGGAAACAAAACTTGCTAGCAATATTGTTTGGATGGTCCTCTATAAAGCTTATATTTTTATGCTTTTTTGAAATTCAGAATGGCTGCCAAAGCATGACATACATTAACATTAAACCCTATGGGAAAAAAGTTTAAATGTCTTCATTTCTGAAACGCATTTAACCAAGGGAAACAAAACTTACTGGCAATATTATTTGGATGGTCTTCTTTAAAGTTTATGATTTTTTCAATTGGATATTCAACATGGCTGCCACCAAAAGACTTAGTTTAATATAGGTACCTGTTGGAAATAAAAAAAAATAATCTTCTTCTCTGAAACTGCTTAACCAATGGAAACAAAACTTACTAGCAGTATTGTTTAGATAGTCCTCTTTAAAGTTTATTGAAAATTACAGGACTTAGTTTAACATCAGGGAAATGCCATCTTCATTGCCTATAAAAAATCAGGTGAGCAATACAGGTTCTCAAGAAACTCTGGTCATGATTATAGCACAAAGAGTTCTGGGTAACAGTTCTCATGATTGTAACACAAAGAGTTATGGGTAACAGTTATCATGATTGTAACACAAAGAGTTCTGGAAAACATTTCCCATAAATGTAATACACGCAGTTCATGTTTACAGTTTTCATTATTATAACATAAAGAGTTATAGGAAACATTTCCATGATTGTAACACAAAGTGTTCTGGGTAACAGTTTCCACAATTGTAAACTGATTTCCCATGATTATATATAAGGAGTTCAGGATAGGTATACTTTAAGTTTTATATCCTGTTATGTCATCATAACATCAGAAACTAATGTGCGATATCAATTTGTTTCAATAACAGTATAATTTCTTATTCTTTTAAATGTAATCTGTTATAATAGTTAGAAAAAATAAATATAACAATATAGTTATATTGTTTTTATCCTGCAACCCTAAAATACATTTTATACTATTCAAAAACATAAAAAAGTGGACTTCTATCAGATTTCAGACTTGGAACTCTTTGGTGCTTATTCTAGTGATAGCCTGATGTCTCAAACAAATATTGTATTTTACAAAATATCATAAACTAGACCTGAATACTATATCTCATTAAAAGTGAGGACAAGTGTGATGGTTGCAGGATAAAAATAAAGCTATTTGTGTTGGGCCGAAAAACATATATGAACAAAAAAAAAGAGTAATTGTATTGATGTAACACATTGGTATTTAAATGGCATGGGGGTGGAGCAGGGACTTGGAAGTTCTTTTTACCTTTATTCAAAACAGAGCACTGTCATGCTGTGAAAAATTGCCAAAATTATAATACCAGAAATTTGTAAATAACTGAAAATCATGGTTGACATATAGTTTTACCAAAGTTATAGTGACTAAAAAGTTTTATTTTGGGGATTTTTTCATGAACAATTAAATTTTAGAATGGGTATATTCTTTGGTCAGTCTAATCTTTGATAAAATCTTTAGGTCTTTCGAATTCCTTAGGTCTATTTAACTCTTAACACAATTCTTAGGTCTGTCTATACATGTATCTTAACACAATACTTAGGTCTGCCTAACTCTTAACACAATCCTTAGGTCTGCCAACTCTTAACACAATCCTTAGGTCTGTCTAACTCTTAACACAATCCTCAGGTCTGCCAACTCGAAACACAATCCTTAGGTCTGCCAACTCTAAACACAATCCTTAGGTCTGCCAACTCTAAACACAATCCTTAGGTCTGCCAACTCTTTACACAATCCTTAGGTCTGCCTAACTCTTAACACAATCCTTAGGTCTGCCTAACTCTCAACACAATCGTTAGGTCTGTCTAACCCTTAACACAGTCCTTAGGTCTGCCAACTTTTAACACAATCCTTAGGTCTGTCTAACTTTTAACAAAGGCCTTTGGCCTGTCCAACTCTTAACACAATCCTTATGTCTGCCAACTCTTAACACAATTCTTAGGTCTATCCAACTCTTAACACAATCCTTATGTCTGCCGACTCTTAACACAATTCTTAGGTCTGTCTAACTCGTAACACAATCCTTATGTCTGCCTAACTCTCAACACAATCCTTAGGTCTGTCTAACTCTTAACACAGTCCTTAGGTCTGCCAACTCTTAACACAATCCTTAGGTCTGTCTAACTTTTAACACAGGTCTTTGGCCTGTCCAACTCTTAACACAATCCTTAGGTCTGTCTAACTTTTAACACAGGCCTTAGGCCTGTCTAACTCTTAACACAATCCTTAGGTCTGTCTAACTCTTAACACAATCCTTAGGTCTGTCTAACTCTTAACACAATCCTTTGGTCTGCCTAACTCTTAACACAATCCTTTGGTCTGCCTAAATCTTAACACAATCCTTTGGTCTGTCTAAATCTTAGCACAATCCTTTGGTCTGTCTAACTCTTAACACAATCCTTTGGTCTGTCTCACTTTTTACACAATTCTTTGTTGTATCACAATACTTAGGGCTGTTTAACTCCTAATACAGCCCTTAGTTCTGTCTATTACTTATCACAATCCTAAGAATTGTTTAACACTAAATACAATTCTTAGGTGTGTTTAAATTCTTAACACAGTCTTTTGATCTTTCAAACTTTTGACACAATCTTTCAGTTTGTCTGACTCTTTAAAGGTCTGTCTAACTTCAAATGCAGGCCTTAGATCTGGCATAACTCCTAATAAAGTGATATGTCTTTCTGTTAATACAGTCTTTAAATCTAAATCAAGGGGGCCTCGGTGGCCGAGTGGTCAAGGTAGTTCGTCTACTATTGATCACGTGGTCTGTCAACACTGAGATTGCGGGTTCGATTCTCACTGCAGGCAGGGTGTACTCGACTCCAATCTTAATTGACAAGGATTGCCAGTTTTCCTACCGCAGGTCGGGGGTTCTCTTCGGGTACTCCGGCTTCCTCCCCCAATAAAAACTGGACGCCATGAAATAGCTGAAAAATTGCTGAAAGTGGCGTTAAAACACCATTCAAACAAACAAACAAACAATCTAAATCAAAATACGTCCTGAATATAGCTGAAATATTGCTTGCTGGATGTTAAACATCAATCAATCAATCAATCAAAATCAAAATACAATATTACAGATTTTAAGTTGCTATTTGCTATACATTTTATGAGACCTGTACTTTTCATAACTGTTTTTTTATTTAAAGTGTTTAGTCCCATATATAGACTTTTCTGCTCATTGACTGCTGATTGAAGAAAATGTTAAGTACTTGTTCTCTTAACCATGTAATTCTTTTTCAGAATCAGAATTCAACAACATATTTAACAACATTGCTGCTGTCAAAAATGAACTAGAAACAACAGACAATATTAGTCAGGCCACAGCTGCTATCACTGAATCCTCAACTCATACTGTTATCACAGATGCCACAACTCAAGCTGTAACAACAGATTCCAAAACTCAAGCTGTAACCACACATTCCATATCACCCGCAATAACCACAGATTCGAAAAGTCAAGATGCTACCAGTAGTTCCACATCTCAAGCTATAACCACAGATTCCACAGCTCACTCTGTAACCACAGATTCCACAACTCAGGCATTAACTACAGGTTCAATCACTCAAGCTGGCATCACTGCTTTATCAACTCTAGCTCCAACGACAGATTTCACAACTCACATTAAAACTACTAGTTCCAGTACTGAAGCTGTAACCACAGAATCAACAACTGAAGCTGTAATCACTGGTTCCATAACTGGAGCTGTAACCACAGAATCCACAACTGAAGCAGTAATCACTGGTTCCAGTACTCAAGCAGTAACCACAGAATCAACAACTGAAGCTGTAATCACTGGTTCCATAACTGGAGCTGTAACCACAGAATCAACAACTGAAGCTGTAATCACTGGTTCCAGTACTCAAGCTGTAACCACAGAATCCACAACTGAAGCAGTAATCACTGGCTCCATAACTCCATCTGTAACCACAGAATCAACAACTGAAGCTGTAACCACTGGTTCCATAACTGGAGCTGTAACCACAAAATACACAACTGAAGCTGTAATCACTGGTTCAAGTACTCAAGCTGTAACCACAGAATCCACAACTGAAGCTGTAATCACTGGCTCCATAACTCCATCTGTAACCACAGATTCCAAAACTGAAGCTGTAATCACTGGTTCCAGTAGTCAAGCTGTAACCACAGAATCCACAACTGAAGCTGTTATCACTGGTTCAAGTACTCAAGCTGTAACCACAGAATCCACAACTGAAGCTGTAATCACTAGTTCCAGTACTCAAGCTGTAACCACAGAATCCACAAGTGAAGCTGTAATCACTGGTTCCATAACTGGAGCTGTAACCACAGATTCCACAAGTGAAGCTGTAATCACTGGTTCCATAACTGGAGCTGTAACCACAAAATACACAACTGAAGCAGTAATCACTGGCTCCATAACTCGAGCTGTAACCAAAGAATCCACAACTGAAGCTGTAATCACTGGTTCAAGTACTCAAGCTGTAACCACAGAATCCACAACTGAAGCAGTAATCACTGGTTCCAGTACTCAAGCTGTAACCACAGAATCCACAACTGAAACTGTAATCACTGGCTCCCTAACTCGAGCTGTAACCACAGAATCCACAACTGAAGCTGTAATCACTGGTTCCATAACTGGAGCTGTAACCACAGATTCCACAAGTGAAGCAGTAATCACTGGTTCCATAACTCACGCTATAACTACAGATTCCAAAACTGAAGCTATAACCACTGGTTCCAATACTCAAGCTGTAACCACAGAATCCACAACTGAAGCTGTAATCACTGGTTCCAGTAGTCAAGCTGTAACCACAGATTCTACAAGTGAAGCAGTAATCACTGGTTCCAGTACTCAAGCTGTAACCACAGAATCCACAACTGAAGCTGTAATCACTGGTTCCACTACTCAAGCTGTAACCTCTGAATCCCCAACTGAAGCAGTAATCACTGGTTCCACTACTCAAGCTGTAACCTCAGAATCCACAGTTGAAGCTGTAATAACTGGTTCTAGTACTCGAGCTGTAACAACAGATTCTACAAGTGAAGCAGTAATCACTGGTTCCACTACTCAAGCTGTAACCTCAGAATCCACAGGTGAAGCTGTAATAACTGGTTTTAGTACTCAAGCTGTAATCACAGATTCCACAGTTGAAGCTGTAATAACTGGTTCTAGTACTCAAGCTGTAATAACAGACTCTACAGGTGAAGCTGTAATAACTGGTTTTAGTATTCAAGCTGTAACAACAGATTCCACAGTTGAAGCTGTAATAACTGGTTCTAGTACTCAAGCTGTAATAACAGACTCTACAGGTGAAGCTGTAATCACTGGTTTTAGTACTCAAGCTGTAAACACAGATTCCATAACTGAAGCTGTAACCACAGATTCCACAAGTGAAGCTGTAATCACTGGTTCCAGTAGTCAAGCTGTAACCACAGAATCCACAATTGAAGCTGTAATCACTGGTTCCAGTACTCAAGCTGTAACCACAGAATCCACAAATGAAGCTGTAATCACTGGTTCCACTACTCAAGCTGTAACCTCAAAATCCACAGGTGAAGCTGTAATCACTGGTTTTAGTACTCAAGCTGTAAACACAGATTCCACAACTGAAGCTGTAATCACTGGTTCCAGTATTCAAGCTGTAACCACAGATTCCACAGGTGAAGCTGTAATAACTAGTTTTAGTACTCAAGCTGTAATCACAGATTCCACAGTTGAAGCTGTAATAACTGGTTCTAGTCATCAAGCTGTAACAACAGACTCTACAGGTGAAGCTGTAATAACTGGTTTTAGTATTCAAGCTGTAACAACAGATTCCACAGTTGAAGCTGTAATAACTGGTTCTAGTCATCAAGCTGTAACAACAGACTCTACAGGTGAAGCTGTACTCACTGGTTTTAGTACTCAAGCTGTAAACACAGATTCCATAACTGAATCTGTAACCACAGATTTCACAAGTGACGCTGTAATCACTGGTTCCAGTACAGTTTCAGCTACTTCTGCTGTAACTACTGTTTATATAACTGAAGCTGGAGCCACAGCTTTTACAACTCAAGTTGTATCCACCGATTCCACAATTCAGTCTGGAACCCCTGATTCCACTGCTTCCACAACTCCAGTTGTAATTACAGATTCTTCGACTACTCTGACTGACGCAAATACCATTACTCTAGTTTTAACCAACGATTCTTCAACACAAACTATAATAACTCCAACTTTAGTTACAACTCAGGATGTAACTACAGCTGGTACACCTGAAGATGTAACCACACACATAACAACTATAGCGGAAACTGCAACTCAAACTGATGCCATAAGTCAAGACCTGACCACAGGTACCACAGACATGACAATCCAAACAACAGATAGTTTAACCCAATCTGTAGCCACTGATAGTTCTCCCATAACTGATGCCTTGTCCCAATCCACAGAAATGACAACCCAAGTCTTGAGCTCAGATGCCACAACACATGATGGTATAACAAATTCTGCCAACATTACCACATCATCACAATTGTTTACATCATCCAATATGGAAATAACTACTACATTAGCAACTACAATTCCAACTATTAATACAGAAAGCACACAAGTTCAGACATCTTCAGGGACAGCTGTATCAGGCACAGGTTTCACATCACAATCAGAAACCACTACTTTAGAGTCATCTTCAAGTATGACTGATGTGAACACTATCACAGATAGCTCAACGTTGAGCATTACACTTAAGGAAACAACAAAGCTGAGTACAGCCTTAGTCAGCACAGCAATGAACATGACAACTTCAGGCACATTTGAGACAGGGACAGAAACGACAACTGAAATGTTTAAAGGATCAGCAGGTACAACAATGAGTGTGGCAACATCTGACACCAGTGAATTAAGCACTAGTTCCCAAGGTGCAACACTACATAAAATAACTTCCGAAATAACTGGTTTGAGCACAGAAAAACAGAGTACAAGTGGGATGAGCACTTACTCTGAACTCAGTACAAACTCAGAAGGTTTTACAGTATCTGCAGAAACAACATCTACAGTTTCAGATCGAACTACTGGGCTTAGCACATCTGAGGTAACAACTGTATCAAATACTACTGTTGTGTCAACTTCAGAGACATTGGAACCAAGCTCAGGATCACAGGACACCACTTTGAGCACGTCAACTTCCATGACAATAGAACCAGGCACATTTAGCACGACAGCTTCAGACACAACCAAAAGCTCAGAACTTACAACATATTTTGCAACTACTGAATCAAAAGCTGTCACAGAGGGAACTACTGTAAGTGTGGTATCTAATAGAACAACTGAATTAAGTTCTGCCACAGAGGGCACTACTGTCTCATCACAAGGAACAAAGGAATCTAAGTCTACTTTTGAAGTCACGACAAAAAGTGTTGGTACTACTGAGTATGTTAATGCCACGGAAACAACATTTAAGACCACAAGGTATACAGATGTAACTGAAGTGTCAACACAGCGCACAACATTGTCAATAAATGTCACCGAAATGTCAACAATTCAAGGCACTGAAATTTCAACACCGGGTACAACAGAGCATATGAATGTCACTCAAATTTCAACACAGGGTACAACAGAACATATGAATGTCACTCAAATGTCAACTACAAAGGGTACAACAGAACATATGAATGTCACTCAAATGTCAACTACAAAAGGTACAACAGAACATATGAATGTCACTCAAATGTCAACTACAAAAGGTACAACAGAATACACTAATATCACTGAACTGTCAACAATAAAAGCCACATCTAGTGGTGTCACAAACCAAAGTACTGTAACCATGACAACACCATTTAGCCAGACCATGACTACTGCTGGTGGTAAGTAGAAAAATAGGCTTAATGAATGATATATAACATGGAGTTGTTTGTTTAAATCCTTTTTATCTGAAGTTATGAAAATACTGATATCTATTATGCAATTTTTGTTTGAGGAACAATTTTAATCCTGTGATAGAGACTTATTTTTATAGTTATCTTTATTTTATATGAAATATGTGTTTTAATTGAATAAACCAAATTATTCAGTTTATTTAAGCAGAATCCTATAATATTTCAGTCCCAGTTGTACCAGGTCCACCTCAAGCAGAAGGTTCCCAGGCAGTCATTATTGCCATAGGTGTTGTTGTTCCTATCCTACTGATCATTATCGTTGTTATCCTTGTTTTGTAAGTTCTGTAATTATGACAGTTAATAGAACAATAGATAACTTTATATTTTGCTTTGCTAGTTACCATAATATTGGGAATTTTTTAATGTTTCATTTTGCTGTAAATTCAAGTAACCATAAGAACAAGGAAGTTATAACTTCTAAAATCAACCTGAAATTCATAAGTTATCAAAATGTCAACTTTAGTGCAGAAGAATGTTCTTCAAGAATATTGTAAATACAAATTGAGTTACTATCACTAATATACTCTCTGAAAAAATATATATTCATACAGTTTACTTCTAATCCATTTATCATTGCTTAAAGGGAGATAACTGGGAAAACAAATTATATTGAAAAGGAGTAGTGAGATAATTTTGAATGAAAATACAGTGAAACCTGTGAATTCGATAAAATTCTTACCAGCATTCAAGGATTTCACAAATATGCACATGAAAGAAACTCATTTTGGCATTATTGCTAAATAAAGAATCAAGTGGACCACACAAATTTATCTGAAGTTAAGTAATATGGTTTCACCATTGGATCTCGTTTGATAGCAAAATTCTCATTAAAGATAAACAATATTTTTGCTATGTTTATATTGTATAACTTACATTGTAATGACAACAGCAACCTTACATTACAGTTTAAAAGACAAATTTAGAACACTTTCTGTAATATTTTTCTTACATTAATACAGATATACATCATAAGTTAAATAATTCATACAGTTAATAAAGCTTAAAATCATCTCACTTGGACATGTCATAAAAGGTTGATGTATGGTTAATAAAGCAAAAATGATTGCCTTTATTTCTATAGAGTCTTAATACAAAAACGGAAGAAAAGTGCAGACTTACCAAACAATATATCACTGAATGAATGGAGAGTTACCAAACCAGATGGCTCTGTTTCCATAGTAAATGGTAGGTGTTACTGTAAATTATCATTTATTCCCAAGGTTTGCAATTTTTGCATCCAGAATGGTAAAGGTTATTTATAAGATTAATCCCTTGGATATTTTAAGGGGAGATAAGTTAATAAATTGTTAGCACTGTAAGATATTAAAAGTGAAAATTAGTAATTTTATTGTTTAGACTTGTTGTTAAATTTAAGCGCAAATTAAATATACCTAGCTTTTTATAGGAAGTATCACAAGTATAACTGTTACTTGACACGCTAAAATGCTTAGGAAGCTTTTAAAAAAAAAATCTTATTGAAGTAGTCACAAAGAAAATATAAAGTTCACAGTCATGACTAGTCTTTGTTGGTTGTATAAGTTGTAAAATAAATTTGACAAAAGTTCACATAAGGAAAATGGTACCTATTGTTTTCCTCTTGGATGACCTTGGCACATATCAACATGAATATTCTCTTAAATCGCATCCTGTATAGGAAAATATATGTTGATCAAATCCACAATTGGATGGTTTTAGATACTTTTCAATTTCCAATGGGATCTCATTTGATTTTTGTTTTTAATATGTGAACATGATTTTTCAAAAATGATTTGTTAAATTAAAAATTAATGTTTTTTGTATTTTCTTCAGCTTTTCTTATAATAAGTGAATAAGTGAATTTCTAAGATTGTAAATGAAGTGTAATATAATTAAATACAAAAATTGAAAAATGTTATTTATTAGGTTTTTTCATTTTAATTAAGAAAATTAATTGATGTGCAATAAGCAGCATTTCCTTGGCATATAAATTTTTCTTTGTTTTAGTCGCTATAATGTGTCTACCCTTTTTGATATTTACTAGAGAGGTCTTTCACACAGTTAAAGCCTGACAATAATATTTGTTAACCCTTGTCAACAGAGCATGATCCATGGATTATGTGGGTGGTCCTGGAACCCTCACAGTATACCCAGTCATTAAAACAGAGTAAAACCCCTTATAATACTCATGGTTATTCTTCAGCTTATTAGTCTTTTTTTCAAACAGTAGTGGTTTAGTATAGTTTTGCCAAGCTGATGGATAACAGGAATGATAAACAATAGCTAAGGTTACCTTGAAAATATTCTTTTCTATTTGTATTATGTGATGCATAAAATCTTTTTTCTTTGTATTTGGATACAATTGAACAAAATTGTTCAGTAATCTAAGTTGAGCTACTTTACTAATTAAAAATAATTAGTTTTTATCATTTTTTTTATATACAGATTTGTTTAATGATTTTTCTTTACTTTATACCTGCAGAACTGGACAATACTGAAACCAGTAAGCAGCCATCTTGTTTTATCAATTTTTTAACACATTTACTTATGATCATGTTTGAACAACTCTATGATCCATGATGTTATGCCTATAAAATTTCTCTTAGAAAACACTTAACTATTGAAAAAATAAATATTGCAAATGAAAGTTCATTTATTTTTAATATAATTGTATTTGGAATTATTGCCATAAGTGCTTAATGTATATTGATATCAATGTATTAATCTGCTTTAATTCAGTCATAATTAAATATGGATTAAAGAATTTTAATTTTGTCTTTATTTTCCTTATTTACAGAATCTGACTTTACTTTTTTCTCTAGAATCAGATAGTGCTGACACTCGTAAGCATAGATTTGTCTTGCCTTTTTCTACATATTTTACTTGCGATCATGTTTAAGCCAAATTTATATTAGATTCTTTTTTCTTAGATTGACAATACAGATTTGACAGTTATCACTTAGAATCATCAAAAGGACTTGAAAGCTCACTTAAATGTCTTTACTAAAAAGTTGTATTGAAACTGATATTAATATTAACTTACACATCTCATATACGATGAGTTTTTTTTCAGATAACTATTTGAACAATCCATTACATTAACAAATTACTGGACTCGTTTATCCGTACAAAAAACAACTTTCAAAGTACTACTGTGAATTTATATTTTATCTTTACACTTGGAGAAAAGTACTGCAACACTATATATAAATTAAATAAGAGATGTAAATTTTCAATTTTTCTTCCAATGATCTGAAAGTTTTTATATAATTTAGGCTTTTGAAGAAAGATCCATTGGTGTTAATATTTTAATGCTTTTTATCAATATGCTCTTGCCTATGATCTTTTTAAGTAGAGAATAATTGCATTTATCTGCATTTTCATGAAAAGTTTACACTTGCTTATCTGCTAATATTTCATTGCAAAACATTTTTTTCAGGTTTATATTTTGTCTTCTCTTAATGATTGGAAATTTTCTAACTTCATGCCTGTTTAAGAGCAAATACCATATTATACCCTAAAATAAGTCCCATAAATTACATTGCATTTTATAATAGAGTTATTTGTTATGTGGTAGTCCTTTATATAAATATAGATCATTTGTTTGAATTGGATTAATGCCACTTTCAGCAATGTTTTAGCTATATCGTGGCATCTAAGTTTTATTTGGAGAGGAAGCAGGTGTACCCAATGAAAGACCCCAATCTTTTTTTATACCCCCACTCGACAGAGTTGGGGGTATATAGTGGTCCTCATGTCCGTCCGTTCGTCTGTCCACATTTGGTTTCCGGATGATAATTCAAAAAGTTTACATCCGATTTGAATGAAACTTTGGGATATTGTTATATATCAGGTTGGTAAGAAGCCTATTGATTTTGGGGGAAATACGTCAAATTTCAAGGTCACAGTCCACGAAAAACGTTAGAAATTTTAACAAAAAAGTTGTTTCCCGCCAATAACTCACAAAGTTTACATCAGATATGAATGAAACTTTGGGATATTGTTATATATCAGGTTGGTAAGAAGCCTATCGATTTTGGGGGAAATTTGTCAAATTTCAAGGTCACAGTCCATGAAAAACATTAGAAATTTTAACAAAAAAGTTGTTTCCGGACAATAACTCAAAAAGTTTACATCCGATTTGAATGAAACTTTGGGATATTTTTATATATCAGGTTGGTAAGAAGCCTTTATATTTTGGGGGAAATTCGTCAATTTTCAAGGTCACAGTCCACGAATAACGTTAGAAATTTTAACAAAAAAGTTGTTTCCGGACAATAACTCAAAAAGTTTACATGCGATTTGAATGAAACTTTGGGATATTGTTATATATCAGGTTGGTAAGAATCCTATGGATTTTGGGGTAAATTCGTCAATTTTCAAGGTCACAGTCCACGAAAAAGTTAGAAATTTTAACAAAGAAGTTGTTTCTGGACATTAACTCACAAAGTTTACATCCGATTTGAATGAAACTTACAATAAATGTTGAGATTTACACACACACACAAAATTAAGCGGGGGTATCATCGATTGCTAGATCGACTTTGTCTAGTTTAAATTGTCATGCTCCATAGACAATTTAACATTGTCATGCTCCATAGTAAACTTAACATTGTCATGCTCCATTGACAATTTAACACTGTCATGCTCCTTAGACAATTTAACACTGTCATGCTCCATAGACAACTTAACATTGTCATGCTCCATAGACAATTTAACATTGTCATGCTCCATAGACAACTTAACATTGTCATGCTCCATAGACAACTTAACATTGTCATGCTCCATAGACAACTTAACATTGTCATGCTCCATAGACAATTTAGCATTGTCATGCTCCATAGACAATTTAACACTGTCATGCTCCATAGACAACTTAACATTGTCATGCTCCATAGACAATTTAACATTGTCATGCTCCATAGACAACTTAACATTGTCATGCTCCATAGACAACTTAACATAGTCATGCTCCATAGACAACTTAACATTGTCATGCTCCATAGACAACTTAACATTGTCATGCTCCATAGACAATTTAACATTGTCATGCTCTATAAACAACTTAACATTGTCATGCTCCATAGACAATTTAGCATTGTCATGCTCCATAGACAATTTAACACTGTCATGCTCCACAGACAATTTAACAGTGTCATTCTCCATAGACAATTCAACATTGTCATGCTCCATAGACAATTCAACATTGTCATGCTCCATAGACAATTCAACATTGTCATGCTCCATAGACAATTCAACATTGT
Organism: Limnoperna fortunei; assembly: GCA_944474755.1. Classification (NCBI taxonomy): domain Eukaryota; kingdom Metazoa; phylum Mollusca; class Bivalvia; order Mytilida; family Modiolidae; genus Limnoperna; species Limnoperna fortunei. The sequence goes on along the minus strand of OX104111.1, from coordinate 32,371,275 downwards.
CATGCTCCATAGACAATTCAACATTGTCATGCTCCACAGACAATTTAACATTGTCATGCTCCATAGACAATTCAACATTGTCATGCTCCATAGACAATTTACCACTGTCATGCTCCACAGACAATTTAACACTGTCATGCTCCACAGACAATTTTACATTGTCATGCTCCATAGACAATTTAATATACCGTACATACTCGCACATAAGTCGGGAAATTGGGAGTTAAAAATTTGGTTTTAGAGAAGGGTTCCGACTTATAAGGGAGTCATACCACAAGAGGAAAGAATTCCGGTCAAAGTTTGAAGGCTGTACATAGACCGCCAGCTATAAAGACCAAAATAGACAGATATGTGATGAGTTATGCTAAATAAAGTATATTTAAGACAATAATAAAGATTGTTTTTACTTGTATATTATTTATTTTATCCAGTTTCCATATTTCCATTCGTATTTACCACTGTTTACACAAGTATCGACTTATTTGTATGTATTTCATAATACATCGGTTGATGTCGTGATACAACTAAAAACCGAAAATCAAGATAAACTAACTAATACATATATTCTACAGAATTAGTTTTTTCATCGATTGTTACTTTAATTTACAAACCATATTCATTTATATTTTGTACTCTAGCATTCATTTATTTTTGAAACTCTGCTTTAACTATTAAATAATACGAAAATGAATATTTGTAAACTTCCTTGTGTTTGTCTTTTTTTATGGTTTTTAGTCATAGCGAATTCAGGGAGATAATTACATTTACATTATCAAAAGACGTGTACCTAGTGTAAACAAACCACTTACGATAAATGACAAGCCATATTTAACTCATAAAACACGAGAAAAAAATAATAAACAATTTCTTACTGGTATAATGATTTTCATTCACAAATTTGGAATGTTTATTTGATTCTGACCTGATGTCAACACATACGAGGGTCAACAGCAAAATACCAGATTTTAAGGCCCAAAAATATCCCCCGACCTATGTGCGGACCGACTTTTTAGTGAGCATTTATGGTAGTTTTATGACTTTTCTTTTGCATCATACTTTCCTAATAAACCATCATAAATCACAAATAGGGGCCTCGGTGGCCGAGTGGTCAAGGTAGTTCATCTACTATTGGTCTGTCAACACTGAGATTGCGGGTTCGATTCTCACTGCAGGCAGGGTGTACTCAACTCCATCTTAATTGACAAGGATTGCCAGTTTTCCTACCGCAGGTCCTGGGTTTTCTTTGGGTACTCCGGCTTCCTTCCCCAATAAAAACTGGACGCCATGATATAGCTGAAAAATTGCTGAAAGTGGTGTTAAACATCATCAAACAAACAAGCAAACATAAATCACAAATAAAGTCCATGTAAATCCTTTCAAACCTAATAAAACAGTTGTTCAAGCTGTGCTATCTTCATTTTGCCACCTTGCTTGTTTCTGCAAAAAGTATGAAAGCCACCTTCATTTTTATATCCATTAATACACATGTATAAGAACGTGTTTAAAAGAATAATTGTTAAAAAAATTAATTGAATCATTTGTTGCAGTTACACTGGCTTGGATGCACACGATGAAGTAATGTGTGATACACAGTCAAAAAAGAAGTAGAAATATATAGTTTACAAATATGGAAAGTTGAAGTCTTTTTTATAGTTTTTATATGTTTTATTTAGTGGTCAGTGTTAAGTCTTATAAAAGATTGTATTTGAAGTGTTTAATTTTATACATTACTACTTTTTTAGAGTCTACCTCTTTAACAAGAAGTCGTAATCCAAGTCAGGCAAGTCTTGCAAGTATGGGCACTGTTAAAGGGAGCGTTGGCAGTTTTAATGGAGGATCCCCTCAAACTATGTACAACAATGTACCAGTCAAGAAAGCTATACCAATTAATAAACTCTCTGGGTATATTCAACAGATGCAGAAAAAGAAGGGATTTGAAAAAGAATACAAGGTATTGTTTTTGTTTCTCAGGAAAGAAATATTTTTTATGGTACATTTTTAGTTCTTCTGGCTCAAAGGGGGAGCTATTCACATTAATCTGTGTCCATTGTGATCATCATGGTTGTCATTTGCTGTAAACTTTTCATGTTTCAATCTACTTGCAAAACACCTTGGAAAATTAGGTACTTTGTTGATATTTGTTGCTGTTGTAATATTTAACTCAGCTGATATTTTGGGCAGGCATTACCAGCAGGAATGGTTTTACCACATAAAGACGGTCTGTTGGAAGAAAACAGAAGTAAAAACAGATATATCAACATGATCGCATGTAAGTTGTACCAAATAGTTTTAAATTTTGCAATCCTTAAATATTCAGATCTTAAAAGATTTTTGATGTTTGAAATTTGCATCTTTAGAATTTTATATTAAACCTGAAACCTTTATTATACCCCCGCAAACTTTTTTGGGGGGTATATAGGAATCACCCTGTCTGTCTGTCTCTCCGTGCACATCCCTTGTAAGCACTTCTCCTCCTAAACTGCTTCACAAATTTTTATGAAACTTTGCATGAAGGAAGTACATCAAATGTAGATGTGCATGAAGAATTTTCATCCCTGTCGGATATTATTCAGGGGAGATAATTGGACTTAGACTTTTTAAATATAGTACTCATTGGGAGACCTCGTAAGCGCAACTCCTCCTGAACTGCTTGATAAAATTTAATAAAACTAAGCATAAAGGATGTACATTATGTGTTGATGTGCATGAAGGATTTTTATTAACCTTGGATATCATTAAGGGGAGATAATTGGACTTGAAAGCAAAGCTGGGGGTATCGCTTTGTGAGCGTGCTCACAGTCCACACTTGTTTATATTTGAGTTTATTTGAATGGGATTGTATTTAAAAAAATAACTACAGTGATTTTTTATATCACATCCTGAAACTGCTGAAATATTGCTTGCTGGACATAAAACAACAATCTATCAGTCAGTATAAATTCACAATAATTTATTTAGCTGGAAATTCAACAAATGTGAAAATATCAGAGCTAAGCAATAACAAAAATATTGTACAGCTGTATTATAACATAGTTAATAAAACTAAATTGATAATATGTGACTGTACAACCAGAACTGTACAAAAAGCTGTATTTTTTCCATATTGGACAGAATGCTACCTTCTTTTATATAGAAAACTGTATAAGCTAGAAACGTTTAAAAAAAATTCTTTTTACATATTTGATGGGAGACACCATCTTGAAATCACCTGAGAAATAAATAGGTCAAAAAGCTTAATGCTGTATGGTAAAAGTGTTGTCATCACAATATATTTGACATCTTGGTTGAAACATCAAGAATTATCTTCATAGTTTGTCCATATTTGGAAATGTGTATAATATTACTAAGGTAAATAACTCCACTGATTTTTTGTTGTCTGCTGTTGGAACAAAAATGTTTTCCTTGTTAGCAGACAAAAAAAAAATAAAAAAATAAAAATATTGTGTTTATAATCATTGGTATATTTGCATCAATAGATAGGTCAATATACAGTACAATGTCAAATGTGGTAAGATATTGTACTCCTTCTACGTAACCTCCACTTACACATTAAATCTGGGCTTAGTCCAGTTCTGATATTTTAAATTCTACTATTTAGCAGTCCATCAAATAAAACAAAGAATGAAAACTATGGTAAACAGTGAAATTTAATGCAAATATTTCACAGATGACAAATATATCACATTATATTGTGTTAAAAATCATTTATATGATATATTATACATGTACGCTCTGATTATATAATCAGAATCCAAAATTAATATAATGTGTCATTTTAAATAAAAATAATTATCAGACTTTGACAAAATAATGAATGTTTATTCTTTTGACTTTAGATGACCATTCAAGAGTGTATATAGATAAAGAGGATGGTGATTATATCAATGCTAACTATATAGATGTAAGTACAGTGTGTGTACAGAGAATCATCCAGTATGTATATAGAAGTGCATTACATAGTACAAGGAACTTATGAATGCTAAATATCTCAGTATAAGTAGAATGTTAAAGTAAACTTACTTTCTAATGTAAGTACAACGAAACAGGAATGTGAAGATATAAGTAAGTGGATTGTAACCCTTGGCTAGCAAAGATGATGTAAAAAAACCTCTCCATACTAATACAATATTGATCATGAATCAGATGACAAAAGTATTTTATACAGAAAAGATTCCATGGACTTAGTTTGTGAAGAAAGGTTGATGCTATAAATATTAGTTACAAACAAGTTATAAGACTGTTTAAATTGAAGGAAACATATTATACATATAATACAATTAATTACTGCTTTAGTGGTCAATAGCAGGAAATAATGAACCACAAGACCTGTACTCGAGGTGACCTGAAGTCAGGTCAGGTGGGGGGTTTTATTTCCTACTGTTGACCAATAATGCAGTAATCATTATTATATCAAATAAAATATTTTTATAATTTTTGGTAAATAAGACAAATTTATTTGTACACAAATTTAAAAAAAAATAAAGGGCAACAATTTAACAACTATTTTCATGTGTCTGAAGATAATATCCATTTGTTCACAACTAGTTGTGAAAGTGAAATTTACTTCATCAAAAGTCAACATATATAAATGCATATACTAAAAATTTGTCTTATTGGTCACATGACATATATTGACTTCTGGAGCAAAGTTGGTGGTCATGCAATGGAAAGTGAACTGAAATCACATACTCAAATATAACCAATAGAAATTGACTATACTGTAATTGATATTCTGTTTGTTTGTTTGTTTGATGGTGTTGAACGCCACTTTCAGCAATTTTTCAGCTATATCATGGCGTCCAGTTTTAATTGATATTCATGAGGTATACCGGGTAATAAAATAAGGTGTTTACCATGCAAAATACTGTTAGAAGTATGAAGGAATCATTTCTTAAGTAGTTCTCTGTAAAAACCATGCAGATGGTGGCAAATGAGTTTTTTTAAAATGGATAAATACTATAATCAAACTTAACAGTGTGTTATAACATAACTTTCAGCAGAGTGACTCAACCTAATATTGTATATTACCATGGCAACAGGCTATAACCAATATTGATTGGCCCAGGGTTAAAACTTTGTCTAAAAAAGGAATTTTTTACAAGATCGGTGCTTACATAAAAAAAATATCAACAAGGGTCTGGCTAAAACAATTTTATTGCTAATAAGCATCATCAAAGATAATATGATTTAAAACAAATTTATAATAATTATGCATAAGCTAACATGTTTTCCTTAGCAACTAAATATCATCCTTAGCAACCAGTATCAAATGGCTAAAATATCAATTTTTTAAACAAGGTGTGGAAAATTCTTGCAACCATGAAAACAAAATACAATGATGTTATTGTACACTTCATTTGTTAGTTAAAAGGTATAAAACATAAAAAGTTTAAGTAATAGCGTACAACACTAGTAATGGGCAGTCCGAAAATTGGTCATTTTGAGGAAAAGTAGAAAAATTCAAAGTTTTGATAATCTGTTGTATTCTTTGTATTTAAGAGAAATATTCCTTTTTTAAATGCAAATATTGGTCTAAAATTACCAGAATAAAAGTAAGAAAGATAAAAAAAATGAATACATATGGAACATACCCTGTCATGTCACCAGTAGAAAAATAGACCGGAATTCATGGGTCCCCCGCTGAGCAAAATAAGTCGGCTAGTGAAACAAGTAGATTAGCAACGGATCTGCAAACACATCCCACTTTATAAGACCCCTATCTGAAGCTGCATACCAAATATCAAAAGCCAATGAATAGTATAACTGAAAAATCTGTTATAAAAAATGTGACTGATGCATGCATGGACTGATGCCTGGCATTTTTTTCTCCCTGCTCCATGTTGTGGTGGGGGGACAAAAGTGTCCAAATCTCACACTGAGTGAAATTTTTTATGACAATCCATTTTTGTATACCTTTTGTAGATATCCCTGACAGGTCAAGGTGACAGTAATTCATATTTCAATGCTTTTGGCATGTCCTGACAAACTGATATGATGTTACCTTGTACCTCACATTTATATACAGGCAGTCATAGAACATACTTTTTATTGCAATTATATATTCATCTCACATAGCTTTTTACTAAGCTGAAAACCCTTTTACTTAGCTAAAAAATCTAGCACACAAACACTTTCATCAGTATTTTTTAGTTTAGTAACTTTTAACCTCCATAAAACCTAATTGTTGAAAGTTAACGCCACGGCCAGTAATGTCACACCTATGTTTTACTCTGCTTCGAAGGCGAGACAGTAATAATATTATAAACTATAACTAATTCTCAAATGCTAAGTCTCTAATGTTCTGATCTTCAATACTGGCAAGGGCAGCTTCTAAGTCCTCATCCTCCATATTATTTGCTTGCGGAACTTGTTTCCTTCTTGACACAGTAAGTCTAGAGAAGAAAGAGGTGATCTGGGCTGCATCAAGATACTGCATAACATTAAAGCGTTTCGACCCATCCTCATGCCGAGCTTGCCGAATCTTCATTGCAGCATCACTTGGTGTAACTTTCTCTCCAGTTATCTCTCCAACATTAAATATTTCAGTAAGAAATTCCTTTACATCAGTTGAAAAACGCACAACTTTTTTATCTTTCTTCAATCCCCATCCTCTTTCCAACTTAGGATCGCCAACATTGCAAGATGCCTCTAAATAGTCATGGACTACTTTAGAAATATCAGAGCACACTTCAGCCCATCTTAACTTAATTTCATCAAAAGTGGATTTTCTTTCAAGTCTTAATTCATGTTTTCCAAGTAAAATGTGGTTTTCTAAAGCACCATGTGTTTTATAGCTTTTGACACAACCAGTTTCTGGACATTGAAACATATGATTAGTCTCTTGTGCTGCTGCTTCTTTGGGTGATTCCGTTTCAATTCTTATTGTGGTATAACATGTAGAATCATTGCTTCCTATTTTGTTTTGGATATTACCATGCAACTCTGAGCCAACAAATTCCCTTTCTGTGACTAATCCTGTCTCTCCTTGCTCTTGTTTGGAAGAATATCCAATCAACTGAAATGGAAAAATATTTGTTTTTCATCTTTTAAAAATATATCAAACTTACAGGGTGTTACAATTCATGACCAAACTTTCTTGTATTTTGTTTGTTTTGTTTGTTTGATAGTGTTTTATGCCACTTTCAGCAATTTTTCAGCTATATCATGGCGTCCAGTTTTTATTGGGGGAGGAAGCCGGAGTACCCGAGAAAACCCCCGACCTGCAGTAGGAAAACTTGCTATCCTTGTCAATTAAGATTGGAGTCGAGCAAACCCTGCCTGCAGTGAGAATCAAACTAGCAATCTCAGTGTTGACAGACCATGTGATCAACAGTAGACGAACTACTTTGACCATTCGGCCACCGAGGCCCCTTCTTGTATTTTGTCTGTCACACAGTAAAAATGGCATAAACAATAATATCAAGCTAGAAACCCCCCACCAAAAGTGTACTGAACTTCAGAACCATTTTAAAAACATTTTTAGTTAAAACTACCAAAGTCACTGCATCCTTTCTTGAGTAGCCCATGAGTTTCATAATAAAAGTCTTAGAAGAATTTTGAAAGTAGATCATTCATAAAAGTTAATGGTAGTGTTAAAATTTAATAATGATTTTTATTTCTTACCCTAATGCATATGTGCAAGTTCCGTGATGATGGATTGCTTGCAAAACTTTATCTTAAGACCGAGGACAAGAACAACAAGGAAAGAAATAAATGACATGAACATTGCATGCGTTCAACATTTTTCTGCTTGTCCAAATGTCACTATGGTAAACATATAATATATATAAAACACAGGGACCTTTTTTCACTTTGTTTTGTTAGATATATCGAAATGTAAGTTTTTGTTACTATCACTTGCTACCGAGTTAACGAGTCGGATTAATGAAGGTCAGATTGTAAACTAAACCTTGAGTTAAAAGTTAATGAGGCATTGATTTTAAAGAATATAAATACCTCCTGCTTTGATATTCTTTTACCAGTGCCAATGCTATAGGCCTTCCAAACTGTTATGGAACCATCATCATTAAAGTTTAGGTTGCTTAAGTGGCTAACTCCCTTCCATTTATGGCTCTTAATCTGTTGAGTTGTTGTGTCTACTCTAGCAACAGATACATGGCATCCAGTAACACCCTTTCTACTTGTTATTGCATCTTGCATGTCATTTGCAGTTTGAATGTTACCGCCACCAGCAACAAAGGTTCTCATCTTGCAACGCATGTGGGCAATCTTACTGTCACAATAGGACTTGCCAGACTGTCTTTCGCTGTAATTGTAGCTTTTGATCTTTACAGCTAAAGAATAAAATAGTATTTTAAATAAAAATTTAAACAAAGTTCCAGACAACAAATTTTCCTTATCAAACTTTTGTCTATTAAGTTAATAATAGAAAACACCTTGTGTTCTATTTATAAAAATTAGCAGTCAAGTTTTTATCTTTTCATTTTAAAATCGACACTCAACATGCAAAGTTCAAATAAATGCAGGTTATTTCAATACATAGTTTTTAAGAAATTTTTTTAAACAAAATAATATGTTCAAAAGACATGATGCCCAACATAGCAAATTTTTTTTTCAACAGTTTTTATTTATAATCATTTTAGTTTGTTCATCAATCTTCAAATACCTATTATATTTATACATTTCCATAATATTAGAGTACTTCCTTTATGGAAAAGAAACTTCTACCTGATGATAAACTGAAAACCAAAATACTACACAACAGAATTTTGAAAAATTGGTTTGTAGCAAGTACACCATACATATGTATGTAGTTGTGCATATTACCAGGAAACATGGTTCCTTCATTTTTTGGAGTTATAGCCAATTGTGTGAACTAAGAATTGTTTAAAGGCCAAACCACACTTCAATAAATACATTTTTTAAGCTTTGTTTCGAGCAGATGGACAGACAGAGGTAAACCAAAATTATTTTTTTTAAAAGGGCTCTAATTTATTACCACACTTACAAGTACGCTCACTGATTCCATTCTATATATATTATATATATAGTAACCAACCATTCTCACATTCTTTTGTGGAGTTATTTTATGAGGTTATTATTACCATTGCAGTTAGTAAGAAATTAGTAGAGTTTGAGTAATATGTTGTGTAAAAATTCATTCAAAGCTGTAAATGGGATTAAGGTTTTTCATATCATTTGATTTGATTTGCTTTAGCAATAACTTATGTCAGCAATATATATATATACTTGTACATTTATTACATATAAATATGCTAATCATTATTAAGAGTCTTTAAGCTGGTAATTACCTTGTTATTTCGTGGCCGTAGATAGTAAAAATTGTCATCTTCATCTTCAATTTTGTCCTCTGCCATTTCATTGGAAGTTACCTGCAAAAAATATTTTTATTGTTATCAAATCCTTTTTAAAAGCTAGAAATAATGTGAGCAAGGTAAAAACTTTTTTAAAGTCCTATTGTTTAAAGCTGTAACTGAAATGCTAACTGGATCTATATCTCATTGTGGTATACTTGCATATCAAAAATTAGCTCAATATCTGCAAGCATGTAGGAAAAAAGTCTTAAAAACTGTTGTGAGAGCCCCTCCAAAGTTGTGGATGTGGGGGTAATCAATATAGGCATTTTAATGACATTGAATGTCCCTTTTTAATGATTTCTGAAGATCTGTTGTTTATAACTAAGCCTAGGTCAAAAGTCCCCCATAAACTGCCTTCTCGTCAAACTCAAAACATCTGTTTTGACCTTTTCAGAGATTTATATATATGGCATATGTTTATACACTTTACTTATAATACTAACAAGTGTAGACTGCGAGAATGCTCAAAAAGGGATATCACCGCTTCGCTTTCAAGTCCAATTATCTCCCCTTTATGATATCCGAGGTCAATAAAAATACTTCATGCACATCTACATATAATGTACTTCCTTTATGCTGTTTCATTAAAATTCATCAAGCGGTTTAGGAGGATTTGCACTTACAAGGGATGTGGACAGACGGACAGACAGACAGGGTGATTCCTATATACCCCCAAACAAGTTTGCCGGGGTATACTTACATCTAAGTCTTGGTCATGTTGACTATGTTCTTGTTCCTCATTAGTTTCATCCACAGGAATTTCTTTTTCAATAGTTTTCTGGTACTTCTGGGAGAATGCAGTAAAGCAGGAACTACAAACACCTGGAAAATATTTTATAAATGTAACATAAGAAGCAAGTGAAATGATAATCATAACAGATCATAACATAGAGTATCGCATATCTGAGCAGGAAACCCCCCTATTACATGTTACCTCACTGAAGTATTTTTATTTTGTACATTTAGCATGTTTAGGTTAGCAGAGTTAAATGCACCAGGAAACAAAAAGAAGCAATTATGACAATATAGTAGATAATGAGATGTAGAACAAGTGGCAATTAAAACACCACAATGAAAAAAAGCCAGGAGCATGCTTACAGAACACTGATGGTCTATATGTGTGTCATGTTTACTTTTTCCTTTTGGTGGAGCATGAACATTTTAGCTCTGTGATACTTTAAATGTGTGTGTTTTGGCAAGGTATTCTCCAGTTTTTATTGATTTCGGAGTCAGGCATCCTTAAAATTCTGTTTTTTCACATTTTAATTATGTAAATGGGTTTCTGTCTATCATCAGTAATAAATTCATAGTCATCTTGATTTTACAGGATTTATAAAACTAAAATCTTTATCTAAAGAGGAGTCACATTTTGATGTTTGCAGAGGACAAGTTGAGATTCTTTGTCTGAGTAAACAACTTAGGATTTAAATACGATTTATCTATATTTTTAATACCTGATCCAAGTGGAAGTAATATGCCTTCATTTTGGAACAGATTCCTGCTCAAGTCAGCTGTTATAACTTTAGTAACTTTTTTCTTTCCCTTGTGGTCAGGATAAACACAAGTTCTTCGTGGCTTCCATAATAATCCCAAATTATATCTATGAGCTGGACAAACTATAAGCTCAGGTGAAAATCTGAAAAGAAATAAGATTATGACATGAGAAAGTTAACACTGATTGTATATTGTTGTACAAGTTTGTGTGTGCTTATTTATTTTGTCTGCTCCTGAAAAAAACCTATTAGATTTCTTGTGGAAATGTTGGTGTGAAGTCCTCAAAATAATGCATGTGTCAAAAAACTTGGTTAGTCCACCATGGGCTGCACGTGTCCAGAGCAACTGACTATCCATATTGGACCTCAAATGTACTACAGGGTTCAATATGTTGTGGTCGTATCATGCTGTGCTCAGCTTTTTAGGACAGTCTTAAAAATATGTTTGTTTCCTTTTACCCGACTCACCAATTATAAAAAGTTGGGTAGGTAGGTAAATCATTTCATTTTATAAAAAAAAAATAATATGTCCAAAAAACAAAATGCCCCATCTTGCAACATTTGGGACAAAGGGACCTGAACATATGCCCCCATACTTTCGTAGATGGGGCATAAAAAAATCAATTTTCAAGTAATTTGTTAGAAAAAACTTATTGAAATCATTACTAAAAATTATGATGAAATAAAATTTCTATTTGACTTGAGCAATAAAAAATTTGAGTAGGGGCAAATTTTGGTGGGTCGGTCGGGAAAGGCCAAAGAGCAAACAAGCTAAATTTTATCTTAGGTCTTATTATTTGAAGGCTATTGAAGTGGGATTTTAGGTCATTGGTCCAAATGATCTTTAATCAGAATAAGTGGTGAGAACTACTCTGACCTGTGGAAGAGTGGTTTGGGTTTTTTTTCTTTTTTTTATGTGTTCATTTTTCTATTTAAACAAAAAGCTTCTAACACACAGCCCCAAACTTGTTTGGTGGTTTACTGATCCGCAACTCCTTTTTAACCCCTCAATGAACTTTCACACAATCTTTATTACATAATGTAGATCTATCATGTCTATAGGCGCCTCTTATTCTAAAATTTTGTCTGATTGAAATCTAGGGACAGGGTATTATTTATTTGTGAGCTGTAATTCAGTTTTCTGGGTTTATATCAACATGTGTTTTTCTATCCCAAGTCCAAGATTACCATTGGTAAGTGTGTATTATGTACCTTAAAACTTTTTTTAATTCGCCAGTTGAGTTCTGTAGCAAGTAAGACCATGATTTGGGTACTTCGATTTTTTTCTATGACTGGTGAATTATAACACATGTATGTATGTACACTGATATATTGTTTCTTTTATTCTGTGCTCTTCAGGAAAAAACTAAAATAAAATGTAAGCTAACCCTTAAAGAGGTTGGGTGTAATAGTTCATTTAATTGCTACTATATAGCTCAATTGGTGGTATTTTGAAAACAATGGACTATCAAGTATTATTTTCATGAAGCAAAAAAAAGCACTGTGTTTATTTAAAGATACAAGTGTATCCAGCATTAGCAGGCACGACTCACAGTGGTTGTAAACATGTTTGAATGTATAAGTCTAACTGTTTCTTATCATTTTGTATTTGGTTTTACCTGAACATTCCACATCTGAAAGAAATCAAATGTCCTTCAGATGGAACGTCTGCTGCCCATCTATAGACTGGTGGCCACTGGGCAGCTTACAAGCTTTAAGATGGTTAGAGATGTTCTTTTGGCACTGCTGAAGTCTTATATAATCTTGTTCCCCCGCAAAAGTGCACGAAATACCGCATATTCCTCCAGCAAACTTTTGTACAGCACAATTTTGTTTTGTGATTGTTGTCTGGGCGGCCATTGATAATGCTGCCCTCTAACAGGAAGTTAAGAGGGGAGATAATTTCCCGTACTTTTTATACCTTTTTTCCAAAATTTAAATAGACCATTGTACATATTTATTAATTAAAATCATAACTTTTTTCAATTAATATCATTTCATTTTGTTATAAAGTTCTCCAAGAAATTTTTACTTAGCCATATTACAGTTGCAAAAATTTTTTACAATGATTTGAAAATACATTGAATTATATAGGAAAATTACGCTCTAAAGGGGTACAATAAATGCATTAGAAAAAGGTAATAGAAGATTATATGGTTGATTTTTGATTTTGTTTGTTCCTTTTATGTTCAAATAAACACAATATAAGAATTTAATGAAAATCTATGATATTGCATTTGCCAACATTTCTGCTACAATTGCACGGTTTTTACAGAGAACTGTACTTAAAGCATCATATCTGCCCAAGAGATTTATGATTAGTGGTACTTGTGTTCAATCCCACTATATATCAATGCAAGTTTATACAATGACAATAATTAACCTGAAAAATTTAATTGAACATTTTTTTCAGGGATTTATTAGAAGAAGTGCATACATAGCAACACAAGGTAAATTTTGTGGTATAATAATTAAGAGAAAAAGAATCTTGAATTATTTGCCAGTTTTTTTAATGTATATACTAATACAGCCATGTTTGATCTCTTTATAGTATCACAGAATAGTTTGATGATATTTGTTATATATAACATTAGTCTAAAACTACAAAGTTTGGGGGTTTTATTGCCCAGTTAAGAAATCTAAGAAAGTCACCGTTCTCAAAACTCATTGAACAGATCAAAACAATTGCTTTAAAGAAAGCAAATTACATATCACATGGAAAAGGTTTTTAAACAGCCTCTCAGGAAGTAACCTACCTTCATTTGACAATCCATCGAAGTCATTCATACCAACAACAAATGGCCTCAGTTTCATAAAACTTCTCAAATTTCAATTTTCAAGCAATCTGATTGGTCAATTTTTGAGTTGAGAACAAGTTAAGGAAATCCTCAAATTTGAGATGATGTTTTATGAAACCAGGCTAAGGTCACATGACTGCTACTTGAAAGTACATATAAATTGAATGCATTTATATTTATAGATATCAGAAGTCTGAATGTATTTATATTTATAATAATTCTAATATGATTTGCATATTTAGAAATACGTTTAATTGATTGGTCTAGATTACTTCCAGTTGAGGTTTTTAACAAAAAATATTTTTTGATGAATGAAGTTGACTCAATTTATTTTAGGATAAACGACGTTGACCGAACTATTTTTAGCATAACCAATGTAAACAAAGATGGCGGCTTTCAATATCGAAAGTAGTGATCAACTTACAAATTATTTGTTTAATGAATTATCATTAATGATTTGTTAAATTTAAAACTTTCCTTGTGTTAGATACAGAAAACAAGGTTGATGTAAAACTTAATTGTGTTTATTAAAATCAGAAAATGGTTTATGGAAATTATCGTACGTAAAACAAAACCAAAATATTCATACGCTCAGTCAATCTTGCTACCAAATACACAAGAGATATGAAGTTGAGAAACTGGATTAGATAAATTAATTTCTTAATGCAATTTTAAAGAATTATAAGGATTAAACACCGTTTTTATGGATTTATCGGTATATCAACAAGACCAACTCACTCACAAACATATCATTTGAGTGAGTTGGTCTTGTTGATATACCGATAAATCCATTGAAAACGGTGTTTAATCCTATAGTAATTCTATATATATTAAATTATGGGCTTTTGAAGAGGTCTATATAAAGTGTATTGACAGAATTAAAAATTGTTATATTACATTTGAAAACCACATCTCTAATTGTTTATTAATTGAATAATGAAATCAAACTGAAACAAATTTCTGAATCTATATTGAGTAGCATGCCTCATATAGAAAGGTCTATTGTTTAAAATAACATAGCCTTATTACATGTATATGTAAAAACAGAAACATAGCCTAAATATATTTTAAAAACAAAAACAAGGCCCCAGGAATGCCTTTGGTTATAAAAATACGCAGAATATGCTGTAAATCATCAGATTGGCTTAGCCAATTCAAATTATATTGCAACACTATATGTAATATATATAAAGTATTTGGCACTTTTATTCCTCCCAGGACCAACAAGAAACACTACAGAGGACTTTTGGCACATGATTTGGCAAGAGGAAGTTGGCAAAATTATAATGTTGACAAACTTGGTCGAAGCTAATAAGGTAAATATGAAATTTTTATTTTCTTATAGTCAAAATACAATAACCTGTCAGGTATTTTTTACCTATTGGTCAACCAATTCTTAATACAGATAACAGCTGTTTAGAAAACTGCTTCAATCTGTTTTCTTTAAAGATCTTCATCAGTGATAGCTTGGACATTTAAATTGCAGCTACTCATGTGTGACTCAGGTAACTTCAACTTCTAACTTGCATTAAACTCTATGGCAATCTCTCCAGTAAAGTTACCTGAGTCATGCATGTATAGCTGCAATTTAAATGTCCAGCTCTTTCTGAGAGCTTTAAAGAAAGAAAATTTAAGCAGTTTTCTAAACAACTGTTATCTACTTTTGAAATTGATTGAGCAATAGGTAGAAAATACCTGACAAGTCATAGTATTTTGACTATAATAAATGTAGTTAAACATTTGGATTTCCTTACTGTTTTAACTTTAGACCTGTTAGGGCTTAGACAGGTTACCTAGGTATCAGATCTCATTTTGTAAAATCTTAAGAAATATACTCTATTGCACATTGTTTATTTTATTAAGATGGGTTGACATGATATGACTTGAGTATACAGTGTATCCATATAACTTATATAATATATGTGCTAGTATCATGAAGTAACAGCACTGTTAACAGGATATATGTTTGTCATATATGACTTGATACCATTAGATAGGCAGCGTCAAGGATAGTCCAAGAATAATCTGCTATCCAATGCTTTTTAGACTTTGATGGGAGGGTGGGACCCACACTTCCATCAAATCAAAGTCTAAAAAAAGCATTGGACTAGTTGAGTGTTTGAAGACAATGCTATTTCCCTTGGTGCCATAAAATAACTATAATATTCTAATGAAATGTCATGTAGTACATGTATACCCATCATTTGGATTTTTTACAGGTGAAGTGTTGATTTTTTACAGGTGAAGTGTTACAAATACTGGCCATCAGAGGACAGTGATTTGCTGTTCAATACTTTACAGATAACATTGAATTCAGAGGAAACTTTTCCTTCTTTTGTTGTCAGAAAAATTTCTCTCATTGATGTAGAGGTAAGTAATGTTATAGAGCTTCCTCATACTTAGTACTTTAATGTTTGAAATTTTATAATGTGAATATTTAAATCTTTTATTTGGCTTTCCCTTGTAAACATTTTAAAAATCATCTTATAATTTGCTGTAAATTTTTAGAGCCTGTGAAAAATATGGCAAATGAAACAAAGAGCATTTAAAGCAACTATGATATAATTGCAGGTTAATTGAAATCTTGTATTTTTTTATTATGTGAAACCCTCCATATGGAGTGTCCGTCCATCTGTCTGTCCTTCTGACTGTCTGTGCCTTGGAGATTTCCAGATAATAACTTGAAAATGTGTCATTTGTTGTTATTTCAATTTTGCACAGCTGTTAAGTACTATAAAATGAAGATCAAGTTCAATTTTCAGCACATATACATTATGTAGTTTTTGACTAAGGCCAATTCAAATTTTTGTTGTCAACTGTTTGTGGTTTGCAGATGATAACTTGAAAACATGTCTACAGATTTTTTAAAAACTTTGCATGGCTGTTAAGTATTATAAAATGAAGATCAAGTTCAGCACAATCAAATTTGTAGTTCAGGCCAATTCTTTTTTTTTTGTCAACAGTTGACAGTTTCCAAATGGTAATTTGAAAACACATCAACAGATTTGGTTTAAACATTGCACAACTTTTATGTAATATACAATTAAGATTAAATATAGGATCTTACATTGGTACGAGTGGATTATCGGATTTCTCCAGTCGAGATAGTTAAATTATGGAATTTTTAGTCCTAGCCTTGGCGAGGACTTAAAATTCCATAATTTTACTATCGAGATTGGAGAAATCCGATAATCCACGAGTACTAATGTAAGATTCTGTTTCTCTAATTTTAAAAAGTAGGAAATTTGTGAAACAAAGTACAAATTCTCCCAACCCCAATTTATGTCCATGGCTTGAATACGCGGTAAATGGAAGGTGTTTTGTTTATGATGTCATGAGTTCTTATTGTGACGTTATTATTTTTAACCAATCAACTGCTGAGAACAACAAATTCACTAGTGACGAGAAATATTTTTTCCACACCGGTCAAGCGGTTGAAATATTACGTCAAAATGAGAGAAGTTCAATTTTCAGCACAATTACATTTATTATTTTTAAGATATACCAATTTAAAGTAAAAAAATTAGCAGGCTTTTAAAGATTACTTGAGAAAACTTTGCACAGCTGTTAAATTCTATAAAATGAAGATCAAATCCCATTTGTAGTTTTTGAGTTATTTTTATAGGTCCAAGGTCAAGGTAAAAATTGTCATCTGAGATGAACTGTTATCATGCTCAGCTGATTTGTAATTCAGTAAATGTGTTCATGAATATAAAAAAACAAAGCAACGTGGTGGGCATCCTCACAAGTCAGGGTTTCTGTGTCCACATGTGTCCACGAAACCCTGACAAACTTAGCTAGGAAATTCCCGGGCTAGAAGTCTTTCATATGACGTCAAACCTTCAAAATATCAACTTATGAAATTGCTTGAAAGAAGCAAGTGTGTGGCAGTAGTCATTCTTACTCATTTTTGAGTGGGAAGAAAGCGTAACGCAACTAAAAATAACGCTGTAATAACAAACTACAAACACTACTATACAAAATACACTGATTTTCACGTGGTCTATGCAACACATCTGTTTGGTTTATTTACAATCGACATCGGGATATCCCCTAACCAAGTAGTGAATGAAAGCGAGCCTTTGATTGGCTACATTAAGGTATGATGTAGCCAATCAAAATAGTGACTTCCAACCCCGGGAATTTCCTAGCTAAGTTTGTCAGGGTTTCCTGGACACTTACAGTGGACATAGAAATCCTGACTTGTGAGGATGAGTGGTGGGGTATCATTTAATATCCCATTAGATGTTCTTAATTTGTCCAATTAACATAAGTAGTAATTCAATATAATTTTTAAAGAAAATTTCATCTTCTGTCTCATAACCTGTAATACATACTGTAGAGCTGGTAGTGTTTTTGTGAAAAAAAGGCAAGACATTTTTATCCATCCAGACTTATTGTTTTGACAATTTCTGTTCTAACTTTGTCAAAAAAACAAAGGAAGCTGCAGTCCTTCATTCAAACATGATTACAAATATCATGGTGTTCCTGATCCATTTACTTGTAATATATTATTTCAGATGAATGAAACAAGAAATATAACACAGTTCCATTTTACTGCGTGGCCAGATCATGGTGTTCCTGATCCCTTCCAGGTCATGATATTCCACAGAAAAATATTACAACAGAATGGAAACTCCCTTAGTGGACCAATGGTTGTTCATTGTAGGTTAGTCAATGTTAGATGTCAATCAATTTGTACGTTAACTTAGAACTAAGCAGGGTTTGTTAAAGTAAAGTTTGAAGGAATTTTTAGTGCATGTTAAAATAGAAAGTTATGCAGGAAATCCACTACCAATTGTGCTATTGACTAGGGTCATGAGAGATATTACTGAAATAAAATCTACTTGAAATACTGTCAAAGAAGGGATTAAGCTGCAATAGAATTTACTGTAATTTTAAGAGAGGATATCTTATAATACCAAGAAAAATTGAAATATAAAACTCTGCTTGATTCTTAAGAAAGCCTCTATTGAGAGAAATGTTATAAAAAATTGGTTATTAGATGTAGCTAAATTAAATAACATGCTTTGTGGCTGACACTTTTTACAAAAATGTGATTGTCACAAAAGCTGAATTTTAATTTTGGTGCTTTTGTAGCATAAAAACATTTTACCTGTCTTTAAGTTTGTTTATGCCCCCACGACGACATGTCAGGGGCATTAAGTTTTAATCATCTCCATCTGTCCGTCCGTACGTACGTACAGCCATAAGAATTTCGGTCATGCTTTTCTCAGATACCATACATGAGAACAATTTGAATTTGGGCAGGCTGGTTCAGTATCACAAGTTGTATGTCCTAAGGGACTTTCAGGCCTGTCGGACAACTACTTCGTGTTTGATACTTAATTTGTACGTACATACATCCTTCGGTCTGTACGAATTTCTGTCAAGATTTTCTCTGAAACCGTACGTGAGAAAAATTTGAATTTTGGCAGGGTGGTTCAGTACCACAAGTTGTACGTCCTAATCAAATTTCAGACCTGTCAGACAACTACTTCCTGTTTGGGACTTCATTTGTACATACATATGTCCGTCCGTCTGTACGAATTTCCGTCAAGCTTTTCTCAGAAACCGTACATGAGAACAATTTGAAATTTGGCAGGGTGGTTCAGTATCACAAGTTGTATGTCCTAAGCGACTCTCAGACATCTAAGGGACTCTCAGACCTGTCGGACAACTACTTCCTGTTTGGGACTTCATTTAGCGGGGGCATCTGTGTCCCATGGATACCCTTAACAGGAAATCAAAATCATTATTCCTTTTGGTGTATTTTAATTTTTCTAACTTAGACCGGTTTCCAAACTTTGGAGCAATCTCTACATGATATTAGTAAAAAGATTTAGTTTGGAGAGTATTTAGTTTATTACATTCAATAACAAAATGATATTCACCCTCTATATCCAAATTAGACAATTGGCAAAATCTGTTAAGAAGAGGAATATTTTAATGAGGATCTTGCTCAAAAAAGAGATTACTATTAATAATTCATAGTTTTACAAAGTTTCATAACATGGGCTTCTGAATATCAATCAGCAGAATTTCTTCTAATTCATAAACTAATTTAAGTTCCCTGTAGGTTCTTAATTCTTATCATCTTTATAAAGTCCACTCATCCAGTAACTGATGAAAGTATCTTCTAATTTATTATAAATTGCATTTAAATGTTTGTTTTTGGAAAAGTGCATTGATTCTTCCAAACATAATCAAAACCTAACTTTCTGAAAAGAAGTCTCATGCTGGTAACAAAACTAAAACTTCTAATATAACTAAATATGCAAGTCTGATTAACTTATCTAGATTCATCTGAACTAACTATGTGGTTCTAGAAAACTATGATAGTCTAAAAGATTCAATAGAAATTGGTGTTACACTCAACTCTGAGAAAACATCTAAGTTGACTGCTCTACATGTATTAATGCTTATAATTTCTTAGATTGGTCTATTGATAACATAGAAGATTGATAGGAGCTGAAAAACTCCAGAATGCTTTAAGGAGTATCCCCAAATACTTAAATACATTCAGGTCTTTTACCACCATATTCGAAATAATTGTAACTTGTTTGGGGGGTATATAGGAATCACCCTGTCTGTCTGTCCATCTGTCCACATCCCTTGTAAGCACAACTCCTCCTAAACGGCTTAATGAAATTTAATGAAACTTAGGATAAAGGAAGTACACTATATGTAAATGTGCATGAAGGATTTTTAATGACCTCAAATATCATTAAGGGAAGATAATTGGACTTGAAAGCCAAGCGGGGGTATCCCTTTGTGAGCGTGCTCACAGTCCCCACTTGTTATTTTTTAAATTTACCATTTTTGTTTAAGATAATAACTTGTTTTATTGATATTTACTTGTATATATGTACTTGCAAATCCCATTTAACTGTGCAAAGCATTCATTTGCTGATTCTGATAATAAAACAATGTCATGTGCATATAATACACAAGGTATCATTTCAATGTCAAGAGAGGGTGGCTCACAGATTACCACATCAAATGATTGTATCAAATCATTAATGTGTAATGAAAATTTGAGTTATGTGTCAACAGATCTTTCGTTTCTTTTAACTTTCTTGAGATACATATGGAGTTAAAAAGTACCAGATTTTTGTTTTGGCTAATGATGTCAATGTTTTATTTTTTATTAGATTTGTATGGGTTTTTTATTTGGATTCCTTGCTTTGTGAGCTTTTGGTAATGAGAAAACACATTTTTCTTATCTTTTAATGTTTTATTAGGAGACAAAAGGTCTCAGTTTGTGTTTTGATCATGTTCAGCATAGCATTTTATTAAAGGGAGATAATTCATTAAAATTTACTGTGAATTATTTTATATATGATATATTTTGTCCTAAATAATCACATGAAGCAGTCAAATTCATATTTATCTGACAATATTGGAATCACCTTTGAAATTAAATTACAAAATCTTATTTCAGTGCTGGTATTGGCCGTACAGGAACATTAATAGCCATTGATTCGTTGTTCAAGCAGGGTGAAGCCTCCTATTACTTAGGCATTAACCAGTATGTCCGAGAAATGAGACAGAATCGTGTAAATATGGTACAGACCTTGGTAAGTGTAGCACCTTCAAATTGTTGTCACTGCTGATTGAACATGTTTAAATATATTTATAATGACAAGATGTTGGAGCAGTTTTGTAATTCGTGATAAAATGTTTTAGGTGATTACAAGACTGTTTTAAAAATCTATAGAAATTACCAGATTTACACAAATGTTTTACTTATAAAAACTTTCAATCTTTGATTGAACATACTTGACCTTATGAGTTTACAGTAAAAAGATCAATATTTCTTTCTATTTATTTTCAGCTACAGCCCTGTTTTCATGAATGTCTTATTATCGTCATTTAAAATTAAAAAAAAATAATCTCTCAATTATAATATTTTATCAAGTAATAATGTTTCCTTTGTTGTCAAATTTCATGCACCACTAAATGAAAATTTTACTATATTACTATATATAACATTTCTGGTTATTGTAGGATTGAATGTTTTCCATGGATTTATCGGTATACATGTATGAACAATACCAACTCATAAACAAATAAAGTTTGTAGGACTTTTTATGATATGTTTGTGGGCGATTTTGTTGATATACCTATAATTCCATGGAAAATGATGTTCAATCCTTATAATTCTTTAAAATGCATTCAGAAATTAATTTGCGTAACAAAATATCAACTCCATGTCTTGTGTATTTTGATAGCAGGATTCACCTGATGTATCAATATTTTGTTACAAAATGTTATTAAACAAACCATCTTCTAATTCAAATAAAATTGAACACCTGATTTAAAAAAAAAATAAACACATAACTAACCATTAACTTAAATCTCAAAAAAAAAATTGTAAACGACAACAAGATAAGTTTTAAATTTAACAATTAATTAATGTTGATTCATCAAACAAGAGAATTTGTGTTTTTATTACCGCTGATATTGAATGCAGCCATCTTTTTTTACACTGGTTATACTTAAAGTACTTCATGCAACTTCTTTTATCCAACAAAAAATTTAGTCAATTTCATTTATCAAAAAATATATTTCATTGAAAGCATCTTTCGGAAGTAATCATGACCAATCAAATAAATGTATTTCTGAATATGCAAATCATATTAGAATTATTATTTCATAATTTCTTGTGTGTGTTGATGTTCATATATATAATATAAAAAATTTCCTTTGCATCTAAGAAACATTTAAGGAAATATTAATGTTACTTATTAATATAGTTAGATAATAAATTAAAATATTTGTTATTTTAGAGTCAGTATATCTTTATCCATACAACTTTGTTAGAAATGTTTTCCTGCAACAAGGATCCTGTAATAGCCAGAGATATGTTTTATCAAGTGTGGGCTGATCCCATGTTTAAAGACAAAGTCCATGATGAGTATTTGGTAAGTTTTTGAAGGAAGCCTCATTGGTCATGTCTAACACAAAATACTGTTGATTAAATTTTTGCAGTAGAAAATATTTTTTTGTAACTTTTAAAGTATCAAGAATTTTATAATACACCTTTTAAATACATGTATGCTTTGACCTATGGTTCGTTATTAGATGAGAGGGTTTAAGCAGGTGTCTTCTAGGGCATACCAGTAGATGAGAGGGTTTAAGCAGGTTTCTTCTAGGGCATACCAGTAGATGAGAGGGTTTAAGCAGGTGTCTTCTAGGGCATACCAGTATGACACATAGTTATATTTTGAACAATGAACCAAGACCCAAGTGTGTCCCATGCAACTGTCCATATACCATAAAGCATGTCTTGATGGACTGTGTTGATGTGGCACACAATGGGGAACATTTTTATTCTGTTAATTCATGTTATAAATTATTTACAACTGTCGCTGATGACACAATTTTACAGTTTAAAAAAAATGGATTTATATAGAAAAATTTAATTGGACTATAAAATTGTAATATTGAATACTTTTTATTGTTTTAGTTTTCTTTTATTTGTATGTATGCTCATATTATTGTATGAACCATGTTTGAGAAAGTTGGGATATTCTTTAAATAATTAAGTTTATTAAATTTCTAATTTTCAAGTTCTGAATACACCTGAAATATTGCATGCTGGATGTAAAACAACAATCCATTAATCAATCATTTTCAGATGACAAGTCTGCACTTCATACAAAATTATTTCGGCATCTTTGCTTTTATATACAAATCATACTACTATAGTTCTAAATAAATATATTGTTCAAGAATACTGACTTTTGATTGGCTAGAAAATATTTTCTATAGGAGGATGAAAAAAAAAATCTTCATAGTGGCTTTGTTTTCCTGTGACTTCTCCATGGAACACATAATTTTCAAGTTTATTGGCCGTGTTGCACAAAGTGCAAACCCAGGTTATAGTTTGGTGAAGTCAGGTGGGCGGATGGGCAGGCTAGCGGGCAGGGAAAATATGGTATTTACATTGTGCTATCAACTTCTACTACAGTTTTCAACCCAGAACTCGGAAACTTCACAGAAAGATTGCACATGTATTGAAGCTGTGCACTTGCTGTTATGAAAGTGTTCCAGGATTTTGTTCCTAATTTTCCAGCCTCAGGAACTTGGTTATTTTTCAAAACATGTGCAGAAGACGGTACATATTTTGTGTAATCAACTCCTCCTACAGTTTTCAACCCAGAACTCTGAAACTGCACAAAAAAAATTGCACATGTATTGAAGTTGTGCACCTGCTATTATGGAAGTGTTTCCTCATTTTTTTGCTAATTTTCCAGCCTTGGGAACTTAGTCATTTTTCAGAACATTTGCATAAAATTGTACCTATTTTGTATTATCAACCCAGAACTCTGAAACTTCACGGAAAGATTGCACATGTATTGACTTGCTTTGCAACCCGGCCATTTCAGACTTTTGCAATTTTTCTAATGTTTGAATTATGCAAACTTGTTTGGAGGGTATATAAGAATCACCCTGTCTTTCTGTCTGTCTGTCCACATCCCTTGTAAGCGCTTCTCCTCCTAAACCGCCTGACAGATTTTGATAAACTAAATATGAAGGAACTACAACATATGTAGATTTGCATAAAGAACTTTCGTCGCTGTCGGATATTATTCAGGAGAGATAATTAGACTTATACTTTTTGTCTCGCCTGCGACGAAAGTCGCTGGAGGCGAGACATATGTATGGGAATCCGGCGGCGGCGGCGTAAACACTTGACATCTTGCTTCATATCTTTGTAAGCCCAAGCTTGATGTCCATCAAATTTGGTCCAGAGGTAGCTTATGATGAGTACTTACCAGTCAGTCACCTGTCACCTGACCTTGACCTCAATTTCACTGTCCAGTGACTACGTTAAAGTTTTTGGGTTACGACAGTTCCTCTGTAACTACGCATGATGGTAGGATGACAATATTTGGTGTATAGGTTGCTGATGACTAGTACATTACTGTCTGGTAGGTGTCACCTGACCTTGACCTCAATTTCACGGTCCAGCGACTACGTTAAAGTTTTTGGGTTACGACAGTTCCTCTGTAACTACGCATGGTAGGATGACAATATTTGGTGTATAGGTTGCTGATGACTAGTACATGACTGTCTGGTAGGTGTCACCTGACCTTGACCTCAATTTCACGGTCCAGCGACTACGTTAAAGTTTTGGGGTTACGACAGTTCCTCTGTAACTACGCATGGTAGGATGACAATATTTGGTGTATAGGTTGCTGATGACTAGTACATGACTGTCTGGTAGGTGTCACCTGACCTTGACCTCAATTTCACGGTCCAGCGACTACGTTAAAGTTTTTGGGTTACGACAGTTCCTCTGTAACTATGCATGGTAGTATGACAATATTGGGTGTATAGGTTGCTGATGACTAGTACATGACTGTCTGGTAGGTGTCACCTGACCTTGACCTCAATTTCACAGTCCAGCGACTACATTAAAGTTTTTGGGTTACGACAGTTCCTCTGTAACTACGCATGGTAGGATGACAATATTTGGTGTATAGGTTGCTAATGACTAGTACATGACTGTCTGGTAGGTGTCACCTGACCTTGACCTCAATTTCACGGTCCAGCGACTACGTTAAAGTTCTTAGGTTACGATAGTTCCTCTGTAACTACGCATGGTAGGATGACAATATTTGGTATATAGGTTGCTGATGAATAGTACATTACTGTCAGGTAGGTTCCACCTGACCTTGACCTCAATTTCACGGTCCATCGACTATGTTAAAGTTTTTGGGTTACGGCTGTTCCCCTGTAACTATGCAGGGTATGGTGACAATATTTTGTATACAGGCCCCTGCTGATATTTAATGCTATTTACGTAATGCTTATGACGAAATTTATTTTCGTTACTGATGTGGAATGCAGGCGAGACGTTTTTCTGTGTCCACACTTGTTAAATATAGTATTCAGTGGGAGACCTCATAAGCCCAACTCCTCCTAAACCGTTTGACAGAT
This sequence comes from Limnoperna fortunei, assembly GCA_944474755.1. Classification (NCBI taxonomy): domain Eukaryota; kingdom Metazoa; phylum Mollusca; class Bivalvia; order Mytilida; family Modiolidae; genus Limnoperna; species Limnoperna fortunei. The sequence continues at coordinate 32,345,694 of OX104111.1, read as the reverse complement.
TTTGATGAAACTTTACATGAAGGAAGTACATCATATGTAGATGTGCATGAAGAGTTTACTTTGATGTTGGATATTATTCCGAGGAGATAATGGGACTTAAAAGAAAGCTAAGCAGGGGTATCCCTTTGTGAGCGTGCTCACAGTCCACACTTGTTTTTTTTAATTTATTTTGAAGTATTGACTACAAAAAGTATTTTTTCTGTCTAGGGAAAACAAAATTTCAAAATTTAATTTTAGACATTAAACAGCACTTTTATTTAACATTTCATTGTTTAGAAAATACTAAGTGAAGAAAAATAAATATACATTGTTCACTAGATGTTGTCAAGTGTGTCCTGTTTGAATTGTTCAGTTTCCTTGCAGAGTTTAATGGTGTTACGTCCAGAGTTTGAAGACCAAGATTACTCCATAGGAAAGGATCCTGTCAACATAGATAAACACAGAGATCCTAAAATAATGGCTGCCGACAAATACAGGGCCTACCTACAGTCTTACTCAGTCAATCGTACAGATTATATAAATGCTGTCATTATACCAGTAAGTAATGGGGGGCCTATCTCAGTCTTACTAAGTAAATCATACAGATTATATAAATGCTGTCATTATACCAGTAAGTAATGGGGGGCCTACCTACAGTCTTACTCAGTCAATCATACAGATTATACTAGTAAGTAATGGGCTTATTATCTACAGTTGGTGTTTACAAAACATATTTATTTATCTGGAAGACTGAATAGTATCTTACAAATTAGTATATAAAGTGTGAGTATTTTTTACTCACTGTTACTACGGATACTAATAAATATGTGTTACATTGCTCATGGCATTAAAAGCCATTTTGATGAATAAATCTAGGACTTCTTTTAATTTTTACACTGAATTATGTATGCTTTGACTTTATTGAACTTATTATATAGTCATCTTTCTATTTTGCTGTTTCAACTGAACTCAAAAGATTAGGGCTTGTAAACTTCACAGATTGGGGCTTGTAAAGATGCTATATCCTCCATAAAGGTTGATCCTGGTTAAGAGGACCCAGTAGAGATAAACTCACACATACTTATCTGTACTTGTGTTATCCAATCAAGACATCACATTTCCATCACTTGAGGAAGATCACCTTGTCTTCAGCAAAAAAGTATTTAAGAATCCATTGCTGTATTGGGGTTTTTGTATTAAATACATGTTATTTTATGAAAGAATAATAACTATTAGAAATATTTCAGATATGACGGTGATTTTGCATAGCTGATACATTTCATGCTGAATTTATAAGCTAAATACACAGATTCTTGGTAATCTGTGGCAAATGTTATATGACCATTAGTCTAACACGGTTATTGTTTCTGTTTCAGTCACATTACAATCACCAGGGTTATATACTTACACAGTTTCCACTGTCATCCACAGTCATAGATCTGTGGCAAATGTTGTATGACTATCAGTCTAACACAGTTATCATAACAGATGTCATACACTTTGATGAACAGGTAGGAATTCATAAAATGTATAAGTGCTTCATTATGAACATTACAACTGGTGTCATTAGGGCAGTGGCCGAGTGGTCAAGGTAGTTCGTCTACTGTTGATCACGTGGTCTGTCAACACAAAGATTGCGTTCAGGCAGGGTGTACTCGACTCCAATCTTAATTGACAAGGATTGCCAGTTTTCCTACCGCAAGTCGGGGGGTTTTCTCCTGGTACTCTGGCTTCCTCCCCCAATACAAACTGGACACCATGATATAGCTGAAAAATTGCTGAAAGTGGCATTAAAGAGTATCAAACAAACAAACAAACAACAATATTGTGTTTAGCTTGAGAGGTATAAAATCTTGTTGTCTATTTATATTTGATTTACACTAAATATTAAATATTCTTAAGATTAAATAAAATGAATAGAGATGTTGTAAATTGGTTTATTGTATTTTATTTTTATTTGTTTGTAGATTTTTCTGTCACCTGGTCCAAGTCCATGTTGGCTTTTTGTATCGCTTACTGTCACACTTTATACAAATACCTTCTATGAAATCAAGGAGCCAATAAGAAAATTTGTCTGGATTTCATTACTACGTCTAGTTTTAAATATTGAACTTTTTGATTTACCAAAAAACTAGATACTGTACCTACAAGTAGAACATGGGGGTATTTTGGCCGTTATTTTGAAGAAAAATAAGCATTAAGTTACAATGTTTGCAATGACATGACCGACAAATAACTCCATTAGTTTGAGTTCTATATTTTTTTAATGTTCTGATCTTTGATTTTGCTGTTTTTTGTTGATTTGTTTCAGGAAAGTGGAGTATTTTGGCCAGCCATAGGAGAAAGTTTAACGTTAGGTGCATTTGTTATACATTGTGTAGCACAATCTGGAAATAGAGATATGACCTTTAATCTTTCAAACAAGGTAACTTACCGGTAGATTAGTTTATCTGTTTTAAAAAGATTCCATTAAATATATACCAATAATAATTTTCATAAAAACGTTAAAATATGTATGACAGCAAATGTAGCACTATATTGTTTCTTATTTTGTTTTGTTTTGTTTTTTTTGTTTTTTTTAAATTTTTTTTTCAATTTTAAATCTGAAATTAAAATGAAAAGTTTATGCAACAAACAACTTGTTTAATAGTTTGTGAACAGTTAAACATATTGGAACACCTGTAAGCTGTATTAGCTTCATTTCCTATGAGTTTACTAAATAAAGTGTCTAACAATATTTAACAAAAAATTGAAATTTAATGCTCAATTTTAATAAGATTTATCTTGTGAAAATGAAATATTACAATGGTATAATGGTCTTATTTGTTTCACCTATTTCTATACCAATTTATCAATGAACTCTCACGATAAGAGGAGGAGTATTGGAGCAATGTTTTCTTTAACACAAAATAATTTTACCTTTTGTCATGTAAGGAACCCGTAGCTGGAGATTCCGACCTGTGCTCGGAATTCCGCACTGTTTTGCTCGGAATTCCGCAATTTTGTGCGGAATTAGCTCGGAAATTTGGACTTTGTCATTTTTTTAGCTTGGAAAATGCGCGGAAAATTGGACTTTGATATATTTTAGCACGGAATTAGCTCGGAATTTTGGACTTTGTCATTTTTTTAGCTTGGAAAATGCGCGGAAAATTGGACTTTAATATATTTTAGCACGGAATTAGCTCGGAATTTTGGACTTTGTCATTTTTTTAGCTCGGAAAATGCGCGGAAAGTTGGACTTTAATATTTTTCAGCACGGAATTAGCTCGGAATTTTGGACTTTGTCATTTCTTAGCTTGGAAAATGCGCGGAAAGTTGGACTTTAATATTTTTCATCACAGAAGTAGCTCGGAAATGTGGACTTTGCAATTTTTTAGCTTGGAAAATGTGCATTATGTTGGACTTTAATATTTTTCAGCACGGAATTAGCTAGGAAATTTGGACTCTGTCATTTTTTTAGCTTGGAAAAGTTGGACTTTAATATTTTTGCTCAATGATATGGGGATTTTAAATTGCATAAAATATGTTAGAATTTCACTAGAATATCTTTTTGGTTAAAAAATAAAATTAGGCTGAAAATATATATACATTGGTCACCAAACAGCAATTATTGTTTATTAAAAACTCTGACAGTTACATGTTAAAATATTAGCATTCAATTTATCAGAGACATATAATTACATATGTAATTATATAATTACATATGTCATGTATGTAATTATATGTCTCTGAATTTATTAATTAAACTAGTTTACATGTATAAGCTCTGAAAAACTAAAGATCTTCAGAGTTTTACAAGTGCATAAATTGCAATAATTATTTGCTATCAATACAAAAACACTAAATTAAATTTGTAATCCATCATAAAATTAACATTTAATTTTTAAAAATATTAATTTTTCATGTTCTATTAGTGAAGTATTCTTTAAGTAAAATCTATTTAATATAGAAGTAAAATGTTTTTAAAGCAGTGGCTTGTTTTATTTCTAAAATAAATGTTTTATTATTCAATAGAATTTTAAATGATTTTTTTCTGAAATCAGGAACCTATAAATCTGGGGTTAGTTATACTAGTCCCAGCTGAAATGCTTATTTTTTTTTAATACAACTCAAATTTGGTTTTTGATTAATCAAATATTGACCAATGAAAATGGAGAATCATTAGCCAATCAAAAAATTTGGCACATTTTTCAAATGGATGTTGAGGAGGAAACCTTAATGGAGTTTGTTTACATTTTTAAAACCTAAGATAAGGTATGTGTTTTATATTAAATTTCCTGAAATTAATTTATAAAAATAATAAATTTATAGAACACTGCTACAAATTTTGATCCAATAATATGTCTAAGTAGTTCACAAAGGAAATATTGTCAGTAAATTTTTGAATATTGATTATATGAAGTCGGCCATTTTGAAAAAAAAATTATCTTTCATTTTCACACTGGTTTCAAACATATTTATCATAACAAAAATAAAGCTAATAGATATTTAAGGTAATTGTTAAACATTTTATTTAGTATAAAATGGTGCACATTGTCTATTTATGTTTGTATGCCCATAAAGTTCATTAATAATTACATAAAGCGTGTAATCAAAACAAGTGCATGCATTTATTTCTTTAGGCAATTTACCTATGACAACATACAAGCTAACTGAAAATGATCAACTAGTTTAATAGTTAGTGTTTCTTTTGTTATGAACACAGTAAAATTGCATGTGCAAAAAACAGTAGATTTGTTGTGTTTGCAGATGTTTTAAACAAACTGATTACTACTTATAGAAATTTTAAAGTTCTAATTAATATACATTTAATAGCAATATTTGTTAATTTTTCTGTAAATAAAATAATAAATTAAATAAAAATAAAATAAAATGTGTGTTAACATTTTAAGCATTAGAAAATCATCTATTTATTGACCTTAATAATTTTGACTGATTCATCTTTTACTCTGGAAGTATGTTATTGTTTAATTTTATTTTCTTCCAGGATAACATAAGCAAAAATGGAAAATGGACATGTGAATATGATATCAGGCTTCTATGTAAAGCAGAAGCAACAAGAACTTGACAAGTATCCCTTGCTGTCAGAATGATGGGGAAAACAAATAATATTAATTTATTAATGTTCTATTGAATTTTAAATACCGGTATTTATTATGCTAGAATGCAGTTAGTGCTTACCCTTTTGAAATAAGAAATAAATTATAGAATCTTATTAACAATTGTTTTACTTTTCAGAAAACGCCGTGGCACTTGTACAGATTTTACATGCAATCCTCCACTAAAAATGATCTAGCTATGAGCATTGATGAGATCAACTATGATTAGCTGGCATAAAATCAGACTAAGCAAGAGACAAAATTTTGACATCCCAGGAACCAAAATATAAGACCCCACGGAAAAAATTTCCAAGCCCCTCGGAGAAAAATTCCACCATAACTTTCCAAGCTAAATTTCCGACATGCATGGAAAAAAATTCCGAGCTTATTTCCAACATAGTGCGGAGTATTCGGAATTTTCCAAGCTAATTTCCGAGCTATTTTCCGACATAGCACGGAATATTAAGAATTTTCCAAGCCAATTTCCGAGCTATTTTCCGACATAGCACGGAGTATTCAGAAAATTCTAAGCAATTTTCCGACCTAGTGCGGAGTATTCGGACAAATTCCAAGCTATTTTCCGACTAAGCGCGGAGTATTCGGACTTTTCCGAGCTATTTCCGAGCTTAGCTTGGAATTTTGTAACAAATTCCGTGCTAATGTAGGAAAATCTGTCGGAAATGTGTACATTTTCCGACCAAATTTCCAACATAGCTCGGAAAAGTGTGTTTTTTTCAGGGTTTTTAGACGAAAATATTTTTTTTTTTTTAGCGCGGAGTCCGAATACTCCGCGCTCAAATTTTCCGTGCTAAAATGCGGAATCTCCAGCTACGGGAAACAAATTTGACATTAATCAATCAACCTCATAAAGAAATGGTTTGTTATTAAATTGAACAAAGGTTTTGTTGATAAAATTAGTCAGGCTGACATTTATTGACTCACATTTGACCCTTTTCTTTAGAAAACAGAAGAGGTAACAATATAGATATTGAACCTTGAATTCAATCATACTTATTTGGATGCTAGTTTTTGTGATTTCAAATCCTAGTGGCTTCCCTACTAATTTTATAGATGTATGCCCAGTATTTTTGGAGTGGATGCAGTCATTACTTTTCTGTCTACTTTAAATCTTAAACTAATATCTTTAATGCTTTTCTATCACCAATGTTTGTTGTTATCTATGTGATAACTCTGGGCATTGCACTAAACACCATGGTTCTTTTCTCTGTCCAAATCATTACAAACAGCTTATGACAGGAGTCTTCACTTCTTTCTCAATTCGGATCAATACATCTATCTAATGACTGCCGAATTTTAAATTTTATGTAAATAATGAAACACAAATTCTAGTATCCAGGTAGGAACAGAAATTCTTGGTATCTGTGCAACTCAATCTGCTTTTGTTATCTGTGTCATAACTGATAATTGTTAAAAGTTTTGATGGCATGTAAATGTCTGTGTCACATTGATTTTGTATTTAGTTCTGCTAATATTTCAGTGTTTCTTTGTCAGTAAACAGTTTTTATTGCATATCATTTTTTGTTTCACATTGATTTTTGTATTGAGTTCTACTTCATAATTTAGGAATTCTGTGTCCATGAATCTTTTACAATTATTGTTCATTAATTACAAGGCAATCTACAGCAACATATGGTAGGGAAAATATACATATAAAAAAACCAATAAAACATAATGAAAACAAAAGAATAATAATGGCAATAATATTAATTATTTCTTTTCAAAGAAAATTGCAGAATTAATGTAGCCATGTGGAAGACTATTCACTAATGTATCCTGGAATTTAGGAGAAGACAATAATACTTGAATACTTATAGTCTTTCATTAGACCATTGTGTAATTATTGCTTTGTATGTTTATGTGAGGTACTCGTTAGCTAGTTGTGCCAATATTTACTTTGTTGCATTAAGAACTAATTTAATGTTTAAATCTGACTTACACCCAATCAGATATGTTTTTTACATCCTGGGCACATATAGTATTTGTCAAGGGTTCATTAGGTCCCCACCACTAAAAGGGGAGTACACCCAATAGTGATCAGTTGGTATGTCTGTCTTTTACAAATCATATCTGCAAGGGCAACAATTTTTTTTGTCTCGCCTGCGACAAAAGTCGGCGTAAACACTTGACATCTTGCTTCATATCTTTGTAAGCCCAAGCCCTAGGTCCATCAAATTTGGTCCAGAGGTAGCTTATGATGAGTACTTGCCAGTCAGTCACCTGTCACCTGACCTTGACCTCAATTTCACGGTCCAGCGACTACGTTAAAGTTTTAGGGTTACGACAGTTCCTCTGTAACTACGCATGGTAGGATGACAATATTTGGTGTATAGGTTGCTGATGACTAGTACATGACTGTCTGGTAGGTGTCACCTGACCTTGACCTCAATTTCACGGTCCAGCGACTACGTTAAAGTTTTTGGGTTACGACAGTTCCTCTGTAACTACACATGGTAGGATGACAATATTTGGTGTATAGGTTGCTGATGACTAGTACATGACTGTCTGGTAGGTGTCACCTGACCTTGACCTCAATTTCATGGTCCAGCGACTACGTTAAAGTTTTTGGGTTACGACAGTTCCTCTGTAACTATGCATGGTAGGATGACAATATTTGGTGTATAGGTTGCTGATGACTAGTACATGACTGTCTGGTAGGTGTCACCTGACCTTGACCTCAATTTCACGGTCCAGCGACTACGTTAAAGTTTTTGGGTTACGACAGTTCCTCTGTAACTGCGCATGGTAGGATGACAATATTTGGTGTATAGGTTGCTGATGACTAGTACATGACTGTCTGGTAGGTGTCACCTGACCTTGACCTCAATTTCACGGTCCAGCAACTACGTTAAAGTTTTTGGGATACGACAGTTCCTCTGTAACTACACATGGTAGGATGACAATATTTGGTGTATAGGTTGCTGATGACTAGTACATGACTGTCTGGTAGGTGTCACCTGACCTTGACCTCAATTTCACGGTCCAGCGACTACGTTAAAGTTTTTGGGTTACGATAGTTCCTCTGTAACTACGCATGGTAGGATGACAATATTTGGTATATAGGTTATTGATGAATAGTACATGACTGTCTGGTAGGTTCCACCTGACCTTGACCTCAATTTCATGGACCAGCAACTACGTTAAAGTTTTTGGGTTACGGCTGTTCCCCTGTAACTATGCAGGGTATGGTGACAATATTTTGTATACAGGCCGCTGCTGATATTAAATGCTATTTACGTAATGCTTATGACGAAATTTATTTTCGTTACTGATGCGGAATACAGGCGAGACGTTTTTCTGTGTCCACACTTGTTTCAATATTGGGAAGGCTTGATATTTGTCATATGGATAGATCATTTAAGGCAATATGTAGCATACTATAGTTGATAACCTTTGACCTAGAACTTTGACCTCAAGTTACATTTTTGCTTTTTGAATGACAAATTTGTTTTGGGCATGTAACTTTTGATATTTAGTATATAAGTAGATTATTTCACAGCAACATATCACATACCATGGTTAGCAACCTTGACCTCTATAGGTCAGATTATTGCCTTATGAATGACAAATTTGTGCATCTGTTCTTACAATTTTCTTATCACAGCCTATTAACAGCAGGTCCCACAGAGATAAATACCATCTCACTAATATTTAGTTAAAACTATTTATGGACATATGAATCCGATGACTTAATTAAACATAAATGATGTTTTGATTGTGTTGTTTTTTTTTGTTGTGTTATGCAGCAGATTTTTTTGTAGTACCTGTATTATGGCTTGTTATTAATTATGGATACAGTTTAGTCTTTGCTTTCAACCTGCATGTTATATCTTTTCTTCTGATGGGGAGTTAGAAATAATATATCAAATTAAATGAAGAAGTAAATTGTTTTGTTTTGTTACCCTTTTCTTCACTGACTACAAAACACTTCAAGATGTGCTGCTACCTCAAATATAAATTTTTTCTATGTTAACTTTGTTCATTCCAAAATGGCAAAATGCAAGTAAGACATAAATTAGCACGAGTTCAATAGACAAACTCAACAATATAGAGGACTTGAAAGGTCAAGGTCATTATTATTATCTTTCCTCAAAGATGAATAACAATTGTTCAGTAAATTTGAAGTTGTAAGTGAAACTTAATTGTGAACACATGGTCATTTTGTTAATTATTAAAACAAGTCCATAAAAACATGGAGTGCTTCTGTTACTCAATCTAGTTTAGACAAAAAACTAGTGGTTACAAAACATCAAAATTGAGCTCATTCAATTTTATTCACCGTTTTAGGAATATTTCATTAATTAAGTTGAAAATCTTTTGTTCATATAAATAATGCATAAAATTGTTATAGTATTCAAAGAAGAGTCTAGATGTGCGAGTTCTAATTGGGGCAGGATGGTCAGAGAACCAGGATGTTCCAAGTGATGCAGACTACTGGTTTGAGTTACACAACGACATTCACAAATGGCAGGAAAATCAAGGTCAAAAACCCATCACAGTTCTTTGTAGGTAAGCTTACAGTGAAGTAAAATGCCAGTCAACTTTAAAAAAAAAAATAACTGGGCATGAGATATATTAATAAAAAAACTATATACATGATTGCTCTAATTGTTTATAAATAGAATTATCATAAAATGATACTTTATTCATTATTACACAAAGTTTTAAAAAGAAATTAGAGTTCATGAAATATTTTTGATAATACATGTACAAGTATAAGAAAGTTTTAATTGTAACACAGTATCATTTTGAAATATTATAGATATGGCTTAAAAATAAGATATTTTGGGAATTAAAAACCAAAAAAAATATCTGAATTATTTCTATAATTTATTACTTAAAATGAAAATACAATGTATTATGATGGCTGTTCCTAATAAAACCTATATGGTATTCTTGGGAAGCACTGAAACTTGGGGTAAGCTAAAACTGTGGCAGTTTAAGTTGAAATTTAAAACTACCTATAGAAATTGCCTTTCTGGTGGTCAGATATATTCTTTCTTATGGCATACATTATGTTAAATGACATAGACATTATTTTGTTCTTCTTACAGAGACGGAGGCAGCCGTGGAGCACTGTTCTGTGCTGTGTCTAATGTACTCGATGGCCTGGATATTTATCAAGATGTAGATGTATTCCATGTATTTAGACAAATTCATAATCTTAAGCCAGAAGTTTTAGAATTCAAAGTAAGAAACCAATATTTAAATTTACTAATTACAATACTCGTTATTTCAAATAAATTAACATGCCATTGGGTTTTGCCTGGAAGAGGTTTTTTACCTTTATTGTTAGCCAGTAGCAGTATAGACAGTAATCAGTCATAATATATTCTGTCCAGTTAGTTAGTTAAACAATTTAGCTAGTATTTAAAACAATGATAAATCACAGCCTCTGTGAATTATTTCTAATCTAATAAGACAATTACAGTACATTAATGATATTTTCGTTCCTATAGAAAACATCATTTCTGCAATAACTGGCTGTTCCGTCAATATAACACGCAATATATTGCAACGGATAATTATCGCACATACCACTATTTATAAGAATAATATGTCATTCGCAATATCTTTCGAGTGGGAGTTACAGTTTTGTAATTGGAACAGCTCTTCAAAACACGCCCTCCTCATCAAGTGTTGCTCATACATAAATCATTTTTTTACCACAGTTGTGGCCTCAAAGCCTTTGAAGCATGTCATATTAGAATTGAAAATATTCACCAATTTATTATTTTTATGTGAGTTATGCCCCTTGTAAATAATATGAAAATTGTCTTGTAAGCACTCATTAAATAAATACCATGTCAGAACAATTATCGACAATATACATGTAGAAAGAAAAGTCTCTTAAATTTTTCTTTAAAATGAAAATAGTTTTATTTGATGTTTTCATATACACATTTTATATACTCTAAAAAATGTCATGAAAAGAAATCTGATTTACAAAAGTGTGTAAAAGAATTAAGGTTAAGATTGTCCACATTGCTTTTTCTGTGATTCAACTCTTATTTTTTTATCTCTACTTGAACTGCAGTAAAGCACAGTGGGTGTAATTATTGATATTAAAATACTTACACTTCTGGAGCCTTTGGTTTCCCTCGAAGTGTTTGTGGGAATTTTTGTTTTCTTTAATTTAAGTTTTATTTTGTTTCTAGTTTTTGTCTGTGTCCTTGTCTAGCTTGTTATTATAGCCCCACATTGAAGGCATACTGTTTTACCCTTGTCTTTCCATTCATCCGTTTGTTCATCCATCCGTAATAACAATTTCTGTCACAGTTTTTTAATCATCTGAAGGATATTTGCATATTGCTTTATCCAATAGTACCATATGGAGTTTAGCAATTTTATGCTCCTTGACCTTTACTTTCTGTTTAACAAATACTTTTTTGTGAAAGAGGGGGTATCACTAGTGAGCATTAGCTCACAGATACAATTTTTTGTCATGATAAACTTGCCATCCTCTTGACAAAGATCACACAAATTTTGGCTTTGATACAGCAGTAAGGGTACTTATTTTTATCCTGAAAATTAATTATGAATTACTGGTATATATTGCAATCATTAATAATGCATTATTTATAAATAAAATTTATGAGTATGTAACTTACTGCTATGAGCAAGCAGTATTAAATTGCAGTATGTTTACTTGATCTAATTAGATTTTAAATTCCATTTCAGGAGCAGTATGAGCATTGTTATGAAGTAGCCAGACTATATTTAGATGCTGGAAGCTTGTATTCCTCATGACAAACACCAAGACTTAGAGACAGTATTGACTATTTTATCTGAACACAAGACCAGGATTCATGGACATTATTAATTATTGAAACTTGATCTCGGAGTAATGTTACAGCATTCTTTTGAGGGAGTGATACAAAATTTATTGATAAAGATATGATAAAACAATTTCTCCCGAACAGTTATTAGACCAGAGACTTTGATAATAATGATATAGAGATTTTATTGATCTAACAAAACACATAATCCATCTTGTACAAGTTGTCTAAGTTCCATTTTTAGTTATGATGCAATAATGTGCAAATGCAAAAGTTAACAATCATTTATATTTATCATGTGTAATTTATTATAAATACGTGTTAACATGTGGAATCATTATTGTAAAAGAATTGTTCATGTTACTGATTGTACACCTTCACATATAGAATCATTATGGGAGAAGAACATTTCATGTTATTGATTGTACACCTCATTAGATTAGAATTAATCTACTCAAAGAAACACTGTTTCTAAGTCTTTTATAATCATTTTATTAGCACATCTGACTACAAGTCAGGATGAGCTAATGACATCAATTTCATCTTTCCTGCATCATCATACATTTGTCATTTTGTCATGCCCAAATGTTTTGTAATATGGTGCAAATTGGTTATCTTTTACAAAGATGACTTATGTCCCCTTGAGAGAAAAAAACATGTCAACTATGGGCAATTCTTGATGTGGTTGGCTGTAATTTAAAACAAAATCTTTCAAAGTTTTGGAACAAATGATATGTCCTTGTCTCAGATTTGTGTCTTTCAATCTTGTTTCAACATTATAACCTCTTGATACCGAAAACAAAATTTACTAGTTGTCAACATGGCGTGCCAGAAAACAGTACCAGATAAGGGCTGCATTTAAAAGAAGAAATCGTGTTGGCAAAGACCATCATTTTGAATCTTTCTCGGTGGATATGCTGTTTATTCTACAGAAGAAGAAACCAAAATATGGAAGCCAAAAATGATTTGGGGTCTTTGCTAACAAGTTAAAGACATTGCAATTTACTTGTTGGTAAACACAATATCTCAAACGATTGAGAGCATCTTTCTAATTGTGGGGAATTCTTTAGAAGTTCACAGATCTGAGGGATATACACTTCTTAGGTAAAAAGATTTGTGAATTAAATCATCAGACACAGATGGATTTGGGAATTGAAAAATTACTGAATAGATTTGGTAAAATAACGCAAATTTGTGGTAATACTTAGGTCTGCATCTTACAGGTGTATTGTTAGGTCCCCTAAGAAGAATTTCTTGCTTAGTCATAATTGGGTATACATAGCTGCCATAGGCAATCCTTGACCATTCTCCTTTCTGATTGGCTGATAAATTGCTTAAAATTTTAACATCTTTAAATAAAAATACCTTAAAAGTACAAGTTCAATTGTTTTGTAATGGTTCAAATGATGTATGTTGGATCCTATAAAATGACAAGACATAATAGAATTTTTAGGATTGCCATATTATAGGTCTTTTAAACAGACTCCTTATTTTTTGCTGAATGCACTTCATTCAAAGCCTGAACAAGAAATCCTTGTTTCAGACTTTTGTTTCTTCTGACACCATAGTCCAATGTATAATAACTTTGCAGTGTTGAATTATAGTAGGTCCTTTGTAAAGTTACCTTAATGTATGAGACTTTGGCCTTCAAAAACACAACCTTTATGAGGAATTCTACTTTCTGATAGGCTACAGTTTAAAAAACTCAGACAACCAACTTTGTAGGAATAATACATTGAAGATTGCCATGCACTTTAAAATTACCTAATTTCTTTCTTGTTTGACTTTCAAGATTGCCTGCATGAGAAATATGTGCTTTATATTAACCAGGTGGCCATGACAGACTCTCTGAACCTCTAATTGTAGTATTTATTTGTAGATTTTGTAATAGAATACTTACATATTTATGGTGCTATTATTTATTGGACCTTGTAATGGTCGATTTGTCTCTTGAAATGATCAAGAGAGAGATGCAATCTATTAATGTATATGCAATATCAACTGTGTATATTTTTTATGATATCAATTATTGTTTGATATAAATTATTTTTTAGAACTGTTTGGTTTTGTAATTATACATGCATATAGTATTTTATATAAAACATTTTAACGTTTGTAGTTGACCTTTTTCAGTCCAATTTTATGCATACAGTAACACAAGTTGAACAATTTAATGAAATTTTTAATATCATGCAAAATTATTTGTGTTTGATGAGTTTTTTTTTTTGTTTTACTGCTACACTATGTATTTTTGTCTTGCCTGGAGCGAAAGTTCCTGGACATGAGACATATATATGGGTTTTTGGTGGTGAAGTTAACACTTGACATTTTGGTTTATATCTTAAGCTTAAACCATAGGTCGACCAAATTAGTCTACTGGTTGCTTATAATGAGTACTTGTATGTCGCTCACTTGTCACCCAACCTTGACCTTAATTTTAATGTCCAGTGACTATATTGAAGTTATTGGATTAAGTCAGTTCCTCACTAACCATACATGGTAGGATGACAATATCTAGTGTATAGGTTGCTGATGAATGATACATGATAGTCTGGTAGGTGTCGCCTGACCTTGACCTCAATATTACGGTCCAGTGACTATGTTAAAGTTTTTGAATGATATCAGTTTCTCTTTTACCAAGCATTATATATTTATGCAATATAATTCTATTTAAATGTTGCTCATAAAGTAATTTTTTTCACTACAGATGTGGAATGCAGGCGAGACATTTTTCTGTGGGCACACTTGTTAGAGCTGTTACACTATTGTATATTTAGTTTTGGTAAGTTTGCATTCCAAATTTTTAGGGACGTTTGCTCTCAAGATATATTATTATTATTGTTATTTTATAAGTTTGTTAAATGTTTATTAATTTGTGTAGTTTATCCCATTCTTTCTGTTATTCCAAATGTTCTACTTTTCTGTCTCTTGTTTAGGTTAGCTATTTGAGCATTGTTAATGTTACTTCAGAATCTTTACATTAATTGACATGTTTATGTCTTGTTCTTTTATGCGTACATTTCTTTAGATTTTAAGTTGTTTAGGTAACTGCACTTCAGCACTGAGATTCCTTAAAACTGATCCCAGTATGAAACTGATACCAGAAAAAAAACTTGTAACACTGATGTATTTAGCAAATTTTATTTAAGAATCCATTTCTGATTTCTGTTTGCCTTTATGTTATTTCTACCTTGCTTTAAAAACTACAAATTATGATTATCTTTAATCTTTTCTTTGTAAAAGTTTCATCCAGAAATATCATAATGTTGTGCCCTTCATCTACCTGTTGTCTCATTTGTAGTACTATTACAGTTCCGATGATTCATTGGATAAAAACTTATTCAAGTGCATTACACAAAACACGGTTCTCTCTTAAAACAACACTGCATTATGGGTAGTTTATTTATTACTATGTTTACAGGAACAGACTACTTATTTGTACAGTATTTTAATTTATTTTTAGTAACAGTATTGTTAGTACCAGTATATAAAACTAGTTGTTTTTTAGTAACTAGTATTGTCTGCCTATAGCTGATGATTTTATGTATATACTCATAACCAAAGATTTCCAGTATTGAGATTGATGCTAGTCATATTATTTACTCTAAATTTTATTAATTCTTGTGTTATTTATATTTATGACAAATAAAAGGATACATATTGTACTGTTGATATGATTTATGACATTCAAAAAAAAAATTCTATTGCAATCTAAAACAGTCTGTAAAGTCACTCAAGTCAAATGTTAAAAGACTTCTGGTATACAGAACATCACAAACTTTATAAAAAGACTATTAACTGGTTCAAAATCCCCTAACCATGTGATTCTGTGGAGGTAACATAAGGCAGAAGTCATATGGGTTGAGCATCATCAGAAGATCAAATAATAATAGCCCAGTCAATTTAACACAAACATAAACACAGCAAACGTCAAAATTATAGTAACAGAATTATAGTTATGTTCTTATACCTACTTAAAACATACTACCTGACTAACAACTTTGTATGAGACATGACTTTTCTTGCAAATTTTGACATTAAATGCTAAGGAATTTATACAAACAAGCTGTTTCTATTAATCTTGCCATGTTAAAATTACAATCGGACAGTTTCTGAAAATAAGCTGTTTCTATGTTTTTCCCATACAGTCCTATGTAAAGCTATGTTCCATAATGGTGGCCATGTTGGGTTTTCCATCTGCCCCAAAAACTGAAACTTTGTGGAGGACCATCCAAGCTATATTTCTGCAACATTACAAATCAATATCCCAAGTGGTTTATCTGAAAAAAATACAAATTTTTAAATTTCAGCCAATCAAAATCCATTTATGGTCCTGGCTGTCATGTTGTATGACAAATCGGCTAAAAAAACTGAAACAAGTGTGGACACAGAAAAACGTCTCGCCTGCATTCCGCATCAGTAACGAAAATAAATTTCGTCATAAGCATTACGTAAATAGCATTAAATATCAGCAGCAGCCTGTATACAAAATATTGTCAACATACCATGCATAGTTACAGGGGAACAGCCGTAACCCAAAAACTTTAAGTAGTCGCTGGACCGTGAAATTGAGGTCAAGGTCAGGTGACAGCTCCCAGACAGTCATGTACTAGTCATCAGCAACCTATACACCAAATATTGTCATCCTACCATGCATAGTTACAGAGGAACTGTCGTAACCCAAAAACTTTAACGTAGTTGCTGAACCGTGAAATTGAGGTCAAGGTCAGGTGACACCTACCAGACAATCATGTACTAGTCATCAGCAACCTATACACCAAATATTGTCATCCTAACATGCGTAGTTACAGAGGAACTGTCATAAGCCAAAAACTTTAACGTAGTCGCTGGACCGTGAAATTGAGATCAAGATCAAGTGACACCTACCAGACAGTCATGTACTAGTCATCAGCAACCTATACACCAAATATTGTCATCCTACCATGCGTAGTTACAGATGAACTGTCGTAACCCAAAAACTTTAACGTAGTTGCTGGACCGTGAAATTGAGGTCAAGGTCAGGTGACACCTACCAGACAGTCATGTACTAGTCATCAGCAACCTATACACCAAATATTGTCATCCTACCATGCGTAGTTACAGAGGAACTGTCGTAACCCAAAAACTTTAACGTAGTCGCTGGACCGGGAAATTGAGGTCAAGGTCAGGTGACACCTACCAGACAGTCATGTACTAGTCATCAGCAACCTATACACCAAATATTGTCATCCTACCATGCGTGGTTACAGAGGAACTGTCGTAACCCAAAAACTTTAACGTAGTCGCTGGACCGTGAAATTGAGGTCAAGGTCAGGTGACACCTACCAGACAGTCATGTACTAGTCATCAGCAACCTATACACCAAATATTGTCATCCTACCATGCGTGGTTACAGAGGAACTGTCGTAACCCAAAAACTTTAACGTAGTCGCTGGACCGTGAAATTGAGGTCAAGGTCAGGTGACACCTACCAGACAGTCATGTACTAGTCATCAGCAACCTATACACCAAATATTGTCATCCTACCATGCGTAGTTACAGAGGAACTGTCGTAACCCAAAAACTTTAACGTAGTTGCTAGACCGTGAAATTGAGGTCAAGGTCAGGTGACAGGTGACTGACTGGCAAGTACTCATCATAAGCTACCTCTGGACCAAATTTGATGGACCTAGGGCTTGGGCTTACAAATATATGAAGCAAGATGTCAAGTGTTTACGCCGCCACCGCCGCCGCCGCCGGATTCCCATACATATGTCTCGCCTCCAGCGACTTTCGTCGCAGGCGAGACAAAAATTAAAAGATAACAAGCTTTATTTCTGCATAGTTTGTTTAAAGATGTGGAATAGTTTCATAGAAGAAGCCCTTTTATGTTTTTCTAGTAGAATACTATGTGATGTTCCATTGTGGCAGCAATCTTGTATTTTGGATGGAAACAAAAAAACTCAATATATCAATTCCTTCTGCCAAACAGTTTGTTAGGAAACAAATTTTGAAATTTCAGCCAATCAGAATCCATTTGCAGCTCTGGCAGCCCTGTTGAATTTTTTATCTGCTCAAAAATCTCCAAATACATGTAATAAGATAACTATCCAAGATTCACTTCTGCTTTAAATGTGTGGAACAGTTTTGGAAAAGCTGTTTGTATGGCTTCCCATAGGGTCCTATGTTTAGCTGTGTTCCACTGTGGTGGCCATCTAAGAATCAAATCGACACAAAAAAAATCACTTTATAGATGTCCATGTAAGGTACATTGCTGCAATAGTTCAGATAAGTCTGCCAAGCGTTTTGTAAGAAGATTTTTTAAATTTCAGTCATTCAAAACACACTAGTAGCCCTGACAGCCATCTTGATTTCCAATTTGCCAATGATTGCTAATAAGATAACTATGGAACCTTCATTTCTTTATACTTTGGCTTCTTTGTGTGGAACTGTTTTGTAGAAAAAGCTTTTTGTATGTTTCTCCCATAGGGTCCTAAGTAAAAGATTACCCGTACAGATCGACGGCGGACAAACTACAAGACCAAAGGCAAAGAAATACAGAACCATTGACAGCAGACTAACCCAGCTTAAACAACGACTTGCAGATGGCAGCATGGATGTTATTCAATACTCGGATGCAGCTTCACATCTACTTCACCTAGAATAACTTTTATAATTAATTATTTGTATAATTTGTTATAAAAATATATATGTTTTATATTATCTAATGATGTTCTCTGTAATAAATGCTTTTTTAAAAATATGTTTTATATTAAAGAACCATAAGTATGTATGATTATTTATTGTTATTTTAGATAGCTATTAAAACCCAAAAAATAAATATGTTTGGTATCTAATGATGTTCTCTGTAATAAATGTTTTTTTTTAAAATATGTTTTATATTAAAGAACCTATATAAATATATATGTATATATATAAGATATAGAAAAAATAAATACATATATATGTTTGATATTTATTTATATTTTGAAAAAGACTATAATTTTTAATCCTTTGTTCTCTAATTAGATCTAATTAATACAATTCCTGTTCTGCCCACTTACTTTTTTACCTGTATTTTCAAAAAGTGGGGAGAGCAGGAACACACCATTCCACTGTGGTAGCCATCTTGGATTTTGGATTGGCACAAAAAACTCAAATTTGTAGAGAACCATCTAATATTACAATATTTCAAATCAATCTGCCAAGCAGTTTCTGAGAAAATTCAGCCAATCAGAATGCATTAATGGCCGTGGCAGCCATGTTAATATTTGATCAGCACCAAAAACTAAAACTGTTAAGAACCACCCAATAAATATTCCTGCCAGGTATGATTCCGATTGGCCAAGGGAAGATTTAAATGTGAAAAGTTTATGGTCGATGACAAAGACGACGGATGCCAATGATGAGAATAACTCACACTGGTCAGGTGAGCTAAAAACAGTTCAAGGAGAATAACTCCTAAATGGTTGATCGAAGAATCTTGACCCTAAATCATTTTTGTAGCTCTCATGAACAATGAGCAATGCTAACTTTTTCTCTCATTCTAATATTAATGGCTGAAGTTTGAAGTTCTGATTTAAAAAAAAATCAATTGATTGTTTGTTTGTTTGAATGTTGTTTAAAGCCACTTTCAACAATTTTTCCGCTATATCATGGTGTCCAGTTTTTATTGGGGGAGGAAGCCGGAGTACCCGGATAGAACCCCCGACCTTAGGTAGGTAAATTGGCAATACTTGTCAAATAAGATTGGAGTCGAGTACACCCTGATCGAAGTGAGACTCGAACCTTGATCTCAGTGTTGACAGACCACGTGATTAATAGTAGACGAACTACCTTAAACACTTTGCCACCGCGGCCCCGAAAAAAGTCAATAAATGGACATATTGAGGGCATGTTATGGTAAAATTTTAAATAAATGTTTTGTTAAAGTGTATTTGTAGCAATCCACCCTGTATAATTTCAATAATAGAGTAAGAATGTTGTAAAATACATTGAAAACCAATTGTTTGCCCTTATTATGTAAACGTGTCTTTTAGGTTCTTAACTAGATATCAGTGAGATGGTACCCATCTCGGTGGGCCCCGCCAACCTTGTGGTCAAGGTCAAAGGTCATCAACCATGATATGCGACACATCGCCTTGATATTATCTACCCACATTCCAAATATCAAAAACCTACCTTAAAAGATAAAAAAGTTCCAACTCGGACATGAATTTGTCATTCAGTAAGCAGTAATGTGACCTTAAGGTAAAAGTTCAAGGTCAAAGGTGATCAACCACGGTATGTGACACATCGCCTTGATATTATCTACCAATATTCCAAATATCAAAAGACTACCTCAAAAGATAAAAAAGTAACAGCCCGGACACAATAAGTTAGGACGGACGGACAGACTGATCACTATTGAGCGTCCGACACAAAGTGGCGCGGCCCTAATTAACTGATGTGAAAAAAAAATTACCTCCGTTTTAACCTGAGAACTGGAATGTTTTAACCTAAGAACTGGAATATATTTCTTCTGGTTATCACTTTTGGCCGTGAAATTTGATAGCAAATTTGGCAATGAAAAATAATGCCTCGTCTGTGTTCACTTATACATGTCCTAACTTTGGTCCTTTGTGCAGACAACAAAAACAAGATCTATCAAAGGAAAGAAGATCAATTCTGATAAAAACATTTTCGAATAGTCTACAAGGTATATGTTAAGTCTTGTATTTCAGCGAGACATTTGCATACCTGTACGCAAGTTTATAAAGGAATAAATTGTGAGATTAAGTACAAACTACAATTTAAACAGGTAAGTTTATTTTGTATTTCTGTACATATTTTTTCACTTCATGCTATACATTTAAAATAGTTAACAGTGAGATCAAATCCACTTTAACAGATATAATAAGAACAGTTATTTTTAATTAATTGTAAGAATGCAAAAGAAAAAACCCAATATTTGTGCATTATGATCAACATGTTTCCTTAATACATTAAAAAATTACTAAAAGATAAAATCATGTTCTCTAAGAGAAAAATATTCATCAGCCTTTACATGTTACATTTGTACTGAAACCTTGGTGGTTAAAATAGAAAATGGCTAAAATGCAAACTACAAATCACATGTTCATGTGTTTTTTAAGAAAATTAATTTGTCAACAAATTAACATGTTTATAAATGAAAAAAGAAACATGAAACGCCTGTGTGGTAACACACATAAATAAAGTTACATAAAAAGGTTTTGATGTTATCTCCCGGGCCTATAAAATTTTATTGAAAATTTCATTTTCTGAATTAATTTATAATTTATTTCAAATAATAATTTCTAACTCGTGTTAAATATTAAGTATTAAATACTTTGCATTTAAAATACAAGGTACATACAAACACATTAAGCAATTAATAAGAAAACAGTTGTCAACCATACATTTATAACTAATGACTTTTTACTAGTAAATGTCTAGTGGATTAACTGCCATAAAAAGAAAAACAGCATTGTAATAGTAATATTAACCTACTAAATCAAAGTTAGCATTAAATAACTATATCATATTTGTACTCTGATAATAAAGCACTGGACAAGCTAGCTGTTCAACTCTATCTTATAACTACATAAATATAGAAGAAATTTTATGTGACATTGCATGATATTGATTTGATCAACGGAAATTAACTGCAGTATAGACATGGTCAATTTGATTTCAGGTCAATAGCAGCAATAGGTCTGCCTCATAAAAAATCTTTAATTTTCTTTACAGAACAAATGCATGAATGGATGTTTCTGCTACAAATATATTTACTATACTGATGCTGCTCCCAGCAGTTAATCCTTCCTGTTTTTTATTATAGTTCAAGCAGATAAACTTTTTTATTCTTTTCCCGATATGCACTAGTGAAAAACTAGTGAAAAACAATATATTTTTATTCTGTGTCAATTTATCCTGATTCTAGTATAATTAACCAAACTCTTATTTCTCTTTTTTTAAAATTTCAGTCAAATTTATTTAAAAAATGTGCACACAGCATTTCCATTTGATCGTAAGAGAAACATATTGACTGATATTTTTCCTGACTGTAGATTTGGTAAAAATTCAGCTATCTCAAGTGAATAAATATCAAAGTGTTGTGCAAGAATCTATACTTAGGTGGTATTTTTAACCTAGGAAAGACAGCATACAAACAATCTCTATATTAAATATTATAGTTTTTTTTCAAATGAACTTCAATTTGAGTATACTTATGACAGTTAAAAGTAACAAGTGTGGACTGTGAGCACACTCAAAAAGGGATACCCCCGCTTCGCTTTCAAGTCCAATTATCTCCCCTGAATAATATCCGACAGCAACGAAAATTCTTCATGCACATCTACATATGATGTACTTCCTTCATGTAAAGTTTCATCAAAATCTGTCAAACGGTTTAGGAGGAGTTGTGCTTACGAGGTCTCCCACTGAATACTATATTTTAAAAGTCTAAGTCCAATTATCTCCCCTGAATAATATCCGACAGCAACGAAAATTCTTCATGCACATCTACATATGATGTACTTCCTTCATGTAAAGTTTCATCAAAATCTGTCATGCGGTTTAGGAGGAGAAGCGCTTACAAGGGATGTGGACAGACGGACAGACAGACAGGGTGATTTCTATATACCCCCACAACAAGTTTGCGGGGTATAATAAAAGAAAAAAAATCATCCACGTTTAAAATAAGTACAAATATTATTTCTCAAAAGCCAGTATACATGTAAATGTATATCAGAATGACAACTGATATTATAATGTATACAGATGTAAATATTGTATTGCAGCAAAAATGAATAATAAATATCATTGGGGGGGGGGGGGGGGGCACAGGCTATCTATTTACAGCCCTCTTACTAAAAATGTTGAAAATGACAAAGAAAATAACATAAAAAATACTCTTAATTAATAAATTAAATTGACAGTTACTATTTGAAAATATAATATACTGTAGACAAACTAAGGTCAAATGTGAAATGGTGTTTTGTAAATCATTGTCTAAATGTCACATTAAGTGATCTGCACAGAACAGAAAATGGTAACTTAAAATGATAATGGATTGTTTCCATCCTTAATTTTCGTCAGGCTCAGCTAAAGATATTTGTAACAAAACTAAATGATTTGAAAGTGTATTACTATACATTTTATAAGTAACTTCAGTACAGTGCAGAAAAGTTTTGGTAAAACTGGTACTCTACTTTTCACTCAGTTATTCGATCAATGATTTCCCCTAGAACAGTTCAACCAATATCATTACCGGTGGTGGACATTGCTTACTACATGACTTATCTTAACTGGTATAACTTGTGCAGTGCTTATTTAGTGCATTCTTCTACCTGGTAATTAATTTTAAGTAAATGCTGAACTATCTACAAAAAAATGTAACAAGCAATAATTAGAGATTTACATTTTGTCACAAAATGATCATTCAACATTGGTCCTTAATACAACCATTGTGTACATGAAATTGTCATGTCTATTACACATAATAAAGTAATGTATTATTGCTTACATTTATGTACCACATTGTCAATAATATTTGAGAAAATTACAATCTATAAATAAACAATATCACATAAGGTCATTTTTACATTAGTTGTAAAATGAATACATAAATCGAAGAAGTTTTAAGAGTAACGTTTTACAAAGTTGAATAAAGAAACACCTAAATGTAGAAAATGTATCCAAAAAACATTAAAAGCTTATTGCTAGAAGTGGACCCAATATTTCAGCATGAAATGCCTTTGTCAATGGCTGGAAAAGAAGTGCCCATTTACAGGAAATCTGTGTTAGATTCAAAGTTAAATATATACATTTATACTAACAAAGTGTGGTTTGAAATTTTAGCATTGGTTAAAATGATCTTCAACTAGCTAAATATTGCCAGTGTCAAAATTAAATAAATCAGTTAAAATGGGGACCTTTGATATTCATAACTTTATTTTTTTAATAGATTAATAAATCCTTGCAACACTCTTTACAATGGTAATTATTAATTTACATTTTAAATTCTAACACTCTTCTGAGGACGTTGATAGTTTCCTTCAGAAAGATTTGAAGATTTGGTATATGTTGATTTTCATTCCACATCTGTTGTTATTTACTCAGCACACTCCTCCATCCTCACTTTGACAGTCTTGATCGGGACACTGCCAAAGTATACAATTTCCCACACAGCTGTAGCAGATCAAGAAGACTGCTGCCAGGAACACAATACTGCATATTGTACACGGTTTTCTCTCCAAGAAAAAGCTGGTTAAGTACAGGACAAGGAACATTGCATGGTTATATATCAATGCTGGGCTTAATGGTTTTGGTATGAGCAGGACAGGAATCAGCCACTGTAGACAATACATAGTTCTTGTGGTAGTTAACTGATCATAATATTATCCTAATCTCTACAATAGACAAATATATTTAATTATGCATATTTTTATTTACCTACTTTTTTTCTGAATGCAAGCTTATCTGAACTATATGTCTCAAAGGAAGATGTCAAACATGTTACAAAATGTGGCGATTCGCGATGTAGAATGTGCGATTACATTGATGAAGGAACAAGCATAACAATTAAATCCGGCGATATATTTTTTGTTAACGAAAACATGGACTGCAAAAGCAAAAATCTGATTTATTGTGCAACATGTCCGACCTGTAAAGAAAATTATATTGGACAAACTGGGATCAGCTGATTGATCGCGTAAGGGTGCATAACAACAAATAAGAGACTCCTCCGTTCAGAATACACATGTAGGGAACATTTCGATAATTGCGGGGGTAAGGCTTTTAGGATTTTTCCGTTCTTTAAAATTCACTTAAACAGTAAAGCCTTCCGATTAGCCAAAGAACAATATTTTATTGACAAATTTAAGCCAAAACTAAATCGAAAGTGAAAGTGCACAACTGCCTGAGTAATATGATGTTATGTTACTATATAAAACTATATAACAAATATATAACAACAACAACGTCAACTTCTGTCTGAAGAGCCGACATAACAGCGAAAGCGCCAACAGTTTAAATTATGTGGACATTTTGTGTAATTCTGTTTTTTTATTTTCTCATATATATAGCTACCTAAGCAATGGCATCAACACTTTATGTTTATTGACTAAACTATAAATCTTTGTGTATTTAATCATAAATAGTTGAATGTATAAAACACATACTAGTAGGACATGTATTGCACATAAATTGCCAAGTAAGTAAAGACATGTCAAATACATGTTTAATTCATGTAAAACTCACATGAAAATGCATGAACCCCAAAATAATGAACTAATAAGTGGTGGGGATGTTATACCCTCCGTATGGATATGGGTGTCTGTATGAAGTTCAAATTTCAGCACAATCCAATTTGTTGTTTTCAACTAAGGCCAATTCAAATTTTTTGTTAAAATGTTTCTGCATAACAATTCATGTTAGGGACAACAATTTTTCATATATGGTTGCTGATATAAAGTACATAACGGTCTGATATATTTTAACTGACCTTGACATTAATTTCAGTTTGTAGCTACTACATTTTTGGATTAGATCACTCAGTTCTTGCATGGTAGGATGATAATATCTATTATATACAAGTAGAATGCTCATTATCAATACATGTACATGAGAGTCTTGATCTTGACCTTAACATCATGTTTTTTTCACTACTGATGTGAAATGCATGATATGCAAGACATTTTTTCATTGTCCACACTTATGAAAATGAATATGTACTGATCTGTTGTCCTGTCTTTGAGTGATTTGATTACTAGTAATTAAACTGTGCAATTTGCGTTTTCTCTTAAAGTACTATAAAATGAAGATCAAGTTTAATTTGTATCACATTCCCATTTGTAGTTTTTGAATTGTACCAACTTAAAAGTATTTGTATAGGTCCAAGGTCAATGTAAAAATTGTCTTCTGAGATGGATTGTTATGCTCAGCTGTTCCTACTGTAGGCTGATTTGTAATTCAGTAAAATGTGTTCATGAATATTAAAAACAATGCAATATGGTGGTGTATCATACATGTATTATGTCCCATTAAATGCCCAATTTTTCTTTTTTTTTCATGTACATGTATATTCTACAGTGACATGCTAAAAGTATTGCAACAAACATGGCCAATATTGCTTACGTTTACACAGTAGCTTACTATTATGACAATGTTTCTCCTATAAACATGATTAGAAGGTGGATAAATATACGGACTTTAATTTATCATATTAATTTCAATGTTAACTGGTAATTTTGTTTACAAATTGCGTTTCCGGTTTAAAAAGTCATCTGCTAAAAATGGCCAGAAAAGGAAAAGAATTGTCAAGTGATGTTAAACAAATCATTGTTTATTACGACAATGTTTCTCCTATAAACATGATTAGAAGGTGGATAAATATACGGACTTTAATTTATCATATTAATTTCAATGTTCACTGGTAATTTTGTTTACAAATTGCGTTTCCGGTTTAAAAAGTCATCTGCTAAAAATGGCTAGAAAAGGAAAAAAATTGTCAAGTGATGTTAAACAAATCATTGTAGACTTAATGCTACAAGGACACAAGGCTTCAGAAATTGCAGAAATGTTTGGTATTAATCGGTCAACTGTAGGCAGAATTTGGGAAAAGTTTAAATCAAATGAATCTGTTGAAAATAAACAAAGAAGTGGGAGACCACGGTTGGTTGATGAGCGAGGTGACAGGCAACTTTTTCCGTTTGTTAAAGCGTAATCATAGACAATCCTTGTGTGATCTTACTAATGAATTTAATAAAGTAACACCTACTAAAGTATCTAAACATACAGTGCAGCGTCGATTACATTCCGCAGGGTACAAAAACCATAAAATTCGTAAAGCCATAACACTATCAGAAGTAAACAGAAAATGTAGATTATTATGGTGTTGGGCTAGAAGATTTTACTGCCATAAATACTGGTAAACAGTCATTTTCTCAGATGAAACCATGGTTGTAATTGGAAAGAAAAAGTCTATTCATGTTTGGAGAAAAGCCTCTAGGAAGTGGAACCCTGAATGCCTTAACGTTCTTAAGGACCCCAAAACGGTCAAGTGTATGTTTTGGGGGTGTATTACACGAGATGGAGTGGGAACTCTTGAACCAATTGATGGAAATATTTATTCACAAAAGTACATCGTGTGTCTTGATGATACTTTATGGCACGTTGTTAGCAAAGTGTTTGGAACAGATCCTTTTTTGTTCCAGGATGACAATGCAACACCCCATCGTTATGGGGTTACAAGTCAGTGGAAAACCGATAACGGTATCATCACCATAGATTGGCCACCACAATCTCACGACCTTAATATAATAGAAAATGTATAGTTTACAATTAAAATTAAACTTTCAAAGTGTCTTACGGAAATCAAATCTAAGGATGACCTGGTTTCTGCCGTTCAGAAAATATGGAGAGGACTTTCATCAGTCTATATTAATAGCTTATATTCCTCAATTCCACGCCGAATTCGTCAAGTTATCTTGAGCAAAGGTTATATCACCAAATATTGACAGTAAAAGTTTTGATATAAACTTTATTATATTATAAATTTATGTTAAACTGATTACAATCATTTGCTGATTATAAATTGTCTGCCATATTTGTTGCAATACTTTTGGAACGTCACTGTAAGTATAGCTAGCTTTCTTGCAGTAGGCAAATAAAATCTTGGGACATGTCAGATTTCACCAAATAGGAAGATCATCTATTCATTTGTTGTTAGAATAATAATGAACACAAAACATTATCAAGATCTTTTATAACAGATAGTATTCAGCAAAGGGCTTCCTCACTGCAGACTTAACAGCTGATAGTGGAGCAACAAGTTACTAGTATGCTGCCATCACCTTCTATTTTCATCAATTTCCGGTTATGATATATTCTACTATCAATATATGCATCATACGTGTACTAGTACATGAAAAAGTCATAATGCATCTTTAGTTAATTACACCCCTACCAGACAGCCATGTAGTCTTCATCAGCAACCTACATAAAGTATTGTCAATCATTGCATAACCTTTTTATTGAGAAATGCAAATAACGATTCTGCATCATCTGTAATATGGCTTTGAACCAATAAAAATCTAGGATATTGATGAAAGACATGGGTAATGTAAAACAAAAATATTTCACAATAGGCCTTCGACAATAAATAGGAATCGGATCAAGATTAAATTACATGATCAAAATATTCTTCAGCCAAAGATTTCATATCTTCTCTTCTTCTTCTTCTTCTCTCTATACGGAAATCATTCAACATGTTGAATATTACTTTCCGGCGCATGCCCTTAGCCACTACTATGAACAAAAAGTACTACCTTTTAGTAAAACAATGTTATTTTCTCTTTTTATTATATTATTTTGTTTATATGTCGATGAAACTTCAAAAGAAATAATTCAATTGAAGTTGAGACAAGTCTTATATGTCTTTTTCTTCTTTGGTTTACGTCCATAACTTTATGTTACTGAAGATTACTTGAACAGGTGTCTTGCGCATGCGTGACTAAAAGCCAAAAATGAAAAAAATATGATAATAACTAATTAAAATATTTACAAAATCAAATAATTTTGGTGGTGCTTCTATACAAAAAAAAAAGAGTGATTAAAAAATGAAAAAAAAATTAAAATGCCAAAATTTAAAGGAGAAGGATTCGATAGAGAACAGCTGTAGTAAGCTGTTCCCTAAAAGCAAGAATGCATTTACATATTATTATCTAAACAACAATTGGGGTCATTATTTTAATTGTAATATATTTTTGTTACGTAGAATAAACAATGCCATGTCTTCAACATAGTACAACTTTTGACTGATAGTGATAAGTTATAGCTACATACAATCACAATGGTAATGGATTCGAGACAACTCGGCCCGGAGACAACTCGGATCGGACTACTCGGACCGGGAAATAAGACAACTCGGACCGGAGCACGAGACAACTCGGACCGTATACTAAATAATGTGTGGGACTGAATAGTAAATACCGGCAAGATAAAAAGTATAAAAGAAATTAAATGAAATTAAATTAATTAAATATTTAATTAAATAAAGTGTGATAGTAATATAATATTTATGAATTTGATTAAAAATTAATTGGCTATGGCAAGCTAATCATCAGTGTTTAATCATCATTAGTAAAATAATAAACATAATAATTAACAAAACTGCCGACAAAGGGATTTACTCGGCTTTTGGTTAGCTTTGAGCAATCTGTCACTTTATGAGTAGCTTTTACAAGCTCTTCGCAGTTGGCATAAATACTCGCCGAACACATTTTTGTTTCACTTATCAAAATGTCAGAATACTGTCTAGATTGTAACCAGACTTTGAAGCCGCGACAAGAGATTGTTACTTGTACACAGTGTAGACGACTGCAACATCGAGTATGCAACACAAGCATCAGCCGTGAACAATATAGACAGGCAATTAAGGAGAAATGTACACTTCAGTTTATTTGTACAGACTGCATTACCCCACCTGCCGCTGAGAGTACCAGATTAACAGATCAGACAACTATACCTTACACAGATGCTGAATCAGTTACTGATTTACAACCTGTCACAGTTGGATCTACCAATACCACGCTGTCTGGTGAACCAACCCTACCATACACGGAAACTACTGTGTTCCAGAACCATTCGTCGTTCAAACTAACAGATAGACAATCATTTCAGCTTCCGGATCAGTTGAGCGAAAAGTACTTACTTTGCTTTTGTTTTCTTAACCCAAGTCACAAAATTACAAAAAAGAGCGATTTCCTAATCCGTTGATTAATTTGAAAATTAGTTAGAAACGATAATAAAGAGTGTATAATATTCGTGAATTTATATTTTATTTTGTTTCAGTTCCGTCAATCAATATGCCATTGAGGCAAAGTTTACATTTGAAAATTAATTATAAACGATAATTAAGAGTGTATAATATTTTATTTATTTTATTTTATTTATTTACATGTAACCCACTATTATTAACAAGATTTTTATTGTGTTTTATTGTGTTTCAGTTCCATCACTCAAGATGCCATTGAGTCTATTGACACATTTGAGGCAGAGGTTACCTTTCAACTTGTTGAGACTGGCACCCAACGGTCTAAAAGGAAACTTGTGTCCAGCGACGGCTACACTTTTACCTTTAAACGCCAGAACTTGACTACAACTGAATGGAGATGTAGCGTGCGCAATAAAACTGTGACATGTCCTGCAACAGTAACCCAGAATGGACCAACATTTACTCTAAACAAAGACCATCTTCACGCAGCAAAACCAGGAATTCTAACTGCAGTTATCATTCAGAAGGAGGTAAGACATAACAGTAAAATCGAAATTACTATAGCTTTTAATAATTTCAGCTGACAAGTTTTTGCTTTTTTATTACATTATTATAGTAGTATCTAGAAAAAAGCGAAAAATTATAACCTTAGGTGTTTAATAATTTCAGTTATCAATTCATCTCCCATTTTACTGTATCCGAAAGAGGTATGAATTGATAGTATAACATACATGTTCATAGTAGTTCATCTTATTTTTTCTATAGTTTTGATGGTTTAATGTTTCCCCGTCCTGATTACGACAATATGACAATCTTTTTTAGATTGTAATCTGCTTTTTTAATTATTATAAAATTTCGTTGCAGATCAAAGAAAAAGCCCGTATTGACTTGTTTGAGCCGGCACCCACACTGGTTGATGATATTCTTAATGAACATGCCGATACCCGAGATCCCGATGCAGCTAGACCCAGATACAACAACATGACCCGCACAGTCAACCGTGTGCGTCAACAACTTAGACCGAAAGATCCAGTCAACATGGACTTTGATATAGATACTGACTTCATAGACAACATCACAGAGAACACGCCATTCTTCAGAAAAGATGTCAAAGTTAAAGATCGAAGACATTTGATCTTCTGTACAGACACACAGCTAGATATTTTACGGAAGGCGAAAACTTGGTACATGGACGGAACGTTTAAAGTAGTAAAAGAGCCGTTTTACCAACTACTCACAATCCACGCATTCATTAAATCAGGCCAAGACATGAAACAGATACCCCTTGTCTACTGCGTCATGGCTGGTAAATCAAAGAAGGACTACAAGAAGGTATATATATTTTGAATGTTTAAAGTAGGATTTTGGACAAATATTGAAACATATTTGAACATTAAACAGTTATTTTTAACTATGATTGATTGATTTATTTATCGTATTTTTTAACCGTAACAAGGTACTCTGCCTCTTCGGGTTTAAAGCATTCGTCTTTATATGTATTTATGGTTTAAAGCATTCTTCATTTTGTGTATTTATGATTTTTGTCTTTATTGTTCCAATACTTAAATGTGTTTTATTCTTTATCACAGGTTCTAAAGGCGATCAAAGATATGTTACCCGTTGACCCAGATGTTCAATTAATTGTTGCAGACTTCGAAAGTGGTTTATGGCGTGCCGTACAGAGTACATTTAGTAACACTGAAATACAGGGTTGTGCTTTCCACTGGGGCCAGGCAGTTTGGCGGAAAATCCAGGAAGTTGGTTTACAGGTATGCATTATATTGAAATCGATCTAATACAAATGTTAAAAAGTAAATTATTTATTATTAATTAATTATAAATAATTCAAACAAATAAAATCGCTATATTTAATAATATACCTTATTTTACATAAACGTAAATTTTATCTCAATTTATCTTTTTATTTTGTGATTAAAATTGTGCAATTTTTAAGTTTATATTTAATTTTCAGACTGCGTACACACAAAGAGATGATGTCTACAAGCTCCTTCGACAAGTACTTGCCTTGCCTTTTTTACCGGCTGTAGATATACCCAATTCGTTCGCTAAGCTACAGGAAAAGGCATCAACTCCACAACTACAGGCCATAATGACTTACATAGAACACACATGGATGCAGAGCACTGTATGGTCTGTCAGTTCGTGGAGTGTGTTCGGACGCAGCATCAGAACCAACAATGATGTAGAGGGATGGCACCATAGGCTAAATAGAAAGGCGAAGAAAGGTAACCTCCCTTTCTGTTGATCCTTCTGTACAAGGAGTCTAAATCTGTACCTTTACATGTAAAGATGGTAAGTGAAGGAAAGTTGCGGAGATACCAAAGGAAAAAGACATTACTGACACAGGGCCGACTTTTCTCAATTTGGACACAGTACAGTAATAAAGAGATCTCCGTGTCCAGACTACTAAAGAAGTGTGCCAGCATTTATGGACCGACTTTGTAACTCCTTTGTAATAACATTATCAAACTATTGTTAATAGTGCTAATTATGACTGGATTAATTGATAAACTGATTTTGTTATTTTTAGTAGACCATTGTTTATATTACCTACCAACATTGTAATAACATCGTAAAAATATGATTGTTGTTATTAGTGCTTATAATAACTTGTTTTGATTGACTGCTAATAAATTTATTAACTTACTAGGCGTTGATATTTTGACCCCTAATACTTTGTATATTGATAGCGTAATTCTAAAGCAAGAGTGACCAACACAAATAACTATGTAATGATTAACCTGAACTAGTCACAATTACATGCTCAGATACGGTCCGAGTTGTCTCAGAAGTACGGTCCGAGTTGTCTTGTTTACGGTCCGAGTTGTCTGAAATTTGGACGGTCCGAGTTGTCTCCGGGCCGAGTTGTCTTGTACCCCACAGTTGGAAGTTCAGTTCACCGTCACAGAGTGCTCAAATATGAAATGTGTTCTCTTAAGCGATTAACCACTCTTTTAAAACAAAAATGATATCTACAAAAACTTACATGAGAAAATTATCAACAAATGGCTTACAATTCTAATTCTTGCATTAATATAGACCTATATCTGTGTATGATTATGATACGTTGTTGTTGATGTTTTTGTTTATTCAACTTCCGGTGTCTCAAAGTATGAGAATTGAACCAATCACCAAAGAATTGAAAGAACCCTAAAATTTTCTGATATCTGAACTAGTTTAGAGGGATTTTTACATGTTCAAAGATTTTATTGTATTTTACACTTATTAAACATATAAATGTGTAAATTTTTTGGTGCCTAAAAATGTCAGCCAAATGAACACATTTAAACTACTTGCTGTTTGGTTCCAGGATTGACCAATTTACATGACAGATACCATGTGTGTGATGAAATAGAATATTTGATAATCGTTTTCAATAGAGAGAGAGAGCAATAAAAACGGTTATACACAATGGGGAAGAATAAAGCCAAAGGTAAAACTTGTTCATAATAACGTTAAAACAGAGATATGTCTATAGTATATGTCATGCTCTTATAGTGCCCTAAATTGTCTTAAAAATGTCTTAATTTTGTCTTAATACTAGTATGTCTCTGTCTTAAAATTGTCTTTATTGTCTTAATGTGTTTTTCTTTTAAGTATGTACTTATTTTGAATCATATTGTCTTAATGTGTGATACTTTTCTTAAAAATGTGCTGTTTGCTTTTATTAGTCAGAGAATCCTCTGCCGTCCAACGCTTTTTTTTGCTTGGGACGTCAGAGAGCTCTTCATAAGTAAAACAGCGGATTTTGCTACACCGGTCTGGGTCGGCACATTTCATCGTGTCAGATTTAATAAAACATTTTCATCCAGTTAATCTATATAATAATAATAATAATAATAATATTTATTAGTGTAAACACATTTACAATAAATGGTTATAACTCAAATAACAAACAAATAAAAGAAGAAGAAAAAAAAAAAAAAAAACTATCCAATAAACCAAATCTAGTCTTCTGGAGTGACGGTGATATTTTTAATTGATTCACACTTATCAATATATTCAATTAAAGCTTTAAGTAATATTAATGAGCTACTGTTTAAAATATGACGCAACTTATTAATTGTAATGGAAGTTATATTTATTTTTGTTATAAGTTCTTGTCTGTAACTGGTATAGGTTGGACAATAAATAAAAAAGTGTTCCTCATTTTCAATTTGAGAAGTAGTACATTTAGTACAAGTTCTATGATTTTGGGGTATATTTTTGTACCGTCCTCTCTCAATTGCAAGAGAATGGGCACTTATCCTATATTTACATATTTTAGATCTATCTGCTTTATATTTACAGATGTCTACATAAGGTGGTCTAACATTAAAATTTAGAATATAATTGTAAAACTCTAATTTTTTATTTTCTCTTAGAATGCTTTGTTGATTTTGGATGGCTTGGTCATGAATTCTTTGCTTAATCAAAGTCAAATTTTGTTTTATATTTTTAGGGGAAGAATTTAAATAGTTCAAACCTAGGTTCTGAGTGTTTTTCGTTACCAAGGAAATCC
Organism: Limnoperna fortunei; assembly: GCA_944474755.1. NCBI lineage: Eukaryota > Metazoa > Mollusca > Bivalvia > Mytilida > Modiolidae > Limnoperna > Limnoperna fortunei. Next base: position 32,311,539 of record OX104111.1, on the reverse strand, counting down.
ATTTGTTGTTTTGTGGAGTATTATTATAGATTTTATTGACAAGACTATTCTTTGAGTTAGATATATGAATATAATAGGAATTTGAAAGTTAAGGTTAAGATCTTTGCCTTTAATGGATATCTATTAAGTTCCGACAGGCAAGCTGCATTAGTTGCCTTGCTGTGTATTCCAAGAATTTCTTTAATAAATTTAATATGTAAGTGTTCAAAGGGGTCTGTATCTTTGAATTTAAAGTCAACACCCCAAATTTCACATCCATATAAAATAATGGGACTAATTAATGTATCAAATAGCTTTTCGAGCAAATTACATGGGTTATTTAGACCTAAATTTTTCTTTATTTTAAACCATGCCTTGCGGCCTTTTTCCATTAACAACTGGCAGGAGGAGTTTAAATTTCCTGTATATTTGATGGTTATTCCTAGATAACAATATGATTTTACAGTTTCAATATTCTTGTTGTTGAATTTAAAGCAATTTTGATGGGATTTACCATTAGAGTTAAATACTATTACTTTAGATTTTTCTTCATTTACTTCTAGTTTCCAGGATGAACAAAACTCATATAGAATATCTAATGAGTTTTGCAATCCTGTCTGACTACTAGATAATAGTATAATATCATCAGCATATAAAAGGGAGTTAACAGAGATATCCCCCATTATTACTGGGTCTGTTTGTCCATCGTTAAGATTTGATACAAGATCATTAAATTCGCTTATTTAGATATTTTTCTCGAGGAATATAATCATCATACATTCAATCAAGCTGAATAAGTCCATTTCTAATTTCCATCGATACCCTTACATTCCTACATTTCACTTTCATTTTAAACAAAAAGTTACGTGACAACAATGTGACTTAAATCCAGTGCTAAAATTAGTTTGAGTTAGAAGCGATAATTCAGTGTTGAGATCGACAAGGATATGCCTTAGGTCAATGTCACTGAATGTTAAAAAAAGAAAATTTCATTCTAAATGGCTGCAGCTGTACAGATCATGGTAAAAGTATGATGAAGACGACTACAAAATCTACTGCTCAGTATGTAGAAAGCTTAAATTTAAGAAATACATGGCATATGGTAGCAATTTGACTTTGAGAAGGCTTGTTAGCCTAAAGAAAAGAAAAATCAAGGATGATTTTTAATCCTGCTGCAATAAAAAAAAGAATTAAAAAAAAAGTCAGTGACACAGTCTTTATTATCAATAAATTTTCACAATTTATTTGCTGAATAAGTTAAAAGAAGTATAATAAAACATGATTCAGCTTGACATTCCAAATAAGTACCATTAAGACACCCTTGAAACCATTTCGTCAAATTAAGATTTATCCTTCGCAATGTTCAAGACAACTGATATCTCATTTCTGTGCAACAAAAAGTTTGTTGTAGTTATTAAGTACTAGTAGTAATTATTCTCAGGAAATGCTTTCAAAGAGAGTCAAAAGCTCTAAACTTCATAAGCAACCAGCAAGAAAAGACAAGAACCGCCAAGAAACCAACAGTTTTGAAGTATAAAGGTGGCTAAAAATGCTAAGAATGCAGGATTTGGAGCTTATGGCCGCCCAGAAACCTGTTATTGTTCTACATTCTGATAGTTTTCTGTTCAAATATGCACATTTTTCCCAGTGTCTGATAATTCTTAAATTAATCTTAATTTTAGAAAACAAAATACACATGTTCAACAGACTTAAAACACCCAGTTTACTAATATGTATTGTAGTGATCAAATATAGGCAGTAATAATATCAAACAAAACAAGGTCTTATGAATTCATGCACATAGTATAATCAAAATTGTACAAATGATCATATGAGTTATTGTTAAAAAACTCTTGAAAAAAGTTGGGCCTCTAACAGTATTGTTGGCCCCCGGATTTCTAAGCCTAGGGGCCAAGCTGTCTACTGAAGGGAAAATGTTAAGTTTGTTCAGTCCCTTTACACAAAATACCATAGATTGAAACAAGTTAATGGCCATTTGGAATGTTATAACTAATATGGTGATTTTTTTAAAATAATAATACAGCCCTTCCAGACCCTCAGTTTCCAATAGTAAATCTTTATGTCACATAAGTAAAAGATTGCTCATGGCTACTGGGAAGTGCAGACAGTTTAAAGTGATTAATAGAGACAATTGAGGAAAACTTTAGCCAAGTGGAAAAGAGCATGAGAAAAATGGCAGAAAATGACATGTGATAAAAGAAAAGTATACTTACTTTTTTAAAAGGCATTATTATTTAAAGTTAAACCACTTGCATGTTTGGGTTTTGGTTCTATATCTATAAACACAGAAGTTATAATGCACATGACAAACAGAACTAAAAATAAACAGTTAACAAAAACACCTTTTTATCAAAAACACCTTACTAAAACAACATACTATTAGAACTACACAAAGTTCCTCTTTTAAAGAATATTTGCATAATTATCTCAATTATTTATGGTCACTGTGTACCTGTAACAGGATTGATATCTTGGCTTTAGGCTCCCCTCAAAGTTCTAGACATGTGTGACACTGTACATGTGTACACTACAGTGGCGTAGCTAGGTAGCTAGATTCTGATTGCAGTGCACACAAAACTTACAGCAGCGCCCTGGTAGGGGGTCCATGGGGGGTGGGGGAGGCCCCGGAAGCTCCGTGGATATAACCTTTTAGAACTAAATTTTAATTGTATGGAAGTTTATTGAAAATGACCTAGTCACAAGCATTCAAAAACTTTTATTTCAAAATATTTTTACAATACTTTTTTGTAAGAATTTGCAATCTTCCAGCCAGGGATGTTTCAATGATTGATTAAATAAAGACAAAATAAAATGAATCACTCAAGTTTTCAAGTATTCATATTTAAAAACAAAAAAGAAAATTACAGCATGAAGTAACATCAGACCAAAAATAGGAGAATTTCCTGACTGAATACTACCCAGACAAATATAATGAGTATGGTTCAAGAATTTTTGAACTCAAAACTACCCAGAACATATAGAATAAGTATACCTCTTCCTCTTCTCTTGTCCTTTCTAATTATAAAAAAATTGCCGTTTTGTTTGTGCACGCAGGTGAGTCGTTGCATCAATGGTAGCTACGCCACTGCACTAGAAAAACATGAAAAAACATGAAATAGAAAAACTGCTACACTGAATACCAGGTGAGACAAAGGAAACTACATGTATAAACAATAAGAAAATTTAATCTATCCCTAAAAGAACCTTTACTACATACAGTATATATTGAATCATTAAAAATATTTATAAAGTTTTAATTTAAAAACAGATTTTGTAATGAGTTTCAATGATTGAACACATTAGCAATCATTAAATACAAAATGTACTTACAAATTATAAACATATTATTGTACTGAAACTTGTCCTCAAATCAACAGAAAAGTACCGACAAACATTATTAACTGTTTAATAGTGTTTTGGTTATTTGACAAATCCAAAAGTGTATTGTTTCCTGATTCTTCTTGTTTACATGATTATTTCAAATGAAAAGGTTATGAGCCACATTTACAAAATAGTAGGAACATTTATAGTTCTCACTTTTACATGTGTAAAAAGTAATTGTATGTTTTTAACATACTTACTGATGTCTACTTTTTTTCAGCCAATTTAGCTGGATTTTCTAGAGAAGAACTTTTGGTGATGACTGTAACAGAAATTGTAAACCAGTTAATACAGGCACATGAACAAAACAAAGATGTCAATTTGAACAGGTAAAACAAATGTGTGCAATTTTCATTTGTAATGAATAACCAAATGTCTGGAATGGGATTTTATGGGCTTCCTCTATAATAAAAACTGTATGGCACAAAAAGCTGAACAATTGTTGAAAGTGTCAGTAAACACCGTTTAAACAAACAAACATTTCTATAAACAGGGTTGCCACGCACCCGGGAAAACGGGAAAAGTCCTTGAATTTCGAAATTTGCGTTCCAGGTCGGGAAACATCAGTGAAAACGCGAAAAAACGAACAAATCCGGGAAAAATCCTTAATTTTGATAGCGATTAGTAAGTTCGGCACGAGTTGTCTTTCCCTTGCTTAAGTAGAACAGTTCGCCACATACGAAAGATCGTCCTTTACATTGAAAATAATGGAAGTTTTTGGGGCGAAATGTATGGGTCGAGATTTATAAGATTCTGAGTCTTTCCAGCGTTTGACACTAAGGAATTTGTAGATCATGATGCGGTCGTCAAATTGATCCAGATAATATGGCGGGTTTCATGAAATCATATTTTGATTACCAGTTGAAAGGCTCAAATTTATTCCCTCCTACGCTCACTATAAACTCGAATACCATACAAGACGATTTGTTGATCCCATATATTAAAACGGTATCCGGTAAAAGCATCAAACAACTGGATTTTCTTCCAAGAACATTGACAATTACAAATCAGTACTCAGAATCCAGAACGGCTGCAACAAAATCATATGATCTACCAAAGACTTCCATCCCGTACGTGTACATGAACACATAGCTATTTCCTTATTTATTGGTCAAATCAGAGAAATAGAAAACATGTACCGGTATATCATGTCTCTGGTCAAATCATGAAGACGCACAGTTTTCAGACTGAAGATAGGCGAGTGTTGTGAATTAATTAGGTAAATCTGCATTGAAAACCACTTGTAGTTTACACAAAGTCTGCATCATGTCACACTGGAAGGGTGTATAGGAAATTGAATAGACATATGGAGTGAATGTGTACGTGACAAAATTATATAGCTTAAAGGATATTGGTATCTATAAATCACCTTAGAAATTAATTTGATTGATTGATTAATTAATGGTGTTTAACGCCCGAGCAGCAATATTTCAGCTATATTCAGGCGATGAACATGAAATGGATGATAAAATGAACATGAAATGATGATGAATGAAAATGGGATTTGACACAAGGAAAAATAGAGGTAACGGATTTTAGATTGCCACTGGCAAATGGGAGGATGGATAAGGTCGGGCAATTTAGCCTCCTGTAGCGGGATCGAAATCCCTACTCATAGCGAATACTACAGCAGCGTTCTTTAACGTGCGAGGAACGTGGCATTTTTCCCAACACGGTGCACTAATATGGTTTGCGGTCAGGTTTTCCGTATTATGGCCTGACAACCCCAGCTTGCCAGGGGTACCCCATTCAACCACCTGGGGCACACATCCCAGTCGGTCTTTAGGCAAACCGACCTGACACGCCGGTCAGGGTACTGGGCGCTATTTAGTTGCCTTTTACGACAAGCTAGCGCGACTGCGGTCTATTCTTTTAGCCACCCGGATCCCGCACGGGGCGAAATTCATTTGAAGTTATCCTGGAAAAATTATGAAAACCCTTGAAAAACCCTTGAAAAGTCCTTGAATTTTGTGTCAAGAAAAGAGTGGCAACCCTGTATAAATATGTTTTAAAAATTAGGTGGTTAAAATATTATCTGTTGCTAAAATATATTTCTCAGTGGAAATAATGACAATTTTGAGTACCTGCAGACACATTTATTTAAGGAATGTTTTAATTTTTAAACAGGTCACTGTGAAAGTATGTTTCTTAATGGGTATCAAATTTCGAGGTTTGGTAAAAAGTTACATGTTTGTGGGTTTTTAAATTTGTGGATTAATGTTTTGGAAAATGCAAACAACTAAAGTATCCATCAAAAATAAAAAATAACACAAAAATCCTTTCCACTGTAAGCAAACATGACAGTTGCAAAGCATTCTGTTGTTTACTCATGTGATATGATAGTACACTAAAGTGTTAATCTATTGTCATGAGTGTTTTTATTTCGTAATTAGAATATATCATAACTTTTAAAAGTTCTGCAATAAGAAACAAGATTTTTCAAAGTTAATTATTTTCATCTTAATTTCAGCATTAACAGCATGACAATCAACAGCAAATCCTTAATCAGTATTGTATTTATTGATTTATTGCAAACAAAATGCAAAATACTTCTAGTCTATTTCAATCTGCAATCAGCGACATAGCAAAACGTGGGGAGCAAGTTAAAGATTTAATTTGAATAAGATTGAGTCTATTTAATTTCCTAATTGTAAACAAACCAAGCAATTCTAGCAGAAGGGTCATTTTGTCACTTAAGTTACCAGATGTAATTTGATGTCCTGTAATTAAACCTGTTGTGCTATCATCGGCATCATGTAATCACAACATCTGTTTGTAAAAGTATGTTGTTGGTGTGCATGGATAAAGAAAACAAATTAGTATGGTTATTACGAGTTTTATTGTTCCTTTGAATATAAATGAATAAAAGAGAATGTTTGAAAGAGGAGGAGCTTTTTTTCTTTATCCATGCACACCAACAACATACTTTTACAAACAGATATTCATTTAATACATTGTAATAAACAGAGAAATTGACGTTACACAGATGTTACACTTGATTAACTTGGTGTGCAGAGCTAGTAAAAACAAGCCTAATTGACGACTTTTCAATTAAAAAAACACCATCTAGTGTCCACATCCGGTCCTGTTGAAAACTTTTGAAATGGACAATTACTGTTAATAAATTTTAATGCTTTATGTTAATTACAGGTGTCAAAATATAATTGAAGATGTTATTAAGGCCCCATGCTGTTTAAACATGATTATTAATTAATTAACCTCAATGTTTATTACCTCATTTACCTGATGCTTATCTAAGGTAGAACCCCAGCTGTTTTATAGCTTGATTAAACAAGCTTACCAGTGACATACATGTTCCAATATTCAAACTCACCTGTTGCCGATGGCTATAGTAACATCTACTAATGAGGTTAATTAGATAATTTAATTGGCATAGACGAACAATACAAAAAACAATGCAAAATCTTTATTTCAATATCATAGTCTTTTAGTGATGATAGCCATAGTTTTTTTAACTGGAACAAAAAAGGGACATAAATCATGTAAAACTGGAAATGGGTCAATTGTCAAGTGGGTAATGGTCTTACTAGATAATGCAATGTTAAGAGTATTCCTCAATGTCCAAATGGCGATCAAAATATGTGCTATTAAATCAGGTTACTTTTAAAGATTGTGTTTTACATGTACAAAATTTATACTAATAATTGTCTGTACATGATACATAGAAACAATAAAAAGAAAAGGAAAAACTTTTTATGTTTTGTACTTATTTTGTAGATTGAAATGTACTGTTTCCAGTAAATATGGTCTACCAAACCAGCCAAGACTGGTTGATATAATTGCAGCAGTACCACAGCAGTATAAAAAGGTAAAAAAAATATTTGTAAATTGTTCCAGCAAAATGTAACTTAAAGTGTTACATTGGATCAGTTACAACTTGTAATTAATTTATATAATTTGTACAGTACCTGATATGTATTTACAAATTTGGTTAAATAAGAGTTTAATAAAAGTGATGGACTTAAGTTGTAAAAAATTAAGAAGACCATGCCTACAACTCACTAACCTAATCTAAAATTGTATGACTACTCCTGATAGGAGTTGTTGCCCTTTAATTAACAACAATCTTTCTTTTGTTGTTAAAATTTGTAGTAAATTTGTACTGTACCTGATATGCATTTACAAATTTAGTTAAATAAGAGTTTAATAAAATTGATGGATTAAAGTCATTTAGTCATTTGGATATCTAGTTAGACTAAATATTAGTTCAATTGTATGATTGCTATGTACTTCATGAAAATTGTACCCTACACAGTATGTTTGATTGCCTGTGTTGTTCACCATCACAGTATATTGTAGGAATTGTTTACATTCCTCTTCTTACAGTGTAAACTGTATGTAGTGTAAATAAAGTCTTGAACCTAAAGAATGTTGGACATTTAATTCTAACAAATACTGTTCATTAGAAATCTTTAACAACACATCATCAAAAAGTTTGTTCGTTTATGATTTAAATAGTAAATTAGGCAATATGGTGAAAGGTTTTTTATTCTGCAGATTACTTACATGTATAGGGTTTAGCCAATGTCTGATCGAAGCTATTTTATATATTTATCAAATATTTGTTAAAATTTATGAAGCTCAATAATTACTAACATGCTTTAACTTTTACACCTCAAAATTGATCTGGGGACAACATGCTTGCTAGAAGCACACACTAGATTAAAGCAAAACTAGATACATAAAAAAACTCTGATGTGCATTTAAATTTACAATAATTTATATAGAACAGATGTCTATATTTGTATATACATGGATGTGATTTAACTTGAATCCCATCAATATTTTTTTTATTAGATACTGGTTCCTAAACTAAAAGCCAAACCAATCAGAACAGCTAGTGGAGTAAGTACAGTACAGGCTGACATCATACAATAATTATTTGTAGTCGATAATACATACATGTACAATATTCATACCTTGTCAGAAAATATAGAATTTGTAGGAGCTACATGCATAGAAATAGAGTTTTATGGAAGTACAAATAGACTATATTTTCTCTTGTTGTATGTAGAAGTATTTATATTGTTTTTATAGGTAACAATAAAATAGAAAAAACTAATAGAGGCAAAACACATATTAAAAAAGTATTTTTGGCACATTTCTGTGTTGAAAAATAATCTGATAAAGTGATTTTTCAAACAAATGTTGTATTACAACAATCATAAACCAGAACAGAATCCTTAATACTGGTGGAAGAACTGACTGGGAGACTTTATTTTGTGACCAATATTATTTATCAGATAGATCAGCATACAGGAAATGACAGTATTTATTTATATGTTTTGCATAGGAATTTATTAATAAAAATGTTACTTAATAAGTAATTTAAATTAATATACTCACAATTCAACAGGATAAATTTTCATATATATGTGCCTATGGTTAGTTGTAGATAGATATTAAGTTCAAAGTTTTCCATTTATTATAAGTGTGTCTCTTATAGCGTTCTCTTTACCACTACCTGTTCCGTTATGTGAGCAATATATTTTTGTGTCTACGAACATGTTTTATTTATTAATCTACATAAAATTACAATATTGAAGTTTATTGATTGCTATCAAAATGATTATTGTAGATAGCAGTTGTTGCTGTTATGTGTAAACCTCACAGATGTCCCCATATAGCAATGACAGGAAATATCTGTGTGTAAGTCTGTTATATTTTACTGACACAGATATTGATAGATCTCTTTTTCTTTGTTTTGAATTGGTATACATTTTTAAGTAGTTCACTACAAAGCAAAACTGTCAGTTTATCCAAGTTCCAAGTTTTAAGTTTCACGAAATGATGTTTCTGCTTTTGTTCCAGAGTCATTGAAATTTAATTGCTATTGAACTAAAGTCTATATACCTTGTTTAAGGCAGTAACCAATAACAGTAATCTCATATGAAAATGGGAATTTTCTGCATACTAATTTATGTCCTATTAACTCACCTGGACTGATAGTCCATGTGAGCTTTTGTCATCACTAGGTGAGGTAGGCAAAATTCTACTGCCGTTATAATTCGAAGTTAGTTTTGTGATTTGTCCGATTAACGGCAGAACTCAATCCTATTGTTCATAATGTAGCAAATAAAAAATTCTAACTTCGGTCTATTTATAGAAATTTCAATCATAATATTCATTTTCTTTATGTTATTAAAGCTTTAGACATGGCGAAACTAACAAGGAAACGATCTTTATTGAAGAAATTTCTTTTTTTCGTCTTTGAAGATGCACATGGAAAATGCTATTTTGATCATTTTTCCGTATATTGATAATGTGACATAATTTTGTAACATTCAGTTTCGGGTTTCTCAATGTTTTTCATGTAGTGAGCATAATTTAAAAGAGACATGAATGCCAATTAATACACAAGGCACAGCGGGTTATTAAAAACAGCAATAACTATCATCACGTATCAATAATGATCGATTTTAAACACAAAACCGATAAAAAAAATGGTGACACTGTCGAAAGATATCAAGATCGACCATGTCTGATTGTATATGCAACTTCTTAAATGGACATCAAAGTGTCGGGAGTGATTCCCTCCCGCTCTACTACATTACGAGTAATGGGACTAAATTCATACCCTCACCAAAAAAAAGCGAGGGTACGATTATTCGTTCTATAGGCGAGGCTGTAAAACCACTTGGCCTATTTCTTCTAAACTTGGACACAAAAAGGGTGTCATGTTTTCTTTTGGTATGTTTGTCCAATGACATGGATGCTGTTGCTTAAAATAGAACATACAGTGTCGACACATGTTTTTGGCTACTATCTCACAAATTATAATAGCTAAATAAAAAACTGTTACCTCAATTTGATCAGAACATTAAGCTCTTCAAATTTCCCAATTAGTTGTAAGTTGTGCAGTTACTTTCTGTAGGGCTTATTGTCCCTATATTATGATTTATGTTTTATAACTACAAGAGCCAGAAATATATTTTAATATGCAGCAAAAAAATCAACAAGACCATGCCTACAACTCAATCATTGGTCCAAAACTGTGTGATGACTATTGATAGGAGTTATTGCCCTTAGACAACAGTTTTATTCAATTTTTTGCATGTTTATTATGAATTAAAAACTATTTTCATCTTTTAAAGTCAGCTCCAAGTTAACTTGTCTTTCAAGTGAGCAATTACAGGCTGTAAGGAGTGTGGTTTTTCTTTCATTTTCAGTGGTAATATAATAATAATAAATTCAAATTATTATGTAAAAAATTATTTTCATGATCAGACTTGGTTTTGTTAATAGATATTGTCCAGGAGGTCCTGACTCAGATTTTGAATACTCAACACAGTCCTATACAGGCTATGAGGTTAGTTGTTTCACAGACTATATACATGTCAGTGTTCTCCCCAGGTATTTTGGATAGCATCACAATGATCATTGGTCGAATCAATTACAGGTCAATTTTGTTTGTATTTTATATAATTACATATGCTGTATATTGTTGGCTATTTTTTTGAGATTTTTGATATATACATAAAACAAGTTGTGTAGGACTGATTCTGTTTATGGCTCAAAAAATTCACTGAAACTAAGTCTTGTCAAATTATCAGCCATAAAAATGACTTTTTCCAGTAACATATGAACTAGTTTGTCTAGTTTGTTAGTGGTCTTGTCTCTCAATCTCCAGCACTGCCAATTAGTCTCAGTTCACTTAATCTTTAATAAACTCTTTTTTAAAAGCTGCTATCATATGTTGGTTGGGTAAACCATTTGATATGCATTGATGTAGCTGGCAAATTGTTTAAATTTCAAAGGTAATTCACTGTGTCAAAACTGTTTGTTGTTTTCACCAGATGCCATATTGTTTGGATCTCATGAATTTTTAAATGTCTTAAGTGTCAGCTTGGGATCGTCAAACCTAAAATGATATCGCACAAAAGGCAATTTACACCTATTTAATCACTTGTTAATAGCTCTGATATTTAATTACTGGTTATTGAAGTCAACTTAATTGGAAATGTATATTTTTTCTTGTTATCGTAAGAGGCAGGTTTTTGTGAAAACAATAACACTCGAACTTCAAATGTTAAAAATTAAAGCATCTCAGCAGAGATTGGTAGTATCTCAGTGATTTCTTTAGAATCTATATGTGTAGGCATATTTTGTGTTTACCGTAATTTTATTTGGTGTGTTAGTTAGCATTAGTGTTTCACTCCTGGTTGATTCTAATTGATGTTTTTTCATTTGAATGGGGGTTTATGCCACTTCCAATGCTCAGATTTTCAGGCCAAAGATCTGGTTTTCTCCTACATTTAAAAACAGGACACATTGTTATAGTTGATAAATTGCTGCAAGAGGCATTAAACACCATGGAAACAAACAATTTTCAATTATATCATGGTTTTTATTAGGACTAAGTCAAAGTATCTTTGAAAACCCCTGACCTTCAGCCGGAAAACTGGCAATCCCTGTCGATTAAGGTTGATATCTTTCATCTTAATTTTTATCATGAATTAAGGAGTATTATTTAAAAATATAATTAGGATTAATTAAACTATTTTTTGTTACTCCCACTGAAATAACCAGTAAACATAGTTCAAGTTCAGTTTTGATCAATTTTGATTGATTTCCATTTTGTTGTTCAGACATTATAGTCCACTATAGCGTTACTGCTTAAGGCCATGGCATTACAGTTCTAAAGACACATTCTTTTTTTATTTTAAATGCAACTTTCATACTTTTCCTTTTCAATGGTAGGTTTATTATTTTAATTATTAAGGCAGTTTTTATAAATGATATTTTTTGATGTAATAAATATTTTACAGCCAACTTCAATGAGAGCCATTAGAGCTCGCTACAATCCATACCTACAGACAAGACACAGAGTGGATCAGGTAGGGTATTTTTATGTACACAAATAGAAATTATTTATTTCTGAGTATTTTTATCTTTTTTTGTTTTTTTTTAATTTTAATAAAATTCTACATTACCTTTGCTACTTAGATAGAAATCTTCTTTCAAGTCCTTTGTAATATATTATATTTTGATTATTTTCTTTGATAAATATATAAGCTGCAACTGAAAGAATAAAGATAATTAGTCATTATTATTGACCTGATGAAATTTCTGCAGATGAATGTCCCATGAAACAGTAAGATTGGAGTCGAGTACACCCTGCCCGCAGTGAGACTCGAACCCGCAATCTCAGTGTTGACAGACCATGTGATCAGTAGTAGACGAAATACCTTAACCACACTGCCACCCAAGCCCCTTTGTGTTTTTTAGCTCACCTGGACCGAAGGTCCATGTGAGCTTTTGCTATCACTTGGCGTCCGTCGTCCATCGTAAACTTTTAATCTTCTCCTCTGAAACCACTGGGCCAATTTTTTTCAAACTTGGCCACAATCATCCTTAGGGTTCCTAGTTTTTCAAGTTTGTACCCAGGGTGTTGATCAACAGACAAATATGGCCGCTGTTACTAAAAATAGAACATGGGGGTCAACACAGATTTTTGATCATTATCTAAAAAATTATAATAGCTATAGAGAAAACCGTTACTTCAAATTGATCAGCACATTAAGGTCTACAATAGTTGCTATTAGTGTGAAGTTGTGTATTGGCTTCTTGTAGGAGTTATTGCCCTTTATTGATGATTTTTGACAAAATTTTTGCTATTTACAATATGACCTGAAAACTATACGAGGTAGAGTGAAACTGTAAATGGCAAAAATGATCAGCAATAAAAGCCCTACAATTCACTTGATTGGTCTGAAATTGTCAGATGACTCCTTATATAAGTTATTGCCCTTAAATGGTAATTTTTGTCTCGCCTGCGACGAAAGTCGCTGGAGGCAAACATATGTATGGGAATCCGGGAGCGGCGGCGGCGGCGTAAACACTTGACATCTTGCTTAATATATTTGTAAGCCCAAGCCCTAGGTCCATCAAATTTGGTACAGAGGTAGCTTATGATGAGTACTTGCCAGTCAGTCACTTGTCACCTGACCTTGACCTCAATTTCACGGTCCAGCGCCTACGTTAAAGTTTTTGGGTTACGGCAGTTCCTCCATGGTAAGATGACAATATTTGGTGTATAGGTTGCTGATGACTAGTACATGACTGTCTGGTAAGTGTCACCTGACCTTGACCTCAAGTTTACGGTCCAGCGACTACGTTAAAGTTTTTGGGTTACGGCAGTTCCTCTGTAACCATGCATGGTAGGATGACAATATTTGGTATATTGGTTGCTGATGACTAGTACATGACTGTCTGGTAGGTGTCACCTGACCTTGACCTCAATTTCACAGTCCAGTGACTACGTTAAAGTTTTTGGGTTACGGCAGTTCCTCTGTAACTACACATGGTAGGATGACAATATTTGGTATATAGGTTGCTGATGAATAGTACATGACTGTCTGGTAGGTGTCTCCTGACCTTGACCTCAATTTCACGGTCCAGCGACTATGTTAAAGTTTTTGGGTTACAACTGTTCCCCTGCAACTAATCATGTTAGGATGACAATATTTGGTATATACATTGCTGATGAATAGTACATGACTGTCTGGTAGGCGTCACCTGACCTTGACCTCAATTTGACGGTCCAGCGACTACGTTAAAATTTTTTGTATTAGGACAGTTCCTCTGTATCTATGCATGGTATGGTGACAATATTTATACAGGCTGCTGCTGATAACTAATGCTATTTACGTAATGCTTATGACGAAATTTATTTTCGTTACTGATGCGGAATGCAGGCGAGACATTTTTCTGTGTCCACACTTGTTTATGAAATTTTCTGTTTTTGTCCTGTAACTTTAAAGCTATAACAGCTAGAGTATAACTGTAAATAGCAAAAATGATCAACAATACAAGCCCTACAATTCACTGTATTAGTCTGAAATTGTCAGATGACTTCTTATAGGAGTAATTGCCCTTAAATGGCAATTTTTTATGAAATTTTCCGTTTTTGTCCTGTAACTTGAAAACTACAGCAGCTAGATTGAAACTGTAAATTGCACAAATGATCAGCAATAAAGGCCCTACAATTCACTTGATTGGTCTGAAATTGTCAGACAACTCCTTAAATTATTTATTGCCCATAAATGACAATTTTTTATGAAATTTTCTGTTTTTGTCCTGTAACTTAAAAACCACAACGGCTAGATTAAAACTGTAAATTGCACAAATGATCAGCAATAGCCCTACAAATGATTGCTTAGTACAAAATTGCAAGATGACTCTTTATAGGAGTTATTGCTCTTTCATTATGAATTTGGACAAATGAACAGTTTTCGAATTATAAATTAGTCTATAACACACCTATTAGTAGAGTAAAACTGTAAATTTCTAAAGTACCCCAAAGGACAATGCCTAAAAACCATTTAATTTTCAGAAATTGTCTGATGGCACCTTATAGGAGTTATTGTATTTAACAAAAATTTTTGAAGAAATGTTTAGTTTTTGCACAGTAACTTAAAAGCTAAAACAGCTAGACTGAAACTGCTAATTTCAAAAATTTTAATATAGTTGAAGTCATTTGGATTCCAGGTGAGCGATTACAGGCTCCTGAGAGCCTCTAGTTATTCTGATTGGAAAACTAATATGGTTGCTACCTTGGGACTTAGGATTCTATGGGAAAAAGTTCTTCTATGAAACTGGTTAACCAATGGAAAACAAAACTTACTAGCAATATTGTTTTTTTGGTCCTCTTTAAAGTTTGTTTCTTATGCCCATTGGAAATTCAAAATGGCCACCACCACAGAACTTAGTTCAATGTAAGACCCTATGGGAAAAAGTTTTAAAAGGCGTCTTCTCTAAAACCGGTTAACCAATTGAAACAAAAGTTGCTGGCAATATTGTTTGGATTCTCCTCTCTGAAGTTTATTTTTTTTTATGCCAATTGGAAAAATAGAAAATTCAAAATGGACACCAATGCAGGACAAAGTTTAACATGGGCAATATTGCTTGGATGGTCCTCTTTAAAGTTTATGTCTTTTATGCCAATCTACATGTAAAATTCAATATGGCCACCACCACATGACTTAGTTTAACAATGGACTCTAAGGAAAAAAGTTTCTTAAGGCTCTTTCTCTGAAACCACGTAATCAATTTAAACAAAACTGATCACCAGTATTCACAGTTTCCATCGGTCTACTGTAAGGTTTATGTTTTTATGACCACCACCACAGAACTTAGTTCATCGTAGGACCCTATGGGAAAAAGTTTGCCAGGTAGAAGTCACTTCTCCCTACTTTTTTTAAGTATGGTGACCCCTGATAGGTATGTTCCAGTTTTGGGAGAGTTATGAACAAATAAACTACAGGAATATTTATTTAAATTATGTATATATCTTATTAAACAGAAACGTATACTCGTAATATAATGAAATGTTTTTTTTTCAGTTAAAACAACTTGGACACAGTGTTGATAAAGTGGAGTTTATAGTAATGGGAGGGACATTTATGAGTTTACAGGATGAATACAGAGATTACTTCATCAGAAATCTCCATGATGCCTTATCTGGTCACACTAGCAGCTCTGTGGATGAAGCTGTAAGGTAAAAATGATAGATAATAAATTGAATAATGTTACAAAGGCGCATCAGTGGGCAAGTGTTAAGGTAGTAATCTACTATTGTTCACTAGTGTGAGAGTCTGAAAAGGAGTGTTTGACTCCAACCGTAATTGACAAGGTGATAATATATCTAAAAAATTTGCTTCAAGTGGCATGTAACTCCATTTAAACAACTGTAATGTAACAATGAATCTGATGGGAAATAAAGGTCTACCATCTTATGTATAAACATTGAGGTTATTATTATAGGTATGACTTTAATCTATTAACGATCTTTACGTTAGGTTGAACATAACTTTCTGTATTAAAAAAATTGTGATCAACGATTTTATAGTTAAAATTTATATAGCTGGCTGCACTTTAAAAATTGAGTCATTCGGAGGACAGATTGATATTGGCAACTTGTCAAATTCAAAACTTTGAATTATCACTACAATGTTTTAATGAATGTTTGAATTTATGCCCCAATTATGTATTAGGTAGAATTAAACACAATGAATTTCTATGTGTTTTCATAATTAAAAGTGCTATTAGGAAATTTTAACATAGATGATGTTTCAATTTTTTGGTGATCATGACTTAAGTGTGACATGAGTAATTTTTTATCTGTAAACTGTTGTAGTAATAGTAAACTGAAGTAACCAATAACCAGGTTAAATGATTTTTTTACCAGATTTGTGATCCTATGCGAACTAATATGTCACACAATTTGCTGAATTACATAAAGCATAAGTTTACTGGTATCTTTTTGGGAATGTTGTAAAATGTCTGATAATAAAATTCTGTAATGTTTAAGAAAACAGTTAAACTAAACATGGGATTGAAACAATTACTTTGATACTTTTATTATAAAGTTAAAACATTACTAAGATAGTGATGTACTGTTTATTTTATTTTTATGTTAAATACTTTTCTTAGCAGCTTTGTCTATTGTGTATAATCTGACTTGGTGTTTTAGCCTTGTACCCAGGGCAAGAATTTTTGATGACGTTTACTCTACATGTATTCTTACGCGAACAACAAGTGACAACACTAAATATTGTGAATTGTGATTATTACACGATTTAAAATGTATATTCACCTTGCCTAGCAGCTAGATGAATATTACCTTTTCTGTGGTTGAGAAAACCCAATATCGACCCTATTTCAAAGTCAGTAATTGTATAATATTATTTAATTGTTAAATATTGTTCTTGTTATTTCTTTTTTATAATCTTGAATTTAAAATTATAAGGATTGTTTTAAATTGAATGTTAAATTATAGAATATAGATGCCTTTGGATGGATTTACATTAATATATTAAACAGACCCAAATTCACCTATATCCAATAATCCAACAATTGAAAACAACTTTAAATGCATGCAATCTTTAAAATGTTTATGTATTATCCTTAATGTAACAGAAAACTAATCGCTAGACGTTAAGCAACCATTCAATCATTACTTAAAATCATAATTTGTATTCATTACAGATATTCAGAGAAGAGCATGACCAAGTGTATAGGCATCACCATAGAAACACGTCCTGACTACTGTCTGAGGAAACACATTAGGTTTGAATAAGATGTCTTTCTATTGTAGTCTGTAAAAAACAGCAACCATTTCATTTAAATCTAGTATTGGTAACCTTTTATTTTGGTTTATCATACATTTACCTTTGATATGGATAATTTTGTCAGACAGGCAAATGTGTCCTACTGATATTTGATCAGAAGAACTGAGATGCATGTCTGGGCCTTGCCTGGTCAAGAAGGGACTTGATATACATATCAACGCCTCACATGTACCTGTAGAAATTTACAATAAATAGTTCTGGTGAGGTCACTAAAATAAAGACTGTTGGTAAACAATATTCATACAGTAGCTGAACAGTATGTTGTCATATCAGTCGAAAATACCAACATGTTTGTTGATGTCTTTAAAGGTTTACATTAAATGACAATATATCAAATTAGAAATGCTAAGCAAGACAACCGGCATCCATGTGAAGTCCCATATAAAGCAGAGTAAAATTTGTTTTAGCAACCCCTCCACATAACCACTTCCTGTGTTTTACATCTGTATTTATTCCTCCACAGCATTTTCCCATTCATTTGACCTTTATATAACGACTGCTTGTCTTACGTGACTAACGATCATGTTTTCTGTTCGTTTTCACCAAGAAAACTTGTCCAAAATGACTACCGTAGAACTTCGGTAGCTCGAACTCACATCACTTTAACACCTGGTATTTCTCCAACACATATAAAAGTAAGGAACTTTTCCCCTATGTAATCAATGTTAAGACTTCTTCGATTTCTCGAACACTGATTTTTTGAAAACTCGAACTAAATTAGCAGTCTCAATAGTAAAAATCCATTCAAAAAACCATGAAAAACTCAAACTAAAATTATTGACGGCTTGGGTGATAAATTGGTCCTAAAAGGTGTGAATATCGAAGCCATACTTGTCAAATTAACCAAACTGCCATCAATTTGTATTTATGCATGCCTTTGTCAGTAAATTTGTTAAAATAGGTTTTAATTAATTAAAATATGCATCAATCCGAAATGAGGTCATTGCAACAATTACATAATGCAATAATACTTATCAATAATTGTCCATCCAACTAATCAGGAAAAATAACAGTAAACATTTTTATTTTTAATAAAAACATAAATATGTACGTTAAAACAAAGATTTATATCCAATACAATAAAAAAAACACAATTTTACATTTCAATGGGACAGGAAATTAATTGAAATATATAAACTGATATCGACTCAGGTTTGTGATGAACCTTTTCCAAAATCCTGGTTTCTAAAACCCCGAAATTCTTGAACACTATTCATCTGCCCCTTCAAGTTTGAGTCATCGAAGTTAGAATATTTTGAGAGGGTTAAAGTCATTAAAAAATTACTAAACCCTGTCTTTTGAAAAGAAGATATGTAGACTATTGACAATTATCTGGAATATGTTTTTATCACGCTCTGTCATTTTGAAAATTCTTCAGACTTGCCATTTGATTATATTGCTATTCTTGTTTGAAATGGTGATGTTTCTCACAACATTGTATTTACAAAGAGGAATAATCCATATGAATGGGTGTACACTTGTTATAGACCAATATTCACCTTCAGCATTTAATGTATTGATAAAACACAAGGAAACCAGTAAAACCGTACAAAAGAAAATACAACTGAATGATAGCGAATAAAGTTGACATGCATGAATAAAACTGGAAATCAAAACTCTGGTGATGGCTGTATATTTTGTACAAACATCATGCCTTCTGTATAAACACCCCTGTCTTACTCTTTGACCTTTTTTTACAAATTCCCTTAAAACATTGCAATAAGCCTTGGCTGAAAATGCATGATAAAGTGATTATGACACACTGGTTTTCCATATCAGGTCCTATATTATTTTTGACCCAAATTAGGTATCAGCTATTGCCTCAACCTAATATTGGAGTTGCTAGATTATATAGGACCTGATATGGAAAACCTTATGTAATATTTACATGAGGTATGTGTATGCTAAAATTTATTCCTCCATGTGAGGTTAGGTTTTTAGCTCACCAACCTGACCAGAAGGGTCATGTGAGCTATTGCCATCACTTGGCATCCCTCATCGTCATTAACTTTTCTTTAAAAATCTTCTTCTCCAAAAACTCTTAAGGGATTGCTTTGAAACTTTGCACACATCATCAGTAAAATGTCCTCTACCAAGTTTGCACAAATCATGGCCTCAGGCCAACCAACATGGCCACCATGGCTAAAAAAAGAACAGGGGAGTCAAAATACAGTATTTGGCTTATAGTTTAAAAAGTATAACAGATACAGGAAAACCGAAGAGACCTTCTTTCTTCAGCATTAAAAGCTCTACAAAACACTCCATTGTTTTCCACAAGCTGTCAAGAGGTATACAAACATCATGACTTCTGTATAAACACCCCTGTCTTACTCTTATGTGACCTTTTTTCAAATTCCCTTAAAACATTGCAATAATCCTTGGCTGAAAATGTATGATAAAGTGATTATGACACACTGGTTTTCCATATCAGGTCCTATATTATTTTTGACCCAAATTATGTATCAGCTATTGCCTCAACCTAATATTGGAGTTGCTAGATTATATAGGACCTGATATGGAAAACCTAATGTAATTTTTACATGTGGTATGTGTATGTTAAATTTATTCCTTCATGTGAGGTTAAGTTTTCGCCATCACTTGGCGCCCATCGTTGTCGTTAACTTTTCTTTAAAAATCTTCTTCTTCAAAACCACTGAAGGGATTGCTTTGAAACTTTGCACACATCATCAGTAAAATGTCCTCTACCAAGTTTTCACAAATCATGGCCTCAGACCAACCAACATGGCCGCCATGGCTAAAAAAGAACACGGTGGTCAAAATACAGTTTTTGGCTTATAGTTTAAAAAGTATAACAGATACAGGAAAACGGAAGAAACCTTCCTTCTTCAGCATTAAAAGCTCTACAAAACATTCCATTGGGTCAAAATTGTATGAGGACTCCTTGTAGGAGTTATTGCCCTTTAATTGTCGAAATTGATGATTTTTGCCATTTTTGCCTCAAAATTATGAGAACTAGAGAAAAACTTAGCATTGCTTAATTGTTCTGCTCTATGAGAGCTACAAAAATAACTTTAGAGTCAAGATTGTCTTATTAACCGTTTAAGAGTTATTCTTCTTTAACTGTTTTTTTTTTAATCACTTTTAATTGATTTTTAAAATCTTCTCCTCTGAAACCACTGAAAGTATTGTTTTGAATCTTTGTACACATCATCTTTAGGATGTCCTGTACAAAAATTGTGCAAACCATGACAGTTGACTACCTACATAGCTACATTGGCTTAAAAGAGAAAAAGGGGGGGGGGGGTCAAGGGAGTTTTCGGCTGATAGTTAAAATTATAACAGGTACAGCAAATTTGAAGTGAACCTCCCTTCTCCCTCTAAGCATCAAAAGCTCCTCTATATAGGAGTTATTTCCCTTAAAAGGTCAAAATTAATGACTTTTGCAGAGGTGTTGGGCAATTCCTTATAGGAAAGAAAAGCTGGATAAAATGGGTTGTTTGGTTTCAGGTTCAGGTGAGTGATACAGGCTCCTGAGAGCCTCTAGTTAAAGTAGAAAAAATGTTTGGTTTAATTCCATTCTTCAGGACTATTCGTTCAATAATCTTAAAAATTGTTTTAATATCACAAAATTCTATCAAATCACTTTAGACATCACAGAAGCCAGGGTACTCGGAGACAACCTATCTTTGGTTGGAATGGAAGATTAGAAACCATCAAGTAGTTTCATTCCAATTTATGATCCCATTGTTTGTATTTGGTTGCATTTATTAGTTTATTTAATAGAAATGATCTGTTTCATGAATTTTTATTTTTGAAGACTGGTTATTGCGATCCTAAATTTTATATCTTAGATTTTAACTATTGGTGCAACAATTGATATATTTAAGAAACAAAATGTTTCATAAGAAATAAATAACATTGAAAACAAATTACAATACATTTGTCAAATATTTTTTGCAAGCACTTATTTGATATCTAGTAACTTCAAACAAAAAGGATGTGTTTGATGGTAAACTGTTTTCTACAGTAGTGATAACATATATTTTTACATATTGTAGCTTGCCAATATCCCTACAAAGCATTGGTGATGAATTTTTGCACTTACATGTAGCTGAAGTCTTTTGGATGAATATGTTATTTATATATATCCAATTTTTTCAGGCTGTCAAATTAAAGCAATGTTTTTGCCATAGATTTAAGTACCTTCAAAAGCAGCAGTGTATTTTGTTTAATTGTATGACACCATGTGCCATAGATCTGAGAAAATGCCTTCGAAATGAGGACATACTTCAATCTTGGTCTAACAATATACCCCGGTATATATATGATTATATGTACTAGACTTAAACCTGTTTAAATTATGTGGATATTAAGGTTTGGGAAGAGAAATAATTGCAAAAATGTAAGAAGAAAACAGTTTTATTTTCACCATATGCTTTAACTGAAATGAGAACCTGAATGTAAACAAGATGTATTTGATAAGTAGTATGTATTGTTTATTTTACAGTGATATGTTAAATTATGGTTGTACTAGATTAGAAATAGGTGTACAAAGTGTGTATGAGGATGTAGCCAGGGATACAAACAGGTAATTAGAAATAGGCGTATAAATTGTGTATGAGGATGTAGCCAGGGATACAAACAGGTAATTAGAAATAGGTGTACAAAGTGTGTATGAGGATGTAGCCATGAGTACAAACAGTTAATTAGAAATAGGTGTACAAATTGTGTATGAGGATGTAGCCATGAGTACAAACAGGAAATAGAAATAGGTGTACAAAGTGTGTATGAAGATGTAGCCAGGGATACAAACAGGTAATTAGAAATAGGTGTACAAAGTGTGTATGAGGATGTAGCCAGGGATACAAACAGGTAATTAGAAATAGGTCTATAAATTGTGTATGAGGATGTAGCCAGGGATACAAACAGGTAATTAGAAATAGGTGTACAAAGTGTGTATGAAGATGTAGCCAGGGATACAAACAGGTAATTAGAAATAGGTGTATAAATTGTGTATGAGGATGTAGCCAGGGATACAAACAGGTAATTAGAAATAGGTGTACAAAGTGTGTATGAGGATGTAGCCAGGGATACAAACAGGTAATTAGAAATCGGTGTATAAATTGTGTATGAGGATGTAGCCAGGGATACAAACAGGTAATTAGAAATAGGTGTACAAAGTGTGTATGAAGATGTAGCCAGGGATACAAACAGGTAATTAGAAATAGGTGTACAAAGTGGACTTAGAACTTCGTGGGGGGGTGTTCAAGTAAATGTGGAATGCAGTTATGGTCAAAATGCAACATTTCTAACTCATCTGAAATGTTCTCTTTGTTACAAATATTAATAAAGAAGGAAAAAATATTTTTAAAATAATAATGGATTTTAGCTGACCTGCCCAAAGTGAGCTATTCTCATCACTTGGGGTCTGTTGTCTTAAGCTGTGGTGTCTTATTGTTACATTACTATATCTTCTCCAAAACCACTTAATTTGAACCAAACTTGGCAGGAGTGTGTAATGGGCGGTTCTTAACACAGTTTGAGTTTTTGGAGCTGATTAAATATTCAACATGGCTGCCTGGACCATAAATAGTTTAACATAAGACCCCCTAGGAAAACATACATACAGCTTCTTCTTCTAAACTGTTCCACACAATAAATCAAAATTATACAGAAATGAAGCTTGGAGATTTTTTTGTGCCAATCCAAAATACAAGATGGCTTCCATCATAGGACTTAGCTTAACATAGGAACCTATGATGTGAAATGAGGCTTGGATATTTATCTTATTATTTTGAGTTTTTTGAGACAATTGGAAATTAAACATGGCTACCAGGACCATTAGAGTGTTCTGATTGGCTGAATTACAAATATCTCCTCACAAACCGCTTGGCAGATTGGCAGATTGATTTGAAATATTGCAGAAATCTACCTTGGATGGTCCTCTACAAAGTTGGAGATTTTGTGCCAATCCAAAATCCAAAATCTTAATAGTCACCATCGCAGGACTTAGTTTAACATAGGACACTATGGGAGAAACATACAAACAGCTTCTTTTCCGAAACTGTTCCACATATTGAACCAAAATTATGTGGGAATTAAGTCAGGGTAGTTCTTTAATAACTCTGAGTTTTTCAAGCTGATTGGAAATTCAACATGGTTGCCAGGGCTGCTAATGTGTTCAGATTCATTGCTGAAATTTAAACATTTTGTTTTCTTACAAATACTTAGCCAAAAGAATTGTGATATTGTAAAAATGTATCTGATGTTGTTAAAAATGTATCTTAGATGTTCTTCTATGAAGTTTGAGTGTTTTGTACACATCCTAAATCCAAGGTGACAGACACAGTGGCACATAGCTGAATATATTATCCTATGGGGAAAACATAAAAATGGCTGCTTCTTAGAATCTGTCCTACACATTAAAAACAGATGCAGAATCAAGCCAAGATAGTTCTCTTGTATTTTTGAGCTTTTGCTGCTTATTGGAAATTCAACATGGCACATAGGATCTTTCAGAAATGTTCTCACTTAAGCATTTAATATTAAATTTTGCAAGAAAAGGTGGGTTTTTGTTGATGACCATTATAGTCTCTTGAGAGCCTCTAGTTATTTTACAAATGTCACATTTGTAGTAAAACTAGCTTAGTTATTCTAAAAACATCTAAACATATGGTTACGTTAAATGTATTTTTATTTGTACAGAGGTCATACAGTCAAAGCAGTGTGTGAGTCCTTTCAGATGGCAAAAGATGCAGGATTTAAAGTAGTAGCACATATGATGCCTGACCTACCTAATGTTGGATGGGAGAGAGATATAGAACAGTTTATTGTATGTACAATACACAAATAATGGTTATCTGTACATCATATAATGACATTCTTAAATACTCTAGTAGCCCATTAATAATTTTATTGGCCTATAGCATGTCTCATTCGACACAGTCTTAAGAGGTCATTATTTGGCAGTGTCCATATAACATCCTATATCAACCTGAGACCTCCATATCTGCCTGAGGGCAGGATTGATATGGGATGTGATATACATGTAGATATTGCCATATCATAACCATTGCATCGTAGTTAAAATTTCAAGTGCATATGAACAGGAAATAGTAATATGACATTTGTGTATTTGAGTTTTTCCCATTTTTAATTTAGAAATTTCTCAAAATATTTATTTTAATGGGTTTCCAAGTAGTTGTACTTTTGCTGATTTTGATAACAAATTGATGAAGATCACTTCTGATAGCCTTATAATGCAGCACACAGGATGGCTACAAATATATGTAATGTGAAATTTCATTTAAAAAAACCATAATATAACTGTATACCAGTTTACTGTACATACTTTCACATAAGTCGGGAAATTGGGAGTTAAAATTTGGTTTTAGATAAGGCTTCTGAATTATAAGCGAGCCATATCACAAGAGGAAAGAATTCCGGTAGAAGTTTGAAGGCTGTACATAGACCGCCAATTATAAAGATGAAAATAGACAGATATGTGATTAATTATGCTAAATAAAGTATATTTAAGACATTAATAAAGATTGATTTTACTTGTGTATTGTTTACTTTATCCAGTTTCCATATTTCCATTCGTATTTACCACTGTTTACACAAGTTTCCATTTATTTGTATGTGTTACATAATACATCCGGTGATGTCATGATACAACTGAAAACAGAAATTCAAGATAAACTAACTAATGCATATATGTTACAGAACTAGTTTTTTCATCAATTATTATTTAAATTTACAAAACCATATTCCTTTATATTCTTTACTTTAGCTTTCATTTATTTTAAAAATTCTGCTTTAACTATTAAATAATACAAAAATGAATATTTATATATATATATTTACTTGTGTTTGTCTTTTTTACAGTTTATAGTGATATCAAATTCAGGGAGATAATTACGTTTACATTTTTAAAAACTCGTGTACACTAGTGTAAACAAACAACTTACGATAATGACAAGCAATATTTACCCAATAAAACACAAGAAACAAATAATTAACAAGAAGTTTTACTGATATAATGATTTTTATTCACCAATTTGGAATGTTTATTTGATTCTGACCTGATGTCAACACATCTGTCTTCAGACTGACTTATACGAGGGTCAACAGCAAAATAACAGATTTTAAGGCCCCAAAATACCCCCAACTTATACGCAGACCGACTTTTAGGGAGCATTTACGGTATATTTTTGTAATGAATAGCAGTATACAAATTGTATTATTTATACAGTACTATAAACTTAATGCATAGGATTCACTTGGTATTACTTTCTCCATGGTATAGAAATTCAAATGGCAATATATATCTTACTTTTATAGATGAGTACATTGGAATGTTATGTTTTGCCAAAATGTTTGGGGTCATATGTTTTTTTTTGGTCTGTTCGTCCTTTCGTTGATTTGTTCACTCATTCGTCTGTCCATTTTGCTGAAGCTTTGGATGTAGCAAGCTTGCATAAAGACCTAGCTTTGGATTGGATTTGGGGAAAGTCTGAACAAGGTCATGGTCACTGTTACTAAAAATAGAAAACCAGTTTCTGGTCAGTTAGCTTAAACCAATCTTGCTGAAACTTTGGATATATCAAGCTTTCATGAAGACCTAGCTTGGGATCGGATTTGGGGCTCATCAGGTCAAGATCATTGTTACTTAAAATAGAAATACAGTTTTTGGTCAATAATTTCGGTTCGGATAAACCAATCTTGATGAAACTTCGGATATAGCAAGATTACATGAAGACCTAGCTTGGTTTTAGACTTGGGGCCAGTCAGGTCAAGGTCTATTACTAATAATAGAAAAACAGTTTCTGCTCAATCATAAAGTGAAATTAATTGTTAAATCATGTTAAACCTGGTTTTGTAGCATGGCCTGATTTCTTGTTTTTAAACTTAGTTTAACAAATATTTTTTGCAAATTTATTTAATTTGTTTCAGGAATTTTTTGAAAATCCATCCTTTAGAGCTGATGGTCTGAAGATTTATCCTACATTGGTCATTAGAGGGACTGGTAAGTTATCATGTGGTTATTTCATTTCACAGAATTGTTCTTTATTTTTAAAAGCTGGGTCGTAGTTCTGTATCCATAGTTCCATTACTGTCTGAATCCATTGACACAGAATCTTGGTACTTATAAAAACTAATGTTTGATACAATTCCTGTTTCAATTAAATATGAAATTGCTTGTGTTGCTCAGTGTTGTTTTTGTCATTATACCCCACACAAACTTGTTTGGGGGGTATATAGGAATCGCCCTGTCTGTCCGTCTGTCTACATCCCTTGTAAGCACAACTCCTCCTAAACCGCTTGATGAAATTTAATGAAACTTAGCATAAAGGAAGTACATTATATGTAGATGTGCATGAAGGATTTTTATTGACCTCAGATATCAAAAAGCGGAGATAATTGGACTTGAATGCGAAGCGGGGGTATCACTTTGTGAGTGTCCTCACAGTCCACGCTTGTTATACACTGCAGGGAATTTTTTAGCACTCTCCACTTTCGTCATTGACAAAATCATTTGAAAAATGACGATAGATTTCTAAATCGATTTCGTCACCTGATTTCCAACAAATACTAAAAATTTTCGTTACAACTTCATTTTACCAAGAGTAAAACGACATATTTATGACCCCAAAGCCAATTAACAGGAATTTTAATTATTTCACCTCGATAGTTTTAAACGGCAGGTGTTGATCACCGACTCGATGTTTTTACAGGTAATCTGATTAACATTATTTTGTGGTTCTCCTGGTCAATATATGCAAACAAAAGTGTCATAGATCGTACTGATGCGCACAGACTTCCACCTTTTGATTAAATATGTAATGCAAATAAAAATTGCAAAGATTTGGCCTATTTGCTGGTTTTAAATGGATTACGCGCCATTTGTGTACATCCGAGATACGTCTAATTACAGATGGCTACCAATAGGAAACGCAGAGTACAACGGCCCTTAATGAAAAATTGTAACCGATTGATATACAAACGCTTTTTAAATAAGTTTTAAAATTAAAATTCTTTGAAAATTTATAAACATTTTGTTATAATCATTTTTTAAAACAAATTTATACACTGCAATTGAAAGAATATAGTTTTTTATGCTATAATATTTCACCAGTACAATGAATGCATGCTTCTGAGCAGATGCTTATACGGCTCATCTTCTGAAGTGACTAAAGCCCTCAAAATCCTAAAACAATTCCCTGTACACTGTTGTCCAGCACTGTTTACAGTCATTCCACACTGTGTTTTTTTCCTTCATTCATTCCATGCTGTGTTGTCCAGTGTTGTTTTCATTCATTCATTCCATGCTGTGTTGTCCAGTGTTGTTTTCAGTCATTTCATACTGTGTTGTTTGCAGTTATTCCATGATGTTGTTCTGTATTTGTTTTCAGTTATTCTACACAGTTATAATGTGTTGTTTTCAGTCATTCCACACTGATGTTTTCAGTCATTCCACACTGTTTTCTAGTGTTGTTTTCAGTCATTTCATACTGTGTTGTCCAGTGTTGTTTGGAGTCATTCCATACTGTTGTCTAGTGTTGTTTGGAGTCATTCCACACTGTGTTGTCCAGTGTTGTTTGCAGTCATTCCACACTGTGTTGTCCAGTGTTGTTTGGAGTCATTCCATACTGTTGTCTAGTGTTGTTTGGAGTCATTCCACACTGTGTTGTCCAGTGTTGTTTGCAGTCATTCCACACTGTGTTGTCCAGTGTTGTTTGCAGTCATTCCACACTGTGTTGTCCAGTGTTGTTTGCAGTTATTCCACACTGTGTTGTTCAGTGTTGTTTGCAGTCATTCCACACTGTTGTCCAGTGTTGTTTGCAGTCATTCCACACTGTGTTGTCCAGTGTTGTTTGCAGTCATTCCACACTGTGTTGTCCAGTGTTGTTTGCAGTTATTCCACACTGTGTTGTTCAGTGTTGTTTTTTACAGTCATTCCACACTGTGTTGTTCAGTGTTGTTTGCAGTCATTCCACACTGTGTTGTCCAGTGTTGTTTGCAGTCATTCCACACTGTGTTGTCCAGTGTTATTTTGTCATTCTACACTGTTGTCCATTGTTATTATTGTCATTCCACACTGTTGTCCTGTGTTGTTTTTGTCATTCCTCACTGTTTTCCAGTGTTATTTTTGTCATTCCACACTGTTGTCCATTGTTATTATTGTCATTCCACACTGTTGTCCTGTGTTGTTTTTGTCATTCCTCACTGTTGTCCAGTGTTATTTTTGTCATTCCACACTGTTGCACAGGGCTGTTTTCGGTTATTCCATGCAATTGTCTACTGGTAATGTTGTCGTTATTCCACATGATGTTGCCCAGTATTGTTTTCAGTTATTCCACCTTTTGTGCAGTGTCATTTCCTTTCCCAGTTAACAACCGTTTTCAGCTTTCATACTTATTTTTAGGATTGTATGAATTATGGAAGACAGGCAGATATAAAAGTTACCCACCCAGTACATTAGTGGATCTTGTTGCAAGAATACTAGCTCTTGTTCCACCATGGACAAGAGTTTACAGAGTTCAAAGGTGAATTTAAAATTAAATCATTACCCCGGTAAGATCTGTCTAATATTTTGTAATCGGTGAAAGCTATTTTTTTAAATGAATTACATGTATAAGTTTTTTCATTGAGATTCTTACCTGATTAATTAAATTTAATTTCTTAGAAAACATTTCATATACAAATAACTCTGAACCTTGTTTTTGGACATTATTAATGCATTGGCTAGATATTTCATATAGTCATATTTCACAAGAATAAATAAAAATATATTCTTAATTAATTTTTTTCAGAGATATACCTATGCCATTAGTGAGCTCAGGTGTGGAACATGGGAATCTCAGAGAGCTTGCTTTAGCCAGAATGAAAGATCTGGGAACACAGTGTCGTGATGTAAGGACAAGAGAAGTTGGTATACAGGAGATACACCATAAAGTTAGGCCATTTGAGGTAACAGAATACATAATACATAAACTATGGCAAGGTCAAGCACATATGATTTTAGACATATTTTAGCCCCCCCCCCCCCCCAACCCCAACACCAGGTGACAATGGCCTCTGAATTATTTGAGTATAGGAAAAATTGTTAACATTTTTTGCTCTTAGTTATGCACCAGTTTCCTTGAGTAATGAGAGACAACTCAAAACGAGCAAAATAATTTCAGCTATTCATGTATCACATTAAATTCAAGTCATGTCAGATAATTTTTTTTGCAAATTTAGAAACCCCGAAGGGTACTCAAGGAAACTAACGAACACCCATAAAATAGTCCAGAAATGGGAGTTGCACAATCAGCTGAAAACAGCCAATACATTTAATAAATTATCTAAATAAATTTATTTATCTTTTCTGAAACTGCTTTTTAATTACAGCACTAATATTAAAATTCCATTGAATAATAAATCCACTGTCCATGCTACAGTATATCAAAATAAGAACTAATTTTCTCTCCCTCAGTCAAAGTTCATTTACAGAGCCGTTGACAGGTGACTATAGGTTTGCACTGTTGGTCTATCAGTCTGTCTTTTTTGTAAAAGCTTGGCAATATTGAGCTGATATTTGATATGAGAGTGAACAATCATGACTTATAAATTGTTTGAATTTTGTTCTGCAAATACGATTTTTTAATGAAATTATGTCCCTCGGATTTATAAAATTTCTTAAAATGTTCCAGACTTTTTTTTAAGGATTGAAGATATTTAGCGGAGATTTGGTATGAGAGTTAAAGATAAAGTTTGAATGTTGTTCTGATCTGAGGATTTGTGAAGAAATTATGGCCTTTGGATTATGAAAATTTATTTTGCATTAGGTGACAATATTGCTGTTTTATGTTGTAGGATATTTGTTGTGTATTATAGGCTGGTCTGATACATTATGTAGGATATTTGTTGTCTATTCTAGCCTTAGCTGTTAAATATTGTAGAATATTTGTTGATTATTATAGGCTGGTCTGATATATTATGTAGGATATTTGTTGTGTATTGTAGGCTGGTCTGATATATTATGTAGGATATTTGTTGTGTATTGTAGGCTGGTCTGATATATAATGTAGGATATTTGTTGTGTATTGTAGGCTGGTCTGATATATTATGTAGGATATTTGTTGTGTATTGTAGGCTGGTCTGATATATTATGTAGGATATTTGTTGTGTATTGTAGGCTGAGCTCATAAGAAGAGATTATGTAGCTAATGGTGGATGGGAAACATTTTTGTCTTATGAAGATCCTGAACAGGATATTTTAATTGGACTTTTACGACTAAGAAAGTGCTCACCTGATACATTCAGAGGAGAGCTGAAATCTGGATGTTCTATTGTGAGAGAACTTCATGTTTACGGAAGTGTGGTTCCAGTACATGCCAGAGATCCAACTAAATTCCAACATCAGGCATGTGTTTAAAATCAGACTTACATTTAGAAAACATTTTTAAAATTGAATAGTTCAGTTGATCTTAAAAAATATATGTTTATTCCTGAAAAATACAAATTCAATTTAGTGATGAGGACTATCTTAAAACCAATCATGATGAAAGTTGTGCATGCACACGAACAACAATACTGCTTATTATTACGCTGGAAAAAAGAGTCTTACAAAAAGAAAAATTTTCAGTTTCTATAGTTTACTGTACCAAATTTTAATAAATTTAGACTGTTTTTATATTTCTTTTTCAAAATAAATTTCATGTTTGAAGATTTTAATTGGATCATCTATGTTTTTGGTATAAATCATATTTCACTGCTATCAAGCTCAGGAAGTAGTGTGACTATGCATATAGGGAGGTTCTGGATCAAAGAGAGGAATTAAAAAAAAATACCTGTTACACAAATTATGTTGTAGTTCAGGTTGGTTCACCATTTGTCGGCCAAATATCCCTGGAACTTTTAAGTGGTAAATGTGTGACCTTGGCAGTCACTGGTACTATACATAGATGATGGCATTGGTTTGGCATGGGTGATACAGGTCATAGTGCTATTGAGTGAAGATATAGGTCATACTATGTAATTTTTGTTGACACGTTTATAGGGATTTGGTATGTTATTAATGGAAGAGGCAGAGAGAATAGCTAAGGAGGAACATGGCTCAAGTAAAATTGCAGTAATATCAGGTAAGAATAATATTTTGGTTGGATGATACTTGGCATGGTATCCCTGTATAAATTTGTTAATTAGAAAAGTAAATACAAGTACAACTTCTTCTTTTGAATCTGAGGGCAATATGTTCTTCTGTATTCAAAATAAGTGACCAGAACATTGATGAATTCTGTTTAAAATTGTGTTTTATTCTTAAGGCTCCATAAATCAGCTACTATTTTTGTGGTGTATTCTGTTTGTTAAAAATGGTTCCTGCTCTATAACTCCAAACCCCTTTGAGTACAGAAATGATTCTTGGCATGATTGACACAGAAGGTTGAAAGTAAGAAAACAGTACATTAAAAGTCATTATCAAAAACTAGTTGAACTCGGCCACTCCTGTGGATATGTCTAAAAACCATTTCCACTCTGACCTAAGATTCTTAAAAACTTCTCAGGTGAACTTTATACTATACATACTTGCCTTATAAAGTTTGCTGATTAAATAAATCCGTAATGTTTTATAATATATTATATGATCATTTTGATGTTATCTCTTACCTTTCAGAATGATAGAATACAAGATAACATATTTCAAATACTGTTTGGAGTCCCACACAGTGCAATGTCTAATGAAATTGCACCATTAAACCTGAACATGTTTTTTTATTTGTAGGTGTTGGAACAAGGAATTACTATAGAAAAATTGGATATGAATTAGAAGGACCTTACATGACAAAATCTTTGTGATATTAAAAATATATATATTGTAAAATCTTTGCAAAACCAACTGAATTCTGTGCACATGTCATTACAAGCTTCTGGTATACGTAGCACACTAAAATATGAACACCAAGATCTTAGGAGACTCATGGAATGATGCTTTTACCTGTAAACAAGTGACATCAGGCAGTCTGCAATATACAAATGTACCATACATTTTGTGTACATTGAGTGGTGCAGGCAAACTGTCAAAATATTTCTGTTAAAAGATTGAAGATGTCTTGTATAAATTATATTTCAGATGCGATAAAGTGATTAGTTTGTTAAGGTAGTTAGTCTACTATTGATCATGTGGTCTGTCAACACTGAGATTGTGGGTTCGATTCTCACTGCAGGCAGGGTGTAGTCGACTCCAATCTTAATTGACAAGGATTGCCAGTTTTCCTACCGCAGGTTCTCTCCGGGTACTCTGGCTTCCTCCCCCAATACAATCTAGACGCCACAATATAGCTGAAAAATTGATGAAAGTAGCATTTAAACACCATTCAAACAAACAAACAGATGGATGTATTGTATTAACACTTATTTAAACAATACACAATATGTCAGCGAGTGGAGAGCTCACTTTTAGCTGTTGTTTACCAATTAATTAGTTCTAATGTTGGAGCTCCTAGTTATTTTGTGAATCCACAATGTAACAATACTAAACTTTACCGTGTCAATCCGACTGGTTTTTGCTTGACAAAATGGAAAACTGCTACCATATTTGGTAGAGTTTATGGTCCTTTAGTAGATTTTATATTACACTTTTTGAAAGTAACAATTATTTTCCACAGTTAATCGGCTTTTTAAAATGTGGCCGTTTTTTCATTTTGCCAGATCAATTTTCCATACTAAATTTTGACCTTGTTTTGAAGGGAAGCATACCTTAGGAAAAATTGCATTGTTTTCTATTCGAAATCCTTTGGGTAATGTCATCTGCAGTTGAGGCGGGAAAAGTCTCGCGGTTTGTCTGAATACCATTGTACATTACGAAAGCAGACGAACGTTTGTAAACAACATTAAACCCCTTTAGAAACAAAATGGCTGACTACTATGGAAATTCGATCTACCAAAATGAAAATTCAGCCGCATTTCACAATGCCGTTTAGCTGTGGAAAATAATTGTTGATTTCAAAAAGTGTAATTTAAGATTTACAAAAGGACCATAAACTCGACCAAAGGCGGTAGCAGTTTTCCATTTTGTCCAGGTAAAACCCGTCGGATTGACACGGTAAAGTTTACTATAGTCTAGCTACGTTGTTGTTGCTCATAGTTAGCTGTTGTTGATCTATTAATTAGTTCTAATGGTAGAGCTCATGTTTAGCTGTAGTTATACTATTGAATAGTTTCTATTGGTGGAGCTCATGTTGAGCTGTTGTTGTCCTATCATGTAAACTATTGGTGGAGCCAATTGTTAGGTGTTGTTGTCCTATTAATTAGTTCTAACTCTGGAGCTCATATTTTGCTGTTGTCCTATTAACTAGATCTACTGGCAGAGCTAATGTTTAGCTGTTGTCCTATTAATAAGTTACACTTGTAGATCTCATGTTTAGCTGTTGTTGTTCTCTTAAGGTAACTATTGGTAGAGGATTTTTGTCTACATGAAGAATTGTTTTTTTTCGGGGGTTTTTTTTGTTATATACTTTACAATGGCATGAACATCACACAACTGAATCCAGATTGCTGGACAATACAATAATAACAAGTATGTTTATTATAAACTTTTTATTGAATAGAAATTTCTTTTTCCATAGATGATTTGTTTATTGGCTGATTGCCAGTGAAAATGTACAGAACATGATCATAGACTAGATGTCTAACTATAAATAAACATGAAGCACTAACCAATCACATATAGACAACAAACTTGAGGCTCAATAAGGAGAAAAAAAATTCACTACCCCAAAATATTTTAATAATTACAAGTACAAATGCAATATCCTTTACACCTCAAACTTTAATATAATCCACCAGAATTCCTTTTTTTTCAAATCATTTAAAATGTAATCCCTTACAATCTGGAATCTCTTGTCATTTTTGTACTTTTCAAGTACAGTTTGTATAAAATTTAAGAAGTTTCAACATATTTTTAGACCAGTTAATTCAAGCATTATTATGAGAAGCTGAAAATGTTTTTGTTCAAACTGACATAACTACAAAGATTATTTACAGCCATCAGTTTACATCCATTACATAGTCTACACTAAAATTGCAGTTGCATAATAAATTGAACATAATTCATGTAGCTGAAATTCTGAAACCATAATAATTCAAATCTGTAGAAATGTTTGTGGTCAACAGAACTAATGTTCACGAGTTTTGGAAGCAACACATGGAATTTTCAACCAATCAATAAACAAACAATTGGCATATTGTAAATAAAGTAATGTACTGTGACAATTTTACATGCTTTACATGAAAATGGTGGATATTTGTTTGTTAAGGTAACTAGCAGTACATTGTCATTTATTAGGGTAACAATGTCCGTTGCACTGACAGAAATTGTTTGATAAATATTGAACTAGTTCCCTGAATTGCACAATGAAACTATTAGGAAAATTCAATCAGCCATGCTTCCACCCAAAATTGCTCCACCAGGTGTTCGTTGACAATGCCACCTGCCACCTAACAGTCTGCAATTTATGGATTTGGTAAATCCCATATAAACCAGTACCCCACAAATGGTGATTTCACAGAAATTTAATAATTTTTTTAAAATAAAATGTGTAACTAATAAGAGACAAACAATTTTACAAATTTTTTTTTATCATGGTGTACAATTTTAGCCAGTGATATGTAAATTATTGCACAATAATCTTTTTTATTGCTTCATATTTGCATATTTATAGACGACGTAGGGAATGATATTTTTGATAATGAAATGAATTAATACTTACAAAATGCTTTTAGTGTATTTCAAACTAGTATCAAATTTTAACAAAAAACCCTATCTAAATTATCCAAAAACCTTTTTATTCTCTCTTCAAATTTTCAATTGTCAAAATTTTGATTTATATAAAAGAAATGAACCAGATGAGAACATTGAAAGCAGACAATTTTTTTATGAATGAAGGCAGAGTTTCTTTCTACATCCAAAAATACTGTGGATGAAATATTTGTGTTACTAAGACACTCAAAAAAGATCGTAAATATTTATAAATATAACAAAAAAGATATTGATAAAATTTAACCTTCAAAAATATACAAAATAAACATACTAGTATTACATTTCAGTTTTAAAGCTTTTTACGAGTTTGATTTTTTTCGATTTAATCTGTTATAATTTGTATTGTTAACAATAATTTTGCAAATAGCAAAACATATTGTCATGGGATGAGATTCAACAATGGAACTATAAAATGTAAGATTTTTCATCATTTGTTTATAATAAAACATAACATTTTATATAAATAGATACATATGAATAAAGTTAAGATCTTTGATGATTTAGTTCAGTGATAATTCTAACCAACAATACAAAATTTAGAATTAAGAACTTGATGGTGATTGGATGGTTAATGTGAGGTAATGTTCAAATAAAGAGACAATATTTTGAGACATGACAACATATCTTCCTGAAATAAATGCATAAATTTAACTAAACAAACATAACTATCTCAAAACTCAATATATAAATATCTTAGCACCATTTCTCAATAAAAAGAAATATTGATTATGGGAATTTCCATAATTTCAAACTTAATATTATTTCAAACTCGATTCTACCCAAGAAAATGCAAAATAAAAAAATTTCAAAAAAATATTTGCAAAGGTTGGAAAGAAAATTCTCTGAAATGACATGAATTCAACACTATTTTATAAACACGACTGTAATGCCACAAAATAACAGCACAACACTTAAATCTGGCACAATTCACTAAATATCAGAGATTCCTCTGTGAAAATGTTTTTTTTTTAATCAATGAATACAAAGGCTTATCCTTTCATTTTCTAAGAAATTCCCATAATCATTAGAAACAAGAGATAGACAACATATAACAAATACATACACACATACTTTGAATATTATGGCCAATCTCTGAAAATATTTTCTTCTTTTATAAAGATATTTTGGCAAATCTATAATGGCTTTATAAACATACAATAAATTAGATCTTTTGTAATTTCTCTTTTGAACTACTGTGAAATATGTTAGCCTCAATACAAATTTAAATACAACATACAAAAGTATTTTGCTTAGCAGCAGAATGTACTAGTAGCTTTAGATAAGTTTTTTCACTTGACAGTAATCATAGATAAACGTCTCTTCAAAGTCATGATTTTGAGAGATATTTGCAAGAAATTTTTATTTTAGAGTACAAATTTAATGACATGTCTCTAACACAAACCCTACACAAGACCTGGCACTATTGTAAATACCACATTTAACAACTGACAGTCTTATGTTGTGACTTGGTACCTTTTCTCTTGTTATCAATACATTTTCACACCTGTTATTTTGCATTCAATTTCTGCTCATCACATGGATCATTAAATAAAAATAAATAACTTTTCATAATAAATAAATATAGAAAAATAGTCATATCTATAGCACTTTATGATATTTTAAACTGAGGCTAACATAAAACACATTACTATGGCAACAGCCTTGGGCTTTGTCACCAGATCACAGAAAATAGAGGTATGATTCATATGTCTTGGTCCCGCTCATAATCAAAGATACTGTTATAAACCAAATCTTTCCTTTATCAGATGCATCAGCTTCTTTTTCCCTTTGTAAACAAGTTTCATATTCTCAATTAACTGAGCAAACTCAATATGTCCATCTTGAGCTAATAAGAATGTTTCTCTGGCCTTGCTGAGGAAGTCAATAAAGTCACCGTAATGTCTTGGACTAATATGTGTCAGTTTTGAATGTGTTGTGTTGATGTATGAACGTATAGTAGCTTCCATTAATTGTCTTAATGGATGTTTGTCATATGACAACATTTTCACAGTTCGTCTTTTGCCATCAGTAGCTCCAAGACCTGGTGCTGTCAATGTACATCTTCGTAAAATGTCTGACAATACTGTAGCACACTGAACATTGTCCACTAACAATGGAATCATATTGGCAAGTTCATTTTTTCCAAGTGAATGACTTAGTGCACATGCCCAGTGAATGTCATTTATTGCAGGATGAGTGTCTTGATTATAAGCTAAATGTAGATTTTTCATGGCAAGCAAAGTTAATTTGTAAGCTCTGTGTGGATATCCTCGATGTTCCATATACCGGGCTATTGTAAACAACTGACTCGAGTTCATGATATGAGCAGCAGCATCAATAACAATTTGATAAGCTGTTTCAAACGATGTTGGATTTTTCTCACATAACGTGAGAGCACAAAGAGCACAGTTTTGAGGGTCCTTAGTGGCACATTGTAGAGCTAAATCTCTAGCATGTCTTGCCAAATCTTCTTGCTGATGATAATTTAGATGGAACTGATGCATGGTGGAGTGAGACATGATTGTCGTAGCAACCATACCTGTTGCCTCAATTGGCTGGAACAATGAAAACCAGTTCTGCATAATTGACACTAGTGCTTGAACTCCCACCTCTGTAGCACACATTACTAACCATCGAACCATCTCTCGTCGTCGCCAATTCATGGTCATTAATGTCATTTTCATTACCTAAAATGTCATTATTAATATATTTTAAATGACATACAATATTGTTATTGATATTTTTTGTGATATTTTTAATTTCAAAAAATGTTAATTATCAATGAATTATTATTATTGGTAATACCCTATTAACTAGTTGTCAAGTTGTTTTTTTTTTTATTGCTAATTAGTAAAATGGTTGACATTGTACCAATATATATTTCCTGGTACCTTAGTCACTGGTCATGGGTTTTTGGCTAAAGGTCTTTATACTTTCCCCATATTAAAATTGAAAAACATAATATGGCTTAAAACTTGCTGACACTGGCATAAAACCACCATCAAACTATTTGTTTGTGACCTCAGCCTATGACTAGATTATACACAGAAAATTTTTAAGTCAGAAATCTGCTAAAAGTGCACTTTTGTAATGTTTGTCATTACCTGGTATAAATTGTATTTTAGGGTTGCAGGAAAAAAACAATATTTATACATTGTAAAAAAATACATAGTTTATTTTTACTCACTGCAACAGATGAGAATTGCTCTGCAGAGCCTCAC
This sequence comes from Limnoperna fortunei, assembly GCA_944474755.1. Lineage (NCBI taxonomy): Eukaryota > Metazoa > Mollusca > Bivalvia > Mytilida > Modiolidae > Limnoperna > Limnoperna fortunei. Next base: position 32,273,017 of record OX104111.1, on the reverse strand, counting down.
ATTTCTACCCATCCCTAAAGCTCGTACAAACAAACTGAATATTTTCTGACAATGTGTGAATGTTGTAAACTTTTTGAAGGTAACTGATTATTACATTAACAGCGATGAAATACTGAGATTTCTCAATGAAAAAAATAAGTCCTTTCACTCCCTGGAAGTGATGTAGCAATGAATGTCCTTAACGACCTAGCTAGTAAACACTGATGCACAACATTAAAAAAAAGTTCCTCTCAGTTTTCAACGACATATTAAATATGCGTCAATATAATAAACAAGATAATTAATAACACATCGTGAATATAGAAAATACTATCAATTGTGCCAAAAGGCATTCAGATTAAACCGATTAAACAAGTTTCTCGCTCTTGTCTAATCTGATACATTCCGTTCTACGACAGGAGTGATAATATTTTCAATATTCACTCTGTGCTATTGATTATCCTAAAAAAGTCCTATCGAGACATCAGACTATTTTAATTTTTTTTATCATAACATATTGTTAAGGCATTTTCCATTTTCAAATATTTCTGTAAAAAAATAACTTTCTTTAAATAAATAAATAATGACCCAACAGACCCGAGATGTTAACAATACACACGAGGTAAATTTTTATTTGGTCATTTTAAATTATAAGAACATTTTACAAGAAAGGGAACTACAGAAATATAGAAATGTTGGGATTTTAATACAAAATGTTACATTTTAAATATACAAGTATTTATTGGAGGCCAGTCTGAGAAGAAAAAGGTACCATCTCCTATACACGAAAAAACGTATCTAACAAATTATAAGAACTTTTACCTGTAGTCCTAATTCAAATGCAGCATTTAAAAGTGGCAGGTGTTTTGGAGAATCTGGAGGTGTGGCTATTTTGAATACATCTTGTGCCAATTTAAATAATTGTGAAGAACTGTGGACGTGTCTCTGGGCAACCTCTAAAACAGTGCTAAGCCTCATCATGTTACCTGAAACATTCAGAATTTATCTCTGTACACCACAGTTTTCTAAATTGTTTATAAAATTAAGCATCAATTCTATTGAAAACTATAACTTAAAGCAAATAAATGTGGTTCAACTATTTTAAACAAGTGTGGACTGTGAGCATGCTCACAAAGGGATACCCCCTTTTCGCTTTCAAGTCTAATGATCTCCCCTTAATGATATCCGAGGTCAATAAAAATCCTTCATGCACATCTGCATATAATTTACTTCCTTTATACTAAGTTTCATTAAATTTCATCAAGTGGTTTAGGAGGAGTTGCGCTTACAAGGATGTGTACAGATGGACAGACAGACAGGGTGATTCCTATATACTCCCCAAAACAAGTTTGCAGGGGATATAAATGCAAATAGATACTCACTTTTTGAAGCAGCTAATAGAGTACAGGCAAGGTCACACTGTTGACCTTCAACATGACCCAAGATAAACCAACGTGGAAATCGTGTCAGTACAGAAGAAGCAATATTATTTATACCATCATCAACATCATCAGTATCTTCTAAAACTGGTAATCTATTTTCAAAATAACAGAAAATAATCAATAACTTAAAACCATTTATGCATCATGATGAATAAACTCATAAATCAAAAGAATAAGTGAACATTTTTCTGCACAAGTAAAGAATAAGATAAAGTATTATATAACCACTGCTTTTCCAAAATAAGTGACTTATACCACAAAAGCTCTAGTTTATAAAATATGTCTACCATAATACAGCACTTTCCTTTTTATTGATTAATCTTATGTGTCATGCAAAATCATAATCTAACTTGAAATGCATGTTGGACAATGGTTTCACGTCATGTGATAAAAATTCCCATTAAAATACATTGAAGTGGTCTTGGTTAACACCATGGTATACTATTTGTGTTGTTTTTATTTTGTTTGACTCACTTTTATTAGAAAAGATTCAGTATATATTACAATACTTCATTTTGCAGATTTTCCTCTTCAATATTATTCTACCCTGCTCAATAAAACTTGATATTGATCTTGTTCAAGTGCAGTCATTGTATAATATTTGTTACTTACCTCATTGCTCTGAGCCCAATCTGGTAGGATAAATCCTCATCATATTGCAGTAAACTATTAAACATAAATTTGGCAAATGTGTGCATAGGATAGGTCTCAGAGTGTATGCCGATTCCTAATGCTGAACTACTTCCCCCTGTTAAGTAAAGAAATACACCATGGCTTTACTTTTTATAAAATACTGTGACTAAATATTCCTTCACTTATTTATTAAATGAAATTGAATGTTTTCTTTAAAATCTGCATATTATACATTGTCTTAAGCTCCACAATGAAGACTATGTTGTATTTCCTTCATTATGTGACTAACTTATGTTAGCCTGCTATATTCTAAGATACTAAACCTAATGCTATATTTTTTCTCTATTGATACAAATAAATATTTAAGCCAATTTTAAAATTCTGTTTACAAGTACACTATAAATATTACTACCAAAAATATACACATAATCATAAAATTGCTTATGACAACCGCAAGCTCATGCACTAACATTTTCATAACTCAAAACATTGTAAAAAATACCACTTACCCTCAAGTAGTAATCTAGCTTGTCGCTGATAAACAGAAGCAATCATAGGATCACGTTCTATCGTCTGTAATTTAGCAATGACTTTTTCTTCTTGCTTGACTGTTTTTTCTTGTGTGTAAAGACCTGATGGCATTTGTCTCTGTTGACCCAAACCTAAAATACAAACCATGCATCTTACATACAAACAACACATATAAAAACAACCAACTCAATCTTCTTTAATCTATTGCAAAAAAAGAAATTTAAAAACTAAAAACTATATTTTAGCCAACAATTAGCGGTCTATTATTATAATTATTTAAGAGATATGTCAAAAGAAGGTCCACAAACACAGATGTCTGATAATAAGTTTTAGTTTTTGTTGTTAGTTTGTTTGATGGTGTTTAACGCCACTTTCAGCAATTTTTCAGCTATATCCTGGCATCCAGTTTTTATTGGGGGAGGAAGCCGGAGTACCCAGAGAAAACCCCCGACCTGTGGTAGGAAAACTGGCAATCCTTGTCAATTAAGATTGGAGTCGAGTACACCCTGCCTGCAGAGAGAATCGAACCTGCAATCTCAGTGTTGACAGACCACATGATCAATAGTAGACGAACTACCTCGATCGCTCGGCCACCGAGGCCCCCAATAAGTTTTAGTGTATTATTTATTTACGTGTATGATAACATGACTGAAATATAAAATACAGTGCATGCTTCATCAAAACACCTCTTACAATGATAGAGCAGTCAGTGTGAACAAAACTATCCCCACACCCTCCTGCAAATGTAAACAATATTAACTAAAAAAGTCAACAGAAAGTAAACACTTACATATAAGGGCAGCTTCAACAGCTAACGTGAGGTAGGACTCCATTCTATCACAACTTCCAGCTACAGCTACATGTTGATATCGTGGGGGAAGACAACTGTTATTGTCATCATTAAATAAAAGACTAGACACCACAACATCTAAAATAATCATATCAAAAAGTAAGGAGTTTTTTCATTAAAATAGGTAACAGGTAAACAGGTCTCAACAGATCAGAAATTAAAGCTTTATGTTGTGTACGAAACATAAAGTTTTCCTTAATTTTGTGTAAACTGATCATGTCTAAACAGAAGAACTGTTTATTCTCAACATAAAATAAAATCCAACAGGGGTTCAGTTTCGACAGTTTTCAAATTTTATGATTTGTATATGGTGGAATGTTTTCAGTATGTTTTAGAATTTACTTTATACCGTAGTGTTCACATTAAATATAAATGATATTTAGAAAATGAGCACATAAACAATAAATTCAATTTTCTGTTCAAGGTGTTAACCACTTTCAGTTATATTTAGGTAAAACGCATCATTATTGACATATTCAGTGAGAACCATTGACCTTCAACAGGTAAATTAGCAATGGGAAAGGTTGAAATCCAGCAGACCAAGGTCAGGCTTAGACTCGCATTCCTAGCATGGACATGCCAAGTATAAATTTAAAACACTCAACTATTGAGGTCAATTATAACACATAATACACAACAGTATCATAAAAAACTATTCCAATCTTCTTGTTACCTGTTGTTCTGTTTGAACTGTCCTGAGATATTGACGCTTCTGTAAGTGTTTCAAATAAAACTCCCAGTGGATCTAATGCATGACCAATCCATCCCTCTATGTTGTTTGTTACTGGCAACTTAGAACTACAACCTCTACTTGTACTAGGAAGATCTAAAATAGATTGAAATTGATTAAAATTGATATGGACAGGGGTGCAAAAGCCGAGTTGCCGTATTTTATTAACCAAAACTTTCATTAAAATCGGTTGAGAACTTTTGAGTTATGGTCCGGAAACCACTAATTCAAGAAGTTTTCTAACGTTTTTCTGTCACTGTGACCTTCACCTTGAGCGGATTTACCCCAAAATCAATAAGGTTCCTCCTCTTATAGTATGTAACAATATCCCAAAAGTTTCAATAAAATTGGTTGAGAACTTTTCGAGTTATGGTCCGGAAACCACTAATTCAAGAAATTTTCTAACGTTTTTCTGTTGCTGTGACCTTCACCTTGAACGGATTTACCCCAAAATCAATAGGGTTCCTCCTCTTATGGTATGTAACAATATCCTAAAGTTTCATTAAAATTGGTTCACAACTTTCTGAGTTATGATCCGGATACCAATTGTTGACACACGTCCGCCCACCCGCCGGCCCGCCTGCCCGCCATCATCATAACAATAGCTGAGTTCAACTTCCTTGCAACTGGGCTAAAAATAGATGGGATTGCAGCAATTTTTTGAATTTTTTGGCTATATTGTAATGACCAGTTTGATTGGATTGTACTGCAAACTGTGGACAAGAGACTGAGTTTTCAATGTTATTATTTGTGTCTGTAACAAAAGCCCACTTCAGAATTTTTTTGGTTTTTTAAAAATTCGTTGATATTTGGGCTTCTAGCTTGCACTTTTGAAGAACAATTAGCTAGCACTGGGCCTGAATAATTACAATATATAATGTGTTGAAATCATACAAATGTACTTGTTATACTTACAAAACAAATTGAGGAATTGAATTGGAAAAATATAACAATGAAAAAACAACTAAAAAATGCTTAAGTGTAGCAGATGTTTTAACTGATTTCTTCTGTTTCTTAAATATCTATCTTGAATTAAACTTGGAAAGCTTAGATTAGTTGTCAAGTGCTATGCCTTATTCTCTTTAATGAAAATATTACAATATTTAAATCTGTATTATATGTACTATTTTGTCTGTAATTCCATAATATACAGAGGTATATTTGCATCTAACATACATACAAATGAACCAGTTAAATACCACAACCAATTTATTGATCTTTTTCAATTAGCAAGTGATAGCAAGTGACATCTGCAACATTTGTCACAGACAAGATATGTTGACATTAACAGATTTACATATAGTTCAACAGCTGCTAACAAATGTCAATATGTAAATATTTATGAAAACTGTTAAAATATAATTAACATAAAGTATTTGTCAAAACAAGTTTTCAGTAGTTTTATGTGAAATCAAACTATTTTTCCTTACTAAGTTCTTAATTTACCAAAATTAAAACATTTGAAAAACTACACTAAATTAAGAATTTTAAAATAAATTAACCTGAAAAAGATCTATATTTGAACATTTTCACATACCTTCATTTTGAGGTCGGTACATTTTTTGATAAACCTTCTGTTGTTGTTTCAATGCTCTTACAACACTAACTGCCAGTCGAAGAGATTCTTTTTGATAACCATGCGACCGTAAAGCATCAACTCTTGCACAGGCTGTTGGGAAATGTTCTATAAATGAAAAATATGGAATAAATAAAAATATGATTTACACAAAATAATTTTACGGCCATTATTACTGTATGCTATGCTAACTTCAGATTTATTCCAAGTACCAGTTTTATTAATGAACCATATTGAATTACCATGTGGAAAGTATCAACCCTGAATAAGTAGACAGTTAATGTCATGTCTGCAAAGTTAAATGTTCCCTAAAATCCTCATATTGTACTTTTGAAATTGATCTTTCAACAGTCTTGAAAATATTGTTCAACAAAATAAACAAAATGAAAAGTTCACAGAAGAACAAACAGTTTTTCACTATTCTTAAGTTTAGGGTGAAAACAATAACAATTCCTAATAATCTAAACTTAGCTAAGTAAATTATCACTCTGCTCTGACACTTCTTAAAACCAGATTAAACTGGCCATTTTAACACTATTTTCAAACATTAATTATTTGATTCTGTGCTACCTAAACTAGAATAAACTAGTTAAATTTATTTTATCATTTTTGAAGAATTTTTTAAAAATCTAAATATAATCTTTTCTATGAAGAAAAATATATTTATTTTGAAAGGACAATATTGTTTACCATTCCACATTGGCATTCTATGATCGTCAAACATATCAATATAATCAGAAGATCCAAGACATGTCATAAACTTGAAGTTGTCATCTTTGATTATTCTCTGTAAATGTTTGTCGTCCCACTTTAATTTGCTGGCATCTATTGCCCGTTGGAATAATGTCCTTGGTCTATTTGAAAAAGGTCCTGAAAAAGTAAAATTTAAATTTAATTTTGAAACTGTATTCTACCACAATGTAACTCTACTATGTTTGTTTACAAAACTCTACTATGGTATCTTTTTGTAAGGTATCACTCAAAAACAGAACTTATTTCAAACAATAATTCAGAAATCATCATGTTTCGAACATGCCAGAAAATTTTAAGAAATTTGGACCCAGAACAGAATTTTTCACTTCTTTCTGACCATTAACTTTAGTGAAAGATATAAATATATGCAATGAAATCAGGTCATGGCTATTTACCAGCCAAACTTAGTATGTGTTTATTGCGTTCCTGTGAAATTATGTAATTTGGTCAATGTAAAGCTATTAAATAGAATATTATAAATTGATTCCATGCAATAATTTCAATACAATATGAATGAAAAATGTGTGAAGTATGACACAAAACATGAGCTATTTTCACTTTTGTCATTTTTAGACAGAAATAAATTATTAAATATTTTTAATTTCAAAAAATAATCTCGTGATATTAATTCCTACTTGTTTATTTGGTGATAAATGGCATGGTTAATCACTAGCCTTGTGATATAAAAGTTGTTTTTGATCCAAACCTGTCATTTTTGATCCTCGGAAATGTTGGTGCAAGTTCATCAAAACAGCACGATAAAGACGTTTAATAATGACAATGCCTTCTACATATATTTTGTATTTTGCTAGATGCATATTTTTTTTTTCATGATTTCTGGGCATTATTAATAATGCCTGATTTATGGGGGGGGGGGGGGGGGGAGGGAGTGGGGTTACTCATTAGAATCCAATTTTCTCTCAGTTACTAGACTAGTGAAGACTTGGAAGCTTTGCATTCCACCTTTGTCAATATTTCTGTTTCAAATTGTAAATTTTAACAACTACATAGATTGATAATGTTTTATCATTACAAGATCATTATAATTTAATCCTTAAGATTTCTTTGTGTGTCATGATATGCCATGTATTAGTAACGATAACATACTTGAGGTAGAGCTAATGCCCATAGTTGACATCAGTACGTCATTAGTGGGTCTTGTATCAGCATCTTCTAATGGGCAGACAGGAGAGACAGACCACTGTTCTAGTAACTGTTGCCAGTATTCTTTGTCAGATGGCAGGCAACTTGGATTTAATACAACACAAACCCACAAGGCACCTGTAGACAAAGACAAATTTTATTTATTATTTAATAATTTTTGGAAAAGTCCAGATAAATCAATTTTAGTGACAAATGTTACCTTCAATTCTCACTTTATCAAATGCTATCTTCATATTGTGCTAAACCAAAAATTTTTTTTTTAAATCGGTATAAATTACAAAAAGTTGAACAGCTGTTACTGATGGTAAAATTTTCTTCTTTTTTTTTGACCACTTGAAACAGCTGTTGCAGTTCTCCAAACAAGCTTTATAATGAATGTGAAAGTGAGTAAAATAAAGCATAAATTACTGGTATTGAGTTTACCTAATTCATCCCAGAGTTGTCTGCACTTATCTGTCATTGGCTGGCCTTGTGACTTCCAAATTTGTAGTCGAGGGTCTGCCAAAAACTGTTCAGTTATCAATGTAAGCATTCTAGCACCATTTGAATCTCTTGCTCTCAACATTTCTCGCACCTATTTAAATAGCAGAATAATATATGCATGTAAATGTTTTCATAATTAGTTGTCAAGTTTCTGTTCATGTATTTTTTTTATGATGGACAGATTATATTTAAGTGCAATATAAAGATACAAGTATTTACCACATCTGAAGTAATCAGAACACAGGGATGTGAGTTACCCAGTCAAACATTTCCAAAAGCTCAAAATGTCAAAATAATATTATAAACCGAATATTAACTGTTAGATTTAAGGTACCTTAGCAAACATAAAGGTCAGCTGATTTGAGACATTGAGATAGCCTCCTTGTGACAGATATGAACGGACTTGTTCTTGAACTTGCTCTTCATCTAAATGCCAACTGTTGTCATCGTCGATGGAAGCACCAGCAGTTGGATCAGGAGCACCTGAAAAGGACAGTATCAATAACAACAGGTCCACTACAGTAGATGCACAACAGGGGTAATAAATCTGTTCAAAATACATATATATTTAAAATACAGGTAATTGTACATGTATTAAAGGTAAACACCCCAATTTAAAATCTAACTAAAATAAATTGAACCATAATGATCATAATACAGGTAGTGTGAATTAAAAATTGTACAGTGAATAATGCTTTATCTGTCTGACTGGTTATAAATCTTGTCAGATATATTCGACATTGCTGCATTTACACAACATATCATTGAAGATACATCATTCCTGATGTCCATGATAAATTTGAAATATTCAGTGTTTCTATCAATAATTATTGATTATAACATGGTATTTTCTGTATTATAGACGATATTATCTCAATGTCAACCAATAGCTTAGTCTTGGTATTGGTTATCATGCATGCAGTTTACTAAACAAATATGGAAAAATATGATTATCAATTTTAATATCTGCTTCAAAGAATATCAGCATTGAACAGTTGAGCAGAAAACATCATGACAACATTTAAGGTTTATCTTCAGCAACAATGTCCAATGAAGCGATTCACAGAAGATGTTATGTGCAAACACATAATTCTTTATCAGAAAGCTTTGTTTGACTTTATTTGAAACATTGTACATTAGAGACATAAAGCTTAACATCCAATTTTAATTACATTCATAAAGAAATAATAGAAAGAAAAGACAAACTAGAGGCTCTTAAGAGCCTGTATTGCTCACCTGACTTACAAAAAAACTTTTTTAATTTCCAATCTGACAGCAGAAATTTGTAGGACAGTTTCTGAGAAGAAGCAGTTTTTATGTTTTTTCATAGGTTAGTATGTTAAGTGATGTTCCATGGTGGCAGCAATCTTGTATTTTGGATCAAAACAAAAAAACTCAAAATTAGAAGAGGACAATACAATATCACATATCCTTCTGCAAAGCGGATTGTGAGAAAATTAATTTTAAAATTTCAGCCAATCAGAAGGCATTTGCAGTTCTGGCAGCCATGTTGAATTACCTATCGGCTCGAAAAACTTTAAATAATAAGATTACTATCTAAGATTCACTTTTGCATTATTTGGTTTAATTGTGATGAACAGTTTCAGAGAAGATGCTGTTTGTATAGTTTTCCCATAGGCTCTTATGTTAAGCTGTGTTCCACGGTGGTGGCCATCTTGGATTTTGGATCACCACAAAGAACTCAAACTTTGTAGAGGACCATGTAAGGTTCCTTTTTTGCAATATTTCAAATCAATCTGCCATGCTGTTTGTAAAAAGATTTTTGAAATTTCAGCCAATCAAGACCCATTAGTGGCCCTGGAAGCCATGTTCAATTTGCAAATGGCTCGAAAAAATAAAAATAATAAGATAAATATCCATCCATCATTTCTTCATAATTTGGCTTCATTGGTCCTATATTGTGTGGAACAGTTTCCCAGAAGAAGTTGTTTGAATGTTTTTCTCATAGAGTCCTATGTTAAACTAAGTCCTGCAATGGCGGCCATCTAGGATTTTGGATCTTCACAAAAAACTCAAACTTTGTAGAGGACCATCTAAGGTACATTAATGCAATATTTCAAATAAATCTGCAAAGCGGTTTATGATAAAAGAATTCCGAAATTCAGCCAATCAGAACCCATTTGTGGCCCTGGAAGCAATGTTGAATTTGCAATTGACTCCAAAAGCTCAAAATATTAAGATAACTATCCAACCTTCATTTCTTCATAATTTGGCTTCATCGTGTGGAACAGTTTCTGAGAAGAAGTTGTTTGTATGTTTTTCCTGTAGGGTCCTATGTTAAACTATAACCTGCGATGGTGGCCATCTTGGATTTTGGATTGGCACAAAAACTCAAACTTTGTAGAGGACAATCTAAGGTACATTTCTGCACAATTTCAAATCAATCTGACAAGCGGTTTATGAGAAGAAGTTTTTGAAATTCAGCCAATCAGAATGCATTAATGGCTCTGGCAGCCATGTTTAATATTTGATCAGCACCAAAAACTCAAACTTTGTAAAGAACCACCCAATAGACATTCCTGCCAAGTTTGGTTCCAATTGGTAAAGGGGTTTTGGAGAAGAAGATTGAAACGTGAAAATTTTATGGCCGCCGACAACGATGCCCCTCCGCCGCCGCCGACAGACGCAAAGTGATGAGAATAGCTCACACTGACCCTTTGGGTCAGGTGAGCTAAAAATGGGAAAATGAAATGAAATTAGACTTCTAATCTATATCATAACAAAACTGTGTTATATTTGAGTGAACAAATAGGACTTCTTAAAGATACACATGTACAGTGCTACTAATAGTCTTTCTGCTTAGTCCAACTCTTAACATGTAAGATACTAGGCATTAGACTGAACAGAAACAAAACCATGTTTGTTTAATGTTTGATCACATTCTAAATACCTAATTTCAATTAGTGTAAGATTATGTAATAAGGTTCAAACGATATAACTAAAGGGAAGAAAGACTGAGAAATCCAGTACAATTAAATTATTTTCCTGTTGTGTAAGCTATAAAAAATCACATCAGCTGTTTCTTTGACAGTTAAAAGGATCTCATCAACATGGAATACTACAACCAATTTTTACAAGAAAAATAATTGACCCATTTTTTCTGGAGGGTTTAAAGCATGCGTAGCTATCATTATCTAAAATCTTGTATAATAATACAAGTGTAAATATTCCTGGTAAATCACTTAATAACATGTATCCTTGAACTCTCATACAACTCAAGTCCCCATATATTCCTTATTTTATTATTCAGTGTCATTCCAAACCATAAAACATTACCATAGAAAAGCATTTCTTTGTGTTCAATTATCAGCTATTAAATTATAAACAGTTCTGGTCTACAAAGTGAAGGGTAATCTTATGTCTAGGTAAAATCAGTCAAGATGAAAAAGATATTTTTATCAAACAACCCTTCATACATAATGTACAGTACTGTGATCACCACTGAATGCAATTAACTATACACCAAAGGAGACATTCAATCTGTAAAGGAACAAAAATATCAGGTGGTTGAAATAAAGCCCAGTCATTCAACAACTATGCTGTTACAATCCAGCACTATCAAATGATCACTTATTTTCTGGTTAATCTTAAGGAAATATTTGATATTGTAAACACAGTCTTTACAAAGGGTACTAAATTTAAACTTCATTGTAGTGTGTCAACATTAACTGGCCTGAGGTAACTATATGTTACACGGAATGATAAGCTGTTTTTATACAGTTTCAGGAATTATTTCCCTTTTGCTTTGTTGCGGAACTGTCGCCAAGTTACACCACTGTACTGATCTTTAAAACAAATTCCCAAGACTATAAATCCTGATCAAAATGTAATTCTATTGAAGAAATCGAAGGCAATATTGATTTGGTTAGTATTGATCCAAATATTTGTGTGTATTTGTCAATAAGCTTACTATATAAATTGTCAAAATTGGTAGTGGATTAAATTATTATTAAACTCTTCACATACACTGTATAGCAGTGGGAACCTTACTTTAATAATCTGGTCACATCCACTGAACAGCTGTGGGACCTTTACCTCAATAATCAGGTCACACCCACTGTACAGCTGTGGTACTTTTACCTCAATAATTAGGTCACATCCACTGTACAGCTGTGGTACCAATACCTCAATAATAAGGTCACCTCCACTGTACAGCAGTGGTACCTTTACCTCAATAATAAGGTCACACCCACTGTATAGAATTGGTTACATTCAATTCAATAATCAGGTCACCTCCACTGTACAGCAGTGGTACCAATACCTCAATAATAAGGTCACACCCACTGTATAGAATTGGTTACATTCAATTCAATAATCAGGTCACATCCACTGTACAGCAGTGGTAACCTTCAATTCAATAATCAGGTCACATCCACTGTACACCAGTGATAACTTTACATCAATAAGCAGGTCACATCCAATGTACAGTAGTGGTACCAATACCTCTATAATCATGTCACATCAGTTACATGTATATGCTCGTCTGTTTAACAGAAAATTTAAAAGTGATAAATAGATTCTCAGAACTAATTTTGAATTATATTTTTTATTGAATCCATTTGAAAATTTTCTATAAGCTTAAATGCTGATTATTACATCAATTTCATCAAAAAAATATCAAAAGCCATTAAAAAAAAAGACAAGTGATGTTTTTTATCACAAGAAAAGCTGGCTCAACCCTTTACCCCACAAATATTATTTTCACTATATATTTTATTGATTAACATGAAATTAGAGCCATATTTTTAATTTGATTAGAATATTACACTACAACCTAACAGTATGTCATTTAGAATCCCTTCTTAGACATTTCTAATTCTCCTAGCTGTCTATTTTCATTAGAGTGTCACTCTGGGAATTTATCAAATAGCAAATATTAAAATTAAATAAATTATGCAAAACTTGATCGTTAACTGACTTTTTCTGTATCAAAACAATAGACTATAATTGTAGGTAGAACAGACAACGGTGTTGCCTGCACATCTTCAGTAAATCAATGCATCAATTTTGTTTTATGTTTCTACTTAAAATAAACACTTCAATTGATTTGCATTCTTTCTAATCAATAAAAACTCAAATTTTGTCAATAAATTTTTCAAGAATACCCTCTGACCAACAAAAGAAGATGCAATAGCATGCCCTGGGATAATTCCTTCACCAACCAAATTCATCGTATTATGCTTGTCAACTGGCAGAACTAATGTGAAATTACATGACCAAAATCAATAGGATAAAAGCTGGGAAAAAGAATCATTTTACTAGCTACACAAAGCAACTTAACATGAACAAGATCTTAATGTCATATGTTGTCCATTCTCTGTCATTTGCCAAAAAATTAACAATACATTGAAGTTTGTATCTAGATTTGTACATTTTAATGACAGCTTTGGTATCTGAGTTCGATAGAATAAATATTGTAACAGTGCATTGACACTGAATATCGACTGCCTCGTTCATGCCATTCATTCACAGTGACACGTTTCTAGACCTAGTCATTTGAGGACAAATATGTTTTTGTGCATCTCTGCCATTACTTCTAAACTGCAGATCTCTTGTTACTGTAATTGCCGTGTTTCCACCTGACTAGTCATGTGATATGCTGTGGAACTCATGGTGAAAAGACAGCCTGTCGTATCGATAAAACGAACATTTCTCTCCATTCACACATTACCGACGATTGGGTGATAATGTTTTATACTTTATTCAATGGAAAACAAGTTTAATTAGAAATATTTATTCTGCTTGGTCAGCCGAGAATCTGACTGACTCACAGTGGTGTTCAATAACTGCCTATCACTAAAATCTTTTGCATAAAAGTGAAAACATTGGCCTCCAAGTTTAGTCAATAAGTACATTATGATCCAAATCAACCCTAAGCTCATTTTTCTTCTTTTTACGTATTGACTTTAAAATAATAAGTAGTTTTAACCTTATAAATTGTCAAGATGAATCAATACCTTTATAATGTAGGATAAAAGAAAATTACACCTAAATAAATTATCTTAAATAGATTTGTTATAACAAAGAGCATGGTAACAAACATGGGAATATTATTTTACAATTTATATTTGGCAATGCCTTTCCAATAACAGATTATACTACATTAATACAACAGTATTCAATTTTTATTCAGACTTCAATTCAGTTTGTCAGTTTTTTTTTATTTGTTTCCTGTAGTACACAAGTACAGGATGTGTCAGACATTAGCAGTGGACAAAACATGGCTATCCCTTATCATGGCTGACCTTATCCTATCTACTTAGGAAATCACCCTTATCTCATCCCTGTCAAGAGGTTTAATTATTGGGGAAGTCCATGAATAGTATTAGGGACTCAAGGAATAGGACGTTTTTACAAAAGCTATTAGTCATTATATAATTAGAGATTAAATTATAGTTAAATTCTTGTTATTAAAAAAGACACAATTTTCAAAAGACATCCCTACCATCCTATCATTGAATATTTGTTTTGAGTATGGTGGAATATATGACTACCCTCTTAGCTCACCTCAAAGATATTGAAATGTGGCAACACACGGAGAACACATTTTTTGTCAAAATGGTAATTTTTAACATGTAGTAAAACTAGATGATTGACACATGAATAGTGAAAAGACGAACTTTGAAAGTCAAACATTTAATGTATTGCCATAATTAAAAGTTAGAAACGATCTGTCACACTGTTAAACCAGGATGTTAAATCCCTGAATGTAAGACCATGGATACTGATCTTAACTTACATCTATACTGATTACATTTTCATTCAATTTATAAAAACTGTAGGTTTAACATGTACTTGAAATTTTCATAAAAACCATTCCTTTTCTACATTTAACAACAGAAATCCAAAAGAAAATCAGCAAGGAAATAAAACTAAAAAGTTGTCTGTGTTGAAACAGTGGTCATAATATCCAAAAAAACTTGCAAGATTTTTCTTGTTGAGCTGAAAAATTCTTTCTTAAAATATTGCGATAGGATGACCATTTAAATTCTAATTTTTGTGTACAAACTGGACCACAAATGCCCTGGAGTCAACAATGAACCATATTTACTTCATAAAAGATGTGACATGTTGAATAGATAGTATGAATACCAAATGAGAAAGAAATAATAATTCTTTAAATTTAGAACTAAAATTTATTCATTCTGTCAAACTACTTTCTTCTTTTTTCTAGAACAGATCTATCACAATGCCACAACATTTGTCTTTCAAAATGTCGACACAATTCATTGCATTCTTGTTTATATATATCCTAGAAGCAATTATCATGCTCTTCTATTTCTTAACTAGTTTGTCCTTTATGTTAATTGGGAAGATAAAAACTCTCTTTATATTTAACAAGAGAAGAATTAGACTTGACACCATACAGCTTTAGATAGAAATCATTTCGTCTACAATAAAGACTGACTGTATTGCCATGTAAATTAGGAATTTAGAAGAACAGAAGAAATTTTTTGTTGAGGTAATTCTCCATCTGATTTATAACATTGAACAAACACATAATGATTGAGGTAAAAAATGCCATAAAGTGTTGTCTGAAATAATTATGCCTTCTTTGAAAATCTTCGAGAGAGTTACATACACATATGAATTTGTCATTGCTAAAATATGTCCGAAGAAAAAAAGTACTAATATAACATGATTCAGTTACAAAAGCATGTGAACATGAAAGTTAGACATTTTAATTTTAAAAAAGTACATTTTGATGTCCAAAGAAAAAAGGTACAGAAATCGTGAAATTAAATCTTAAAAAAGATGTACAATGTGTCAACATGGAAAACTAAATACCTATTGAGGATAAATAAAGTATTAAAATACCTCAAAGGAGCATTTTCACACATTCTCACATTTTTGAAGTTGTAAACTATTTTCTTGTCAAACAGCCAATATTCTATATAAGTAATACAAATAAGGTTATATCTACCAAAACACTGGTAACCTACAATACCAGGCTATGATCTGTCATTCACTATCCTTTTATTAACTGCCATGACTATTTTTAACTACCTATGTAAATATAGGATCTTACATTGGTACAAGTAGATTATCGGATTTCTCCAATCGAGATAGTTAAATTTCCATTATTTAACTATCGAGATTGGAGAAATCCGATAATCCAAGAGTACTAATGCAACATTCTGTTTCTCTAATTTTAAAAAGTAGTAAATTTGCAAAAACGAAGTACAAATTCTCCCAATTTTACGTTCATGACGTGAATACGAGGTAAATTGAAGGTGTTTTGTTTATGACGTCAGGAGTTCTTATTGTGACGTTATTATTTTTAACCAATCAAATACTGAGAACAACAAATTTACTAGTGACGAGAAATATTTTTTCCACACCGGTCAAGCGGTTGAAATATTACGTCAAAATTAGAGAAACTAAACTACAAGATCATATTAGCTCCATTATTTTTTTTATTTTATCTAAATCTATATTAGTTCCAGCTTCTCAAACACAAAATAGAACCCTACCTGGAAGAAGATTAATTTCTGATTTAGCACATAATATTTTGTCAGCTATACTCTGAGCAGTAGGAAGCACTTCTGTATGATGTTCTGATATTAAATACTGTGCAAATTTTTGCAGTTGTTCTCTGCTCATCTGCAGTAATGTTTCTGAAAATAAATTACAAACCATTAATGATATGTATTGTAATTAAACTTTTTATACAAATTTAATATCTGTCAAATCCTAGTCCAATTTTTAATGGAAAACTATCTAAGACTATTCCTAACAATACTGACTTTAACAGGTAAAGCAGTTCCATAGAAAAAAATTTTTAATTTGTGTACTGTCACAAAAATTTTTCAACTTTTTTTTGGTAGGCAGACATTTTATTTGATTTCATGCAGAATCTTAAGGCCAACTAATAGCAAACTATGTAGTTTCAATGGTATTTGGGCAATTTGTTTAAGAAGGGATGATTCAAATGTAAAGCCAACAAAATGCTAAGCAGGACAGATAATAGACACAAAGAGTAGTTTTGTACCCTTTTGACAATAGGTCAAAAACTTCAGTAACTCAAGTTTTAAATAAATGATAAATACATGTAAGATCATAATGAATCAAACGAACAAGTTAAAATCCTATTGTTTTTATTAATTCGTCATATCTGTCTGTACAGCATCTTTCAATTAGCTTACCTGAAATTGGCACACGAAGCTCTACACTGTCTGCGCGGCGTATCCTGTATAATGACAAGGCAACAACATGCTGGCACCAAAATATATCTTTGTTTCCACAACCACATTTTACAGATGTTATTTTACACCTGAAACATCAGAACTTGTTTATAAAATACAAAATGGCTAAAGCATTATTAAAAGATTTCAAAGCATACATGTTTAAGTGAGATACAATATGATTTTTACTGATCATACATGTACACATAGGTTCTGACAAAATAATGTTAAAGGAACAATCGATAGTCTTTTGTGTATTTTGTTAATATTGTCAACATTTTTCTATTTAAAGGAAGAATCAGTAAGCAACATTTTGACATATTTCTTTTAGGCATATTAAGAGTTAATTTCTGTCATATTAAGTTGACTAGTAATACATGTAAATACAAAGCAAAGTTTACAGGTCACTACAATGTCTGACATGACACCTATCATAATCTTAATCTTTAATCAACACACACATGTACTCAAATTTAATGAATTATTTCCTGAACAAATCTAAAATAAATCTGAAATTTTTCCTGAACAACAACTTGATTCTGACGTCAAACTACTTTTAAATATCCTTTCCAAAGAGGGATGAAAATTTAGGGTCAATTATTTGAAAAGTACTTGTACATGTATAGGAAATTAATACTAAACATATGGTCACCAATGATAGGGACAAACACAGATTTTAAATGACCTTTCGTCTAAAATTAGAAAAAGGTTTAATTCTACAAAGAGTCAAAATACACATGCAGCATTATCTGTGTCTCATCTATATGTCATATATATGGACCAAGATGCTAAATGCCTTATCGATGTCCCATACCTACAGCATACATGTACATCTGTGAAACATGTACATGTATCACAAGCCCTTATTCTGACTTGACATAAATTACTTTTTGTTGTAAGTTCTTTTATTTAAAGAGACCAAATAAACAAAAAAAAATCCATGCAGTATAAACCCTCTTGTTGATATTTGTGTCTCAGGTTATTACAGGTTTTGCTATGCATTATTTCCTATGTATTCTATACACCAGGGATGACATTATCACCTTAAGATGCCAGTCAATACATTATATTACTATTTAAATCTAGATATTTGTGAATACAAACAGGATGAATTATTCAAAAGGAAGACAGACAAAGGCAATTTCAACATAGAAGACATGACACTGTAATTTTATACAAAAGAAATATCTAAATAAGAAAGGAAATCGTTATTTAAAATAACACAATCTTATTATGATTGGCATCTATTGTTTATAATGAAATACACAGCATTAAATAATTATATATACATCAATGAGTGTAAGAAATCTTGGAAGTAATAATGAAATACTCGAGCATTTAACGCTCAGCTAGACCGACAGGAGCATTACTGGAAAATTATAGTTCACTGCCGAGATATAAAGACATTGCAAGCAAATCAATCCCATAAACCTTCATTATAAAATCTAAGAATACATTTTCCTTAAGGTCTGTCAACTTGGACCGGCTATCCAATTATTTCACAGAATGCTAGTAAGTCGGTATAATGAAGGATCAATAGGAAACACAAGATTTATATAATCTGGTCTGTATAGTCCTAGTGTTTGTTCCCAATCGTTGTGTACACAAAATTCAAATGACAAGTGTCTCAGTGACATTGATCAAAATCCTACGCAGCCGGGAGATAAACCTCTTAGTCATTCGTAAAATCAAAATTACAGAGACTTTTGAGTTGATCAATGTTATTTGATTTTCTACAGAGTTTGTTCACATGGGGTATTGAACAAAAACAGGAAGGCAGGGTCGAGAAGATAAAGAAAAGGAATACAAATATTTGTTTTAATTTACTTTACATTTCTATAATCAGAATTTACTGTCTTGTGTTATTATTGACTTTTTAATATTTGCCCATTTTTTTAAAGAAGGTAATTTGATACAAATACATAAATAACCAATATAACATGCACTCGACATCTGCTGTACTGAAGGCTCCAAAAGACTGAAAGTCACTAGTCAAAAGAAAAAATCTAATGATTCAACCAAACATGTCAAACATGAAAAGGAGTGTTAAAAATAGAATCTCTTGGAAACTTCTTGTTAATAAAATATTGTAATTAGTAAGAATAAAATTACATAGCATTAGGGGGAAACAATAAACAAAAATTTTGATATTTCTATCAAACAGAGGGGGGGGGGAAGCTTTATTAAGTACTGAAAATAGACAGTTTTTTTGTTTTTGTCAAAATCACGTGGATTCAGCTGTGCCCCTGTAATGACAGCTATTTAATTTCTTTATTATTAAAATGGTTTTAAGGTGACCAAATTTTTTTAAATGATGTAGGACCTTATAGAGCTTATATTTGCATGTTGTTATACACATTAAATATAAACTGTAATTAAAAATCCTGTAAATCTTATACTAGTACATATACATGTACTTCATTCTTGTTAAATTTTCTATGCCGATATACCTGCATCTGTAGCATAGGAAATGTCAACTATATGTACTAGTGCTATTATCTTAAATATTATGTATGATACTATTTTTATTTCAATAACATATATAGATATATATGTACATTTAAAATGTTTAGTGTCTCCTACATACACATGTATGGATTTTGAACGGCCTTGTCCCACATGTAGTTAACAGGTAGATGTACTTTATTACTGATTACTGGACCATTTAATTTATTTACAAAAACCCACTGCTTAAAATAAATCTGGCAAATGTTACAAATAAAACAAATTCCAAGAATATATTTTTGAAACTATCAACCATAGTATTCAATAAATTAAAAAAAACTTGATAAAAGTGGTTCCTTTTTTTTGAATATTACTGGAAAGAATTTAACATTTTTAAAATGTAAATTGTCTTACTAAACTGAAAATGTTCAAATTAAGGCAAATAATGCATGCACAAAGCATCATAATACTTCTAGCTGTTCTGTCTACATTTACAGATTTTATGTTTCAACATAGAGATTTGTGAGAAAAAAATCAAAGCCTAATAAATGCAATCACAAGTACTTTACATATTTGTAGTGAAAAATGATTAGGACTCAAGTTGATTAAAGTTTATAGTCTATCACACTGTAACATCCTGGCGCTTGCAACACTTGAAAAGCACTCACCGATCAAAGCTTATAGAAACTTTATAAAGTTTGTCTGTTTCTCCAGAGAACAGTGGGTTAGCAGGCTCAGTTACTGTACCACTTAAATGAAAACCTGAAAATATACAAAGTGGCAAGGTTTAACTTTCCAGTTCAAATCAATTATTTATAACAGACATTTTTCTTCTCAAACTGTAGGCAAAGTTCCACTGTTTAAAAAGTAAAAAAAAACCACTACCAACCAGAGTTTAGGCCAAAAAAAAAAGATTGTTGGTTTCCCCTAACCCGACCGGGCCTCTCAAAACCAGCCGGTTCCGATGTTTTTTTAACTTCAAAGAAACAAAAAAATAAAACGACCGAGTCTTGTGTTTTTTCTGATTTGAAAAAACAGAAATTTTACGTGTTTTTCCATTATCCGATTTTATATCTTGACTCGTAGCGATATAGGGCTACCACACTGGGCGAAGTACTAGGACGTGAAGTCGCCCTAAGGCGCCTCAAAAGCGAAGTCAAAGTCGCCCTGTTATTTCCATTAAGTCGCCCAATGGTTCACATAAGATACTTGTAAATCTGGTCCAAATAATTCACACAGACTATTAATTTATCAGTAAATGTGTAATTCCAATAAAAAACGGCAAACAATATGCGTATTTAACATATTTTCAAACGATTTACGTCTTTCAAATGTATTACGCGCCATTTGTTTATTTACCGGATGTGACTAATTACCGGAAGTGAACAACTAAGAAAATTAATGTACAACGGCCCATAATGAAAAATCATAATTTTCAAACTTTATATCTTTCAAAGTGTATTGTACTTTAACAATTTTCTTTTATAAATATATGAGCTACACTTGAAAGAAAAAAGATGTATAGTAATTATTGACATCATGATAAGTTCTGTAGATGGGTGTCCCATGAAGCAATTTGGATCAGCATAACTTTGTCCAAGTGAAGTGTGCTGAACAGAAGAATTATTTCTGGGTTTAATGTAATATTATTTTATCTATCTTCTTTGGAAATTTTGCTCAGAAAAACATGGCATGTTCATAACAACTGTTTGGAATATTATGATATACAAGAACTCATGAATGAAGTTTATGTCTAGACATATACAAATATTTTTGTTGATATATTTTTATTTGTGAATACCTTGTGTGGCTACAAGTACTGAAGTAGATAGAAAAATAGTCCATATATCTGGTGCTTTTTTCATTGATTAATGATAAAGGTTATGTGCTGTTTGATATTGCATACCATGAATAATAATGAAAAAGAAAGAAAAAAACTAAATCTAAGTGTGTCATGGTTTAAAAACACAAGAGAAATAATCCTGGAAATTGATGTAAATAATGAATAATGTATGTAACTACTGCGAAATTAATTATTTGTACGGTCCCCCTGACTTCTCCCTAGTGTCTCCCTGAAGTCTCCCTATCAGGGCCTGACTTCTCCCTGTTTGGCTACCAGGGAGAAGTCACTTCTCCCTACTTTTTTAGAGTGAGGTGACCCCTGCCGATAGATTGCTTTAGTGTAAAGCGTTTATCAGACCTGTACTAAACCAGAGCAGCATGGCTGCCGGGATGGCAAGCGCCTCGATCCTGGTCATCCATATGAAGAAATGCTCCCATACAAATAAAGAAACAAGGGTGATGCAAACTTTCTTAAATACAAAGCTAAAAATTCATCCTGCAATATAATTTGCAGAAGTCAGAATACCGGAGAGCCGTTAAAAGTTGAAGGGGGGATGTCAGTTGGTGACTTGTCAAATTTTGGCATCAAATGTAGAGTTTGAATGCATTGAAGACCAAGTCGACGTGTGTGTGGAGCTTGGTATTTTAGAAGGCTTTTAATTTACAACAAACAATGAACATATAAAAATACTTGTACTTTATTAAAGATACAGTAATAAAAACAATATGGCAAATAATATTACAACACAGGTTATGTCACACTTCACTTCTACTAAAATCATGTCATCTTCACCATGCTCATTTTCAATTAAAAAAAAAAAAAAAAAAAAAAAAGAGCCTGCCTGCCGGGTCTACAAAATCTGGCCATGTTAGGGGAAACCAACAATTAATTCTATATGGCCTTATTTATTTTTAGCAGAAAGTAAGGGCTACTTTCCATTTGCACTTACATTTCCTCAAAGTTAAATGAAGTACATTGTAATTGTGTAACCCTCTCTATGGTTCTCATAATTAAACCGAATCTATTTTCAAGCATAAATGGGATATTTGATTTAAACTCTAAAATACAAGTACAAATAAAAGGTGTGTTCTTAATTCCTAGGACAACAGAAGAAAATTATATGGTCAATACTGAATATTGTATCCACTAAATTCGTATTGACTTCTCCTGTGTATTGATACATTCTTCAAATTTCTGATACATCAAACATGACCAGGTGTACCAGACACACTATCAACACCTATTGAAACTTGAATTGATCCAGTCCTTGTGTTAAAACAGTCCACTAAACCTTCCATAGCTACAGTAATTAACTCAATGATTTATGGTAATACCTTCAGTGGTCAAGTAATGAGTCAAATTGTTACAATATTAACAATAAACGCAGAATGTCCAGTGAGAAATGTGTGGCCACTCGTCATTCTTATAATCTTAGTTCTTTTGTACTTTAACAAAGCCATTTCCCACTCAACAAATCTTATCTTTCTTTATATTAAATTCTTTAAATTAGAGGTACCACCTGCCTTGGGGTCTTGGTGGATCAAAGTAACCTTTCCACATCATGATCAGGTATTTAAATTCACTGACCAAAGAAATGACTCAAATACTTACATGTATGTATACCAGCATTTGTAGATCTTCAGAAAGTACACAATAAATACAAGCATAATCCATATGCAGAAAGCAAATTTCAGGTAACAACGCAGATTATAAATATACATTGTTTAAAATACTCTAAAGAAATCAATTCATTATTTCAGTATGGTATGTCTTTGTTCAGCAACTGACAAAAATCCTCCTAGTTGTTGTCATCCCAAACAAATAGAAAGTATTCATTGTACTGAGTAATTAAACATGTTTAAAAAAAAACGCAGTCTACCTATTCATGTGCCAAAGACCCTTGCAAACACATAACAACTTGAATTAATGTTTAAGTACGGCTTTACTTGTGGCAAGGAAAAAATGTAAACAAGATAATCAATCTGACACCTTGACTAGTGAAACAAGTATTAATTGTGAATGTATATTTGAGTCCAAGACAAGATTTAAGTACCCAAGTTTGTATGATTAGTTTACATTCAGCTGTGTGTCTGCAGTAATATCCATGCTCTGTGTTATTCCTGATATTCAATCCATTACTTGCTGTGCAGCTTTTTTCTTGTTTTGAATCCAAAATATTTAATAAAAGTCACACAATTAAAACCTATATATTCACTTTTTTTGTTTTTCAAGTTTAAAGGTTTGTTTTCCCAACTATGTTTAAGCCCATTAAGCCCATATGCAGTTTGATACATAATCAAGTTGGTATTCGTAACCATGGTTACATTTTTCTATGATATAATTTATTTTTTTTTTTTCTCCGATTTACATTTATTGATCATTATTTAATTTTAACTTTGAAAAAACAATACACAGTAGAAGTCATAGGAGATTTAAGGTTACATATCCTGGGTCAGTGACCTTGATAACAGACATGACCTAATGACCCAGTCCAATGGGACATCTGCCAATTTTGGAGATATTGGAGAAGTTTTCCATATGACTGTTCATTGCATGTCAATTAATTCCCATGACAGTCACAGAGATTATTTATCAATGGGCATGTGTTAAATCTTAGCATTACTGTAAAAAAATATTCCCCTTCATTTTTATCAAACAGTTACAAAAATTTACATACTGTATGACTACGGCTAAGGACAATGCTATATGTGCATAATTCAATACATGGACCATTTATATCTGCAATATACATCTTACATAAAGGAATAGTACTAGATCTGATCCTACACTTTCCTTTGCAAGTTTTCATGCACAAATATTAATGAATGTGACCTTGTCTAAATATTTTAATTTTATTTGGGTCATACATATTCAAAAATAATGTTTAAAGGAATTTAAAACAAGTACAAATTGTTTTTGTGATGTGTCTTCAAAATAATGGGCCATGAATCTGTCATGACTACTCATAATATATCCACAGATCTCTGCCTAAGGCTTTCCAGGGAATATGTATTTCAATCTGTGCTGATATTAACTTGAAACAAGGCAATAAATAATGTACAATAATGGATCCTTGTTTCCCAGATTTTTCTTTCTTTCTTCAAGAATCAATATAACAGCATCCTTCATGCAGGAAACACTTGTCCAATAAACAATGTTATTTTTTATGCAAGAAAGAAACTGTCCCAATAGTGTTTTCAAACTTTGATTAACTGTCTTCTTTTAATGCCAATAATCTCCTTTATACTGATTCTGTTGTTAGGTTTACAGGTACTTGAAGATGGTGGTTTAATTTACCATTTACCTATATGTATGTACTTTAATCAGCTGTGTACATACTCACTTTTTGCTCATCTGATCAGACTGGGATTATAAAAACAAATTAAATGTGTTACAGTTAATGAAACCAGTCATGTTGTTGTAAGAACATTGGACAAAATAGTATAATACATCAATGTATAATATACAAAACCAATTTACTAGTATGGTACACATGCTTCAAAAGAATCGTAATTTATACATGCAAAATGTGATAAATAGTAGACTGACTGACAGGTCTGATATTAACTATTGTTCATATTATATGCATAATTATTTGAAAACAAATTCACTTATTTTTAAAACTCTGTACACCTGCAATTTTCACCAAGATAAAACGCCATGTATAGATTCTATGATTTAAGTTAATTTTTCTTTAAATAAACAGTAAAAAGAACTTAATAGTAATTACATTAGTCATAAAAATTGTAGACAAACTGTCTACAGTACTATGACAACAACTGTCCAGCTGGTCACACCTTTTTGTTCAATGTAGTCAAATAATTTGGTCAAAATGACCAGCACCCCTTTGCTTTTAATCATAGCAATTGTTAACCCAGTCAAGCAAACAAGAGTTAAGATATATAACCATTGTGCCTTCAAACAAGTTCAATACATGTATAGTAAAAATAAAAGAAAGGGGGATAATCATGCAGGCTTTAATGAGATTTCAAGCTTTGTCACTGGTATGTCAAATATAGAATACCTGTGGTGCTGTCATTAGGTTCAATTCTATAGATTAATATTCAAAACCAGCAAACAATATTAAACTAATGTGTGCCTTGAGGAAAGTAGATCTGTTTTAGTCATGGAGAACTGTTATGTAGTATTTGAATGATTTATTAAAGCGTAAATCAATGGGAGAACATTAGACTGTAAAGGCAGTAAAACAACTAGAAATCGTGGTCATTTTAAAAGAAAGAAAAAAATGACATGTGTGCATACAAGGGAACAAAAATGCATGTCCAATTACCAGAATTTACCTTGATAATTAATAGAGCCCCTTGTGTTTTGTTACCTTAGTACAACAATACTATATTTAGTGCATTCCTAATCCTGCTAAACTTTTTTAGAAAATTATATTTGAATTGTAATGTTATCCCATGACTGTTATCCATACTTTTCAATACATGTACAATTAGTTTAAATGATCATAATTTCATTTCAAAAAAAGGATAATCCATTTTCATTCCATAATAAAATGGGGATTGTTGGCAAAATGGATTCATTGTTCTATTCATGTGGCAATCACTTAAAATAAAAAAATATAAAGATTACAGTTTTTCATGTCTTATTACAGCTTTTAAGTACTTTATTTTGAACATGTACATGTAAATGGCATTTAAAATGTGAAATGATTGAGCTCCTAGGTGTTGTGTTGTAACTCAACAAACTTAAGTATGAACCAGTACTACACATACATGTACATTTATGGGTACGATGACACATTTTGAATGATGACACAAATGTTAAAAAAAAAGTGAAGAATTGGTCCCTGAAGTCATAGTAAATATGTCCTGTTAGACCTACAGACATTGTTATGATCTTTTTCACTTCCTACTTTACAGTACAACAATGTTCGAAACACTTTGCTGCGGGTTAAGTTCTGTCATTAATTTTTGCCAAGAGCTTTAGTTACATCAAGAATATCTGGACTATGTTATATTCTATATTTTATTTAACTATTAATTCAATGATAAACACATTTGATTTAATCTGTGAGATCTCCAACAGAAGCCAATGGGTTCTTTCTTTGTGAAATGATAAATGATTACTTTATTTTAAAGGATTTTTCCTCACACCAGGATTCTTCTAATGAAGAAACCAGAGAATTAGCACTTGACTCAATATAGAATGGCAATCTCATATTTAGATTACGGCTCCAGGGGCCTTTCTGTCCCAAAATCAATACTGATATATCCCCTGAATAAAGCCAGCGGATTAATTGGGTTACCAATCAAAGGTGATAATAAGAAGATCAATAAACTGATTATTGGATTGTCACAAACAATGGCTGACAAAATTACACAGCACACATTATACAAATAATTATATAATAAAAGAGAACAAAGAAAATTATCAGCTGTGAGGACATGCTCCCAATCTTAAATCAATATCCACTATATTGACTAAGCAAGTCAATAATTGCATATTTTTTTGCTTAAAAACGGTTTTTCTTTTTTCTCTTGCAAGTTCTATATGCAAAAAATATTATCAACTTGGACATGAATGGGTTATTTACGTCTGGCTTGTTGTTCCTGTAAAACGGTTGAATGATCAACAATGTCAACGTTTTAAAAAGTTTTGTACAAATATCATGGGTTTGCCTGGAAGTAAAAAATAAATAAACATGAAATGTAAATGAAATGACAAAATAGCGAAACCACCTTTCTGTATATACATATATTACATTGTAATAAATACATCAAAATACTTATACCGGCATGCATGACATACTTACACTGATAGACCCTGGTAAAATGAGAGGTGTGGTGTAACTTACCAATTTGTAAAACATTGTCAACAGCACCGTTTTCAAGAAGCTTAACTCCTAAATGAAATGGCAGTTTCTGGTTGTCTGTACCATCCTTTGAAGAGTAAGACGAATACATGCAAATATCCCTTTCATTACGCGGAAATGACCAAAACACTATTCGACTTTGGACAGGCTCTGGAATTCGGTCAAATCTTTGTTCTACCGTCTGAAACGGTATGTTTTCAGCCACAATTTTTGCTGAAATGTCAAGAAGGCTCTCCACTTTACTGAACTGTCCATTTTTAGAACTGTAAGATCCTGATTTCTTAGCATTTTTTTCTATCCAATTCGAGGAGAGACCTAAGCACAACCGTTTCGTTGCTGCCATGAGGAAACATCTGATAAAATGATAGATAGAAGTACGCATGCGTGTGGGAGGGTTACGCTTGCGTATCATTTACTATCACTTTAAATGTGCATTTCCGGGGCTCACGTGATAACGTATGGGAAAGTAATCATTCATGAATGAAATGTCAATAGGCCCCGTAAACTGTAAACATCAAAAGGTAAACAATCAATGAAACATAAAGTTTATCTATTTATAAATATATATATTTATTTAATAAACAGTGGAACAATTGAAATGAAAAATTATTAAATATGAATTTGTATTTTGGGATAAATTCGTGTTTATATTATTCCTTTGTTTATTGATCTGCTACACAAACTGTAGTTTCATAATATCACACACAAAGAGAGAGAAGGGTTTTTTTAAATAAACACGGAACGTGTCAGTAATTAACAACACTACCATAATTTATCATAAGGGAAATTCTGGGTTGCTTGTGCTATGTTAATTAGGTACCACATAACACTTGCAATACTTGCTATATACCCACTGTGTATATACCCCATCCTTAATTTTTTTTTTTTAAAGATTTCGGCTTGGCTAGGTCGGGATAAAACATTGCTTACGCCAAAAAAAATCAGTAATTATAGCTGGGAACGTTATAATAACTTTCATTTAAATATTCCTAATATAGCAATATACAAATTTTAGTCATTTTATCAATAATTTCTCTATCCTCACAAGTCAGGGTTTCTGTGTCCACATTTGTCCACGAAACGGTTCGTGGCGCTAAGTTGTTATTCACGGAGAACAGTACACTGTTCAGTTAAAACGACATACGACAAGAAAACAATTAAGGTTGAAAAGGAACATACCTTGCCCAGAGATCTAACTCTAACAATCCCTGGTAATGAGACGTTGGTGATCAAAAGTATATCTCTTACTACCAAGGAACAGAGGTGTTGACAGAGGGTGGGGGACTAGAGAAGATCCATAAGCAGGTTAACATTTTTTTATTTTGTCCAAAACAGATAAAGTGGATCAAAGATCTAACTTTAACAAACCCTGGTCTCTGGTGATCAATAGAAAATCACTTACGACCAGACCACTCAGTTACCAGGTCCTATAACAGTGGATCAAAGATCAAACTCTAACAATCCCTGGTTTTGACACGCTGGTGATCAAAAGTAAATCACTTACTACTTAGACCATTCGGTAACCGTTGCCTTAGAACAGTGGATCAAAGATCTAACTATAACAATCCCTGGTGTTACACACTGGTGATCAAAAGTAAAATACTTACTACCTAGACCACTCCGTAACAGTGGCCCTAGAACAGTAAACAACCACTCCCTCACAAAGGCCCTAGAACATTGAACAACCATTCGGTCACCGAGGCTCTAAAACAGTGAACAATCAACAACGACTCGACATAAAATTGTATTTCTAATATTATCACTAATATCTTTTTTTCTTTTTATTCTTTAACCAAATAACCTTTTTTTATATAATATACTGTCTCTTATAGCGATTTATTCAAACAGAGAAGACCTCATAAGTTGTTATTTTATCCTTTGCCTGTACAAATTGTTTAAGTTAAAATAAAGTTAATTATATACAAATTAAAGAAATTATATACAAATGCATGAATTTGTCAGGTTTCAGTTTATGTGGTTTTCTGTACGAATAGGTCAGATTTCAATCATATTCCACCTTATATTTGTAGAATTCAATAAAACAGTAGCCAGAATTTACGAAAATATGGAAGAGAGTTGGAGAAATGGGCTATATTAAAGCAAGCGTTTTTGTGACGAAAGAAGCCGGGGAACTGGCAAATAAAACAGGCAACTTAAAAAAGTCATGTTAGTTTGCAAGTCAAGTGGTTCTTGTCCAATTTTGTAATTTTAAAAGGCAGACAGAGATTTGCAGAGAAAAGAAAAGCTATATAATAGTGAAATGTATATGTAGATATGATAACTTGGTTCTGGCGGATATATAGTGATCTTGATTTGCCCCAAGTAAATCCTACCCTTACATCCCATAAATACACGTATAAAACGGTCCTAATCTAGGCTGCCATCTAGGCTAATCTGGTGCCATTATGAATAGGAAAGGTGTTTCTACATGGAACCATTTTTATATATTCCAATGCACGGCAAATACAGCTGTCGTCAATGTCTTTCACTGTCCAATACGTTTACATAGCTCATACCGCTGTTGTCATTGTCTTACACTATCTAATAAGCTACCCGGTCGTAAAGCTCTTTATCCTCTCAAATATGCCCGCAAGTCAAATGTCAAACCTCGTTTGTGGTGGCTTTGGTAATACTTGGTAGATGATCGACAGTGGTTACGCGAATGAAACCCCAATAGTGTATCTGGTCCTCCGTATTCAGGGATTAAAATTGTAATTGATACATTTGCAGTTGCAGAAAACGTATGAGGGTCAAATGCTGAATACAAGATTGATGTGCAAGTATGAAAACGCGTATCCTTAACCTAGAAACAACCACAAAATTGGAAAACTGGCTTAAGCAGGACAGCTGGTATAAGGACATCAAATACGCAACTCATGTAGATCAGATTCAGCAAAGGCCAAATAATAACATCCAATGAGATATATAAAATTTTGTTGTAACGGAAACCCAATAATAAAAAGGTAATCAAAGCAAGGTTCAACTTGGTTTTTGCCAACTCACTACAACAGTATTCTATGCACTACAAGAAGAAGCATACAAAGATATAAAAGAAAGTGGATGAAAGGCCATCACATGACGTTTTTATTGATCATTTGTCCCGATGCATATAAGATTAGTAATAACTTAATGGTTTTAGCCAAGATAACGCTAGCAATACACCAGGCAAAGCGTAAAGACTTGACGCCATCTCCCATTGATGTCCAGAATTGATACAGCGTTTTAACCAGTAATAAGGAGCAGGTGCTTAGCTCTCAAAGAACAGTAAAAAGAAATTGTTCAGCAAGAAGAAATTTCTCTTAACTAAGTCAGGGAGACAGGAGGAAAAAGGGAAGACTGAATATAAAGAACTAGGAAGAAATAAACAGATTTATCGTAAACGAGACATGAACACGCTCTTTAGCCTCAGAAATTTTTTTGTAGGGAATTTCACTCAAACAACTTACCGGTCAAAGACTTTTGACTAAAGGGGGATATCATGTGCTGACCACATATTCACCCTGAGGCAAATTGTAGAACAAGAAAATGAACTCGACAATTTATGACAACTTATCGACTCCATTAAGGCTTCTTATAACCATGTGGAGAAACAACTATGTTATTCCAGATAAACTTACCTCTATCAAGTTGTATGCTGACTTCAGAACACGAGTTATCTGTTGTTCAAATCTAACCAAAAACATAAATCTAAAGATAGGAGTACAACAAGGATGTCTACTTTTCCCTCTTCTTTTAACGTTTTAGATAGACTGGATCATAAAAAGACCACCAGAGATAATAGGAGGAATAGCTGGATACTCCAAGAGATGTTAGACTTAAATGACAATATTGCTTTGAAGTCTCATTGACACCAAGATACACACAAAGAAACTAATGATCTTGCCAGCCGGGGAATACACAGTAGTACTCTACATCAATTAAAACAAAAATCATGAAGATCAGTCAAATCCACTGAAACTATTGCCTCAAATTTATAGACCTAGAGGATGTAAACGACTTGATCTACCAGGGCAGCAAAATACTACACAAAATAGATGTAACTGCCTACATTTACAAGGCTGTAGAAGTATTCACATTCTTTTTAATGTCTAAAAGTCTAACAAGTCCAGAACTAGTACTGAAAGATGAAATATAAGGACTTGTAATGTGCTAGAATAATGTTTACATTGTGCAAACTCTTGAAATATGACAACTACCATTATGAATAAGCTTGATGTTTGGAGTGCCACAAAACCTTGGGGAATTTAGTTAGAAAATTTCCAGGCTGCAAGTCACTGTTTTGATTGACTACATTATATCTGCATGTAGCCAATAACTAAAGGCTTTTAAGAGCCTGTATCGCTCACCTGACTTACAAAAAAACTTTTAAAGACAAGACTTTTCATGTAAATTTTGATATTAAATGCTAAAGAGTTTATGTGAAGATGCTGTTTCTATGAATGTTGCCATGTTGAATTTACAATCAGCAGTAGGAGAGTTTCTGAGAAGAAGCAGTTTTTATGTTTTTTCAAAGGTTAGTATGTTAAGTGATGTTCCATGGTGGCAGCAATCTTGTATTTTGGATCGAAACAAAAAACTCAAAATTGGTAGAGGACCATACAGTATCACATATCCTAAAATCTGCCAATCGGTTTGTGAGAAAACGAATTTTGAAATCTCAGCCAGTCAGAATGCATTTGCAGCTCTGGCAGCCATGTTAAATTTCCTATCGGGTCGAAACATACTTAAAATAATAAGATTACTATCTAAGATTCACTTCTGCATTATTTGGTTAAATTGTGTCGAACTGAGTTTTAGAGAAAAAGCTGTTTGTATGGTTTTCCCAAAGGGACCCATGTTAAGCTGCATTCCACCGTGGTGGCCATCTTGGAATTTGGATCGCCACAAAAAACTCAAATTTTGTAGAGGACCATCTAAGGTACATTTGTGCAATATGTAAAATCAATCTGCTAAGCGGTTTGTAAAAAGAAGATTTTTGAAATTTCAGCCAATCAGAACCCATTAGTTGCCCTGGAAGACATGTTCAATTTGCAACTGGCTCAAAAAACTCAAAATAATAAGATAAATATCCATTAATCATTTCTTCATAATTTAGTTACATTGTGCAGAACAGTTTCAGAGAAGAAGTTGTTTGTATGTTTTTCCCATAGGGTCCTATGTTAAACTAAGTCTTGGATTTTGGATCGGCACAAAAAACTCAAACTTTGTAAAGGACCACCTTAGGTACATTTCTGCAATATTTCAAATCAATCTGCCAAGCAGTTTATGAGAAGAAGATTTTTGAATTTCAGCCAATCAGAACGCATTAATGGCCCTGGAAGCCATGTTGAATTTGCAATTGGCTTGAAAAGCCCAAAATAAGAAGATAATTATCCAACCTTCATTTCCTTATTAATTTGGCTTCATTGTGTGGAACAGTTTCAGAGAAGTTGTTTATATGTTTTTCCCGTAGGGTCCTATGTTAAACTATGTCCTGCGATGGCGGCCATCTTGGATTTTGGATCGGCACAAAAAACTCAAACTTTGTAGAGGACCATCTAAGGTACATTTCTGCAAAAATTTAATCAATCTGCCAAGCAGTTTATGAGAAAAAGATTGTTGAATTTCAGCCAATCAGAATGCATTCATGGCCCTGGAAGCCATGTTGAATTTGCAATTGACACGAAAAACCCAAAACAATAAGATAATTATCCAACCTTCATAATTTGGCTTCATTGTGTGGAACAGTTTCAGATAAGAATTGTTTGTATGTTTTTCCCATAGGGTCCTATGTTAAACTATGTCCTGCGATGGCAGCCATCTTGGATTTTGGATCGGCACAAAAAACTCACACTTTGTAGAGGACCATCTAAGGTACATTTCTGCAAAATTTCAAATCAATCTGCCAAGCAGTTTATGAGAAGAAGATTTTTGAAATTCAGCCAATCGGAATGCATTAATGGCTCTGGCAGCCATGTTTAGAATTTGATCAGCACCAAAAACTCAAACTTTGTAAAGAACCACCCAATAAACATTCCTGCCAAGTTTGGTTCTAATTGGCCAAGGGGTTTTGGAGAAGAAGATTGAAATGTGAAAAGTTTACGGTCGACGACGACGAAGACAACGACGACGGACGCAAAGTGATGAGAATAGCTCACACTGACCCTTTGGGTCAGGTGAGCTAAAAAACTTGCTGTTATACAGGAATTCTTGTCAGGATATCCCTCCACTAAGGAATGTTTGATGGCATTTTATGTCTAACACTGGCTTCTTTCCAGTAATGTGATTGGTTGATATTTTTTATTTATGTCACATGAAATGTTCTATCCTGGGAATTTCTGCTAAATATACCAGTATTTCAGGGACAAATAAACTGTGACTGTTGAGGTGGCACATCTTATGGCCAAACATAATTTCAAATGATGATTAATACAGGACAATAAACACCAGTACATTATCCAATGAAATCAAGACAAGTAGGTGGAAGTGGAAAGGATATGTTTCCAATAGCTGATCAACATAATAAAAATAATGTTATATTTAAGATATGTATTTTTTCATGTGAATATATAAATAATATCATTTCTCTGCCAGGATTTACCTAAAAATGCAGTGACAAATTAGTTTATAGTCTGGAACTTCTTCCCCTAAAATAACAAATGCCATTTCCATTTAATGTTTATTACTATATGTAGCAATTGTAGATGAATATGTAAAAAGTAAACAAAATGATGAAAACTTGCTATGTGTACAACACTGCTCTGGTAATGAATATATGAAAACAACAGAATGATCAAAATAACATCTGACGGCAAATGACTGACTCCTGTTTTGAATTCCATGTACATATTTATATAAATGTCAAGGAAGTTCTTCCAAATCCTTTAAAATGTATCATCATGTCATAAGATTAAAATTTGTTTACAACAGAAGAATGGCTGACTTGCCAATATTTTTTAAGATCTTCAATTGGCCATATTACACATGGACATCTGAGTAATAACCCTTGTCTTAATGGTTGGTGTCATTACAAATTTTGCTGATGCACAGTCAAGTTTAAGATCAAACAACAAGTCTGTAACTGACGTATCTTCCTGCTGTCTCGGAATTTCTGATAATCTTCACTACCTAAAACAATGAACATAATTTGTAATGACATGCATTCAAAAGATTTTTTTAGAACTATAATAAAGAGCACGTGTGATGCATTCTCTTCTTAGCAAAATGAATAAGCAACACTAAGCAATGATTTAACCAACTAAAAGCTAACATCACACACTCCAGGTGAGTACACTACCAACTATTGTCACAAAGATCATCTTAAGTAGCCAATGGTTAAAGAGGAGCTGATCAAAACCTCATGAAAGGAGCAGTAGGTTAACCCTAAACTATCAAAGATGGTACAACTGTACTTTGTGGTTTGTGTCCCTTTTTATTTAACTGTGGATATTTTTTTTTTCATTCACTACTTAAGGGGTAGCTATAATCAACCGTGTTGCAGCCTATTATAACCTCATTTATATATATACGATACAAATGACAGTGTTTCACAATCTTCTAGACTTGAATATTATTTTTTGTTTATGCTGTATCGTCATGTTGTTGTCGATCCGATATATTATTTAGTCAAGATTAATTGCCTCCTGCAGTTTTTCATTCATCTCCTCTACCTACCGTAAATGTACGTACATGTACCAGTCTTTTATTTTAAGTTAGTAACATTATATAGATGTTGTCTTATGCCATACAACATTGCATAATGATGATGTATATAATGGTATTAATAAACATCTACATGTATTTATAATGATGATGTATATAATGGTATTAATAAACATCTACATGTATTTCATTAAGCTAACCATTAATGTGGTCAAAAGCCTGAATAGCATAGTAATGCATTTCTGCTTTACACACCTGTCCTCTTTTTAGTCCAAAATACCTGGACACTGGGTCACCCATCTGTATCCTAGGTAACTGAGATTCTTTCAATCTACTATATATTGTCAAGGATCTATTACCAAACACAAATTTCTTTAAATTATTTAAATTATGCAAGTTTCTTATTAAAGTTACCCAACACCCAATCCTGTAAGGCCATAAAAACATAAAAATGGCTACATAAAAACGCCCAGGTACAGGTACATGCAATTCTTAAGCTTGTTTTTGGTGAGACTATAATATAAATACATGTTGAGGATTAGGCTAAATACCATAAAACCAGGAAGTTCTGCTGTGTAAAACTACATGGTCATTGACTGACAATAAAGATAACCATCCTCCCCTTTTAAATACTTAAAAATGATAGCCATGTTTTTTTATCAACATACACAAAACTATGAAAAAGTAGAAATGTATGTGAGCACTTTTTAAATGATTCAGACCTTATCTTTTATCACCAAGTAATAAGAAAGATAAAACTTAGGGACATATAAAAAGAACTTACAATAGAGGATAGATCAAACTTCATCCAATCAAAATGCAGTAATGCCCATGGCAACCACGTTTCATAACTGATCAACACCAAAAACTCAAACTTTGTTAAGCACCAACTAATACACATTCCATTAATTAAATGTTCAGCAATATACTTTTTGGAGTCAGAAGTAAGCAAAAATACTTCAGAAATAGCTGGCTATATGTTATTGTTTATCATAATGTGGTCGTCCTGCATTCTTGATTGGCTTGTATGTTCTAGTACACAGATCACAATTCAGTTTAAATTTTAAACAGTTAAAATTTGTTAATATTTTGTTTAGAAATATTTTATCTGAGCTCCATTATGATATTATCAGGTTAAATTTACTGTAGAGACACAATATATTTCAAGTTCAGTATTGTTCATACATTTCAATTTTGGTACATGTGTGTCATGTATATGTGTCATGCTAACTTGTAAGACCAATTGCTAAGAGTGGGAAGGATACCATAAACCAGAGGCTCTTAAGAGATAATCTCTCACATGAATTACAAAAACTCAAAGTGCAGACTGCCCCGGAGGAAAGGTTGCTTTGCAAGTATGAAATGAGATTCCTGCCTCATGTTTGACAGGCAATAAAACAAACCAATGTAAAATATATCAGGTAAATTTAGAAACATATTAGATATAAATTAAAAGGACAAAAAACTTTGCAATCCTCATAATTGATAACCCCAGCTCCCCTATTACTTGTATGGCAATGTCCAGGGAGGGCTTTGCTGTTGGAAAATCCAAAAATTGTTTTGCTCAAACTGTAAAATTGCAGTGCACAATTCCACCATATGACAAAGGATTCTGCAAAAGTTTCATCAAATCCCACTCAGCGGTTAAGGTAGTATTCATCTACTATTGATCAATCCCCTGTCAGCACTTGTTTGAATCTTACTGCTGCCAGTGTGTGCTCAACTTTAATCTTGATTGACAATTATTAAAAGCCTCCTTCAATCTGGCTTCCTCCTCCAATAAAAACAGGACGCCCAAATATAGTTGAAAAATTGCTGAAAGTGGCATTAAACACCATTAAAACACAGGAATTAGTACAAATCCATTTACATGTGCTTTCGAATGATACTGTGTCGCTTTTGTTTTAGCGAGTCTCACACACTGTAACAAAATCGACCCAGTACCATTCAAAAGTGCATGTCAGTAAATCAATTTTTATAAATTCTACTGATTCAAACAAACAAAAATTTTAGGACTGTATGAGGCAACATATTTATCTTTACAATCAGATTGCATGTCAACTAGTTTGTTTTAAATTTAAACAATGTGTTAATATCTTAAACTAAAAGACACATTCACCTGGAGTGCTTTTCTGCTGGCATTTTTTAAAATTAAAATTAAATTATTGCCATATTGTAACTTTTGATTATGAAAATCCAATAAAAAAATTTCCACTGTACATATTCCATACTATGCTTGTTGTTTACATGTACTTGAGTTTTGCTAAGCAATCTGACACTTTTTGTTTTCAACAATTGTCTTACGATGGTTTCAAAAGATTGCCAGTTTTCAGGACGTTCTATGGTATTTATTTCTATACCGAAAACGGCATTGCCCGAAGGTTTTTAAATGGACAATTAATCCCTTGCTCCAAGTTATACTCATTCTAATTTAGGTCAAAATTTACTTTTTAAAATCGCACTATCAAATTAAAAAACAGCATTTTAAAACGCTGAGCAAAAATGATCTACAAAAGGAACATAAGCTCGACCATACGCGCTAAGCAGTTTTACTTGTCACTCAAAAAACTTCTGCCAAAAAACAGACTTAATCACATCTTCCCTTGTTTTAAGGAACACATAAAATCAAGAAAAATATATTGTTATTACTTTCGTTTAATTAGATACTTAAAGCATAAAAATGCAACATCGTCTGAATTTAAACAACTGCAATTTCGTTAGGTAAACATACACAGAAAATTGGTACGTTTTTTTGGCGATTATAACAAACAACCTCGTGGCTTGTTACAATGGATGGTGACCAATTTTGACTCGTGTAACAAGAAAAATTAACGGTTCAGCATGAATTACCAGTTTTAAACTGAGTCAAAAGGACCGGAAACAAATTGTGTCAGCTTTTACAATGGAAGAATGTAGCAACATGGTGAGTGCAATGTTTACATAGATAACAAAAGCATTTTTCATCACCGATGTTGAATAATCCATTTACTATTCTTGTGTCAGAAACACGAAATTATTATATTCAATATATTTTTATTACTTAGAAATTGTTATATTTAGTTGAACGACTGGTATTTTATTTACGAAACTTCGCGATCGCACAAAATAATCATTAAATCACTTCATAATAATTTCGTCAAATATTATACACTGGTGCCACTGTCAGTACTACATTTGTCGGTTCAGAGAACAGCTATCACGAGAATTGCCAATATATCCCATTGATTTCCAAAACCAAAAAGTGTAACGAGTCTGACTCTCGCGGATGAACATGGAATATTAGTTTAAATCATAATATTAGTTATCAGTTATACAGTAAATGAGACAAAATACGAAAGGACATGTATAGTAAAGTTGTTCAAGATAAATGCTGTGCACCGATTCATGTAATTGATAGATTCCTCCAATGTGACCTATATTTTACATGCGTAAGGTTATTATTACATGCCGGTTGCAGACTTGCCTACCCCTTTCAGGCAAAAATAGTAATTCACTCCCCAAAAAATAGTAATTTGAGGTGAAAAATAGTAATCATTATATTGTTAAAAAGCTTGTAATATATATCGTAGAAACTGCATATATATGTTTGTTGTCTTTAATTTTAAAAAATACTAACCAAATGTACACATCAAATTCAATGTGTTGACTTCTGGTTTTAAGCTGTATATTTTAAACAGGAAGTGGAAATGGCAATGTAAAGATAATACACAGAGTCAAACAAAAAAATAACGTAACGGAAATGACAAAAATCTGGATTTTTTAGAAATCATAAGGAATATAGTAAAAATCGTAATGGCGTAATATGGTCTTAAAAATCGGAAGCCTTACGCCAAAATCGTAAGGGTAGGCATGTCTGCGGTCGCAGTAGTTTCTATGTATTTGAGCATTAGCAAGGTGAAAGTTTGCTACGCAATCTTACCAAAAATTATTTAAGAGACACAACTTTCCTGCAAATTTTGATATTAAATGCTAAAGAATTTATGTGAAGATGATGTTTCTATGAATTTTGCCATGTTGAATTTCCAATCACCAGCAATTTGTACGACAGTTTCTGAGAAGAAGCTGTTTGTGAGGAAACACATTTCGAAATTTCAGCCAATTAGATAGGTCGAATTTTACTCCTGTTATAATCCTAACTTAGTTTTGTGATTTGTCGGATTAACGGCAGAATTCAGTCCTATTGCTCGTAATGTAGCAAATACAAAATTCTAATTTCGGTCTATTTTATACAAAATTCAAACATAATATTCATCTTCTTTACGTCATTAAAGCTTTAGACATAGCGAAACTAACGAAAAATGATCTTTATTGAAGAAATTGTTTTTTCATCTTTGAAGATGCAGATGGAAAATGCTACCTTGATCATTTTTCCTTATATGGATAATGTGACCTAACTTTATTTATAAATGTGCTAATTTGCATACTATAACAACCATTCCGTAGTAAGAATCCGGTAATTTGCATATGTATTACCCAAGATGCAACATGCCATTCAGTTTCGGGTTCCTCAATGTTTTTCATATAGTAAATGTAATCAAAACGAGACACGAATGTCAATTAATACACAATGCACAGCAGGTTATTAAAAATGGCAATTACTATCATCTCATATCAATAATAATTGATTTTAAACACGAAACCATGTCAAAAGATATCAAGATAGACCACGTCTGCTTGTATTCTTTGGGACATCAAAGTGCCGGGAGTGATTCACTCCCACTCACGAGTAATGGGACTAAATTCGTACCATCGCCAAAAAAAAGCTTGGATTGCATTTGCAGATCTGGCAGCCATGTTGAAATTTCAATTTGCTAACAAAACTCAAAATAATAAGATATATCCAAGCCTCAGTTCTGCATAATGTGCCATAATTGTGTGGAACAGTCCTATGTTAAGCTGTGTTCCACAGTGGTGGCCATCTTGGATTTTGGATCATCACAAAAAATTTGAAGAGAACCATCTAAGGTCCTCGACTGCAATATTTCAAATCAATCTGCCAAGGGGTTAATGAGAAGAAGATTTCTGAACTTCATCCAATCAAAATGCAGTAATGCCCATGGCAACCACGTTTCATAACTGATCAACACCAAAAACTCAAACTTTGTTAAGAACCAACTAATACACATTCCTGCCAAGTTTGCTTGCAATTTACCAAGTGGTTTTGGAGAAGAATATTGAAATGTGAAACGTCTTTAGCTGAGGACAACGAAGTTGGATGCCAAGTGATGAGAATAGATCACATTGACCGTTTGGGTCAGGTGAGCTCAAAATCCAAAACAATTACATGTTATTTTATGGTTTAGAGCTTTGAGGAAGAATACACAGGTGTTGATCTTTAGTTTTAACATTCTGCTTAACAGGAATCCCCTATTATCTACATAACCTTATTGATTTTAGAAATTGAGCAAACAATTGTAATGAAACAAGATCACCACATTTGAATGCTAAGTAAGTGCATGGAAGTCACAGTTAAACATAATAGTTACAGACACAAAAACAATTATCATCAACACATATGTACTCCACAAAAATCTGGCTTAAACCAAAATTTTGTTTTCCTATTAGATGTCTAATATAATTATAGCAATGTTTGAATAACAGACATAGTTAGACATTTGTTTTCTCTTTTGTACATAAGGATACTATCTGGACAATAATTCAGCTTTTTCCTCTGGAAGTAAGATGACATGCTCTGGTACTAACTGTAAAAATAAAACAAATAGATACATGAGGCCCCGTTTACTGAGCACTTGATATGACTGTATGAAGTTGACATGGATACATTAGGCACTGCCTACTGAGCACTTGACTTGATATGACTGTAACAAGTTGACATGGCCCTTCCTAATGAGTAAACAATTTAAAATTTAATTAAACGGTAAATCAAAACTGTGTTTTTTGGTCCCTTTTATTTACAAACAAAAAACAAAAAAAAAACAAAAGAAGTTGGGGAAAATCGAAAGGCTGCTGGATTTGTAGCAATATCCCATAGTTGAAATGGGATTTAAGCTTTTAAACTACAATTCATGAAAATCTATTTAAACAAACTGACAGATGGACAGACTGACAAACCTGTGGACATATAAACAAGTGTGGACACAGAAAAACGTGTCGCCTGAATTCCGCATCAGTAACGAAAATAAATTTCGTCATAAGCATTACATAAATAGCATTAATTATGAGCAGCAGCCTGTATACCAAATATTGTCACCATACTATGCATAGGAACTGTCCAAATACAAAAACTTTAACGTAGTCGCTGAACCGTGAAATTGAGGTCAAGGTCAGGTGACACCTACCAGACAATCATGTAATATTCATCAGCAACCTATATACCAAATATTGTCATCCTACCATGCTTGGTTACAGGGGAACAGCAGTAACCTAAAAACTTTAACGCAGTCACTGGACCGTGAAATTGAGGTCAAGGTCACGTGGCACCTACCAGACAGTCATGTACTATTCATCAGCAACCTATATACCAAATATAGTCATCCTACCATGCAAAGTTACAGAGAAACTGCAGTAACACAAAAACTTTAACATAGTCGCTGCACCGTGAAATAGAGGTCAAGGTTAGGTGACACCTACCAGACAGTCATGTACTAGTCATCAGCAACTTATATACCAAATATTGTCATCCTACCATGCGAGGTTACAGAGGAACTGTCGTAACCCAAAAAGTTTAACGTAGTCGCTGGACCGTGAAATTGAGGTCAAGGTCAGGTGACACCTACCAGACAGCCATGTATTAGTCATCAGCAACCCATATACCAAATATTGTCATCCTACCATGCGTGGTAACAGACGTATTGCCGTAACCCAAAAACTTTAACGTAGTCACTGGACCGTGAAATTGAGGTCAAGGTCAGGTGACACCTACCAGACAGTCATGTACTAGTCATCAGCAACCTATATACCAAATATTGCGTGGTAACAGAGGAACTGCCGTAACCCAAAAACTTTAACGTAGTCGCCGGACTGTGAAATTGAGGTCAAGGTCAGGTGACAGGTGACTGACTGGCAAGTACTCATCATAAGCTACCTCTGTACCAAATTTGATGGACGTAGGGCTTGGGCTTACAAATATATGAAGCAAGATGTCAAGTGTTTACGCCGCCGCCGGATTCCCATACATATGTCTCGCCTCCAGTGACTTTCGTCGCAGGCGAGACAAAAACTCTATAAAAACATCCAAATATACAGAACACATGTCTATGCCACAAAACCAGGTTTTCAACGATTAATTTTTGTAAAAGACTTAGCCTCAACTGTTTTTTTTATTTTAAGTTACAGTGACCTTGATCTTAATCCACATGGCATTTAATACAATCCCAAACTAGGTCTTCATCACTTCATGCAAGCTTACTATAACCAATTATTTAGCAAGATTGGTTTATACAAACTAAAGTTATTGTCCATAAACTGTTTTTATATCTTTAGTAACAGTGACCTCGACATAACTAGCCCCAAATCAAATTCCAAGCTGGATCTTCAAGCAAGATTGCTATATCCAAAGTTTCAGCAGATTGGTTTATCGGAACTGAAGTTATTGACTGTTTTTCTATTTTAAGTAACAGTTAACCAGACCCGACTGGCCCCAAATCCAATCCCAAGCTTGGTTTTCTTTCATGCTTGCTTTATTAAGTTTCATCAGGATTGATTTATCCAAACTAAAAAGTTATTGATCACAAACTTTTTTTCTAATTTGAGTAACAGTAACCCTGACCTTGACCTTACTGGCCCAAAATCCAATCCCAAGCTAGGTCTTCATGCAGCTATGCCAAAAGTATCAGCATGATTAGTTTATCCAAAATGAAGTGATTGACAGAAAACTCTTTGACACTGAAACTGCCTACCATACCTCAATCTAATAACCAGAATTTTTGTTTAAAATCGTTTCAAAATCTGATAAAGAATAAAATATGTACAGAATGGGTGAAATAACAAGTTCTGACCTTTCCTGTTAATTTATCGTTAAAATAATAAAGCTGTTAATAAGAAAGCAAAAAAAATTAGTTAAAACCTGATTGAAAGACAAGATAATTTGATTGAATACATCTAATAACTTGT
Organism: Limnoperna fortunei; assembly: GCA_944474755.1. Lineage (NCBI taxonomy): Eukaryota > Metazoa > Mollusca > Bivalvia > Mytilida > Modiolidae > Limnoperna > Limnoperna fortunei. The sequence goes on along the minus strand of OX104111.1, from coordinate 32,229,829 downwards.
TCAACAAAAGCTTGGTGATGGGAGACATAACATCGTATAAGATAAACTGTGATGCAATTCAGAAGTACAATGAAACATGAAGACCTCCTCTATGTTCTATAAAAACCTTCATTTATTGTTTGTTTGTTTGAATGTTGTATAATACCACTTTCAGCAATTTTGCAGCTATATAAATGTGCCTAGTTTTTAATGGAGGAGGAAGCCAGACCTTCATTTATATACCCCTTAATGTGCATTTCTTATAAATTGAACCTGTGTATAAAGGCCACCTCTCTTTAGTGACCTTAATGTCAGCATTACTCAGCACCTCTTGAAAAGTCCAGTTAGTCTAGTAATGCATGGTATTAACAGTATTTGAGTAAAGAATTGTATTGCAATTGGGTCATCAGTGGCAATATCCTGTCTAAGTAGGGTCTGCTAGGGAAATTTGTAAGCCTCTGTAAGTTTTAACCAAATTAAAAAAAACTCCATTTAAACTATTATTTGTTATTAAAAATAACTGTTACAACATCTACAAAACCCACAATACCACAAATCAAGTTTAATGAACTCGTGGTTAAGTTGAATAAGTTTGAATGTATTTGTAAACTAAGATTAATCCCAATAATATATCACAAAAAGTATTGTGATTGAGCAGGCCCATACCACAACATTTATTCTGCAGTTACTGCTTCAACTATACAAACACCACCCTACGAGTAAAGCAAAGCTTTATTTGTAAATAATGACGTCAGATTCTTGTCAATACTTCTAATGATATTTAGTATTCTGTTCTGATTTTTTGCTTGTTGTCAAATACGATATTTGTTTGTGACATCAGGCTATCAATCGAATAATTTCAAGTAAAAAATTGTCAAGAAGTGCACTTCTTTCATGTTTTCATTAGTATTAAATGTATTTTCTGGTTGCAGAATAAAAACAAAGTTGTACAGTGTCATAAAATATAAAGTTTATTTGGACTTGCCACAAAAAAGTAAAAAATGCTCGGCAGAGCCTCACAGTTCTACCTGTTTCTAAGGCTCATACAAATAAACTGTATATTTTCTGGCAATGTACTAAAATTGTATATATGTCCTACCAGGGATGTAATTAGAAGGCAGCAACCGGCGAAATCGCCGGCTATTATCTCATTTGTTGCAGTCTACTTTCAAATAAAAAATATGTGAAATCTTCATAAATTTCCATTTGAAGTACATATATGTATTTTCCCCAATACTTCCATGCATTCTCCGTAAATTATAAAATTGAGACGTTTGCTAAGACAGCAGATTTTCCAGTATCTAAATATAGATTAATTTATTTTAATATGCCAATCGAAAAGCCGGAAACAATCATTATAGAAGAAATTTTGTTTTCCGTCTCTGAAAATGCTTATGTTGATCGCCCTTCCGTGAATAATTAATAGTGCCATAATTTTAATAAAATGGTGCCAATTTGCATACTGAACAACCATTCCGTAGTTAGAATCCTATACGATGCCTTCCTAAGATGCAACACACCTTTTTCGGGGTTCTCAATGTTTCTATATCTAGTAAACGGAGACAGAAAAAACTGCAATAATTATCATCAGTCATGTATCAATAATAATCGATTCTATGAAACTGATAAAAAAAAGGTGACTGTCGAAAGATATCAAGATTTACTTTGGCTGATTACAGTAAACTTTCGGACATAAAGTGTCTGCAGTGATTCGTTAAAAAAATCCATGATACGATTATTTGTTCTAGATATCTTACTAATTACTGCATAAATTTCAATGGATTTACATACATGACATAACCCCTCAGAATGCACAGGATTGCAGGAAATTGCTTCTCCTATTTCTCCGTTTATTCTAATAGATCACAACATCCCTGCCTGCCTCCTGTAAGAATTTTTGTTATGGATTAGCTGATTGACATCATGTGGGACCCGGTCTTTTATATTAGATTTTATAGAAGGTTAGTAGGTAAGTTAGCATTGTTAGAGACATTGCAATTAACAGAATACAAATGATTTTACGTGAATTCTGATGTTTAAAGATGGTCAATAGGATATATTTTTACATTGGCAGTTGCTGACTTAATGCAAGATGTACATGGTAAGTAAATTGTATACAGGGACTCTTGCACTGTACTCTTCCTATATAAAAATTTTACAAACCACATTTATCTTCTATAAGGTCAGCAACTGCCTCTGTAACTAATACTTCTGTTTATCAATTAACTGCCGTAATAAGGGTCGTATTGTCCGCAGTTTTTTTCTTTTAATTTTAGTTGGAAAGGAATGGTGCGTATTATACATAAATACAGACTAGATCAGGTTTTTTTCGTCCCGTTGATTGTTGTCAATGGCGGTCGCCATTGACTTGTAGTGTCATACGCAGTATTTTCGTACTATTCTAACATAATTCTTTTACAAACTTCCATATGTATACGTTGTTATGATATTAATTTTTACTTAAATTATTTTTATAGGACGAATAAAAATTCAAACAGATACGAAAATAGTAGATGTGTAACCTGTATTGCGTAAAATGCAAATGGCGTCGTTATGTAACCTCAGGTGTTTGAAGATCAATGTTTTGATTGCAATCATTCAGGGATTAAAATAAAACGTGTTATCTTGTTGTTTTCTTTGTTTGGTTGATGAATCAAAGTTGACAAATTGTTTTGGTTTCGAAATGTGTGATTTTCTGTTTTAACAACGATCAAAATAGACGATATGAGAATGCTCTATTTTTAATTTTATTTCTACAACCACTTGAAATTAATAAAAGTATAAACATAAATGATATTAAAAAAGAGAATAAATTACATATTTAAGTAAAAACTTGTTAAGAAGCGCTGCCAAGTTGGACTTGAATGTCTTCATCTTGAGACGTTTTGTGAAAACTTGTACATGCGGATCGTACATGCATATAAGAATTTTTCCGCAATTTTCTGGTCCAAGAAAGGGGTGCGGACAATACGTAAATGCGGACTATACACACCGTTTTACGGTACTATAACATTCACTTAGCTAACAGTTAAACTGCCAATATGAGTTGTTGCTGAACCAGTCCTATTCACAATTAATTAGTCCAAAATCTGTATTGGCATGATTTGATCTGTATTGTCCAGATTTCAACCTGCATTAGCCTGACTGATTTGACTACAGTAAAAAGTCATGTATAGTCTGCATTTACGTATTGTCTGCGACCCTTTCTTGCACAAGACAATAGCAAACAAAATTCTTATATGCATGTACAATCCCCAAATTTTCACAAAATGTCTCAAGATGAAGACATCAGAGTCCGACTTGGCCGTAATATGTAATTTATTCCATCTTGAAATATCATTCATTTTTATAGTTTTATTTATTTCTTGCGATTGTAATAAATAAAACTAGAGGCTCCCAGGAGCTTGTATCGCTCACCTGAACCTGAAACCAAACAACCCTTTTTTATCCAGCTTTTCTTTGCTATAAGGAATTGCCCAACACTTCTGCAAAAGTCATTAATTTTGACCTTTTAAGGGAAATAACGCCTATAAGGAGAAGCTTTTGATGCTTAGAGGGATAAGAGAGGTTCACTTCAAATTTGCTGTACCTGTTATACTTTTTTAACTATCAGTCGAAAACTCTCTTGACTCTCCCCCACCCCCATTTTCGTTTTTAAGCCAATGTAGCTATGTAGGTAGTCAGGTGTCAGGATTTGCACAATTTTGGTAGAGGACGTCCTAAAGATGATGTGTGCAATGTTTCAAAGCAGTCCTTTAATGGGTTCCAGAGGAGAAGATTTTTTAAAATCAAGTAAAATTGATTAAAAAATGTTCAAGGAGAATAATTCCTAAACGGTTCATCAGACAATCTTGACCCTAAGTCATTTTTGTAGCCCTCATAGAGCAGAACAATTAAGCAATGCTAACTTTTTCTCTAGTTCTAATAATTTTCAAGATTTTGAGGCAAAAATGTCAAAAATAATCAATTTTGACAATTAAAGGACAATAACTCCTATAAGGAGTCCTCATATGGTTGGTGCAAACTTGGTTGAGGACATTTGACGGATGTTGTGTACAAAGTTTCAAAGCAGTACTTTCAGTGGTTTCAGAGGAGAAGATTTTTAAAAAAATCAATTAAAACTGATTAAAAAAAACAGTTCAAGGGGAATAACTCTTAAACGTTTCATCAGACAATATTAACCCTACGACGACGACTGACGCCAAGTGACGGCAAAAGCTCACATGACCCTTCGGGTCAGGTGAGCTAATAAAAAATAGTGCAGTGTCATATCATCTATTTTAATTGTTGTTAAAATGAATACAAAACAAAACAGATTTGTCAACTTTCATTTATAAATGAAAACAAAAAAAGATTACACGTCTAAAAGATTGGAATGAAAACATCGATCTTTAACAACTTACGCCATTTGCACTATTGGCATAATAGATTAAACATTCGCTATTTTCATATCCATTTTAATTTGTATTCATCTTATATAATAAATATCATATTACTAAAAATATTTTTAGTAAAAAATTAATATCATTACAAAGTATACATATGGAAGTTTATAAATAATCATGTAAGAATAGAATGAAAATACCGCATATACCACAACAACAAAATGGTGACAGAAAGTGACAATCAACAGGATTGAAAAAGCACTACCGAGACTGTATGTACGTATAACCGGCACCTTTCCTTTCCAACTTAGATTAAGAGAAAAAGAAAGCGGACAATATGACACTTTTTACGGTAGTTAATTAATAAAGATATCATTTTATGATGATTTCTGTATTGACCTAGTTATTGGTATTTGGACAGCAAGCCTTGGACCAATAAGTAGTCTAATACAGAAATCATCACGTAATAATATGCTTAACACCACAATCATATATAAAAACAACCAGTGAACTATGTAAAACTATACAGCCAAGAACTATCTAAAAAACATATGGCACCAACAAGGAAAAAACTGTAGCAAGCCATTATGTGAGTACTATGTGGTCCAGAGTTCAAAAGGTCTGATAAATCTGATCTTACAATAAAATTTATAAATAAAATTAAAAAAAAAACAAGTGTGGACTGTGACACATTACAAAGGGATACCCCACTTTGTTTTCAAGTCCAATTATCTCCCCTTAATGATATCCGAGGTCAATAGAAATCCTTCATGCTCATCTACATATAATGTACTTCCTTTATGCTAAGTTTCATTAAATTTCATAAAGTGGTTTAGGAGGAGTTGCGCTTACTAAGGATGTGGACAGACGGACAGACAGACAGGGTGATTCCTATATACCCCCCCTAACAAGTTTGTGGGGGTATAAAAACCTCTGCGGATCATTTACCCAAAAGGGTACTTCACAGAATATTACCAATAATACTTAAACCCAGACAACTATCTTCTTTACCTAGCTTTGTGCAAGATTATAAATTAACTGTTATTTTACCATATGTTCTGTTATGTTGATTAACAATTCTGATTCTAAAAACTGTTCCAGTATGTACTTGGGTGCCATGTCTGATAATGACTGAAACACACAAAGTATTCTTTGTTATGAATTAAAAAATGGACACAATGTATTACTTACTTTAACCAAAATATCCATCATAAAAGATAATTACTATGTTATCAAGTTATGGTAAAAAATAAAATAATAATGTTTGGTATTTTCCGTCAGAAATATGGCAGTGAACTTACAGCAAGGAACCTCTGATTTTTGGTATACAACATTTGCACATTAGAATATCATGATTGGGCCAGTGTGGGGAGTGAATATTTTTATAAAAATACATGAGGTACAAGGCACAGACATAACTTAAGTGGGCAAAACGGTTTATTTTAGGATAAAACATGATTTTCAATAGATTTATCAGTATATAAACAAGACCAACTCACTAAAAAAAAACAAATAAAAGTTTTATGATATGTTTGTGAGTTGGCCTTGTTGATATGCCAATGAATCTATTAAAAACGGTGTTTAATCCTTATAATTTTTTACAATTGCATTAAGAAATTAATTTTTCGAAGGTATTCTCAATTTCATATTTCATGTTCATCATGTAGAGAGACTGACAGAATGTATGAATATTTTGTTGATTTTTATGTACCATTATTCCATAAACCATCTTCTGATTTTAATAAACACAACAATAATAAGTTTTGACTTCAAGCTATAACTTTATTGTCTTTATTGAACAGAAGAAAAGTTTTAAATTTAACAAATCATTAATGACATTACAATTCATCAAACAAAGAATACAAATTATTAATGACAATTCATCAAACAAATAATTATAAGTTGATCTTTGTCGATATTGACAGCATCCATCTTTGTTTACCTTGGTTACGCTTAAAATAGTTAGGTCAATGTCATTTATCCAAAAATAAATTTAGTCAACTGCATTTTTATAACAAAATAAATTCCAGGACCGGAACCTCTACCAGATGTAATCATGACCAATCAAATAAACGTATTTCAAAGTATGAAAATGATATTAGAATTTTATATAAACGGAACAGTGGTATTTAGGCACCATTTTCCCTATTCTAAATGAGGATTTTAATATCAAAACTATTAAAATTTGTCATGTTAATTTTGAGGTTCAAGCTCTTAAAATAAATGTTTCCCTAATATACAAAATCAATATTTACAACATCAAACAATTGACATGGGACATTGCAAAATGATGATTTGGTTATTCTGTTCCTATATAAAGTGGTCTAGGAGGCTGGACATAATGCAGGAGAATGAGTGCTACATTGTCACAATGGTGTGAGTATGAATCCCACTGAGGGTAAGCAAAAAATGTGCCAGAGTTAAAATTTTATTCCAACAGTGTTGGGCTTAATTTGTGGACATATAAATATTTGGTATTAACCCTGTATGGATTCATTGTCATAAAAATGTTAACCAAAACCAAATTGCTTGCTTGTATGATTAGTGTTTAATGCTAATTTCAGCTATTTTTAAGTTATACAAAAATGTATCACGATGTCAAGTTTTTATTGGGGAGGAAGCCCGAATTATTACCAGTTGAAGACCCCAGACCTTTGATAAGTAAACTGGCAAACCTTGTCAATAAAGAATAGATTTGAGCACACCCTGCTTGCAGTGAGACTAGAACCCACAACCTCAGTGTAGACAAACTACCTTAACCTCTGGGACACTTCCACCACCCCCCCCCCCCAATAAATAAAGTACACAGTGATTTTTATAGTACCCTCTCATACTTCTAGTATTCTAGTATTTGGCTTACAGGAGAAATATTTTTTTTTAAAGTAACATAAAGTTAAACCTGTTTTGCAGATGGAGTCATTCCAACTTGTACTACGATAATGGCTCTGGTAATGTTTTCTTCCTGCATACGTTGACAATATGTCTTAATTGTTTTAATACCAACTTTAGGTTCTTCAGGAAAAAACACAAACATCTGGTCTAAAATTAGAACAAATTATTAAATGTAAGTATTCCATGGAAAACATTTGTCACTTGCCTAGACCCATTAAGTTTTTATTTAGAAACAAAACAGAGTGTGCACATTACGTCAAATTCATTAGCATTGTTATACCCTGCTTCGAAAAAGGAGTGTACTGTTTTACCCTTGTCTAGTCAGTTTTTTTGTTCATCTGTTCATTAGTCCATCTGTAACCAATCTAATAAATATTATATATTCACTTGGCTCCCCCCCTTTTTGCTATTGTCCTCGTTGCCCCCCTTTTGCTATTGTCGCTTCACAGCAACAATAGCATAAAGGGGGGAGCCAAGTGAAGATATAATTTTAATTAGATTGTGATCCATAACAAACATTTCTGTCGCAGTTTTCTAAGGAACTATAGGATGCAGAAGCCTGATATTTTGCATATTAATTTATCCTACAGTACCAAATGGTGTAAAGCGATTTTTCTGTCTTGGTCAACTACCTCCTGTTTACCAAATACTTAGATTTTTTACACATAGTTGAAATACATGCAAAGTTTTTTGGGAAGCAGGATATCACTAGAGAGCATTAGCTTAAGGTCCACACTTCAGTGATACATATCGGATTTTTTTTAAATGCGAGTCCTGGACTACCAAAAAATTTTCATGAGTCCCACATATCTCAGATGAGTCCAGCTAATTAAGTGCTTAAATACAACCGTTATCTTTGATGACCTACCCATTAAATGTCTTTTTATATAAAGATATAATATGGCTTGCAGAATGTTTAACCCATGCTATTTTATATTAGTATAGCAGAGTTTAAAAGTCTTTTGTAGTATGACTGAACTGCACTCATGACTTGAAACAAGCTGATGTTTGGCCATTAAAGAGAGACTGTTGTCTTACCTGGATGCAGATGCTGACATTAATATTTCTTCCAAACAACTCATTACCCACCCACCCCCCTTTTTTCAGATCCTCTTGCAGATTATCTTATTGATATATACAAAAATTAAAAGTTTATAAGATAACTAATTAATGTTTCCATTGAAGATATCTTTCTACAGGTCAAAAATTCTTACTTTAAAAAAAATCGTAAGGAGTGCAACTGCAAGTGCAAGGTTCCAACCCATCTTCGCTAGCCAAGGGTTACGATCCGATACTCTTATCTTCAAGGGTGAAGAGAGGGGGGACCTGATCGTAACACTTGGCTAGCGAAGATGGATTCCAACCATGTATTAAAATTTGAAACAAGTGTATCAATGCTTAATTCTAACCATAAAGAGTGTCCATCAAGACTGCATGTATATTGTTTAATAAACATATTAATTAAAGCATATTTGCTGGCCGAGTGATTGCTACCTGCTGAGAATCAGACGAAACAGGTAAATATCGATTGCCATTTGAAAGACTATGTAATCACGCATCGGAGACGGAATTGACATGACGTACACGTCTGACAACTGACACGGACGCATACTGGGACGTGTTAGATGTTGGAAAGGCGCATCCAGAACTAAAAAGACAGGTACAATATGCATTTAGATGCGTTAGGATCACTGGACACTTGTTTTAGAAAAATTTGTAAATAGAAACTAGGTCATATACATTCCAAAACTACCTTTACAGGGGGAAATTTAAATGTTTTCATCCAGTAACTTAATTCATTCTCATAAATAATCAATAATTGGAAATATATTTACCTGTTGGATCATCATTATGAGCTACAAGAACTATTAAATCACTTCTTGCTGGCTTGCGCTCACTGAAAAAATATGTACATGTATATTAGAAACATATATGTATGGCAGCAACTATGGCTAAGTATGTACTGTTAGGCATAAACTAAATCACTTCATTTCTAATTGATATGAATGTTAATATATACATGTGTATTGCTAAAGAGATTGATAGAAATAAATTGTACAACAATACTGACTTCTGTTGGCTGGAATATATTTTTTATTACTAGATGGAAAAACAAGTGTGGACACAGAAAAATGTCTCGCCTGCATTCCGCATCAGTAACGAAAATAAATTTTGTCATAAGCATTACGTAAATAGCATTAAATATCAGCAGCGGCCTGTATACGAAATATTGTCACCATACCATGCATAGTTACAGGGTAACAGCCGTAACCCAAAAACTTTAACGTAGTTGCTGGACCGTGAAATTCAGGTCAAGGTCAGGTGGAAACTAATAAACAGTCATGTACTAGTCATTAGCAACCTATATATCAAATATTGTCATCCTACCATGCGTGGTAACAGAGTAACTGCCGTAACCCAAAAACTTTAACGTAGTCACTGGACCGTGAAATTGAGGTCAAGGTCAGGTGACACCTACCAGACAGTCATGTACTAGTCATCAGCAACCTATACACCAAATATTGTCATCCTACCATGCGTAGTTACAGAGGAACTGTCGTAACCCAAAAACTTTAACGTAGTCGCTGGACCATGAAATTGAGGTCAAGGTCAGGTGACAGGTGACTGACTGGAAAGTACTCATCATAAGCTACCTCTGGACCAAATTTGATGGACCTAGGGCTTGGGCTTACAAATATATGAAGCAAGATGTCAAGTGTTTACGCCGCCGCTGCCGCCGGATTCCCATACATATGTCTCGCCTCCAGCGACTTTCGTCGCAGGAGAGACAAAAAATCAAGCAACCTTATATTAGAGACACGTATTACATTTATTATATATCATATTATATTACTCTGCAGAAAACTTTGTTTTTGTCTTGTTCTTTGTTTTTCAAAAATGTCAAAATTACACAAATAAAATTGTTAAGTTTTTTCTAATGCTTGAATTTATTTATAAGAAATAACTACAAAATTATTGTCATTATCGATAAGAATTGCATTGTGCTGCTGCACATCCAGTCTTCGCGAAATTAGTTCTTGGCTTGTCGGACCTAAACACAAATACTGCCGGACCAAATTTAACATTTCTGTTGTTAATTTAACAAATTTGCCGGACCCGAGTTATATTTGCCTGTTTTTTGCCAGTCGGGTCCGGCGGACCGGCACATTTCGGGAAGACTGCACATCTAATATAATCCACATATAACCTGCTACACGAATTATACAATGTGGAATGTGTCTCGATGCAGAAAATATTTTTTGTAGTTAATTCTGAAATAAGTTTCTGTTGTATTAAAAAAGTCTTCATTGAAGTTTAATACTACAGGACATGTTATCAGTAACTAAATGGTTTGCGGACCAAAATCGTGTTACCATTCATCCGTTGAAAACGAAGGCAATAGTCATAAATCACAACAAAAAGGTTGATAAGTCATCATTGCAATGGAAACTTGGAGACTCGGTTATCCTCCCATCTAAGGAGACTACACATCTGGGAATAATTCGATCGGAGATGAAGGAAAATGAAATGAACATTGAATCAAGATTAAGTATGGCTAGACGCACTTTGTATTCTTTTATGGGTGTAGGAGTGCATGGGTCAAATGGCATAAATCCTTATGTCTCAAGTAGAATTTATAAATGTTATGTTCTCCCTAGACTGTTATATGGAATCGAACTGTTACCAATCACGTCCACTCAATTTGAGACTCTTAACAATTTCCACATTAAGACCGTTAAAAATCTACAGTCTCTACCCTCGAGAACAGCCAACTGTGCGGCCCTACTTTTACTTGGTGCATTACCGTTAGAAGCAGAGATACACAAGAGGATACTTACATTCTTATACAATATCTTGTCATCCCACAATGACACCATTAGAAAAACTGCTGAGCGCCAGATTGTTATGAATCAAGATAATCCGTATAGTTTCTTCAATAAAGCCGTTAGTATTTTATACCAGTATAATTTACCTACTTGTTCTGAAATTGTAACATTGTTTGGTGACAAGGACTTATGGAAGAAATTTGTTAAGACAACTATTTCAGATTATTGGAATAAATTTCTGGTAAAAGAAGCCAGTAGTAAATCATCTTTAGTATATATGGACAGGAGTAGTCTGAGTATCGGTCATACCCACTCTATTTGGTCGTGTTTGAAATCTACTGTATCAGATGTAAAGAAAGGAATGATCCGTGCCAGAATAGTAACAGGGACATATCGGCTACAAACTCACTCTCATAAATTCTCTAATGGTAAAGAATCAGGGACATGTAAATGTTGTCATAGTGGTGATAAAACACTACTCCACTTTCTTTTGGAATGTCACAGTATCTTTTATCAGAGGAAAGAGTACATCATGAAACTGAAAACATTTATTATATCTTTAATTGGAGAAGATGGATGGCAGTTAAATTTCGGTACTAAAAATGAGCTGGTTAAGCTAATTGTGGACAGTTCACATTACTCACATCTGTTTAGATCGGACATTGTAATGACCACGATTCACCAGATCTGCTCAGACCTGTGCTACCGTCTTCATGCCCATAGATTATGGATTCTAAATACGAATCCGCAATAGTTGTAACTCTATGTACATGTATGACAACTCTTAGTCTGTGAATAGGACAGTTTCTTTGCGATGTGTTTTACAAATGCATTGAGGGAGATAGGAGTCATTTTCTTCACAAATTTTTGTGTGTATTTTACCCTTTTATTCAATCATATTTTTATACCACCCTATTTTACCTTTTAGTTATTAAAACAAACCATTATTCCCCATCATTTATCCTTTTATATCTAAAGCTAGGAGTTAAGTGCATAAATGCACTTTTTATTTAATAGTAATGTTAACTACCTTGAAGAATATCACATAAAGCAATAAACGTGTACTACATTGGCACGTTTTCTGTTTGTTTTTATATTACCCATTCTTTTTCTTTTTTTACCTTTTAGTTATTAAACTAACTACTATTCCCCATTATTCCCCTTATAAAATCTATAGTTAGGATTTAAGTGCATAAAATGCATTTTATTATTAATGCTGTAAATTTCTGTGAATAATATCACACTAAGCAATAAACGTGTACTTCACTGGTGTGTACCAGTGGAGGTGTTCTATAAATAGAAGGATGTACATTCAACAGAACAGAACAAAACTAGGTTATTACAAATTGCAATTGGAGAAATTTTTTATGAACAGGAGGCAAATAAAGAATAAGTATGAAAGAATGCGATTCTTGTCAAAAAATTTCAGGAAAAATGTTTATTTTATGTACAGTTGAAATGGCTCGAACTCCAAGGGGCCAACGAAAATAGTTTGAGAAATCGGGAGTTTGAGAAACCGGGGCTTGTGATGTCTGGAAATGATTCATGTGCGAACCGGAATAGACATCGTCTTATATATTTCAGTTAATTTCCTGTGTTGGACCAATAAAATTGTGTTTCTTCATTTCATTTCATATATAAATCTTATTTTTAAGTACATATTTTTGTTTTTATTAAAATAAAAATGTTTACTGTTATATTTCTTGTTTAATTTTGTGCACGAGGATTGATAAGTATTATTGCATTACATAATTGTGTCAATGACCACAATTCAGATTTGATAGCAATTTATTAATTAATTAAAACCCATTTCAACAAATTTACTTACAAAGGCGTATATAAATACAAATTGATGACATTAGGTTAATTATTAGGGATTATATCATTAAAGATCAAGCTTTGCATTTTACAGGTATGGCTTCGATCTTTACACCTTTTAAGACCAATTCGTCATGCCAGCTGTCAATAATTTTAGTTCAAGTTATGGTGTTTTCAATGGATTTTTAGTATTGGGACTGCTGATTTAGTTTGAGTTTTTGAGAAATTGGTGTTCGAGAAAAAGAAGCAATTTTAACATTGATTATCCTGAGTTCGACTGTACTAGTATGTACAGTACATTATTAGCTTAGTGTTACATGGACATGTAATTACAAACTGCAACTAATTAATATTTTAATGTATTTCATACTTACCTTGGTTTCTCTCCAAACTGACCTTTAAACTCTTCCAAAGTTTGGTCCAATTCATCTTGTGTTACCAGATAACCTCTATCATGGCATAACTAAACAGAAGAAAACACATATACTTCCACCATGATTTAGTAATACAAACTAGAGGCTCCCAAGAGCCTGTATACTAGTAGCTCACCTGACCAAGCAACCCTTTTTTATCCAGCTTTTCTTTCCTGCTGTACCTGTTATACTATTTTTAACTATCAGCCGAAAACTCTCTTGACCCCCCCTTTTTCTATTTTAAGCCAAGGTAGCTATGTAGGTAGTGAGCTCTCATTATTTGCACAATTTTTGTAGAGGAAATCACTGCTGTTCATACCTTTTTAAACTGTACATGGTACACTGTACTTTGCTTAATCCAGGTCAACCTCACAATATTAATTTTCGTGTAACCTGCATCAGATAAAGTAGCAAATACACTTTTCTACTTGTTTGACAGCTCTTTCCCTTTTCGACACATGGTTTTTAAATTAACAACTAGCAGAAATAACAGTTGATAATGAGGTCAAAAGTATTAATCATATGAAATTAGCATATGTTCATTTATTTGTATACAAGTACATACTGTGTATTGCTGCCATGGTTAACTCATATTGAAGAATTGACGACACACCTACCCACGCTACCTGTTTGTAATTGTTCAGCTATTTTGTTTTTTTTACGAATACTTATGGCAGATGACTGTATATAATTGTATAACAATTGTTGTATATGAAATTATGTTTCATGATAACAATTGTTAATCACTTACTAACTTGTTTCTTTGATTGTTAATAACATTTTTTTAAGTATTTAAAATAATTAGCGTCGACAGATAGCAATTAGTTTTTATAGGTATATTGCCTATGATGAGACAAGTGCTTTTGCTTTGGTATCAGGTCACTTCAGTACCTGTTCACGTGTTATTTGTCAATAAAAACAATAAAATGAGTTGTATATACAGACAAATTAATAACTTATAATTTGTTTTTATAGGAATATTTACTAGTTTCACTAATTATAATTAACAACTTAATGACCTTTATTTAATGATTGGTTTCGTTTGTAAGATCATCAAAGTTAATTAACAACAATAATTTCTTTTAATCATATAAATCTCTTGTCGCAACTATAAAGAAAAAAAATTTGTAATTGTAAGTTGAAATTAATTTGCAAAATACTGCAAAAATATATGCCACACTAAGAGGGGGCCTACATAATGGGACAACCGCAATCCAAATTCAATGGTACTTGGACTTGTCGGCCATACTTTTTTTCGTCCATAGTAAATCTTGTCCACAGTAGACATCTCCCTCGGACATTTCGGCCAAAACATTTGTGTGAAAAAGTCTCTCCTTTGCTCCCCTTTTATGCATTTTAGTCAGTTCTACGAAGATTACCCAATGTGTTTGGATATTACTTTATATTTTCTCCAAACTTGTATCTCTATTGAAGTTGGCATGTTCTGTAGCATGGTTCATCCTTTGATATTTAAAAATGTTGTTTTGGTTAATTGACATCAAAGAGTTTTTTTTTTCTTTGTCTAATTGGTGTGTAATTTCTGATAATTCTTTTTAATCATTCATTTTAATTATTAATTAATTACTCAAAGATTGACGATGATTTATAATTAAAATAGTAACATATTAATTAATATAATGATTTTATTTTAGGATTAATATCTAATGTTTCATTGGTAATATTATTTATTTCAATCAACCTTGGTTTTTAAAATAACTTTATTTAAAAAAATATATATATTAAATCAATGGCTGAAATGTCCTATTACAATATGGCCAATCTGAACTAGGGCCGAGTTGTCTATTGACGAAGTGTCCATGGCCAAAGTATGGACGAGGTGTCCCTAAAGCGATTCAACCACATAATGAGCGAGTTTCCATGTATACAGTAAAAAAATAGCTATATATCCAGAAATAACCACATACATCTTGATATAATATGAATGGAGGCGCAGCCTAAATGCGAGCATCGCACATTGTTCATATCGTTACCTCAGAGACCCCTAACAGTGCCTCTACCTTCCATTGATGACGTGACGTCTTATCTAATGTGTAGGTGACGTCACAACTCAATTTCAAATACAGCGTTTCAGATTGAAAAAAAATTGTCTGGCATTTTTGTAGTAATTTAAAAAATAAACACTTTAATTTTATCGATGTCAAAATTATTTGTGTCTACTTTTATATTATATATTTTTTCGTTCGTCTACAATATTTTCTTCGGATAGCTCAGCTACCATCTGAAATGGATTTGTTCATATGGATCACGTGACTTTTTTTACGCACACGCATGTAACCGTATAGCTCGCATCTGCGATGCTCGCTATGACAATTTCTTTCAAACACAATATCATAATTGAAGGACTTTTTTTAGGACACATTTGTCATCAAAGACGACAATATATAAAGTAAAATATAAAAATACAAAACTAAGACAATAAAATACAAAATTTAAACCATATAATAAAAACCTTAGTAAATACAATTGACAAATATATAAGTAAATCTTCTCAATACCGAAGTGACCAATACTAAGTACCGAAATGTCCAGTACCGCGTACCCAAGTGTCCAGGTACCGAAGTGACTATACTATACTATAGTCTATATAATTCTGTGCTTTTACATCTTGTGTACAGTGTTCTATTTACCTGCATGATTGTTTTTCGTATTCTCCATAGCTTATAAGTTTCCTGTTCATCATCCATTTTCTTCAATAGTTTTCTGATATTACTTTTCTTCTTTTACTTATATTTAAGATGACGACTGACAAAAACTACAACATGTGAAATAAACGGAAATTAAACATTTGCAGAAAATAATAACCGTTACTCGTTCAGCATCGATATTCCGGAAACAAGCACTTCGTTGATGCAGATGTATGGCACGCATATCGTCACAATTAATATATATAAAAGATTAAGGTTTTGCTATTTATGATTAGATCTCTTAAACACTAATTTTCAAATAAATAGTTCATATTGTTGCAGCTTACTGCACGTTAATATGCTTTAATTTACATTTATGGCTGATAATCATTTATATTTTTTATGGAAGCCATCGTGCTATAAATTATTTAGTTTGCATTGATCACGGTTCACATCTTCGCTAGCCAAGGGTTACAATCGGATACTTTCGAGAAAATAAGAGTATCGGATCGTAACCCTTGGCTAGCGAAGATGCAGTTTTGCTGTTATCTGTTTTTTTTTATTTTTGAATTCACTGTTTTCGCATGTAAATTGCTGTTATCTGTTATCATTATTTTAAATTTACTGCTATCTGTTTTTGGGTGAATAAAAAAATTGTTAACCTGTTAATGGATCCCTAGAACGAATAATAATACCCTCGCCCTTTTTAAGACAAATCACAAAACTAACATCGGAATACTAGTATAACGACAGTTAAATTCGGCCCACTGTTTTTTTTTTTTTTTATAGAGCAACTGTTAACTGTATTTCAACCATAAGCTGTTATCTGTTTTCTTAAATTTGACATTGTTGTTAACTCTTATAATGAAAATAAAAACCACCATTTTTGCTGTTAAAAGTCAGAACACTGTTAACCGTTTTACAATTTTTTTCTCTGTTATCTGTTAATTCACTTTAATTTTAACTTTTAAAGGTAATATAGTCTTCCTATAAAGAGAGGAAGCGATGACACATTTGACACATTTATTATATATATTCCGACGATGCTGGACGGAAAGACACGAAAACTGCCGATCTTAACACTCACCCCAATCCACCCCAGAACAACGTGACTATGGGATTTCGGACATTTCGAAGGTCAATGTATACGAACATACATTCAAGAGTTGTTATTTATGTTATTTATGTTATCTAGGTTACTGTAAATTATTAACGCGATTTCACGTGTATACACGTGTGTATATATTAATGATCAACGTTCTTCTTGGGCCTTCAGATTGGATGTCAGATATTAAACAATGGAGGGACAATAGTTTTAATCCAATTGTTTGTTTGTGCTGTCCATACGTTCAGAGACACATATGATATACATGTAATTACATTGTGAAACTCTCGCGTGATCTTCCACTGGTGACAGAAATTTTTCATGTCTTTCAACTCGCTTCGCTGTACGCCACTCGCGAAAAGACATAAAATTTTAATTCTATCACAAGTGGAAGATCACCTGCGCCCAGCGCCATAAACATTTTCTTTGCTGAGAATTTGTTTATTCTCAATTTCATCCAATCAGATCTTTTCTTTACCCTTGTAATTGTCATGGTAATTGAGAAAATTCTCATGCTGAGCAAAACATTTTTACTCAAAAAAGTTTTATGGCGCTGGGGCTTGGTGTTTCCCAGAAAGGTCACGATCGATATAAGAACCTAAATAATCTTTGACCGTTCTTGGATACAACAAGAAGTCTATACTAGTATACATTGTTAAGAAATTAATAATATTTTCAGATTTTAAAATAAACAACAACAAAAAAGAGCCGTATTTTTGCAAAACAATCGATATGAAATAATTAACTTTTGTGAATTTTCTTCAACTAAATAAACTGTTTATGACATTTTTTAAAATCAACTGAATTATTTTTTTAATAATTATAACATTTTCCAAAATTTCATTTAACTTTTCTAATTTGTTGTTACTTTTCAGGACTTCATATACGATCCAATTAGGTTTCCTTAATTTAATTCTAGTAGTATATAAATATTAACTTGCATTATTTAAAAAGTTTTACATCAACAATTTTAAATCTTAAAATAAATCAATATCTTTATTTTATTATAATGAAATTTATTTTTCTTCTATTTGCAATTGCATTTTACCACTGTTTTAACGATTTAGACATCTTTTTGTTACAACATACCTATAAGGCTGTTAAAAAATATAATTTTCGTATTTAAATTATAATCTAAATTGACATTTTCGCGGCTAATTATGTCGCACTATTATTGGTCTTTCATTTATACCTTTGATCATCTTTCATCAAAGTTAAGTGTCAGGTAATAAATAAGCAACTGACGAATAAACAAGGTACATTTAATATACAATTACATCACAGAAATATCTCATACCCCCCCCCCCCCCCCCATCACGCCTCATTCTCGGCAAATCTCGTGCGACAGATTTTGGGATTATCGAAATCGCCAATAGACTGTTCCTGGATACAAGTTGTAGAATTCGAAGCTTTTGAGTTTGATTTCCTTTGTTCCGTAAATTTAGATGAAAATAAAGTGGTCAGTTGCAAATTTAGTGAAGTTGGATATTTATTGTTACCTGTCTAACTTCATTGTCTAAAAGTGGTCTCGGTGCCGTCCGCATACTATTGATCAAGTGGTCTGTCAGCACTGAGGTTACGGGTTCGAGTGACAGTGTCTCGCGGCGGCAGGATAAATTCGACTCCAATCTTAATTGACAAGGATTGCCAGTTTTCCTACCGAAGGTAGGTTCTCTCCGGGTACTCCGGCTTCCTCCCCCAATAAAAACTGGACGCCACGAAAAAGCAGAAAAATTGCTGAAATCAAAACATCATTCAAACAAACAAACAATCATGGTCTAAAAATATATGGCCCTAAACATAGATCACGTGACATAGATGAAGGACAAGTGATGAAAGATATGTGATCTTCGCGTGCCATACATGAAATTATCGATGATAGCACACATTTCTAGAATTTTATCATTTCCTGGATCAAAGGTCCGACTTTACAGCATAATGGTAAGTTTATATGAACAAATGTACCCTAAGTCCGCATAGAAAATAATGTAAGAGATGAAACAACATATTACAACAATATACGATTGTCATGTGACCTATAGGGCATTAATATCTTATTTTAGTGTTGTTTTTTTAAGTAACTTATGTAACTTCATAGTATGGGTTCTGCGACTTCTACCCGTAAGGTATGACTATAATTTGAAATTTGTATAATTTGAAAATTTAGAGTATTACTATTTGCGTTATAAATGACATGAACCTATATTACATGTATATGTCGATTGTTCAAGTTGCCGATGTAGTCAAAATCTGGGACGTAAAAAATAATATGCATACTTTGGTCTCCCTGGTGATTTTTTTGTGTATGTTTCCTGTTAAATAGTTGTTGTAGTTTTCCAAACATTGGATAATTTTTAACATACATAATTATGTAAAAAACAATAATTTGTAACCAAAACTAAGGGGATAATTAATGTAATGTAATAAATATAGTATCTTACATTTCCATATTTAAGGATAAACTCCATCGAGGGATGTACTGCCTGAACATATTGCATCATCCAACAATATTGAACAGTTCAAAGAGAAACTCACTCATGAGTTCCTCTGTAATACCTACAGCATCTAATCTATATATGCTTTGTTTTTATCTTAAAATTTAAAATAATTAAAAAAAAACAGTAAAAAAAATAATATATTTGATACTAAAAAAAACCCTGAAAAATTAAACAAAATAATATAATAAAAAGAGAAAGTAAAATTTTTTTTACTGAAAGGTAGTACTTTTTGTTCATAATAGTGGCTAAGGGCATGCGCCGGAAAGTAATATTCAACATGTTGAATGATTTCCGTATAGAGAGAAGAAGAAGAGAAGAAGAAGAGAAGATAACAAAATTTCCGTTTTGCACATTGTATAGCGGATTATATTAAATGTGCACAGCGGAAATTTTGTTATCCCTCGATGGAGAAAATATTTTTTTGTAGTTAATACTTATAAATAAATTCAAACAATAGAATAAACTCAACAATTTTATTTTTGTAACTGGACATGTTTGAAAAAAGAGATTAATACGAAAACTGTTAGTTTCCCTTGGAGTAATATATGACGTCAAATTGCGCGTGTCTCCATGACGATCAAATTTGTTTTCCATCCTTGCTATAGAAAATATTTTCCAGCCAATCAAAAGTCAGTATTCTCGCAAAATTTATTTATAAGTGGATTTCTACAATTGACAGTTAAATTATGGTGTTTTAAGTCCGAGCCTTGGGAAAAACTTAAAATTCCATAATTTAACTATCGATATATTGAAAAAAATCTGATAATCCAAGAGTGCTAATGTAGGACTGTTACACTAATTTTTAAAAGCAGTAAATTTACAAAATGAAATACAAATTCTCTCAACGCAATATATAAATTGGATGTTGTTTTACATCCAATAAGCATTATTTCAGCTATAATTCAGGACGTCCAATATATGGATATGATTTGAATACGCTGTAAATATGAGCTATTTTGTTTATGACGTCATTATTTCTGTTTATGACATTATTATTTTAAACCAATCAACAGATGAGAACCATATTTTCACTTTTATATCAAGACTTTCTGATCTGGGTAAAATTCTAGCCCTGATATCTCTGAATTTGCCATGACAATGCTCCAAAGAACAATAATTTTTGTTTTAGATGTCATGTTTGTTTTGATACTGAATGTTGCATCAAAATAAGGTTCCAAAGATAAGAACTATAGTCAGTTTACACCATTCATAAAGAGATTCACAGTTTATTAGTCGTAAACAAACCCAAACAGTGTTATTTGGAACAACCTGTTTAGAAATTTGAAATATTCCTTAAAATGCTTTACTATAGAATCCAGTACTTGAATAAATTAGATGTTAAGAGAAATACCTCTTTTTAGCTCACCTGACCAGAAGGGTTATGTGAGCTATTGCGATCACTTGGCGTCCGTCTTCGTCGTCAGCCGTCGTCCTCTTTAACTTTTCTTTAAAAATCTTCTCCTCCAAAAGCAGTGAAGGGATTGCTTTGAAACTTTGCACACATCAGCAGTAATATGTCCTCTACCAAGTTTGCACAAATTGTGGCCTCAGACCAACCAACATGGCCACCATGGCTAAAAATAGAACAGGGGGGTCAAAATACAGTTTTTGGCTTATAGTTAAAAAAGTATAACAGATACAGGAAAACCGAAAAGACCTTCCTTTTCAGCATCAAAAGCTCTACAGAACAGGTCAAAGTTATATGACGAATCCTTGTAGGAGTTATTGCCCTTTAATTGTCGAAATTGCTGATTTTTTGCCATTTTTGCCTCAAAATCTTGAAAATTATTAGAAATAGAGAAAAATTTAGCATTGCTTAATTGTTCTGCTCTATGAGAGCTACAAAAATGGCTTAGGGTCAAGATTGTTTGATTAACCGTTTAAGAGTTATTACCCTTGAACTGTTTTTTTTTAATCAGTTTTAATTGATTTTAAAAAATCTTCTCCTTTGAAACCACTGAAAGTACTGCTTTGAAACTTTGTACACATCACCTGTCAAATGACCTCAATCAAGTTTGCACAAACCATGGCCGCAGATTAACCAACATGGCTGCCATGGCTAAAAATAAGGGGGGGGGGGGGTGTCAAAATACAGTTTTTAGCTCACCTGACCCGAAGGGTCATGTGAGCTATTGCCATCACTTGGCGTCCGTCGTCGTCCGTCGTCGTCGTCGTCGTCGTCGTTAACTTTTCTTCAAAAATCTTCTCCTCCAAAACCACTGAAGGGATTGCTTTGAAACTTTGCATACATCATCAGTAAAATGCCCTCTACCAAGTTTGCCCAAATCATGGCCTCAGACCAACCAACATGGCCGCCATGGCTAAAAATAGAACAGAGGGGTCAAAATACAGTTTTTTGCTTATAGTTCAAAAAGTATAACAGATACAGGAAAACCGAAGAGACCTTCCTTCTTCAGCATCTAAAGCTCTACAAAACACTCCATTGGGTCAAAGTTGTATGATGACTCCTTGTAGGAGTTATTGCCCTTTAATTGTCAAAATTGATGATTTTTGCCATTTTTGCCTCAAAATCTTGAAAATTATTAGAATTAGAGAAAAAGTTAGCATTGCTTAATTGTTCTGCTCTATAAGGGCTACAAAAATGACTTAAGGGTCAAGATTGTCTGATTAACCGTTTAAGAGTTATTCCCCTTGAACTGTTTATTTTAATCAGTTTTAATTGATTTTTTAAAATCTTCTTCTCTGAAACAACTGAAAGTACTGCTTTAAAACTTTGTACACATCATCTGTCAAATGTCCTCAACCAAGTTTGCACCAACCATGTCTGCAGATTAACCAACATGGCCACCATGGCTAAAAATAGGATGGGGGGGGGGGGCGGTAAAATACACTTTTTGGCTTATATTTAAAAAAGTGTAACAGATACAGGAAAACCGAAGAGACATGCCTTCATCTGCATCAAAAGCTCTACAAAACACTCCATTGGGTTGAAGTTGTATGATGACTCCTTATAGGAGTTATTGCCCTTTAATTGTCGAAATTGATTATTTTTGACATTTTTGCCTCAAAATCTTGAAAATTATTAGAACTAGAGAAAAAGTTAGCATTGCTTAATTGTTCTGCTCTATGAGGGCTACAAAAATGACCTTAGGGTCAAGATTGTCTGATAAACCGTTTAAGAATTATTCTCCTTGAACATTTTTTTAATCAATTTTACTTGATTTTAAAAAATCTTCTCCTTTTAAACCAATGAAAGGACTGCTTTGAAACATTGCACACATCATCTTTTGGATGTCCTCTACCAAAATTGTGCAAATCATGACACATGACTACCTACATAGCTACGTTGGATTAAAATAGAAAAAATGAAAAAGGGGGGGGGGGGGGTCGAGAGAGTTTTTCGACTGATAGTTAAAAAGTATAACAGGTACAGCAAATTTGAAGTGAACCTCCCTTCTCCCTCTAACCATCAAAAGATCCTCCTTATAGGAGTTATTTCCCTTAAAAGGTCAAAATTAATGATTTTTGCAGAAGTGTTGGGCAATTCCTTATAGCAAAGAAAAGCTGTATAAAAAACGGGTTGTTTGGTTTCAGGTTCAGGTGAGCGATACAGGCTCCTGGGAGCCTCTAGTTTACTTATAGTTCAAAAAGTATAACAAATACAGGAAAACCGATGAGACATGCCTTCATCAGCATTGAAAGCTCTACGAAACACTCCATTGGGTCAAAGTTGTATGATGACTCCTTATAGGAGTTATTGCCCATTCATTGTGGAAATTATTTTTGACATTTTTGCCTCAATCTTGAAAATTATTAGAACTAGTAAAAAAGTTAGCATTTCTTAACTGTTCTGCTCTATGAGGGCTACAAAAATGACTTAGTGTCAAGATTGTCTGATGAACCGTTTAGGAATTATTATGCTTAAACATTTTTTTAATCAATTTTAATTGATTTTAAAAAATCTTCTCCTATTTAACCAATGAAAGGACTGCTTTGAAACATTTTACACGTCATCTTTAGGATGTCCTCTACTAAAATTGTGCAAATCATGACACCTGACTACCTATATGGCTACGTTGGCAATTCCTTATAGGAAAGAAAAGCTGTATAAAAAAGGGTTGTTTGGTTTCAGGTTCAGGTGAGCGATACAGGCTCCTGGGAGCCTCTAGTTTTGTAACTCAAAACTACATGTGGGTAAAAAATTGTCTGGGAATTCGCACATAGACAAAATGAAAAGTTATTTGTTTGACGTGCTAAAGCATGTTGGCGTCAAATTTGAAAGGGGAATGACTAGTTATTTGTTAGACATGCCAAAGTGTGCAAAATTTAACGGGATTACTCAGTAATCTCTGCACAATCCAAATTAAAGTATTCACATATTCTTGTTTGTGTTTAGCTCAGTATAATAATACAGTTATGGCATTTTAACTTCAGATCGCGTTTAATGAAGGTATTATCCAAATTATCAAGTAGCAAAAGAGTTATTTTTCCATGGACCTCTGAAATGTAACATCAGAATATCAGTTCTTTCAATTTTAATTGCCCCGTGCGGGATCCGGGTGGCTAAAAGAATAGACCGCAGTCGCTCTAGCTTGTCGTAAAAGGCGACTAAATAGCGCCCAGTACCCTGACCGGTGTGTCAGGTCGGTTTGCCTAAAGACCGACTGGGATGTGTGCCCCAGGTGGTTGAATGGGGTACCCCTGGCAAGCTGGGGTTGTCAGACCATAATACGGAAAACCTGACCGCAAACCATATTAGTGCACCGTGTTGGGAAAAATGCCACGTTCCTCGCACATTAAAGAAAGCTGCTGTAGTATTCGCTATGAGTAGGGATTTCGATCCCGCTACAGGAGGCTAAATTGCTCGACCCTATCCATCCTCCCATTTGCCAGAGGCAATCTAAAATCCGTTACCCCTATTTTTCCTTGTGTCCCTTCCCATTTTCATTCATCATCATTTCATGTTCATTTTATCATCCATTTCATGTTCATCGCCTGAATATAGCTGAAATATTGCTGCTCGGGCGTTAAACACCATTAATCAATCAATCAATCAATTTTAATTAAATAATACACAATAAAATAATATTGTGTATTTATGTCTTATATTAGACATTATCCTCATAGTTTTAAATGAGTTATGATACCCCCCGCTTGAAAAGCGGGGGGTATATAGTGTTCATGGTGTCCGTCCGTCCGTTACACTTTCTATTATTTGCAACTCCTCCTACACCACTGAAAGGAATTTGATGAAACTTACACAGAATCTTTGTCTCATGGTGCCATTGTGCAGGAGATATTTAACATTTTGATCGGAATGATATTTGGGGTTTCCCATAGAAAAACATGGACTTTGTCATTGACCTAAGGGGGTCCCTATCTCTTATGTGCAACTCCTCCTACACCACTGAATGGAATTTAATGAAACTTACACAGAATGCTTGTCACATAGTGCCATTGTGCAGGAGATATTAAACATTTTGATCGGATCGATATTTGGGGTTTCCCATAGAAAAACATGGACATTGTCATTGACCTAAGGGGGTCCTCATCTCTTATGTGCAACTCCTCCTACACCACTGAATGGAATTTAAAGAAACTTACACAGCATCCTTGTCACATAGTGCCATTGTGCAGGAGATATTAAACATTTTGATCGGATCGATATTTGGGGTTTCCCATAGAGAAACATGGACATTGTCATTGACCTAAGGGGGTCCTCATGTCTTATGTGCAACTCCTCCTACACCACTGAATGGAATTTGTTGAAACTTACACAGAATCCTTGTCACATAGTGCCATTGTGCAGGAGATATTTATTATTTTGATCGGAATGATATTTGGGGTTTCCCATAGAACAACACGGACTGTCATTGACATTAGGGGATACCCATTTCTTATGTGCGACTCCTCCTACACCACTAAATGGAATTTGATGAAACTTACACAGAATGTTGTCACATATTGCCATTGTGCACTAGATATATAACATTTCGATTGGAATGATATTCGGGGTTTCCCATAGAAAAACATGGACTTTGTCATTGACCTAAGGGGGTCCCTATCTCTTATGTGCAACTCCTCCTACACCACTGAATGGAATTTAATGAAACTTACACAGAATGCTTGTCACATAGTGCCATTGTGCAGGAGATATTAAACATTTTGATCGGATCGATATTTGGGGTTTCCCATAGAAAAACATGGACATTGTCATTGACCTAAAGGGGTCCTCATCTCTTATGTGCAACTCCTCCTACACCACTGAATGGAATTTAAAGAAACTTACACAGCATCCTTTTCACATAGTGCTATTGTGCAGGAGATATTAAACATTTTGATCGGATCAATATTTGGGGTTTCCCATAGAAAAACATGGACATTGTCATTGACCTAAGGGGGTCCTCATGTCTTATGTGCAACTCCTCCTACACCACTGAATGGAATTTGTTGAAACTTACACAGAATCCTTGTCACATAGTGCCACTGTGCAGGAGATATTTATTATTTTGATCGGAATGATATTTGGGGTTTCCCATAGAACAACACGGACTGTCATTGACATGAGGGGATACCCATTTCTTATGTGCGACTCCTCCTACACCACTAAATGGAATTTAATGAAACTTACACAGAATGTTGTCACATATTGCCATTGTGCACTAGATATATAACATTTCGATTGGAATGATATTTGGGGTTTCCCATAGAAAAACATGGACTTTGTCATGGACATAAGGGATTCCCATCTCTTATGTGCAACTCATTCCTACACCACTGAATGGAATTTGTTGAAACTTACACAGAATCCATGTCACATAGTGCCATTGTGCAGGAGATATTTAAAATTTTGATCGGAATGATATTTGGGGTTTCCCATAGAAAAACATTTAGTTTGTAATGGACATAATGGGATACCCATCTTTTATTTACAATTCCTCCTACACCACTGAATGTAATTTGTTGAAACTTATACAGAATCTTGGTCACATATTGCCATTGTGCATTGGATATTAAACATTTTGATCAGAATATTATTGGAGGTTTGCCATAGAAAAATATGGACTTTGTCATTGACATAGGGGATGCCATTCTTTGGGGGATTGGGGAGGGTTACATGTATTATCTGCAATTTCGCCTTCACGTTTAACTAGATAAAGTTTCAATTTCATAATTAAGAACACCTGAATTTTCAAAGTAATTGTGAAGCGGGGGGTATCAATGGTGAGCATTGCTCACAGGTGTTTTTACTCTAGTATTTCATTTTGTGCCTTTCATCAGAACATACATGTAAGGTATTTAAATCCAATTAAAACGTCCCAATTACAGAAGTTCATGTACCTTTGGCTTTGAAGTACATATACATGTATAAGAAACATTTTTCAGGCAGCTGATAAAGACTGGTGGAAGAATGCAAAATCAATTTATGAATTTTCTGTCAAAGACATTGATGGCAATAATGTTTCTTTAGAAAAGTACAGGTAAAATGTAGATGAAAAATTAGTTTAAAAATATATATACCTAGCACTGTCCTTGTATGTTTCAGGACTATAAAGAATTATTGAGGATACAAATGTTTCTTACAGTACACCATTTTGTATGGCCGGAATTTGTCTGAAGATTTAGATATTACTTGAGAAACATGTTGCATAATCATTCTAATGCATAAGTGTGCAAAGACTTGACATGGGGAGTTTTTTTACATCCTACATATACACCGACAACTTAATGCCCTTGATCGGAATGATTACTGTGAAGCTATTAGTACAAAGGCATCCTTTGTTGTTTTATAGACACATATTTATTACATGTAACCCCCACCCCCAATAATAAAAACTTAATTGACTGAAAACAATGTATACAAATGTAATTGACTACTTTATCAAGGCATTCTGAAATATGTGAAATTCTAGCACTGATAATTTTGAAGTTCCCATGACAATGCTCCATAGTAAAATAAATTGTGTTTTATTTGGTTCTATTTTAGAGGTCATGTTGTTTTGATACTGAATGTTGCTTCAAAATGAGGTTTCACAGATAAGAACTATACTCAGCTACAAGCTTTGCACGCCAAGTATGCTGAATCAAAAGGCCTTAGGATCCTTGGATTTCCATGTAATCAGTTTGGAAGTCAGGTGACATATTTAAAAAAATTGTCATTCTTACAAGCAGATCTGCTTTTTGTTATACGTGTTAGCTTGTGTTCTGTTTCTAATAAGGTGATCTTTGTACTTACAAATGGTCTGAATGGACTAATAGCAAATAGCACATATATATACATTGGACAAGGAGACATCAACGGAAGTTCTGAATGAGATGAAGTAAATTGCAATACATGGTGATTAGTGACTGCTAGTGCTGTTTCTCCAACAGAACAGTTATTTAAATTATGATCCATAAATGACTGGCAGACTTTTTTTAAGGTATCCGACCCATAATTGAAGTAAGTTGCCATTTAATTTTATTTTTCGACCGAGAAATACAGCTTTATTACATCAAGGTATTATTAATTAATGATACAAATGAAATATATTATTTTACTTTGAGTCAATGTTAACAGTTTTGAGCAAAAATGTTAGTTACTCAAATAGTATTTCTGATGTTTGCCGAACAATACCAAAGTCTGCTCCATTGAAAAACAATAGACCACGTGGTCAATTCCCTATTTTCGGAATACAAGATAACTTCCCATTTGCAAGAGTTGTCTTTCATAACTAGAGGTATCTAGTATTGAACATATAGGGAAAAATCACATTTATATTTTTTTTTTAAATAATGTCTTTGGACTGACTCTTCCAGTACAACTAAAAAAACTGCAGAATTAGTTTGCATATCATAATAAATTTTACCGGATGCTTTGCTATAAGTGAATAAAAAAATATTGTTGAAAAACTTTTTACCCACAGTAGGTACTATAAAGTACCTGCTCTAAAGAATAAATAACTCTACAAATGGGAGATACTAGTAAAATCTTGTTTACCGCAAGTAGGGAATTGTGGTCCGGATACCTTAAGTCAAAGCTGTTAAATTACAGAATTGAGTCGTGTGAAAGTAGACAGTTCTGTCATTGTAATGATAAATTATTTTTATTAGCTGTTTCTTAGTTATGCCTTAAAATCTAAAACTCTAATTTCATCATATTGATGATATTCTTCTTGAAAATGAACTGTCTCATCTTTATACTTTCTGACGAATTGTGATTCCTTGCTGTTTCAGGAGCCAGGGACTGAAGAGGAGATAAAGAAATTTGTTACAGAAAATTATGGTGTACAGTTTGATATGTTCTCAAAGATTAATGTCAATGGTGGTCAAGCTGACCCTCTTTTTAAGTACCTCAAACATAAACAAGGAGGTACTTTGGGGGAGTAAGTATGATTGTTTCAATATCTTGTGCATAGTCACATAGTATGATACACAGACATAGGCTTTACCATATGGTTTTAATTTACATATTGTTTACAGATCTGAATTTTAATCATTAATATTTTAATTTCCTTAAAATACTCAATAGCTGAGCTACATTGTCCATTTCGTACAACACAACTTGGTATTCCAGCACGTGACTGATTGTTGACCTCATAATTATATGTATTGATGAACTTTTCTGCAAATAACAAGTGACGACACTAAAAATTGTGAATTGCAAATATTATTTGACAACTTCTTAAATATTGTTTTTGGTATTTCTTTTTATAATATTAAATTTAAAATATAAGAATTGTTTTCAATTGCTAGTTAGATTATTGGATACAGACGACTGTGGGTGGGTTTACGCTGTACATAAACCACACTGTGGTTTATTGGCGTAAACTGACCCAAAGTCGTCTATATCCAATAATCTAATCAGCAATTGGAAACAATCCTTAAAATCATTATACAACTCATAACAACAGACAAGGAGAAATATTTGGTGAGGTGAGATGGATGCATGATCAAGGAGCTCTACAATACTTCCATCACTATGTATCCAATGTACAATGTTGATCAAATAATGTCCCTACAAAACAGGTTTCTTTATATGACAATAAGAAAAAATGGAATATAATACTGTTAATTCAGAAATATGTGCAAGGTTTTTATTATTGTGAAAAATGCGACAGTATGCTTGTAATATTGGCCATATGAAGATCTCAAATTTCAAACCTTTAGAATTGTTTTTAATGAAGTATTTCGTGAGATTGCATGAATTAAACTAACATTTCCTTCATTGGTTCAACAATCACAATAATAAATGCACACAATAATTATTGAATTTACAAAACCATTCATTGTTTTGTCTTGCAGTTTTCTCGAAAACTACATGATCTAATTCAAATTTCACAACACGTACTTCACAGTTTGTTTCTTTAATATATCTTAGATGTGTAACATGTTTGTCATTTTTACCTTACTTGTAGTCAAATGTCTCAGAAATCTTACTTATTTCTTTGAATTTCTAAATACAAAAGACCAGTTTAATTTTTTTAGCTCACGAGGGCAAAAGATCAACAGGGACAATCCTTTCGACAATTTTTTATTTTTGACTAAAATTTAAAAATCATCTCCAAATGTTTTTAGTTGGTGCACATGAAGGACATGAAGTCTTCTACAAAGATTCCTCATTATCTGACAAGAAATATAGCTGTCATGTGCAATCATTGTTTATTTTATTGTTTGTTAACTTGTTCTCAAAAATAGCTGTAATCTGCTTGTCTGACATCAATGACCATTCATTATCAGTCTTCAAATTTACTCACATTTACGTTATGATGTAATGCCTTTACAGTTTTATCAAGTGGAATTTTACAAAGTTTCTTGTAAATAAGGAAGGCATTCCAGTTAAAAGATATGCACCAAATGATGAACCTAATGTAAGTATATGTACAATTAAGAAAAAGAACCAGTTTATATTGGTAACCTTGTTTCAGTCTAAATCTTTCACATGCTCCTAATTTTGCAGTTGTTACCTATCAAGGTTACATTCTAGTGACCTTGTTTGTAAATGAATAGATTTGAACAAATAATAATCAAACTGCAAGCTCTGTATTTAGTGTGTTCATTAAAGAAATGTAATGGAAGACATCATGTACTTGTTGACAAATTTTCAATATCTGTCTCTCAAATGAGTACTGCTCACTCTTCCAGTCCACTTTAGTTCACTCTTATATTCTTGAGAGTTCGTGTTCCTGGCTTTTGTTTGTGTGTTGAATTGTTCTTTGTTGTTAGTGTTTTGAACTTCAGAATTTGATTTCCAATTAAGTATTTCTCTTCTTATTTTTGAGGTCCCACCACTTAGTGGACACGTATTGTGACTAGTCTGTCCGTCCATCAGTGTGTCCATCCGACCAAAACTAATTGTGTGCATGCTATAACTTTCTTAATGTTTCGGTAGGCTTTTGATAGGCAATCTGTTACATACCATGGTTGATGACCTTTGACCCCAAGGTCTGGGGGGCACACAGAGATGGAGGCCATCTCACTGATATCTAGTTTGTGTTGTAGTGTTTTGATTCTTACTTAAAAATCATTCTTCTCCCACCTGAAGCTGTTACTTCACCCTGAACAAAGACAAATCAAGTAGAACACATACATTTTTCATTATTTATACACATGCTCTGGTGTAACTGGATTTTTTTTTAAATCTGAATGTTGCTGTTGTCCAAACCATTGGGTGCTTTGATTTTTTTTAACCTATATTGGGGCCAAAGGGGCACACTTGTTCCATAATGAAACAATAAATTCTTGCTACCAAGGTCACAACTATTTTCACACCAAAATTAATTGACACACAATACTATATTGGTTCAAACTCTACTTCAAGAAGTAAATACTTGGCTTATTAATATAAATTTCTTGAAAAACATTTAGTATTTGGTAACAGTGATAAAATGGCAAAAGGACATGCAAATAACATCATCTAATTAAACTTCATATTATATTTGTAAAGTCCAGGTTGAAAGACACATATGAGTAAAATATCGCCTTCTCAGTTATATTGGAGTTGAGCACACCCTGCCCACAGTGAGATTCAAACTCACAACCTCAGTGTTGACAGGCATGTAATCAATAGTGAATGAATAACTACCTTTACTTGGCCACCGATCCTCCCCCAACTCTGTCTTTTGCTTGCCTCAGCAATTGACTAATCAACAATCTCAAACACTGCAGTCGACCATGCTACCAACTATGCTGTATAATTGGTTTAATAGTTTCCCTTATTTTCTAATTCTTTATTTTGACTCCAAGCGAACCAGGCCATTTTAATATCTTTTTTACATAACCTACTTTTTAAATAATCGGGTCATTTGTTGCCTGCTTTCTGTGCAGATGCTTTATTTAGTAGTTTGATTTCCAATGGGGTTTACCAGTATATGATGAGATAAACTCTAGTGAAGTAGTTTCACAGTTAATAGGTTCATAGTTTTCTTTATTTTAAATCTATATACAGAAAATAACAATAATAACAATTTAAACAAACAAGAAAATCAACTATACAATGTATGTTCAATAAAAAATAATGTAAATTTACTACATCACACTACTAATTACCATTTATATCAACTACAACTTCTGAGAATGTACATGCCTTTTATGGATAGAAAACTGCACAAAATTTAAGTACAAGGCCCCAGTTTCATGAAACAACTCAAGTTTGAGGATTTCTTCAGCATATAATCAAATAAAGTAAAAAGAAATTGTAGCTGAAAAATTTACCTGTAATTTTGTGGAAAAGCTCAACAATAAGAGAAGTTTTATGAAAAAAAAAGACTTTACTTCTAAACAAGTTTATTTTGGTGAACATAATTAAGAATTTAAGGAAAATCTATATTTGATTTGGAGAAGGTTTTGGAAACTGGAACCAGTTCATTATACTGTACAGCAAATTCTTATTTCATTGGGTAGTATTTAAATTATTCATATTTAAGTTGAAATTGTGACATATCTTTTCTGTTTCAGAAAATTGAAAAAGATTTTGAGAATCTATGGTAACTGTACAAACATTTCTTGTCTTATGTCATAATTCATGTGCCTGTGTCGTAAATATGCTTGATCCATGTCTTTAAGACTCTATGACGGCTGACACCCAAGCCATTTGTTTGGTGGTGTCAGTCTGAGCTTTTATGGCGTGCTTCTTGTCTTGTAAGGCTTGGAAAAACTTGGGAACGACATAAGTTCATCAATTATTATTCAGTTGATATTTTATATTAGTATTGTTTTGTTACATAGATATTGTATGTTGGTTGTATTATTTGTTGACGGCATTTCTGAGAAATCTTGTATTTGTATTGAGGATAATGAAAAAAGTGTGAAAGTCTGCATTATTTAACATATCTTCATATTTTTATTGACTGGATTTTTAAATCTTTAAGCTTGCTTATTAAAATTTGAACTTGCATAGTATCATGTGCAGCTAATTCTTGCCTTTATAACCCATATCTGTTTTCTCCATGTAATTACAGTTCTGACTGGACAAATTGTTTAACAAATCCTTGAATGAATATTATTAGTATATTGCAAGTGTTCAGAATGGTTAATCAATATTTTTGTGTTTAATTTTTTTTTTTTAAAACGGGGTGTTTATTATTTAACCTAAGACATGTATTTCTTAATAAAAATGATATATTTATTTATTTATTGTATCCAAGATCAGAGGGCTTTAATGAAAATCATGTAATTATTAATCATTACTCATATCAAAGATGGCACGAGTTTTATGAAAAATCATGTAGTTATATGGAAAAATCCTGAAAGTTTATATAATGTAGACTCCTAACTAAATTTGGCAGATAGGATTTTTCTGTTTGGCCAGAATACTGATCTCTTATACAAGTGTATAGTAAGTACTGTATAATATTGATAACAATAAATGTTTTAATTGTATGCTTTTGGTTTCCAAAACAAATTAGAAACACCAGGAATTTCTCACAAAGAATTTTTTATTGTACCTTGTATAACCTTGTCTAAGTTTGTATGTTAATACATGTGAAATCCATATTGTTAGTTGACACCATATAGATGTATTTTATTTAGTAGTTGCTTGGTTTTTTATTGTATGAATATATGTATGGTACACTAGAAAATTAACTTAATTTGTGAAAACTTTTGAAAAAATATTTTGGTGAAACATTCCTTAAACTTAAAAAAAAGAATTATTTTCTAATAAGCATAAGCCATACAAGTTTTATTATTGTTTAGTGTCGATGAAAAGGGTGTTTTTGGGGTTTTTTTGTTTATCCGAGTCTACAAAAAACTGGATTCTTATAATATAAATTGTAAGGCCTGTATTGTTTTATAAATTTTTTTTTAGAACATCTAACAGTAAATTTATGCCATGTTTATAATTAAAGTAACAGTCATTATATACAAAATATCTTAAGTGTTTTTGTATTTATCATGCCAGAAGACCACACTTAATCCAGGATTTCCTAATGATCTTATCTGAAGTGTTAGTTCTCATATACAGTGAGTGAAAGTTGTGTGTATGACAGGTCGATTCATTAATCTCTTAAAACTTAATTATTGTCCTTAGAAGGGTAAATTCTGATCAGGTTTGTTCGAATTTGTCTAGACTTGAATCTGGGTTTATCTTTGTACTCCTTAACTGTATGATGTTCCTCTGACATATCCAGACTATGTTTGCTGAAGTGAACAGAACTAATGGCTGTTTCATTGGAGTAAATATCCTCCTCAGCATTCATCTCCCAGTTATTGTTTGCATTCCAGTTTCCTTGATATGTAAACTGTGGTTTCTGTGGACCTTGGTAATATTGGCACTTGCTTGCTGTACTCTGTGCTGTTGGTTGCTGGACATACCTCTGTACGTTACACACTAAAGACTGCTGGTCACACAAGTCTTGTTGTTGGATGTTATGGTACATTCCATTTTGTTCTGGTTGATAATAAGGTCTTTGGCATGACACTTGAGATGGGCGAGGTAAAATTTGATTAAATCCAGGGGGAGGTGGAAGGTTTGTCTGTTGGTGTTGGTAACTTGGTGGCTGTTGGTAACCCGTGTGCCCTGACCACAGTTGATGTTGATGGCTTTGATTTGGGTTTTGATCCGTCCATAACTGGCGAGCCTGGTTGCTGGAATACCCTTGTGACTGAATATGCTGCCTTTGTTCAACTCCTTGTGTTACTTGGGTCGTTACTTGGTAGGCAAGCTGTCTTTGAGGATTTGAAAGAAGTGGTTTTGTTGATCTAGTATATATTGGATTCTACAATACAAGTAGTTCAAATTTTTTTTAATTCTACATCAAAATATGTTCTGTACAGGCCAACATTTAAACTTTTTTATGCTTCCTGATATAAATATAATCATTTCAATTTATGCCCAACAAACAATTTAATGTTCAAATATATACACATTATTAAATCTAATTTTCAAATCTATAAACATTTCAAATCTGATGAGAAAATTGTTTGAATGTCACCGAAAAGGATAGGATACGTCATTCTTAAAATGAACTCCCAGGTACATTGATTGGTGTCGGTCATCTGTGTATCACTTTCCAATCAGAAGGTGGTATTAATTTGTCCATGTATGTAGGTCAACCTCAAATCAATTAATCACGCTTTTAAATAACGTAAAAATGGTGCTGAAACCTTAGAATCGTAAGTAAACGGGATAAACCATTTTTTTATTTTCGGTTACTTAATATGATGTAGCATTTGAGCATTCCAACGGAAATGTGTTGGATGGAAATCCGCACACCAAGCATCCTCACAAGTCAGGGTTTCAGTGTTCACATTTGTCCACGGACACAGAAACCCTGACTTGTGAGGATGCAAACCAAGAGGGTCCAATTAAGAGGCATGCTTAAGTGACCAAA
Organism: Limnoperna fortunei; assembly: GCA_944474755.1. NCBI lineage: Eukaryota > Metazoa > Mollusca > Bivalvia > Mytilida > Modiolidae > Limnoperna > Limnoperna fortunei. Next base: position 32,194,494 of record OX104111.1, on the reverse strand, counting down.
AAGTGATATTATATATACAGTTTACATTTGTATATACGATTACTCTTTTTTTTTATTAAACTATTAATTTATAACCAGTATAAAGCAGATTACAACATTAAACATACCGCGTAGTTCTTTTTACATGGCTGAATACTGATGTCCTGATGAGTAGGAAAGATAGACAAGTGTTCATTGCGTTTCTCAGGTTCGTGTTCCACACTTTCATTCCTGAAAAAAAACGATGAACGTTACATTAAAAAAATTAATAGTCACACAGGGGACGTTATAATTTTCAAATTTTAAATTTTGTTAACTGAATTAGAGTAAACATTTGTTCAAATTTATACATTGTACAACTTATCAAAAATATACGTTAGATAGTTGACAATAGTTGACGAGCAGAGGAAACAAGCCAGATCTTTGGCACGAGTTTATGTTTAATTTTACGACAAGCTAACAACTGTAAAGTATTGATAGGATGAAGATAAAAATGCGCAACGGTTAATATTGCAGGACCATTGATGAAACAGACAATGCATTATTCCGAGTCCACACTCCACCAGAATTTGCTCTGCTTTCTTAGCAGTGGAAAGGAGCATGTGCGAGTTTTATTACTACTCATTTCACTGATGTAATGAGCCAAACCAAAAAATAAATTGGCACGGAATAATAATCCGAAAATACCACATTGTCAGTATATGGAAAAAAGTATACTAACTTTGTAGTCTCTTCGTCTTCAGAAGTTGATTCTGATTCTTGACTCGACTGTCGGTTTTCTTTTTTAAACAATCCAGCCCAACTGTCAGAATGTCTGAAATTATTAAGAGAAGAGAGGAACATATATAGTAACTACAGGTTGCTAGGGACTGAAACCTTTACAACTATAGAATTAAGGTCCTGTGATTTTGTGTGAAAAACAGTATTGCCCAAAATATTGATTGTATGTTAATTACTTGTAGATTTTGAACACGAAATAAGGCAAAAAATATTGTACTTTTTGTGGTCACCAAATTTACAATATTATTGGTTTCGGCAGCTGTTTTGCAACTCTATCACTGGTTTTTCCACGATCTGGAACGTAATAGCTGCTTTAATTTGGTCTTAGACTTACTCTTTCACGCTATTATTATCTTTTAGTGTTGGTCCCCTTGTGTCATGTGTTCCTAGTGATGGCCAGGATGATTTTGTAAGTGATGACGATTGTTGTACATCTTTGGTTGTTACACAATCCAGATATCTCTCGGGTCCTTCAGCTTTTACCGAAGGTTTTTCTTCTTTTGCCAAACTGTTACTATTAGTCTTCTGTCGAAGTGTATGTCTGTTCAAACTCGTTTTCGTTTTTGGTTGTTGAATGTTGGTACCATCCATTTGATCTTTTACGGGTTCATTCACTGTCCTGTTGTTGTCATCCGTTTCTGACCATAAAGACTTCACAGAGTCAGAAGATATCCTTTCGTACAACCTTTTACATTCTCCGTCATTATTCCACCAGTCTCCCGAACCTGGAGATCCACATAGTCCACGTACATACGAACGGTAACCGTTAAGGTATTTGTCCATAAACTGACTGGGTTTATCCAAGGCCAGAAAGACATTCTGTACCAGTTCTGCTTTCCTTTTCTCGTCTTTGACATCAGGATGGTAGATATGGTCTCCGAGTCCATGAAATGTCCTACAATAAAAATACGTTATTTATCTGAGCGATAGCTTTTGATATTATTGAAGAAGAAACTAAATTGAATGTAAGTAATGTATATACAGTTGTTATTAATGCTACAAGTGCATGTATACACCTCGCCTTAAGTTTTTCCTATGCCTAGAGTTGACTATAATCATGTAACTAATTACAACAATCTTGCATTGAAGCCATTAAAATAAAAATAAAACTAATTTAATTCCTATTCTTAATAACCATGACAACCATGGCAATCTATAGATTATTTGTTGACAATGACAATTTACAATTCTCATCAAAGAGTTTTGTTTCGAGTTATTCCAATTTAGTTCAATAACAAAAAAAAATTAAAACTGAAATACATTTATTAACAATCTAAGTCTTGTTTTTACGAGTTAGTTTTTACCCCAAAGTCCTAGTTTACCAGTACTTACAGACGAGGGTCAAAAGGATTATTGTATGTAACGCTATAGTCAACATCTCGTCTTCCATATCCCACTGTTCTAAGATCGTCGTGATACGCGCTAAACACCTGACATACAAAAATAGACCAGAAGCATTGATAACTGCAGTGCATGTATAAATATTAATAATTTAATTTGCTTTGTAAGCCGAAATCTGATTAACCAATTCAAACGGAGCAACACGTTATACGAAATAACTTGCGTTGGTTATATGACATATTCTTACGCCGATTATATAGCTGAAATATTGCTTGCTGGACGTTAAACAACCATCAATCAATCAATCTTACGCCGATTAAATTTAAATAGTTCCATGAACTATTTGCTGATTAATTAATTAAATTAGAATAATATTTCAATATTCCTTAAATATTTAGATATCTTTTAATATTTTGGTATTGTGTTAGCCTTCTCTCGCCGATAAAATTTAAATAGTTCTATGAATAATTAATTAAATTATAATAATATTTCAATGTTCCTTACATATTTAGATATCTTTTTAATATTTTGGGTTTTGTTTTAGCCGTCTATCTTAATAATAAAATTTTAGGAAAAACTGTATTGGATCATCACGTGGTACATTGTAACTTGCCATAATCGTTGGTCTGTTATGTGCATTTATTTATATAGTTTAATATTTATTTTTTTATAAAATAACAAAGTCTGACAGAACAAAAAGTACGTCATTTGACTCACAATGGTTTTGGCTTATGCACCAAACGTGGCGGTTATCTTGGATGAACGACTACATCGTTAAAGAGATTTTAAGAGTATAGTTTAATTTTTGAACTAGTTTCGATTCAGAGGCTGTCCATTGTTCTTGTCTATAAACAAGTGACAGCCGTAATTTAACTCCCTAAAATGTAATTCAGGCAGCTGTGTTTAAAATAATGTAACCGGTGAAGAGAAAACTCTACTTAACATTTACATATGATTTTTAAATATATTTTTTTCACTGAGTATATTAGATCAGTATGACGTTCCATAATACACAGCAAGATCAGTAATACATGGCTGCCTCCTCGGCTATGGGTTTCGCGATGAGAAAAGCATTTCATTTATTTGTTAAGTTATGTTCATTATTGGTTACGAAAGGCATTTTAGGAGATGAAAGTAGTGATATGGTTTTGTTCGATTAGGGATTAACCCCCGTGATTCTTCATTTGGTGAAAATGTCAAACCAATTGCCATATTTACGAAGTCTGATTTTTGTTTGAAAAGACGTTACACAAAAAAAGAAGTGGTCTTGAAATGTATTCTTATAAAGCTGTAACCCAACAAATTGGAGTTCGTTTGATGAATAATAGAGGTTATCAGGATACAGACAACAATTTTTCACTATAAAGACCCTTTATACAAAATTTATGTTTGCAAATATAATACTTAAAATGACTAAAACGCTTTGAGCCTACGTTACGCTGTATACCCAATTTCCGACTCGATCAGACCTGTATCGTCAATTGGCTAAGAAAAAGCGGAAACAATTGGGTCGGAGGGAATAATGACCCTTCCAGTTACACGAGAACTGTGAAGTCGCCATCTCTTCATTTGCTCTTTCATTTTCATATCACAGCTGAAACACTGGGTACTTAAACTTAAAAATTGCGTTTCCCTTCGATGAATATAAGACAAAAGCACCATGTTGGTGAATAGTTTGATTTAACTGCAAGGAGCAGTTTGCGTCAGCACCTGCCATATATACAATGAACTCTTTAACATAACATAAGATAAAAAAAAATATATAAATTAAACTAGTATACTAATATAAGCAACACTGCAAACCTCCATCGTCCCAAGTTAGGGATTCCTAGTCCACGTCATCAAGAAAGTCTTTTCAGAAACAATTGCAGGATTGGGAAAATACCGTATGTAATGACTATTTAAGCATTATTTCAGTTATTTTCAAAACACAGTATCGTTTCTGTTTGTTATATTATGCAGGTATTTACGCCTCTGCTTTTATTATTTATTCTGTAGGCATAAGAATTATTAGTCTACCCCAAACGTATGCTAGAACCTATATCAGTTTAACACCGCTATGTTAAAGGCCTCATTTTACTATGGAGGAACCACCACCTGAGCATACAGTAACTACTTGCCCTTACCATAACCATAACACTACCCTTACCCAAACCTTAATCTACCCTGACCTAAACCATTTCCCTAACAAATCTAACCCTTTAACCCGAATCCGTATGATGATTTGTTCCTCTTAATGATAGGAGTCACCTAAAGTAAAATTAGGCCATGTTAAATGTGTGAGTTTAATGTCCGTCCGTTACACTTAATTTGATATTCTCATCTCTTATCGGAACTCACAGAATCTCGGCACATGGTGCCATTGTGCACCTAAAATGAATTATAAGGTACTCAAATTTAGTACATTCAAGTTCAGTTTTGATAGTAAGTTTGTTAATTTACCAAAAACCTACAACCTACAGGGGTTGTGTGAAGACGACCGTTTTACCATATATTGAAATAAATACCTGGTTTTCACTCTCTCCAGTAGATGGATAAGACGATCTCAAGGGTGTTTCGATTTCTGTAAGAATCCTGAATAAACAATAAATGGAAATATATCTTCAAGGATAATTCTGTTGATTCATTTATCAATCGGGATCAATTTTCGTGGTTTCCCCCTAAAAGACATTGCGTTGGATTTTTAATTTCGTAGTTCGCACATGTTGCTAGAAGGAATCAATATAAAATTAACACTCCGGTGGATTCTTATTTTAGTGACTGACTGTAACTCCTGAAAACTACGAAAATTGATACTCCATGAATAATATTGAAACCACAGTAAGAAAGTAGCAAAGAAAACCGACCGAACAGCAAGAGCCAAAAGCCAAGGGACAGTTACAAATCCGGATATAGACAAACACAACACAAAAACCAAAAACATAAAACACAGAAGGAGAGTAACCCGAATCCAATAAAAACCATGGGTGCACTCAGGTGCTTAGGACGAGTAAGCAGTGTCTGCCTCTAATTAGACACCCGTCGAGTTACTCTTTGTCTTGTCTAGGGAAAAGTCAAATCCAGGAATAGGAAACACTACCTATGACTCAGCGAAGATGTCAGATCGTATTTGAGACACTGATTTCCCATAACGATCAATTAAGTCGTGGTAACGACCATAGAACTTCTGGAGAGATAACATCAACCTAGGTACAACAAACCTTTGTTTGAGTAGTTTAGCAGTCAACAGCAGTGATCGGTCTAGAAAATCGGAATAACGATCGCAGGATCTAGAATAACGTATAAGTTGTGAAATGTACAAACCATACGCTTGAGCTGCTGGAATGTTGCTGTCGATTAACGGGATGTTGACAATTGGAAAGTTGAAGTCATCACGCTTGTCGTAGATGCTAGTTTGTAGTTTTCCAGAGTCTATTTCTAGAAGTAGGTCTAAGTAATAGGCTGACTTTAGTGTATTGGTGGTGTCTTTAATTTCAAGCTCGCTAGGGTAAATTGAATGTAAATAGTCACCAAATTTAGCATTGTTCAGGGACAAAACATCTTCAATATAGCGGAATGAGAAATTAAAGGTCTTTTCTATCTTCTTCAGTATGCCTTATAGGAACTCAGCATCATAGGAGTACAAAAACAGGTCGGCGAGCAGAGGAGCACAATTAATACAAATTGGAATACCAACAGTCTGTTGAAAAACATGTCCTCCAAACATGACAAGTATGTTGTCAATCAAAAAATCTAACATGTGACAGATTTGGTCTTAAGTATATTTATTATTAGATTTGGAGTCATTGATGATGCAGTAAGTTCTGTCATGACTAATTACCAGGTATTTATATCGTCTCTTTCTGTTTTTCTTGAAACTGCAAAGAACTTCTTTAAAATAAAGACCAATCATTTGGAATGCAAGAACGTTGGAAAATGACGAGGCACTAAAGTTATTAAATCTATGATTAGCAAGAACGAAACCAAAGAAAATGGTTAGCCTATAACTCACAAATTCTGTTGAAATAAATGTTAAAGTTCGTGCAAATGTAACATTTGTTTCAGCGTATAAACTTATAACGCACTGTCGTACAAATGTTAAAAATCTCGTATCAAAACCTATCGATACAGGCAGTTGTTTGGAACGTCGTTAGTTATGTATTCTAAGCGACACAAATTACAAAACAGCAGACAAATAATTCGCAAACATTAAATTGTGTGGCTATCATATATTATCCACAGTCTCAGTCTCGGGTTCTCGATCGTTATTTATAACAGGATAAGCAACCATGGAAATATAAACTGCCATATTGTTTCAGATAAACAAACATTGGAATCCATAATTTTCCAGAATATTTCAGTGTTGCACGTTTCTGGCCAAGACGTTTTTTTATTATATCAAATTGATGGAAATAAAAATGTCTATACAAAGTAAATTGGATCTCATTTATTAATTTCTTTTTGGTAGTGTATTAAGATTAATTTGCGTAATTCAGCTTCCGCAGAGATAGTATATCTACTTATTTTTTAAATAGTACACTTACGAATCAATGGAATCGTCGTCTTCGATGTCCATTTTGTCCAACTTTTTTGTTATTGGCGGTAACATGACGTCATACATACAACGTTGCATTAAAAGGCTCGAAAATTGGGAATAAAATTGACCGCCACCACAAAATGCATCGAAGTAAGATCTTTTCCAAAAAATACTAACTTTTCCGAATTTTTCATTGGTTATAGATTTCAAACGCTTTGATCCGAGGTTAATATGTTCTTGTACTGATTAATCAGACTGATTGATGGGATGTTTTCTTTACAGCTTGATTAAACAAATAAATAAATAACACTCTACAACAGTTAAGAGTAGCTCTACCCTGGAACGGTTCTCGACGGCTTTGCATTCTCTTTAAAGTCGGAACCTTGAAAATAAATAAAATCATGCACTAATATTACAGTTTCTTGGTATAGGAGAAAATTCACTTATTTATTAAAGGGATAGGTTGACTAAAGATATTTTATCTAATATATTAGGAACTTTTAAGGAGGAGATAAACCAAAAACAAACTAAATCACTAAATTACAAATAAAAATGAATGCAATTTTGGCTGGCACTGGAATGGTATGGAATAATTGGTAAAGGCGGAAAATATAGCCCTTTGCAGCGGCTTCGATAAGCCAACTCTTTTAAGAAATCTATACGACAGGGGTCTTTTTTATGCAAGGATCGTGGCACTCTTAACACGTCACCCACTACGATTCATTATATAGCTTTCCGTATGACACCCGATTCACCAACAGAAGGCCTTCCCTTATTCTCCACGTACATTTCTTTGCATTATGAGCCGTTGAAAAACTTTGTTTTACTATATCCGCTGGAGCAAAGTGTATAACTTAAACAGAGCACATGCAAACAGATGATCCCAAATGAGGTAAAATTTACGAAAGTTCTAAAAAAACAGATATAGAAGAAATACACGCATCTACGCATCTTTCCTTGACCTAACTTAAATATGTAAGAAAAGGAAAACAATGTTGCTTTTAAACAAATCTGTACATTTACTCTGGAGTGCAGTTCAATATACATTGCAAAACATGAAATAAATTTGAATTACTCAGATCCAGATCGGTAGCGCGTTATCTTTTATATAACTAGTACATATTTATTCAAAATAAGAGCTTCTTAAAAACAAGGACAGGTTGGCCATCAAAAACAAAAAGAGTTTACGTTGAGAAATCTATTCGGTAACTATGTTGATCTCATCTATCCCATTGGACTAACATTAAGCACAATACAGAGACAGCTTTTCAGTCTCATTGCTTTAACTGTATCCAACAATGAATGTCGGTTTTTACGACAGAAGGGACGAATTGCTTTAGCGAGATTCAAATATTATTCATAATTGGTATATCGGCTAAACTGCTAAAAATAGCAAAACCAGCAATAACAAAGCCTATAACAATGTTAATAAACAAAAGTATAAAATCCTCTGTATTTCCTGAAAAATTAAAGGAAGCACAAGTTCTACCTATACACAAGAAAAATAATGCATTGGATAAAAGTAATTATAGACCAGTAAGCATTTTTCCATATATTTCAAAATTTTTTGAACGTGCAATTTATAACCAGCTAACTTCATATTTTGATAACATTTTTCAGCCAAATCTTTCGGCCTTCCGCTCTGGCTATGGCTGTCAAACAGCTCTTTTGAAAATTATAGAGGACTGGAAAAAGGCCCTTGATGAAAATAAATTCATTGCAGCTATACTCATGGATCTATCCAAAGCATTTGACTGCCTCCCACATAGCCTCCTTCTTAATAAATTAAAATCTTATGGTCTATCAGACAATGCTCTTAAGCTTCTCCAAGACTACCTTTCTCATAGGAAACAGTGTGTCAAATTGGGAACTTCATTTAGTAACTGGGATAAAATTTATAAAGGGGTACCACAAGGATCCATACTTGGACCTGTGCTTTTTAATATTTTTTTAAACGATATCTTCTATTTTATTAAGGACAGTTCACTCTACAACTATGCAGATGACAACACTCTTGCTTATGAGGGATATGATCTTGACAACCTTATTAAAACTTTGGAAAATGATAGCTTAAAATTAATAGACAGGTTTTCTTTTAACCAAATGAAGGCAAATCCCGATAAGTTCCAGGCTATAGCGATTGGCAACAAAACAAAAGATAAAAACATAACTTTTGACTTAAATAACAACCAAATCAAATGTGAAAATGAAGTAAAGCTTTTAGGAATCACTATTGATTACCAACTTAAATTTAATACACACGTAGCAAACTTATGTAAAAAAGGCTCAAGACAACTAAATGTGCTAAAAAGAGTAGGAAAACACCTGAACAGGCTGGGTAGATTAACTATATACCACTCTTTCATCCTATCAAATTTTATTTACTGCCCAGTTACTTGGCACTTTTGCAGTGAGACAAACTCTAAAAAGATGGAAAAAATACAAGAAAGGGCGCTAAGATTTATATACGAAGATACAAATAGCTCATATGAAGAACTACTAGAGAAATCCAAACTGCCATCATTAAAAATTAGAAGAATACGAGCCATAGCCACTGAAACTTTTAAAATCATAAATAAACAAAGCCCACTATACTTGCATGATCTCATTGAAATTAAACAACATAAATACTCTTTCAGATACCAAAATACAGCTACCCTTCCAAGTGTTCGAACAACAAGGTATGGCTTAAATTCATTTAGATACTTTGCAGCTAAAACCTGGAATGATCTGCCTGACCACTATAGGAAAGAAACCTCTTTCTCACAGTTTAAGAACTTAATAAATTGCTGGAATGGCAGATCATGACATTGTTCATCCTGCTCATCATAACTTCCTGCTTTTTATCAATCAGCTGCTGTTCTGAATCTTTTTAAATTTTAACTTTAAAAATTTTAAAATTTTGGAAGTATTGAATTTTAAATTTTGAGTTTTGAAGTCTGGACTTTGAATTTAGAATTTTAATTTTTAAATTTTTAAATTTTAAATTTTGAATTTTTATATTTTAAATTTTAAGTTAAAAATTTTAAATTTTGAATTTTAAGAGTTAAGTTTTTGAATTTTGAATTTTGAATTTTTAAGTTATATATTTGAATTAAGAATTTTGGAAATTTTTAATTTTAAAATTTTTTCTGTTTATTTACAATTTTTGCATGAGTTAGTATAGCTATCTTACAAACTAGATTTTTAAAAGCTTGCTTTTGCTTTATGTGCATTTACCGTCTTCTTTAATATTCTTAATGCATGTAGTGTTTTTTATATGTGTAGTGCTATATATATGTGACTTTTCCAGTTTATTATGTGCTTATGCATGAAATGCATACTTTGTGTTATGAATGTTTTATTGTGTATGAACGTCTTAGTAATGTGTATGTCTTGTTATATACGTAATGTCGGCATAAAAGCTCATTAGAGCTTGTGTTTGTATGTTGCTTTCAACCGACTTTAAATAAAGCTTTTTGACTTTTTTGACTTTGACTTGTGTGAGTTATATGTGCAGTTTTCTTTATTAATCGACACTCCTTGCAACTGTGGCCACATATAGGCACGGAATTATCCGAGTTGATCCGAGTAGAACTTCCTGATTTACAGACTACCAATTAAATGATATATATTTTGTTGTTATAGCACATCGCATTACTCCAGTTTCAAGTTTTTTGTTTATTTCTAGTTATAGTGTTAGTTACTTATTTAGTTAATTGCGGTCATAATTAATATACATTTCTTGTAATCATTATATGTTATGAGACAGGACTTAACTAATGTTGTCAAACTTGGATCCAATCCCTTGCTTACATTAGCAAATAAATATGTTCAAACAAACAAACATGAATTATTTTAATTTTACATTTGTGTGTGGCAACGTTCCAGCAGCAGTTGCATATTGAGTAGCTAGCAGAAAAGTTACTTAACCAGGGGCGCAGAGTGGCAAGATTGAAGCAATCACTAAGAGAATTGCATGATGTCGCCATCATGATTAATACATTGGATCACATTGACTTACTGGACATATGTGTCAAAAACCAGCATTTATTTCCTTTGTCGTAACAACTTTTCATGCTTCTAACTGTATTGTGACTTCCCCCAACATGACAAATAATTGTAACCTAACTAATACGACCATCGATGTGTCAAGCGTCGTGCAATAGCTGCTTAACCTTTCGGAGCACCTTGACACATCCGTTTGTTTGTTTTTGTGTTGTGTTGTGTGTCTGTTAGTTTCGTTGTTTAACCATGGTTTTGTCTGTCCCTCCCTGACTTATATTAATTTTTTGTCTATTGAATACTCCTCGGTATCTTAGATTCACTTTTGCCTCTTGTGTGCAGTGCTTATTGCACAAGTGAATGCTAAACTCATTTGATAATCTAATAATTGCTAAATTCTAAATTGTTACGATTCAAACGATCCTCAAGGACAAAGAAAATAAATGAGCAATTCAAAAGTGTCTAAAATTAAAAACTTCAAAGGGTTCACATTCGCACAAATTAAATGACATTTATGTACTGAATGTTATGTTGCTTCATTTCATCGCATACTTCTCGCAATAATTAAGGAGACAGATTAACATTTCGTTCTTGTGTCTGAATCCTTCTTGTATATGAAGGGTATGAAGAATGACGTTATTATACTTGTTATGTTGATTTCTTTGTAAATTAGTTAATAAACATTAGTGTTGTTTATTATGTTTTTTTTATTAAACACAAATACATATCATTTTGTGCTTAGGTACTGGTAAATCGCTTGTACGCTGTATTTGGTGTGTTTTATTGTATAACCTCTTAGATGTGGGTGCATTTTGTCAGTTGTTGATTCATTTATGTCTCATGTCTGTCCAAAAATATTTTCCTCGATTCCATTCATTCATTTAAAATTTCAGTTGACACTTAATTACTCACTTATGTTCTGGAAGAAGATTAGAAAACTTGTTTATTATATTCGCTATGTTAATATGTGAAAAACAAACTCATACCAATGGAACGCCATAGCTGTCTTCTGTGGTGGAAAATGTAATATTTTCAGTACTTCTTTCTTCATATTCCGTGGATTTTACATTATGTGTAGTAGATATTTCATTATGTTCAGTAGATACACCATTATGTTCAGTAGATATTTATCAAATATGGACTTTTTACAGAGGTCAATACGTAGTTATATGGACCGTGGAGGAAAATATTGACCGAGGACGAAGTCCGAAGTCAATATTTTTCTACAGGTCCATATAACTACGTATTGACAGAGTAAAAAGTCCTTAACAGTTATATTACATATGAATTTTTCTCTATTTATTTAAATTTAGAATAATGAGTCGGAAGAGTATATCCGGATCTATTTTTAGAAACAAGCCTTAAATATGCTTTATAAATAGTAACATGCCTTAAATATGCTTTATAAATAGTAACACGCCTTAAATATGCTTTAAAAATAGTAACAAGCCTTAAATATGCTTTAGAAATAGAATATATACACAGAATATTTTGGGGGGACATTGTCTACACGAACCAATCAAAATTAGGACTTAACACACCATATGTAATATTTCTTTATATTACATATGGTTTATGATTCTTACATTTTCATTGGATTATTTATTCACGTGGTTTTAAGGATATTTAGTGTATTTCTTTACTTTGAAATCAAAGCCTTACCTTGTTTGGTATATTGACGCTATGTTTCTATTTTTACCTATATTGACGCTATGTTACTAAATTTAGATCCGGATATATGTACATAACAAAATCGTGAAAAAAATAACTCATCCCTTGCACCAACCCTAAAAAAGACTATAATATGTCTACATATGTAATATATAAATGATGGACTTTTGACTCTGTCAATACATTATATATGGACCTGTTAGGAATATATTGACGTCGGACTTCGTCCTCGGTCAATATAGGCCTAACAGGTCCATATATAATGTATTGACATCGTCAAAAGTCCATAATTGATAAATGTTCAATAGAAATTTCATAATCTTCAGTAGATACAACATTATCTTCAGTAGAAATTTTATTATATTCAGTAGATACACCATTCATTTTGTTCAGTAGATTTAACATTATATTCAGTAGTTAAACCATTATGATCCATTATGTGCGGTAGATTTTTACGATGTGCTTTTTCATTATATGATGGCGGTCGATCTTTACGAATTGTGCCGAACATATACTCACTCAAAATAGAAATGCAACATCGGATAAATTTTTTCAAATAATCTTTTTGCGGACAAATAACCTATAAATGTTCCAATATATATACACAACATCATAATTACACCTTAATTAAAGGTTTCCAGGTGAAAGCATTTAGGTTGATCCACCCGTGAACGACTGTGGTCAAAATCTGGAACACACTATGAATTAGGCATTGCTAAAAACCGGGTCGACTTTCACGTGCAAAATCATGGGTATTTTTTTTAACACGGACAATCGGTATAAAACCCCGTTATATCTTTTCTTGACTGCATTAGTAAAATAAAATTCTGATGAGGTGACGCTATGACAAGGTTAGTTGCTGCTACCCGGAATATCGCTATCGATCGAATCGAGGCCGGGGAATCACAGAATGTTGTTGCCAGAACATACAATGTTCATCGTAGCACAATGTCACGCTTTTGGAGACGCTACCGGCAGATTGGTACTACGACAGACGGACTACGTTTAGGGCGTCCGCGTGTTACAACTTCTATCTACGGAACATGACTATCGCTGCAACAGAAACAGCTGTAAACGTACCTGGGTTGCGCCGTATATCACCACACAGTACTCACTCGGTCGGAGCAACACTGAGACGCCAACACCGCCGAGCAAGGATTAGATGGTGTACTACCGTTCGTGTATGGAATTTACAGAACTGGAGAAGAGTGTGGTTCAGCGATGTGTCACGTTTTCAGCTTGAAAAGCGAGATGGTCTCATACGAGTGTAAAGGCGCCGAAATGAACGTTTTGCGCAAGCAAAACTGTGTTGTGGAAAGAGACAATTTTGGCAGATTTTGATTACAAATTTTGGCAAACGTGCACAAACTTATTTCGAGACTGAATCTTATCATGTCTTTACTTAAAGATTTAGTTTAATAATATTTTATTGCCAATAAAAAAGCAAATGGATTGGACATCAAGTTATACCAACTTAACAACAGTCCTCTCCAGAACAATACAACACATAGATCAATTGATGGCGACAAGCAGTTTATCCATAAGTAAAGAAAAGTAATTAATGATTTAAAAGTGTGTAGACTCTATTGACCTGTTGGAAATCTATTGGTACGGCCGATATACGTACGAACTTTTTCAAAAATAATAGAATTTATTTCAAAAGTTAGATTTGCATTGCCAAAAAGAATGCTGTCGATATATAGCTCTTCTATATCAAATATGGAATCTCTTTGAGATTGGTATAATGGGCACTCGAGAAAAAGGTGATAAGCATCCTCATAATATGCACCACAGCTGCATATCAAACTTCCAATTAAATTTATTCTATATAAATCTGAATTTAATGAACTACATTGATGACGTAATCTAGTGTGGATAATATTTAACCTCCTTGATCCTTGCCAGAAATATTTTGGTGGTTTAAGTACAGGAGGCTTTATTTTGAGTTTAAAAATTTCCAATGACGGCATATTTCTAATAGACAGTTCTAAGTTATTCCACAATGATACTGTAGATGGTACAAAGGATTTTGCGTAAACATTTAATCTAGTACGAACCGGTATATAGTTGTCATTGTTTCAAAGATTATATTCGCTTACATTCGAGACTAGTGGTGGCAGGCAATCACTTAAGTATTCGGGGCAAATTTTGTTGTGCATTTTATAAACATTTTATATCCACAATTTTCTATTTTCAGTCTCTCATTTAGACTATCCCAACCGGTTTCAAAATATAAAGAATCTCTACTAGCAAATTTAGTCAGGCCAGTTAAAATTCTGACTGCTTCTAATTGAACTTTCTCGAGCTTTTCTATCTCTCGTTCAGAACAGCCATCCCAAACTTCGCAGGCATATTCCAACAAGGGTCTTATAAATGTTAGATAGATATTTGACAAACTTTTAGACGAAATCATATATTTTAATTTTCTCAAAGCATTTAACTGTCTCATAGAAGATTCAACAATATTGTTTACATGAGTTGTCCATATTCCATCTGAGGAGAATGTTAAGCCTAAATGTTTATGACAGTCTACGATTTCAACATTCTCATCTTTAAATAAGATTTCATTAGCAATATATGCACTGTTTGAAATAATCAGCGCCTTGGTTTTTTGGATTAAAGTCGATGAGCCAGTCTTTGGACCAGTCGTTTAAAATTTTTAAATCGTCATTAATCTTGGTTTCTAATATTTGCTAAAATGTCAGATGCATATTGAAGTGAAGTGTCGTCTGCAAATAATCCAGCAATATTTCCTAAATTATCTGTAATGTCATTAATATACAGTAAGAATAACAGCGGTCCAAGAACAGATCCCTGTGGTACCCCAGCTGTAACTGCACCAACATAAGATGTTTTGTTAACAATTACAGTTTGTTTTCTGTTTGCTAAATAGTTTCTGGTCCAGTCTAAAAGGTGGCCAGATATTCCATACGACTTTAATTTTGTTATCAATCCTCGATGCCATACTCTATCAAATGCCTTCGAGATGTCACAGAAAATTACGATATTAGAAAGTCTATTTTCTAAATTATTACATACTTTTTCATATATTTCAATAAGTTGGTAGACAGTAGAGTGACCCTGGAGAAAACCCGATTGATATGGATGGAGCAACGAATTAGTAATAAGGTAATTGTATATATATTAATATACAATTCTCTCCATCACCTTTCCCACACAACAACGAAATAGGACGATAATTTGAAGGATTAGTTTTATCATCTTTTTTATAAATTAGAATGACCCGAGCTAGTTTCCACTGGGAAGGGTAACTGCACGTTTCTAATGAGAAATTGAAAATTTTACAAAGAGGTCGACAAATAGATTCAGCTGTTCCTTTGAACATTTGGTGGCTTATGTTATCATTACCACACGCTTTACCAGTTTTTTAATTCTTAAGTATATCTTTGCCATCTTCTTCTGTTACCTTTATATTTACAAGATTATTATTTGTTCTTGAGGATATGATTGGAGGGTCAATATCAGAGTCATCGAAAGATGATATGGAGCAAAAGTATTTATTTAAAATATCAGCTTTCCCTTATCCGATTGCTCCATCTCACCTGTCGTACAATCAAATAATGGTGGCAGACCAGAGGGCACACTTGAGCCTTTCATGAGTCTCTTAATAAGGGACCAATATGCCTTTGAATCTTTTTTTAGGAAGGAATCAACTATTTCATCAGAAGAGGACATAAATTGTTCACGTGCATATTTAACCATGTTGCTTACCCTATTTCTCTGTGGTTTATATTTATTTAAATGATATTGGTTATTTTTCTCCCTGGCCACTCTACGCAACCGATCTCGTTTCCTCATCTCACGTTTTATCTCAGAGTTGAACCACGGTTTATCGTTTTGTCTAACATGAACAGTTCAAGAAGGGATGTACGCATCTAATAATTCAAAATATTTATCAGTAAACTTTTCGCTCATGATATCAATATCGTTCGTATTATTGAGAAACGAGTCCCAATCAAAGTTAGAAATAACATTATTGAGAGATGTAGAGTCTGCTTCTTTATAAAGCCAAACCTTTCTCTTTATCGTTGACTTTACATAGTGAGGTATTTTTAGGTTAATAAGAGTAGCATCATGATCGCTTATATTTCTTTCCACTATAATTACTTCAGAGTCTATAAGTCAGTCCAAATTTGAAATAAAGATTGGGTCCAACAGAGATCCCATACGAGTTGGTTCTATTATAGTATTTCTTAACTGATAGGTTGACGCTATTTCATTTAAGCGATGATTGCTTTCTCTTATGAGATCAACATTTAGATCACCATTCAGAACAATATTTTCAGTTACATTAAGTGCCTGCTCAATAGAATAATCAAATAGGTCCCAAAAATTGTTCATAGCATTAGGAGGGCGATCCAAAAAGCATAAAAGTAACTTAAACTTTTTCATGGTAAGTTCGAGCCAAATTAGTTCACCTTGATTAAATTCTAGTTCTGGTCTTCTCTTAACACTGACATTGATATCATTTGCGACATATATAAGAACTCATCCCCCAAAACTGTTCCTATCGTTTCGAAAAATGTCTGAGAAACCCGGTATTGCTAAATCAGAGTCGAGTACTCCTCTATCTAAATGGCTCTCAGTTATGCAAATGATAGAGTACTCGGAGGCGATATCTTGAATATAGTCAACTTTCTTCCTTACACTTCTAACATTTAAATGAAATACGGACATTTCTGTATTGATGAGATCTGGACCCGGATTCGGATGAATATCGTCAAGTATTAACAGAATAAGTAGTATCAATATATTGTATGTTAACGAAATAAAGCGAAGCTGTAGCAGCACGAAGTACTACATTAAAACTAAGCAAATGGTTCAGGATTAATCTAAGATTTATAAGCTTAAACCGGAAAATGAAAAAAGCTTTTTTAACCATACGCGTGTAGGCTCTACAATAAAAACAACCAATTGCACTCCTGTATGGCATGAGATCATTACCCATTGTCAATTAGGTTTACACACCTAGATAACAGTGATTTGGGTGTGCAATAGGTCATAGTAAGCACCAGGTCAACAGAGTCTACTACATAGATAAGCAAAGAGAGCAATTTAAAAGGGACATTCAAACATAAAAACGAATGTACAATATAATCAAGATATATAAAACATAATAACAACAAAATGGATTTTGAGATGATGGTTTGTGTTGCATCTTTTTGTACATATAATCTGACTAAAAAAGTATGATGAAAGGTAGGTATATATTTTGGAAGACCATTCGGAATTCAATCTGGACGCAAAATTGACATGACTTATAAAAAGTGGTTCAGATAAACAATATGGAATCAACAGGTTATATTATTGCAACCTAAAGATTGCGACATATTTGTCGTTAACATGTCACACGTTAATCACTGATTATTAGAAATCGTTGTAGATATAGTGTTTGTTTGTTTTTCTATTGTGTTTTAATTATTACAAAAATCATGCGAAATTACCAAGTAAAACATCTGAACCTTCTGTTGAGAGACCTGCCGCAGGCCGATCAGTGTCAACGGAGAGTGCCACTCCTCGTTGATGTTGATGTTGATCTTCTCATGGCGTCTCTCAGCCGCAGGTGGTCACTTATTGTCCCAACGCCCAACCTTATTAAATCAGAATCATTAAGATGGTGGAACATCTCATCTTCAATTTTTTCGTCCACGAACTTTTGAAAAATAGTTGTTCGAGAGCATGTTTGATACTACTAGCAGACAACATTTTTAATAGGTGAAAAGGGAAAAATCCAATAAATACATCTGGATTCGTTTGTGTTCGGCACAATTCGGAAAGATCGACCGCCATCATATAATGAAATAGCACATAATGAAAAATCTACAACACATAATGGTTTAACTACTGCATATAATGTTAAATCTACTGAACAAAATGAATGGTGTATCTACTGAATATAATAAAAATTTCTACTGAACATAAAGGTGTACATCTACTGAATATAATAAAATTTCTACTCAACATAATGTTGTATCTACTGAAGATAATGAAAATTCTACCGAACATAATGAAATATGTACTGAACAAAATGAATGGTGTATCTACTGAACACTATGTGTACATCTACTGAATATAATAAAATTTCTACTCAACATAATGTTGTATCTACTGAAGATAATGAAATTTCTACTGAAGATAATGAAATATCCACTGAACATAATGAAAATACTACTGAACATAATGAAATGTCTACTGAACATAATGAAATATCTACTGAACATAATGGTGTATCTACTGAACATAATGGTTTGTCTACTGAACATAATGAAAAAACTACTGAACATAATGAAATATCTACTAAACATAAAGTAAAATCCACTTAATTTGAAGAAAGAAGTACTGAATATAAAGTTAATACTACTGACAATATCACATTTTCCACCACAGAAGACAGCTATGGCGTTCCATACATACCTGTCACACCTAGGAATATTATACCGGTACCTAATATCGTTTATAAAAGCGCGGGAAATGTATTTGTTTACCTTACTCTATGACAACGTGACCTTGTAACGGGACAAAATTATCAATATTAAATATACGAGGATATATATTGCCTTGTAGTAAGTACTTTTATTGAAATGCGTTACAATAACTTTAATGTTTAATTTGTGTGCTTCGATACAAATCGCATATGGTGTAATTTTGCATACCATGAAAATATTTTGCTTCTAGGCAATTATTGTTTTTGGAAAACATAATGCACTGTACAACTACGGTAGATTTAAGTTCTAATTACGGATCAACATACGTTGGTTTTGTAAATAGGGTTGCAGGTAATACTTTATAAAATTAAGAAATAGTGATTGTTTTATGTTTTACAATATACAGACTTTATATTATTCGTAAAAACGTTTGCTTCAGCTTAAAATTTACAAATCCGATAACTGGCTGCTGTAGCGATTGCTATCAAATCATTACTGTACCATGAATTAATTCTTTTCTGAAAAGAAAATTCTTTAGGATATAAATTTGTTTATTTGGTTATTAAATGCACACAATGTTTAACTATATGAAGTACTAGCTGATTTATTTTAACTATAACCCATATAGTGCCTATAGATGACATTTGAGGCAGACAATGAACTTTTATCATATGACCTAAATAAAACCGCATCAAGAATGGCATTATTCGCCGAAATTGAACATCGCCAACCATCGCCAACTGTAGCCTAACGTACTTACGAAAGGCGAGTCAACTTAATGCTGCATCTCCTTATCGAATTCCAATTTTTGAAGGACTATGTTAACTGTGGCATGATTGTCTGCACCATTCAACAGAAGATGGGTTTGATTTACTTGTGTTTCGTTCACAGCTTAAATACAATTTAGATGTATATTGATACAAAAACATTCTAAATTTTGAACATCATGTTTTACGATTAAGTTTGATATTATTTCAGAAATGCCAATCTTAAAATGAACGAAATCTTAAAAGACAAAATTTTATGGAAAAAAGAAAAATTCAAAGAAAAGGAAGAAACACAAGAGAAAAATGAAAATCTACTAGAAGAAAAGAAGTCTGCACATAACAAAATAAGTGAAGTCGAAAACTTACAAACTGTGGAAAATTCCGGGTATTCCGAAGATGAGAGAGAAAAACAAGAAGAAGTTGATGCTTTTAAGTCAATAGAAAATAAAGTGATTGGACTTTACTTTGCTGCGAATTGGTGCACTCCTTGCCAAGAGTTTACATACCTACTGAAACAAACGTATGATGAACTCAAAGAGCGTTCATCGCCATTTGAAGTCATTTTTATAAGCTTTGACAAAAAGCTGGAGGATATGAAAGTGTTTTTCACCGAGAATCACGGTGATTGGTTAGCTGTCCCACATAAGGATCCCATAGTTGAGTAAGGTTTTTCATATAAAATCAAGCACAGCTCTCAAATTATGTTTCATCTCAAGTTCTGAATGATTGAAATATTTTGTAGTTTTAATAAAGAATCACTCACTTTTTGATTAACAATCCTACTTCATTTGTTTCCATCTTATCATATTGACAGCTTATAAATGAAAAGCTCGTTAGTGTGTAATTATAAGACGGTCGATGCGCATTGTACAATAAATGCATTATCAATTGCATTTTTTTGTCTATTTATAGAACACTGAAATCCAAGTATAACATCAAGGCAATTCCAAAATTAATTATTATTCGAGACAATGGAACAGTCATTACGGATAAAGGAAGGAAGGATATTCAAGACAAGGGAATTATTTGTTTTCGTGGCTGGCTTCAGAAGGCAAATTTGTCACCGCCAAAACCAGCAGAGCAAACCATAGCTGCAGAAAATACCAAAGAT
Organism: Limnoperna fortunei; assembly: GCA_944474755.1. Classification (NCBI taxonomy): domain Eukaryota; kingdom Metazoa; phylum Mollusca; class Bivalvia; order Mytilida; family Modiolidae; genus Limnoperna; species Limnoperna fortunei. The sequence goes on along the minus strand of OX104111.1, from coordinate 32,173,899 downwards.
ACGGATAAAGAAAAAACGGTGTCATTCAATGACAATGTATCAAGCTTTAATTGATAGCCTACTGCACAAGCATTATTCACGATTTAGCAAAATGTAGAAACTTTTTTCCAGAGAATGATGGATTAGATGTAATCAATTAATACGGGAATATTGTTCTTGCCATTTTAAGTAAGCCAACGTGTTTTTTTAATCATTATTTTAGCTATATTATTTATATCTTTTTACAATACCAAAGACTTATACACTCCAATTCTTGCCATTAGAACATAATTTTACCAAAGTTTTATCTTGTTAAGATATCATTTGCTTACGTCTTTAATTAAAGTTTATAAATTGTCTTGCATCTTTAATGTTAAGATCATAGATATGATGATGGTAAATAATACACGGTTTCGTGGCCTACTAACAGTTAGCAGAATATTGAACAGTTGAACAGTCTATTGCAAAACTCGAATTACTTTTTAACCAACTTTTCAACGAAAATCCTGGTTATTAGATTGGGGTATTGCGGGCGGGCGTCAAACAGAGGGTTACCCGTCAATAACTTCAGTTAGGATAAACCAATCTTGCTGAAATTTTGGATATAGCAAGAATGCATGAAGACCTAGCGAGATTGGATTTAGGGCCAGTCGGATCAGGTTAAGGTCACTGTTACTAAAAATAGAAAAACAGTTTCCGTTCAGTAAAACTAGTCGTGCTGAAACTTTGGATATAGCAACCTTGCAAGAATACACGCTCTATAAGTCGTCACATGGAACCTGATCACCGTGTTTTTCCAACAACGTATTCAAGAACCTATTAGTCTACATTAGTCACGTGGTACAGTATACCTGATAGTTTTCACAGAATGTTTAAAGTCGATCCATCCATTGTAATCTAAGACTGCGAGATATTGGCAGTATGTTTAGCACGTTATACTGCAGTTACCGAATAAATTCTGGCACCAAAGTGCATCATTTTTAAAATAGCATCGTCATTGTTCAAGGGTTACGTGGTAAGTCGACTGCCGTTGGTAAACCCAGCTGATTTTGTTTCCCGCTCTGCCATTGTTGTTTTATAATATAGCAAACTGCATTTGCATACACTTTCAAAGAAAAACATCACGGCCCGATATAAGATAACTTTAGTATTAATTTGATTATTACTTTACATAGTAGCTAGGGAACTCGGTGGTCGAGTGGTTAAGGTAGTTCGTCTATTATTGATCACGTGGTTTGTCAACAATGAGATTGAGGGTTCGATTCTCACGGCAGGTATAGGGTATCCTTGACTCCCAATATTAATTAACAAGGATTGCCAGTTTTCCTACCGCAGGTCGGGATTTTCTCCGGGGACTCTGGCTTCCTCCCCAATAAAATCTGGGCGCCCTGACATAGCTGAAAGTGGCTTTAAACACCATTCAAAAAAAAAACCAAAAAAACATAACATTATGCTATGGTTTCCTATTTGCCTAAACCAATACAAGTGACATTCCATTGGTTAGCAAAACACACATTCTACTCAATAAAATACCACTGCGCTTATCATTTTCATCAGAAATAAATTTTAAATTACCAAATGTTGTAGAATTCTATCTTTTTCAGTTTTATTTCAAAATTTAATCAACTAAAGGTACAGTAAAACGTTACTGTCTATTCATTTAATTTCTTGACTCAAAATTATGTACTGAAACTATTACTACACTTGAACTTGATCAATACGAGGTTTTATGGAGTAGTTATAAAAACTCGTTCGCCTCGTTCAATATTATTATACCCGTTCCAAAAAGCCTCATAGATCTCGTACAATGGTGCAATATATTATGTTTTTGGTCGCGCTTCAGTGAGTGTATGGAACCAGTTTATTTTGTCTTTTAATAGTCTTAGAGTCATTATAGACTTAATTTTGCGTTAAACAGTAAACTACCAAATTGTTTCGATTTGATAAAAAAGAATTCGTTTAAAATACGAAGTTAAACAATAGATCAAACTTTTAAAGCAAATAGTAACATCACATTAAATTTCTAATTTAATGTATAGATCAGTATGTATGCACCCACATAAACTTTCAAGAAAACAAGCATTCAGCAATACTAAGTCCTCAAATCGGCAGATACTAGTATCAGCAACCATTTAAACAAGTCTGAACAAATATTATTTTAAAGAAATTTTTCGAAGTCAAGAACCATAATTTTGTCAAAAGTCGTCAGACCATGATGGCATTCAAACGTGTAACTTGTGATGACTGACTCGCTGACCAAATATAAACTCAATATCTGCAATAGTTTCGAAAAAAAGTCTGGAAAACTGTTTTTATTTTTAAATTCTCAGTGAAAGGTCCATATGTTCTTCAAAAATTTTTCGGACCGAAACGATTTAAAACTTAATCTGTAACTCATAATGGTTGACCCATAACAATAACTCCCAGTGTTAAGAAAACAAAGTCCTAAAGACGTGTGTGACGGTAGGACTGAGAGACGGGCGGAGTGCAAACCTAACGTCCCCTTCGACGATGCTGGTAGAGGATTAATAAAAGACAGCATGCGTTTCTATAACATTTGTTTGGCACTTAATCTTTGGTAAAGATGAATACGAAACAGAAAACGTCACTCGGTAAAGTTACTCTTATTTCTCACTGCCCATGTTCATCAGCGTCATTAACATGGCCTACATAGCTCTTTCGGAACACGGATTCCTCTGGACGGTCTACACTGACGATGGAGTCTATATTTGGAACAGCATTTGATTAGAGAGGTTGACACTCGTCTAATATGGTTAATTAGACTACCTATATGTAAGCCAACATTGATTATTTTCTATAGTTTCGGGTTAGAACATTTAATAGTTTCCGTTTTTTCTGTCGGGAGAAAAATTAATAAATGTGTAATATTGCAATAAAATAAAAAAACAATAAAAACTTGCGTTGTTTTTTTGCTATAAACTGATGATTTCCTAAGAATAATCTGTTTTTCTGTTTGATTTGTTTGTGGCATGGAAATCTCCCAGTTATACAATAAAAATGGTGCAAAATCCGGTCAGTTCTGGGCAATTTCCATTATTTTATCGCGCCTAAAATAATGGAATTTACATTATGAGTTCCCTAAAAATTCACATCGTTCGGGTTTGGTGATAGTTTTGCCGTTATGTTGGTGTATTGTCTAGGTTTAAATCAATCTTATTAAACTTAAATCTTTCAGTTGCTCCCCCCTTTTTGTTATTGGTCGCTGCGTTAGCAAAAATGGGGGAGCAAGTGAAAGATTTTATTTTAATTAGATTGATTTAAAAGGAACAAACTTTAGTACAAATGAATGTATAATTACTGTTTCCAATATTCCACACTTAAAGGTGCTGGATCTCCGAAAAAAAACCCATCGTGCCTTAAAAGACCTGGTTCACCTGTTCAGATGAAAAAAGTAGAGGAACACATTAAATACGTTTTGGCATAGCCGGTAGATATTCTATAAGTAATAAAGTAAAGTAAATTTGTATACAAACGTCTAAGTATTGTGACAACCATATAATATATCTATCCAGCGGATTTCTGAAACATCAGAAATACAGGGTTAAAATAAAATATTTATCAAATACGTTTACAAATTAATCCCAACACTGTTAGGATTAGATTTTTATCACTGTCAAATTTTTGCTTACCCTCAGCTGGATTCGAACTCGCACCGTTGTGACACTGTAGCACCAATTCGCCTGCACTATGTCCAGCGGTCTAGACCCCTCGGCACAATCCGCGATGGAATTTTCGTAACCAATACGTATTAATAAGATATAATGCTGAATTATATTACTGTCAAATCAATACGTATTGGTTACGAAAATTCCATCGTCACACGCTAGTACACATGTACTATGTCTATGTCTACAATTCACTACGGTTAACGAAGCTATATTTTATAGCGGATTTGGTGGAGGGGTCTATATCGTTGGACATAGTGCAGGCAAATTTGTGCCACAGTGTCACAACGGTGTGAGTTCGAATCCCTCTGAGGTCAAGCAAAAATTTGACAGTGTTAAAAATCTAATTCTAACAGTGCCCAAATTAAACATACATGTCCAGGTACATTCATACAGTATACAAAAGCGGGACAAGTATTTCAGATAAACAGCATAACTATACATGCATTTTAAAACATATATTTGGAATATAGTTCATTTAAGAAGGTCGATCACAAATTAAATACATACAAAGCACTTAACTAATAGCAGGCAGGCTAAAATGCGTTTACTTTAAAGCATATATTTTAAACAGATTCATTATCCAGGATTGAGCACCAAAAACAAAGCACAAATAAAGGGAAAGCATACAAAGTATATAAAATCATGGTAAGCATTGCAAAGGAGCAACATAAAACTACATGCACCGAAAACATATATTTTAAATAGATTAATTTGAAAGCTTAGCAAAGAAACAAAGCACACTGAAAACAGTAAAAAGCTTATAAAGCATTGAAATAAAGCTAAAAATAAGCAAGACTAGTATAACAAACCAAACAAGTAACCTAATAATCTATGGAGCAAAGCTAACACGAAAGAACTCGTACTGGTCTAAAGTCACACAGACTGGGTCGATTGTCGTGCAGTGCAAAAACATTTTTGCCTCCCCCCCCCCCCCACCGTACCAGCTGGCAAGATAATTTTTGAACTGCTCAAAGGAGGTAATAGTTCTGGCCTCATTTTGCAATGGGTTCCACAATCTGGCAGAATAATACCTGGCGAGTTATTCCCATACCTAGTAGTTCTGGTTCTTGGAATATCTGTTGTATTTGAATACCTAAAGTTATAAAAATTATTTTTTATAATAAAATCTTGTAGAAATATAGGACTTTTTCTGTTTTTGATTTTATAGGTTTCCAAAACAATTGTTCTCATGCGTATTGTTTTTAGAAAAGGCAATTTTGATCGTTCTAAAAGGTTACTTTGCATCCTTAGTATGTTATGTACTTTTCTTCTGTTCTTAGTTAAAGTTTTTTCCTATATAGTTAGAAATACAAGTGTTGCTGGCCGGTAGGTTACGTCTGCCTTTTATGTTCTGCATGTTTTTGTCATGTTTTTATGTGTATTCGGTTTTAGAAGCGCAATACTGTATATGTCGCACATTGACAAATCGGAGAAACAAATCGCTGACAGACTGGTTAATGTCGGAATCTTCGCTTAACTAGTCCGACTTTTGTTTTATAGCCAAAAGTCGGAATACGCATGTGCAACATTCCAATGTTTTGTTTCCTGTTCAAGTTGAATCTCGTTGACTATGATATTCTGCTCAGTTTTACAGAATCAGTGGATTAAAGAAACGAAGAAATATCAAATATTGAAAAGATATTGTCTTTAAAGTTAATAAGCCAATTGTAAAGACAAAATGGTGTCAGTATGTGTGTTATACCCTATGTAAATACACGTTGCCATAAACGCTAACACATCTCCATGCAGTGACATTTGAGACGAACAATTGATCATCGGCGGTAAACCCGCTTTATAACAAACTTTTTAATCTGCTTCAAATTGTCACCAAGGTAATAATACTGAAATTTAATTTAAAACATGTTAAATAGAAAACGCCACATTTCAGTATTTGTATGTTTTGAATGATTGGTTAAATCTTTACATCGAAAATTTTAACTAAAATCCCCAATATGTATGAATAATAATAATATTTATTTTACGTCAACATAACAACACAAGCTCTAATGAGCTTTTGACAGAATAAAAACTCCTCAGAAAAGATATATATTATGATAATAAACCAATATTTGTGAAATTATTATTCACTTTTTTTACTTCAAAGTACCATTAATTAAACAGGACATAACAATAACTTTATTGTAAACTTGTCCCTTTGGCTGAGTAACTATGAAAATTTACTTGTTCAAATAAAAAATATCACTCAGTGTTCAATCATTGCGCCATTCCCGCATTTTTTGTTGAATTGACACGCTTAAAAAACCTCCTGGGTCATTACTGGCGCAACATTTTTCATTGCCGTGAGAAAGTGCTTGCATACAACCGTTTTCTTTGATGACCGACCCTTTAAATGTCTTTTCATAAAAAGATATAATATGGCTTGTATAATGTTTATCCCATGCTATTTTATATCATTAGTAGCTGAGTTTATAAGTCTTTTGGAGTATGATTGAACTGCACTCTTGAAACATGCTGATGTTTGCCCATTAAAGAGAGACTTCTGTCTTACATGGATATAATATTTCTTCCAAACAACTATTACCCACCCACCCCCCTTTTTTCAGATCCTAGTCTATAGCAGATCTTATTGATATATACAAAAAATTAGATAACTAATTAATGTTCATATTGAAGATATCTTTGTAACGGTCAAGAATTCTTACTTTTAAAAAAAAATCGTATGGAGTGCAACTGCAAGTGCAAGGTTCCGACCGTGTATTACAATTTGAAACGAGTGTATTGTCAACGCTTAATTTTAACCATAAAAAGTGTCCATCAACATTGCACGTTTATTGTTCAATAAACATCTTAATTAAAGCATATTTGCCGCCCGAGTGTTTGCTACCTGCTGAGAATCGGACGAAACAGGTAAAAATCGATCGCCATTTGTAAGAATATGTAATCACGCATCAGAGACGGAACTGACATGACGGAAATTCTTACGCGTCTGACAACGACACGGACACGTACTGGGACGCGTTAGATGTTGAAAAGGTGCGTCCAGAACTGAAAAGACGCGTTGCGAGGATCCCTGATACCGTAAATTTAACTGTATTCTCTGCCCTAAGTACGCTTTTATCATGTACAATTACAATTTAGCAAGCGTCTAAATCACATAGACAATATATTTTCGATTTTTTTATAACGTGTTGTTCATGCTTCAATGTGAAGCATATTTCTTCATATTTTACTCCCATTTGGAGATAAACATGCACTTTTTGTCCGGTTGTCATGTCTCTATATTTGTTTTATTGACCCCTAGCTATTAATTCTGGCCCCTTATGGTAAGTTGTTAGGGCCTTCATGACCCCCTTAGGCCTAATTCTAGATTGAACACTGATCACCTGTCGGAAATTTTTGACCCATCTGGCCACCCACTTGAATTTTTGTTGATTTTCCTTCAGTCAGCAATTTAAACAAGTGTACTTATAATATCTTGCATTTATTTCTTTAAAAAAATAATTCCTCAAATCAATACATGTAATAATATACAAATTCAACCAAATTACAGGCATTCCAGCGATGCATCACATAAGACATTTTCATTGCTGATGATTCTGTCACAATTATTATAACCAACCTCAATTTCTTGATCATGAGATTTGTTCTGGTCTCTTTGCAGTCAGTTATTATGGCTATACAAAAATTATATAGTTTCGAACTAAGGAATTTGCATAAATTTGTTGAAATGTTTTCAATATGGATAATAAATTCAAATAACTATTGATGACATGTATTTTTGTGAAAAAGATACTTAATTTTTTTTCAGTAGTGGCTTGTTTATTTTTAATTGTCTCAACAGTCTCCCTATCAGGGCCTGACTTCTCCCTGTTTGGCTGCCAGGGAGAAGTCACTTCTCCCTACTTTTTTAGAGTGTGGTGACCCCTGTAATATCAGATAAAATTATTCTAGCTTACAGGGTCTTTGGAGAAATGAATGAATATATAATAAATAAATCGCAAATCATTACTAATTTAAATAACTGATGATTCTAATTAAAGTTATGTTGATTGCATAGCAAAATGTCATTTCTTGACATGTCCACCCAGACATTTTCACAATATTTCAATATTTTATTGATACGCTCAGACTCTGACATTATACATAGCAACAAGAACATGAAAATAGCATATACCACAAGGCAATCACCCAAACATATTCATAGATATACAACTGTTCAATACACAGGATAAAACTAGCTGCATTAAAATTTTTTGCTTCCAATTAAAGTTTAAAGCATTCATAAGAATATTTCTTATTTTTACTCACCTTGTAAAACATCTTTAATGGATGTTTATTTTGTCTAAACCTTATTACAGACATTTTGGTGTAAACTTCTGTCGTATCACTATCTGGCAAATATGACGGATTCCAAAGGTACAATGTTTCAGGTTCTACATTTGTTTTATGACATTAAACTTGATTGTCACGGGAAAACTGTTATATTAATGTGTCATATTTATACTTGTTCATTATTAAATGTCTGCAAAATAATTCATTTATTTGTTTTCAGGTAACAAAATGGCAACTATGATGGAATCTGACATTGATCAGTTCATTCAGAATCAAAAGGCAAAGCTACAGCAGGAAAGACAACAACTGGCAGTAAGTTATGACCAGTGTTTTATTGAGATGTCTGTAAATATTGAAAGTATTAGAAAACTTCATGATAAATTTACGAGTTCTTCAGGAAATAATCATTTGTCCTTGCATTACACAAGAGCAGTTATACTGGTATTTCTTTCTGTCTTTGAATATGTTCACCAATAATGTCAGGTATGGACAGAAAGACTGAAATGGAACAATTAATATTATTGGGTGTCGGATAACTGCATGCTTTATTTACTTTTCCTATAATATTAATATGATATCAAGATACCATGAAGCATATATTTACTTTACTAATGTAAATAATTATAATTATTATTATATTGTAATGAAGCTCTTAAGCGAAATATTGCATTCTAATTGTATGATTTGTATATAATGTTGTTATATAATTATTTACATTAGAACTATATTATTTTTATATGTAATTGTAGCCTTTTGACTTATTCAACAATAATTAAACTAGATGTTCTTGCTATTTATAGATTGCGTATAAGAAATCCATTGTTTGTTTGAAAGCTTACAATAAAATTCAAATTGGCACATGTTTCAGTTTAGCTGTCTCCATTAGTTAAATATATTAAAATCTATTAAACATGTTCTCTTATAAGTCTATAATAAATGGTAAATATTTCCCTGATAGTTTTTGTTTTATTTTTATATTTTTAGTAAAAATATAAATGTCATAAATTGACAAATACACTAAACATGTTTGCATGTTATTGTTGTATATATTTACTAGGATGATGAGAGAGGTGAGAGAGTGGGTCGGAGACAGTGGGATGAGCCAGGGAGAGATACACAGTATGCTGAAGAGGTATGCTGTGACACCCAATTGTATTTTTTGCACTTTTATACAGTTCAACTTGAAATCTCTTAAGTTAACCTTTTTAGTCTTTTCCCATCTGATATAATTTACTTCATCGGGGACAATCAGTTTATAAATAAAAATTGATAAAAAATCTAAATATCAATAATAATTAATTATGTACGTATAGTTATATAAATTAAGTTGCAGTATTTTTTAAATGACTTTTATGCTGGTAAATTCAGTACATAGAACATGTTTATGTGGCTATGTAAACAATAACTTAGCTTTATTAATATCAATTTTCTTTACATGTAGATTAATTCTCTCAAACCTTACATTTTCTTTGGTTCTTCTTGAATAATACTTAGTCTTAATTCATAACTTACAAAGAAGATAATGGTGCTGTATACATTATTTTTTGGCTGGGTTGCAGGAAGTGAAAATGTACCTTCACCTTACTATATCTGTGTTACAGTATTTTGAAGGTAGGTGGGGAAGAAAGGGTACCTATTTAATGTAATCATCATCTTCTACAGCTTTCAACCCAGATCTCTAAAACCTCATGGAAAGATCGCACACATATTGACGTTGTGCACCTGCTATTAGGAAATTTTTGAAGAAATTATTAACCTATTTTTCCAGACTTGGGAACTCAGTCATTGTTCTGCAAATTTTACAGAAGATGGTACCTACTAGTATTTTGTGAAATCATTTGCTCCTTTAGTATTCAACTCAGATTTATAAAACTTCACAAAAAGATTGCAAACATATTGAAGATGTGCACCTGATCTCATGCTATTGTTCTATGAATGTTTTATTACTTTACTAGACATGGGAACTTTTTTTGTGTAATCACAACTCTACCTACATTTTTGACAAACTAGGTTCCAAAAAATTGTAAACCATATCATTCACCTTTTATTATGGCACTTGCTTTGCAACCTAGCCATTTCAGACTTTTGAGATTTTTATTAGTTTATGCAATTTTTTATTTACTGACCTACTTTAGAACTAGTAGCATATTGTTAGTTTGGGGCTATGGAGGCTTAGGACTGCCATATTTTATGAAAATCATATTCATATTATAAAATTTCTCTCATTATTTATTTGTTACTCAAATTCTGTAAAATGTAAAATATTTACTAGTACCAATACCATAGACTTATATATTTAATTATTACTAGTATGCAAACAAAGTTAAAAACTACAAAACCAATGAAATAATTATAGGCAAAATTTTGAAAATTTGTATTGTGGACAAGAGATGTAGCTGTAAAAAGAATCCTATTTTTAACTTTTTTTTTTATTTGTTGCACACAATTTTTCTAAAACTCCCTTGTTTGAATTTACAAATATATATGTAGAAGAAAATTCATTGACAAATTTACTTTAGTGTCCAGAACCTCCTTACATGTATATTGACTGAAAAATATTCCTTTGGTTGACAATTTTGTGTAGCATGGCTTCCAGAAGTTATTAGATGCTACTTTGTTAATGTTCTCTAAAACAAGGTTTACTCTCCACAAGCTCAGTAAACACTGAATTATGTCAGAAACATAAATTTTGATTACCTTACATGCATAAAAGAAGACCCAATAAATAATTATATATGATGATGTCTAAACTATATATATTGTTCTAGATAAAGGAAAAATGATGTTGTTATGCATTTGTTGTGTGTTAAACATTATTACACTTAAACTTTGCTTTTATTGTGTCTGTCATTATCAATATTCCTGCATGTTTAATGTTACCTGTTGCATGCTACCTAAGTCAACACATTACCTGCATGGTTCTGTTATATTTGTGTTTGAAACACTTCCATAAGGATTATTTTAAATTAAAAATTTATATTTTAGTTCTCAACATACAGTTACTTACTGTGTGTTTGTGTTAGAACGAATAATCATACCCTTGCTTTGTTTTTTGGTGAGGGTACAAATTTAGTCCCATTTCTCGTAATGTAGCAGAGCCGGAGTGAATCACTCCCCGCACTTTGATGTTCAAAAGAAGTTGCATTTACAATCAGACATGGTCGATCTTGATATCTTTCGACAGTGTCACCATTTTTTTATCTGTTTTGTGTTTAAAATCAGTCATTATTGATACGTGATGATAGTTATTGCCGTGTTTAATAACCCGCCGTGCGTTGTGTATTAATTGACATTCGTGTCTCTTTTTAATTACGTTAACTACTCGAAAAACATTGAGAAACCCAAAACTGAATGGTGTGTTGCATCTTGGGTAAGACATATGTAAATTACTGGATTCTTACTACGGAATTGTTGTTATAGTATGCAAATTAGCACGTTTATAATACAATTAGGTCACATTATCCATATACGGAAAAATGATCAACATAGCATTTTCCATGTGCATCTTCAAAGACAAAAAGAGAAATTTCTTCAATAAAGATCGTTTCCCATAAGTTTTGCAATGTCTGTAGCTTTAATAACATAAAGAAGATGAATATTTTGTTTGAAATTTGTATAAATAGACCAAAGTTAGAAATTTTTATTTGCTACATTACGATCAATAGGACCGAATTCTGCCGTTAATCCGACAAATCACAAATTTAACTTCGGATAATAACAGGAGTAAAATTCAGCCTATGTTTGTGTCTGCTAAGAGTTATATCAGTAATTTTTTGTATGTACCACCAACCAAAGTTAGGGGACATACAGATTTTCTGTCTGTTTGTCTGTTCATCCGTCTGTCCATCCCAACTCTGGTTTACATTTTGTTTGAAACTTTTTTTTTAAATGATGACTTTATATCATCATGAAACTTAATACACAATTACAACATCATGAAATCACTTCACTGACAACTTAGAAAAAATGTGTTTTACCTAAATTTGCCAAGCAAGACATCAGTGGTGTTGAGACACATTTTCTTGTTTTCATGTAAAATAATTGTTTTGTTGTCAGAATATTGATATCTTGAGGTCGCCAGAACTGAGACTTCCATTAAGTAGCAATTCATCAGACACACAACCAAAGAAACAATCAAGAGACAGCAAGGTGAAAAATTGCTGGTCATAGGAACACATTTAATATCAATTTGCACATAGATGTACCTGTTTCTTGTGGAAATACTGATGTGATTTATATGGCACACATGTATTGGTGCTTTTATATATTTTACAATATTTTAAAGTGATTTGTTTGAAAAGTTTTGCAATTTGTGAGGGCTTTGTGAAAACAGCTTGATGCATTAGTTGCCTGGTACATGTATATATTGGGTAGATAGGGTATGGTTGGTATATATATATATCTAGTGACAGATTGTTTTTTTTTGTAGGATAACATACACTTTATAGATTTAATATAAACTTGACATCAGGTATTCTCAATTTTTTTTAGGTATAATTCTTGAAAAATAAATGTTTTTTTTTCAGTTGAAAAAAATATGCCAAAACGAGATAATCAAAATTGAGTTCAGTCAGATTCTTTGGCAATTGCAGTTTGAGTTTACATTTTTGTGTCTTGCAGATACAGTTTTAAATGCAGATACAATTTTAAACCACCGTTAACTGTAAAATTCAGACCCATATATACATACAGGTGGAATGGTAGTCTATACTATCTGATTATTATTTGAAATTGGAAAGGTTTGTTCATAGAAGGAAATTGTAGTTGAGTTTTATTTACATTTAAACAAATAGAGTCCTCGTAAAGCAACACCTGACAGGAAAAATAATCGATCCTCACATGATACTAAGCTTAAGCTCAGTCGGCAAACACCTACACCAGAAGCAGGTCTTAACAAACTTGGAAAGTATGAAGAAACCAGAAAAAAATTAAAAGAAGAAAGAACAGAAGAATATAAGGCTTTACAATCCCAGGTACAAAAAATACACACACAATTTTGGTTGGGGAAACCATAATACATTATAATAGTGTGCTGTGTATTTTCAGAGTGATTGCACTAATTAGTATTGACAATGGCAGAGACTTGTCCAAAACACCAATTAATGCATTTAAGTTTCAATAAAAAAGGAAAAAATAAAAAAAAAACAAAACATGTTATGAAACATTTAACTTTGTAGTTGATTCCAAGAAAAACAATTATGGTCAGAAATTATACAATGGACAATCCAAGCTCATTTAAAGAGTATGATTATAAAGAAGCTAGAAAAATATTGATGGATGAGAGAAAAAAGGACTACGACGAGTATCTGCAAACTTATCATCATGACCTGCTGCCCTTGTTATCAACACCTGCCTATCATTCCACATTACAAGCCAAGCGCCATGTCATCAGGCGAAGTCCTTCTCTACATCACCAGATGTTACCACAGTTTTCATTTCAGCAGTTTCAGGACCTAAGGGATGAGGTATCATTCAGCATCATGGACGACTGACAGCATGGATTCATACAATTTAATGAAGACTAACAAGTTATATAGAATCATACAAATCGTGCATTTACAGTAATCCGAGTAATGTGGACTAACTGTATGATGCTTGTAAACGTGAAATCACACAAATCATGTGATCATCCTATTAGTATGGACTAATGTTTTACACTGCTTGCAGACTTCATGAAATTAAATGTGCAGTAATCCAAATAGTATAGAATAATGATATGTACTGCTCACTCACTGCATGGAATTATAATTGAGAGGAGATAACAGGATTGACCACATATGCTTCATAGTGATTGCATGGAATTAAATATAGACTTCATTCATGTTTGTAGTTCAGAATAATGCATCTGGATAAAAACAATGAAATTTAAGAAGTATTAAATGTAAAATCAAAAATAAATGACCTTAATCTAGAATCTTGTTCAACATTTATATATAATTGAACTATACAAATTACTAACAACAAAAATTGTAAACATATAACAGCAGAATAAAACAAAGATTCATGGACTTAACCTGTACTATACTATTTTTATTGTGACATTTGTGCAAAAATGTCTAGGATGAAGTTGATATCAGATTTCCAGTTATAAGAACTTACTTTTTACAAGAAAATTAATTATTTTTAGTTGACAAATTTATTTTTGTATTGGTACAAAAATGTTTGGTACAGCCTTTAATGTCTATATAGATGTGTTAAATCATATTATAAAACCTGGTATTTTGACTTTATATTACAATATTTTTGTTACTATTAAATGAGTTTAATGTTTTGTTTACACAAATTGAAAATACAATAGCCCATTAAAATATGATTGTACTGCTAAGAAATTTATAGTAGATATAATCTTCTGAAATATTGTCCTATAAAATATTTGTCAGTCAATTTATGACTCGCATTTGCAATTAATTTTTTGTGGATATTAAATGAGAATTATTTTGCCCTACAGAGAGTTCAGGATTCTTCTCGTAAAGCTGAGGTTGATTACAAGGAATGGGAACGCTCTTTCCAAAAGGAAAAACAGAAGGATTATAATGATTATTTGGAACAGGTACTTTGGATCTAATCAAGAGGTGTATAATTTGAAATGAAGTTAAGGTTATAAATGTTTCTAATACTTATACAATTACTAAGTGAAAAATCTTTAAATGTCAAAAACTGCATGTATAATGTCAAACTTTTACAAAAACAGAGTATATACTAGTATAGGGATTACAGTAAACTTTTTATATAAAATCAAACATATTCTTAAAGAAAGATGTTTTTTATTCTTGAGAATAAGCTGTGCATAAAAATCTACACAAAAACTTTTGAATTCCTAGATGAAACATAGGTCAAGAAAACAGGCTACCCCTCCAGGGTCTGGTTTGAAGTTTGGGGAATTTGAGGAATATCGTAAAAAGATTGACAGACAACGTAAACAAGATTACAAAGAAGAACTTAAAAAGGTAGACTTCTGAATATTCTGAAGTCTGTTAATTTGTAATTAAAAAGAAATGTTATCTGCCTTAGCTTCCTTAGCAAATAATAACAAAGAGAAAATATGATGAAAGTTTTTTGTTAGTTTTTTTAAGATATCCTTTGGAATGTAAAATAAATTTATTGAACAGTTGTAAACTATAGAAATATAGTAAAAATAAAAAATATATACAGGAATTGATATTTTTGTTTTGGAAACTCATGTTGGAGAACAAATAGGAATATTGTTTTAGTATCCAATCTCATTTGATTGTATTACTTATATAGCAACAAGAAGAACAAATGCTGCTGAAAGCTCAGCGTGACTATGTCAATGTTCCATTTATTCAAACTTCCCCACGTATTGATCCGTACAAAGAGAAACTTGACCATGAGATCAGTGATAAGATAATGAACCAAAAATTCAAAGAGTTTGATAAAATGATGGCTTTAAATAAGAAACATGACCAACAGAATTTGGAGAAAGAAAGATTAGAAGCTGAGAAGCAATATAGGGCTCAGAAATGGAAGGAGTTTGATGAAAATTTACCTCCAAACCCACCTGAGCAGCAGGTACTTAATGTAGCTAGACTACATCCCAAATAGTTAGTCTATTCCATGCTTTACCCTGATAGCCTTAGTACAGTATAAAATACTATCAGAACATGTACAGTTAAACAAGTTCTGTAAAGAAAAAGTTGTCTCCCTTTCTATTTTGTTCAGTATTGCAGCCATTGATAAACTTGGAAAAACATTGCTTTTGTACTCACAATTATTTTAGTCTAAGTGAAGTCTAAGTGAATAAATGTTTGTTTGAATAAAGTTGAAATAAATTATTATGGACAATCTTGTCATTGCTTTATGGAGGTGTTCAATGCATTCATATTAATTTAAGCACTGTTTTCAACAATTGCAAATTTTACACGTTTTTAATCATTTTTCCTAAATCATTTATGCACGGTATCTGCGACTTACTGCACATAACATATATTGCTTGTGGTTTTTGTATAGACACAAAGTCAGTTTGAAAGACCCTCAGATCCAAGCCACTATCACAATACATATAGTTATCAGAAACACCAACAACAGCTGAAGGAAGAGCGAGAAAAAGAAACCAGACAATATTTTGAGCAGGTAGTTGACAGGCTGATTTCAGTATAGTGCTAGTTGGCTGGATGATATGTGTAGACTAGTGCTAGAAGTATTATATGACTGAAGCATGCTATGCTTGTGTCTAATAAGTTGCTGTTGTAACAACTAATTTGATCATGATGTGGATATGATTATTTGAAACTTATCCACAAATGGTTTATTTGCATTGTGTTAGTTGTATACCATAAAATCTATTATTTATGTTAGAATTGATGTTCAAGTATTTTTTTTTACCATGTTTGGTTCAAACACCTGTTTTTGCAGTTTTGAAAACTCGTCTACTAACAGCAATTTGTCTGAATCCCCACACTGCTGAAATTTGTTGGTTGTCTTAGTACCAGTAATATGGAATGATTAAAATTTAAGATGTAGAGAAATTTGTAATATTGAATGGAAAATGTTGCAGTGTTTTTATGTATTATACTGTATTAGTAGATAATAAAATGTCTAAAATTAAACACTCTTTTTTATTCATACTTTTAATCTTGCTGCTGATTAAACATTTAATTTTTACAACTAAGCATTAAGCAGCATGACTTCTCATGCAATTTTTTCTTTCTTTGGGTCAAAACTCATGTCTTTCTTGAAGTTGTAGAATTTATCCTTTATGACTCCTCACCTTGCACTGGTACAGCCTGCATGAATCTGTCTATATACCTTTACTAGTAGTGTTTTAGCATAGTATCTAATTTTCTTGCCTGTCTGTAACTTGTGAACTTATAACATATTTACATGTATGATTTATTTTTGGTTGTAACAGTAATCTATGCCTTTCTCCTTGAAACTTAAAAAAATTGCGAACGATTTATAAAAATCAGATGTCAGTTATCCCACAATGAACACAATGATTATACTTGAAGTTTAATTGTTTTAATGTACGTCATACATTTATTGTCACAACCAAAAATAATTCAAAACAATTATAGCATTGGGCTAGATGTTTGTTGCTTTATATGCTAGTTCTAACTCAACGTCTGTTTCTTAGAGGGGTGAACCTCAATCAAACAGAAAATATGTATCCCCAAAAGAAGAAACTGGGCTTCAGCTGGGGAAATATGAAGATAAAAGAAAGAAATTAGAAGAAGAAAGAAAGAGAGAATACAATGAAATGTTAGCCAAGGTATTGAGTGGCACCTAAATTTATATTGTGTGTATTGGTACAAGTATTAATTTGTCACATATGTATATATACAAACAGCACACATTTTTGCTATTTTTCGAATTTCAGTTTTATTTATCTAATTCCTATAGTTGCATGGTGTATAAAAATGTCATTAAAATATAGTGCTAATTTGTTAATTTCTGTATTTGTTTAGTAAGTTTATATAGTAATGTTCATATTATTAAAATAATGTTTATGAAATAAAACAAAAATAGTTATTTACTTACTTAATGACAATTTCCTTCTTATGGAGGTATAAATTTGATTAAAAAATTATTCAATAGTCTGAAAAACAACAATTTATTTTGATTTCTTTTTTAATTTGCATGCTTGAGTTAGTAGCTTGTCCATTTTGAAGGACAGTATCTTAGTTCAGTTACATACTTTAAAAAATTTCCCATTAAAGTTTAATGTATAATGCATAAATGTTGACCTGTCACACTATTAACAGAAAACGGGAAAAAGGTCTAAAGCTGCACAATTAAGGGAAGAAAGGGCACAAGCACAAGCTCAGCCACATGTGGATGAAAGACCATATGCACTGACACGGCCACAAGTTGAGGAAAGCCCCTTTTCTCAGGTTCCAGTCACTGCCTATGCAGCAGGTAGTGATACTACTAGGCAGTTACAAGAAGAAAAAGAAAGGGAATATTATGATTTAGTTAGCAAGGTATTACATTTCTCACTTCAGATAGGAATATATGCCAGATGCATAGTTATTAGTTTTGCAATGCTGTTAATATCAAACCTTTTTACC
Source organism: Limnoperna fortunei (assembly GCA_944474755.1). Taxonomy (NCBI): domain Eukaryota; kingdom Metazoa; phylum Mollusca; class Bivalvia; order Mytilida; family Modiolidae; genus Limnoperna; species Limnoperna fortunei. The sequence goes on along the minus strand of OX104111.1, from coordinate 32,155,910 downwards.
TTTTGCAATTCAAGATTTTGTGATCAATAAAAGAATAATAAGTAATATTATGTTGCCCTTCAATTTTTTCTCTAACCACATCCAACAAAAACTTTAACCACATTATAATTTTAAGCTCATATATTTTCCTACAGTTTAGACAAAATCACTAGCAACCTTATTGTTCACAATACATGTAATGTACTTGATATGTAAACCATTTGTTACTTATACCATTAATACAATTAATACTGGACTGCAGCTTGGCCTACAGTCCATATGGTTTGTATAAGAATTTAAGCATGTTGTTGCTGTGTCTTGAGTTACTCAAAACCACTAGACCATGACTCCTTTAACAGTTCAAATAAGGTGACAAATTTAATATGATTGCATTCCGTGTAATGATATATATAAGACTTGTTGATTAGAACATGTTTGTTTTTGGTATTATTTGATAGGCCATGTCACTCCCCATGAATAATATAGCATTTTAAACTTGTCTAAGGTACTAGTAGTCTTAATGATTAAGTAAAGCAAAAGTCATTCTTGATATGAAGTTTGTGTTCAGGCTAAATGCTAGTCTTGTTCTGTGTTTAGCTGCAGCAAGGAAGAGAAGATAATTTGTTGGATAAAAGGCCTGTGGATCAGGTACTTTCCCTAACCTGTAGCATAGTGTTTAGCTTCTCTCACCTAACAGTCCACCTTTTTGGTAAAATGTAAAAGAAATTTGAAAGTGGAGAACTGTTATAAACACTTTATATTAATTTTGTTTTACTTCAGGTTAATTTTATAAATAATGAACTGCATGCTGTTCAAGAACTTTTTGATGGCTACCAATTTTTAGTTATTGTCATGCCTATATCCAGTCTTAATAATATCTATAACCACTTTATATATAACAGATTGGTTGACTGTCATATCGTAGACTCTAAAGTAGCTGTGGCCATTATATTTTATTTTTATAATTTAAAACACATAATTTTATTTTATCTTTGTTTGATACTTTTGTTGTAATTTTATGTGCACATTTAAAAAAAAATAATTTGTATTGTCATTTATTTGTATAATTTTCATGTAAAATATTTTGTAGATTTGGTTTCTGTTATAATTCTTGTATTTGTTGGAATAATGCCTTTTTTTCCAGACCAAACTTTATTTGCACAAAATTTTAATTTTGGTGTGTTCGAGAGCTATTTTTCTAAACTGCTGTTTTACCTTATTAAGGGGAGACCATTCTCATTCACTGCAAATGAGAAAGCTGCATTAACAATGTTAGAAGAGAAGGAAAGAGAGTACCAACAACTTCTAAAGGAGGTAGTCATGCATGAGTATTAACTGCTGGTTCATAACAACTGCTTGAATAGATGTCGGTTAACTATACCCTGAAAATAAACTTTACTTGACCGAGTTTTTTGCTATGCTAAAGCCTTTAGATTATACCTTCCTTATCCCATACCAAAAATTATATGTGCATAGAAAATATTTTACCATATACATTTGTGAGAAATATGATCATGACCTATATGCAGAGGTCATTCCTTATGCAGTCACTTACAGTCAAAATTCTAAAATGTTTGTTGTTCTTCCCTTAATATACAGCCACCCTCACTTACTTCCACAATTTTGCTTAGTCCAGAATTATTTAAATGGATTTTTGCTGAGATGCAGATTTTTTTTATGCCTTTTTTTAATTAGTTGGAGCTTAGCTTTTATGTGAAGGGAAATATCTCAGTTCTGTTTATACTCTTTGTAATTGATGTTAATGTAAAACTGTAATGAGTTTTGATAGAAAGTTTTACAGTTAGCAGCAAAAGAAAACAAAGAGTTACAGTCATATAAATTTTCATAAAAAATGATAAGCCAATCTTTGAATTTACTCTGTTTTTTTTTACACTAAACAATAATTAATCAAAATCAAATCAATGTAAAAAAGACTGTTTTATTGTCTCTCTTTGTTTTTTTTTAAAAATTTTTAGTTGATCTATTTTGCTGTTTAGAATTTTCATAATGTACTTTTACTGTTTGCTTTTAGCACACATTTATGATGAATTCAGAATATTAGATTTTAGTTTCCATTTCTAATAGATTTTGTAAAATTGGTAAAATTATTTATATGTTATGCTGTTGAGAAACGTTTTACAATCATTTTACTTTGTCAAAAGACACAAAAATGTTTTTGTCATGTACCCGAATCATTATGTATATACTGTATTACATGGTCAGGAGAAATGTGAAAAAAAACAATTTATTAAAACTTCAATTTGGATGAACGACATTGTCAATTGTTTGTAGTTAAGCAATGATAATGAAGATCAAACTTATGAGCCATTAGAAAGACATCTCCCTCATGTGTTTCCTCGTAAGGCATCGGAGGACCAAGATGGCAATCTCAATAGTGGTTCAACACCTCTCTACCTTTTATCAGAAAGTCACATGGATGAGGTAGAAAACAAACTAAAAGAGTTGAAAAAGTATTTAAAAGAAATGGAGGAAACTCGAAATAAACATATCGATAGCTTATTACTTGAAATAGGGAACCAGTTAGAACATATCCGCTCTTTACTGTCACCAACTTGGCTTGTCCCATTACCAATTCAGAGAAGATACCTCAAATTGCTGAAATCTTACAAACATCAACTCAAAAAGATGTATAGTCGTGAGATTGGTGCAGAGGTATCTCTGAAATTTTGGCAAATTTTTTAATCTTGTAACAAAATATTTAAAATTTATTCAGTTATGCTACTTGATCAATTAAAACAATGTCAGGTTGTTTTATTATATTTTTTTGCACTAACTTTGACTTTAAAATGCATAACTCATAAAAGCTATATGAAATGACCTGCATGCATGTAACCAAAATATTACATATTATTAATTATTATTGATTCTTTCACCCCTCTAATACTAATGACAATATTTACATGATCTTGTTTTCTCATCTGTTTTCTGCTTTTTTACTAACATTGTCTTTCTGCATAACAACTAATTTACAAAATTGTATTAGTACTTTATTTATTTATCTTAATTTGAAACTGACATTTGTTGTGTACAATTGCTAAGATAAAGTTGTTCCATTTCAAGTCAGATTTTAATACTTGTATATTTAAAAGTCATTTCTTATGTATTAGATTTCTTATTTAATCAAATCTAGCTTCAAAGTGGAATTGATTTACATTTTTATGTAGACTGTATAACATATAAGTGATTAACTGAACTTTTAACAACAAAAATGTATAAAAACCTCACACATACATCTGTTAATTGCAGTTAAATGTTTCTTGTGTGTTATTAACAAATGTAGGTAGGGAGAAACAGATATAGATTCTGCAATGTACATAAGATCACATTACTGTAAATATTTGAAAACAAAAGGAATAATTAATTTTTACAATTTTAACTCTTTTTCGATATTTGATGTCAAATATGGTTTTAGTTTATGCTCATTTATACTTTATAAATGAAGTAATTGTTAAATGTTTTGGGGAAATTCTAGAGACAAGAAAAAGACAGGGAATCACACAGGGATCAGCTCCCTCCCAAGCCTCCTACCCCTGGGGGTATGTTCAATAAGCTGGGTGCTCATGACAGACAAAGAGAAAAACTTAATGAAGAGAGAAAACAGGAATACAATAAATTGATCAATGAGGTATGTTAGTACATTGTTCTATTGTTCTTATCCTTGCAGAGATGAAAAATATCTGCCATCCAATACAGAAGGTAGAGGTGATGTGATGGCAGATTTTTGTCATCAAGATGATGTTGATTACAATGGCAATTTTTCTTACTAATTAGTCTTGATAACATCTGTAGCATCACACATTACACACCAGTTTTATTTTCATTTTGTGACAACTGATGTTCTATATTAGTAAGATATATACACATTACATACATTATGTGTAGGTACAACTACGAGTTGTATCACTACGAGACAGGATACAGGTAGTTGTACCTGCACTTAAATATATGTAATAAGTTTATCTAAAATTAAGAAGTATAAAAAGGACAGAACAGAACTGAATGTTTAACATTTAAAATGTAACATTCAACAAAGCATTTGTTTATAAACTATAGGCCCTAATGTCACATATTATGCCACAACTTATTATGACATCATATCTCATTTATAGAATGAAAGTCATTCAACGAATCATTGGTTATACCATTCATTGTGACGTTAAGAAGTAGTTCTGACTAAAGTACATCTTGTATCATATATATGGATGATACAAGGTTTTGTATCACATAGGTTGTATCAATTGCTAATTTTCCAGATTTTGAAAAAATACATACTTAATATTAGATAAAAAATATTAGCATTTTAATTAATGGCGATGAAGTCAGAATTTACATTAATTCAGGATTGCCTATTAACCTGATTATTAAGTGGTTTTTTAAGGGATTACACCAATTATTTTTTTTCTGGCTTCTTCCTGAAACTAAATGAACATTTTATCTTTGAATCAAGAAATTTAATTGATAAGTTTAATATACATGTAATACAAATTTGTTGATTGCTTGTAAATAGTCTCAATAAGAAAATTTAAGCAATGCAAGTATACTTTAAAAACAAATTTCTAATGATTTTCAGCAAGCAGATAGTTTTTATGGAATAACAAATTCTTTCCGTGACTCAATGTCAGAGCATGGCGATTTTGAGGTATCAGATAATAGCTAATTCAAAATAAATGTGTGATAAGTTTTCTGCACAGCACATAACAACTTCCTTTATGAAAATCACAAAGAATCTATTCACTCATTCTTTTATATTTAATATTATGAGATTGTGAAGTTTTCGACAGATGAGTAAAATAAAGTGTCTTTTAAAGGTGTACTATAGAAGCCACTTAATAAAGAAATAAAATAATGAATTGTAATGTAAGTTTTCTTTTGTTTAATAAAAAAAGAATTAAATAAATATTTTGTCAATTTGTTAAAATATAAACATTGCAGCATAATGAGGCATTAATTGGATTAATAAAGGGAGTTCAGGGTGATTTAGATGCCAGATCCGAGGTAAAAATTGTGTTGTAGACTAATTTTTACCCTGTAACATTAGAATGTTCATTCAGAATCTGGTCAGCTACCCAGTAACACTCCCATTTAGTTGGATACACATAATATAGATTTAGTTACTGAATGCATTTAATATCATTCCCTGCCATGTTACATAGGGCAAATTTTATTTTACATATTTGTACACACCTAGTTTATTGATTTATTTGCAAAGCTTTACAGACACATGTCTAGTACATAATTCAACTTGCCTATAAATTCAACAGAGCTACATTAAAGCTGTAGAAAATTCATTTTGTTATCCCCCTTTTGCTTTGCCAGTTGTTGTGTATGTAAGTTATATTCTTGATTATTTGGAAAATACTTTGCTTTTAGCTCACCTGATCAAAGGCTGTTGAGGTTTTGCCATCACTTGGCTTACATTGTCACTTAGCATATACTAAATCCTAAGCTGTAACCACTGAGCCAATCTGAATCAAACATTTTCTGATTGTTCCTTAGGGAAATCAAGTTACAAATTGTATTTTGGAGGAGTGGGAGTTTGATACCTCAACAAACAGTGCTACTGGCATTAATATTAGAATATACGCAGTCAACAAATATTTTCGGCCTATAACATGTTAAGAAACTGTTACCTCAAAATTTTGTGCACATGAATATCAATAATCACTACATTATTCAGGATTTGTGCTATGATTTCTTGTAGAAGTTATTCCTCTTTGCCTTATTACTTTAAAACTAAAACAGTGAAATTTTAAATTGCAAAAAGATAAGCCAAGGTCTACAATTTAGAGGGACCTTGGTGGCACAGAGGTTAAGTAGTAGTTATCTGGTGTTAATTAAGTGCCAGTCAGCACTGAGTTTGCGAGTTTGAGCCTTCCTGCTAGCAGGGTGTGCTCAGGTTCAACCTTAATTGACAAAGATTACCAGTTTTCCTGTCAAGGTCCGGTGTTTTCACCTCGTATAATGTAAACATTTTAATTTTGTGTCCTTTGTGTTTTTTGATAAAAAGCTTTGCTGTGAGTTTGTGCTAGATTTAGATCATGCAGTTCTTGTATTGTGAAGCTTTATACTCCAGGCTATAGCTGAAGCAGTATCAAAGTCTATATTAACAATTTTTAGACATTAATATAAAGGATTTAAACTGATATAATTGATTTAAATATCAGCAAATTTCATTTTGATTTTAATTAATTTTTGAGGAACTTCAATTAACAAGCACTTTCAACTTGTCTTAATATTTAAATATTTATTATGCTAATGGTTGTTATTTTGAAGGGTGACAGAAGAGGCAGAGGAAGAGGAAATGAAGCACCAAGGGAGGTAAGCCAAAAAATATCCCTGTAGTTATATCCAGCACTTTTTTCAATGGAAAGAGTTCAGTATTTGATTAGCATAGAAACTGTACTATGCCTGTTCAAGATGGCAGACTTTATTTTCTGAATAAAATGAAGGAAAAAAATTCTATGTTGGAAAAAATTAACCACTTACCGGTAATATCATAATATTTTATCACATGGCCATTCATTTTGTTATTTACAAAATCTGTCTTGGCAAAAAATTGTGATGTTGCTGAATATAAGACATGTCTTTCCAGATTGTCTCTATTTCATTTAAAATTTGGTCAACAGTTGTGCTGTTACAAATGTTATTTAGCTATGAATTTTTAGTTATGTTTTAGTCACAAGATTATGCTGGCCATGACATTGTATTTATATTTTTGAAGTAAGTCTTTCACAATTTTTGCCTATGTCATGTTGTACTCTCTATTAGGAAAGTGCCTTACTAAAAGAGACAACAATTTGGTATCATTAATGTTTATGTATTTTTTATTTCTTTGCATATACCACAGATCTTACACCGTGATAACAAATACATTCCCCACACCCTTAGCTTTTTCTGATGAGGCACACACACACATTTTGATAACTCACACTTTGAATAAGATGTTTTTCAAATAATAAATGGTTATTTTAAACTATCACTTCTGAATTTTTGTAACTGAAAAAGACTGTACTTCACCTTCTTTCAACAGTCCAAGATCATTGCTCTGTGCAATATGCAACTCTTTTTCTGATTTACTTCCTTGACCATGACTGGCCCTTTTAAAACATGATATAAATAGCATTCTTATTTTATTCTCTTTAAATGGTATGAATGAACTTTATACTTTTTCTGTTCTAATAAAATGTACAAGTTATTTCTCCTAACACAGCCCTATAATCTTTTTTCACCAGATGAAGTTCTACCCCTGTTAGACAATTTAATCATTTTCAAGAGAACCTGTTGATTGAAATTTCTAAATAATACTGCTTACTGTAGTCCTGGAAATGCTCACAAATCTCCAATTGGGTAGTGTGAATTACCATCTCATTCATTAATTATATAATCAACTCTTTCTGCTTCATACCAAGTTTTGACTTTTTCAACTCATCTGTAATGTTTACATTTTTCTGATGATGAATAGCAGGGGACAAAACTCATGTGCATGATTTAAAAATCATGGGACTGAGCTTTCAAACGATATTGATGAAATTTTAAATTTAAACCAATAAACCAACATGGTTTGACTTATCTTTGTTAGTCATTATTCAAAATGGATGAATATAATTGGCATGTCACTGTAGCAAATTATAATTTAATAATTTGACATTTTTTTTTTTAACTTCTATAGGAAACTTTAAACATGTATTTTTGCACTAAAAATTAATCTCAGTTCTTTAAAAAAAACATCTTGTGAACACTTACAAAAGTGAGTTCCTGTTTCTACAAATCAAAAGTTAAGAATTTAGGTGTTGCTATGGTAGTTTAGAAAAAACTCAAACTTAAGTTAATTGTGAGCAATTCAGGCTTTATTATTGTGACATACATTTTTGCGTTGCTTTAGATTTACCAACCAGAAGCTAAACAACTTCCTCAAAGACCATCAACAGATGAGGGAACAGGTGCTTCATTGAAAGGATTAAATCCTAGAGATTCTGCCGAGGTATATATAGACATTAGATTAATATTTGTTATGTAGGACACTTTTCTTAATAAGAAAAAAGTTGTTTAATATTCCATTCAGCAGTAGTAGGTGTCTAACTATGCAGGCCACTTTGATCAAAGGAAATATTAAATATTCATGTATATTAATGAAACAGGTTAATAATGCTGGAAATGACAAAAAACAACTTAAAAGTAAACTACAAATCATAATGTTCACTATTCAACTGTTCTTATTCGTTATAATAATTTATAAAACTTGTAGCTAGGCAAGTGATGAAATCATTTTATGTCAGTCTGAGGGAAAAATGGAACAGTGTGATTTTCAGTATAAATAAATAAATACCTTTGCTTCATATATACAGAGACTGAATTATCCTGTACATAGCTGGTCTCGTTACTGGTATGAAAGTAAACATTTTGTTGATATAAAGCCCTATTCTGTAAGTCAAAGCATGATGGTATATGGATTGCATTTGGTATTTGGCATTCTTGCATGGACTAATTAACCCTGGATTACAATGGCATTAGGTATCCCTACTGAATTTTAGGCTTCACTAAGAGTCATAGGTCTGGCATGGCTATACAAAGTTGGAGCCAAATTACATTTTGATCTAAAAGATAACATTGTAAATGTTTACCTTTCCATTAATGGATAAAACAGTAATTTACATATATGTATCATTGACGCATTACTTAACTGCATGAAAAACATTTTAGATACGTAAAAAACAGTTACGCAATGAAGAATATAATGAATTCTTAAGACAAAAGGGAGGTAATCCTCGAGGTCGACAGACAGACGGCAAACCACCTCTTCCTTTGTCAGCAAAAAATCCAGTAAGTTACGTGTATATGAATTCAATATTGTAATAATAAAACTGTGGAAATAGGAGAAGTAAGTCATATGCCAACAGAAATAAGAGAGGTAAGTCATATGCCAACAGATATAGGCTGTAATTCATATGCCAACAGAAATAGGAGAGGTAAATTATATGCCAACACAAATAGCAGTGGTAAGTCATATGCCAACAGAAATAAGAGAGGTAAGTTAGTTATATGCCAACAGAGAGGTAAGTCATATGCCAACAGAGAGGTAAGTCATATGCCAACAGATATAGAATTAAAGTCATATGCCAACAGAAATAGGAGAGGCAAGTAATATGCCAACAGAAATAAGAGAGGCAAGTCATGTCCAAACAGAACAAGTATAAGACATTTTCTAGAGAAGTGTTTATATTTTAAATTAATTTTAACACCCTGATTAAGATGTCCTGTATTAAACTATAAATAATATATTATCACTTTATACTTGAGTTGTAATGTATCATACAAGTTCTGGGAATGGCAATTTTGAACCCTGAGCTTAGTTCAAGGCAAGGTTTTAATGGCATGTTTTAAATAAATCAGAGCATTTTGAAGAGTTTTAATTTTTTATTTGTACTGTATGTTTTTTTTCAAAATTCAAATGAAGTGGTTTTTTTTCAAAATTTCATTCTTTTATTCTTTGTAATCTGTAGGCCGAATTTTACTGCCGTTATAATCCGAAGTTAATTTTGTGATTTGTCGGATTAACAGCAGAATTCAGTCCTATTGCTCGTAATGTAGCAAATAAAAAATTCTAATTTCTGTCTATTTATACAAAATTCAAACATAATATTCATCTTCTTTACGTTATTAAAGCTTTAGACATTGCGAAACTAACGGGAAACGATCTTTATTGAAGAAATTTCTTTTTGTGTCTTTGAAGATGCACGTGGAAAATGCTATGTTGATCATTATTCCGTATATGGATAATGTGACCTAATTTTATTATAAACGTGCTAATTTGCATACTATAACAACCATTCAGTAGTAAGAATCCAGTAATTTACAAATGTATTACCCAAGATGCAACACGCCATTTAGTTTCGGGTTTCTCAATGTTTTTCATGTAGTAAAACGTAATCAAAAAGAGACACGAATGTCTATTGATACACAACGCACAGCGGGTTATTAAAAACAGCAATAACTATCATCACGTATCAATAATGATCGATTTTAAACACGAAACCGATAAAAAAATGGTGACACTGTCGAAAGATATCAAGATCGACCAAGTCTGATTGTATATGCAACTTCTTTTGGACATCAAAGTGCCGGGAGTGATTCACTCCCCCTCTGCTACATTACGAGTAATGGGACTAAATTAGTACCCTTGCCAAAAAAAAAGAGAAAAAGCTAGGGTACGATTTTTCTTTCTATGTAATCTGCTGAATGAAACAGTAAATATCATTTGAAAATGAAATACATGTTCTATATTTTGTTAACCTAAATATAATTTGTAATTGAGCTGAATACATTTTCTATCAAGATTTCTTCTTCTATCAGTATTATAATTATATTGTATTGTTTGTACAGCGACATCGTTATAATGACGCAGACCCTCGATTTAGAAGGATAAATTCTGCCACATCACAGGTACAAATCACAATGCATGCTTGTTGTCACAGAATTTATCTCCCCTGCTTTAACATTAGACATGTATGGCATTGTGTAATTGGAGGGTACATCCTAATTTTAAATACTTTAATAAAATAGTTTGGACATTGGCATGTTTAGATGCTAGTTTTACTTCTCTTCTTTTGTTCTTTCCATTTGTTTGTTTTTCAAAAAAAATATTTAGCCTTTTTGTCTCTACATTTTTCAAATTTTCTAATACTAATTAACTTTCTCTTTGAATTAACTTGGTGTCTTCTTTCCTGCTTTGATCATGTAAAACCATTGAGGTAAATGGTGACTTTAGTGCTTTTTATTTCTTTGCTGAATCTTCTTGATATTCTATTTTCCATAAAGATACTCTTTTTGAGTGTGTCTTAATGTTGACTTTAAATCCATTGTCACCCTACATATAATGAGATGTTAAATTAGGAATTGTACAATAAAATTATCTCCCTTTCTTATTATTTCAGAGAGAGAATCAAAAGAAAGAAGATATTTATGCTTCATTGCCAGGTTTACATTACAGTGATTCTGCTGATGTAAGTGTGTGTTATCTCCCTTAGTTCCTGTAATCATTTAGAGATTCCTTGGCTACTCCACTTGTAAATATTTGTATTATGTGTTGTAATTTAGTTATTAACTGCAACCATTTTCCTTAAATTTATCAACACATTTGTATTGTAAATTTTATTTTGTTATTAGTCAAAGTAACAGGCATGTCCAAGACAAAATATCCAAATATAAGTGTAAGCATTAATAATATTACATGAAGTACTTTGATTCTCCTTAATAAATTAATTGATATACATGGACTATTGTCTGATAATAGCTTTATATATTAATTATTTAGATTCAGAACAATGTTTTAACCTGTTTAATGCATTATATTTGAATCATGTATATTCAAGAAATATTCCATAAAATCATATTTTACGGTTGTCATGATTTACTAGATATTTTACAATGGGAATGGCAACACATCCATTTATGATGCTGTTTTATAGCAAAATATCTAATACATCTTGGCTGCTATTTATTATTTTTATTCTAACATGGTAATTTTTGTAAAGTTTTTAACAATACTGAAACAGTATTACTGGGGTTTTCAACACCATTTACTTTTTTTATGTATACAAATTATGGGTGTTTTTTATGTGAAACAGCACAGGGGTTATTCAGTTTACATACTCAGCAACCCATATTGGAATAAGAGGAATACTCTGAAGCTCCATTAATTAAAACATCTTGTACAGTATCTTCCCTAGACTTCCCACTTACTCCTGTAGATACTCCTCAATCTTTGTTGCTGCATCCAAACCACAGTAATTGCTATTTCCCAATGTATATTGCTGTACTAGCAGTTTTAGAAGCAATACAAAGGTGAATATGATATTCCAGAAAATATTTTCACATTTTAAGTAAATTATTTTTGTTGTCAAACAAATACCAATAAACTTGATATGATAATGTAACAGAAAAGAAAAAAGGCAGAGCGTAATAGAGAATACAACGAAATGCTACAAAAAACGGATGGGAGGAGGCGTGCTGTAAGTATTGAGGTCTCAAGTAATAAAAGAGTGATAGTTTGACTAACTCTTTGTTGAAGCTTTTGTTGGCTATAGTTTCTCTGCTTTTAGTAGTCAAAATTTGTTATATTGACAATGTTTGCTTTTGCTTGTTTGTTTTTTGTCTCGCCTGCGACGAAAGTCGCTGGAGGCAAGACATATGTATGGGAATCGGGCGGCGGCGGCGTAAACACTTGACATCTTGCTTCATATCTTTGTAAGCCCAAGCCCTAGGTCCATCAAATTTGGTCCAGAGGTAGCTTATGATGAGTACTTGCCAGTCAGTCACCTGTCACCTGACCTTGACCTCAATTTCACGGTCCAGTGTCTACGTTAAAGTTTTTGGGTTACGACAGTTCCTCTGTAACTTCTCATGGTAGGATGACAATATTTGGTGTATAGGTTGCTGATGACTAGTACATGACTGTCTGGTAGGTGTCACCTGACCTTGACCTCAATTTCACGGTCCAGCGACTACGTTAAAGTTTTTGGGTTACAACAGTTCCTCTGTAACTACGCATGGTAGGATGACAATATTTGGTGTATAGGTTGCTGATGACTAGTACATGACTGTCTGGTAGGTGTCACCTGACCTTGACCTCAATTTCACGGTCCAGCGACTACGTTAAAGTTTTTGGGTTACGACAGTTCCTCTGTAACTATGCATGGTAGGATGACAATATTTGGTGTATAGGTTGCTGATGACTAGTACATGACTGTCTGGTAGGTGTCACCTGACCTTGACCTCAATTTCACGGTCCAGCGACTACGTTAAAGTTTTTGGGTTACGACAGTTCCTCTGTAACTACGCATGGTAGGATGACAATATTTGGTGTATAGGTTGCTGATGACTAGTACATGACTGTCTGGTAGGTGTCACCTGACCTTGACCTCAATTTCACGGTCCAGCGACTATGTTAAAGTTTTGGGGTTACGACAGTTCCTCTGTAACTATGCATGGTAGGATGACAATATTTGGTGTATAGGTTGCTGATGACTAGTACATGACTGTCTGGTAGGTGTCACCTGACCTTGACCTCAATTTCACGGTCCAGCGACTACGTTAAAGTTTTGGGGTTACGACAGTTCCTCTGTAACTACACATGGTAGGATGACAATATTTGGTGTATAGGTTGCTGATGACTAGTACATGACTGTCTGGTAGGTGTCACCTGACCTTGACCTCAATTTCACGGTCCAGCGACTACATTATTTGGGTTACGACAGTTCCTCTGTAACTACGCATGGTAGGATGACAATATTTGGTGTATAGGTTGCTGATGACTAGTACATGACTGTTTGGTAGGTGTCACCTGACCTTGACCTCAATTTCACGGTCCAGCGACTACGTTAAAGTTTTTGGGTTACGACAGTTCCTCTGTAACTATGCATGGTAGGATGACAGTATTTGGTGTATAGGTTGCTGATGACTAGTACATGACTGTCTGGTAGGTGTCACCTGACCTTGACCTCAATTTCACGGTCCAGCGACTACGTTAAAGTTTTTGGGTTACGACAGTTCCTCTGTAACTATGCATGGTAGGATGACAATATTTGGTGTATAGGTTGCTGATGACTAGTACATGACTGTCTGGTAGGTGTCACCTGACCTTGACCTCAATTTCACGGTCCAGCGACTACGTTAAAGTTTTTGGGTTACGACAGTTCCTCTGTAACTACACATGGTAGGATGACAATATTTGGTGTATAGGTTGCTGATGACTAGTACATGACTGTCTGGTAGGTGTCACCTGACCTTGACCTCAATTTCACGGTCCAGCGACTACGTTATTTGGGTTACGACAGTTCCTCTGTAACTACGCATGGTAGGATGACAATATTTGGTGTATAGGTTGTTGATGACTAGTACATGACTGTTTGGTAGGTGTCACCTGACCTTGACCTCAATTTCACGGTCCAGCGACTACGTTAAAGTTTTGGGGTTACGACAGTTCCTCTGTAACTATGCATGGTAGGATGACAATATTTGGTGTATAGGTTGCTGATGACTAGTACATGACTGTCTGGTAGGTGTCACCTGACCTTGACCTCAATTTCACGGTCCAGCGACTACGTTAAAGTTTTGGGGTTACGACAGCTCCTCTGTAACTATGCATGGTAGGATGACAATATTTGGTGTATAGGTTGCTGATGACTAGTACATGACTGTCTGGTAGGTGTCACCTGACCTTGACCTCAATTTCACGGTCCAGCGACTACGTTAAAGTTTTTGGGTTACGACAGTTCCTCTGTAACTACACATGGTAGGATGACAATATTTGGTGTATAGGTTGCTGATGACTAGTACATGACTGTCTGGTAGGTGTCACCTGACCTTGACCTCAATTTCACGGTCCAGCGACTACGTTAAAGTTTTTGGGTTACGATAGTTCCTCTGTAACTACGCATGGTAGGATGACAATATTTGGTATATAGGTTGCTGATGAATAGTACATGACTGTCTGGTAGGTTCCACCTGACCTTGACCTCAATTTCACGGTCCAGCGACTACGTTAAAGTTTTTGGGTTACGGCTGTTCCCCTGTAACTATGCAGGGTATGGTGACAATATTTTGTATACAGGCCACTGCTGATATTTAATGCTATTTACGTAATGCTTATTACAAAATTTATTTTCGTTACTGATGCGGAATGCAGGCGAGACGTTTTTCTGTGTCCACACTTGTTTAAATACATCAAGCCTTAAATGATTTTTGATGCCAGCTACATGTAATATGTGTACTGTCTCTCATACTTCATTTTTTGTTTGGCTCAGGCTGTAACAGGATATACAGTCCAGATCGTGTCCTTTATTAGTCTGTAATTCTGGATAAGACCCCTAGATTAAGTAGTTTTAAATAAATCTTTTAAACAATTACAATGTATTAATACTATACAGCAGCTTTTAATTTTTTTTTATCTCTTAATTAAGTTTCAATAATGCAAATTTATTTGTCAAGGTTTTATGTTACCTGGACCACAGATCCATGTGAGATATTGATATTGCTTTACATTCATTGTAATGGTAGTCATATAAAATGTTTGCATTGACATTAAAATCTTTTATTATTTTGAAACCTTATCACTATTTGAGCCTCAGAAAAATGCCCCAAATGACACAGCTTTAATTCTTGGTCAAATGACATAGCTTTAATTCTTGGTGAAACTTTTTCAAATTTAAACTTTTATTTTAAAAAAAAAAAAGTTAAGTTAAAAAAATATCCAAGAAATAGTACTTGTACTGTGCTACATTTGACTAATTTTGACAAAAAATTCAATTTAAACATGAAACTAATGTGTAGTGGTCTATTTTTTTTAAATCAGGTATTCTAATGCTTTACAAAATGGTTGATATTACAAAAAAGTTTAGTATTTATCAGTAGAGCCTAAATCAGTATAACTTTTTTATGGATAAATTCTTATATTTGATATAATAGAAATTACAAAGCAAAATACAGTAGAATGTATAAATTTGATGTCAAGCTAGGAAATTTGAATGTTAACTTTCAAAGCGATCAAGCTAGGAAATTTGAATGTTAACTTTCTAAGCCATCAAGATAGGAAATTTGAATGTTAACTTTCTAAGCCATCAAGCTAGGAAATTAGATGTTAACTTTCTAAGCTGTAAAGCTAGGAAATTTGGGTGTTAACTTTCTAAGCCATTTACCAGTAGTTAGAATCTACAGAGTATACTAATAAGAAATTACCACTCTATATAGCTAGATACACATAACACAGTAGGGGGCTGCACGAATTATGGTTCTGGAATGTTCTAGACATGAATAGAGTAAACCAGAACTGTTCATGACATGTTTCACCAGTGATTTTGGAGGGAATGCAAACATACCAGTGACTTAATAAGATGGCTTCCAACATATTACAGGTGTATCAGTGCAGTGCATATTGTCCCTTGTTTTTGAGGATTTAGATTTTTTATTTCCCATACATATGCTGGAGATTATAAGAAAGATTAAGTAAGAGTTTTTTTTCAAGCTCAAACAATCTGATAATTGAATAAACCATTTCCTGTCCAGAACTTGTTTGTAACCACACGGTTATCAATGTGTGCCAGAACATGCGGAACATGTCAAGGACAGACCAACCGTGCTGCCCCTATATCTTAACACAGTGTACAGGTTTTGTGTAATGTCACATCAAAGTTCAATAATAATGCTATGACATATTGTTTACTAGAATTCATTGTTACCAATTCTTTCATTTAATTCTGAAAATATATTAGGACTTTTAGACTGTACTTACTTAAACATGAAATGTATTCTGTGAGTTTATTTACTGTGGTTTCATTTATTTTCGTGGGTATCAATATTTGTGGTTGGAGGAAAAAAGACATTTCATGGTATTCTTAAATTTGTGCTTTGCGGATTCAAAAAAATAATAATAATAAATGAAAAATGAGAGAATTGCTTTCAGATTTTCGTTATTCACATACAGTGTTAGTCTGTAGATTTTCTGTTATGTCATTTTCAAGATATAATCGCTCTCGAAAAGTGACAATTGTAATACTGAACACTGGATTCACAGAAATTTACTGTAAGCAGCATTACAACGAAATGGTAGGGTTTAAGAAAGACGATGCAAAACGAGACCTGTTTTTTGTTGTGGCATGGTGCAAAGCCTACATTAAACATAAATTTACGAAAGGGGTTGCATTTTATGCTGTTTTATGTTGTTTGTAAACACAATTTTAAAAGATGGTGCGTTGAGTAAAGTGCCCTTAATAAAATCATGCGATACCATATATAACATGATAGTGTACATCTACTTACCTGTCTTGAAAATGGCGTATTGACAGTATTATTTAACAGATTTTGTTTTTTAGCCGTAAACATAATTAACATTATTAATAAACATGTCATGTTATTAAAACCAATCTATGTAAACAGTTCATTGTAAATTCGTTGTACATTTCGTTGTACATTTCCTGTGACAAAGATTAAGTTTGTTTGTTTGACAATAAACTTGATTTTATAATTAGTGGTTTTTAAAGATGGACTTCAGTTTAAAAGATGTTAAAAATAGTTTGCTTTATTGATCTTAATTTCAATTAAGAAAGTTACTTTAATATTTGTGCATACATCAACACTTTACAACGAAAAGGCTGAACAGGAAGTACGTTCATTACCAACAGGATTACGCAATTAAAAAATAACAACGATATTTTTATCAATTTTATTTCTGTGTATTGTTATTAACACATTTAAGTTGTTCATAATGCAAAATTGTCATATATATTGAAAACATATCAATATAACAATGCATCTTGAACATCAGTCATCATGAACCATGTAAACAACCGTCCCATGGCAGTTTCTCTTGTCAGCTTACTGTCATTATAGATTTCTTGAAGTCATTATTTGTTGAATTTTTAATTTCGGGGTTTGTCCACACCCACGAAAACCACGAAAATTGGTACCCAATGAATAAAGATGAAACCACAGTAGTCATAATTGTCAAACTTTAAAATATGTTTTTAAAAAGTATAATTTACAAGTTGTGGCGAATAATAATAATAAACCATGCAGTTTTTTCTCAATCATTACATCATTGATATGTTTAAAGTCAACCATTTGTGCATTAAAAAATTTTTTCGCAGGGATGCAAAATTTTTTTCTATCTTATTAAGAAATTAATTCTTTTTTTATTGACAAGTAGTTGAATTTTGTTTATTATTTTTGATATTTTGACAAATGATAAGGTTTTCTTGCCTTTAAAAGTTTACCTAAATCATTAAAGAAGCATTTGTTTTCAATTTTAAATAACTCTTTTTTTATGGAAACATTTGTTGAATCTTACAGAGGTCTGATGGACCTGCATCTTATGAAGAAGTATTGGATCAAAAGAGACAACAAGAGGCGCAGTATAGGAGAGATGATCCTAGTTTGTCTGGATTGAGGCCCTATAACAGTGAAGGGGCATTAAATACACTGGTAAGCCTACATGTTTCTCCTAAGTAAGTTTTCAGGATTTAAGTATAAAAGAGAGCTTGAAAATAAAGACACCACCAATACTCTTAGGTCGGCCTCTTACTTTAAAACCTTTTCCTAGATATATAGACTTGGGAAAACTACAAACTAGACTAGACTAAACCAGTCTATGACAATTGGACAAACATGATTAATTCAATTTTCCTATTGTCAACTTCCCATTCTAGCAGCTCATGCGTATGGTGTGTACATTTCATAACTTATATGTTATGCTAGATCCTGCGATCTATATTTCAGTTTAACCAATCACTGCTGTTGACTACTAAACTACTTAAACAAAGTTTTGTTGTACCATGGGTCATGTTATCTCTTTAAAAGTTAAAAGACAGTCAACATGACTTACTGGAAATCGATCATTAGGGGAAAACTATCTGTTATATAAATATGATCAATTTTTGTCACAGAGTCATAGTTAGTCTTTCCTGAATATTTTCTAGACATGAAAATGAGTAACTCTACAGGTGTTGAATTATAGACAGGCTAGGGTTACTCACTTTCTCTTTTTATTGTGTTTTTGATTTATGTTTCTTGTTTTATGTTTGAATGATCAGTATCTTTACTTGCTATTTTACTTTTCTTAATGTGGTAATAGATTGTGATTCTGAAGTCGATATGTAATGAAGGTCCTTTTTAATGTTTCCTCATTTTCTGCTGATACTTCTTGAAAGGACTTGACTTATTTTAAGAATAATAGATAAAAGGTTTTCATACTTCTTTCTGATTGACTCTGTGATCGCCAGTATGGACAATAATTATTTTCTAGGCATTTTCCAGTACTATTCATATGAGTGAAACAGGCTTTTTATGGTCTCTAGTTATAAATCATGTAACAAAGTTGTGGAGGGTATAATGTTTTTGACTGGTCTGTCAGTCCATCAGTTCTATTCTTGTAAGTGCAACTCCTTTGTAACTACTGATCAGAATTTCATGAAACTTGGAAGGAATGAAGGACACCATATGTAATTGTGAATATTGACAGGAAATTATGATACAATATTTTACGGAGTTATTCCCCCTTTAAACTTTTAAAAATATATATGTCTAAAAAACAATTCTCATACACGTATACACAGAAACTACTGATCACAATTTTATGGAACTTGACAGGTTTGTCGGAGTATAAGGTATGTGAGCATGCTCACTAATGTTGTTTAATTCAATGTATGATCAGTTTAAGTTTTAATTTACATACAAGTTTATTTATTATTACAGGGAGATGATAGATATAATGAATTAGACAGAGAGTATGAATCAAGGTAAGTAATTTGATTTTGCCTTATTACATGAACTTGATTTATACATATTCTAGACATAATTAGGGTTTTCGCAATTCATGGTTATCGACCTTTAACCTTGAACTTTGATCAAGGTAACATGATTTTCTGAATGACCAGGTTTTAACTTTTTATAACTTGCCATACAAAGTTTCAGGGTATTATGTAATGCCGGTACCCTTCGTATGAATATAAGTGTCCATCTGTCCTGCCTTGGTGGTTTCCAGATGCTTACTTAAAAACATGTCAACAGATTTTGTTTAAACTTTCACCACCTGTTAAGTATTATAAAGTTAAGATAATATTAAATTTTCAGCACAATTGCTTTTGTTGTTTTTGAGTAAGCCCAATTTAAAACAAATTGTCAAAAATTGGCTCTTTCAAAAATTACTTGAAAAATGGACTTTGTGTAAACTTTGCACAGCTGTTAAGTACTATAAAATTAAGATCAAGTTGAATTTTCAGCACAATCCCATTTGTAGTTTTTAATTTGGGCCAATTTAAAAGTATTTTAATAGGTCCAAGGTCAAGGTAAAAATTGTCATCTTAGATTGACTGTTATTATGCTCAGCTGTTCCTATAGGCTTATTTGTAATTCAGTAAAATGTGTTCATGAATATTTAAAAAATGCAACCTGCAGGGCATTATTAAATGTCCCATTCGATGCAATATTTTTCTCTTTTGAGGTAGGCTTTTGAAATTTGGCATGTGGGTAGATCATTTCAAGGCATTGTTACACATAACCATGGTTGGTGACCATTGACCTTGAACTTAAAACCTGAAGTCACATATTTAGTATGTGGGTAGATCATTTCAAGGCAATGGGTCAGTAACCATGGTTGTTGACCTTACACTTAGACCTCAAGGTCACAATACTTTATGAATGAAAAATTCTTGTCCAGTCTTAACTTTTTTTCTCTTTTGAGGTAGGCTTTTGGTATTTGGCATATGGGTAGATCATTTCAAGGTGACGTGTTGCATACCATCTGTGGTGATTTTTGACCTTAAGGTCACATTATTGCTTTTTGAATGACAAATATGTGTACAGGAATATGTTTTTACAATTTTCTAATCACAACTTATTAACAGTGGGGCCCACAGAGATGAATACCATCTCATTGGTATCTAGTTATGTTATCCTCATGGTCTGTACACTTTTCGGCAAATTTCTGATTTATGGGACTTTGTTTTGGGAAAAAAGTGGGAATTTTTTAGTTTTTATACTCTAATTAAAAATGTTGTCATCAGTTTTCTTGAAAGTTTGAGAAATTGTTTATTTTGATTGTTGTAAGCTTTCTTTTGCTTTTGAAAAATTGTCTATTTTTTGTTTCATTTTATTTTTTCATCTGACTTTAATCATGAAAAAGATGAGATTTTTATATTTTAAGAAATATGAATCAAAAAACCTTTTTCTGAAAGTTTGAGACATTGTTTGTTTTTATGTTTTTTCATTTTTGAGTTATGGGACTTTTTTCATGAAAAAAATGTTGGATTTTTTAAGTTTTCAGACTATCTCCAGAAAGATATCATAAATTTGTGTATAGCTCTTGTTCTTTTTTTCAAATGGGGGTATCATGCATTTATGAGGCAGCTGTTTTTTTTAATTTTTTGTAATAAAAAATAGCAGTCTGCAATGTAACTTCACCACAGACAGTTAGATTTAAAACTAAAAAACTAAATTTTTATATTCACATATTTTGTTTATTCTGCATTGAGTTTCAGGCTGCAAATACAATGATGCTGCCAAAAGATTTATCATAAATATGTTTTAAAGATTTCTTGCTGAAGATCTTCATAAATTTCAGGAAAGTTAGATTCCGTGATCAAAGATCCAACATATTAGAAAATGATCAGTGGTTAGATGTTGATGAAGCTAGGAGAGATGCAGAGTTTAGGGATTTGGTAAGTACATGTTTTAAATATCAAATTTAGAGAACAAAATATAAATATGCATGAGGATGTGATTTTACTAAGCACACATATTCTGTTCTTGTTTTTGCTAAAAATGCTGACTTAAATGTTATAATGAATTTCTATCAGTTTAATTCGTCTTGTTTGGTATGATTATTATTTTTTGCTGTGATTAAAGAGAATTTGAACTATCCAGATTTATTTTACTGATGACAGGTATCAAAAGTTCGTAGTTCACCTCAGTCGGTAGGTACTATGTAAATCTCAGTGTCACAGCCTTGAGTGTCTGTCACAAGAAGATGTACTAATATTTTCACATTTCACATAAATGCCTATATTTGTAAGAACAGAACCAGGAAAAAAGAGAAAATGTAAAGTATTTAGATATCTATTATGAGATTATAATTATAATTTTCTGTTACTATTATGCATAGTAGACATGTATTGAGGTATTCATGGTTTTATTAACAGAATACATGCTGTATTTTTCCCAATTAGTGGAAGCACACATTACAGTATAGTAGAGTCCTAGTGTTATAGTGAAAAGTTACGCTGACACCTTGGCTTTCATATTCTTGAGTCCTTATGCAGAAATCTTGATGCTGTAACATTGACTTAACTCTAACAAGATTTTTGACTATTTGCATTTTATACACCCACTCGTAAGAGAGGGGGCTATATTGCAATCACCTTATCCGTCTGTTTGTCCAGGCATCCGTCACTCCGTCTGTCCGTCCGGTGCAAACTTTTGCAACAGATTTCTCTGCTTCTACTAAAAGGATTGATTTCAGATTTGGTGCACAGCTTAAGCATGATGAGTTGTACCGTGCCTCCCTTTTCCAGGTCAGTCAGTTATCTACTTCCTGTTTTCCAAGCAGACTTAGCCTGTTTCAAGGGTCAAAATAGTAAAATTTTTCTAAACAGATTTCTTGGCTTCTACTAAAAGGATTGATTTCAAATTTGGTGTAAATCTTTAGCATAATGAGTTGTACCATGCCTTCCCTTTCCAGGTCAGTCGGTTATCTACTTCCTGTTTTTTGAGCCAAAAATGGTCGAGTGGGGTATATTTAGCACAACTTAATGCTGGTCCATGTTTGTCCTGCTTTTATATAAATGCATTGGATAATATTTCTTGGTTTTTGCGCTTTGTACTTTGTTTTAAAACTGAATTGACATAAAGGCTGTTACACATTATCTATCAGTTCTGGTGTGTAAAATGATTACCTTCTGCCTGATTGGCTCGTGAGAATCTTTGTAAACTGCAATTATTTTTGCTAACTTTTTTTTTAATTTAAAAAGAAATCAGCACCATTATTTTTTTGTGTCTAATGGCATGACAAATATAAGGACATGGTTTACATAAATAAAACAGCAGCTGGTGTAAATTGATTGAATTAGTCAGACAACAAGTAGGTTATATTTCAATTGATAATGCATTAGAAATTAGAGGGGATTTACACTTAAATCAATTTTCATAATCATAAACAATTTGGGTAACAGTTACTTTGACTCTCGTATTTCTCTGTTTTTCTTGGGAAAAATTATGCAAGTTTTTTGCAGAACCCATAATTATTGACCTTTTCTTATTATCTTCTTCCTAGTGGAAGGTAAGTTTGTTGCATGTTGAATGTTTTTCTTTCTCATTTGAAAAACTCTTTATTGTAGAAGCATTTATGAGTTGTAAGCTAGAATTGGCCCTCAAGTGTTTTGTGTTTTTGTAACATTTAAGGTTACATACACTAATCCATTATAACTCCAGCCTTTGAATGTTGTATTTACAGATCACAGTCACTTATTGTAGTAACCATTTATTGCCCTTACAAACATACCCATAGTTTGAGCTGTCCCTTCACAAAGACGAATTAAAAAATATTTTTTAAGAAATATATCATGGCAGTGAGTGGTATTTTCTAAAAAAAAATACAACTTGAGAGGCTGGTGAAGATTTCCTTTTCTTAGCAAATACCACTCACTAGAATGATATATTTCTCTAATTCACCAAATATTTTCCTTCTACAGTACAGTACAGTACATTTGAAGATTTCCTTTTCTTAGCAAATACCACTCACTAGAATGATATATTTCTCTAATTCACCAAATATTTTCCTTCTACAGTACAGTACAGTACATTTGAATCTCTCATTTCCAATAATTATTGTTGATTAAAGGGTCTCTTTATGAAATCCATGACAAAGTTCAATAGATATTTTGGACTTGCAGATCCAACTGAACTGAGTGTTAACATCCCGTTGACTTGTCAAGTCTGTATTTAAATTTTTGTTTTTGTAAAGACGTCCAGATCAAGTTTGAATATTGTTCCAGTCCAATGATTTTTTTATGAAATTATGGCCCTTGGACTTTGAAAATTTTATTTGTCGGTAGTGGACTTGGTATTGCTTGAGCAATACTATCCACATTTGTTAACTTTTTTGAAACCAGGTATTTCCCACCTACCATTGTATATTTAAAATATACCATGGTACCATAAATGGCAGGAAACAAATACCATTACACATAGAGAAATATTTTAAAGTCATAAAAATTTTTTTATAAAATAGCCCAGCCTTTTATAAAAGGTGGAATCAAAGCTGAGCATGTTTGACAATTTGTTCACATAGCTATGTTTGTATTCCGTAGTATTATAAATTCTATTTAGCTATGAGACTGCAAAGAAATACAAAAAATATAGAATTTATTATTGAGATTTTAATTATAAGGCTTATTTATAAAAAATAAGTTTTGTATCCATGTTGGGTTTATATCAGTCATTCCGTTTAAAATCAAATTCAGATGGCATGGTATTGCTTTTCCTTGTATATCAACAATATATTCTGCCATTTTTATTAACACATTTTTTAATTTATAATTTATTTATCTTGGTTTTGTTTATATACTATTCAATAGGAGGTTTCTCAGTGGTATGTTTTTTCCTACTATTATTTTTCGGGTCCGTAACTTATTTTAGTACTGAACATTGGGTATTTCCTTTCACTGACAGTTATAACATTGTTATACTTACTATTAGCTGATTGTCTTTAGATGTGTATTCTACTTATAGTTAGATAAATGTTACCAAAATTGACACTTACAATTTATTGTTAAATTTAAATAACTTGAAGATTATCAGAAGTCATTGTTACTTAGAAGTGAAGCCGAGTATAACATCTTGATTGAATTAGTTTCTTGTTTCTAATATTATTTGTAATCAAGTTAGGACAATACAATTTACATGGTCAAAATGAGATTCTTTTATTAGAATTGTTGTTCTTTCTTAAAGAAGCAAATAAGAGTTGCCCATATTCAGGCACTATACCTAATTATTTTACATCTATCATAATTGTATGTTGTGGTTGTGAGCTTACCGGACTAAAGGTCTGTGTGAGCTATTGTCATAACTTGGTGTCTGTTTTCCCTTTGAACCACTTGGCCAATTTGTTTTTAGACTTGCCACAGTTATCTTTAGGATAGCTAGTTTCAAATTTATGTTTGAGGTATTGATCCATGGACAAACATTGCAACAGCTAGTTACTAAAATAGAACATAGGGATCAACACATGTTTTGGTCACTATGTCAAAATTGTAAAAGCTTAGAAACAACAGTCCTCAAATTGATCAACACATTAAGCTCTACAAATTTCTGTAGTTGGGTGGGTAATGACTTCCTGTTGAAGTTATTGTCCTTAAATTATGATTTTTGACATTTCGGTTTTTACATTATAACTTTAAAATTATATGAGCCAGATTGACATTGTAAATTTTAAAAATGATCTGCAAGACAATGCCTACAAATAACTTAGTTGGGGAAAAAATTGTCTAAGTAATCCTTATAGGATTTATTGCCCCTTAATGACATTTTTGAAATAAAATTTTATGTTTTTGCAATTAACATAAAATCTATAGCAGCTAAAGTAAAACTGTAATTGAAAAAATGATCAGCAATACAAGTCATATCATTGCCGTCCGATTATTCTTCCATAGATGGCAGATGGCTGGTACAGATGTCCCAGTACAGATGAGCTCATGTGCACTCATCTGAATTCGTTGCATCATCCAATCAAAATGCCTGAAACAAGAACATTGTTGTGGTAACATTCTGGTTGAATGTATACAGTATGATATTAAACATTGGAGATTCTATAGGCTATCGTGATGTGAAAGTTGTTGGTTTAAGAAAGAAATAGGTACTTTAATGTGCTTTTGGGAAAGCCTTATAGGAGTTATTGGCCATTGAATGATAATAAGACAACTTGACCAGAATTTGCCTTAGAAATTGAAGACTACATACCTAAAGTAAAACTGTTAAAAACTAAAATAATCAGAACGACAAGGCCTACAAATAATTTAATTGTCTGATAGTATGAATGTAGGCGCAGCCAAAATGTGAGCATCGCACATTGTTCATGCCGTTACTTCAGAGCCCCTTAACAGTGCCTCTACATTTCATTGATGACGTGACGTCTTATCTAATGTGTTGGTGACGTCACAAAACTCAATTTCAAATACAGCGTTTCAGAAAATAATTTGTCAGGCATTTTTGTAGTAATTTAAAAAATATACACTTTAATTTTATCGATATCAAAATTATTTTTGTCTACTTTTATATTATATATTTTTTCGTTCGGCTACAATATTTTCTTTGGATAACTCAGCTACCATCTAAAATGGATTTGTTCATATGGATTACACATGTTTTTTTTTACACACCCTCATGCAACCGTATAGCTCGCATCTGCGATGCTCGCTATTATCTGACGACTCTTTATTGGAGTTATTCCCATTTAATGATTATTTTTTATGTTATTTGGAATTTTTGAACTTCAACTTAAATGCTATAGAAGCTAGAGTAAAACTGTAACTGCAAAATGATCAGCAAGGCCAATCCTACAACTCCCTCATTTTGTCCAAGCAGTTATTGTCTGATAATTAATTTCAGACAAAATTATGATAGCCCAGGGTCATAAACCCATTTTGAGTAAACATGTTTAGCTTATCAATAGAATTTCCTCAGTTACCATGAAAAAGGAGGAAATTGAAAGTTTTGTTATTGGAAGGAAAGGAGAAAAAAATTTCAGCAAAGAAATTGTTTATGGCATAAGGGCCAGCTTTTGTTATATAAATCCTAATATGTAACAACTGGAATACAAATGAAAAATAATATGAATGTAGGCGCAGCCTAATTGCGAGCATCGCACATTGTTCATGCCGTTACTTCAGAGCCCCTTAACAGTGCCTCTACATTCCATTGATGACGTGACGTCTTATCTAATGTGTTGGTGACGTCACAAAACTCAATTTCAAATACAGCGTTTCAGATTGAAAAAAATTTGTCTGGCATTTTTGTAGTAATTTAAAAATAAACACTTAAATTTTATCGATGTCGAAATTATTTTTGTCTACTTTTATATTATATATTTTTTTGTTCGTCTACAATATTTACTTTGGATAGCTCAGCTACCATCTGAAATGGATTTGTTCATATGGATCACGTGACTTTTTTTTACACACAAGCATGTAACCATATAGCTCGCATCTGCGATGCTCGCTATAAATAGACAAGACCTACAAATTGTTTATTTGTTATTAAATTGTCTGATGAATCTTTTTTGAGTTATTGTCATTTAATGACAATGTTTGATGATTTTTTTTATTATTTACCACTAACTTAAAAGCTTTAACAGCTAGAGCGAAACTGTAAATTGCAAAAATGTGAAGATTGCTCAAAGTAATTTGTCTTCCAGGTGAGCGAATACAGTCCCTTATGAGCCTCAAGTTTAATTTTAATGATTCAATAATATAGTACATAGTAGTGTTATTTACACATAGACAGTATATTAGTTTGATATATCAATAGTAGTTTTTAGAAGCATTTACAAGTGTTTTATTATTATTGTTGTTCAGCTAAGTCTAGAATGAAATTACCACTGTTATACTCGTAGATTGTGCATATCTTACTATTGTTGATTGTTTATTTCTGGAGTGTTGTACACAAGTAAAACTAAATATCCCTCTGGAGCAACCATTTGACTACTGAGCACACCTGTCTGTTGCTAGTGCTACCTGAGCACTTGTTTCACTACAATAGTTAAAGGATATTTGTGTTTTCTTTTTTTTAACATGTAATGATGATCCATAGGTACTGCTTTATCCTGTTATTCTGTATTAATGGCTCTTGCTTTTGTCATAAATTACTTACCTAGTTTCAAAGAGTTAATACAGGATTTTGTATACATGGTTTCATTAAGGAATACCAGGTATTGACTGTCTGAATAATAGATAAACATTAAGCATCTCTGGAGAAATCACAGCAATCAAATTATCAATAAATAATGACTTTAATTAATGTCATGCTTCATAGATCACCATAGTGTATCTGTTACTATGTAAAGACATCACTAAGTGTGTCTTGTCAGTGCATATGACGTCACAGCTTATCTACTATAGGCATTACAATATTCATTTTATTTTTCTTCAGAATATGTTTTTGTATTTAAGCAACAAATCTTTTGAAACCATTTTAAGTTTATTTAGTGATATGAATGAAAAAAATATCAAGTGAATGTTTTATAAATGTATTGAAGTATATAGAATTCATGGTTCATTAATTTCATGAACAGAAGCAGAGCATGATTTAATCAGGTGAATTCTTTTCATGTTTACTGTTATAGTATAATACTACGTTACCATAATAGGTATATAAATAAGACGTAGGTATACCTTTAATCAAATTTGGTTATGTATTACCTGGCATTTTAGTGGCATGTTTGGAATATATTATATCGAACATAGAATAGTTGAGAAATCTAGGAGTTCTTACCTTTTATGTGTTGTGTTAAGAATTACTTTGTAGTAGAAATAATTTGGAGTAATTGCTTTTGTTTGTTTATTCTTAAGTTATTGTGAAGATTTAAAAGGAGGAATAAGTTTATAGTGTTTTACAGTGAAATTCTTTGATTAAAATTACTCTGTTTGGATATTTTATCAAGACATGGAAGTTATATTATCCTGACTTGTGATAACTGTTCTTTCAGCAACAAGCACCTGCTGCACCACGAGGTGCTCCAAAGGAGGAACCACCACCTGCACCAGAAATGGCAACATCTTATTTTGCCACATTGCCAGTCGGTAAGTCATATTATTAGGATGACAGTTCTCAGTTCTTTCTTGTTACGAGATGAATGTTATTTTCCGTGTAGTCTTTCTGTTATTGTTGGACTTCTAAACTATTTATTTCTTCATAATATATTTAATTTATATGAATCACTATGGTATAAAGCTGTAGTAACACAGACAGACAACAAATATTTGAAGAGATAAAATATATTCTCACATAGCAGATTTTAAGTGATGTATATATTTATAGTATAAATAAATATGGTTTTAATAACAACATAGAGTCATAAATATTTGGTCAGATTGTGATCGGATCTCTTACTTTGGCACTTTGCCAGGACTTAATCTCTTTTATTGATTTCTTTTCAATGTACATGTAATGAACTGCTAATGTTTTTATCAGGATATATAAATGGAGGCATAAAATTTAAATTATAAACTATATTTGGTCTTTTAAGAAGCTTCACTTATTCTACCTAAAAAAGATAAACATACAGATATTTACTAATAAGCATTATTTTTAAGAGTGATCTTTACAGACTTTTAAAATAATTATAACTGATTTAAATATATTATATATACAAATAATGAAAAATAATAAAATAAAACATTGCTTTGTTTGGAAACTGCTTATATTATTTTTGTGTTCACCGTTATTTGGTCAAAAGCTAACATGTTTTGTTTTCCTTATTTTTTTCTTCAATCATATGCAAATTTTAACTTAAGGTAAATAGTATTTTAGAGACTGCATGGTTATAGAAGTGTCCATATTAATTTAACTGTTTACTGACCACATAACAGAACACTATTCAACGTTTCTATTTCATTTAAATAATAAACTTGTACCTAAATACATTGTATATAAAACATTTAAATGTATCTCCATGTAGTGTGCTTGATGGTAACAGTGTTAGTTTTTCTGTAGCTAATAAATTTATGTATTCAGAAGAAGTCTTGTGTTAAGCCTGCATTTCAGACAGAGTAAATTATGCAGTTAAGATGATATTTTTGTTTAATAAATGAAATCATTGATCACGCCAATTACAGTTAATTATCTACTTATGAGGACAGTATCTTGTATTGTTGGTTTCTATGAAACCTGCTTTCAAGCAACCTTTTAAAACAACTGAATATAAAATTGTTTTCGTGTAATATTTATAAATAAATACAGGACATGTGGATTTAACCAAGACCCATACATTCTATGCAAACCAATCCTTTTTAATTGGAGAAAAACCATTTCATTATTTAAAACAAAACTTTAAAAAGGAATGGTTGATCATTAATGCAATAAATTTTGTTAAAACTTAATAAAACAATTTAAAAATGTTATGCTAAATGTTCCAGTGGTCAAATATAGTATATACATGTATATGGATTAATATTTCCTTGTTTATTTAATCACATGCACACAAAATTTTAATAAGTACTTAAGAAAATTTGTCACCAACTTACTCATCTGCAAAAGTGGTTTCAAAAATCTAAGCTGAAAACTTGTAAAACTAAATGGAATAAATTGTAAAGAATGGTACCTGTATAATGTTATGACTCATAGCCTCTTATTTTAAATCACTGCACCATATTATGATCATGTCTATAAGTGCAATATTTTGTTTATATTTGCTGAGGCTTTATGGTACTATGTACTAAGTACTATGGTTTAACTAGGTCTGTTTATGTTGCAGACTTACTCTAGTATAACTATGTCTGTTTATGCTGCAAGCATACTATGGTATAACTCGGTCTGTTTATGCTGCAGGTGTACTATGGTAAAACTAGGTTTGTTTATGCTGCAGACATACTAATTATACCCTTTGAAAACTATATGCTGCAGGCGTACTATAGTAAAACTCCCCTCCGAAACTTGTTTGGGGGGTATATAGGAATCACCCTGTCTGTATGTCTGTCTGTCCACATCGCTTGTAAGCGCTTCTCCTCGCTTTACAGATTTTTATGAAACTTTACATGAAGGAAGTACATCATATCTAGATGTGCATGAGGCATTTTGGTCGCTGTCTGATATTATTCTGGGGAGATAATTGGACTTAGACTTTTTATTAAATATGGTATTCAGAGGGAGACCTCATAAGCACAACTCCTCCTAAACCGCTTCACAGATTTTGATGAAACTTTACATGAAGGAAGTACATCATATGTAGATGAAGAATTTTCGTCACTGTAGGATATTATTCAAAGAAGATTATTGGACTTTTTAAGTATAGTATTCAGTGGGAGACCTCGTAAGCGCAACTCCTTCTAAACCGCTTGATGAAATTTAATGAAACTTAGCATAATGGAAGTACATTATATGTAGATGTGCATGAAGGATTTTTATTGACCTCGGATATCATTAAGAGGAGATAGTTGGACTTGAATGCGAAGCGAAGGGTATCCCTTTCTGAGCTTGCTCACAGTCCACACTTGTTTATAACAAGGTCTGTTATGCTGCAGAAGTACTATTTTATAACTAGGTCTGTTTATGCTGCAGACATACTATGGTATAACTAGGTCTGTTTATGCTGTTGACAATAAACTTGAAGGTTTTGTACTATTTATGTGTAGCTATTTGTTCATTATTATCTGTTGGAAAGGGATTACACCAGGGGTTCAAAATTACTGTTACAATGTGCTCTTACATAGTACACTGGGCTTTGCACATGTTAATTGCGAACCCCTGAACACATAAATGTAAGATATGTTTTCTTCACAGGTAATGACAGAGGTATGTTATAGATCACTATTTATAACCTTGTCACATGATCTTTCTAGAAGTTATTTATATATGTCACATGGTTTCAGTAGAGATGGACATTTATTTTCTGTTTAATTCCAGTGTTGTTAATATATTCAATTTTCAACTTTAAAACTTATTAAAATAATTATTGCATGATGGAAATGGGATGTAAAATTATGGCATGTTTGTTATTACTGTAAATGGTATTTAGGAATGTGATTATCTCCTCTTATTTTGTGGATTTTAAAGGATGTTGTCAACACTTAAAAATCAGGGACTTGCTTCAAATTACCACAAAAAAATGACTGTGCTAATATTTTAGCAGATAAGAAGTTTGAAGGAATCTGGTTATACATGTTTGTTGGTGTAGAGAAGAGCTTTTGATGATGTTATTCCTCTTAACATGTAAAATACCCAATGTCAGGTCATGGCTGATACAACTCACCAATCCTTTATACCAAACACTAACTTGTACACCATCAATCAGTTCAAGCTGATTTAATATAACTATTAAGGAAATTCTAAAACAGCATCTGTACACAGAATATTTGGCTTCTATCATTTATGTTAATGTTATTCATTATTAATTCAATTTTGCAAACTACCTATATATCTGATTGTGTATTGTGATATATAGTCAGGATTTTATAGCCTTTAAAGTTTGTTTCTAACTATTGTGTATATGCATGACTGTTATGTGAGCTCCTCCATGTTATGAGATAATTTTTTTTAAATGTGATAGACTTTGTACATAGCTGATATTGATTGATTTTTACTTACATTCTACATTTAATGATACAAGACCAGAAAACTATTTAATTTATCTTAGGTCTGATGTTTACAATACATGTTTTATTGAATCAGTCAAGGGGCTTTTTGTATTTTTGCTAAAACAAAATGATGCTTGCCAAATGCTTTAGGTTTGTGATGCTTAGGTTTTGGTTGACTAGGGCAGAAGTTACCAAACTGGATCTCTTATTGCACTAGTTACCAGTAGTTCAGTCATGTGGATAATGGAAAGAGTAAATTGTGGAAAGAGTAAAAATCCTTGATGATTTTCTTTTAAGGCTTTTGATATCACAGCTTGTCCCATCCTGTCTATGCACCATAATTTCTGAAATATGTATTTTGCTTTATGTTTTATAAGTATATATTCAATCATACAAATATATAACTAAAATAAATTCATTATTGTTAATACTTAAATGATAGTTGCTTTGTTCATTTTTCTGAATTTTTTTGTTCAAATATCTCAACTTACACTTACATATTACATCAATTTACTGATATTCTTTTAAACATTTGTGATGATTAAAGTGATGTGGATTTATCCCAGTTTTCATTATTTATTTATTTTGTAGGTGGCAATGAACGGGACAGTGCCAAGCGCAGAAGACAGGATAAATACAGAGAGGAATTACAGTTACAGATGCAAGAAGCTGTGGCTGCTAAAAGAAGGCAAGTCTATAATGTAATATTTTTTCTAACTTGGCAAGATAAAGAGAAAAAGCATTAATAAATTTTCATTTTTACTTTGAAATAAAGGCTTTTTTCAGAATAATTTTTTTGTGATGCAGTTCTATGTTTTATCTAAGAAGGGTGGATTAGGTGGCAACAAAGCTTCTAACATATCTGTCTGAAAATGCTGTTCAAAAATAGATAAAATTCTAATGGTTGTACTCCAAATTATCACTGTCATTTTGCGCCCCCCCCCCCTTTTCCTCTTTTTTCAGTTTTTCTGGAAAGACCATGAGCTAATAGCACAAAATATCTGATTTAAAAAGCAGCAAATTTCCTTTCTTATTCAATTTGCTAATTGCTTTTCACTAAATTAGACAACTACATGTATGTTCATGGACATTACTGTAAAGGTATAAAAGTAAAATGACAACAATAATAACAATGTATATAAATGTGTCTTGTAGAGAGAAATTAGAAGATTTACGAGTAAATGCTACAGGATTATTAGACCCAGAAAAATCTTCAAAACGTTTAGTAAGTCTGGGTAATCCAGAAATTACCCCCAGGAGAAATATAAGAAGCCCTGAAGTCCAGCCATATCATACTAAATTTGATCTGAGGTGAGTGCCCTAAATTCTAATTTTATTATGTCAACAACATTTATGATTTATGTCTATTGGAGAGTAGTTGTTTGAGCTAAATTGTAACCATATCATAATGATTTTAAGAGATGTAGTTGTCCTAAATTCTAGCCATATCATAATGTTCTTATAGATATGTAGTTTGTCCTTAAGTCTAGCCATATCATAATGTTCTTATAGATATGGAGTTTTTAATGAAGTCTAGCCATATCATAATGTTCTTATAGATATGGAGTTTTTGATGAAGTCTAGCCATATCATAATGTTCTTATAGATATGTTGTTTGTCCTGAAGTCTAGCCATATCATAATGTTCTTATAGATATGTAGTTTGTCCTGAAGTCTAGCCATATCATAATGTTCTTATAGATATGTAGTTTGTCCTTAAGTCTAGCCATATCATATTGTTCTTATAGATATGTAGTTTTTTCCTGAAATCTAGCCATATCATAATGTTCTTATAGAGTGTTGGTTTGTCCTAAAGTCTAGCCATATCATAATGTTCTTATAGATATGTAGTTTGTCCTGAAGTCTAGCCATATCATAATGTTCTTATAGAGTGGTAGTTTGTCCTGAAGTCTAGCCATATCATAATGTTCTTATAGATATGGAGTTTTTAATGAAGTCTAGCCATATCATAATGTTCTTATAGATATGGAGTTTTTGATGAAGTCTAGCCATATCATAATGTTCTTATAGATATGTTGTTTGTCCTGAAGTCTAGCCATATCATAATGTTCTTATAGATATGTAGTTTGTCCTGAAGTCTAGCCATATCATAATGTTCTTATAGATATGTAGTTTGTCCTTAAGTCTAGCCATATCATATTGTTCTTATAGATATGTAGTTTTTTCCTGAAATCTAGCCATATCATAATGTTCTTATAGAGTGTTGGTTTGTCCTAAAGTCTAGCCATATCATAATGTTCTTATAGATATGTAGTTTGTCCTGAAGTCTAGCCATATCATAATGTTCTTATAGAGTGGTAGTTTGTCCTGAAGTCTAGCCATATCATAATGTTCTTATAGATATGGAGTTTTTAATGAAGTCTAGCCATACCATAATGTTCTTATAGATATGGAGTTTTTGATGAAGTCCAGCCATATCATAATGTTTTTATAGATATGTTGTTTGTCCTGAAGTCTAGCCATATCATAATGTTCTTATAGATCTGTAGTTTGTCCTGAAGTCTAGCCATATCATAATGTTCTTATAGATATGTAGTTTTTTCCTGAAATCTAGCCATATCATAATGTTCTTATAGAGTGGTAGTTTGTCCTGAAGTCTAGCCATATCATAATGTTCTTATAGATATGGAGTTTTTAATGAAGTCTAGCCATATCATAATGTTCTTATAGAGTGGTAGTTTGTCCTGAAGTCTAGCCATATCATAATGTTCTTATAGATATGGAGTTTTTAATGAAGTCTAGCCATATCATAATGTTCTTATAGATATGGAGTTTTTTATGAAGTCTAGCCATATCATAATGTTCTTATAGATATGTTGTTTGTCCTGAAGTCTAGCCATATCATAATGTTCTTATAGATATGTAGTTTGTCCTGAAGTCTAGCCATATCATAATGTTCTTATAGATATGTAGTTTGTCCTGAAGTCTAGCCATATCATAATGTTCTTATAGATATGTAGTTGGTCCTGAAGTCTAGCCATATCATAATGTTCTTATAGATATGTAGTTGGTCCTGAAGTCTAGCCATATTATAATGTTCTTATAGATATGTAGTTGGTCCTGAAGTCTAGCCATATCATAATGTTCTTATAGATATGTAGTTGGTCCTGAAGTCTAGCCATATCATATTGTTCTTATAGATATGTAGTTTTTTCCTGAAATCTAGCCATATCATAATGTTCTTATAGAGTGTTGGTTTGTCCTAAAGTCTAGCCATATCATAATGTTCTTATAGATATGTAGTTTGTCCTGAAGTCTAGCCATATCATAATGTTCTTATAGAGTGGTAGTTTGTCCTGAAGTCTAGCCATATCATAATGTTCTTATAGATATGGAGTTTTTAATGAAGTCTAGCCATACCATAATGTTCTTATAGATATGGAGTTTTTGATGAAGTCCAGCCATATCATAATGTTTTTATAGATATGTTGTTTGTCCTGAAGTCTAGCCATATCATAATGTTCTTATAGATCTGTAGTTTGTCCTGAAGTCTAGCCATATCATAATGTTCTTATAGATATGTAGTTTTTTCCTGAAATCTAGCCATATCATAATGTTCTTATAGAGTGGTAGTTTGTCCTGAAGTCTAGCCATATCATAATGTTCTTATAGATATGGAGTTTTTAATGAAGTCTAGCCATATCATAATGTTCTTATAGAGTGGTAGTTTGTCCTGAAGTCTAGCCATATCATAATGTTCTTATAGATATGGAGTTTTTAATGAAGTCTAGCCATATCATAATGTTCTTATAGATATGGAGTTTTTTATGAAGTCTAGCCATATCATAATGTTCTTATAGATATGTTGTTTGTCCTGAAGTCTAGCCATATCATAATGTTCTTATAGATATGTAGTTTGTCCTGAAGTCTAGCCATATCATAATGTTCTTATAGATATGTAGTTTGTCCTGAAGTCTAGCCATATCATAATGTTCTTATAGATATGTAGTTGGTCCTGAAGTCTAGCCATATCATAATGTTCTTATAGATATGTAGTTGGTCCTGAAGTCTAGCCATATTATAATGTTCTTATAGATATGTAGTTGGTCCTGAAGTCTAGCCATATCATAATGTTCTTATAGATATGTAGTTGGTCCTGAAGTCTAGCCATATCATAATGTTCTTATAGATATGTAGTTGGTCCTGAAGTCTAGCCATATCATAATGTTCTTCATAAATATGTAGTTGGTCCTGAAGTCTAGTCATATCATAATGTTCTTACATGATGTTAGTTTTTCCTGAAGTGGAGCCATATCATAATGTTCTTATATATATGTAGTTGGTCCTGAAGTCTAGCCATATCATAATGTTCTTATAGATATGTAGTTGGTCCTGAAGTCTAGTCATATCATAATGTTCTTACATGATGTTAGTTTTTCCTGAAGTGGAGCCATATCATAATGTTCTTACATGATGTAAGTTTTTCCTGAGGTGGAGCCATATCATAATGTTCTTATAGATATGTAGTTGGTCCTGAAGTCTAGTCATATCATAATATTCTTACATGATGTTAGTTTTTCCTGAAGTGGAGCCATAGTATAATGTTCTTATAGAGTGGTAGTTTGCCCTTAAGTTTAGTCATATCATTTTAGAGTGATAGTTTGTCCAAAGTCTTAAAAAAGAAATTATGGGCGTGGGAAATGTCAAAAGTTTCAAATGTGAAATGAATTATAACATTTTATCATTTTTGTAGTCCTAGAAGTGGAAGGAGAGGACAAGATGTAAATATAGATCTGGGTGGAGGTGGAGGATATGAGCCAAGAGAACGAGGACGTAGGAGGGAAAGAGGAGGAGGAATACTTACTGGAGGTGGGGGAGGTGGAGGTGGTGGCTTACTAGACAATGGTTTTGATGGTCTTCTTGAGTCCCGCCCTAGAATTGGAGGATATTTGCCCCCAGGAATACAGTATCAACCCTCGTAAGTATTACAAGATCTGTTTTATCAATATAGCAGGAGAGGTAACTCATACAGTTGCCTCACTGTATCTGTACATTTTAAGTCTTTATAAAAACACCTGCATTAACAAATGAATGTCATCAAAACTCAGGATAAAAGCACCTCTATATAACAAATGGGTGTATCAAGGACAGTTTCTTTTTCTGCATATGTATTTAAAATGTATATAAAAGGACCTGCTCTTAAATTAAGTTTTTCTGTTCCCATGTTTGCCCTTTATATACAGTTTTGACTGTATATTCATCATGTTTTAATAAGATGCAAAGCATTTGTAAAATGCTAATATTTGTAAGCATTGTATTTCTGATATCGTTAGGAATTTATATTATATAATATTTATTATAGCTTTGCAGACCCTTCTGAAACAGGAAGATTTGGTATC
This sequence comes from Limnoperna fortunei, assembly GCA_944474755.1. Classification (NCBI taxonomy): domain Eukaryota; kingdom Metazoa; phylum Mollusca; class Bivalvia; order Mytilida; family Modiolidae; genus Limnoperna; species Limnoperna fortunei. Next base: position 32,118,722 of record OX104111.1, on the reverse strand, counting down.
CCAAGGTACAACACTGCAACAGGCATCTGATCAACTCTGTAGCTTTAAAATTTGTTTTTGTTTTAAATATACTCTTAAAAATTTTTTTTTACAAATTAAAAACCTTTTGTTTGATGATTAAGTTGATAAGATGCCCTGTATGTACTTTCTGTGGAATGTTCTTACCTTAATTGTTTACAATAATATCTGTCCTCTGTTGGTTTAACTTACTAATTACATGGGCATCTAATGAGGGTTCTAAGCATTGCTAGCATGGCTTATAACTCCTTATAATTCTTAGAAAACTTCATGATAACAGAATTGTTTTAAATGAAAATAAGCTTCATGGTTTTTACATGATAAAGCTGCCAATACAGAAACTATATCAGTATTTGTCTATGTACATGCATTCCATAAAAGTAACTCTGCATGCTTACCAAAAAAACCCACAATGTTAAAAACTTTCTTTCAAGAGAATAATGAAATCTTTTAGTTTTATTCCTATCATCAATAAATATCTTTTGTATGTTATCTAGGAGTTAGTACTGTAATTTTTTAAGTAATCATGATTACCACTTGTTCTTCTCCCATACTTCTCTGCAAGAACTGCTTATTAGTCCTAAATGATTTACAATATTAGAGGTGCATTTGAGTCATACTTTTGAAAGTAATGGACCAACATGTTATAATTTATATGATATAATGTGATCTAACACATGTATATGTTCTGTATTGCTTCTGACAGAAACTTGCCACAGAATAGCTTGACAGTCATTAAACTCAGTGTTATGAATCAATTCTTGATGCTCAGATATTATCACATTCTTGTTGTTTCCTTTTTCAGAGGAAATTATTGCAATATGTATGTTTTGAAAAATGGAAAAGATAGCTGCTAGTATTGCTTTTCCCAGTAGTAAAACATTTAGTAAACATTATTTTATATCCAACAAAGTTTGGCCTGAAAGATATTGAGAATCTTTGACTTTCCAAAAAAATAAATGAGGAGGTTTTCATACTTTGGACAATATAAATCTTTTATTTCTGCAAATTGTTTAGCTGGAAATTTGATTTCATTTTTGAAGATTATGTTCTGGAGAATATTTTCAATGTGAAAAAAACTTTTTTTATTTGAAGTGAATTTTGATTCTGACAGTAGTTCAATGTCAGATAAATCAAATACAATTTTAAACATTTAAATTTAATATGATGAATACAGGTAATAGCAAAATACCAAACACAGGGCAAAATGTCAAAAAGAGGATCAAAGTCTGAGAAACCTGCAAAAACAAAAAATACAGCAATGGTCTTGACTTGGTACATACATTGTCATTTTTCAATTAAACCAAAGAAACTAAAAATATTTTTAAAAAACTGATCAATCATATTATATAACTGTTGCTACAGTACCCAAGCACCTGGTCATTATTTTTTTAACAATACACTTATTGTTCTGCTTCCATGTGGCCTGCTAAGCTATCTAACCAATTACAGATTGTTGTCAAAATACAATGACCTGTCATTTATATCTATTGGTCAATCAATTCCAAATACAGATAACAGCTTTTAGAAAACTTCTTCAATCTGTTTTTTAGCTCTTTATCAGTGATCATTCAAATTGCAGCTACTCATACATGATTCATGTAATTGAAAATTTCTAACTTGGTATATCTGTAGTATGCCCTATGACAATCTTCCAACATAACAGATAAAATTTACATGAGTCACACATCAGTAGCTGCAATTTAAATATCCAGCTATTGCTGACGAAGAACTTTAAAGAAATCTGATTGGCTAATTCAAATGTAGCTACCCATATTATAGGATATAACTTCGTCACATGACTTATTCTTATGCAGTTAAAATTCAAATAGTCCCATTATGTCATCAATGTTTTTACCATTAAAATTGTAAAGATTTATAGTTAAAATTATAAGGAACATTTCAAATTTCTGAACATGTTACATTTGTATACCCTATGACCTGGCTTGGGTCTGTTAACACCATAAATAAACTGCTTGGCATTTTATTAGGTGTAAACAGACCCAAACCAATATGTTATGTTGTATAACCTGTTCAGAAATTCAAAATATTCCTTAATTAGAATTAATTGACCAATAATAGGTAGAAAATACTTGACAGGTCATTGTATTTGTATATATTACAGTCTCAGGATCATAATGTTGCCAGACATTGAAGTATGACCAATTAATCAATCGTTCATTTAGTGCATAAATGTAACAATTTCAGTACATACATGGCATCTGGTCAGTACATGTATGGCATCTGGTCAGTACATGTATGGCATCTGGTGTAGATTTTATGGCCTTGGTACCTTTGATGGCCTTTTATTTATTAGGAATTCATTACTTGTAGGATACTAATTCTCCTCAGTTTGCGGGTTATATCCTTATTGTGGCCACAGTGTGCTGGACACTTAACCAACCCATGTATACCAATCCTTTTGCAATATAACATTTAAACAAACTTGTGCTGATGTTAATGAGTAAGGTGTGGTATACATGTTTTGTAACATAATTCAATCAATAGAATGATCACGTCATTGGCGGTTAGTCTTGACGATGTATGTTATGTTGCAACTTGCAGTTTATTAAGTATTTTGAATGATGACAAAAGCTTTGGAATAACTTAAACCTTGGTTGATTATAGAATAGTTAAGCCCCACCTACTTTAATGTATTTGAATCAGGGATTTGTATCATATGACATGAAACTGTGGTTTGACACAAAATGTCTAATGTTTAACATGATTTTGCACAATGTACAGTTAAAGTGTGATTGATCAATAAAAATATCAAAAAGGAAATGCTGTTTGTGTTACAATAACAATTGATAAGTTAAAAAATTGCATTCAAATAAATCCATTATCATGAATATTTTATGGACTGGCAAACACCAAATTTTAGTACAAAATGAAATATAAATTTTACCAATCTGATAGGAAAAAAATGAGAAAACCATGTATCCTAAATACAACAGCTTTTGTCAAAGTTGGCATCAATTATATTGTGCTCAAATTATACTTGGAACACATCAAAAAAGAAGAATTAAAAAAAAACTATGATTACAAATCAATCTCTGTAATAGGCATGCATATGAAGATTTTCACTTTTTACCCCAGCATGATTTCTGTTGTTCACTTAATGTTTTGAAACATTCACTCAATGGAATCTGTAAAGCACATACTTTTACTGGTTATTTGCATGACAAACTAAACATTATTGATGTCTTGAAAAATTCACTCAATGGAATCTGCAAAGCACATGCTTTACTGGTAATTTGCATGACAAACTAAACATTGATGATCTAGTACAATTTCTTTGTTGAATGACAAATCAAAATTTAGGTCTTGATTGGTGAGTTCAATTGGCCCCATAAAAAGGGATTAACGTAAAGAAATTATGTAGGAAATAGTCTTGCATTATAATCATAAATTTATATGCATTGCATTAATTTGAAAATAATAGTCCAATATCATTATTGGTATTACTTGAATAATAATTTAATGATCTATAAACTGTATATTTTCAGTACCTACATCACAGGTGGAGGTGGCGTTGGAAATCCAGCCCTCAGTTCTATAGATGAAGCTTATCATTTCTATGGCATGAGAAATCCACTGGAACCAGAAGGAACAGGAGGTATCAAAACTAATAGCTTTAGTGTCAAATAGGACACCATTCCCATGATCATAAAACTACACAGCAAATTTGAACCAAATTTATCCTTTGAAGGTCCATTACAATAAAGATACCCTTCTCCACAAAAACAGCTGCCTTTACAATAAATTGGGGTAGTCACATGAAAAGAAATTGTTTAATCAACATGTTTATTAAATTATTTTGAAAATGGATATTTTTGTAAATTGTGCTGGCTTATTTCAACATACAACAAATTAAAAATTGCCTATTGAATAATTTGCCATACAGAACCTATGAATGTGAAAGATTTTTTAAAAGGTCCTTTGTTAGAATGCTGTCCGATAGCTGTCCTCCAACTAAGAGATTTACATTTCATATTAAGTCTGATGAAAATGTATTAGTTTGAAATATCTTATTCAAATTTGCGGTAAATTTGCTAATATTCCCAAACTTTAGATTTTTAGTCTTTCAAACCAATCCGAAGCAAACTTGACATGGATGGTCATATAATGTTTCCCTGGTATTAAAATTCTATTGGGTAATACTAATTTTTTTTGTAATTCATCAACTTGCAGTTAGAATGTAGACAATGTAAAAGTGATTACTGGTCCCTTGAAACCTCTGGTGTAATCTTGGTTGAATACTATACAACAGCGTAATTATTTTATTGAACAAAGTTGAAATAGACTTTTTGCATTCCCATATATAAATTTAAAACTATAGAACTTTATGTGCTGTAGGTACTGGAGGTCTGGAAATTCCACTCAATCGGCTAGATGATGCTGGATTTAGGGACCGCATGTCTCCTCCAAGAGTTACATTTGATGACAAGTAAGTACAAGTTTTCATTTGTATTTCAACAATAATATACTGTTATAAATTAGAATTTCATGATAACATGATGCATGTGAATTGTAAGTCTTATAGATTTTCTGTATGACGACTCTACTCCAATGTGCATTAAATTTTTTATTCCTTAATTAAAAAAAAAACTGTTACTTGGAACTTTTGCTTGAATATATTAAGGTGAAAACATATATGTCCAAATGAAATGATCAAAATAACTTGATATTGCTAGAAATTGAGACTGGGTATTTCAATTAAAGTTTCTGTATAGAGAAATTTAATGGATCAGATAAAATATAGAATACCTTGAATGGAATATGAGCATCGTTTATTGAGGTCATGTTAAAATTGTCACTTTTTTCTTGCCTTAAATTTTGCAATATTACTTTCAGTACAAGAACCAGAAGTCGCAGTAGAGATAGGATTTCACCATATCAGTTTCCTAGTGACGATGACTACAGAAGTAAATCAAGACAAGGTCAAAAAGAATACCAAATTGAATTGGAAAGACAGGTTTGTCTGACCTTGGGCAAAATATTTGATAAGCAAATTTGTAATTTTCTGTGAGGAGGCATGTGATATGAACCTCCATTAGGACTCTTTGTGAACATCAATGGATTGACACTGGAAGCAGCAAATTCTAAAAATTAACAAATTTATATTGCATTTTGCTAAGGTGTATTAATACATTCCTAATACATATTTGTATGCAGTACACTTCCTGGGACAAAAACAACGGTGACCAGGCCTGTTCCAACTATTCAGAGTGTTTTTTGAAACAAAATGGGAGAAGGTGAATTGTAATAATTTTTAACGTGCTACTAGCAAAGAGTTAATTGTGAAAAACATGATATGAAGAATTCTAAATAAACAAACTGACAATGTTTAAGAGCTGATTGGCATGTGTTGTGATCTCATTAAAATTCATTACAAGACTGTATGGGAAAGCGAGTAGTAAATCTTTTTTCCATTGGTTATACTTGGTATATAAAGCAATATAAAAATCTTACGATCAAACAGTTCTGTTTCTAACCATGTAGCCTTGTTTTGTATAGAGGGAAAGTGCCAAACGTTTTCTTGCAATATTTAAATACATTTATTCTCCACTACCAAGTACTTAACAAACTGTAATGTAGTATAATTCCTGTTTGATCAGAGCGTAAATTAACAAGAAATTGATATTGATGTTGTGGTTATCTTTCCTTTTCGAAATAGTAAAATTTATTTTAAATATCACCGAATATAACACATGAAATGATAGGTCTACTGCAAGTAATTCTGTGAGCTAACAGTACATGTGTACGTTTTTGCAGTGTACCAAAGACATTATATTTTGTATTAAAGCATTATCACTTAAATTTTCAGTGGTGTTTAAATTTTATCTAAAATTATGTATTTTGTCAAAATCTGAAAAATTAGTGATTGATACAACCTGTGTGATACAAAACCTTGTATCATCTATATAGGTGATACAAGATGTACTTGTGTCAGAACTACTTCTTGATGTCACAGTGAATTGTATAACCAATGATTCAGCGAATGACTCTCTTTCAATGAATGAAAAATTACATCATAATACGTGATACGTTATGAACTATATTTTATAAACAAATGCTTCGTTGAATGTTAAATTATAAATTTTAAGCATTCAGTTTTGTTCAGCCCTTTTTATACTTCCTAAATTTTAGATAAACTTATTACATACATTTAAGTGTAGGTACAATTACCTGTATCACGTCTCACCAGTTGTATACATTCTGCATCACAACTCGACGCTGTGCGTCTCGTAGTGATACCAATATACACAATTGTCTCAACGTGATAGAGATAGTTGTACCTACACATAATATATGTAATGTATATATATCAGTCTTGTTTTTCTATAGGAAATGACAGCACATATAATATTTTCTCAGTCGCTGAACAAGTACAATAAGGCATTACTTAAAGAATCAAAGTACAATGTTGATCATTGCTGTCAGATAAGTAAACAAAAAAAAATATCTTTTTTCTTGTAGATACAAGAAAAGAGATACAGAGATCAGAAAGCAAAAGAAGAAAAAGAAAGGTAAATGATGCCAATAAGTAATCATATATCCTATGATATTTATGTATATCAGTAGGAAACATGTTGTTTTTCTTTGCTTGCTGTGAATGCCATGAATATAGATGAAAAATTGCTGAATATGGCATTAAACATCATTTAAACAATCAATCCATCACACAGTTTGTATGCACAACTTTGCATGATTGCTCAATACCATATTGAGATCAATAGAACTGTGATCATGTACAATTGAAGGAGTTTTTGCTATATGATTACTTGTTTCGTTAAACAGTTTGTATGTTCAACTTCAGTGGAATTCCTCAACTTTAAACAGAACTGTTTTTAAACAATTAGATCAGACATGTATATCTTTTTTTCCAACACTTTGAACGCTTGCTCAGAACTGTATAGAGATTCACTTGAAAAAATTTGTGTGGGAGACGTTTCCAAAATAACCTTTAATTTATATTTAATATATCATTTAATAAATATCCTAGTTAAATATTTTAAACAAAGGTTTTGAGAATGTAAATAATATAAAATTTACATCGTTCCCTAAGACAAGGTTTACAATAAGTTTGTAAAATTTACATCTTTCTCTAAGACAAGGTTTACAATATTGTAAAATTTACATCTTTCTCTAAGACAAGGCTTACAATAAGTTTGTAAAATTTACATCTTTCCCTAAGACAAGGCTCACAATAAGTTTGTAAAATTTACATCTTTCCCTAAGACATGGCTTACAATAAGTTTGTAAAATTTACATCTTTCCCTAAGACATGGCTTACAATAAGTTTGTAAAATTTACATGTTTCCCTAAGACATGGCTTACAATAAGTACCATATCAAGTTTGACAAGTCTTAATCTTGACAAGGGTATCATAATAATATCTTGAATAGTTCAACTCTGAAAAACCATTCAGTTCGTGTATGTTAATTATCTTTTAACTTAATGTACACTGTAAATAAAAAAATTCTCTTCTTTAGATACGAAAAGAAATTGGAAGAAGAAATTCGTAATTATAATCCATTCGGCAGAGGAGGAGGTGGTGCTCCTATTAAAGACGCTCATGGCAATGCTATCAGTAAGTATTTAACTAACCGATAAACCATTATAATATATTTGTCTAGTTTTTAAGCTTAATTATACATTAGAATTTAGTGTTTGATAATATCCTTATCAGACATTTTAAGAAACATTTTTCTTTTTTAATATACCCCTGCAAACTTGTTTTGGTTGGTATATAGGAATCACCCTGTCTGTCTGTATATCTGTCTATACTAAATGTTACACCCCACATGCGCTGAGCGTTTTGCTTGCATTTTTTTATTATTCCATACTGTACCTTTATAGTGCTAAAATCCGATTTGAAAAAAATCTACACGATAGCACGTCCATATTTTATATTATGTCTTTGTTGTTGAAATATCCGAAATCGTCCTTGACATTTGCTACGGGAATTTTACATGGGAAGTCAACCATTTGAGTTTCTAAAGGGACCTAGCGTTGTTTTCAAAAAGATCGTCTGCTTTCGTAACGTTCAATGGTATTCGGACAAACCGCGAGACTTTTCCCGCCTTAACTGCAGACGAAATAACCCGAAGGATTTCGAATAGATAACAATTGACTCTTCCAAACATACACTTCCGTGGTAATTTAGGTCAAACTTTACTATAGAAAAGTGCTCTATCAAAGTGAAAAAATCTGCCGCATTTCAAACCGCCGACTATCACTTGGATATAATTGTTGTTGTCAGTTTACACATTCTATAATCTACAAAAGGAGCATAAGCTGGACCAAACGCGGTAAGCAGTTTTTATTTGTCAGCCAAAGAAACCGCTATATTGCCGCTTCGAAACTTACTATAGGCGTCTGTCCGTCTGTCTGTCCATCTGGCCACATCCCTTGTAAGTGCAACTTCTCCTAAACTGCTTGATGAAACTTAGCATAAAGGAAGCACATTATGTGTAGATTTGGATGAAGGATTTTTGTTGACCTCGGACATCATTAAGGGGAGATAATTGGACTTGAAAGTGAAGCGGGGGGGGGGGGGGGGGGTGGTATCCCGTTGTGAGTGTGCTTACGTACGTCCACACTTGTTATGACATGCCAGTTTGTTAAATTGTTTTACACAGTTAACAACAGTACATGTATTCTAAAATTGATTGCTGAAAAGAAGTGTATAGTAATTAATTTTTTTATTACAGCTGATTTAAGGTCAATGCATTATGATAATACTGGTGGTTCATCAGCCAGATCTCCACCTCCAAGGGAATCTCCAAGATTCAGGGCACCAAGTTCTCCCAAAGATGATTTATTAAAACCTCCACCAGTTCAGCAGAATGCTAAAGGAGAGGCTACATTTGCCAGAGGTGGACATGGTATATTTGGACATCCTAGGGTGATTATTCTTGTATTTACTTACTTTCTCACGATTACTTATGTTTGTATATATAGATTAATGTGTTTTTTTAAATCTGAAATCAACATTATCCATTGAGACACTTTTATTGAGATAGATAATGAGATTGAGGAAATAAGACCAACAGTAATCTGTTAATTGCTTTTGTAGCATCACATTGTCCTTAGAAACTAATTATAATATATCCATATCACTATAGTAGAGTTATATGGGATTTTTTCAGCTTGGATTATCAAAGAAAAATCCAACAAAATAGCAATAAAGAAATTTATTGCAACTTTCTTCAACAAAAATTATAACTGTCACATGGGCTGTTATAACTAACATAATCTTCTAATAATAACTATGCTTAATTGACAAGGATTACTGGGTATTCATGCTTCCTCCCCTAGTAAAAACAGAGCAAAATTGTATAGCTGAAAATTTGCTGAAATTGGGTTTAAACATCATTAAAGCTAATAAACAATTATAATAACTATGATTTATTAGTATGTATAAGGTAGAATCACTTTGACAATTTATTTTATAGACTGATGCTGAAAAAGATGCTGCAGACAAATACAAAGATGACCTTAAAAGACAGGTATATTGTTGTTTACAGAAATCTGCAAAGAATCTTTCAATGTTGTTTCATTTTTTTTGAGTAAGTTATATAAGCAATCTAGGACATGCAGTAAACTGTAAGTAGTGAGAGATCATGGATTTGCCAATGTCAGGTTTGTAAGTGTAGAATAGTTTTCCAATATTGCCTATGGCTTCCTAGGACAGTTTGAATCCACTTATTTGTATACCTTTCACCTAGCCTAGCATTTTGTATGATGAGCACCAGCCATTACCTGTTTTATAATTTGTACTAATAATAATAAATTGAAGTGTTCTTTACTTAATGGTTTTTAGCTTTGTTTAGGATGTTCTTTTCAGGAGTATGGTTGTGGCAGCAGTTTAGATGTAAATTTTCTGGTAACAATTTTAATGTTTTCTTTTTCTGATAAAGTAATTTGAAGTATGTCAGTGGATGGATTCAACATATCAGGGTTAGATAATAAACGAATCATTTTTATTAGGTTTGATTGAAATATATCAATTGAAAGACAAAAAATGTTCCCAAGCCATTATCCGGGTGAAATTTAGTAATTACACAGAATATCAATCATGATGACTAAATAGGATAGTTATTGCTGTTAATTTACTCTTAAAATTAGTGCAGGCCTTTTTGGGCCTAGGGAGCCTAGTTAGTCATCTACTATTGATCACATTGTTTGTCAACACTGAGGTTATGCCGGGTTCAAGTCTAACTGGGGGCAGTATGTACTAGAATTCAATATTAATTGACAAGGATTCAATTGCCAGTTTCCCTACTGAAGGTCAGTAGTTTTCCTCGGGAACTTCAGCTTCCTTTCCTAATAAAAACTTAATGCCATGAAATAGCTGAACAATTAATGTTAGTGGTGTTAACACCTTTTAAAAAAACACTTAAAAAGAGTGTTATTTCAAACAAAAAGGCTTGAAACCGTTTTAACAAATACACTGTGTACTCCTGGAACAGTTTCTGGTCTGATATAGAAACGACTCTTTTCCACTTGTCACTCAATTAAATAAAGTGCAGTTCTGATGAAAATTTTCTGGTGAAAATGGCAAATACCATGGTAAAAGTGAAATTTAATGCAAATACCATGCTGACATAACAGATCAGACAAATTCCTTCCATACCACCAATATATGATCAAATATATGAAGAATACACCTGTGTTATCCTAGGTGTAATTTAAAATAAAAAACCATGGAATGATTGTTTTGGAATTTTCCCCATTTTTCATGCAAGGATTTCAGTATTAGATATAAACATGAAATAGTTCATTTTGGAACCATACTGGGAGGGTTCCCAGTGCTCAACCCACAGAGCAGCCCAGCATGTCCCCAGGTGGTGATGGGGAGACCCTTTTGATGGGGGTGTCAGGTTATAATAGTAAAGTCTGGTTGCAGACCGTAGTGTATGACATGTTTAGAGAGTACCATGCTCCATAATGAACCCCTTTTGTAGATTTTGAAAAAGAGTATGCTGATTGTAGCTGCTACAATGAGCTAATTTCTCTGCCCCTACCCAGTACTCTAATCTTTTCCAGTGGCAGTCAACTGTGTACAGTCAACCCTCTTTACAACGACCATGTTAGTTTCCAACCAATATTGACGTTAAACTGAATTTGCTGTTATAATGAATTTGTATTTTTGTACTTTGATTATCTCCCTTTTTTATTTGCGTCTATTGAAAATCGTTCAAGTCTGCTCAATATACAAGCTTAATAACAAAAAAAAATAATAAAATGCCTGTTTTCTTGCCGATATTTAATTAAAAACCCTTTTGTCTTTTTTTTAACAAAATTAATTGTAAAGTTATGATTATTTACATTAGACCGATTTTCGGTAATTATCCTATTTCTGACGTGCCGCTTCAATCTTAACACAGTTTAATTAAGCCAATAATTTTCTCAAATATTTGAAGATTTAAATATTAAATAGCCTTTGACAACTTATTAATGAAGCCATATCCCTATCATCGATTAGTTTTGTAACGGAAATGTCACGCAAGGTTAATTACGCAATAGCAACAGGTGTTAACCTGTGCAATTAACCGTTAGAAAAATAAATTCTCTGGACAAAGATAACCTTTCACAGGTAAATCTTGATAATTTGTCGCTGTAACGAATTATTTTATGCTAGCTTTGGTATATTTGTTACCGACAGACAAAGTCGGAGTCGGAAACCGAATATGTCGTTGTATCGAGCATAAACAACACGTGGACACGTTTGTTCCCACTGAAATCCTGTCGGATGTCGAATATTCCGTTAAATCGAATGTCGTTGTAACAAGGGTTCACTGTATATTATCTATGTCCCATTTGACCCCCTTTTCTCTTGATTTATTGTTTGTTCTCGTTCTGTATATAGCTGAAATACTGTTTGCCTGATGTAAATCAAACATTAAATCAATAAATCAGTTAATAGTTTATTTAGTTAAATTATTAAAACAAACAGGATGTTTTAATAAATTAAATATTACATGAATAATACGAACAATATTTTTGACATAAATTTATGGAATTCTTACATATTTTCAGTTAAGAATAAAATGCAAATAAGTGGATTCTCCTGATTTTTTGAGGTTGAAGCACATTATGGTTGTAATACATGTTTACAATTTTAAAATGGCGGTTAAAAAGGGTTTTGAAAATGATGTTAAATACTGAATAATTTTATCAGATTGAAGATAAGAAAAGACAGGAACAAATTGAGAGAGAAAAGGAAAGAATAGAAGAAGAAAAAGAAAATAGAAGACTAGAAGAGCAGAGATTAAGAATACAAAAAGAATATGACGAAGAATTGAGGAGGAAAAAAGAAAAAGAGGAAGAAGTATGCATTTCTATTCCTGTTGTCAGGAAAATACTTTATCTTATGGTTTCAGATTGTCAGTTATTTCTTCACCAAGAAGTTTTATTTCCCCTGGTTGAAGGTCAAGGTAATTTATCTCAGCATAGTCATCATCCTATCCATGAATGAGCTTATGTTATATAATAACAGTAAAAAAATGGTGCAGTTTGATTTATGTTGTGAAAAGTCAGTTTTTATTTCAACAGGTGAACAGTTCTAGGTTCCTGGGTCACATGTAGCTCAGGTGAGCGATTACAGGTTCCTGGGTCACATGTAGCTCAGGTGAGCGATTACAGGTTCCTGGGTCACATGTAGCCTAAATTAGTAATTCTAGGTGGCCTAGGTGAGCCTTTTCAGGTCCTTAGGAGTCTGGTTTACCAGTACTTTTGTGTGAAAGTAATGTGTTTGGATGGTTGAAAGAGTTGCTGAGTCTAAATGAAAATAATGGAGGTATGATTTGTCATATTTGTTCTGCTTTTGCTTTTTTTAATTCTTAGATAAAATATATGGTATTATTAAAGTGCATTTAAAAGAAATGTCAGATTACATTGTTTGACATCTCTTGATGTGAAGGGAGAATAATATTATTGTGTTTATTAATTAAAAATATATAATGACATAGGCACGAAAAAAGAATGAAGAATTGAGACAGCAAGCTGAGGACAGGAAGAAGGAAGAAGAAAGAAAAAGAAGAGCAGATGCTGATGCTAAATCAAAAGAAAGACAGGAGGAACAGGAAAGAGAAAGATTGGAAAAACAGAGGGTAAAGTTGGTTACTTGATGAATTATTGTTGATTTTCATGAATAAATATATGTTGTTAATAGTACACATTATAGTGCACCAACACTAGTTACTATTAGTTAATATGCTTCAGTATATCAGCATTATTTATATGATTATTATTCATGACTGTATAATTAGTAAGATATGTTTTTAGTCACAGTTAGTTGACTTTTGTCACACTAGTTTTATATTTAGTTATGTTGCACCTTGAATAAAAGTCAAAGAAATCAGATTTAATTGAAAGCAGCATTGTCCCAGAATCATTAAATGTGGGCAGATCCTTTGTTAGGGAATTTATTACTAGCAAATACAGTGTCATCCTTGAAATGTTTTGTGTGTTCATGCACAGAATATAATATATGTGGGGTACTACTTTGACTCTTGTTTAAGAGATCTTAATTTTTTATATATTAGATAGCATGTTGTTTTACAGGAGGCCAGAGGAGGCTCACCTCCTATACCAGCTGTGAGAAGTAAATTGGCAACCGAAAATGGAGAACCTTCGGTAATAATAATAATTAGTTGTGGATATTTTTTAAGAAATGATGACACTATTCTCTCTCTTATGAGAGTATTATTAGTGCAGTTCGATTTTAGTGGAGAGATGTACATGTGTTACAAAGCTGATATATTTGAATATTTTAATCTTAGAGTGATTTGGGTATTAAATTAATTATATTGTCATTTAAAAGTTCGTTCCATAGTTATTCAGTTTAGTTCCATCAAAGGTTGTCATCTCCCCAGAAATGAGAGTGTTATATTTTTTATATTAAATTGTCTTAACTACTTTACTTATTGCATGATTTAATATTTGTTTATATTTATCTATAAACACTATGTAGTATAGTTATTTGCTGGTTTTATATATATATGTCACACTCTTGTCACTTTTTGTATTAATTTTATTTAAAATTATCTATATGTTATAATTTTCAAATACATGTGACTTTAGCTTTATATTCACGATCAGGCATGTGTTTTAAGTTAAGACAATGGACTGTAAAATTATAAATAAACATGTATTTAGTTTTTTAGGGCTGATATAGGATTTCATTCATTAGTTGCCTTTGATCTGTGACATTGCTGTAATTGTTTTTACAAAGGAATTTGATTTGAGAACTACACATTTATCAATCATTTTGAATAACATTTCTTAACATTCATATTATGAAATGAACTGATCATAACATTATGTCTGTAATGTTATCTTCATTTAACAATGATAATATTACAAATCTAAGTCGCTTGGGTCTGCAAGTTTATGTTTTGATTTATTATGCAGGAATCATTTACGAATACAGAAAAACAAGCATCAGTAACTTATACAGAAAAACAAAGTGCCAGTAAACCTCCCAGGTCTAAAGATCCTCAACCTTCTAAAAAACCTCAATATAAACCAGATGACTTTAATCTAAGTCTTACTAAACGAGATTCTGTAACAAATATACATGGTTATGATCATTTCCGAACAAGTTCTGTCAATTTGGAACCTCCAAGCCCAAAGATAGCCAAGACCCCAGGATCTAGGAGTCCATTTGTTGGGACCCCGGTAAACATGGTTTTATTGCATGGGTTTAAGGCATACAGCACCGTCTATTAAGTTTGTCGTTGTATCTATAAACACTCAAAAACTATTGTTACTCATTTGATGGTGTAGTAATGAGGTTTAATTCCAGTTATGCACAATGAGGGAAGGTGAAGGTGAAGGATTGAATGCATGATATGTTTATTATATCTTAACAGCATGACATGTTATTAGAGATTTATTATGTGTTTTATAAAAAACAATTCTTAACATTCTTATAATGAAATGTATTTATCAATAGTTGATTGTAATTATATTTTATATAGTTTTTAATCCCAAATTAATATATTGAAGTGATAGTTGCATGTAAATAGAGTTTGACAGAAATTAGTAGCTTGAAGTGTGTCCATATTTTCCATTAATGCTAAAACCAGAAATTGCAATTATCACAATTTTTATGGAAACAATTGGTGAATGGAAATATCTACTGGTAAAAGATGATGATAAATGCAATTTCTGGAACAGTATAGTCTATTAACTGAATGTAGTAGCATTAATATGCATGGCCTTATTTACTCCTTTTATATTGGTACAGACATCAGATGGGCGTGGCAAGTCCCCGCCCGTTCCCTCATACAGAAGGGCGGATGAACCACAGGTAGGTAATAAACTTGGACTCTTTGCATTGCTTTCATACAGGTAAGTATACAGAAAGTTCACAGTTAACACAAATGTGAAATGTTTATTAGAATAAAAATGTCATCTATTATCCTTAACACTTCATTGAGTTTAGGCAAAGGTCACGGATGCTGTAGAAACTAACTATAATGACCCATGCAATTGTGTGTGTTGCAGACAACCAGAAGTGAAGCTTCGTATAAGAGTATGTTGTATCTGTGTTTGGTTTTATGTCCTCATTGGAAGTTAGAAGTTTTAATTTGGTTTGCTATGTTTATTATTGATTAAAACATAACAGCACTGTAAAGTGAAGTGTTATAAAATGATAAATTGCCTTCATGTATCTGGTTTGTTTTATATTTCTGAAAATTTCTTAATACAGTTTTAGTTATTACAAATAAAAAAGGTACTGGATACCAGATCGGTTTGAGCATTTAATATGACAGCACAACAAGACAGTTTTTATTGTCTCGCCTGCGACGAAAGTCGCTGGAGGCGAGACATATGTATGGGAATCCAGCGGTGGCGGCGTAAACACTTGACATCTTGCTTCATATCTTTGTAAGCCCAAGCCCTAGGTCCATCAAATTTGGTCCAGAGGTAGCTTATGATGAGTACTTGCCAGTCAGTCACCTGTCACCTGACCTTGACCTCAATTTCACGGTCCAGCTACTACGTTAAAGTTTTAGGGTTATGACAGTTCCTCTGTAACTACGCATGGTAGGATGACAATATTTGGTGTATAGGTTGCTGATGACTAGTACATGACTGTCTGGTAGGTGTCACCTGACCTTGAACTCAATTTCACGGTCCAGCGACCACGTTAAAGTTTTGGGGTTACGACAGTTCCACTGTAACTACGCATGGTAGGATGACAATATTTGGTGTATAGGTTGCTGATGACTAGTACATGACTGTCTGGTAGGTGTCACCTGACCTTGAACTCAATTTCACGGTCCAGCGACCACGTTAAAGTTTTTGGGTTACAGCTGTTCCACTGTAACTACGCATGGTAGGATGACAATATTTGGTGTATAGGTTGCAGATGACTAGTACATGACTGTCTGGTAGGTGTCACCTGACCTTGACCTCAATTTCACGGTCCAGTGACTACGTTAAAGTTTTTGGGTTACGACAGTTCCTCTGTAACTACGCATGGTAGGATGACAATATTTGGTGTATAGGTTGCTGATGACTGGTACATGACTGTCTGGTAGGTGTCACCTGACCTTGACCTCAATTTCACGGTCCAGCGACTACATTAAAGTTTTTGGGTTACGACAGTTCCTCTGTAACTACACATGGTAGGATGACAATATTTGGTGTATAGGTTGCAGATGACTAGTACATGACTGTCTGGTAGGTGTCACCTGACCTTGACCTCAATTTCACGGTCCAGCGACTACGTTAAAGTTTTTGGGTTACGACAGTTCCTCTGTAACTACGCATGGTAGGATGACAATATTTGGTGTATAGGTTGCTGATGACTAGTACATGACTGTCTGGTAGGTGTCACCTGACCTTGACCTCAATTTCACGGTCCAGCGACTACGTTAAAGTTTTTGGGTTACGACAGTTCCTCTGTAACTACACATGGTAGGATGACAATATTTGGTGTATAGGTTGCTGATGACTAGTACATGACTGTCTGGTAGGTGTCACCTGACCTTGACCTCAATTTCACGGTCCAGCCACTATGTTAAAGTTTTTGGGTTACGATAGTTCCTCTGTAACTACGCATGGTAGGATGACAATATTTGGTGTATAGGTTGCTGATGAATAGTACATGACTGTCTGGTAGGTTCCACCTGACCTTGACCTCAATTTCACGGTCCAGCAACTATGTTAAAGTTTTTGGGTTACGGTTGTTCCCCTGTAACTATGCAGGGTATGGTGACAATAGTTTGTATACAGGCCGCTGCTGATATTAAATGCTATTTACGTAATGCTTATGACGAAATTTATTTTCGTTACTGATGCGGAATACAGGCGAGACGTTTTTCTGTGTCCACACTTGTAATAGAATTATCTGTAGACATTCATTCTGTTGACATATTTTTTTTTAGATTGCACCAGCACCAACCCCACTGGCCAGAGCAAATAGTAAGTAAATATGTTACTAATTAAAAACTGTGGAATAATTAAAACTTAAATATTAAAAGTGACTACAAACAGTTGTATGGGATGACCTTCAAAGGCAATAAAATATAATGGAGTGATATTGAGAGCCTGCTTAAATGTTGTCTTGTGTCACACAACAGTTTCAAAGCATTTTATATCATGTGTCAACTTGTAATTAATTCTATTAAATTTAATATAAGCTTTAGCCATTTTTTGTGTGTTATTTCAATTCTTTTAATAATCAATTGTATTTCTACAATAAATAATCTATTTTCTATATTATTTTTACTTTCTTTAATCAAAAGTAAATTTATTTTAAAAAAAGAAGCATTATTTGCAAAGTATGTTTATCATTGTAGGTTCAGATGTACTTAAGGAATTGGCTACAATGAGGAAACAGTTACAGAGTGAAAGGAAGAGAGTAGAAAATGCTTTAGAAAATCAAAAGGTTGGTTTCAAAATGTATTCTGTTCAAGTGCTATAAAATGCAAATTTTCAGGAACATACCACTGTACAACATGTTATCTGATCTGGTACATTGAATGCAACAAATGTGTCTTATAACAGTTGACACTTTTAAATTTCAAATTTTTTTAGGTTATACACTATGGTCTCTAATTTTGACGTAATATTTCAACCGCTTGACCGGTGTGGAAAATAGAGTTCTCATCACTAGTGAATTTATTTTTCTCAGCAAATGATTGGTTTAAAATAATAATGTCATAATGAGAAGTCATGGTAAACAAAATACCCTTCCATTTGCCGCGTATTCAAGTCATGAACGTAAAATTGCGGTTGGGAGAATTTTTACTTCATTTCGAATTTTAAAAATTAGAGAAACAGAATCTTACATTATTACTCTTGGATAATCAGATTTCTTCAATCTCGATAGTTAAATTATGGAAATTTAAGTCCTCGCCAAGGCTCAGACTTAAAATTCCATAATTTAACTATCTCTATTGGAGAAATATAATAATCCACTCATACCAATGTAAGATCCTATATTTATATCCTGAAAAAGTAGTCACTGATCAATCTAATTAAAATTAAACCTTTCACTTGCTCTTCACTTACTTTGTAGAATGAACCAGATGTGTTTGATCCAAGAATGGTTCAAAGACCACCACCGTAAGTTAGCATTACACAGATTTGTTATTAAACTGTAAAATGGTAAATTGATTAATTTGTTGCTATAGCTAATTGATTGTGATAATTGTTTTTGGTATGTAATTTTCCTAGTGTCTAAATACTCTGCATTTCACATGTTGTAAAGGCCATTGTAGTAGCATAGGTAGAAAATTTAGTTTTATTATGAGAGTTTAAAATTTGTCTACATTGATTGTTACATTGTGAAAATTATTGAAAATTTCTCGGAATGAAGGGTTCTAACAAGGTCCTTACCAAATCTATATTTTAATAGCCCTGCTTTACAACCAAGATGGCTGCCATAACTATAACTAAAAACTGCATCTTTTTCATTACAGGTCTAACTAATCACAGGCCCCTTGTTGCCTCCCGTTTTCTTTTTGTTATATGTATTCAACATGATTTTATTTTATAGAAGAGAGATTGACGTATTTGAGAGAGCCAAGCAAGGCCACGCTGCAGTGCCACAAAGAACTACTGATACAGCTAATCCAAGAACATTACAGGAGTTTAATGAATTAAAGTATAAAAGTGAGTGTTTTACATGTGGAATGAGTTAAAGTTTTACATAAGGAATGAGTTATAGTATAAATATCGGTGTTATACACAAGGAATACTATGATGTATTAAATTCAACAAATTTTTTGAATGTACCATAACATTTTGACATACAGGTATATTTTAAGAATTATATCTGTTTACTATTATCAGCTCCATTAGAGAATGGCAGTCATTCTGAAGGTTTGTCAGGCATTTTCCAAAAGTCCAATAGAATTCTTCTTGGACCAGTAAAATATTCATGTCAGTCAGATCAGTTGTTTGGTTGTGCAGAACTTAAGATTTCATCACAATTGTATATAATTGTACATCAAAAACAAAATACCCTTTCTTCCAGTGTATTTTTTATTGTCATAATTCCCTGTTTCTATTTATATTATCTATGATAGTGATATCACACAGGGTTCTTCAATCTTGATCTTTATCACTTTTGTATTTGAATGCCATACAAAATAAATTCTGCTTTTCATAATTAAGTATGACATTAAAGGTTGATCTTGATATTTATGATTAAATCGATGGATTGCAATGCAATAAAGTGGGCATAAACAATATTTTTAAACAGTTGTTTAGTCCAGTTAGGTCTGTCCAATTACTAGACCAAATGTTAATTAATTTCCACAGTAAGGCCTGTCCAATTACTAGACCAAATGTTAATTAATTCCCACAGTAAGGTCTGTCCAATTACTAGACCAAATGTTAATTAATTTCCACAGTAAGGCCTGTCCAATTACTAGACCAAATGTTAATTAATTCCCACAGTAAGGTCTGTCCAATTACTAGACCAAATGTTAATTAATTCCCACAGTAAGGTCTGTCCAATTACTAGACCAAATGTTAATTAATTCCCACAGTAAGGTCTGTCCAATTACTAGACCAAATGTTAATTAATTCCCACAGTAAGGTCTGTCCAATTACTAGACCAAATGTTAATTAATTCCCACAGTAAGGTCTGTCCAATTACTAGACCAAATGTTAATTAATTCCCACAGTAAGGTCTGTCCAATTACTAGACCAAATGTTAATTAATTCCCACAGTAAGGTCTGTCCAATTACTAGACCAAATGTTAATTAATTTCCCAAAAACCTTGTGTTTGACTGGAATGAATGTATACCAACAACAACAGTAACTGTATAAATTTTAATCTTGGTTATAGCTGATACTGATTCAAGGAGAGCTTTTAGAAGCATGTTCCCCGATGCTCCTACATCAAACTCTGCTTTAGAATCACAACAAGATGCTTTGTTAAGACACCAGGAAGATACATTGAAGAATATGAAAGAAAGAAGTAAGTTTATACTAAATTGAAGTAACTTGTTAAGTGAGCAGCTTTCAAAGCATAATTAAGATTGCTATATGTCAATATAAAAAACTGGTTTTCTGTTTTTTATTATTATCAGTCTTATTTTTTACTGTCTGTTAAAGCATACACATATTTTTTTATACCTTTGACATGTTTTAGTCGTGAGAAAAACAATAGATGAAGAGTATGACATAGGTGCTGACCCAATTGGTTAGTTGTTTGTTACTGGTAACTGGATAACAGGTCACTCCTGGTTATAGGAACACAGTTTCCAACAAACATATGCACCAATGAAAATTCATTCACAATTTTTTCTAGCACCTAATAAGTAATACAAACCTGCATATATTTTTTGGAAAATGAGTTGAGTTTACACTGTATAATGTGAGACATAACACTGGACATCTTGATTGGCTGGTGCATATGATTCATACACATGATGTATCTATACATATTTTAGGATGTGTACACTGCTTCAAAGTGGTTCACACTCTAGACAGAAGATGCCACTGCTCATGTCACATGTGTATGGTTATAGATCCTATTATATACATTTTTTAGGGTTCAACCCTGTGATATAATCTTGTAGTAGTCCTTTTGTTACAAAACCTAGTCATTCCTGTTTAAGTAAGGATTGGTAATTGTACTGATTTCCTTTAATTGAAGAAATCATTTTATAATTATTGTGATATATCCACCATATGTATACACATTTGCTTACACCATGCATTTCTTCCCACAAAGATATTGTCCTTATACAAACAAAGCAATAGAATCTCCTTCCACAAAAATATCCCACATATAGCAGCTAAACATTAGAATTCAGTTTATTCCATTGCTTATCTGAAACATGAGTCAATGCATATGTTATTTCTACAGCTAAGTTTGTGTTTACTTTGCATATATAGAAAGAAACATTTTATTTAAATTGGATGTTAAGACAAGTTGTATTGTCATTGTTTTTGTTTATTTATATGTACCAGTAGATACTCCTGCATTTCCTTTAAGCTTTTATTGATTGTTGGTCGAAGAAAGAAATACTTGTCTAAGCTTTCCTGCATGTGATGAATTTATTTCTCTAATTGAATTAATCAGCTCAATTTATTTTCTTTCTCAGATCACAGTCTTGTATGATTTGAATTGTGGGATCATGTGTTATAATTTTCTTTAAAAAAGTGAGGAATTGGTTATCTAATGAATTTTGTCATATTTCACTATGGATTTACACTTAGAGAAGATTCAATATCTTAAAATCAAGATTTCTCGAAAGGCCATCTTTATTTCATATATTTTATTTAGTTTGCATTTTGCATGTATAGTAAATATACCTCCAGATACAAGATTTATGGGGTTATATTAAAAGTAACATTGGTCTGTCTGAACACTTGTCTGTGCTATTTCCTGGCTAATATTGGATGGATTTTGATTTAACTTTACAGCATTTATATACCGAGCCAAGTTTGAATTAAAGTTTAAAATGCTGGCTACTATAGGACCTTAGCAATATTCATTGGAAGTGTCCTTTGTTTATTTTATCCCCATCAGAAATTCAACATAGCCACCACTGCAGAAACATTACATAGGATCTTTCACAAAATGTTTCAAATTCCTTCTTAGAAACTGCAAAGCTAATTGAAGCTGTATTGTACATGAATGATGGATACAAAATTCATGTTTTTTATTCTGACCCAAGATACAAAATGGCCACAATTGCGTGACTTAGTTTATCATAGGGCATGTAGGAAATATTTTTAAAAAGGTTTTTTTTATGCCCCCGCGACGACATGTCGGGGGGCATTAAGTTTTACTCATGTCCGTCCGTCTGTCACTACGTCCGAACAAATTTCTGTCAAGCTTTTCTCAGAAACCGTATATGAGAACAATTTTAAATTTGGCAGAGTGGTTCAGTATCACAAGTTGTACGTCCTAAGCAAATTTCAGACCTGTCGGACAACTACTTCCTGTTTGGGACTTCATTTGTACGTAAATACGTCCGTCTGTATGTACAAATTTCCATCAAGCTTTTCTCAGAAACCGTACACGAGAACAATTTGAAATTTGGCAGGGTTGTTCAGTATCACAAGTTGTACGTCCTAAGCGACTTTCAGACCTGTCGGACAACTACTTCCTGTTTGGGACTGGGCCGATATGAAAATGTGTTAACACAAGTATGAAAATTTCCTTCAAGCTTTTCTCAGTAACCGTACGTTAGAACAATTTGAAATTTTGCAGGGTGGTTCAGTATCACAAGCTGTATGTCCTAAGCCACTTTCATACCTGTCAGACAACTACTTCCTGTTTGCGACTGGGCCGATATGAAAATGTTCTAACATGAGTATGAAAATTTCCGTCAAGCTTTTCTCAGAAACCATACATCAGAACAATTTGAAATTTGGCAGGGTGGTTCAGTATCACAAGTTGTACGTCCTTAGCGACTTTCAGACCTGTCGGACAACTACTTCCTGTTTGCAACTGGGCCGATATGAAAATGTGTTAACATGAGTATGAAAATTTCCGTCAAGCTTTTCTCAGAAACTGTACATTAGAACAATTTGAAATTTAGCAGGGTGGTTCAGTATCACAAGTTGTACGTCCTTAGCGACTTTCAGACCTGTTGTCCAACTACTTCCTGTTTGCGATTGGGCCGATATGAAAATGTGTTAACATGAGTATGAAAATTTCCGTCAAGCTTTTCTCAGAAACCGTACATGAGAACAATTTGAAATTCTGCATTGTGGTTCAGTATCACAAGTTGTACGTCCTAAGCAACTTTCAGACCTGTCGGACAACTACTTCCTGTTTTCAACTGGGCCGATATGAAAATGTGTTAACACCAGTATGAAAATTTCCGTCAAGCTTTTCTCAGAAACCTTACATTAGAACAATTTAAAATTTGGCAGGGTGGTTCAGTATTACAAGTTGTACGTCCTAAGCGACTTTCAAACCCGTTGGACAACTACTTCCTGTTTGGGACTTACTTTATTGGGGTCATCCGTGTCCCATGGACACATTCTTCAATTTTTTTACCTACAGTTGGTCAGATTTTAACTGCACTGCTTTTATAAGTACCTACCTAGTTGCCAATTTTGTTGGCACATCATGACCTGATTGACTTTGAATGAGTTATGGCCCTTTATTATATTTCTTGAATATATTGTGTCTGCCCATTTTCTTAGCTACCATTTGTTGAATTTTTATTTAATTTGACAGAATTTATTAGTGACAAGCCATGTTCTGCATATCGTTGACAAGAATTTAATTTGTTATTTGACTGAGTTATGGACCTTTGTCATGTGTCTTGAAATCTTTGTCCACTCAATTCATAGTTAACATTGGATAGGTTTTGTTTAACTCCACATGTCTTCTAAGTACCAATATTAGTTGCCTATATTCTTGGCACATCATGAGCAGAAAAAGTATCTGGGGGTATTTGTCATCTTCACTGTAAGGTCTTGTTTTTAATAAGCATGTAAATTCATTAAAAAGAATACATCTGTTATATTTATACAATGCAGAATAGATTTTTTAGTCATTAAATGAATGTCACATGATCTCATATTAAACCTTTTGATTGGTGACTAACACTTGCACCATTCTCCCACAGACTATGGTACTGGACGACAGGGGACACTCAGTCCAAAGTCCATGCTGAACTCCAACAGTGCATTTATAGGTTTGTTAATGTGTTCACACTTCCACTGCTACTAACACTGTACTGTACCTCATATCTTCTTATGGGTTTATGTGGTCCTGCCCCTTTTAGCTCAATATTGCTGTTGTTACTTAAAGTAGAAACAAATAGCTACATATTTTGTAAAGAAAATCAGCTAGATTCCCATAAATAGTATTTTATCAAGTATGTTTTTTTTTTCTGAAATACTGCAGAAATTGCCAAATATTCATATAATTGGTTTATTTTTGTACACACACACAAAATATATTGAATTTGTTACAATTCCCTTGAAATCAATGCTTGGAACTGAACTTAGTATGTCTGATTCTTCTGAAAGTCTTCTTTCTAATTAATATGAATTGATCAGGCCTTCACTTGGCTGCCTTACTTAACATAAATATCCCTTAATTGGCCATAGCTGCCTTATTGTTTACCAAAATCTGAACAAATTTTACTACTGTCTTGTGAAAAGGACTACTTTAAAACTCATCCGACATTGAGATATTGTATGGATATATACTATCAATAAAATACGATGGTAATAAACTTTACGATGCCAGATGATGTTTCATCTAATCTAGTCTCGTCAGTCATTCCAACCAAAATTAATGGAAGGCCAAATAATTAAAACCTTGAAAAAAAAATCACTATAATTCCTAAAAGTTACTTGATATTCCAATTAACCTTAAGCCGCCTACACCTTGGCAATAGAAAAACCTTGGAATTTAAAAACATTTTTCTATGATCTTTGATCTTTCACTCAAGGTGATTGTTCCACTCGGTACAAATTAATAAATAATGTATTGGGTTGAAATGATAAAAATGTAATATAAATGAAGTAGTGAAATTTTATTGCATTTATAAACTAATATTCACACAAAGTCTTGCATTTCTGGCTTTGGTTTACTTAGCTGTACCTGAATTCGGTTTTGTAAATACATTTTCACACAATGGTTAAATACTAGTCTTTGTATATTATGTAGGATGTAGTTAAATATTTCATAGCATTTTCACTACAACTTCTTGGGACAAATTTGCATGTGATATTGAGGTACAGTACTGGCCTTGTACTGCTTTCATATATCCTTGTTTTGTTTGTTACCCATTTAGATATTGCTTTCTGTATATAGTATAGTGTGTCTCTTTTTTGTGACTGTTGTCTTTGTTAATGTTCATTTTGTAAAAGCATTGTTTTTTAAGTAACAATCTTTGAAAAAATATTTCTGAACTTTGGATCTCAGAATATCTGTATCGTTTGGTTTATGCTCACAAACATATGGAATGCCATTAGGGTCACAATTTCTGAATGCCTATTTGAGGCTTTCCACTTTCATTTTGGAAAGCCTTTATGTTATTTGACTGCTTGTAAATTTTTTTTCTTCCAAGTTTTCTTTTCCCTTTATAAGTTTTGTTTGGCAACAGAGACATCTCAATTGAATTGTTCCAACATCATCAGTTATGGATTGCAATACTTTGTTTTATATAACATCAAAGAATTTTTCATCTTATATGAGTTACTCCCCTTTTTGATTGCCAGTTGATTTTGTAACTTTGTAACTCATAAACCAGATATTATAATAGAGCCTTGGGGTTTCCACTTTTCATTATAGTTCATTCTCATACAGCCAATAATACAATTGGTACAAAGAAGGTAACAATATTGACATCATTAACCTTAAACAAAAAAGGTCAAGTGTCAAGGTCACATTCTAATTTTTGACATTGTAATGTGTACAGATCTCTTCTTTAACCATTTGAGATACAAAACTGAAACCTTGACCAAAATGGTGATCTTGTTAAGATCTTGAATTGTTATATAATTTTATTGACCCTTTATAAGAGTTATCTTTTGATCTTTATTGAAATTCTTTGTTGCTTGTAATACATTTTGTTATTCAAAATTCAAAATTCCTCTCTCCTTTATTGACTAATTTTTAGTCCTTCATTCTACATTGTAAATTTGTATTAATAAATTGTATTCGTTAGGAGCAAGTACATCATTTAATAATTGTATAACAAGTGATATAGAATTTTCAATAAAGAGTAAAGAAATAGCAATAAGAAAATTGAAATTATAATATAGACTTAAACATGAATAATAATGGAATGAGTGTTAAGAATTTGACCCCAATGACATTCCATACATATTAAACTTGAAATACTTTACCATAATAATTCACTTTTTGCTGTTTCTGAAACTAATGGTGTGGAGTTAAATTATGTTTTTAATATAAGGCATGTTTAACAGAGAATTCAGCCATATTGTGGTAATTTTGACTGAAATATTAGTACAATTTCAAATAAATCTTTCTAGTTTCTTCAAATTTAAGTAATGTCTGTCACTTTATTTAATCAAACTACTGGAAAAATATGTAATAACAGATATTCATGCATCCAATTTAATCCAGTTAATTGCATGAATATCTGTATAATCCATTTAAAATTTCTCGACACATGATTTAGGCTTCATTATGTGCATTTTATATTTGTTAGTATTTTGGTTGTCTACAGTTAGATGTTAAAACACAAATATTTTTAACACATTAAAAAATTCACTATTTTCTGATTTATCACATAAAATAATTTTTTTTAAATTATCTGTTAAATTGATTTCAAAGAGATTTAGTTCTAATAAAAATATCTATTACTGAATAAGAAAATACTGGTATCTATTTTTGTACTGTGTATTTTAGTTTATGATTTCCATGTATGTCAGGCTTTTTATACTAATACAACATCATATGTACTGTCATTTAGATGTAGATGGAGTTAATCATTTCCCAGAGGACTTTGAAGATTTACCCAAACGTAATGAATCTGCCAGGTTGAGGAGAAGGGAGCGGATCCCTGTTAGTCCAAGGGTAATTACTTATTAAACATCAAAGACACTTAATATTAATTGCATGTGTAATACACCCATTTTGACATGTTATGTCCAATAATGTATAAAAAACATAATAAGCCCAAAGTAGTTTTATATCCATCTAAGGATATAAGGTAGTAGCTATGACATATGAAGACCCTGGTAGGTTTGTCTATGAGAATTATGTTTGTTGAGATATCAGCTGTATGGATTAAATGGAATTATTCATTATCCCCTTCTAATTGTATTTTCTTTCAATTAAAGATTTTTAGTTTTTTATGTTTAATCTTGCAATTTGTATATTTTATTATCTAACGTATAGCTTCATATTACAGCCAGAGAGTTTACCATTAAATCCCTTGGGATCCACAACCAGTCTAGATGTTGATAAAATACAGAGAAAGAATGATGCTAGGTTACGAAGACTTCATCAAATGAATAGTGAGTGTTTGTTTTCCAAATGAAGTCAATATTTAAACTGCAAAACAGTAACATGTTTAGGATTACAGATCTAAGTGTCTCCACAGTTATGAAAGTAAACAGGTCTCAATCTATTTATCTCAGATATATATTTTGTATATTATTTGTCTGAAATATATTTTTGTGCTCATTAATACACTATATCCATTATTAACTTAGTTTAATTTATATACACCAAGATCTGTTTTGTCTGAGAAATGTTCTGCCTGTGACATTCAAGTTCTGTCAAAATGGGTGTGTGGTTAGGTTGGAAACCCTGACCAAAGACAAGGTTATTCATAGTTATGAGCAGTAGAAGACATTTGGATTTTACTGATATCTGTATTTTTTTCTTATAGCTGATGATGTATCTATAGCAGATCCTGATGATATTTTAGACAGATTTATGGCAAAACAGAGACATAATAGGTATATAATAAATGATACTCTAAACCTCAGTTAATGTCTTGTAGGACAGCTTTAATGGGTATGCAAGTGTAAACCTTTCCTTGTGAACTGGTATGTTACCTTTAGGCTAGTTACTGGGTTTTATTGATAAATGTATGGCATTTTGGGGCCAAGCATCATTTAAAATTGGTACCATGTCTTTCTAGTTCAGCATGGTTGCAAGCTAAGTTCAGGAATTAATTACATTTATGCCAGCCCCTGAGAAAAATTTCAGAGCTTAATTTATAGACAACTTTTGGTAGTTTTGTTGTATGTAATCACTGGTGTGTCAGCATAGGGTTGAGAGTTTGTGGGTAAAGTATGTTTGACTGTAGACAAGCCTTGCCATTCTCCCTGCTAATAGTCAGGGTTCTTACCAAATACCTTGCCAAGTGTAGTACAAGCCGTATGGCTCGATAGATCTGAAATATTGCTAAAAGTGACATTGTCATAAAAATACTGACTAGACCTTTGAGGCATTAGCATTAAATTTGGAAAAGACCGGACTTTAAAACCAGATATTCTATGACATTAGTTATCTAAGATTTGACTGAAGATGTATATAACTTTCTATGTAATACAAAACTCTACTAATTAAGTCCTGTTCCTGGAAAAAAGTAGTAGTAAGTAAACGTAGATTGCCTAGTACTGCATTACCAAATTTGTTCTTGTTAAATAGTCATAAATCAATTACAATCAGAAGTATATTCTGTAAATACATTTGGTTTTAAACAAAAAAGTGAAAAGAACAAATTTGTGTGTCTGTGTATTGTGCTTTTAAAAATTTTTCATTTTTATGGCATTTTTTACTATCTTTATGTTGTTCCTTCAAGTTATAAAAAACACAAAAATTTGTTCAAAACTCCAGTTTGGCAAAGTGGTTAGCACATAGTGTGAAATAGATTAAAGGTTTTTCTTGTTGGCATACAAAATTGGTAGTTGGTTGTTTCTCTGTTAATGACACTAAATATAGTAGAGAAGCATAGTCTGAAAAAATATGGCAGGGAAAAAATATCTGTGCTTACAGTAGTTATTTATACCCCGTAAACTTGTTTGGTGGTATATAGGAATCACCCTGTCTGTCTGTCCACATCCCTGGTAAGCACAACTCCTCTTAAACCGCTTGATGAAATTTATTGAAACTTAGCATAAAGGAAGTACATTATAAGTAGATATGCATGAAGGATTTTTATTGACCTCGGAAAGTCCTGAATATAGCTGAAATATTGCTTGCTGGACCTTAAACAACAATTAATCAATCAATATTGACCTGGGATATCATTAAGGGGAGATAATTGTACTTAAAAGCAAAGTGGGGGTATCGCTTTGTGAGCGTGCTCACAGTCCACACTTGTTTGTTCTGTTCAAGATCGAAGCAGGCATTACGATAACACTAGTTGGCCTGTCCATGCAGTCAGTGTGTAATAAATACTGTTAAATAAATGTTTTATTCATAAATGTGCTAAAATTATGTGGTATATTGAGATTTTAGTAGATACTTTTATTTTAGTCTTTTGCTTTTTCATTCAATCCACAGTTCAATAGCTTGCACTTTTTTTACATACCGGTACATTAACTAGTGAGATGTCTGATGTGATATTTCCTCTCATTTTGTTTAGTGTCATTCTTATTGAAAAGAGCGCTGTAATACTTTTATGATTTTTATGAAAAATTTCAATACTTCTGTTTTCATTGTAGTTTACAATACATATCACCATCATAAAATTATTGGCAAAGTTGAAACTATTTGATGAAAGACATTCCATTTGTTTGTTACAGAAGTTTTTGCAGAATTTCCATAGTGTCTAGTTTTCAGCTGAATTGTCAAATGCCTGTGTACACGTAGCAGATTCATTTCAGCCATTTTGCAAAATTCTTAGTTGCTGTTAATATTGTAAAGATAAATGTCAGAGCTGACGTGTGTAATGATCATATAGTCATTTTATTATTTAGGTTAAGTGTGGCTAACTAATAAATATTTTCTTTTAGTAATTATATTATACTAATATTATTCATTGCCACTACAGAGTTAATGTAGCCAAGTTTTTGAACTACTATTACATAGTACTATACATGTATTACCAATATTTCAGACCACCATCTGGACAGACACTTCAAGACGATTCATGGTTACGACCAGGAAGTAAAGCATTTTAATGATCAAGTTCTTATTGTCTCATAAACACTTTTTTTACATGAAGCCTTGTACATTTATGCATATTTATTTGTAGATAAAATTTATATATTACAAACTTTGTATGCATGTGATAGAGAGCATCATGTAATCAAATTAATTGATATTTTTATACATGTAAATGGTATCAAAATAAATTCAAATTTAACTGAATTGAGGGAGAGGGACATTGCTTGCTCTTTACTAAAATTAGATAATTGTCAATAAAGAAAAAACAATGTTGAGTCAACAAATTACCAGTGCCAATTGTGAGTTGTTGTACATGTTAAGTGCTATTATAGGGAGCATTCTTTACATACAAATATGTTTATGTATTTTTGAAAACAAGGTTATATGTGGTCAACATATTATTGTAAAAGATGCACAGCAAGTATTGACAGTGTCCTTATTGTTTACAAGATTTGATTTAATGGTTTGTTGATAGAAATATTACAATATTAAAAACTATACACATTTTTAAAAAATCCAAAATAATTCCATTTATATACTTATTTTAACAAATTTGGAGTCAGTTTTAAACATCATTTTTTTAATTTTGAAGACATTTCAAATCTTTTGGTAAAATTGTAAATGGTATAGGCATGATAAAATGTCATTTGTTTCAATTATTTGTACATTTATTTTATTATTATTTTATTGTTATGAGAAATTGTTTCTCAGGTTAGTCAGTTATCTGTGATAGCCAGCCACATGTTCTTCACTTCTATATTTTTTGTGACATTTATTCACATCATCCTTTTTATTTCATTATAACTATAAGTTATGCAGGTTTAATTTAAACATTGATACAATGTAGAGTCGTCAACATTAAGAATAATGGAGATTTCTTTAAGCTGATGACATTGATGTCAATAACACGTTGTGTTGTGGTATGACGTGGTTGTCCTAACATTTGTTGTTATAAATGTGGCTGGTATTGAAATTCGTCCATATTTTTGTTATTTATAAGTCACTGTTAACAATGCATTGACATATATTTATAGAAATAAAAAAATTACTATCTCAATTGTTTATAGTGTATACAATCAGTGGCAGAGTGGTAAAGTTAGCACATAATCTACCATTGATCATTAATATGTCAACACAGAGATTTCAGTCTGGGCATGTTGTTACTCCAATCTTGATATATAAGGAAAGCCAGTTTTCCTTCCCTACCTCTATTGTTTTCACTGCCTTCCACCCCCAAAAAATAGACGCTATGATATAGCTGAAAATTTGTAAAAGTGGCAAACAAAAATCGTGTCTCCATAGTTTATTCCCCAGGAGTGGACTAATACCAAAGATAATCTAAGGATAGGATTTTTATTTTGCCCAATCCTAATCTTACTCTCTAAATTTACTCAACATATTGTAACAAAACTAAGCAGTGGTTCTCCACAACTTTTTTTGGATGTGACATTGATCTGAAAATTCTAATGCATTACCGCTGGTATATGTTTTTAGAAAAAATATGCAGGTACAATAGAACATTATCTCTCATGGTTAATTCACCTATGTAAAGACAATTGATACCAACTACAGCTACATAGAGCCGAGATCTCTAAAATGATTCTTCCACTTATGCCTATATACAAGATAAAATCTAAGTACTTACAATAATGAAACTTATGGAGCTCAAACTGTTTTTCATTACAGTAGATAATTCTGTTGTATTCAGCTAATCACACCCCAATGCATATTAACAAGAATTAAGACAACATGACTGGTTTAATTTGTGTCTACCTCAAATTCAATTTATTGTGAACTCATGATGAGAATATGTCATAAAATTTCATAAAATAAATAACAATAAATCAATAAATATAATTTTCTAACTCTTATACATCTACAGAATACACAAAATAAAAACAAAGCCTTTCATGCATTTAAATGTTGAATGGAAAGAAATATTTTAAATATTATTTTGTTAAAAAAATATTTTTTTTAAAATACATCTATGTGTATTCTGAAATTAAATTCAAAATGCATGTCCACCAAGTTATAATGGAGCTCAAACATCCATGCTCTCTTGTAAAATTTGTAAGAGGTTTGTTTATATTATAATTACTATTTTATTTAAATAAATAACAAAACAATAAAATCACCATCCAGTGGAATAAAACTTAAAATGCAACGTCAATTACTAGTGTAAAGCATATAAAACTCGTCACTACCCTAGCCACCTATTATAAGATATAAAATTGTTTATCACAGAATTATGATTTCATTTTGTTAATTGTATCATGATCCACCAATCAGATCCAGAGTTCTCATCATAATTTTGATGGAATGTACATGGCTGCCACTTGAGCAAGGGAGATTATTTGTGTCATAATCCCATCTCTGCTATAAACCAAAACAACATACACACAACAACTAGTAGTCCAATCAATATCATCACAACACTGTAAGAGTCTGAAAGAAAAATAATAAATGAATTACAAATACATGAAGCTTCTGCAGTACATTTAAGATATCACATCAATATTTATATAAACAATACTTATGGGGTGTCTAAAACTTCATATTAGAATGCAAATGCACACTTGCCATAATATAAAACTGCCTGCCCTAGGTTCCATATTTTTATCAAATGGAACAGCCCTTAATGTATATTTCATATTTTCAAAATGAGTTCCACGGAACATTAATGTATTAGCATATACACGTATACATAAACATGAGTTTATAACAATAATACCCAGGATATAATGTCAATTGAAACCAAAAATGTAAATGCAAAAGTCTACTAAATAAACTAGGTATTTACAAGTAAATCGAAAATATTACACATTTATTGTGTTTGTATAAGAAATGAGGTCATATCATTAATACATATAAAACTTATACAATAGACTTGACAATATTGTCTTACTTCGTTTTGCCACTTGATGAACACGAATGGTATTGTCTGCTGAGATACTAAGTAACGTGAAATCTTTGTCTCCGGTTAACTCTTCTGCAGCTTTTGAACTTGGCAAAAAATCTAAACCAGTTACAAATATATTATGAGCTTCTCGTACACTGTACAATTTCTGCAAAAAAGAAAATTGTATTATAGAGAGTAGGAAACAAAATATAAAAGTTGAAGGACAATACATTATTTTCTGATACTGTTAATCATGTTATTCTGGTGTCTAAAAAACGTGTTTTATTTTGGACTTTCATCCAGCTAATGTGTTAAATTGTGGCAACATCCATAGATGCTCTCTGTAAATTACAGTAGTGAGCAAGGTTATTATATGTGTTTTATATAGTATATATTACTATATAATTTGTGGAACAATGTGTATCAATTTAGGGATCCAGCAATGAGTCCTAAAATGTGTTAATTACATTACAAGATTATGTAATTACCACACATATCATATAAAACAAATGTTCAGTTTTCCTTCTGTGAGTAAATAACAATTACGGTTTTAAATTTTAACCCTTTTGTATTCCAGCAGTCCATCTTGATTAAATGATGATAAAGGTGTTATTTTTATGATCAATAAGTTATAATTAGTAAATGATAAGCTTGACATAATTATGTGTAAATAGAATATCATACATTTTGTTTTTTAACAATTTATAAGAAAATAAGAAATTCTAATTTCGTGTGTTTAAATTTTGGCAATTTGACCAAAAGTGCCAAATAAACCAAAATAAAACTACAGGCAAAATAACCCCGATTTACAGTACTGAATGTAACAGAAAATACATCCAAGAGGGAAGATAACTCCAGTTTCAAAAAATCTTCATAATTTTTTCAATAAGGATTGCCAGTTGTTTTCCTATAGATAGTTGGGGGTTTCCCCAGGTCCCCCAGCTCCTCCTTTCCCCCCCCCCCTCCCCCCCCCCCAAGTAAAAACTGGATGCCAAATAATTATGAGAAAAAAATCTAATTCTAATCTAAAACAACGGAGGCTTTTTCTTTTACCAATGCAGCTAAACAATTCACAATTTCTTTGGTTTCAAATTAGAGTTGAAATAATTTCATGGCTGTCTATATTTTATTGAAGATTAAATTATGGTTAGGCATTTTATTTATGGTTTTTTTCCACTCCATAATTCCTGTGGTAAAATATTCATGAATGTAATGACTACCCATATTTAAATCATCAATAAAATATGGGCAGCCATGAATTATTTCTTGGACAATTATTTAGGTTTTATTCTGGATGAGAACAAGTTTACAAACAATTCATCCATAAGGGCAATGAGCAGAAAACTTTCTGAAGTTATCATTATGAAACCAAGTTTGGAACTAACTTAAGTACAGATCTCCCAAATCAATCATTCGGAGCATAAACAGACAGGAGTTGTGTTACTTCGAACTCAAGAGATGAAAACCAAAACAAACCCATGTAAACAAGTTCTTTACCACAAATTGTATCCATCAGTATTAAACAATTCACTACAACTAGTCTGGCCTTAGCACAAAACACTTAGTTTAAGAGAAAGACATGGTATGTATATAGGCCAATTACTAGAAGCTTTTAAAAAACAGTTTATTAAGTTACATTTAGAACCATTGTAACAGGAAAAGACACCTATTCATTTAAGCAAATTATAAGTTCCGTCAAGGATTGTTTGTAGACGTATTAACAATGACCTTGCTGCCAGTTTTCCTAATGGTTCTATTTAAAACCAAGACCTATGGTACAATAGTAGTGTCAATCTAGGATTTCAGATCTGCACCAACATAAGGATGTTACAATGAATTATGCATAAAATTAATTTGTTAAATGGTTTCGGAGAAGTTGTTATCATCTTGGATTACAGATGTATCAAAAACACATAAAGAATAATTCATGCACCATAGCATATTAAGCTGTCATATGCTGATTGTCCTCTTGTAAAATTGTCATTGTTTGTTTGTTTGAATGATGTTTAACGCCATTTTCATCAATTTTTCAGCTATATCATGGTGTCCAGTTTTTATTGGGGGATGAAGCCAGAGTACCAGGAGAAAACCCCTGACCTACCGGTAGGAAAATTGGCAATACTTGTGGATTAAGATTGGAGTCAAGTACACCATGCCCGCAGTGAGAATCAAACCCCGCAGCGTTGACAGACCATGTGATCAATATTAGACAAACTACCATAACCACTTGGCCACCGAGGAATCTTGTAAAATTGTCATTGTGAATATTAGGAACTTAAATGACAATTTATATTTAACTAGATTTTTAAACTTCGAGAATCTGAAAACATCATTGGGAATTGCAAACTCAATCAAAAACAAAAATTTGATGTAGGACCCTCTCTAGATCATTTATGCCAATTTTACAGAAGTTAACATTGATGAAGGATGACAACAAAATGATGACATGTAGTAAACATTATTACCTGTAAACTAAATGAGATAAACACTGCTACACTGCCAGATATAGTACCAACAGCAGCGTATGTGCCATCATTACTGTAAAATAAAGAAATATGAGATAAACATTGCCACACTGCCAGATATAGTACCAACAGCAGCATATGTGCCTTCATCACTGGTAGATAAAGAAAAATGAGATAAACACTGCCACTCTGCCAGATATAGTACCAACAGCAGCATATGTGCCATCATCACTGGTAGATAAAGAAAAATGAGATAAACACTGCCACTCTGCAAGATATAGTACCAACAGCAGCATATGTGCCATCATCACTGGTAGATAAAGAAAAATGAGATAAACACTGCCACACTGCCAGATATAGTACCAACAGCAGCATATGTGCCATCATCACTGGTAGATAAAGAAAAATGAGATAAACACTGCCACTCTGCAAGATATAGTACCAACAGCAGCATATGTGCCATCATCACTGGTAGATAAAGAAAAATGAGATAAACACTGCCACACTGCCAGATATAGTACCAACAGCAGCATATGTGCCATCATCACTGGTAGATAAAGAAAAATGAGATAAACACTGCCACTCTGCGAGATATAGTACCAACAGCAGCATATGTGCCATTATCACTGGTAGATAAAGAAAAATGAGATAAACACTGCCACACTGCCAGATATAGTACCAACAGCAGCATATGTGCCATCATCACTGTAAAATAAAGAAATATGAGATAAACATTGCCACACTGCCAGATATAGTACCAACAGCAGCATATGTGCCATCATCACTGTAAGATAAAGAAAAACATAAGTTCTTAAAGAAGTCATCCAAATATGTAGGACAAAAAATTATATTGTTTAGACTCAATGATTTTCTATACTTTTTTTGACAATGTCTGATCAGTATTGCTGGCTAAGAATTGTAGATTATTTTTTGCAGTTTTTTTAAACAACATGCATTTTAACACCATCCCTATCTTATCAAAGGGTGACAGCCATGAGATGTGATAAGATGACGTGAAAATGAATCTAGTTTCATAAAACCTAATTAATCTGTTGATCACTGTTTTGTAACATGGTGATGTCACAGTGTTTAATTAATGATGTCTTGACAGTGAAGCAAGATGGGACCACACATAAACGTGAAAAGAAAATACTACAAAGTAGTGATAAAGCTATGAACCTACATGGGAAGTAACTAGATAACTTGATTATATCAAGTAAAATGCAACCAAAATAGCAAATCAACCCTTGAGAGGTGATGAGTTACAGGGAAATTTACAGAAAAATATCAAAAATCAACACAGTTATTCACTTGGCCACATAAACATTTTTCTTTATATATTTAAAAAGATTTACAGCATATTGAATTTAGGAGTGAGAAATTTTCTTCTTGCATTATAATTTGTTTTTAAAGTTAACTCTCATGCTGGAAAACTGTCCATTTTCTTCTAGTACTAACCTCAAGGCTAAAGCTGACAAGACTTCAGTGCCTGTACTGACCATTCTCTTTGGTGTAAACTTACTACTATCCCACATTGCCAGGTAACATGGTGATGGATTCTGGGATCTTTTTACTGGTATACTAATGGTGTACAAATTGAACTTTTCATTATTGCCTTCTATCAAGCCATATCTGAAATATATCAAATGGAAAAGCATAAAATCTAATGAAGAAATGCATATAAAGAAAATCTACATGTAGGTACTGTCAAGAATGTAAACAAATAGTTATTTTTGCAGAATAAAATACAAATTCAAAGACTCGTAAATTTTATAGCATCCACAAAATTTTTAATTACTAAATAAATTGTGTATAAATGCTCCCTTCTTTGCTCAAAAGATCCTTAAATTAATTAAAATACTTGAAATAATAAGAGAAAATAGATTGGGTGTATACAATATATCAGATCTATGAATGTATAACACAAGCAGTTATGTTAGATGCTGTCAATATAATGAGGGGGGACCAATAGCAAAGTGGTAAAGGGAGACAGTCATTTACTATTGAATACCATCATGTCAATAGGTTGCTAGTTACAGCCAGACTTCGTGCAGGGGGAGCTCAACTTCAACATTAATTGATAAGAGTTGTCAATTTTTCTCTGAAGGTGGGAGGTTTTCACAATTTGCACCTGATTTCTCCCCAAAATAAACAGGGGGCCATGATACAGCTGCAAAATTGCTGACAGTTGCATTTCAACAAACAACAAATCAATACAATTTTAAAAGCTGGCTCAACTTACTTGCAAGCTCTGTGTCTGTACTGATCACTCAGTGGCCATTTTAATTCACAATCTTTACTGCCATCTTTTGCATTCCAAACACAGGCGCAGTGATCCCTGGATACTGTTACAATCTATGTAGCAAAGTCATACAAGTTATTACAACAACTTGGATTTATTTCAGTCCAGTTATAATTTGTTGTTTAACTCAGCAATAGTAAGGAATATTTAAATCAGTTTATGGTAAGACCAACTTAATGATTCTAATACAGATAATGTACTATCATGTCACTATTGAATATAGAAAAAAATAACAAGTTTGGATAGTACTAGGTCCCATACCGACAATTCTAAGGGCCAAAGTACTAGGTCCCAAACCGACAAGTCTAAGGGCCAAAGTACTAGGTCCCAAACCGACAAGTCTAAGGGCCAAAGTACTAGGTCCCATACCGAAAAGTCTAAGGGCCAAAGTACAAGGTCCCAAACCGACAAGTCTAAGGGCCAAAGTACTAGGTCCCATACCGACAAGTCTAAGGGCCAAAGTACTAGGTCCCAAACCGACAAGTCTAAGGGCCAAAGTACTAGGTCCCAAACCGACAAGTCTAAGGGCCAAAGTACTAGGTCCCATACCAACAAGTCTAAGGGCCAATAATTTCATAAAAAATCATCAATGCAGAACAACATTCTAACTTGATCTGCAACTCATGATGGTTTACACTCATACAAATATATATTATCTCAATATCTTCAAGTGTAAACAAAATTTAGCAAAAGTCTGAAATGTCTATGTTGCAAAACAAGTGCCTTAATAGTTGGTGAGTGGTTTACAATTTGTAGGAAGAATGTTTTGGGTCTATGTAAAAAAAAAGTTCCACTGTCTAGAAAAATGGGGGAAACTTTTCTGGAACAATTCTATAATAGCAGGTGCACAAATTCAATATGAATGCAATCTTTCTGTGAAGTTTCAGAGATCTGGGTTGAAAGCTGGTTTGATTACACAAAATATGTAATAATCACTTAGATAAAATTTGCGAAATGACCAAGATGCCAATAAACATCTGGTAGCCATGATATACATGTAAGGGACATATTGCTGTAAATGACATTAAACCTCAAGCAAACAATGAATTTCAGCAAGTGCTTTTTAAGTCTTCAGTTTTATGATTAAATTTCTCAATGATCATCCAGCATTCTACCTTTCTTAGATCTAACTGTGGACCCTAGATTTTTAGTTGGGTTCCAGTGTCCTTTGGTTTCTAGTTAGGTTCATGCTGTCCACATGTATTCAGTGCTTTTTCCTTTTCAGTAAATAATATACACGTTCTTTCTTACCATAGAAAGTAAATTGGGTAATGAGTAATAAAGTAGTCGCACATTTCCTTTCTAACTTACCCTGTTTCCTGCAGGACTTATGGCAAGATCGTCTATGTCAGCTTTATGGGCATGAACTTCAAACATTTTTTTCAGTTCTGGATACTGAAAAAAAAATCATTTGAGAAAAACATAAACATTAAATATTTAAATGATCCTTGTAACTTTATAATACACAATTTTACACATACTAGGTTTTCATCACAGAATACAATATTTATATGTGTTAGGTAATTTTTATATATTACAAACTCATAAATATCTTGAATGCCATCAGATTAAACAATAACACATAAGTATTTCCCCAATCATTCAATCCCTTCCATGTGTGTTTTATTTTAAAAATAAAGAAATTCAGCATATTGTCATTAGTAGATATCTGTCTTTAAAGTATTTCAGAAATACATTTCCTTTATCTCTAGAAAGCTAGATATTTGATGCAATATAACAATTATCACCCTTGTTAGAGTATGACCTGACAAGTTAGGTTAACACTGTGCAAGCCTTTTGGTCATTTCATGATGAACCGTCACACTCCAAAACAAGTCAGAATTGTATATCATTATCCATTTGTCCATTTCTCTGGCAAGACACCTAACAAGGAGTAAGTTCTGCATACTTTGTTTGGTTGCAAGTCCTTTTGCATTCAGGGTGTGCTAGACTTCAACCCTACTTGAAAAGGATTGCATGTGGTAGGTCTGAGGTTGTCACCAAGTACTCCACTAATAAACACTGGATGCCATAACATAGCTGAAAACTGCAAAAAACTGAAATGAACTGGTTGCAAAGCAAGTGCTTTAATAAATGAGGAATTCCATAACTTCAATACCAGTGCAACTTTTTGTTAAGTTTAAGATATCTGGGTTAAAACTGTAGAAGGAGTTAATTACACAAAATAGATACCCTATTTTCCTTGCCCGTCCATCCAACCGCTTCACCATACTATAACCTATGTTTGCACTTCGTGCAACCTGACCAAAAATTGATGAAAATGGCATCAAAAACCATTCAAACAACAAAAAGCAATGAATTCAGAATAAATCGTGTAAAATATCATTCATTAGACTGTAAATATGATTATTATAATTAACCTTTTATAAGAGAGATATTTCTCCTTTTTGGGCGGAAGAAGCTGCAGTACAGTTGAGACCCTTGATTTTTTAGCAGAAAATAGGCAATACCTGTCAATTAATGTTCAAGTCAAGCACAATTTCCTTGCTAAAAGGCTTAAACTCACAACCTACATGATGAAACATCATATTATTAGTACTTGCAAATAAACATTGGTAAAACTGTTTGTATCATGTTAATGGTCAAAGCCTTAGCTCTATGTGATAGAAGGTTTATCTAACATTTTAATTAGCATAGTAGAAAATAAAATGTAAAAGGAGGTTTCACCTAACTCAATATTACATATTATGTTACTGAATTCATTTAAATTTTAACCTACATTTTAAAACATGGTGTGGCAAGTTCCAGTTGACTTCAGGCAATGTGTGGTCAACTCCAGCTCATTTCAACAAGATTGCCAGCTTTACTGTAAGCTCATTTCAACAGGATTGCCAGCTTTACTGTAAAGGTTTGGGGTCAGTGTTCTATCTGGTATTCTGGCTTTTAACCCTCAAAAACTATGTGTCATAATATATGCCACAACAATTTAACTTCTTGTTCTTCAGATTTTTGTCATTTTAAAATGGAGCTAGCAAGTGAACTAAAAATTTTTAATATTATTTTGATTTTCAAAAAATCTCAAAAGTCTGAAATGGCTGGGTTACAAAGCAAATGCCTTAATAAATATGGAATGGTTTACAATTTATTGGAAGAAGGTTTTGGGTCTGTGTCAAAAAAATTTAGGAGGGGTTGATTACACAAAATGGGCACCATCTCTTCTGCCAATGTTCTGAAAAATGACTAGGTTCTCAAGGCTGGAAAATTAGGGAAAAAATCCTGGAACATTTCCATAACAGCAGGTTCACAACTTTTATACTATTTTGAAAATTGTAGGAGGAGTTGATTACACAAAATAGGTACTGTCTTCTGCAAATATAATGAAAAATGACTAAGTTCTCAAGGCTGGAAAATTAGGAAAAAATCCATGAACACTTCTATAATAGCAGGTGCACAACTTCGATACATGTGCAATCTGTCTGTGAAGTTTCAGAGATCTGGGTTGAAAACTGTAAGAGGAGTTTTTACACAAAATAGATGCCCTATTTTCCATGCCTGCCAAACCATCTGCCCAACTTCATCATACTATAACCCAAGTTTGCACTTTGTTTAACATGGCCAAAAATCATAGGCAAACAGAAAATTTTGGAGCATACTATAACTTTTTTTTTAATAAGAAAATGTACTTCTATGAATGTACAATGTACATATTCCAATGTACAAGACTTTACAGGAAACG
The DNA here is from genome assembly GCA_944474755.1 of Limnoperna fortunei. Lineage (NCBI taxonomy): Eukaryota > Metazoa > Mollusca > Bivalvia > Mytilida > Modiolidae > Limnoperna > Limnoperna fortunei. The sequence goes on along the minus strand of OX104111.1, from coordinate 32,077,279 downwards.
TCCAACTCCCATGCAAGACATTAGAAAATGGACAATGTCAATAAGATAATAACAACCAAGTAAAACTGTTACATGCTGACTATAAATAAAACATACTTTACTTTATTTGAACTTTCCCAAAATAACACTGAACATACATATGGTCATTTTATTTTTTATTATTATTTATTTCATGGTGGACAATCAAAACCAAAACAATATTGTCTAGAAGTTTAATTTGCTACAACATCCTAGATTCTGTGACCGTTTTTAAACTGAGATAAAAAAAAATTGAAGGAGCTACATTACTGTAATATTGAGGCTACAATTTCACTGTGCAATCAACAAATTCAAAGTGTCAGAAGAATTCAGTTTTTTTGTGATCTGACAATCCTGCTCCAACAGCCTCTGAATAGAATATTACTATAAATACAAATAGTCTCTATTTAATTTGATTGTTGTCACACACAAAATATTTCAAATTAGAGTCAAATGTTCCTGTATCCTAATCTTGTTTATCATCATGTAGGCACTAAAGTTGAAATCTTTGCTTTTGAAACGCCTTTGAAAAAGCTGTGCTAATGTACCATCTCTAAAAATAAACTTCTCACTACTAGGTGGTTGATTTCCTTTTTGAATTGAAATTACATCAATATTTTTGTTTGTTGATGCAATGAAAAGACAGTTACATTAAGGGCTCAAAAGATTATGATTTCAAAGGGCAAAAAAAAATCTGGACAACTTTCTGTGTTTTGGGAGCTGTAAAAAAAATTTTTAAATTACTTTTTTAGATTTCACTTAAATATGTGCGGTTGGGTCAATAGAATATGAAATAATTTTAGTGTAGCCATAGCTGTAAAATTGCTTAAAGTGTAAACAAGTGTGGACACAGAAAAATGTCTCGCCTGCATTCCGCATCAGTAACGAAAATAAATTTCGTCATAAGCATTACATAAATAGCATTAAATATCAGCAGCGGCCTGTATACAAAATATTGTCACCATACCCTGCATAGTTACAGGGGAACAGCCGTAACCCAAAAAACTAACATAGTCACTGGACCGTGAAATTGAGGTCAAGGTCAGGTGGAACCTACCAGACAGTCATGTACTATTAATCAGCAACCTATATACCCAATATTGTCATCCTACCATGCGTAGTTACTGAGGAACTATCGTAACCCAAAAACTTTAACGTAGTCGCTGGACCGTGAAATTGAGGTCAAGGTCAGGTGACACCCACCAGACAGTCATGTAATAGTCATCAGCAACCTATACACCAAATATTGTCATCCTACCATGCGTAGTTACAGAGGAACTGTCGTAACCCCAAAACTTTAACGTAGTCGCTGGACAGTGAAATTGAGGTCAAGGTCAGGTGACACCTACCAGACAGTCATGTACTAGTCATCAGCAACCTATTCACCAAATATTGTCATCCTACCATGCGTAGTTACAGAGGAACTGTTGTAACCCAAAAACTTTAACGTAGTCGCTGGACAGTGAAATTGAGGTCAAGGTCAGGTGACACCTACCAGACAGTCATGTACTAGTCATCAGCAACCTATTCACCAAATATTGTCATCCTACCATGCGTAGTTACAGAGGAACTGTTGTAACCCAAAAACTTTAACGTAGTCGCTGGACCGTGAAATTGAGGTCAAGGTCAGGTGACACCTACCAGACAGTCATGTACTAGTCATCAGCAACCTATACACCAAATATTGTCATCCTACCATGCGTAGTTACAGAGGAACTGTTGTAACCCAAAAACTTTAAAGTAGTCACTGGACCGTGAAATTGAGGTCAAGGTCAGGTGACAGGTGACTGACTGGCAAGTACTCATCATAAGCTACCTCTGGACTAAATTTGATGGACCTAGGGCTTGGGCTTACAAAGATATGAAGCAAGATGTCAAGTGTTTACGCCGCCGCCGCCGGATTCCCATACATATGTCTCGCCTCCAGCGACTTTTGTCGCAGGCGAGACAAAAATGCAATTGAAAGAAAATTCTGTATATAATTTCAGTTGTTTAAATACCCTTGCTCATACATGAAGCTAAATTGTTTATATATACTGTGCTTCTTTATTAGCATATGTAAAAACTGGAAAAAGTACTCAAATACCAACCTTCCATACTCGAAGAAAACCATCTGCCCCACCAGTAGCTAAAAATGACTGATCTATACTGAACTGTACTGTTTTCTGAAAACTTCCATCTTTATTAAAGTCAGTAACAACATGATTTATTTCTTCAATTTCAAAGTTTATTGTTTTTGCATCATTCTCCTTTTCATTACCATTGGATTTCCGCTTTCTAACTGTATCTTCTGTTTTAGCTAAAGGTATATAAAGTAGCCACATTCTAGACAAAGATCTCAAATAAAATACTCCCCAACCCTATACAAGATTTTACTTTAATGCTAAAATAAAGGTATTCATTTTTGTTAAATCCAGATCAAACAAAAAAATAAACTGCAGATTTCTGTCCAGGTGGTCCATATTTTACATGTATATTCAGATTTGTGGTCATATTTTTGGTGCAAAACATAAACTGACAATAACAGATCTTGAATATTTAAAAAAAAAGTTGCACTAGGTTAACAATTACAAAATATTTCGATTTCTTACTTTTATTTTTTTCAGGTGATACAACTTTATATTTAAGTGTGTATATATGACAATATTCATCTAATCCTGCAGCTAAAACATGTTTTCTCCCATCATAATGACAACAGCCATTCATCACAGCTTTTGTTCCTGTGTCATGTCTACATATACTGCTAGCCAACAATTTATTTTCTAACTGTTTAACTTCATACACTTCCTGCAAAGTACAAACTTTATCATTTAATTCTTTACAGTTCCACAAGTACTGCTGCCTCTGTGAGCTGCTACATGTACATTTAAAAACGAAGAAAAATAAGAATACCGGTACATGTATATGGATTATCCATGATCATGATTCATCACAGAACAAAAATGAATGCAAAACTATAAAAAACAAGTGTGGACACAGAAAAACGTCTCGCCTGCATTCCGCATCAGTAACAAAAATAAATTTCGTCATAAGCATTACGTAAATAGCATTAAATATCAGCAGCGGCCTGTATACAAAATATTGTCACCATACCATGCATAGTTACAGGGGAACAGCCGTAACCCAAAAACTTTAAAGTAGTTGCTGGACCGTGAAATTGAGGTCAAGGTAAGGTGGAACCTACCAGACAGTCATGTACTATTCATCAGCAACCTATATACCAAATATTGTCATCCTACCATACAAAGTTACAGCGAAACTGCTGTAACCCAAAAACTTTAATGTAGTCGCTGGACCGTGAAATTGAGGTCAAGGTCAGGTGACACCTACCAGACAGTCATCTACTAGTCATCAGCAACCTATATACCAAATATTGTCATCCTACCATGCGTGGTAACAGAGTAACTGCCGTAACCCAAAAACTTTAACGTAGTCGCTGGACCGTGAAATTGAGGTCAGGGTCAGGTGACGCCTACCAGACAGTCATGTACTAGTCATCAGCAACCTATATACCAAATATTGTCATCCTACCATGCGTAGTCACAGAGGAACTGTTGTAACCCAAAAACTTTAACTTAGTCGCTGGACCGTGAAATTGAGGTCAAGGTCAGGTGACAGGTGACTGACTGGCAAGTACTCATCATAAGCTACCTATGGACCAAATTTGATGGACCTAGGGCTTGGGCTTACAAATATATGAAGCAAGATGTCAAGTGTTTACGCCGCCGCCGCCGGATTCCCATACATGTCTCGCCTCCAGCGATTTTCGTCGCAGGCGAGACAAAAACCTTTAAACAAAAAGAAATTAAAAATTCCATAACATCTCAACCATTACAAGTGTGTTACATGTTATAGCACAAAGTTTACTGAAATCTACCATATGCAGTATGGTATCAAATTATATTGCTTTTTTAAAGGGTTAATTCTGAAAAGTGTTATATTTTAATGTAGGCATCATCTACTATATTACATTCCAAGCACAACTTTGATTAAACTCCTAAATTAATCTGCCAAATATCAGTAATTAATAAGTAGCATTTATTGAGTACTTTCATATTATTTACGTTTTTTTAAACAAGATGAGTTTCAAAAAGGTAAATAATCTAGATCTGTTTATTGCTGTTTTGTAACATTGTTTGTTTGATGATGTTTAATGCCAATTTCAGCAATTTTTCAGCTATATCATGGAATGCAGTTTTTATTGGGGTAGGAAGCCGGAGTACCAGGAGAAAACCCCCCACCTGAGGTAGGAAAACTGATAATCCATGTCAATTAAGATTGGAGTCGAGTACACCTTGCCAGCAGTGTGAATCGAACCCGCAATCCCAGTGTTGACAGACCACATGATCAATAGTAGACGAACAACCTTGACCACTCTGCCACCGAGGCCCCCTGTAACATTGTGATGTCACAGTATTTACTTAACGACATCTTGACAGCGAGCAGAGATGGGCCCATCTCATGCTAGTAGAGTGAGATGTAATAATACCGCACATAAAGATCAAAGGAAAATACTGAAAAATAGCGATAAACATATTTTCTCTATGTTACATATCTGTATGTATATATGTCATGTTTATTAGCACAATGATAACAGGTAACTTCAGTACCTGGTCATTTTGTTACTTCATTCTAGTCATGTCTGAAGTAAAAAAACAAGTGTGGACACAGAAAAATGTCTGGTTTGCATTCTGCATCAGTAAAAAAAATATTACATCAGAGGCATCACCGAAAATAGCATTAAATTGTTATCATTTAAAATATAAAATGCATGGTTACAGAGAAAATGACCTAATCCAAAAACTTTAATGTAGTGGCTGGAACATGAAATTGAGATCAAGGTTAGGTGACACCTACCAGACATTCATGTTCTATTCATTACCCTCCTATATACCAAATATTGTCATCATACTATGCTTGGTTACAAAGGAACTGCTCTAATCCAGAAACTTTAATGTAGTCACTGGAGGGTGAAATTGAGGTCAAGGTCAGTTGACACCTACAAGACAGTCATGTACTATTTAAGAAATAGATTATTGCAAGCGGGCTCTATGCGAATTAGAACATGGTCCGACTTTGTATCAGTCAAAATTTTACACCGAGGGAAAGCTAGGTATAAAATGAAGACAAATATAAGGTCTGACCATGTTCTTATTCGCATAGAGCACAACTGCAATAATCTATTTCGATTCTTATATGTCTAACAAATGTTTTAAAATTTCGAAGCGGCTCTAAGAGGGCGGACTGGCACGGAAAAAAATCTGGATTTTTCTTAATCAAAATCAATGACTGGAAAAAATACGGATTTTTTTTAAAAATTGGAGTAATAAGATAACAAAATCAGAGCACGCATTTTAGGTCGAAAAATCGGGGTAACTCCGTTGGCATCTCTGCTAACAAGATATCTCTTCAAACAGTATGTTAAAGCAAATATTATTGACATAAACATATATTTATTTAATATTTGTACCTTTTAAGCAAAAATATTGAGAAATCTTAACAAAATTGCATTGTTCCAATTTGAATTTTTCAGTTTGTGCGTATATGATGTTGGAAGGACGCCATATTAGAATCATCAGCAACCTATATACCAAATATTGTCATCTCATAATGCATGGTTAGCGAGAAAATGCCCTAAAAAACTTTAATGTAGTTGCTGGACCCTGAAATTGAGGTCAAGGTCAATAGAAAACTTCCAGACATATATTTCATTGTAAAGAAAGGTCACTCATAACAATTTATTTCCTCTAGATCAGTCTTCACGAAAGTTGCAAATGACATGCCTGACATTCGGTCCGGCCATCCATGTCCACCTGCCTGACGGAAGACAATTGTGCCGGACCGAAATTTTCAATACAACAATTCTCATGAAAAATTCAGCTATATATAAAATCTTTGTGTTTGAGATCACAAATTATTTGTTAAATCACTACTTGATTTTAATTATTAGATACAGATAAAAGATTTTTTTTATAAAAATCTCAATATATTTACATTTGAGTTTGATGTTAGGCAAAATTATAAGAAAGTCAATGTTTCAATTTGGGTTTTCGATCAAATCCTTTTTACTTATTATCAATTAAAATTTCTAACATAGAACACAGTTAACAATATTGATTGAAACATAAGCAATTATTAAAAATAAATATAATCAACCAATGTAATTACCTTACGAGTTTCTGAGTAGGGTAATAATAATGTTAATCTCTACTATTTTCAATATATTTTCAAAATTCAAAAACTCAGTTTGAAAATTAGAACAGCCTTCTTTATCTTCATTTTATTTGTAGATCAAAATTTGATTCCGGTCCTGATTTTGTATGACACCGGTTTATATATTAGAATAGATGCTTTGTCCAATCAAAATGCGCGATTATAATTAAAGGGGAATAACCACTGAATACCGGTGTCAAGTAAAATTAACACTAATTTGTGGTGCCTTTCGATTAAGTTAAGTAAATTAAGAAGATAAAATGGTCAACTGATTGTCAGGCGCAAAACAAAGAATCATCAGACAGCGTCTCATGAA